>CM072988.1:2402500-3777475 GCA_037013635.1 Plagiodera versicolora
ATCGCACACGGCCATCATCAGAGCCTTGGGTGCCGAGAGACGCAACCGCGTACTCGCCGGCCTCTACATGGGTCGCTCCGACGTCGCGTTGATGGTCCGCCAAGCGGCGCTGCACGTCTGGAAAGTGGTCGTCACCAACACGCCCAAAACGCTCAGGGAGATTCTGCCGACTTTGTTCGGTTTGTTGCTCGGGTGAGACGTCGAAGTTTATTTTAGCGACTCACAGTTTGATCTTCCCTCATTCCTACAGGTGCCTAGCGAGTGACAGCTACGATAAACGCCAAGTAGCCGCCCGCACCTTGGGCGACCTCGTGCGTAAGCTAGGCGAGCGTGTACTGCCCGAGATCATCCCGATTCTGGAACGCGGTCTCCAATCACCGCGCGCCGACCAGCGTCAAGGCGTCTGCATCGGTCTCTCCGAGATAATGGCGTCGACTTCGCGCGACATGGTGCTGACGTTCGTTCATTCGCTAGTGCCGACGGTGCGTCGCGCGCTGTGCGATCCGTTGCCCGAGGTGCGTCGGGCGGCCGCCAAAACGTTCGACAGTTTGCACTCCACGGTGGGCACGCGGGCTTTGGACGATATTCTCCCGACTTTGCTCAACCAACTGGTAAAATGGTTGTTTTTGTTCAGGACAAGGGTCTTCTGACATTTTTTTTTCTAGAGCGACGCTGACTCTGAGGTAGCTGAATGGACGCTGGATGGATTGAGACAAGTCATGGCGATCAAATCTAGGGTGGTGCTGCCCTACCTGGTGCCGCAGCTGACAGCTCCTCCAGCCAACACCAAAGCCCTTTCTATTTTGGCCTCGGTGGCTGGAGAGGCCCTTAACAAGTACTTGCCGCGTATTCTGCCCGCCCTTCAAGCCACCCTTGCTGCGTCTCGGGGAACGCCAGAAGAAACAGAGGTTTGTTTTTCGGTATACTTAATTGAGCATCAACGTTTTTATTAGGTATTTTACAATTATATTCATCAGTAACTGAATTTTCAGCAATTAGAATACTGCCAAGCCGTCGTACTTTCTGTGGTCGACGACGCCGGGGTCCGTATTATCATCGACACCATGCTGGAGAACTCGAAGAGCGAGGACGCAGACCAAAGGCGCGCCGCCGCGACGCTCCTATGTGCTTTCTGTGCCAAATCCACGGCTCAGTATACGACGCACGTGCCGCAATTGCTGCGCGGGCTCATCCACCTGTGCACCGACACCGACAAGGACGTTTTGCAAATGGCGTGGGAGGCTTTGAACGCCGTCACAAAGGTCGGAAGATTCAAGCAAACTTTTAATACAAGCGAATTTCAACTCCTCTTTTCCACATCCAGACTCTCGAAGCGAAACAACTAGCGACATACGTCTCCGACGTTCGCCAGGCCGTCCGCTACGCCATGTCGGATTTGCGCGGCAGCTCCGACTTACTGCCCGGTTTCTGCCTGCCCAAAGGTATCGCTCCGGTGCTGCCCATCTTCCGCGAGGCTATCCTCAACGGTGACGGGGATGAGAAGGAGGGCGCCGCCCTCGGTCTGGGCGAGGTTATTCGCGTGACGAGCGCGCAGGCGCTGCAACCGAGCGTCGTGCCCATTACCGGGCCTTTGATTCGTATTCTCGGTGACAGGTTCAGTGCCAACGTCAAAACGGCGGTGCTCGAGGCTCTCGCGGTTTTGCTAGCGAAGGTGTGTTGGAAATTTTGATTTTTAGCAGTTGTTGAGGAGATATCCTAAAGTTGTACTCCATTTGGCTGATTGTTACGTGAATCGGCAATAATTTTTGTGTTTTAGGTCGGAGTTATGCTGAAACAATTTTTACCGCAACTGCAAACAACGTTTGTGAAGGCCTTGAACGATCCAAATCGCTCTGTAAGACTGAAATCGGCCGTTGCTTTGGGTCACCTTATCGGAATCCATCAAAGGGCTGATCCCTTATTCACTGAACTCCATAATACAGTGAAGAACACTGAAGATATATCCATCAAGTAAGAATTCTACAAAAATTGGGCGCAAATTGTGCTGGTTCAATAGAATTTTGATATCATTTTCACTCTTGTCGGCCATCATTCATTATCATCTTCTCGATTCTGTCAATTGCCATAATTGCAAAAAATGAAATAAGATCTACTTTTTGAGAAATCAATCATATTATATTTTTTCAAATGAAAATTCAGGTTTATGAAATACTTTTCAGGGAAACAACCTTGCACGCTCTCAGAGGTATTATATCGCCTGCCGGAAACAAAATGTCGGAGCCTGTAATAAGACAAGTGCACGCCACTTTGCTCTTGTACCTCGGAACGACAGATGACACCGTCAGGAAATGCGCAGCCGGTTGCTTGGGCGCCCTCTGCAAATATTTGCCAACCGATTTACTCGCTACCACTCTCGCTGATCATATTTTATGTAAGTGAAACCCTCTTGATGGCAGTGCAACATTTCATTACTTAATCAATTGGTTATTTTTTCTAGGCGACGATGCTTCTGCCAATAATACTCTGCGAGAAGGTAGAGCTGCGGCTCTATCGGTCACCTTGAAGGAGACACCGGAAACTTTGTGGAACGAACAATACAAAAACAAACTTATTCAGACTCTGCTCGCCCAGCTAGCTGTAGAAGTGACAACACCGATAGCGATCAGGTCTTGTGGTTATCTTCTGCAGTATTTGTTGCAGAACGAATTGCCCATTCCTAACAATTTACTCACGCCTTTCGTGCGGGTAAGATATCAATTATATCAGTCTTACAGTGGACAAGTGACAAGCAAACACTTTCTCACATTTAATCGAGAAGAATCAGAAAAATTCAGTGATGATTATCATTAATGCTCACTCAAGAAGTGTTTTTTTTTGTCAGAAATGTTTGATTGTGTGATGATAACTAAATTATTTTGTTTATATTTCAGACGATGAACAACAACAGTAATGACATCAAACAGTTATTGGCTAGGGTGTCATTCTACCTGGCCAAAATCGTTCCTCGAGAAAAAATGTCGCCTGAGCTGTTGAGAATGCTGCTGCCAACCCTGGTGAACGGCACCAAGGAAAAGAATGTCTACGTGAAAGCAAATTCCGAAATTGCTTTGATAGCAATTCTGAAGTTGAAAGAGGGAGACACCATGTTGCAGGTACGAATCAATTCCAACTCTTTACCTAACCTTTCCTTATTGCGAGGAAACTTTAGTCAGCTGAATGTTTTGTTAGGGTGCGTTCCATTAAGCGCTCACAACGCCCAAAACACTCATTCAGACGTTCCACATGGCGACCACGATCGTTGGGGTGGTGGCGAAAATGTCATGAATGACGTCATGATTCATGCTCACGACGACCCATCTCAATAGGTGGGTCGGCGTGAGCGTTTCGATTACGCACAGAATCAAGTGGAACGACAAAATTCGTGGTCGTGAGCGTGATCGTTGTGAGCGCTTAATGGAACGCACCCTTAGTGTCAATGAACGTCACCAACATGAGCATTGCACATCAGATGTCAGTTGTCAATTCCATGATTATCCATACTTGTGTCATGTAATAGAAAAATTTACCATAAATCTTAGTCAGATCAATTGTTGTATTGAATAACAGATATATTACTCATGATGAGTTCAATACATTGCAATTCACGTTTGTACTGTTTTATAGAAATGTTTGAGTGTGTTGGATGCTGGGCCGAGGGAGTCCCTATCAGATGTCGTGAGTAAAGTACTGAAGAAGATACTACTTCAACCAGAGGGCAAGGAAGAAGAATTGGACGATACTCTACTGACTTGATCATTGGAATATGTAAAGAGAGCGTTTTCCAAATTGTCTAATCATTTAAGAAAATTTTCAGTTTTCGGTATATTTAGTAATATTGTCATACTACTTGTATTGAATGTTGTTGGCAAATATGCAATAAGTAAAGTGTTATTTAGTCCAAATGTTTATTTTATTTATAAAACTATCCTAAACTATCAGTACGATATTTATATCACTAAGATTCAGTTTACACAAAAAGTACAACTTATTCAAGAGGATGAAATTGATGAATACCAATTTACATAATTATGGAAATATAATGTTTTCCTGATTTTGAAATGATCATAAATATCAATAATCTATTGAAGTCAATAGTCTTCAAGCGAATAATCCGAATGACTCAAGACTATGTTGTTGATTTGTGAATATTTCACTGTGTTTTATTTGTTGCAGAAACTTGAAATTCAATTCTAACCTAACTGAAATTGGTGTACAGTGTTATTGTCCTGATATGTATAAATAACTGTTTCAGTAGTCCCATTATCAGTAGGTAATAAATTAGCTGAAGTATCTGCAAAATATCATTAGTAATAGTGGGTATCAGTAAATTTATTTTCAACTTACTGAATGTTGACTCTTCTTGCATGTCCTCATACAAGACATCACCACCAAGGTTTTTATCACTTTTGGCAGCCTATTGAAATTTTTTATTAGTAATGCGATACCAGAATAACAATAATTATTCAATATTTGAAATGACATATACAGCACAAACAATTCCAAAGACAAAGACAGAATTAACAAAAAACAATAAATTTCTAGTAGACACTCACCTCTCTGTACTTTTGTAGATACAATTTCAAAGGTTCCACATAATTGTCAAAACCTAAAGTACTCATTGCAACAAGAATATCTTCTCCATTGATTGTTTTCCTTTTTTCCATGTGACAACGATCACTGGCCTCACTGGTTATAAAACTAATAAACTCAGACACACATTCTTGTACACATTCTCTGGCATCTTTAGCAATCTAGAATTTAACTCATGAATATTCTAAAAGGTATAACACTATCAAGCAGAAGCAATGCGTACTTTGTTAGTTACCTTTCCAGTATCTGGAATGGCTTTTTTCATGATTTTTGCTACATTTGCAATTGGCAGGAAACGGTCTTGCTCTCTTAGAGGTGCTCCTGATTTCTCTCCTTCATGATTTGAATCGTCTGTATTTTCAGCGGTTAGCTGATCGTGATCGTCTGCAAATGGAAAATTAAACCTCCTTTATAAAATGAGATATAATAGATATTTGTAGTCATACCATCCATTTCTTCCACATGAACCATGTACTGATCCGTCAGAGGTGCTAGAGCATAGGAGTGTGTCATATCTTCTACTTTATCCATCTAAAATATTCATTAAGTATATATAATAAAATTTGTGATGGATACGTGTTTTTGTTATTGACTTCTTCCTCAGAAAAATACTGCACTGCTTGCTGAAATGACAATTGACAATTTTGGCAACAGAACAATGACATAAATGAAATATATGGATGGAAGATAAATGGCCCAGTCCATTGAATGTAACAACAGATGACGTAATTTGTATCATATCCTCATTTTTTCTCTCATAGGTAATATATGATTTAGATGCTTTTCTGATTTCTGAGTCAGATAATTAGAGCGTTGTTATAAAATGGTCTAATTAAACATCAATCAACAATTTATACATGTTTATTCATCTCGTTTCATGTGTACCCATTCTGACCATTGGCGTAGTTTGAAAAGGGTCATACAATTCGTGAAATTCTACGTAATAAATACTTTATCAAAACAGGATGATTTTCATGTTTATGACTTGAAACAATCATAAAATAACTCCAATTGGCAAATGATATATTCTTGTTCAGTAATATTCGTAATTATAATTTTACAAAATGGAAAATTCATAATTCAAATGGCGAAATTAGTTATAAATGGTGATATAATAACTATTAGATGGGCTGGTAGACGTTGACACAGTGGTAGCGGTGACAGTTGTAGCGTCATCATCCCCAACAGCGTCGAAAGTTTCCCTGATACTTTCATGGACTCTGGAAGACTGTGCTGTCACTTTTAAGGTTATGTAATATTTTCTCTTGGGAGTATAAATGGCGACGCAGCCCTGAGCCACGCTCCAACCTCCATCTACTGGATATGTATCGTTGAATAATCCAGAAAATGATTGAATTCTTGTATCCGCATCCGAGTCTGTCGGATAAAGTTTATAAGCCTCATCCAAACAATCCATCGCATGGAGAACATATTCATCTAACAGATTTGTGTCGTTTAAGGAGTACTGAAAGAATAGTGTTTCAGTGATTACAAGAAGTTCATTCAGTTTGAATATTCATTATTCAATGTGAATTAGATTTTTATACAAGGTACGTATATAGGCAGAGGCAGAAAGAAGAAGAAGAAGAATATTTGTTTGAAATAGGCAACCCACATATACAAAAAATTACATATAATATGTATATGTATATGTTATGGTTTTGAATGAATACAGGGTGGTGAAAAAATAAGTGCAAATATCTGATAGAAAAGTGACGAGAAAATTCAGTGAAATGTTTGATTATTCTGCAATACTCACAGTATGAGAGTCCCTGATTAGTTGGATTGACTCATGACTTGCACTTGAATAGAGAACCAGACCAGCAAAAACTATAATAAAGTAGTTCATTTTGGCGGTTGTTGCAGAATATGTTGCTCTGTTGGTTCGATTTATTGTATTTGTATTTATATTGTTACAACACCATTGTTTTTATTATCTATTGTACAAAAGAAAACACTTGAAACATATCTGATCATTGATCATGTAAGTACTATCCACGATTTTATTGACACAAATAAGTATACAGGGTCATCAAACAAGAAGCTCCAAATAATGTCAATGCATATTGAAACAGCGAAGTCGTTAGTCCTGAAATAAAATTAGGACTTGTCATTTCATTGGAATCAAACAAATCATGATGAAAATTAGATGACTGTCCAAATAATGAGTTTATATTGCCGAAAAAAAATCTTCAGATCACGAACCTTTTGATTGACCCTATTCATTACCTGTTGTTCTTGATAGTTATCTTTAGATATATATTCCAAAAAAAATTTGTTCGTTTGCGAAATTGTTACAAAATTCATTAAAGGTCATAATGGAACACTTTATGTTACTGATTCTTATCATCAATATGAATCGTATCCGACACTCAATGTTAGATACAGGATGTCCTAAAGAACAGTATACATTTTAACAAATTCCGCTGATGATGTGCTAACTGAAAATGAAGATAATCAAGCGTATGCAGAATAAAATACATTTTTGAACTCGTTTCCGTCATTACTCAAGAGGTAAGTTTCAGAGTTCTCTAATTCGTTTTTTAATGGAAGCATCCCTAGTAGGCCCACAGTATAAGTAAACATACAGTAGTGTCACATGCTGTCGATCCCCTTATTGATGTTTTTGATCATAAGTTTCATTTTTTATAACACTACTGCTCTTTCACCCTTGCGGAGATCAGTGAGTCATCGTTCTTTTCAACCATTTTTCAACCAATGATGAGCTTTCCCGCTAAGGTTCCCGCCAATGTCAAATTTTTACGTATTCAAATGTCACCAGGTCCGGCTTCAAAAAATAGTAAGCCTTACGAATTGAATCGATATAAAAACACTGTTTTCTAAAAAGTTAAGATTGATCAATATCTAATTATAATATAACGATAATGTACATTTATCAATCTATCACTGCAACAGCTTCTCTCGTACGACTCGAAACGTGGTCAAAATACAAAAGGCCTGTCCTGCCTAACTTCAATCGACGCACGGTGAACATGCGCACTCCAAATTTGGACATACAGTGCAGTACATCAACTGTTTCTAGAATAGGTATAAGCTGTGCTTATACTGTGTAGTTACCCTGTGGGCTCACCCTGTAAATTTCAATTAGGAGAAACACTATTCGAAATGAAACACAAAGTACATAAAATAAGCATCCTCATTATTATTTCTGTGCACGATTTTACAACAAAAATTAATTAATTGTAGATAGTAACAAAAAACTGCGTGCTTGAAGAATCTTCAGTCACTTTAATCGATAGATAATTTTCCCATTGAGGCACATACAGATTTCCACAGCCTTGAGCAACACTCCAACCTCTGTCAACTTTGTGGAGATCGTTGAACAATCCAGAGAAAGATTTTAGTCGGGCGTTAGTCTCATCTGAATGCAAGAGATAAGCCTTATCAAGACTACTATATGCGTCGAGTATGTACTCGTCTGAGAAGTTAGTAATGTTGACGGAATACTGAAAAAAATAAAAATATAAGTATCACAATTTCCTCAGACTGCTGAAATTCCACCATTAATGAAATACTTTGACACTTGGTATTAATGAACAATTCGATATTCAAATAGTTCACTTTGCTTTGAATACCAAATTACATAATTGGATGGCTCTGTTTGTACTTGTACAATGTGATTGTGAGATTATGAAATGAACCTAATCGAAGAGGGTGGGGTTTCTAAATATCTCTTGGATTGTACGAGACCAATATTTTGAGAAATACTCACCGTTCGAGGCCCAGAAGTCAGTTGTTTATCAGAATTCTGGAAAATCTTACTTGCTGTTGCGTAAAAAATAAGAGTAATGAAAATTGTAATGTACTTCATTCTATAGCAGTTTACTCGTTTGGGCAGATACTATTCTTTCAATATCTATAATGACATGAAATTCTCACACCTTCTTTATCTCTACACGGCTCATCTAATCTTTCATTGAATACTTTTCAAGATATCTCTGTTTACCCAAATATCGAAATATTAATTTCTTTATATCTATTATTAATTATCAATTCGAGATTATCAATATATATCCTCTATTCTGTGAGTATCTCAGGAAATTTATTCGTATCACGAAAACATACACAAGCTACGCCACTGTTGAGTTGAAATGTTGAACTACGGCATGCAAAGTTCATGGTGTTTTTGCAAAGTAGTTCATTTGAACAACATAGTTTCAGCAAATAAAATACTGATTCTAACGTTTGACATGACAGTTAACATGACATAATTGACTTTCCAACATTGTCAACAGCCGTCAAGGGCGAAACGCGAAAGCTATATAACCATTATTGTAGTGTTTTGTTTATATATGATATAATTCTTACCATAACTTCTACTCGACATAAAAATGATTCCGCTTTGAAATATTCACGACTTTGAAGTACAATCATGGCGAATGGACCGATAGCAGAGAGGAACAGAGGTAATTACTTTGCATAACCTAACCAAAACCGGCTCTACATTAAAAGTGCATATTATTTACCAAAGCATTTCATTTAGATTTACGATAAAAATATAATTCGGAATTATTTTCAGACGCGACCATTTATGTTGGAGGTTTAGATGATAAGGTCTCTGAATCATTACTATGGGAACTTTTTGTACAAGCTGGACCATTAGGTAATTGGTTGATATCATGAGCGATATAATTGAATGATATTATTTTTTCTATTTTAGTCAATGTCCATATGCCAAAAGATCGTGTAACCATGATGCATCAAGGTTATGGATTTGTGGAATTCATGGGTGAAGAAGACGCAGATTATGCAATAAAGATAATGAATATGATAAAATTGTATGGGAAGCCTATCAGAGTCAATAAGGCTTCAGCACATCAGAAAAATCTCGATGTTGGTGCTAATATTTTCATTGGAAATCTTGATCCTGAAGTCGATGAGAAGCTGTTATATGATACCTTCTCAGCTTTTGGAGTTATCCTGCAAACTCCCAAGGTATTTATATATTTATATGTACTTTACTGAGTGACATTCCATGACGCTTCCAGATAATGAGGGATCCAGAGACTGGCAACTCCAAAGGCTTCGCCTTCATCAATTTCGCCAGTTTCGAAGCCTCTGATGCCTCCATCGAGGCCATGAACGGCCAGTACCTCTGCAACCGACCCATTTCCGTCTCGTACGCCTTCAAAAAGGACTCGAAGGGCGAACGACACGGCTCGGCTGCCGAACGTCTCCTGGCCGCCCAAAACCCTCTTTCGCAGGCCGACCGCCCTCACCAGCTCTTCGCCGACGCGCCGCCCATTGGCATGATGCCGATGCCGCCTCCGCCGGTCCTGATATCCGGCATGATGCCCCCACCGCCCCCGACGCCTGCCGGTTTGCACGCCCCGCCTCCACCGCCGCCTCCCGTGCCTCCGCCGGGCGCTTTTCCGGCAGGGATTCCTCCGCCGCCGCTGCCGCCATCGCAGCCGCCGTTGCCGCCCGGCGCGCCGCCGATCGCGGCGGGCGGCCCTCCTTTGCCGCCCACCACAGGTGAGCATTTGTTTTCGGAAAAATTCTGTGACACCTGTCATCATTTTTCTATTATTATTTTTCAGGAACGGGAAGCGCGCCGCGGATGATGCCGCCCCCGTGGCCTGGCGGCGTACCGCCACCCCCTCCCGGCCTTCCTGGGTCTACCAGCTCGGCCGGTGGGAGTCAGTTCGCCGGCATGTTTCCGCCTCCGCCGCCGCCCGGGGGTAGACCGCCGCCGCCCAACTGGAGGCCGCCCCCACCGCCGCCGAATTTCACTGGCACGAGACCGCCCTTCCCGCCGAGAGGGCCGCCCCCACCGCCGCCCATATGAGTTGTTGGGAGTTTTGTAATTTTTAAAATAATAAAATGTCTGCTGGTGTTTTTCGTTTTATTTGTACTACGTCAAAAACAATATAAAAAAACAAACGAGAATGGTACAATTGAGAGTTTAACCTCATTTTTATTGCGCTGTTTTTCTGTCAAAAATATGTTTGTCACAGCAAGTGTGATCGTATCTAATCAATTTTTTTCATTAGTGCCCCATTTTACCCATTTAAAGCACGCCTCAGCGTGTTTAAATCAAATTCTTTAAAGTTACCATGGCGACATCAACGAAGAAACGTGAAATCTAAATGACAAATTTTTGATTATTGATCTGACAGGAGACTGGTAAACGTCAAATGAAATATAACTGACAGATGCAAAACTTTATTCAAACTTAAAATGGGGCACCAATAAAAGAAAATAGCGTAAAGTATTTGTGGATCTGGTCTTTAAAACACTTGCTATACTTCAATATACTATTAATTTACGATATTACATCACACTTGATGGTTACGTGATGTCAGTGCGTTTTCTTTCCGTCAGATGGCGCATTGTTGAATTTTTTTGAAGTGGGAGTGATAACTGGTCAGATTTTCGTAGAATTTTCATTTCATTGTTTTGTAACAACTTAATTTCATACATTTTCTAAATCATGAAGAAAACTACATTTTTGAAATATAAATTTAATAAAATCACTTAGATATACCATTATTACTATTATTATGATTTCTGCTGCTTTCTCCACTTCCATTTGAATTACCTTTCCTCTTTGATTTATTTTTTCTAGATGATGGTGGATTCGTTGATAGTGTTTTATCAAATCTTTTATCAAAGTCTTGCTTTCTATGTGAAATGCCACTTTGTCTTCTGGGTTCATAATTAAATATTCCTGGTGCCTGATAACTGAAATCATCAATAATCAAAAATTATCATTGTGTAACTGAAAAGTTCAGTCACTCACCCTAACGCATCTGGATTCAGAGGTTCTTCACTAAGATATATGTGAATCATTGGGAGCTTACGTTTAACAACTAGCTGATCCAACTCAGGAAGTAAAGGATCCCAGTATTCTTCAACACTGAAAGCAGATTTGATTATATATTATTTACAACACACCTTCCATTATACTTTCTATAACATAGCCTAGTGATCTGATGTAATGAGTTTTTACACTCTTTCTTCATTATTTCAGCACAGGTGATGCATTTTCCAACAGAAGGTCCATACCCAGTCCATATTACATGTTTCACTGCCGGAAATTCTTCAAGGGCATGAGTCAGAAGATTCCTAATCTTACTACCTCCTCTCACCTATAATTTGTATTCAGATATAGGTTTACCAGTATGGAATCAATGGGTATGCCAGCTTACATGCATCCAGAGAAGATTTTCTGGCAGATTTTCAATAGGAATGTTAAATTTTTCTAACGGTTCCTCGATGTTTTTACCTTTACGGTAATTTTCCATAATTGTTGAAAGTTAACAAACCTCCAGTAAAATTATTCACTGTTTTAAAAACACACCAAGATATAAAAACTAGGTTATGTAGATATTGTGGTCTTCTCATTATATCTGGATCTAATAGCTCTTCATATATGCAACCAGGATTTCTAACACAGATAAGTTATTCACTATTAGTCCCTATTTTAGTCATTATTACAAATAAGTACAATAATTCAAATTTTTTATCGAATTCTCTGGTGAATATCGATATTTTTTTAAAGTTGAAGAATTTTTCTTTACCTGAAATTACTTCACTGAAGCGTATTTTATAATCTGATATTAAATTCTTGATATTTTCGAATACATAGTTATTCAAATATTTTATTTCAATCGAAACACCCTGTGTGTGAACCAAATATGAAAACCAATTGAATTTTCAAACAATTCGACATTTTAAGTGTTCATCTAGTTACCTGTGGTGTTTTGACAGTATAAATATGAAATGAAACAATTCTTGGGCTTTTTTGTGAATTTATTATTTTCAATTTACTATGATTTCTACTCTGTTGATGTTAATTCAAGTGGATTTTATTTCGTACAGCAAACATATATATTTGTTTTTATGAATACCATCCATCATATTTCTTCATCATCGCGAAAATGAGTCCGTCCATGACGTTCAAATATTCCATTAAATTTCTTTCATTCCCATCCCGTTTCGGTATATTGGTCGCATACCACAGTGCATTCATAGCGAACCTTCAGTAAGTTAGTAGGGCTCCTTCTCTCACTCAATGCCATCGTGCCATCGACAGTCTATTAAACGAGAGCTAAATAACTCTCAATCCACCAGGAGATTTTTATAGTCCAGGAAATATACGACAAATATTACGAAATTCCATATTTTCTTCGAAAAAGAGGTGTTATAGGGGTTATGTTATGCGGTTTTTTGAGTTGAAGTCATTTTTTGACGTTTCCGTTTAGAGTGCAGCGTTCAGAAGCTGTTCAACTCTTCATTTTGTCATTTTATTTTGAAATAAAGTCAATTCATTGGGGAACATTTAATCCGTGAACCACGATTTTGAATAGATTATCTCAAAGTTCAGAAAAAAATCGATGATAATAAACAATTTTCACAAAAACTCGAAATATTGATACTCTGATCATTATTCATTTGATGTGGAAACGTGAAAATGTCTCGTACTATAATATGATCCACAGCGTACTTTCCCACTTTTACAACCCCGATAGAGAAAATTAGAAGCATGACAGCCGTTATTCAATTTTCTTCGAGCATCTCAAGATAATTAGAAATTATTTGGGCCTGGTTTTGAGTTGTTTTTTTCTAAAGTTTACAAGAGCTTCGAATATTCCAGCGCATAGCTCCGTTATATTAGAGTTTTTTGCGATAAAAAGTGTCAAAATATAGCTGAAAATATACCAATTAATAATTTTCTTTCGAAAAAATTTGCGAAAATAATCTCGTGAATTACCCTGTATAACTACAGAGTAGTGTGACATAGTACTGGGCGTTTTTTACAAAATGAATTCTTGATTTTTCTATAGATAATTTTGAAATTTGGCCTGTTTATATTTTGTTCAAATCAATTTCTCTCTAAAACTGTTTGGCAATGTTGCCGTTTATACGTTTTGTCAGAGAAACTACGGAAATAGTCGATGATGTTGTTTGATCGATGCAATAATAATATACAGGGTATTTTGATGTCATGAATAACTATCATGTTTTTATGTCGTACTGTTCCAATGTGCAATGTTGCCGATTATACTTTTTGTCAGAGAAACTACGGAAAATAGTCGATGATGTTGTTTGATGACATAATACTGGGCGTTTTTTAGGAAATGAATTCTTGATTTTCCTATAAATAATTTTGAAATATGCCCTGTTTACATTTTGTTCAAATCAATTCATCTCTACAACTATTTTCATCAAATTTCAACGCCAGATTGTTCATATCATCCCCACGATGGATGCATAGGGGGGAGAAAGGGGTTAGGGGGGATATAAATTTGATTCGATTGTGGAAATCACGAAGGTCGTCTATTTAATCCCAATAAATTAGGAACGCAGGGGCGGGCTGCACATTTCCTATCGGTCACCAACTCCCGCGTCGGAACTTCTAAGTTTTCAGGAGTTTACCGTCGCCAAAAGAAATCGACGCCAGTTGGCTTTTCACTCTACAGTGCAGCTCTCAGTGTCGGGGATCGTTGTCTGAGTTGAAGGCTCACCGGATCAGCAACAGGTATGACGTTTCGTGTTATATAAGTTTTTAATGCAATTAAATTATTCCTACTCACCACATATTTTTTCTGGCTTTGATTCAATGACTGGAGAAACTGGACAAACTTGAGAAACTTTTGTATATACCTAGTGTGCATTATTTATTTTATTCCCCGAATTTGTATTGCTGGGTTGCCAAGATGTTCAATTTTATCCGCGATTTTTGTATTTTGTACGATCATTAAAATGAGTGTTTATTGTTTTTACTGAAAAAAATCCCCACAGATAATTTCGATTATGGGAATTTTGGAAATTGTATATACAGTGTGTCATGTGACAGTGGCCGATACCAACTTTCTTATTTTTAATACAACTCCCTGTATATTACCAGTTTTTTGGATTCTTCAGAAAATTATAGACATAATTCATGTACTATGTCCCATACCTATCTTCAACTGTTTCGGAAATATTGAGTCTTTTCAGATGTACTACAAAAATTAACATTGAGAATGGAAAATTATTTTATTTCACAAATTCGCTACATTACACTCAATACATTTTGAACATCTCTTACATTAAAATGAATGTTTTTTTTACAAAATGTAGTGAAATAAAATCATTTTCTTTTTTTAATGTTGATTTTTGAAATACATCTGAAAACACTCAATATTTCCGAAACAGTTGAAGATAGGTATGGAACATTGTACATGAATTATGTCTAGAACTTTCTGAAGAATCTAAAAAACTAATAATATACAGGGAGTTGTATTTGAAATAAGAAAGTTGGTATCGGCTACTGTCACATGTCACACCCTATATAATTATTTTTTTTAAATGCGCATCTAAAAATAGAAATCGTCGTATCCGAGCGTTTTTCCCAACACGCTCTCCTTCACTCGTTATCGAATTTATTTCATTTGGCTGTTCCACACTGTATGACAAGTGTAAAAACAATTTTTCATTGGAGCACCCTGTATACTGATGTATTTAAAATTCTCATGAAATAAAATATTTGGGGATACTTTTATGTTTTCTGTTGCCTTCAACAAAAATTTGATTATTTGTGTTGTCTAAATAATTTGTCCAAAATTACAGCAACAGAATCTTTAAAATTTCGAACAAAATGAAATACAATAATTATATTTAATTATGAAACGTGCCCAGAACGTGCTTCATCCAGCTCAATACATGCCCTGAACTGTAATATTTTCAATTATCTTGATTTTTTATAGCATTTTTAAGCAAATTGTAATAATAACTCACCTTGAACGAAACAAAATATTCTGATACTCCGCATTTTCATTTGTTTCGCCAACTCATGATCACCTCGCCATAAATTTCAATCAAATACACTCCAATTATACTGAATTAAGATATAAAATCGTAGACAATCAGCTTTTATAGTAGACTGTATTTTATTATAACGATAAAAGGCCCATAATCATTGGGAGGATTCATAGAATCGAGACAATCGGGGACATTAAAATTTTTTCAAAACAGCATAATCGTATTCTGTATGTCCAAAAACTACTATTCATTATTTTTAGAATTTTTTTTGTCTATATCATGAATAAAATAATGACATAAACGGAATTGATTTCGAACATACAATTTCATGCGCCATTTTCAAAGGTTGCTCTCATTGGTGTAACGCAGTGTGACGTGCTTAACCCTACACGCCCATCGACCTTGCGCTGACCAATCATAGATAACTGTTCCATGGTAAATCTTGCTGTGTTGCCGCACCAAAATACCACAACTTATTCTCGGAATAAAAGATGTAGAAGAATACAATTTGAATGACATTTTTTCCACAAATTATCATGAAATGATATAGTTATCACTTATCGATACGTTTCTGAGAAAATATATCAAAGCAATGAGGAGTTATCTACAAGTAAACTTGACAACATTACACATGGTGTGAGCAAAAGAAATATGGAAACAGACAAAGATGGACTTAGGGTGTAGCACGTCATACGCTCATAGAACCGCCCACTTATTTCTGACGTCTTTAAATTTCGAATGAAAATGCTGATTTCAAAACGCTGTAGAATCTATTCGCTTTGATGCTGATCCTTGATATTATATCACTCGATCACCTGGTGGTTTTCCTCATTGATTGATGACCGAAACATCTCTTAAATCATCTCCAGAATGGACAGCGACGAATTCCGATGCCGAGGCAAAGAAATGGTCGAATACATCTGCAACTACATGGAGAATCTCCCCAATAGAAGGGTGACTCCCAGCATAGAGCCTGGGTATCTGCGCAAGCTGATACCTGAACAGGCTCCCGTGGAGCCTGAGCTATGGGAGGATATCATGGAGGACGTGGAGAAGAAGATAATGCCTGGGGTCACGCATTGGCAGCACCCCAGGTTCCACGCTTATTTTCCTAGCGGGAATTCGTACCCCTCCATTTTGGGGGACATGTTGGCCAGTGGAGTGGGTTGCATAGGGTTTTCTTGGGCAAGTAGAATGATGCTTCAGTTTTCAGGAAATTTAGTAGCGGAAAATTTCAGCATTTTATTCACGTTGGATTGAAGTATATAGTCGATTTTTTCAAGGAATAGAATCATGACAGCTTGTCAAAATATATTGCATTACAGAAAAGACGTTATAATTCGTAATAGACAGTTGAAGATGCAATCTGACATTCCTGACAAGTTTTTACGTTTTGTTTTCTTGGAGGTTTACGGGTATGCGTAGACTCACATTATTATCAAGTGGAAATTATTTTTTATTCAAATTTAAGTAAAGCACTTATTAAATGACGCATGCATTGAAGAAACGATTTAGACATTTGAAGTCATCAGTCGTCTTTTGAATTCCATGAAAAGTTTAAGTTTCATATCTGTTGTTGTCTTTCATTCGTTTGAGATCGTGTATTCAACACTTTAGGAATGTTAAGGTTAGTTTATACAGCAAATAAGAAGAAGATGAAATAAGGATGCTCCAATGAAATTACACATGTCATGTCAACTCGTAACAAATATGCGATTTCATTGGTGCATTCTCATTTTATTTCATTCTTATTAGCTGTATAAACTAACCTTAAGATATTGAAATATTTCATTGACGTTCCTTATCAAAGCTAGTTCTGTGCTATCGAGATGGAATACTTTAGCATTATTTTGGTTGTACATCGACAACGTAATATTTCCTACGTTAACGAATCTAGGACGGTTTACGTACTGCGATTACTTCAACTCTCTGATATTTGACTACTGACTCAATCAAGGAATGGAGTGGTGACAGCTTGTCATGATATGCAATGTTGCCGTTTATTCTTTTTGTCAGACAAACTACGAAAATCGTCGATGTTGTTGTTTGATCAATACAATATTAATGTACAGGTTATTTTCATATCATTGATAATCATTATGGTTTCTTTTTTGTTATAGTTTTCCTTTCAATTGTAACTATTATCTGAAATGGAATTCATTTCTATACTTAAAAACGCTATCGAAGATGAAAATTTGCTTTTTTTCTTTAGGCAGCAAGTCCAGCATTAACTGAACTGGAAACAATCGTTTTGGATTGGCTAGGTGAGATGCAATTACAACTCATTTGTTTTCAATACAAATCAATTGATTTTCAGGCAAAGCTATAGGTTTACCAGACGAGTTTTTAGCTTTCAAAGAAGGCAGTCGGGGTGGGGGAGTCATTCAGGTGAGAAACGAAAGAAAATATTATTCAATTCAATTTGCAAACACCTGTGACGCGTCGCCAGATTTAGCCATGATGCCACATGTTTTTCACTTTTTCGGAGCATCGCAGAAAAAGTGAAAACATGTGGCATCACCGCTAAATCTGGCGACGCGTCACAGGTATCAACCCAGAATAAATAGACTATATTTGGAAATTGAAATTATCGGGATGGTGAAAACTGCAGTGTATTCATATTAATCCCCTTCAGTAATGAATAAGATCAAAAAAAATACACAAAAAATAGACCAAAACCTCTTCCTCAACAGACCTCTGCCAGCGAATGCGTCCTAGTTTCGATGCTGGCCGCCAGGGCACAAGCAATCAAGAGGCTCAAGCACCAGCATCCCTTTGTCGAGGAGGGCTTGCTGCTGTCCAAGCTCATGGCCTACTGCTCCAGAGAGGCGCATTCTTGCGTGGAAAAGGCGGCCATGATTTGCTTCGTGAAGCTGAGGATCCTGGAGCCGGACGAGAAGTCTTCGTTGAGAGGTAAAACGCTGATGATGGTAAGTGAATTTATGGGGGAGCTCGTTGACTCGTTGAGTGTGAGGAATATTGATGAATTTAAGTAGCGTTGACGGTGTTGCGTGATGTGAACAAAGATGGCGTCAAACAAGTGAACGTTTCGCTAACGGATGTGATTCCATTGTTTTTAGCTGTGCTTGGTTGTGTACTGTAGTTGTTAGTGCGTGTAGCGAGGACGCAATTTGACGTGAATAGACACAAACGCAAATGAATGGAAGCTTTTTATTTTATTTCCAATATTTTGACAGTTATTTTTGGAGAATTTAGTTTTTTAATTTTGGTTGTACAATAATTGATAATCTATTTTCAACGTGTTGAACATATTCTTTTTATTTTATTTCCAATATTTTTACAGTTATTTTTTGAGAATTTTGTTTTTTAGTTTTCTTGTAAATAAATATCTAAAAAATGATGGCATTTTTCATTCCATTATACAGCTCAAAACTTGTCATGAATAATTATTATGTTTTTATGTCGTACTGATGTTCCAATATGCAATGTTGCCATTTATACAGCTCAATTTTGACTTGATGACTTTTTAAATTTCTTTTTTGGCGTGTATACAGTGAAGCCATGAAAAACCAAGAAGATTTCTAACATTCACAAGGCAAAATATAATAGTAGGAACTTTTAAGAACGTGCGAATCTTCAATGGTAAACACTCTAAGCCGACTCTAAGACGTTTTCTTCATCAAAACTTTCAGCTATACTCTTTACTTCACACAGAAAACATTGATAATGAGCACTTTAGATTCTTCTTCTTTAAAAAAAAAATACAAACGATGACAAGCATAACCATCAGTATGGCTGTATTATTCAAATTTAACCATATACTGATGCTGATATACAGGATGATCCATTTGTGTGTGTAATTGGCATAACTCACCCAAGAAACAGATATACAGGGTGTCCTGTTAGATAAAATCAACTCGCTGTTGTCTCACTGAGGTTGAACACCCCGTATGACTCGAGATATTTCAGGAATGTTTATTTGATCAAATTCAATAACTTTGATATGATGTGATTCCTCCTTGTACTTTCACACAGTAATGGGTCACCCTGTATGTAATAACGATAACTGAGACACTCGGTATATACATAATGTGGATGGTTATGTATCCAATATACTCGATTCAGAAGAAAAATAGCGATATTGCATTATTTTTTCGACCGAACTATTTAGATAGACACGATGAGAAAATATGAACTGGCCTTAGAAAAATAATTATTTCGGTTGCTTGTTTTCGTAGTGTGAACATAATATCTGTTTCCCCATCAAATATATCTTTCTCGAGATGATGAAATTAAAGTACAATCCATAATCCCTATGAAAAATTTGGTCGTAGTCCAATAAATGAATCGACAATAAATAAACTTAACCTCAATTTCTGTTACGGAGTATCTTTGAAAAAAAACAAACGGCAACACTGCACTTTCTGGTGAGCTCTCAAAACTATCCTGCTCAGATAAATAGACTATATTTCATTTTTACACGTGAAATTCAAAGGCATGATCAGATATTTTTCAAGGGAGCTCCTCAAGATGACTCAATGTTAGTTTTTTTAATCAAACAATCCCCATTGGTTCAATACTTGAATAATTTGGGGGCAGGTAAGAAAATCGAATAAAAATTTGAAATCATTCGTTTGAAATCATTATTTGAGGGGAGTGAAAAATTTATTAGGAAGATGAAACGAATTCAAGCTTATTTTATATTTTATTTATTTATTATTAAACTATATAGTTTCATTTGATATTTTTCAAGAGCACAAAGCAGACATAATTGTAAATTTGAAAAATCTCACTGAGCAATTGAATATGGGAAAAATGATATAATTAATTCTTTTTCTCTTTCTATCTATTGCATTATTTTTCGGATAATTTCCAAACACACTATCTCACCTTATCATAACGCAAATAAACATGCGATTATGTCTCCAAGCAATTATTGTTTCACCTCCCCGCATTTCTTGACCCATCCAAATTAAATTTAGCACACAATCTTCAACAATGAATTTGAACTCTGACTGCAAGGCCGTGAAACTTTTGATAGCCCGGTTGCAATCACCTACAAGAGGACACTATCAATAAACTCACTCGAAAAACAACGATAAAAATTCGTATAAAAGCCCCCCAAGGGCTGACCGTCAAGCATACTCGACTTGTAGTCAGCAAGATGAAGTGCATCGTCTTTTTACTACCACTCGTGGCTTTGGCCTGCGGCAGAACCACCGTTGGTTCGGGCTATGGGGGTGATTATCAACAATGGACGGGGTCGAACTGGATGAAGAATCTGGAAACTATTTTGGGCAAATATCAGGGGTCTGAGCAAACGCAATATCATGATAGCTCTGTTGGAGAGCAGTCTCAGGAAAAACAGAGGTGAGTTTTTCGTTACCTAATGTACAGGGTGGTTCAGAATTGCTCGGCAATATTTCAGGTACGTATTCTGTGGTACAAAATAAGAAAAAAAGTTCCTATGAACGTGTATCCGATCTCGATTATTAGCGGAGTTACAGGGCGTTGAAAGTAAAAAAAATAGGTTTTTATTTTATTGTGCTTGATCCACTTTGAACAATTCTTCTTAACATTTGTTAATGATTTTTTTTTCATTCAATTTTGATGCTTCAATTAATATCAAATATCAAAATAGTATAAACATTTCAAAGTATGTAACTTTGAGCCAATTTACAAATTAATTAATTTCTAAGGAAACCGAACGGAATTCGACCAAAAGTCAAGAGGAACAAAAGTTAGGTAATAGGTTGAAGAACTTGAGAAAAATATTGAAATTCACCAGTGGCGTACGAGCAAGTTTTTCTTAAGGCTTTTATAAATTGAGACCTCGGGAAATGCCACACCCTGTATGGTATTTGGAAAACATTCACTTTCATATTGAGCAGCACCTAATGCTTGACACTCATACAAAATTTGAAAGCTCAATATGCAGTAGATCAAGCACAATAAAATAAAAACCGATTTTTTCATCAACTTTAAACACCCTGTAACTCCGCTAATAATCGAGATTGGACACACGTTCATAGGAACTTTTTTCCTTACTTTGTACCAAAGAATGCGTACCTGAAATATTGCAGTATAATTCTGAAACACCCTGTTTACAAAGGAAAACACAGAAATAGAAAAACTGACAACAGGCGAGATCACAAGCTCATAAATTCGCTCCAAACCGGCTTCAAAATTTAATATCACGATAAAAAATACTAGACATAAAATTCATTTGAAAAATATTGTGAAATATCCGTTGAAACTTCACTTCAAACCCCCTTCGAAAACGACGTTCCTTTTTACGTCATCTGTACTAATATTCGGCGCCTGCCAGAGTTGCCAGTTGTACTACTATTGTGGCTTCTGCGGATATTTCATTCAGTTTCGTCCACGAAAATCATACAAACATTTCACAAGTGTGTACTGAAATGAAAACCCCATATTTTATTGTTCTGAAAAATAAATGTGGGGCTATGAATTGTCCTTATTTTTCTGGTCTGCCAACGATAATGAACAACGCTTGGCAACGTTGTAAAATATTCTGTCTCTAGCGGCTGACGGCAAGGCAACGCAGGCTAGTACTTGTGACGTATCAACGCTGTACGTTCTACGAAGTAATTTCGAAAAATTAGTGATCTCGCATATTGAAAATATTGGAAGATAAAGATTTAGCATTATGCTTTTTGATATCTGTTTTACATGTGATGACAGGAATTTTTGTTTTCGATTGTGAATTTCGACTTTGACATTTTACCTTTTTGAGGGAATATCAGGAGATATACAGGGGATACTTTATTTCGCATCAAACTTATTCAGTAATGAGATGAGAAAAAAGATAGTATTAATCCGAATATTAACTAATAACTGGCATTAAATTACTAATTATTACATTTTAGATAAAGATGTCGACTTTAACTTGGATAGTTTTGTGTTGGTAAAGTGTATACGTTCACAATTTTTTTTCGTGTTATATTTAATCATGAAAGTCAAATGACTCACTTCATTATAATTATTGTCATTACCTACTAATTATTTCAGAGATACCACATACCAGAGCACCAAAGTGACTGACTCCAAAGATAGTTCCCTACTTCAACAAGTAGTTGATTCTCAGACACCAAAACAACAGACCCAACAATCTCAATACCCAACAGGACAAGTCGTTCCTTTCACCAACTCCTGGTACCAGAAGTACCAACAGTACTTTGGTCAGGCACCTAGGCAGGAAGACCATTTCGGACAATGGTTCCAGCAGTACGCACATGGTCAATACAAGCCTGTTGCTAACTTCTGGTACCAAAAGGAACATCAGTACCAAGCGAGGCCTTACCAATACAACAAATTCGGTGATTACCAACAGTACGAAAGTGAGGCACCAAGTCAACAGTACTGGTACCAGCAGTATGAGTACCCTGTGGGCCAAGTCAGCCCTGTTGCTGATTCCTGGTACCAAAAGGCATACCAGTACCAAGTGAACCCTTACCAATACAACAAATACGGTGATTACCAACAATACGAAAGTCAAACCCCAAGGCAATTGGAGTGGTTCCAGAAATACATGTACCCTGTAGGTCAACTCAGCCCTGTTGCTGACTCCTGGTACCAAAAGGCATACCAGTACCAAGTGAACCCTTACCAATACAACAAATACGGTGACTACCAACAATACCAAGATGTACCCTACGGAAGTTTGGAATTTGGTGATGACCAAAAGGTACCTTTTGAATATGGTACTTCTCAGCAATACCAAGGAAACTATGGGTACGGAGTCTCCCAGCAGTACCAAGGTTTTCCTTATGAGAGACAAGACAACAGCTATGGATTATACAAAACTCCATTCATGTTTTAAACGGGAATTTGTAATATTTGATTCGTTCATTGATACTTAGAGTTGTAGAAGAGTTTATGTTGATTAAAATTTGAAGATTATTTCTTGTTCTATGTTGTCTATCAAATCTGGAATCTACTCCTACACATTCTTCCTGAAAATTATCCCAAAATGCGAGAAAACAATAAAAAATTGAATGCCTCAAACGAGAGAAAAAAAATTTGCTAATAAAGTCGAAATTTACAAAAACCTCAAATTTTGGTACATACAGGGTGTCAAGGAAAAAAGTACCATGCATAGTGCCACGCGGTCCTATTAATGTATGTCCTGCTTCTTTTAAGAAATACAGGGTGTTAAAGTTTATTTTTTTATTTCTTTTTTTGAATAACTTTGGACAAAGAACATCTTCTAAATACTTGATGTCTTTTTTTTTAATTAATCAGCCTTTTGCTGTTCTTTTAATTTAATTGTTGAAGTATTTTGTTCTTGTTATTATAAGTTGGTTACTTTGGAGCTTCTGGACAATTTGCGTACATCATAACTTTTAGATGCGTTTTTACCGAAAACCGTTAGTCCTAGCTACTTCAACAAAATATACCTTTTTGGGTGAAAAAGATAGAGGAATCGCCTTTTCTAGTCCAGAATGACATACAGTGTAAGGCAAAAAAGTTAGGGTTGATTTAAATGTGAAGGAGTCCTGAATGTGGCGCCCTCTATTTGTAATCTGAAAACTAATAGAATATTTGGATTCTGCATCATACAAAACCCCACATATTGTGCAATTTTCACCTCTTTGTCCAAAGTTATAAAAAAAAACAAATAACAACAACACCCTGTATTTCTTAAAGGAAGCAGTTTCGGACATATATTCATAGGACCATACATTTTGGCGACCAGTCACAACTAGCTTGCTTGAATAAATAGACTATGGATCTTCGAAAATTTCAATTCTTTTCCATCATCAGATATTCATAAAACAATTGCAAGAACAATAATGAAAATTTTTGAAAAGAAAAATTTGTATGGTCACAGAACATGAACTAAACAAAAAGGCACATAAATTTATTTATTCACACCTACTGTCAATAGTGTTTCGAAGAATTTCGAAGAAAGAAACTCTTTTATTTCACGAGGTAGCGTTTTAAATCCAAAATACAACTCTCATTTAGCATTTGTTGGCCATTTGCAGGCGATGGAAGAAGACGAAACCATGGGTCTGATCCCTTTCTTCGTCTCCACTACTCTGGGCACCACCTCTTGCTGTTCCTTCGACAACTTGACCGAAATCGGTCAGGTCTGCAATAAATTCCCCTGCGTTTGGCTCCATGTTGACGCTGCCTATGCCGGAAACGCCTTTATCTGCCCGGAATTGAAGCATTTACTAGCTGGAATAGAGTACGCGGATTCATTCAACACCAATCCCAACAAGTGGCTCCTCACCAATTTCGATTGCTCCACATATTGGGTGAGATCCAATATACCCCTCTCTCTCACTCACACACACACGCAACATGAGAAGTATACAGCTTCGGAAATATTTTTCGGAGCAAAAAGGAACGCTACAGAGCGTGTTGGGAAAAACGCTTTAGACACGTCGATTTGTATTTTCAGATGCGCGGAAATATCAAGTGTTTTCAGAAGTATTACAAAAATTAACATTGAAAAAAAAAATTATTTCATTTCAAGAATAATACAGGGTGGGGCACCACATACGACACGGTCTCTGTAAACCAAACCATTGAATATTTCGGAAATTTCCTCTTTTCATCATTTGTATATTCATTGAGGCTGAAAGAGGAAATTGTTTTGATGTATACAGGGTGGCTCAAAAAAGTGTGGCATATCAAAGTTGGGTTTTTTTGAATGAAACACCCAGTATTTTGTTGCAGTTTTGGATAGTTCAGGGAAAAATAATACGATTTCATGTAAGGTACCACGTACCTAACTATAACCGTTTTCGAGTTATTATTTTCTTTTTGAAAATGCAGGGTTCAATTGGAGACTGAATAACATCGAAGTGTATGGAAACCATCCCTTCCAATCCTGACCAAGCATTAAAGAGGTTTCAGGCTATTGATTTCGATAGAACCCGTTCCTCAATTTTATACAGGACGTTCAAAATTCATTGTCACTTTTTCATAATTCCAAACGCAGTTAACTTCGTTATTTAAAAAAAAACACCCTGTATTTTTTCAATCTGAACAATACAAAATTCGATTATCTTTCATTTTATATTGAGGTTCCCTATAGCTAGCTTGAATAGTTTCCAAGATATTGGCATTTTCAAATAGTAGTTATCATTTCAATGAATTCTTTGAATCGAGAGAGCTTTCAAACGACATTTATTCGATTTGCTCACAGAATTCTCGTTGACAGTTATTATACTTCACTTCATCGAACATATACAGGGTTATGATAAAGTAATGCACAAAATTCATAAAACGTACAACGATCACTTTCGAGAAAAATGCAAAAACACGTCAAACTGTTCTTTTTATTCCGCATCTTTTGACATAAGTTACAAAAATAACACGTCAAAGTTGTCAAAGTTATGACGTCATCAACAAATTCTTTTAATGGAAAGCTTAGATTTTTATCACATTATGTGATAGAGCTTGTGTTTTTACACACGGGAAAAATAGTTGCAGTAGGGCTCACATAGGAAAAAAAAACGAGAAAAGGAATAAAAAACTTTCTCTTTCGGTTAAACGAGCCATAATAATAAAACTGTGGTGACACGAATTGTACGACTGACACTGACAAACCGTTGTTTTAGTAAAACAATTGAACGAATTTATAAGAACAAATGTTCTGACTAGATAAGTGTAAGTTTGGCCTCTTTTTATAATTGGTTAGGTTATTTAGTTTTTTATTCCTTTTCTCGTTTTTTTTTCCTATGTGAGCCCTACTGCAACCATTTTTCCCGTGTGTAAAAACACAAGCTCTATCACATAATGTGATGAAAATCTTAGCTTCCCATTAAAAAAATTTGTTGATGACGTCATAACTTTGACGTGTTATTTTTGTAACTTATGTCAAAACATGCGGAATAAAAAGAACAGTTTGACGTGTTTTTGCATTTTTTTCAAAAGTGATCGTTGTACGTTTCATGAATTGTGTGCATCACTTTATCATAACCCTGTATAATAATAATATAGAAGTATACAGCTTCGGAAATATTTCTTGGAGCAAAAAGGAACGCTGTAATGTCACACCACATCTCGTAACGTGGGTGGAATCAGAGCTACGCATGCCCAGCTGTCAAAAACTATGTTGTCGATGTACAGCGTGTTTTTTATTGTAGGTCCGTGACCGAATTCGCCTGACCTCAGCCCTGGTGGTCGACCCCTTGTACTTGCAGCATGGGTATTCAAACGCCACCATCGACTATCGCCATTGGGGGGTACCCCTTAGCAGGAGGTTCAGGTCGCTAAAACTGTGGTTCGTGCTCCGAAGTTACGGTATTTCTGGGCTACAACAGTACATCAGGAATCACATAAGGCTGGCCAAGAAATTCGAGGAGCACGTTCTGAAGGACTCGCGTTTCGAGATCTGCAACGAGGTTAAGGTTGGTATAGTCAGAGGTCTGTGAGAGGAACAAGGAGAGCAAGTGTTTATTTTTTGTTATTTATTTGCCTTTATTCCACTGTGTCAAGGCCAGCTCAGTTCAACTATAGTTGACCTTGACAGTGTCAGAATAAGTGCGTTGATACATTCCCAAATGAGTCTGAAAGAGCTTTCGGCCAAAAATTTCAACGAAATTGAAGGAAATATGCACCAAAAGCAACATAGCAAAGCGTCAATTGTTGTACAAATATTTAAAAATTCTTTTGAAAATATTTTTTGTACTAAATTCAGTACTTTTGCTGTAAAAATATTTATTTATTTATTTATTTTTGAATTTACGGGCAAGCCCAAATAGGAATACATAAAAAATAAAAATAGATACAATGACGAACATAAATAGTAAAAACGCACAGATAATACACACCCAAAAAGCAGAATAAGTACCTACATAAGTTGATTACATTGAAATAAATAATTGAATAATTGAATTACCTAAACGTTTATTCTTCTTAAATGATTTTTAAATCTTTCAATTGATGAGTCAAACAATTCGAGATCATTATTGGCCAGACGAAGGGTTCTTGGGAGAAAAGAATTGAAGGCATAATAGACCACATTAGTGTGACGTCACAATGTATGCAACCAACAGTGCATTGAGTCCCAACGAAATATTTCTGAACGAAGATGCGCTAATATGAACCTTAAGTAACCATTATCTAAGGTTCAGAATCTGTGGTTAAAATTATGATGTTATTTATTGAATTATTTCGCTGTTATAAGCAATATTTAAGAAATGTATCTGTTTGAATTCGATAGAAAAAGAATGAATACGTCGTATGGAATGGGTATCGTAAAGAAAGTTTTCTCAAATACTTTTGAATGAATTCCGAAAATCGTTTTACGAAAATATCGTTACTTCCATCCTTCATATCCAAGGTCCCTTAGAAGCAATTCCTTAAATATCAACTTATTTTATGTGAGAGCGTAAAACAAAAGGGCCTGTTACGATACTTCTATTATCGTTCTTATGTCATCTGTATTTAAGGTCGAGTATAAAGCATATCATTTCACGCCAAACGATTCAGGACTCAGTGTAATGTTGGTTGCATATTTGTAACGTCATCACTAATGCGGTCTATTATACCTATGGAAAGGAACAAAGAATGTTTGTGATTGTATTTTACTAATATTGAGGGTGTTCCCCGTAGAATGATTGAATAAATAAATGAAATGAAATACACTCACATACCCTCTTTTTCTTTTTGACAGTTGGCGTTGGTGTGCTTCAGACTGAAGGGCACCGACAAGCTGAACGAGAAGCTCCTGAGCAATATAAACGCGTCTGGAAAATTGCACATGGTACCTTCCCATGTCAATGACAAGTACGTCATCAGGTTCTGCGTGGTATCGACGAATGCAGAAGAAGCGGACGTGGGTAAGAATCAGGAACGAGTTAGTGTTGCGTGAAACTTTATTTTTTTATCCCAGATCATGCTTGGAATGTCATCAGAGAATTCGCTGACGAGCTGCTGGAATCTAATATCAATGGGAAAGAGACAGTAAGTGTTTATTTTACGAAGTTTGCATACGATTTGATGCATATTGGAGATAAATAATATTTGTAATAGTTTACGAAAATTTGCGGAATCTCGGAAGGGATTCAATAAATATTAATAGTCAATGGACTCATTTTGTACTAAAAGCAAAATATCCATTATTTTCAGTATTTCATTATTGAAGCACAAGATTATTATAACATTGGAAACAACAATATTCCTTAGTCCGCCTCTGCATGTTGTCAAAATAGATAAATTGTTATCATAATGCATGTGAAACTTTTTTGTAATATTATATATTGTCTATAATATTAATAATAATATTTGTAAGTTCACGAAAATCTGCACTTTGAAAGGGATTCAATTAATATCAATAGTTAATTAACTCATTTTGTACCAAAAGCAGAATATCCATTATTTTCAGTATTTCATTATTGAAGCACAAGATTATAATAACATTGGAAACAACAATATTCCTTAGTCCGCCTCTACATGTTGTCAAAATAGATAAATTGTTATCATAATGCATGTGAAACTTTTTTGTAATATTATATATTGTCTATAACATTAATAATAATATTTGTAAGTTCACGAAAATCTGCGCTTTGAAAGGGATTCAATTAATATCAATAGTCAATTAACTCATTTTGTACTAAAAGCAGAATATCCATTATTTTCAGTATTTCATTATTGAAGCACAAGATTATCATAACATTGGAAACAACAATATTCCTTAGTCCGCCTCTACATGTTGTCAAAATAGATAAATTGTTATCATAATGCATGTGAACCTTTTTTGTAATGACATCACGCTAATTAATATTTTCAATAAAAACATCACCATTCCATAATTTCCTTAAAGCGTTTGGAAAAATAAACAGTGTGACTGATATCATAATTCTCTACATGGTGTTGAGAGTGAATCGTTCTTTATAAATAAACAAAGTATGGAAATTTAAATAGCTGAACATGAATCTCATACAATTCCAAATCTCAAATACCTTTTTTTTTCACTGGTAAAGCCAATTAATAACTACATCAATTTGCAAGTTTTGAAACTTGAACATATCCCAAAAACATTTTTTTCGACGTTCAAGATTATTATATTTAAATAGTTTGTTATTCTAGTCGAAATTTTTTCAAATATTGAAAAACTGTCAATAGTAATCCAATTTTGGTGTGCATATTTTATGAATCCAAAGCATTTTCCACAACAAATGAAACGATAAACTTAACCTCACTTTCTGCTTCGGGATATCGTTGAAAAAATATACAAGCGGCAACACCGCAGCCTCTAGCGATCTGTCACAACTGTCTTGCTCAAATAAATAAACAATCTCATCCAAATTATTCCCAGGAGCTACAAGACGAGGTGTTTGAGTTGCTGGAGAGAAAAAAGAAAGAAACTTTGGCCCACAAACGAAGCTTTTTCGTTCGAATGGTGAGCGATCCGAAGATTTACAATCCGTCCATCGCCAAATCGATGCCGTCTACAAGAAGACATCTCACCGAGCAAATGGACTCCCCTTGTTCACCGGATGGCAACGTCACAGTCCAACCACCCTTGTAAGTATCCGAAAAAACAAAGTTTTTATAAGTTGGGGCTGTTTTTGGTGTGGATCAGTTGTTATTTTGACAGTTGAAGTGACTGTCACTCAATACTGTCTGTCAGATGGTTAACTGTCAGCTGTCTTAGCCCACGCATGCGCCATGGGTTGTGTTTTATTATCACAACCCGTGATTATAACCTCACTTTTATCTTTTTTTTATAGTGCGTAGGTTAAAGATATTTAAAATGGCGATAAAATTCGATAAAATGATGCATAAACAAATGCTATCGAAAACTTATAATTTTTTTATTTATTATTTTTTTATGAAGTATTCATGGATGCATTTTCTGTTGTTCTTGCAGTATTTAATGTATTTTTTCTCACCACGTTGTAAGTTTTTTCAGAGGAATTCTCCAATACTTGTATTCTTATGGGCGACTTGGCAACGTTGCTTTTATTTTAAAAACCAATAGCAGTCACTGTAAACTCAATAATTAGTTAGGAATTCAGAATATCAGATTTGTTAATTCAAGTTCAAGGTGAAATGAAGGAATGATCAATGATTTCGTAAGCGTACAATTTATCACACGGATTTTGAATAGACATTTTGAAACTACATTTTTCTGGCATCAATATCTGCATTACTAATTCAACCGGAATGTTAATCCTACAGCTTTTTATTTTCAGATACAAAAACAAAATGAAATCGCCTCATTTATTCAAAAGGTAAAACTCGCTATTCTGGAATAATCTTAAATAGAGTATCATCAACTATACTTGGAATTTTCTACACCTATTATTAATTTCGAATTGCTGGATATTGCACAAAAATTATTAAAAACTACAACAAACGTTCAGAATTATTTCATGTCATATTTCTAATCAATATTTTATGAGATATTCATCATCAAATATTGAAATAGCAAATTCGTAGGGAAAAACTGTTGAACCCGTGAGAAACAATTTGTTTATTATTGCTAGAGAATATTAGTACGAATAACAAACAAAAAACTGGTAATAGGATATTATAATTGAGATATTCATACAGTGTGGAACACCCAAATGGAATAAATTCGATAACGAATAAATGAGAGCGTGTTTTATTTTTAGATGCGCATTTTTTTCAGAAAAAAAAATTATATAGGGTGTGTCATTGGACAGTGGCCAACTTTCTTATTTTAAATACAATCCCCTGTATGTTATTAGTTTTTTGGATTGTTCAGAAAATTCTAGACATAATTCATGTACAATGTCCCTTACCTATCTTCAATTGTTTCGGAAATATTAAGTGTTTTCAGATGTATTACAAATATTAACATTTAAAAAAGAAAATTATTTTATTTCATAAATAATGTAAAAAAAACTGTATATTTTACACTGTATATTTTACACGCTAGATCATCTATTGCTTCACCAAACTAATTCGAAACATAGTGCATATTTCACTCATTTTTGTGTTATTTCTTACAGAAGCGCTTCTTGGATCAGCTGGCCTCTAGCATTTTTGTTCCAAGGAGCAACAGAAGATGGAACCACTAGCGATGTTCCGATTAGGTGTGTTTAAACAATAAACAGTCGAGTGGACTCATGTCTGGTGACCTTGTTGGTCACTCGCATACCAATTCATTTATTGCGAAAAATAGTACTACGTCAATTTCGGATATAATTGACGTTTGAGTATATTCACGCATTGCTAAATAATTTTAGATTCCGTCATTTGGATACGAAGGTCCGTTTGAAGGCTTCAGGAAAAGGAAACGGTTCTCCATCACCTGATACAGACCAAAGCAGATCACCGAAAAGATCGCCGGCGTCTTCTAGAAGATCCTCTCCTAACAACGACACTACTCAGAAGTAGTTCGAATGATTATAACGAGCCCTGTTGTGACAATATTGAATGTTGATTAAAATTTCGTGAAATATCTGCCTCGTTTTTTTATTTTGTCACGAATTTTCCAAGAATTAGGGTTGTTTTTCGTGTTGATCAGTTGTTATTTTGACAATTGAAGTGACTGTCACTCAATACTGTCTGTCAGAAAGTCAACTGTCAGCTGTCTTAGCCCACGCATGCGCTATAAGTGATTCAAATTGAGTATACGTAAGCGTAGCGATACGTCATACGTATCACGTAACGTTTACTTATCTTGCCAATGTGCAGTATTAAGCGTCTCTTGTATTATTAGATTTTTTTGCTCTTTTAGTAAAGATTCAATCTGAGATCTGGGCATATACGCATTTCTCAAGTTTTTACTACACCACCATTTAAGGTGTAAATCGTGAACGTTATACTTCCTACGTTAACGTATCTAGGTCGGCTTACGTACTGCGATAACTTCAACTCTTTATTGATGTTGATTACGTAAACGTATTGTATACGCAGATGCGGTTTCGACTTCAGCAACTCACACGGAATTTCACAATACATGATATCTTTTCACACTACAGTAAACGAATTGAGCTATTTCAACATAAAAAAAGTTTATTTTAGATTGTCATCACAGAAGCATGATTTCAATGAGATGAATCGTTCTCGCTATAGTTAGTCAATTGTAAACGATGACGCATATTGTTCGACTCAATTCGAACTGATTTACTGAAACAGTTGAAAAAATAAACGATTTCCAGCAGATTCGTAATCATTGCTATGTTGATATTATTTCCAAAATATCTGCAGTGACATTGCAACAGTAAATGACTGATTTTCTGGAACAGTGAAAAAGTTTTCTTGTTATACAGGGTGATACCCACAGGGTGATTTACGTCTTGAGAATACCGATTTTGAGTTTATTATACAAAGTGATCTTCCATAAAAGTATGGAAGTAGAAATATTTCGAACTAAAGTTGTTATAATCCCAAAATATTTCGAGATATACAGGGTGTTTTAGCTGTCTAAAGTCTCTGGTATCATTGCTTATCAGATTTGGGACATCTTGTATATACAGAATGTCCCAAATCTGCCATGAAAGTGTCCTAAGTTTCATGATAATTCATGAAAAAAGTTTGAATGGTACATTCAATGTTGTGACAGCTCACCAGAAAGTGCGGTGTTGCCGCTGGTCTTTTTTTTTTCAACGTTACTCCGAAAGAGAAAGTTAGGTTAAGTTTATCATTCGAATGATTAACATTGGTGTCTTTTGTGATCAATAATATTCTTCATATTACTTTACACAAAAGGACGTGATACTAATCATGCGGAGTTATCTTCTAGAGATTCTAAAAAATGTAAAGGAAAGTTAATTGTTAGTTATCTACCTATGCTTAGTTTGATAATCATATTATCTACACTTAGTTATTGATGATTCATGAAGTATACAGTGCCTATTAATTTATCTACTATTTACCAAAGTCATTAGTCCATATTATTAACAATTTGGAAAACATTTTCCTTATTCCGTTAATTGAAATTATCGAAAGTGTTACATTGACGATACCATTACGAAATTTTCAACGTAACTGTATGAATCACCATTAGTTCTCATAAAACATTATTTCTTCAGTATTATTAGCTTGTAACCCAACCTATTATCCCATTTATTTCCTGATATTCAAATGTTTTTGTCTTGTCTCAATTCTTTCACCAAATTCATTTGTTTTCACTTCTGTCATATTATTTGACATTTTTAGATAAAGTTTCAACCAATCAGATGATTGAATCAAATGTAGCTCATGAGCTCAACTGAACAAGAATTGAAACAGGATATGTAAAACAGTATTGAAACAACTGACGATACTTGGTATTGATATTATCGAAGGTGGTTTGATTTAAATGACCTCAAAACTTGATCTCATACGAGGATTAGAATTGGGTTTGATCATTCCATAAGAGAATGACGATCGAGATCAAATGCTACGACAATCTTTGTTTTTCGCAGATTTTCAGTTTCAAATTATTTTTTATCAACTCATTTTATAGTGATAAAGTTATTTTGGTTCATTAATTCAATTTATTAAATCCTCACGAAACTATTTTCTAACATATTCACATTAGAAAATGATGATTTTGTTGGATTAACATTGATCAATTTCTTAAGATAGGTATAGTCTATTTAAGCAAGATAGTTTTGACAGCTCACCAGTAAGTTCAGTGTTGCCATTTGTCTATTTTTCAACGATACTCCAAAACAGAAAGTCAGGTTAAGTTCATCATTCAAATAGTTCTATCAAATATCTTTATCAAATGTGGATAACTGTTGAAAAGTTCATTCAATATTTGTAAAAATTACGAATGAAATCAACAAACTTCATTAGCAGATCAAATATTTCTTTCCAAATTACTTTGGCATCGTGAAGTCACTGTGAAGTGTTGCCATAATTAGAAGTTCAGTGGTTAGCTAGATACTTTTTTTTGCAGTATTGGTATTGAAATACAACCAAATCTGTCAGATACATCATCCTTAAATAAACAAACCATAATATAACACTTTTTTACGATGCTTTGGAAGAACAAGTTATGAAAGTTTATGAGATTGAATTGAGGAAATAATAAATGTTCTATCAACAGAAAATAATCTTTTATAGCATCTTAAGTAATTGAGTAATATAATTAATGAAGTTTATTGAGAAGGTCAATGCTCTATGATGAAATTGTTGGATGAGAAATGAATCTTCGCAGGTGTTTTATTTTTGTCACTTGGCTATGTATTGAAATGCACTTCATTATATTTGAAAATCAATGAAAAATTAATTTTGTATAGAAAAATAATTTATTTATAATCATCATATATAGGAACATACAAACGAATACACAAAAAAAAATAAATTAATACCTAAAAATTAAAATTGAATTGAGAATGTTGCGAATTTGCTTTCTTGCAATGAGATAATTCAAACGATTTGCACTCAATATCGAATCAGGCTCGGGCTTTCCCCAAACGAACTCAAAGTTTCTCCACCTCCTGTCATGTTCTGTGACTAAAACACTCCGTCATGTCAATTTTAACCTAATAATACTGGCAGCACTCGCACAAAACCCAACACTAACACGACCCCTCGCAGACGATCTCACTAGGACTCCTCCCCTGGACCCTAAACTCCTCCTTGGGCTCCTTCTTGAACACGTCATCATCCCCGTTCGTCAGCGCGTCCAAAATATCCTCGTTATCCTTCCCCACACTCTCAGCCTCCTCATCGGAATCCGCGATGAGAATCGGAGTCGCCCCATCGTACAAGTTCGATTTGCTCCTGGACCTCTGGTACATGTCCTTGGAGACGCTCCTCGTGAAGGAGAACCTCTTGGACTTTTGCCTGGTGAGCGGCGGCCGCACGAACTCCTTCCTGATGGATTTCCTCGCCAGCAGCTCGGTGGCGTGCTCGCTGATAATCTTCCAGGCGAGCTCCACGTCTTGTGCAGTGGCGTTCTCCGCTGTCACGCAGAACCTGATGATGTACTTGTCCTTGACCATGGAGGGGATCATGTGGATCTTCCCCGAGGCGTTGATGGTAGCCAGCAGGGTTTGGTTGACGAGGTCCGGAGCGATTAGGCGGAAGCAGACCAGCGCCAGCCTCACGTCGTTGACCACCTCGAAGTGGTGATCGCCTCGCACCAGCCCCTCGAAGTGCTTGGCCAAGCTGATGTGGTTCCTGATGTACTTCTGGAGCCCCCCCAGCCCGTACTTCCTGATGACGAACCAGAGTTTGAGGGACCTGAAGCGCCTGCTCAAGGGGATCCCCCAGTGCCTGTAGTCGATCGCCTCGTCCGAGTTCGCGTGCTGCAGGTACAAAGGATCCACCACCAGGGCGCTGGTGAGCTTGATCCTGCACCTCACCCACAAGCAGGAGCAGTCGTAGTTGGTGAGCAGCCACTTGTTGGGGTTGGTGTTGAAGGAGTCGATGTGCTCCACGCCGGCTAGATGCACCTTCAGCTCGGGGCAGATGAAGGCGTTGCCTGCGTAGGCGGCGTCCACGTGGAGCCAGGTGCAGGGCTGCGCCTCGCACACCGGCCCCAGCTCCACTAGGTTGTCGAACGAGCAGCTGGACGTGGAGCCCAGAATCGCCGAGACGAAGAACGGGAGCAGGCCTTTGTCGATGTCCTCCTCCATGGCCTCCAGCAGGGTATCCCCGCGTAGGCTGCCGTTGTCGTCCGGGTCCAGGATCCGGATTTGGACCAGCAGGATTTTGGCGGCTTTCTCCACGCAGGAGTGCGCCTCTTTGGAGCAGTAGCAGACTAGCTTGGGGAGGAACTCGCTGTCTGCTGCTTCGGGGTTGTTTTGCTTCAGGTACTGGATGGCTTGGTTCCTGGCGGCTAGCATGCAGACCAGCACGCATTCGGAGGCCGAGGTTTGGATGACTCCGCCGCCTCTGCTGCCTTTGAAGGAGGTTATGAAGTCGTCGGGGAGGCCGATGGCTTTGCCTAGCCAATCCATGACGATGGTTTCCAGTTCGGTGCAGGCCGGGCTCGCAGCCTAGGAATTAAAATAATCCTTATAGTCGTTATATTCTTCAATTCTTCATCTTCTTGTTCATTATCAAACAGTTTTTTGATTTATATTTCAGTTTTTGTAGGAATCTGGACTAGAATTATCGAATTTTATGAGCGAATAAAGCATTTCTCAAATTTGGCATCATTGTGAAGTGTTGCCCTAATTATTGATACCTAAATATTTCCAGATATATAGTCTATTCATTCTGGGTTGATACCTGTGTCAGATTTGGTAACTTTTCAATGCCATTAGTACAAAACAAAAAGTATCTAGCAATGACAGACGTCTTGATAGGTTTATAAATCAGCTGGGAACATCAAAGCATCAACAATTATGGCAACACTTCACGACGATGCCAAATTGTTTGGAGGGAATCCCTACAATCGTTTGTTTACATACGAATTGTTTTTTATTGCGATTTTTAAAATTGTTCTTTTTAGAACTTAATATCATCGTATTCTCATCAAAATGTCGAGAGGATTGAGTTAAGATGCCCAGAAAATGGTTGCATCTTTATTAGAACATTTTAAACACGAAATGGATAACAGGAGCCCCTTACTTTCATTGGATTTTATTCGAAATATAAGTAAAGAATCTACCTGAATATTTATTCACCACGATCTCACAATGATTCAATAGTTTTTATGAAATATAATTCGGAGCATCGCTGAAAAAGTGAAAAATATGTGGCATCACCGCTAAATCTGGTGACGCGTCACAGAGAATAAATAGACTCTCAACCAATCAGAAGTTTAGTTGGATACTTTTTATTTTACACCATTGGTATTGAAAGATGACCAAATCTGTCAGAACTATCTTCTTTAAATAAATGGACTATATCTTCGAATTCTGAATATGTTTTAAAGTGTCAAGACAAAAAATCCAGTAGACTGCAACTGTGATATACTGAGTGTTCCAATATATCACATACAATAATCAATATCTAGCCGATTTGACAATATAATAACAAAAAAATAACCTTGAGGTAACCTAACCTAATATTAATTACTTTTTTTCAAATTCCACTCATTTCAAGATGAGATTTTTAGTTGAGGCTATTTGGAGAATTTATAAAACATCTTTTGAAAAGCAACAGGTGAAAAATTCAAAAACCAGAATAGTCCACGTATTTGAGAAGTTTGATATATTGAAGTAAATTTTCGAAAAGCCATTTTTTACGAGATATTAATGATCAAGTTAGTCAAGTTATTTTATTTTATTATGTGAAGTAATGCATAAGCTATCTTAGTGGACTCTGTTTTTATTTGAAAAAAATGTTCAACCTAAAACACCCAACTGATAATTGTTACATTTTGAAAAAAATATGTATAATTTGTTCTAAAACTGTAATAAAAAAATGTAGAATTTAAATCAATTCACGTTATTTTTTTGCTCTGATAGAAAAAACAAGACATCGACATCGTGAAATTTTGTTATTAATTTGAAAAATAATTTAGCATGGCCCATGGTTGCCAAATTTCCCAAATTTATCCCATTGCCACTTCTTTTTAGACTATTTAATTCATTTAAATATTCCATGCATCCCTCTTGGTACTCACCCATGAAAAACCGATACATCCAATGGCATCTGACAACATATCAGCCAAAATGGAGGGGTACGAATTCCCGCTAGGAAAATAAGCGTGGAACCTGGGGTGCTGCCAATGCGTGACCCCAGGCATAATCTTCTTCTCCACGTCCTCCATGATATCCTCCCACGGCTCAGGCTCCTGCGGGGCCTCGCTGGGCAACATCCCCTTGAGGTATCCCGGCTCCAGGTCGGGAGTGACCCTGTAGCTGCCCAGATTCGACATGTATTGACAGATGTAGTCGACCATTTCTTTGCCGCGCGTTCTGAACTCTTCCACGTCCATTTCGTGCGATCGCGATGGTTTTTTTTCGATTGCGGGTCGAGCAGACGCGGAACAATGACTGGGATTAGCCGAGAACAACTACTTTTATAATTTGGTGCGAGAGAGGGGCAGAGTTTCGGTGTTGTAATTGCTTTTTTTCTACAGGATGTGAACGGTGCGGGAAATTTTCAGAGAGGGCAGGTCTTTGACGCACGACTTTTTCAGACCTGAGTAGGTTGTAATGGGTGATTACGCATTTCTGATATACAGTCTGGTTCCTGGTAGGTATGAAATAAGTAAATTTCAGCGCAATTATACAGTGTGGAACAGCCAAATGGGATAAATTCGATAACGAATTTATGTGAGCGTGTTGGGAAAAACGCTTAAACACGTCGATTTGTATTTTAAGATGCGCGTTTAAAAAAAAATAATTATATAGGGTGTGTCATGTGACAGTTGCTGATACCAACTTTCTTATTCTAAATACAACCCCCTGTATATTATTAGTGTTTCGGATTTTTCAGAAAATTCTAGACATGATTCATGTACAATGTCCCATACCTATCTTCAACTGTTTCGGAAATATTGAGTGTTTTCAGATGTATTACAAAAATTAACATTAAAAAAAGAATTCGCTACATTCGAACATTTTGAACAACTCTCACATTGAAATTAATGTTTTTTTTTTGTTTTTTTTTACATTACTTGTGAAATTATAATGTCCCCAGATATATGTCTCAACCAATCTGAAGTTTAGTGGATAGTTTTTATTTTGCACTATTGGTATTGAAAGATAACCAAAACTGTCAGAATTATCTTGCTTTAATAAATATACTTTAGAAAAGAAGTCATCTGACACCAGTTTTTTTACTGTTTATCAATCTTGGGTTTTCACAAATTTGGTGCCACCTTACCTGGGCGAATGAATTTCGGTATTTTTTAGGAGATTTTTGAGATCTTCTAATCCCTATCAAAGATTTAATATAAAACACTCCTTTTATCAATCAAAATTACTTATATTAAAAACTGAATATCGCATAACAGAAATGCTATAATCACAAAAAAATTATTTAATAGTAGTTACTACACAGGATGTTCAGTAGAATTACACATTTTTCATTAATCATTCTGTATATTTTGGTATACATTATATATACATTAATTTCTTTTTGATGACTTTGAATTTGTTTGGCATCCTTTATATGCATACTCAAAACGAAATAACAATAAAAATATATATTCTTTGAGATCCTATATGAAAAGTATGCAATTACGATTTGAGATCCTAATAATTTGTGAAAGTTATTTTGATCAATGACTTAACAAAAATGTGAAATACGTTGAATTTGCAATGTAAATAGAGAATTAACCGTTAAGTCAATCTTACAATAAATACAACACATTATATTTCCGAGTATCTTTCATTATATTTTGAGTATTCCTTGAAGACAAATATGTACTTGACATACAGGATGTTGGGTACCTATTTTATCACCTCTATTTTCACAATTTTTCTTCGAAGTGAAGTGTCATCATGATTTCTTCTAAATAAGTATTAATGATTGAAAAACCATTTACAGTTTGAAAAAATTCAACAGACAAATTTTTAAAAATCTCGAGACCTTTTATACCATATGAAAATAAGGTTATTATTGAGGCAAGGGTCATTTCTTTGTACCAACTATTTTTCCAACTTTCCATAATATATTCGGGATTATAAATTCAAGAAAAACAATTGGAATGCAAGGCCAAATTGATCGACTCAAAATTAAGTCAAACTGGTCTTGAGCATTATCTTCCTCGAAAGAAAAACCACTTTATTTCCTTATTAGTAGAATTTCCACTTTCATTCAACACTGAAAATCGGGAAGGTGTATTTTCTATTATTACTCATTGACGGAAAATGCATTGATGAGTAGTGATATAATTAAAATGAGAAATTACTTCCATGAAAATAACATTGAAAACAATATAATAAACAACGCATTTCTATGTGCATTAAAAAACCCCTAGTTTAAATCAACTCGCTTATCAATTCTACATATCGTATTACTTATATATTTTGACTGCGAAAAAAATAATCACATGTAGCATCTACCTTAATTTTTTTCATTGTATATCACATTGTATCTGTTCATTCTTTCATGAGAATAAACATATTATCATTATTATTATTTTTCCGGAGAATCAATATCGTCAGTTTTTCGTGGGACGTCCTGTAGGTTTCATTCAATACCTGTCACAAAAGAACCTCAGCCAATTAAGTGAAACTGATTTCATATCAATGATATTCAAACCACAGTTATCTTGTGTTAGATACTGGTTATAATTTTTAATAGCTTATAATTTCTGTAATTTATTATTCATCACAATCAGAGGTTTGTGATTAAAATAGTACTAGCGTGGTAATATGCCTAATAACCTGTATATTCTCTGAAACAATACTGAATGGAATATTTGCACTTTGATATTTTTATAGGAATAATAATACTAATAAATAATCTTGTGGATATTAATTAGGAAAATTTTCACACTGTTGTTGTAATATCAGATTACATTTATTCGTTCATTGAAACATTGAATAGATAGATAGCTCTTTATTTCCAACAGGTAAAAACACCCAATTACAGGAAACGCCAGGAAAGAAAAAAACAATAATACAGATAATAGAATAGCTACGTACTAAATTATGTTCAATAGTAATAATTCACTCGTCTACAGGAACATTATGGAGCCGCTCTCACAACCGCCTCATAAATATCATTCACACTACATGAAAAAATGTCACAATGTTGGCAGCACGCAGATTGCATTGAAATTTTGGCACATAATAACAATTGGAGACCTCCGTAATACATTGGTGCGGTAGTTGACACAATAAAAAGGACAGTGATGTCTGGAATTGACGCGAGGCACTAAAAAACAATTCCGGACAACAAAACCTCACAAATTATATGATTACTGATTAGTTTGTAAAGGAATTTCACAGTGACATACAATCTTCGTGTGCTCAATGATACAAAATTGAATTGATCCAGAAGAACTGAATAGCCAATTCCTCTTTCAGGGTAATTTCCGTTTGTTTTGTAAACTAGATATTTCAAAAATCGTCTCTGGACGCGTTCAATATTGGCAACATGAGTGGCATGCACAGGGTACCATATTAGTGCACCATATTCTAGTTTACTTCTTACATAACTATAATATATTGTGGTCACTGTTTGAGTATTCCTGAAATCTCTACTTTGCCTCACCAGGAACCCATACATCTTGTTGGCTGAGGAAATCATTCTGTCCATATGTGGTATGAATGTCAATTTTTGATCGAAAATAATGCCTAAGTCAGTGATTTCTCTACATCTTTCAATATTAGTGTTTTGAATTTTATATTCATGCTCAATCGTCACATACTTCTTACAGTAGGAAACTACAGAACACTTGGAGACATTCAATCGCAGATGATTATCATTACACCACTGGAAAATTGAATCAACATCATCCTGTAGATGCAAACAGTCTGTTGTGTTGTCTATTATGTTGAAGATCTTGAGGTCGTCGGCATAAAGTAATAATGGAGAAACAATAATTTGAGAAAGGTCGTCGATAAACAAAAGAAATAGCTTCAATGATAGAAAAGAATGGTTGACTACCTACAGCTTTTATTTCTGTTTCTAAAATTATATGGATGATGAACATACATTTCAACAAAAAACAATTCAGCTGTAACTGGAATCGAACTGAAATTATTTGTACAATACAATGACTGTTTTTTGCGTTTAAAAATAGGATATATCTGATCAAATACATGGAATTACAACTAATATAAATCTAATCTAAATACACATGAACCTACCTTCTGGCAGAAATTCTAAGAAAACAACTATATACATTAGAATTTATCAATAAAAAGAATATCCATCTCCCTAGAGGTAATTAGAATATCGGCAGTTAGTCGAAACAAATTCTCAATCTTCATGAGAATAATTATAGGTGAAGGCTCGAATGAAAATTAAAAATCATCCAGTCTAATAATAGACACTTCACGCTTTCAAGTGAATAAAATAAAGAGAGTGTTATGTATGATTCAGCTTCGAGCACGTGATTTCCCAAGTACATTCTGTCGAGATATTTAATAATGTAAGGTAATCAAAAGGTGATTAGGGAATCCCATGAAGTCAACTATTTATTTTTCAAATTTTTCAATCGACCGGCATGCTTGTGAATCGAATAATTATTCAAAATATTTACACGTTATCCTATTGAAATTGTGTAGCTGAACATGAAAACCAAAATTCTACCTTATACGGGGTTTTTAAAATCGTGTTGCAAAAAACCAAATCTTATATTTGATTTGGAAAACATGAAAGTGCTTTGAACTACAACGCCATCTAGTATTGATATTGCGTAACAATCTCTGGAATTGATTATCTCATTTAATTTTTTTCAAATGGCTCTCTAACCCTGAAATCGGTAGAATACTGCCAATGGAAACCACGTGTTGTATACTTGTCAAACCAACCGTGACTATCTTCACGTCTGTTGTTGTTTATTTCTCACTTAAGTGTGCCGGCGTGAAATCTTCCATTATTAATTTCAGTTATTATAAATAATTACATTCCTAATTATGTTCAAATTTGGGTTTTCCTCTGACAATGACGAAACTAGTAAAGGTATCCAATTAAACTATAACATCGAAATTCAAGCTGATAACAAAATTTCCAGTAAACTCAGAAAACCAAGAACAGCCCCAACTATCGTGGAAAGACAGTATTGAAATTATTTACACCAGTGAAAGTGTTCCTTTTATACCAGAAAATATCAATTCGAAGTCTATTCTTGTGTGTGGTAAGGAACTAAAGTATTTGTGTTCAAAAGAAGTGATAGATTCATTGTTGAAAAATGAAGACAGATTTGATAACTCTGTTATTGAATCTGAAAGAAATCATTCTGATTTGTTGCCTACTCTCTATGAAGGTAATTATTCTCATTTTAAAATAACCCACTTCAATATTAATGATTAAAATCATCCAAGTTTAGGAGGTTTCAAAATTTGGGAATGTACTTATGATTTGCTGAAGTACTTGAATGAACAAAACCTGAATTTTGAAAACACAGCAGTACTTGATTTGGGATGTGGAGCTGGAATTATTGGTATAGCAACATTGCTACAAGGTGCAAAGTGCTATTTTCAGGATTATGTAAGTGAATTGTGTTGTTTTTCAGATAATACATAACATATTTTATAGAATGTTGGTGTTATACAGCACATAACAATACCCAATGTTTTATTAAATAACAGGGACAGGATGGAAGAATGTAAATTTTTTTCTGGTGACTGGTGTTCATTTGAAAGATTATTAAAGGGACATGACAAATTTGATTACATCTTCACCTCTGAAACAATATACAACACAGACTGCTACCCAAAATTACATAAAGTGTTTGAAAAACTGCTGAAAAAGAGTGGTTCAATGTATCCTTTCTCAGTTGACAATAAGAATGACGTTTTGGCTTTTGAATGTTCCTCAACATCAACTACAGATATTTAGCTGCCAAATCATTTTATTTTGGTGTGGGAGGCGGCATAACTTTATTCCAGAATTTCCTGGACCAGCAGAAGGTGTTCAAATACACGACCTGTTGGAAATGTGAGGAAGGAGTGAAAAGAGAAATACTCAAAATAGAATTTATTTAATTCAGAATTGGCAATAAAAGTGGTTTTATTTTCATGGGTTCAATCTTTCATACACCCATCCATCCTCAGCCTGGTGTGTCAATTTACCATCAGGTTCATTTGGCCCAGGCTTGCGAAATTTGATTCTATCGTGAATTCTATCAGTTTGACCTTGCCAAAACTCGATAGAGTTTGGTTTCAGGAGGTAACCTCCCCTGAAAAAATCAATAATCAATTCCTTCCCAAGTTAATTCAATTTTTGTTCAATAATCAGGTGATAATATAATACCATAATGGAGGCCTTGGTACTTGTCCCTCCCCATATTGGTTCATCAGTTCCACTCTCTTATTTTCCAAAATAGGTCGCCCCTCCACGGGTTTACTTTGATCACTACATAAAGCTCCAATTTGACTCTGGTATGGTCTTTTATTGAAGTATGCATCTGCATCAGAAAATGGAAGTTTTTCAACTTTCCCTTCGATTCTTACAGATCTGCTGTAGTGCTCCCAATAAAAAGTTATTGCTGCATGGGGGTTTTCTTCCTAAAAAAAAAACAACTGTGATGTGTGTCCTTATTTTTACTTTTATACTTACTAATTCTTGACCTTTTCTGCTAGTGTAATGAGTGAAAAAAATGAAGCCATCCTTGCTATATCCTTTTAATAAAAGGAATCTTCCTGAAGGTATGCCTTCTCTGAAATAACTTCTGTTAATCAATAGATATTTTTGTGTCCAGAAATTAGTCAATGAACTTCATTAATTTTGAAAAATTGGTAAATCTTTTTCACTATCAAGAATCTAGTTATTGTTGTGTCACACTAAGATAAGCAGATTTGAAGAATTTCAGTAATAATGATATTGAAATATTTATAAAAACCTTTAACTTTGATTGGATCAATAATTGTAACTTTCAAACACTCTGTACTAATTACTATTCAATGTTTACTTGGTTGCTGTTGATAAGCACATAGCATTAGGCTCAACTGTCCTGGGATCATTTTTGATTATTTTGAACCATTTATCAAAAAGAGATAAGGGTTCTTTGATTTCTAAATCTTTCTCGAGGAATAATGTACTCGTATCATTATAATTCGTTCTCATTCCTGCAAAATATCAATAACTAGCAGATAGTCATTTGTTTAATATTCAACACTCACCGCTCAAATCCATTTTTTTAACGTTGTTCAATTGTTTTTTAATGACACTGAACGCTGTTCTGATGATATCTACAGATACCATTTATTCGTAGATTATAGTTATGAAAATGAAAGAAGCCTTGAGAATATATCAATAATTACATATTCCACTCGTTGGAATAGTATCGAACCATAGGCAACAAGTAATACGGGGTACAGAGCGAGTTCACGAATCAACGATACACATTGATAAAAATCATTTTGTTTTCAGATATTTACAAACTATAACACTTTGGAATAGTTTTCTGGATGATCTTTGAAATTTAATTTGAAAGTTCCAAATAAATGTAGAGAAACTATCGCGTTTCATATTTTCAATTCAATGGTTGTGATGAATGTGGCAAATGCATATTTTTTCAAGTCAAATGATATTCCGTTAAAAGGACATGAATATCAGAATGTTGCTGATACAGAGAGAGTTGGAGTGTATAGAACACATAAAAAAAACATTATTACGTTAATTTACCAATCACCAATCGTGATTTACCATATAATTTTTCTATTGAGAATGACATTGACTATCCATATCCGGAAAAAAGCTTTTCTTCTCTCTTTTTAATCCACATTGTCAATAGTGTTAGGTTAGGTTCTAGAACAGCTCGTAGAGTGGTTGCATATTTTTGTTTTTTCCACTGAGTTTGCCGCTATATTTCAGCGGCTCAAATAACGTTTGTGTGTTTAGTGAATTGGGAAAGAGTGTAATTGTTCATTTTATAAACTACCATGGCTTGTTCTGCGAAGGTACGTATTAATCGAATGCAATCAGCCCATTCAGTTTCATTCATCATGAATGCCAAAGTCTATGTTCGATTTTTGTTCACTGACAAGACCAACTGTCGAGTGATACGACTTTGTAATAATTTCATCTTAAAATTTCGTTGAGTTTTCCATCATGATATATTCGAGCACATTGATGGGCACTACAACTGTTAGTCCATCATCAATCTCTCAAAAGGTGTTTTCATACAAAAAAAAACATGGACGATTGTGAGGATGAAACCATTGCTAATTTCTGCTTGTTGATCCTTTTCAGGTTCAAGATTATAAAGAAGAAGTGAAGAAACAGGCTGAACACTTGCTGATCAAAGGTTTCCCAGAGACCATTGTGAATTTGAATGGTATTCTTGAAACATCCCAATTTAAAGATAGAAATTTTTCTGATGTTCATCAAGATCTGAATATAGCAGTTCCAAATCCCATTGTTATCAATAACCACAATGATTCACCTCCATCGAAAAAAATTAAACTAGACAACAATATACCATCTGGTATATCACAGGATGGTTTACGTGTGATGATTTTACCTGGTGGAACTGTGGCCACTAATAAACACTTAATTGAATTAATAGAGCTGGTCAAACCTCATATAAGAAAACTTGTAGAAGATTCAAATTTGGTAAGAGGAACTATTTCAGTTGCAAAATTAGAGCTTGACCTTTTGTTTCTGTAGATGAAAATGTGGATTTCCTTCATGATTCCAAAAATCGAGGATGGTAATAATTTTGGGGTGTCCATTCAAGAAGAAACACTATCAGAAGTCCAGTCTGTGGAGTCTGAAGCAGCTTCCTTTTTTGATCAAATTTCACGTTATTTCATTTCAAGAGGTAAGAGGAACCTTTCCAATTCTGTAGAAACTTTCAGCATATATTTAATTTTCCAGGAAAATTGATTTCTAAAGTGGCAAAGTATCCACACATTGATGATTACAGGAGAGCTGTCCAGGAGTTGGATGAAAAAGAGTACTTGAGCCTTTGGCTTGTTATGTCAGAAATTCGCAATAGATATTGTGTTTTGCATGATATTGTACTCAAAAATCTTGACAAAATTAAGAAACCAAGGACTTCTAATGCTACAGAATCTTTGTACTAGAAACTACCAAATAAAAATTGTATTTTACCTTGAGATTTTTTATCTTCTTACATACAAGATAAGGACACATTAACATAGTATTTAATTTCAAAGAAGTATTGTTTTTTTCATAGCCAAAGTATCTTCAAAATAATTGAATAAATATTGCTTTAAAAGTCTGCAAGATCTGAATTTTGAATGGTTATCCAAGACCAATTAATGTGAAGTTTATTTTGAAACCCCATTGTTTGAATTTCATGTGAATAAATAGAAATAATATTGATGCATTTATTGTTTAAAGGAAATATTCTCGTGTGTAGTCATTGGGATGCAGGTTTTTGGACTAAATCAACATTTGGCATCCATGGGACAGGATTTATATAGGTGATTGATGTTGATGAACATAGGCCTAAAACAAATTATTTTCAGTTTCAATTATTAGCATCGCTAATGAACTTTCATATGGGGCTTTGTTTTTCTTACTTTTGAGTCCCTGATTGAGGGGTACAGGCTTTGGTTTGCTTTTTGAATTCTCATACCAGCTCATGAAAGCTTTCTCATTTTCTTCCAAACGTTTTTGTTTCTCCTCATATAACTGTAACAGTGCTAGTTTTTCTTTGATTTTTCGTTCTATAACAGGATAACAATATAGAATTAAGAAGAATTCAGTTTTTATTTTGCATACCAAGCTCGACTCTTTTTTTTCTCCGCAACCAAGACTGAAACGACGCTTCTGTTTGTTTCTGCTTCCTCTCTTTTTCAACCGCCTTTAACTTTTCCTCTTCTTTTTTCCGTTCCTCCTCCATTTTCTTATTCCTCTCCTTGTCTTTCTTCCTCAACAGCCACCTTTCGAAGTTTTCTTTCTCCTTCTCTCGAATCAGTTCTTTCTCCCTAAGCTCCGCCTCCCTTCTTCTCTCTTCCTTCAATTCTAGCTTCCTCTTCTCCATGTCCTTCTTGTTCAGCCAGTTTCTGATGGTGTTTTCTTTCTCCTTTTGGTCCAAGCTGTCTGTACGGTCTGTGTGGAGACAACTCAGAGAGAGTGTCATTTCGGTGCTTGGTCTTGTGGAGGAGGTCACTCTTTTGGATTTCACTGTTATTTGACTGCCCACGTCCGAGCTGGAGGAGGATGACTCGCAGTTTCGTTCAGGCTGGCCTTCTGAAGGGTGGCAGGGGCATGCTTTGGGGCAAGTGCATCTCTTCACGGAGCGATCGGTTGATATAGTCCTGCTGCTGAGTCCCCCATCCCTCGAGGTCTTTCGTAGTGGTGGCATTATCTGTTTTTCCACGTACACTGCTGGGTTTATGAACTTCCTGATCACCTTTTGGGGTTCGGGGTCAAGGCTCTCCGAAGACCAGTTTGGGGGGAGTGCTATTTGGGGGGAGCATGTGCGTTGGGGATCTAGCATGAAAAACGTTCGAGACGATTTCTTCGGTTGAAAAAAATAACAAAAAGTGTAAAGTAACGATGATTGATATGGCACTGACGTGGATCTGACATTTAGTCAGTGGAAAAGTAGGTACAGGCTGTTATTTTTTTGTTATTTAATTTTTATAGACACGAAACTCTTGATATAGTATTCTTCATTTTGTAAGGAAAGTTATGGAATTGCTTCTTATGATAAAATTTTCGATATAAGTAGTTTCTCCTGAAATATTCTCTTTTTTGAACGAACACCCTGTATATTTCAACTGATTTAACTGATAAAAATCAAAACAAAAGTTATAAATCGTCTTCACTGATCTTTTGTCACTCTCTGATGCAAAATAATAATTTTAATTTCGTTGTAAATAAACACCAATTAGTACTATAAATTATATATTTCATATGGTCAAGATTTAGGATACAATTCATTCAATTGTAAAGGTTTTCAACACATTATCATCTTCAAAAAACAAATTTAGTAAGTCTTGAATCCATTTCTATACCCTATACAAAATTGCTATATGTGAGGGGGATAAAAATATAAGGAAGTGACACATGTCAAATATAGACTTGCACTATTCTAATTCTAGAAATAGAAATAAAAACTATGTAAGTACGTGTAAAAAAATATAAATGTGAAAATTAATGACTAGGATGGACTATGAGTGAGTTATTGATATCTTCCAGTACACAAAACCCTCCTCCAATACAAAAAATCCATCAGCCTTATTCTCAGAAGGTCTCTTCTTCTTCTTGTAACCTCTGTATGTCCGATTTGTTCAAAAAATAGTAGGTAGGCTGTCTACCTTTCAAGTCTTTGGTGACTCGCTTAGATCCAGCTTTTATCAGCACTCTGCTGATGGTTTCCATTTTTTCTACTCCCATAGCGTAATGTAAAGCAGTTCTCTCCAGCTAAAATAGCCACATGATGATTCAAAATTGGAACACAACAGTAATACAAAGTGAAAAGAGTTTCTAAACTGAAAGTTTCTTGATAGAATATTTTCACCTCTTCAAAACTTGGTACTGTTGTAAGTTTTATTGATTGAAGAACTGCATTTTTTGTGGTTTTTGCATAAAACTAGACTACATAGAAGGAAATATCTTGAAGTCAGATCACATTCATCACAAATTCACTTCAAACTGCTTCAACATCAAATAATATGATGGAAAATTAAGTATATCTTTTGAAAATATTGTGTAATATCCCAGAAAACTCTACTTTGAAACACCAAAATTTTCATCCAGGAAAAAATACATAGCAGTTGTGACGTCACAAAATCTTCACTCTAGGAATTCATTATAGCAAAACTACTGCAAAAAAAATCAGAGGTATCTTTTTCAACGTTCTGATTGGAGGCTTATATTTTATGTTTTTTCTCACTACTAATCTACAATTGGAAACCTTTTTTGCTAACTCACATTATCTCCTAGTTTCAACGTATCTGGAAACGTATTAGCGAGATAATCGATGATTTCTTCTTGCTGACACAACACAGCTATATGCATGGTGCACCTGCCATAGCTGTTTTTACCTATAGCCAACAATTTGCCACTTCCAGTGTCGTTTTCATCGGCAAGTAAGGTGGTTACGTCATTGATGGAGCCCTGCCTGATGGCGTGATGGACCCTTTCTCGTTTTTCCTGAAAATATACGAGTTTCATGGATGAACACTACTACTCAGTATCAGATTGTGACTTTTGGGTTTCTTTTCGAATATCATTAGAAATACTTAGAAAACATCAAGTACAACTCACTATCAAAGAGTTTTTAGTACTATATTATTATATATCAAGTTATTTCTAAACCAACGAATTAGTTTCGAAAAATAAAAAAGTTTCATTATTTTCAGGTTGTCCATCCAATTTTTTAATTGCACCTTACATATTTACAATATTTTCTTCAGATTAAACTGTTGAGAATTTAGAATTTCAAGCTTCATTTTTCCCAAGATGGACACTTTTTTTTTTTATTTTAACCAAAGTTCTTGGTTTTATTTATGTTACCTCGAAAGCCAAAATGGACTGCAAGAAAGATACAGTATCTGGTTGGTCAGCTTTAGAGACCGCCTCTATTATAGGGATGTCATCATTATCCACAATATCTGTGATGTGGTCATATCCATCAAGTAACAACTCCACTAGCTTGTCAGTGTCACCTAGAGAATATATTTTTAATACAGTTCCAGATATGATAGTACTGATCATGAAAGGAGTGGTCCAACGAAAAGTATGCACCTAGCTTTGCTCCTTTGTTTAGAATTAGAAGCGAAAATGCTCGGACACGTGGATTTTTGCTGTAAATTCTAAACAAAGGATAAAATATAAGTTTGTTGTGGTTTAAGGCACCTTATTTACAAGAAAATGTTAAGATATCTGCCAACTATTGTTATATCATTAGATTGTACAAGATTTGTTGAGTTTCTATGTGTAATAAAATTTCAATAGTGAACTAATAGATACTCTTATTTTGCCCTAGTGGTTTTAAAAAATCGTTGAATCTCCCAACTCTCTCACAAAAATCACAGATAAAAAAGGCATGAATGGTTTATAACCCCAGATGAAATACAAGATATTAAATCTAAGCTTATAACTGAAAACTTTGACTGACCTTTTGTAGCAATATGCAGCACATATCTGTCGATTTCTTCAGTGTTATCCGGCAAATTTGCTTGTATGCTGATATCACGAGCTGTTCTATACAATTCGTCTCTGAAAGCAACGTTGATGTCTGTTTCTTGAAGCAATTGGAATAGGGCGTTTCGACCGTGGGATCTTGAAGCTGCGAAATGAAGCATGCTTTGGCCATGTTCGTCCTAAAAAAATGTAGCTTAATGTTAATGTTTCCCCAAAAGGTTGATTTGATTCGGTTGAGAGGGAGGATAATATTTCAGTTGGTATTTTTCAGAGTTGAGTTCCGTTATGAAGTATTGCTTGAAGCATTTCTCAATCATTTTCTACAAGAATAAATGAATAACGGATTTGTATTGGAAAGAAATGTTGAAAATTGATTCTGCTGGTAATAATATTATTGATATATGAAGGGTTATATTTGTTTTTTTTTTTCTTGGTATCGTTATAATTGTTTTTTTTTTTTATTTTTTCAACTCCATAGCAAATGAATAGTTAGTGGATCCATTGAATAATATTTTCAACGACTGGAATTTTGAAACTGACAGCTGTCAACATTATTTTTACTTCCAATTCTTGTTGGTATTTGTCGTTTGTAAGTTTTTTCTCGTGAAAATGAATTCATTTACGTTAATCATACGATCTGCATTTCGAGAAAATTTTTTGTCGCTACTTTTGGTATTTACTTTGACCAGAAAAGAAAATGGATTTACGAAATGTATTTTTCTTTTTAGCAATTTTGGGATAGCTGCATTTTCAAGCGTCATTGAATGGTGAATGGTTGAATTAGAATTCTGATATGATTCCTCGTACATTATTTCACTTGAGTACTCACTCTAGTGGTATTGCTGAAAGCCGATTCATCATTCGTGTCATCAGGTTCGATTGTGACAACGTCAATACTAGCAGGTACTGCATTATTATCATCTCCAGTTGCTGGTTCACCGTTCACAATTTGCTGAGCACTTTCCTGAAAAAAAAGCATATACCCTTCAAAAAAAAACAAAGGGCAATAAAATTTCTAATTTTTGAAAATCACGTAGTCCATTTAAAAAATATTACAATAAAAAAAATGGCAATAAAAACACGAAAATACATAAAATGGTTAAGAAATTGGGTTAGGTTATCAATAAATCATGATCATAATGTTGGTGTACCTGTGTTTTTCCCCTAGACCTGACATTATTCCGGTTATTCGCGAAATTGTAGAGATATTGAGCTAAATAGGCGATAGGGTCTTCAGGTCTCTTATTGGCTACTTCAGTGAGGCCTTTTATTAGAGGATCTCCGAGCGCTAGAAAAAAAAAACTTCAATTAAATCTTCGAAAACGTCGTAGAAGTGACCCACTGTGAAAATTTTTAGCATCAACATTAACATCAATGAGGATTCGAAATTTTCTCTTGACTGGGAATTTTGTTACAAGATTTTTCACTCCAAACAATCAAAAAATTCACAAATGCCAGATATTTTTCTTATTTTTTTGTCTATATGACTTGTATTTCGTGATATTTTCACAGATTGGATTGAATAAAGCACTTGTCTGCTTCTTTTGCACTTTATATTGTATTTTTCAGGCATTTATTATTATTATTACCGTCATCATAAGTAGATGAAAGTCAAGATAACATTATTTAGATTACGAAGACAAGAATGACAGATCTCCTGCTATTGACAGATTCAAATCATGAATTAAGTATTGCATATGTATCCTGAATTTTTTGTATTCAAGTTATTAACCACTGACGTAAACGTATCGATGTGATACGTACACGTATTTCCTCCTCCTGAAAAAAAAAAGTTAAGGCCTAATGAAATGGCTCACGCTAAGTATCTATCAAATGAAATCTAATAAGAATTTCACAGTTCACCTAACCCATACTATAATATCAAAGTTATTTTCCGGAAACCCCATATGTCCTTTTTCAGTAAATTTCTTCAAAACTGAGAACTCATTATTTGGGTTTGAGGGAAGTGTTTTTGATGTTGGGTACATTGGACAATACTTACAGGATGCTAAGTATCGCCCTTCTTCTGTGGCGAAAAAAGGCATATCTACTTGCCCATTTTCAGTAGTCGAAGTATCTGAAACAAAACAAACGCTTCATGAGACTCGAAGACAGTTTAGATATTCGGCGACATGGATTTTGACGATTTTTTTTCGTACTAACGTTATTGGTCCAAAGAAAAAAGACACGAATTTCATAATATCATTGTAGGGAAATTAATTCTTTTCGAAATTTAACCTTCTTTTCCGTGTCATTTTTTTTACAGCTTTATGGCTAATTTCTTCAATAACGTGACACACTGCATATTTGGAAAGGGTTTATCATCCTGAGGAAATATTGAAAATGCAGTATTTTTCGAATATTTAGATTTACATCCCATCAATTGATTGACAACTGTCAAACCACAGTAAATGTCATATATATTTGACGTGTACGTTTGAAATGTGGAAAATACTGCAATTCTAATGTTCATTTGAGAATGAAAGCATGGCAAATCCTTTCTCAATATGTTATGTGTCTCATTGATGAAAAAATGGTACAATTTCGTTTTAAAACGCTCAAAGAAAGTGATATTTCGACCTACAAAGTGGAATATCTCGAAAAGTATCAATGTCCTTACGATAATTTTGTAAAATTCCAGTTTTTGGACCAAAATACGTAAGTACCTAAAAAATGTCACCAAAATCCATGCGCCCAATATCCTTCAAAAATCATAGAAAGTAGATACGTGTCAAGAATACTGCTGTGGAATAGAAACAGATGTTTTCAAAGCTTTCCAGACCGAACACAACAACATTTGATAACAAACACAAAACCTCACACTCGAACAATGTGCAGTGCATCTCCAAACACTATACGAAACAAACAAAACTACGTCTGAGGAAAGTACTCGAAAACAGGTAGACGTGAAGTGACTTCATGAGGCCATTTTACTAACCTAGTTCATAAATTCCATCCTCTAACCGTGTCGATACGATACAAAAAGTTAAAAAAATTGTGAAAAGTTTGGCACTATATACAAATTGAGTTGAATATTATTAGGTTAAGTATCAAAGCTAGTTCATGCCGACTGCGCCAGTTTCTTTTTCCTGAACACGTTCAAGAACAAGGCCGCCATATGCAGCGAATTCGACATGGCCATTTGCTTCTCCAGCTGCAAAATATTCGCGACTGCGATCCGGAAATCCTCGAAGCACTGGTGCTCGCCAACCCCAAGGCTCTGCCTGTTCCCCAGCCGCACCACGTCACTAGTACTGGTGCTCCTGTGGTACGTCAAGTTCCTGACGACGCACAAGTGCCTCAGGTTCTCGGGCTCCTTAATCAAGTGCGGGAACCTCACCACCAAGCCGAACTGCAAGGCGTTACCGATAGCCGTCGGTCTAGCAGAAAGAAACCCGAGCTTGGGGTCGAACCGGAAGCCGAGATGCCGCGATAGCACAGTCACCAGCCTGTCGATCCTGGCGAAAATCTGCCCCACGTTGCCCGGCCGCGAGGGGTCAGTACACGTGACTACCCTGAGGTGGTCCAGCACGTTGACCCACACGGCTAGGTTGGCCCCGTTGCTCACGAACACGCCCCTGCCGTAGGGCCAGTGCGCGCCCTGGAGCCTATCGGAGTCGGGGAGGTTCCACAGGGGGATCAAGAGGTTGTTGCTGGCCAGCAGCACCCGAGCCTCCGAGGGCTCCTCCAGCACCTCGTTCATGGTGTAGTACACCCCATTGCCCTTCTCTTCGATGTCTTCCTCGGAGGTGTGCGGGTACAGCGCCTTCGCCACGTCCCTCCCCATCAGCACTTCGGTTATCGCCCGCTCCACCTCCTCCAACTGGGCGTGGTTCAGGGATTTGGGCAGCTCGAACCCCGCCAAGTTCCTGGTGAGCTGCAAGCTGCCCGACACCACCAGCTTCCCGCCGGGGTCCAAATCGGACTCGCCGGCGACGTCGCCCGACCCGAAAGTCGTTCGGGGATGAGCGCCCAGCTCCTGGCTCGCGTCCAGGTTGTTGTAGTCCTTCACCACGGGCTCCAGGAGCTCCTCGAACACGTGGTAGCTGCACGAGTCGGGCGCGACTATCCCGATGGGGAAGTCTAGCTCGAGCGCCGCCCTCAGGCTGGTATCGTTGGGCAGCTTCTTCACGCTGGGCCAGATGAGGTCGTAAAGGTTGTGGTCCAGGCGCGTCAGCCTGTGCTTCACCGCATCGAAAGTGTGTCTTTTGAAGTGCTTGGCGAGGAAGCTGGCGTGTGTAAGCGAGCTGGGGGTTACCGTCGAACAGGCTGAGGCGTTGGAGTTTTTGCGACCGTTAAAAACGTTGTAGCAACGTTCCAATACTGAGAGCATGTCTTCGTCGTCTAGGTCCTTTCGGGCGGAATAGTGGTCGTCTGGGACTAGATTTGAAAGGAGGTAACTTGGCGAGAATCGGGCATGAAAAAAAAACATCAGTGGGTGCTGAGGATCTCATCCTACCCACACAGTTTTCCTTACCTTGAAGATTATTTCAATACGTCATTGAAGGATGACAATGACAATCGACTATGTCGCTAGTTGTCAATAATTTTGTCAATAATTTCTGCCCTGGGGTTAGATTATTTGAATTGTTTTCGATTTTGCATAGGTTGATTTGAATTTTGGTTATTTTCGAATTCTACAAGGTGATTCTCAAAAGTGCTGCATGACATACGTGGGTTTCATTCAAACCAATTCAAGTGATGAATTCGTTGTAACAAATGCTAGTTTCAATTCTGAATGACACTTCCAGAATGAAATTTGGAACGCGCAGGGTTATTTTTGAAAGTCTAACTGTTGTCTGTCACTCAATATCAATTATAAAATGAATTGTTTCGATTTTTTGGTGATAATTTTCAGAAAATCATTTGCAGAATATAACACTTTCAAGAATCACCCTGTATGTTTGGACTTTCTGATAAAGTGGTCACCCAAAATTGAACCTGGTGTGTCTGAATGTTTTTTTGAATATCTGAAACAGCGTGAAAATTTTTCTTTCTAGATTTTCATTAGAAATCAAAGCACTTGAATTTATGAGATTTAATATACAAGGTGTTCCAAAATGGTCACATTTCAAGTGACGTGTGGAAATGTGTAGATATTCTTACAGGGTGCGCAAATTCAGATGGTTGTGTCCTATAGGGGCTACAAAAAAAGTGACTCAATAATGTTTCAATTATTATACCCAAACTTTCAGAGACACCTCGTATGTCTGTCCGAATAATATTAACTCACTCTTTCACGTGATCGTAGAGCAGCACATCGATATAATTCGAGACAGCCACTAACAGCAACTAAATTTCGAGGTTACGACCTACCTTTGTCTGTTAAAACTTCTTCTGTTTCATTTTCTTCTGCTCCGAACTCTTTCAGCAATTTCCTGTGCGAAAAGTCTCCTTGATTTTTTCGGTAATACTCCGGTGAATGTCCAAACTGAAATGATGAATAATAATAATAAATAATAATAAATGATAATAAATAAAAAATAATAAATAACAAATAATGAATAATAAATGATAGATAATGAATAAGAAATAATTAATAATCGATATTAAATAATAAATAATGAATAATAAATAATTACTCAGATAGTTCTCATAGATTTGGTTATTTTTCAATACCAATAATGAAAAATAAAAAGTATCAAGCTGACCACTGAACTTCTAGTACCTTATCTTCCAATCTCATGTCGGCTCCCAGATGAATGAGGAGGTTATAGTAGTGACCGTTGTCCTTCAAGACAGCGGCGTAGTGCAAGGGAGTTCTACCATCGTCGTTGGTGACTTGGACAGTTTCAGGAAAACGACCTGCCAGATATCGAACGATGCTCGTGTTGCCGAAGATGACGGCAACGTGAAGAGGCGAAGCACCTGGGTAGATTTTTTTTTGGTAATTTTGTAAAACAACATTTCTCAATAGTATTTTGTTCAAATTCGAGCAGAATTTTGAACAAATGAATTTGCCTGGAAACTCGTATATAAGGCACTGAACTCAGTTTTTCGATATCTAGTATAGTTTTCGAGAAATTCGTGAAAATCTACCATCGCAAATATCAAGATAGTCAAAAAACACTCAAAACATTCGAAAAATCACCAAAGAACTTCCTAGACGTGCTGCGAAATCATATTTCGAAAAAATAAAAAAAAAAAACAAAAACATATTTATTGAATACGTTTTTTTTCCTCACCTTTTGCTGATATGGAATCTTTGGCAATAGCAAACTTGCGTCTATCTAAAGCTGCCTGCAAATCCCTCAGACTTCCACTTCTAGCTGCTTCATGAATTTTCTTGATCTTAGACTATGAGATAACAATGTTGATTAATATTTTCTCGAGAAATCGCCTCTGCTTTATGTAACGTTTTTGACAAAGATATGACATTTTAAACAAGGTACTGACGTTTCTGATAAAGATGTGACGATTTTGACAACGATGACGTTTTTGACAAAGATGTGACGATTTTGATAAAGATGTGACGTTTTTGACAAAGATGTGCGGTTTTTGACAAGAAACTGACATTTCTGATAAAGATGTGACGTTTTTGACAAATATGTGACGTTTTTGACAAAGATGAGACGATTTTGACGAAGATGTGACGTTATTAACAAGGAACTGCCGTTTTTGATAAAGATATGACGATTTTGACAATGATGTGACGTTTTTGAGAAGGAATTGACGTTTCTGATGAAGATGTGACGTTTTTGACAAAGATGTGACGATTTTGACAAAGATGTGACGTTTTTGACAAAAATGTGCCGTTTTTGACAAGAAACTGACGTTTCTGATAAAGATGTGACGTTTTTGACAAATATGTGACGTTTTTGACAAGGAACTGACGTTTTCGATAAAGATGTGACGATTTTGACAAAGATGTGACGTTTTTGACAATGATGTGGCGTTTCCTCGATATATTTCGAAACACATTGAGCATCTCTCAAAAACTTGAAAACTGAGTCGTATATTTCCATCATTCTCACCATATATACTGGGACGTTTTCCAAAAAAGCTTGGAGCTCTGGATTTTCACTTGTTTGTCCCACGAGCTTCTCACCATCACCGTTGAGTACCAGTGCAGCCAACTGTTCCATGTTACCGGCTTCTACCAACGCTTTTATTCCTTCATCGCTTTCCGGCAAGGAGTTTTGATTCATCCCTTCGTTGTCCATCGTTTCGACTTCGTCGCCGTGTATTACACCTTCTATGACTCTTTCTCCATCTTCTGAAGACAAAAAAAATGCGATAATCAAACCTAGTTTTGAAAAAATTCAATAGAAATCAATTCATAGATCAATACTGGTGAAACTAATATTGTGTTGCTCACCTATCGCCGTTTCTGTTGTTCTGCTGCTTGGTCTGGTGGTTGTTTGAATGCGACTGAAAGGTCTGCTTTTACCTGAAGCCGCACTGGCTGGTCTGGATCTGTTCGAATGTTCGCTGGTCTTGCTGCTGGGTCGCGATTTCTCTTCGTTCATTTCGTTTTGACTAGTGGGACGTGTCACTGATTTGACTCTGCTGCTTGGTCTAGTTTTAGATGGGGATGGAATTTCTTGGGAGTCCTCTTCTACTGCAAAAACTTTGATCAAGTGTTTAATGGGTATTTTTCTTTGAAGAATATATGCAGGAACTCTCTACCATAATAATAATGATAATAATGATATTGCTTTTATTGCTCCAACCTTTATACACAGCAAAATGTGAGAAATGGGTTTGAAAATAGATTATACTACTGTTTAGACAGAAATGGCTAAATAAATAAAATAGCACTTTATAAAACAGAGTTTATTTCATTGATTTTTTTTTACCCTTAATAAACTTTGGAGAAATTCTTGTGCAGATAAATTCTACTTCAAAAGACTTTAACTGATGGGTGTTGTCATTTAAAATTTTGGGATTGGAGTGCATCGAGTCCAAGGGGTGACTAACCCTATAACCAGTAGTTGTAAATCTTTTGTAGCACTTTTTCAGTTTCAAAGCTATTTGCATGGGAAGTTTTCAAATTGACGTGTGATTTGAATCATTTTAATTATTGAACAAAAAATTACCTTCGTTATTTTTTTGGTGATCCTCGTTCACCGTTTCCTCCGCCAATATTTTTTCATCTTCTGTTTCATTATTGTTGCTGTCTTTATGTTCTTCTTCATCAACAGCACCCTCGGTGGTTTTGTTCGCATCGAATGTCTCCACTTCTGCATTATTGACTTCAGTTTGATTAACAACATTTTTTGTCTTCAATTCTTCGTCTCCATTGTTGTTAGTGTCTGCTTTTTCCTCGGTTGTAATTTCTTCAGTTTCATTGTTGATTTCGATGTCTACTCCATTTTTGGAACCGTTTTCTTCTTTACCATTTGGAATATCTGCTTCAATGTTATCTGCAGTATTGAACACCAACTTTATTGTCATTTATCACAATAACTGTTTGTTGGGGTGGATTTCATTTTGGAATCGTCACCAAAATAGGGGCAGAAGAATTTCGAATGATTTCCAGAAAGTTCAGTTCATTTTCAAGTAACTTTTCAATTGGAAGCATATTGCAATTTTGGCCCAGAGATTCACGAGTTACTTTCAAGAATCTTGTGACGATTTTTTGGTGAAAAGGTGCTGAGGCATTGACAGCAAAAAATAATCCAAAGGAGACAAATCAGGTGATCGTGTTGACCAACATACATAATCTTCAATATGAGCAATGGTGAAGTCGAAATCGAAACTAATTCAGTGACAATTCGGTGAGCAAACTGTCAAATTATCATCATGTATTGTTTATTTCAATATAATCTTTGTGGAAAATTTGATTTTTTGGCAAAAACCTCACACTGAACCAAATGAAAACAAATATTACTCACCTCCATCATCTTTCTCCATCTCCTCATGATCGCCATTCTCTAGTATCTGGTTTTCTTCCACCACGTCCTTGTTCTCTTCCTCTTCTTCGTTCTCCAGCAACTTCTCCACTTTTTTCGAGGGCGAAGCTGATATCATGGACCAATCGAAATTGGCAGCGAAAGATTCCTTGGCCGATCTTGGACATTCTGGAACGACTTGCAACAGTTTGGCGTCCATTTCAGAAGTCCTCGTTCTATAGTAAGCTGCTGTCTTTTGTTTCTACAAACAGAAATAAGTTGAATGCATAATCTTGTTCCGAATCTTCGTTCTGTTCTTCTGTATGCTCAGCTGGGCAAGTTCTAAGAGACCAATTGATGGAAAAGGAGATTTTTCTCACGTTATCGAGTGCTGACTCGTCAGCTCCATTTTCGATGAGGAAATTGGTCATTTTTCCGTCGTCCTTGAGCAAGGAGGCGTAATGCAAAGGTGTCCTGCCCTCGTTGTCCCTGGAGTTGATACAGTCCGGATATTTCGATAAGATGAATTCGGCGATTTCCGGTTTGTCCAGACCTGCGGCCTTGAAAATATATAGGAGTTGAAGTTTTGTTGTGAAAGTTGAAAAATACCAATCCCAATATGAGATATGAGCACAGATATTTGAGGTTCACTCCATTAAATTGAAAATGACGAGATCTCTTATGGATTAGTGATCAATAATAATGATAATAATAATGATAATAATAAATACCTTGTGGAGAGGTGTTAGACCATTGATGTCTTTTCCGGAGAGGACAATTGGGGGAATTGGAGGTGCAACGTGATTTTTGAGTCCATCCAAGTCATCATTTTGTACGTCGCAGTGTATCCCTTGGATCATTCCCTGGAAATTGATGATGATCGAAAACCTAATTATTCTTGCTTGAACGTTCAGCTTTGGTGCTATTTGGTTGAATTGTAATTGAAAGTCGTGAATTTCAATATAGAGAATCATGGTTTAACCTTTATGCGAACATTGAAGACTCTACGACGACTTTGATTTTTGAAAAAATCCAAAGGGGGTACCCTTTGGTATATTTTCGAGCGAAATTTCAAAAAATAAATTCGCCTATTAGGTGTCTAAGAGGCGCTGAAAACGGTGGTGAAATCCGTTTTTCGATATCTAGTATAGTTTTCGAGATATTTCATGTCGAAATTTCCAAAAAACCTCAAAAAGTCGCAAAATCTCATGAAAACTCCCAAAAAACCCATATTTTCAACGAAAAAACCCATGAATAGTCCATGTTGATGCTCTGGGAGCCTCCATACGAAAATTGAAGACTCTACGACGACTTTGATTTTTGGAAAAATCCAAAGGGGGTACCATTTGGTATATTTTTGAGCAAAATTTCAAAAAATTAATTCGCCTGAAAACGTTTCTAAGGTGTTTAAGAGACGTTGAAAACGGAGGTGAAATCCGTTTTTCGATATCTAGTATAGTTTTCGAGATATTTCATGTCGAAATTTCCAAAAAAACCTCAAAAAGTCGCAAAACTCACGAAAACTCCCAAAAAACCCATATTCTCAACGAAAAAACCCATGAATAGTCCATGTTGATGCTCTGGGAACCTCCATACGAACATTGAAGACTCTACGACGACTTTGATTTTTGAGAAAATCCAAATGGTATATTCTGGATTTCAGAAAATGAATTCGCCTAAAAACTCGTCTACAAGGTGTCCAAGAGGTGCTGAAATCGGTGGTGAAAACCGTTCTTAGATATCTAGTGTAATTTTCGAGATTTTCGTGATTAAAAAGTCATTTAAGTTTCAAAAACCTCCCGAAACCTCCAAAAACCCCTAAAAATCTGAAATCGCAAAAAAAACATGGAAAATGGGGACTCTGGGAGCCTTTGTACGAACATTGAAGACTCTACGACGATTTTCTTAAAAAAAAATAATAAGGGAACCTTGAAACCTAATGATCTTTGAATTATTCAAAGGGCCAATTTCTTTCAAGGTTTCAGTGTGATAGGGGAATTAGATCAAGCCATTGGCTGCAGTACATTCTTCGAATCCCTTCAGCAATAAAAATAATAATGATAATAATAACACAATAAAAATTATGATAATAAAAAAATAATAATAGAATGATAAAATTAATAATTATAAAAAAATAAAATACTAGCAAAGTTGCTCAAAATTAATTCCACTCACCATAATATGTGGCACAGCCTCCAAAAACTTCTTAATCTTGGGGTTGTTGCTGTGCTCGACCAGAAGCTTCCCCCCATGGCCCTCCCAAACCACCTGCTGCAGGTTCTTCAGGTTCCTCTGGTGTATCCAAATGCGAATGTTCGACTTCTTGATGTTCAAACCTGCTGGCAAAAAATCCCTCATGGCTCTGAACAAACTCAATGAGAGTGCTGCGCTAGCGACGATCGTCTTTTGTCTGACGAAGACCCGTCGACGAGGTGGAGTGGAAATTTATTTTTCCGGCCACCCGACACTTTCCATACAAACATTCGGTCACGTGGTGGTCACATGATCGAAGTGGTTAATATTTCAGTATCGATATTGATTTCGATCGAGTCGAGTCTTAGTTGAAAAAGGGGTAGGGGGGGTGTGTTCTATTTTTTCCGGTTATCTAGGTTGAAGTGGATGGATTGTTTTGGCTGGATTATTCATGGGGAATGGAAATGCCCTTCGAAAATTCTCGTGTCGATTTTAGTATGAAGGGGGTTGGGAAAAAGTTTCATAAATGAGTGAAATAAGTGGAAAAAAATTTAATTTTGCTATAGGCAGTATAATAATTATTATTATAACATTATGCATTTGGAAACTACTTTGAAAAATTCATAAAAAAGGAAAATAATCGTGAAACCTTGGAAATTATAACTACATTCAGTCATTTTGCTTGAAGAATGGGTCAAATTAATTAATATCAAAACAGAGAATTGTCAAATGTTCATTTTAGGTTTTTGGTCTAAATTCCAATATGCACAAACTTAACTATACTGCTTAGATTTAAAAATATAATACAGCGTTTGAATTGAATTATTATTTTATTCAAGTAATTCGATGATATACAGGACGTTCCAATGGAAAATAATCGTGAAACCTTGGAAATTATAACTACATTCAGTGTGTGAGTCATTTTGCTTGAAGAATGGGTCAAATTGATTAATATCAAAACAGAGAATTGGCAAATGTTCATTTTAGGTTCTTGGTCTAAATTCCAATATGCACAAACTTAACTATACTGCTTAGATTTAAAAATATAATACAGCATTTGAATTGAATTATAATTTTATTCAAGTAATTCGATGATATACAGGACGTTCCAATAGAAAATAATGTTTTTTTTTTCGATTTTCGATGTTATATTCCAAATAATAAGTTTATGTGCACCCAAATAATCCAGTAATAAATATAAAATCAGAGCCATGTTTGAACAAAAATTATTGAGAATAATTATAATATCGAAAACCGTCAGAGCTAGGTATAGAGAAATATTCCAAAGAATAATAAAAAATTTAACATGATTCAATATACAGGTTGTTCTATTTGAAATAATAATGGGGCTACTTTTTGGAAGAATGCTTCATCGCTTAAAGTAACCGAATTTTCAGGAGTATTTTTTGATTCGTACCATCCACCGTGTTCCACCCTGTATATTATCGAATTACCTCAATATTGCCCCAAGAGTTGTTTTTGTTTTTCATCATCTACGAAAATTATGTGGTCGGTATACGTGGAGGTCAAGTTTGATGAGGCTTTATGGGAAAATGCATTGTATACAGGTTCCTCTATGCTTAGTCATTACTTCAGTTTGGATCTGGTTATTTCGCTGACTCAAAAAAATATTTCAGGGTCCCCCAAAAAGTCTTTTATTTGAATTCACATCACCTTTACGTCGTAATAATTTTTTTCAGTGAGACACTTACCTTGGTTTTGGATTTTATGACATTTGTTTGAACAATTGAAATTGAAGTATTACTGTTTTTCCCCATCATTTGCATTTTTCTGTAGCCGAAATGTAGACTGAAAGATCAGAATGTTGCATATTTATGACCCTTAGGATGTGTATCCTTCATAACCATCAGTAGGTGATAGCTTTAAACTTAACTGCAGTATTTAAATCTCCTAAAATATGAGTCTCTCAAAATTGAATATTATGGAGGTGTGGATTTCAAACCTTTGACAAAAATGGGGGTTTTTTCGACAACATCAAGACAAGTATTGAGTAGAATTCAGATCATAATGCATCCGAACGAAATAATAATTAAGATGGACTGTAACTCCTGAACGACTCAACGGATTTCAACAAACTTTGTCTCGTTAGAAAAAGCATTAATTGAACTACCAAATCCAGCTCATTGTTCATGTGTTTGATTTCGAGTGATGCCACTAGAGGGCATCTTCTGATGACACGACCCAACAACATCGATTATTGACGAGACCCTATCTGTTTTTGAACCTTCCAAAAGTCTCAGTCCTTTATTATTTTTCGTTTATTAATTGAGTCTATCGGTATTGGGGTCAAACTTCCAGGAAATAATAACCACTTCGTCGTCACAATAGACGATATTGACTTCAATATTTCGGCGTCTGTAGGACGAATTATCTGTGTCAGAAAAATCGATTCATATCGCAGACTGATTATTAGATCCATCTTTTATGAAAGCAGTAGTGTAATGTACAGAGTTTACGAAAATACAGCGATGAACATTGTTTTGTTCAATGAATATGTGTGTATGTATTTGGCTGCTATTTCCTCTGTCCAAATGTCAACATTTTTCAGACTGTATTATTTTTTCTCTTCTCCTTGTAAATCATTTGCTCACCTAAATTTTTAGCATATATTTTATGTATAGTACAAATTGTTATGGAGTGTGTTGTACTCAAAGCAAATATAACTACAATCTAGTAAAAAAATGATAATTTTTGTACAATTTTATTATACAATATTTGAATGGATTTGAATAAAAAAGGACTCCATTTCATGATTATTGTTTGTAAAATTGACAATTAATTCAATGAGTATATAACAGAAAGAAGAATAAAAAAAAATGAAGACATTTTTTCAATAACTTCGTTACAGGGTCTTCCAATCTACCGCTACCTATACCCAAACGAAACACCCTGTATATCAATTCCATTATTCAAATCGAACATAGCCAGATTCAATGTAGGGAATTAAATTAATGGTTTCGGAAATCAAACGTAGGTTTTCACCGTATAATTTCATATTTCCGTATCATTCCCTGTAACTTGGTAGCCTATTAATTTCTATTAAAAGCTGAATTCTGCACATGGCCTTATCGCACACCCAACGGTACCTAATTGTATACAGAATGGGTAATTCCATGTCGTGCTCGCAGTGAAAAAAGACCCTGACAATGATACCGAGTCTAATGATGTTATCTCTTAAATATAGGCATATTGCTATTTTTATCGATGTGTTGTGCCCACATGAGGCCATCGCAATCTAGTCAATGAACGGAGACAAAACTTTTTCGTGATAAAGCTGACATGCTAGTGTTTTTTATTGCCTGATTACGGCCCATTCGTGGAACGATATTTCATTTTTGTTTGTTGGCTAGTTTCAACAGCTTCAGTCTGAAGGTGTTGAATGAATTGGTCACCATTTATTCAAGTGGAAAGTGAGTTTATATAGAAAATAAAATGGAATAATGAATGAGATAAAAAAAAATAAAAAAAAGTTGAGCATGCACAATACATACAATGAAAGGGCTCGACTTTTATTTTCTTCAAAGTTAACCTACTGAAAGTCCATTCATTTGACAGACATAGTTCTGATAGATTTGGTTATCTCTCAATACCAACAGTGCAAAATAAAAAGTATCTAGCCAACCACTCAACTTCTAATTGGTTGAGACATAGCTGGAAATATTATTCAATTATGGCAAGACTTCACAGTGATGCCACACTTCAAAATGATTACAAAATGTTTATTGAAATGATTGGGCCTTACAGGCCATAATTATTTGAAAATTCTAACCGTATAATGTGTTGCATACATGGAAGTATCTGTCAAGACCATTTTGATTTATTCGCTGATAGAAAATGGTGGTAAGTGTTGAATTATGACCAATGAATATTCAGAATAGCGGAGAATTGTATCGATGATATACGACGAATCTTTCATTCGTGACTTCTTAACGGTCATAAACGACAAATTGTTAAACTATTAAATTCGAGGTTGAAGATAAAAGTTTTTACAGTTCTTATGTTTTTTGATATTGAATTTTGTATTTGAATATTTTTCAAAAGTATCTTGTAGAAACCATGAATAGACCAATGCGAGAACAACTGACGTCACTACCCCTACTTCCTCTTTAATACGAAGTGGAGTTCAGAGATTTTGATCGAAGCATATTGACGTTTCACATCGAAAAAATGCGTTTGGACAAGCACAAAAATTCTTATTGGGCTTCAACTCCATGTTTTATTAATTAATTATGGAGAATTCAGTAGTAGTTCTGTCGCCCATTGTGTTGACTTGGAAAATGGCATGTCTCTTGAGCAAACGACTTCCTGTGTACATACACATCGTCGGCGACGTTTCGAATAAATTGCCACAACGGCTGGATACGTGTCGCTTGATTTCGTGGCTGATATGACCGGAATCGGCCATTAGGGATATGTTTCCGGAAATTCCATCGATCATGTCAGCTAGTTGAAATGGACACTGCATAATGGATTTCTCACCGAGAAAAACGGTAATGTCGTGTCTGACAGCTGTCAATTGGGAGTGAGGCATGACAGGTGACAGGAATTGGGTAGGGGTTGAAATGTGTTCCGGAGGAATGATAATGAGCCAATCCCAAGATATTTATTAGTCCAGAGTTTAATTAAGACGCAGAGCCAATATTAGGATTTCCATTTTCTCTTGAAGCTTTTGAAAAATTATAAAACTCGACGATGGATGTTCACCCATACTCATTTCGATTCCACCGATCATGTCAGCTACTTGAAATGGACACTGCATAATGGATTTCTCGCCGAGAAAAACGGTAATGTCGTGTCTGACAGCTGTCAATTGGGAGTGAGGCATGACAAGTGACAGGAATTGGGTAGGGGGTTGAAATGTGTTCCGGAGGAATGATAATGAGCCAATCCCAAGATATTTATTAGTCCAGAGTTTAATTAAGACGCAGAGCCAATATTAGGATTTCCATTTTCTCTTGAAGCTTTTGAAAAATTATAAAACTCGACGATGGATGTTCACCCATACTCATTTTGATTCCACCGATCATGTCAGCTAGTTGAAATGGACACTGCATAATGGATTTCTCGCCGAGAAAAACGGTAATGTCGTGTCTGACAGCTGTCAATTGGGAGTGAGGCATGACAGGTGACAAGAATTGGGTAGGGGTTGAAATGTGTTCCAGAAGAATGGTAACGAGCCAATCCCAAGATATTTATTAGTCCAGAGTTTAATTAAGACGCAGAGCCAATATTGGGATCTCCATTTTCTCTTGAAGCTTTTGAAAAATTATAAAACTCGACGATGGATGTTCACCCATACTCATTTCGATTCCACCGATCATGTCAGCTAGTTGAAATGGACACTGCATAATGGATTTCTCGCCGAGAAAAACGGTAATGTCGTGTCTGACAGCTGTCAATTGGGAGTGAGGCATGACAGGTGACAAGAATTGGGTAGGGGTTGAAATGTGTTCCAGAAGAATGGTAACGAGCCAATCCCAAGATATTTATTAGTCCAGAGTTTAATTAAGACGCAGAGCCAATATTGGGATCTCCATTTTCTCTTGAAGCTTTTGAAAAATTATAAAACTCGACGATGGATGTTCACCCATACTCATTTCGATTCCACCGATCATGTCAGCTAGTTGAAATGGACACTGCATAATGGATTTCTCGCCGAGAAAAACGGTAATGTCGTGTCTGACAGCTGTCAATTGGGAGTGAGGCATGACAGGTGACAAGAATTGGGTAGGGGTTGAAATGTGTTCCAGAAGAATGGTAACGAGCCAATCCCAAGATATTTATTAGTCCAGAGTTTAATTAAGACGCAGAGCCAATATTGGGATCTCCATTTTCTCTTGAAGCTTTTGAAAAATTATAAAACTCGACGATGGATGTTCACCCATACTCATTTCGATTCCACCGATCATGTCAGCTAGTTGAAATGGACACTGCATAATGGATTTCTCGCCGAGAAAAACGGTAATGTCGTGTCTGACAGCTGTCAATTGGGAGTGAGGCATGACAGGTGACAAGAATTGGGTAGGGGTTGAAATGTGTTCCAGAAGAATGATAACGAGCCAATCCCAAGATATTTATTAGTCCAGAGTTTAATTAAGACGCAGAGCCAATATTGGGATCTCCATTTTCTCTTGAAGCTTTCGAAAAATTATAAAACTCGACGATGGATGTTCACCCAAACTCATTTCGATTCCATCGATCATGTCAGCTAGTTGAAATGGACACTGTATAATGGATTTCTCACCGAGAAAAACCGTAATGTCGTGTCTGACACCTGTCAATTGGGTGTGAGGCATGACAGGTGACAGGAATTGGGTAGGGCTTGAAATGCGTTCCAGAAAAATGGTAACGAGAGAATCCTATTTTCATTTCTTTTCGAAGCTTTTGTGAAAATATAACTCACCCATAATCACTTTGATTCCTCACCAAAAATGACAAGGAACGATGTTTTACCATTTTCATGTCAAAAATACACGATATTCCATGTCCACCTTCAAAGTGAGTTCAAACAAACAAAATCAAACAGAAAAAGTTGAAATGAAAATAGAAATGAAAAATAGAGACTCGAGTTTCTACAAATAACTAAAATAATATGAGAAAACACTATTTCATTCATTAAACTCCATTTATATTGTATATGACAGCTCACCAGAAAGTGCTTGTTTTTTTCTGTGATACTCCAATTCAAATTATTTTGAAAAATATTTCCGATTCATAAAATATATACAAACTATTGAGTGTTTATTAAATTTTTGTGAAAATATCACTCACCTTCCCTACTTGCTGTACTTTTTCTCGAACTAGTTGTGGATTTTGGACCACTGGGCAGCTCCAGTTCATCCTTGTGGTCCTGGAAATATTTCGCTGAGTGTTGGTGATTGTCCAGCGCTGAAGCATCAGCACCAGCGTTGACCAGGAGCTTCTGAACCGTACTGGGATCCTTGCACATTAAGCTGTAATGGTATGCTGTCCTTCCTTCCTAAAAATTATTATGAAAGTCTTGTGAAGTATTTCAATATAATATTTGCTCGAGTCAATGTTTTTTTGAAATTGATTACCTTATAAAAAAGGATGCGATGAAGTGAACTGTGTTGAAATTGTAGTGAAAAATTAATACAAATACAAGGTGTCCAGAAACTCTCCTGCTCAAGGAAAACTAAAGTTATTAGGGGTGAATTTAAGGCGATTAAGCTCAAATTACCTCAATCTAAAAATATTTTCTAGGTGAGCTACAGGCCTCGTTGTACAGTTTTTTTATGAATAATTTAAAAATGCCTATACAGGAACATTCAACAAATAAAACTTCTTATAATCAATTAACAGCCACAAAAAGATTTTGTTGATACAATTTTATAATCTAACTTGACCTTATGTAAGGAACACAAAAAGTAAGAATTGATTTCTCTCGAAATCGGTTCATGATATCGATTTGAAAGAGAATTTTTTTATGAAAATAATCTTGAATTTTCCAAATTTGGTGACGGATACATAAAAAAGATTAAAATATTTTTCATTAATGAAAATATCTGTTAGCTTTCCCCGACTGACACGCTTGTGATGGATCAAAAAAAATTATTCACATCAAACAACGGGTTGGCAACTGATTATTGATTATACCAAGTTTGAATTTTTTTTAATAACGGTATTTGTGAATGATTGGAAAAAAAATAAAGACGTCTCCTAAAGGGTTGTAGCCCCTTTAGGAAGCATTTTCGGATTAGGGTAATTTGAGCTAAGTCAACTCAAAATCACCTCTAGTAACTGCAATTGCCTTTTGGCAGAAGAGTTTCTGGATACCCTGTATAATAGCAATAGAAACTCATTTGAAATATCATCTGAAATAGGCAATATTATATTTTTTGATATACTGACATATAAATCATATAAACTTTTCTTCGAAAAATAACCCAAAGGGTTGTCTCATTTCTATATTACGTTATGTCACACCCTGTACAGGGTGATTCAAAAAGGCTGTTTTTCTTTCATGGCTTTCACTACATACTTTGCAAATGTTTTGCTTGATTTTTTGAGAGGAGAATATTGTAATTGTAAAAATATAAAATTACAAGCTTTTGATATGGAAAAAAAACATGATATTATGACAAAATTTTCATTCTTCCATATTTTGGGAGAGTAATGAGATATTGCGATATTTCACTGGATCATTTCGATATTGTTTCACTACATTTTCATGTAAAAAATAAAAAAGAAATTAATAAAAAACATCAATTTTATTCGATTTTATAATCATCACTGTATTCAACCTAAAGGAAATTATTTCAGCACCAATGAATAAATTTCTCAAAAAAATGAATAAAAACAATTTTATTCGATTCAATAATAATAATGATATGCAACAAAAAATCCATTTCAAATGCGAGGTTTATGCAAAGTAATACTTATTACTGTCGAATAATTAATTTATTTCACTGTTTCTTTGTTAAATACCAAAATTCGATATTGTTTCACTACATTTTCATGTGAAGAAAGTCATGAGGAAAATTAAACTATAGCTTTCCATTTGGTATTCGCAATTTTAATCCAAGCTGTATAGTGAAATATCTGTTAGAGTGAAACCTTAAAATGAATCGTGTTTTGGCAAAGATTCAAGGTCAGGATATTTCCGGGTTTGAGGTGTGGAAATGTTAATTTCGCTTTTCCTTTCACATTCATTTTCTAAACTTGGCACGAATGGAATCCTGAAAGGAAAGCATACGAATATCCATAATGTCATAAGTTGCCAGCTAATCTTTCTTGTGCAATTTTATTTCAATATTTCACAATACCAAAAAAGGGGCTATTTTCATACCTACTGTACGTCATCAAAATTTTTCTACCCACTATTAACAAAAAAAAACTTACTGAATCTTTCATTGAAACCATTTGAGGGAATTTATCAATAAGCCATCTGTAAATACTTCTCAAATCGTAGTAGACGGCCTTATGGAGCAAACCAACCCCTGTTTCGTCCTTTGCCATCACCAGCTTCTTTTTCCTATCTGGTTCCTCGTCCAAAAGGGCCTGCAGCTCTTCTAACCTATCGCTATTGACGGCATCATGCAGTAGAGAAATTTTAGACTGAAATGAAAAAGGGGGAATTGTTGGTTAGAGTAGAGTGGCCAGCTAGGTGTCCCGAGCTGATCCCACTTGATGAGGTTTATAGATATATTCTAGAAAATCGAGAAGCAGCATTCATGCCGAAGGTTTCAAGCTTGAGCTATCTTTACACACCCTGTATAGCTCAAAGGAGCGTGAGTTATGAGTCTAGTGCAATGTGATGCTTTTTGTTTTAAAAATGTCCCCATGCATTCAATTATTCATTTTACATTTTCTCCATTTTTATTGAAGAAAATTCTTATACTTCTGAAAGTATGACATGTATGAGTGTGAATTTTATTTCTCGTTCATTATAAAATCTAAAAATTCGTGATGCAGAAAATGAATACGAATTTTTCGTTCATTGAGACATTGATAGTATATTTTTCAGTCGTAAAACACGATCGTGATTCGAATGAACTGCATAGAAAAAAGTTGTATTGAAACGTTTATATCAATATTGATTTTCAGATAACTTCAGGTAACAAATGAATGTACGTTTGAACATTTCCATAATATAATTTACCACGAAACAAAAAACGTCAATAAAACGTATTAAATATGCAGTTACTTAATATCAGAACTCATTGTAAAATAAATATGATGCATTCATAATCTATTGATTTGGGATGGGCATTTGTGACGAATCTTGATATCTTCGATTACTATTGGTTCAAAATCAAATTATCTAGTTGCCATTCCATTGAAATTCTGATTGGCTGATATGAATGAGCCACCAATTGGTCAATATTTCATTTCATAATGCTCCAGTTGAAATCAACCCAACTCCTTCATTTGAATTGTTCAACTGTAATTTAATATTAGCAAATATATTTGTAAAATGAATGGAATTATTCAGCAACTGATCAGAAGAAGAAGAGTGCTCTTAACATGAGTATTGTAAAAAAAAGTGATTTCATTGGTTCATTCCTATTTCGTGTTTTATTTATTCAAGTCGCCTGAAAATCTGTTTTCCATACCTCAATTCCTAATTCATTGCTAAAAACTATTTTTGAAGCTTCATCTTCCCCACTTATTTTTTTTTTATAGTCCCCATGACATTGACAATTGACAATGTCAATTCAAACAACTCTATTTGGAATACTGTGTATCGCATATCGAATTGCGTTTCGGCTTTTAATTTGCCAACTGAACGGGTAAACATTCATAATAATTCTCAATACAATCGTTTTTCACCTATATTTCCACGAAACGCTATTCCAACACGAATAGACTCATGCATGCATATGTTAGCATGCAAATGGGCGGCAATATTCGGAAGGAAGAAATCAAGTGATACAAGGACATAGATGAGAATGGATTTTTTGATGGATATTTTTCTAGCACATTTTATTCGATGAAATATATTGTGATGTTGTGTAAATGGATATATAACTGATACCTCATTTATTTTCAACCAGATAAGTATAATTTAGTATTGATAATTATATTGATAATCGAAAACTATTGGCTTGACAAAAGGCTGATCTGGTTCAGAAAATGAAAAAAATACAAGGATATTGTGATTTTTCACATTGGTTCTTCCATAAGTGGCTGGATTTTACAATAATAAACATAAAATTCCATGGCATTTCCATTTAAAATAAGGAACTTATTGGCATTTGACATTTCCAAGAAGTAAACTAAAAAATCGAATACCCTGTTGAATATTTTTAACACTGTTAAGGGTACCTGGTAGGATACCCTTTCATTTAGGTGTATACGAAAATTAAACTCATTATCATGAAAATTGTAGATAATACAGACATTTTAGTTAATGAGTCCATCTGTCAAAATTTTTCGGAAAAATTGAATATCTCAAAAACAAATCATGATATATGAGCGATTCAAAATGCAACCGATCCAGAATGTCACGAAGAATTCGAAAATGTAAAAATAAACAAGATGTTCCATCTGAAAAAACAAAGTTGATATCACTTCCGGTTTAACCGGAAATAAGAGCATATCGAAAATATTTCAGGGAAATAGATCACATGGAGCTGTAGCCGCCACCCAACTTCCAAATTGATATATCTTTTAGTTGTCCATAAACCCCTAATAAATCAGTTGGATGAATCACCCTGTATATGACAATTCACGGTGCAAATATGGAAGAGTCCAGAACTTGATAACCCTGAAGAATGAACCGGCCATGTTGAGAAAACATCCATTGGACAAAGCCAGCCATCACGTCACTTCAAATTTAGATTCAAGTTGAATAATTTTGTGAAAGTTTGGGAAGTGAAATAAAATAAATAAAGGATCGACAGAAAAACAAAGAAAAAAAAAGAATTTGATGAAATCTGTGGATCGTTCTATTCAATCTGAAGGAAATTATTTTAGCACCAATCAATTAACTTTTCAAAAAAAAAGAATGGAAAACTTCGATTTTATTCGATTCAATGATAATAATAATAATGATATTTATTCGCATATTAAAAAGAAAAACCATATGCAGGAAAAGTAATAATTTGCATCATGAGCAAAAATAATAAAAATATGCACAATAAAAATAAGTAAAACAGTAATATAGTGAAATAGTGAAGTAGTAGAACAGCAAAATAATGAAATAGTAAAATTGTAAAATAGCAAATTATGGAATTATTCAAGTAACTCTTAGTATCACAATAAAATTGAGTTTTTTTTTATTATTTTTCATTTTATTTTTTCATTTTATTTTTTCATTTTATGTATGATCAGTGTAAAAACTGAAAAATATAATCAAGTTTTGGATAATAAATTTATTTCACTGCGGCTTCATTCAATAACAAAATTCTTCAATACAGATTTAAATTTCTTCAGGCAAATGGTTACATATTTGTTATATATTTGTCTTGGAACTTTTGGATTGCCCCCAATTTTACCAGATATAGTAATAATTTTAATCGAATCTTGTTCATAAATATGTGGGGACAGGCAGTTGATACTTCGGTAGTATACAGAGTGTTTTGAATCAGCAACAAACCTTTCGTGGGAAATTTTAAGTAAAAAAAACTTCATCAAAGATATGACCCTTCATGATCGCGTACTCATATCGTGATTCTCCCAAGGTGACTGCAAATTGGAAAACTCTCAATGCTTCCATTAGAGCAGGTAAATAGCGATAATTAGAGTAAATATCTCACCATCAGAGCTGGTATCGACTTCAAGAAAGTCCTCGTCTTGTAATCCGCAGAATATTCGCCCACGAGCTTTCTCCCTTGACCTTCGTACACAACCTGCTCCATTTTCTCCACGTCACCGCTGCGTATCAATTGTTTGATGGATGCCAAATTCATCTGGAGGACTACAAGAAAACAACAAAACGTTCGAACTTTAATAAAAACAATTTTTTCCGTTTTAACTATTGCAGAATCATATTGTGTGTGTCGTACATCGTTGTATTTAATAATAAAATATGCTATTCAATACAGGGTATTTTCTTTTCACGGGCCATATGAAAAATAAAGTTGATGGTGGTTTCTCCTAAACGAAACGTCGTACAGAAAATCTCCCAACGCTGTTTTGTAGGGATTGAAAAATGACAATGAGAAAGTATATTTTGTTTTCTTATATCACTTCAAATAACGTCAGAAAAAAATTAAAACGAAATCGGCAAATTCCGTTTTTTCAGGCATATCTCCGGAACTAATTGGAATTTCGAAATTTTCTGAACGTTAAACATAAAAATGCGCATCTTTTCTCTCATTTAACCATCTCCGTATCTCTTATGGTTTCCGAGATTCCCATGGTAGACATCCTTATCTTAGACACAGTGTATAAAAGTTGACCAGTTATTCAATATTGTGGAAAAAGTGATCAAACTTGTGTACACTCGATAACAGGCTTTGGATTTATGATCAATTGTTGAAATTTTCAATTTGGACCCATTCCTGTACGTACATCTACTGCATTTATGGCAATAGTGGATATTTTGACAGGCTGTCACAACTCTGTTTTTTAGATAAATAATTGTAGCACAATCAAGATATAGGCCAATTGGACCAAATTATCATTTTTTTAATTATTTTGTGAACATAAAAAATATAGATATTAAAATAAATTAATTAACCAGATATAAAAACAATCACAAAGAATATGTTATTTAGCAGATTGTTTTCTTGTCCAAAGATCATGATTTAGTCAGTCATAAATAAATGTATAGCCTATTTATTCAGGTTGACAGTTACGTCGAAAAGGCAACAGGTGCGATGTTGCTGAATCATAAATTGATCTTTGAGAGCCAGAAATGATTTTGAGATAACAGAATGAACGATTCTGTACAGAAGTTATAGTCCGTAACTCATTTCATAGGGAGCATTTAGTCGTCAATTATTATGGTAACACCTCACAGTGACTTCACAGCGATGCCAAATTTATTTAGAAAAGAATCTTCGATCTAGTCTTGAAATTTGTCAATTCTAGTTGAAATTTTTCACAAATACTGAAGAATTGTTCAACATCTACAGTCAATAGTTATTCAATTTGAACGTTAAACTTAACCTAACTTTCGGAGTATTGCTGAAAAAAAGACAAGACGCAACACCGCACTTTCTGTCGAGCTGTCACAACTGTCTTTCTTGAATAAATAGACAATTAGAAGGATGATTTCCATTAATTTAATTTCCTTTGTGAAATCTTGATTTTGGAGAAAATATTTTGTGTTATTTGTGAATATTGTGATGCTATTATAAACTGTGATAAAATATCTCGAAAAAGTTAATTTTGATTTCCACATTCCTATGTTGAGCTGTTGAGAGGTAACCATTCAAAAATCCAGTTAAAACATCACCAAAATCCCCTATCGTGTCCGTGTAAATCGACGAAACGTCGTAGTAACAACACGAAAGGATAAATACGAAAACAAATAAGTCCTTGGCGTTGAGGGAACATCAATTAGCCGATATATCGCCTCCAACAAAGGGCACTTGAATAAACGAGGTGACAGCTAACGTCTTTCGAGATACGACACCCCTTCGTCTTTCGATTGTTTTCTCTTGTAAGTCACGCGATATTTCAATAACTCGACCGGCTCGTCGTTTGCTCATTCCTACTTCTTCTCGATCTTTTAGGAAAAATGTGTAGCCGATATAGCAGCAGCAGTTGAGAAAAAACGTACAGGGTGGGCCAATTTCGATAACCATAACTCGGTAGCTATAAGAGATACAAAAAAAATGAGGTCGCATCCTCGATCGCTTTTTTCGAGATAAGTTCGCTGGCGAAAACGAAAATTGGCTATCGTCTTTTGTTTTCGAGTTATTAACAAAAGAGTTCGATTTTTCGACACATACGAATAACTTGGTTGTTAATGAAGGTAGGGGGAAATAACTTTCACATTCTCAAAGCACTTTTCTTCGTAGAATCCAGTGGCGTAGAGAAAATTTTCAAAAAACTGTCCATTTTCGAGTCATGATATGAAATTTTTTTATTTCGAATGGAAGTCATAGTTGGCTATGATTTTATTGAAAAGGACAATTTTTTTACTTTTTAACCATGCATCACACGTTGGATTGCTTTTGACGTGCGAGTCTCCAATAGCGGAAATGATAATTAACTTCATTTGTCTTTGGGTTTTTTTTTATTTTACACAGGTTGAAAAGGGAAAAAAATAATCCTCTTCAACTGAACCATGGCCAACTAGACTCCCATTTGAAAAAATACAACTTCAAGTCATAACTCGAAATTCAACAATTGTTTTGAAATTTTCTCTACGCCACTGGATTCTACGAAAAAAAGTGCTCTGAGAATGTGAAAGTTATCTTAACTAACAATCAAGATATTCGTATGTGTCGAAAAATCGAAGTTTTGTTTATAACTCGAAAACAAAAGACGATAGCCAATTTTTGTTTTCGCCAGTGAACTTATCTCGAAAAAAGCGATCGAAAATGCGACCTCCAATTTTTCGTATCTCAAAGGCTTCTCACTGAACTATTCGTAGAAATTCGGAATTAAGAAAGTATCTTCGGAGATCACAAGCAACATCGATCGAAATTTCTAAAAAAGCGTAAATATTACACGCCGTTCAACAAACCTCTGGGAGGGCTGGAATGAATGAAAAGTCCGTTGATGACTTTGTTGTCAGAACGTGCCCTTCTTCTCAACACGGGCATCGTGATTGCATTCCAATCACTTTCACAGGAAATCTGTCTTCGTTAACTCGTACGTCAGATTGACTCGTTGATAACCTCACCCTGAAGGAAAATTGAGGATTATCAAGACGTCAACTAAGCTGTGTATACAGAGTGTCTCTAAAAGATGCAGTGATTTCGCAAAACTGTGACAAAAAACGCGTTTGGGTTGAAATAATCTTCATTTCACTGTATATTTTAATCAAAAATCAGACTTGTCTTCTAAGTAGGTGATATAGAGAACAGAAAAGAGTAGTCGTTAATACATTTGCATGTTTCTTATCATTTTATTTGGAATTTTTTCGATTAGGGGTAGCTATTAACATTTTTTGATGGGTGATAAAATGGTATTCTGTTTTTTATCGACATACTTTCGTCAGGTCAGTGGATATTTGAAGGCCAAACTTTTTATGAAGACATCAATCAAAAATTCAATAATTTCAGGCGAATAATGGTTTTCTGATTTATTATTGATGTAATTGAAAACGTGCACAAATGAAAATAGTTGAAAGCATCAATAAGATCATATTTATTGAAGATTGATTTTGAATAGATTTTGAGAATCCTGCAATATTCTGATGCCAAATAGATTTAATAAGAAGTCAGCCTACATTAACTCAATTATGATTTTCAATTCATATTGAAAACTTTGGAAATCATTTGATATTTGTATGTTGATAATGTTTTCATTCAAAAATATAAGTTTTACAATTTGGGTTTCATTGGATTATGCTCGATAAAAATTCAATTACAACTCAATTAAATATTGATGACAATGCCCTAAATAATATTGACATTCCGGATATCCAAGATTCATTCACTTAAGAACCATATTTTCAAGATTACAAATAAAAAATGCTCAAGAGCTCAATTGAATTGATAAAATACTATCAAAAAGTGGAACCCCGATTGTACAGAAACGATTAAAAACTCACTTTTCAAATCGACATCATCTTCGATGTTGGTTTTCGAGACCGTAGTCGAACGAATTTATCTATTATCGATTCAAATAGTCCGCGCTACGACTTCCGCACGTAATAGTGAGTGAATGAGTGACCAATACCCGACGAATGCCACGTAGATTTGAAATGAAACATAACTCCCGGAGTTTGATGCTACCCCGAAGAGTGCAAGCGCGATATCACAAGTGAAGGGGCGGGGGAGGTGTTAGTGAACTCCGATTGACGTGTTTATCGTTGTCCGTTTGAAGTCGTCCATTTCTCTACCTAACTAATTTTCAAACGAATAGAAAAGGAGTTTTATGTACTTCTTATCACTCTGTGGACGTGTTTACTCCTTTCAACCCTTCTTTGCTCTATTTTACACTTGGAATTTTTGTCGTACTTACTTATTTTAATCCAAGAAACACGAAATTATCATGGTAATATTATTTCCACTTTGAAGTCCGAAATTTCACTTTCTTGAATGTTTTCGAACTAGATTGTACAGCTTTATTGAAAATTTATTCATCACGGAGACACATAATATATTGAGAAAGGATTTATTATGCTTTAATTCTCAGGTAAATAAAAAAATACAGTATTTTTTAAATTATAAACTTGCACGTCAAATCCATCCGACATTTAATGTGGTTTGACAGTTGACAATTTACTATTTTTTGACGGAATGATTATGTTTACATGCTGTCAAATCTCCGTATTCCAAAAATACTGCATTTTCCTTAAGATGAATACATGATTTCATTTCCCAATAATAATATTGCCAAATTCGTAATCATTGGACCAAAATACTTGAGTGCAAGAAAATATTCATCAAAATCCAGATCGCTTGATAAGCAGAGATTCGCCAAAAAGCGTTGGGGATCCAAAGAATTCCAATTCAAACGAAACGCGTTTGTTTTTCCGCGCGCTTCTTCAGAACACCGGGAACTGGCTCCGCGAATGTCAAAACAACAAGAAGTGCGCATGATTGGTTAGCCTCTAACAGGGCGCCATCGCTGATAATCGACTCGATCTACGTCAAATTACTGTAAGGAAAATCCATTCCGCCATTGTACTTTGGTGATTTGAGTTTCGTCGGTAGGCCGATTCGAAGTTTCAGAGCTGTTTCCTGGGGTGAGTTAGAAGAACAAAATGGTCTATGATTTGTCACAGTTTGAGATTTTACGTGTGTCAATCTCCATTTTTCCGTAACGTCTTTTGACGTTTTTAGCTTGGACTCTGTGGAAGTAATGGTCAAATGGTTACCAGCAATAAACTTCACTTAATTTCGGAATGAGGATAATTTGTATGGGATTGCGTCAGAATTTACTGAAATCCTCGAATCATGTCATTTTATCAAACCAAGTATGAGTACTTCAAGCATTATGTATTTATACTTAATTGCCTTTCCTTTTGGCAGTACCGGTACCGGCAAAAATAGCCTCATGGCACTTGGTACCTGATAAAATGCTTTCCCATTATCATAAATGATAGGATATATCTGAAATATATCAAATAAAATGCAATATATTCTCGATACTCCGATTTATTCAGCATCGGGTAATATTGAATTGGCAATACGGATATTGACATTTTATAGTCGTGGGAACTATACATCAATGGTGTAACTTATGATTTAAAATAGCAAAAAACAATTGAGAATTTCAACAAGTCCATGAACATAAACCGTTCCTAAAGCAATGCAGTGGTGCAGAGGAAATAAAAAACTGTTCAATTTCGAGTTGAAGTTTTATTTTTTCAAGTGGAAATATTTTTGTGGGTCGCTTTCTATCCTTTACGTCATTTTTCAGGTAAAAAGAACTGACCCTTAAGCTTATTTTCGTATACAAAATAAGAAACCTTTGTTAGCAGATGTTCAGAGCTAGGTCATTGTATTTTTGGGTATATTCGGTGTTCAAAATTTGAGACCATTCAGTCGCTATATTTCCTAGTTCTTGGTTACATTAAATACAAAGTTTTGAAAAAAAAATCATGTATCTCAACTTCACAGATTATCTCCCCCTTTTCATAGCAATTATTTATGTGTCCACAATTGTGATTATGTTCTACAAGTGCTATCGTCAACAGAACAAAAATGTTGGTTTGAGTTTCATCGGATTCGCAGAATCGGAGCATATTTAACGAAGATTTTTCCACAGAAACTTCGAATGGATCAACCAAATATGACGCTTCTGACCCATCCAGCCGGACCCATCCAACCGCCTGGTATTCCCAACGCCGCCAAACGGGGGCCGAGGAGAAACAGACTCGGCCCCCCGCATACGACCACTCAAGCTGAACGGTTGTCTTTAGGCGAAGAGGCCAAATTGGTGAGTTCGTGTTTCATTTTAGCAATTTTCACGGCTACCACTTGAATCATATGATTTTGAAAGAATTTTATACAGCAAACAAAAGAAAACAACAAAAATAAATAGAAACACGAGTTTATTAAAATTATAATGATAAAATAAGAATACATCAGTCAAGTCACAAATTCTTTTGACGATGACTCAAATTTTATGATCCCTTTTCAAAGAATATTCTGAAATAACAGGAATTTTTACTTATCGATTTTTTCATTTCATAATACATGCAATACATCACATTTTAAATAATTGTAATAATAGTTGTCATCAAATAACCCCCAACCTACTTCCAGGCGCTCCAATATTTTCCCGTCATATGTCAAAATTAATCTTTAGACACCAGAAACGATTTGGAAATGAAAAACATTTAATTAATAGACCGCATTAGTGATGACGTCACAAATATGCAACCAACATTACACTGAGTCCTGAATCGTTTGGCGCGAAATGATATGCTTTATACTCGACCTTAAATACGGATGACATAAGAACGATAATAGAAGTATCGTAACAGGCCCTTTTGTTTTACGCTCTCACATGAAACAAGTTGATATTTAAGGAATTGCATCTAAGGGACCTTGGATATGAAGGATGGAAGTAACGATATTTTCATAAAACGATTTTCGGAATTTATTCAAAAGTATTTGAGAAAACTTTCTTCACGTTACCCATTCCATACGACGTATTCATTCTTTTTCTATCGAATTCAAACTGATACATTTCTTAAATATTCCTTATAACAGCAAAATAATTCAATAAATAACATCATAATTCTAACCACAGATTCTGAACCTTAGATAATGGTTACTTAAGGTTCATATTAGCGCATCTTCGTTCAGAAATATTTCGTTGTGACTCAATGCACTGTTGGTTGCATACATTTTGACGTCACACTAATGTGGTCTATTGTCAGTATCGTTATACTGCAGTTTCATAAATATTACATTTTCATTCGTTAAAGTGGAACATCCTGTATTTGAAAAAAATGCCTCAGATTGTTATTTTTTGTTCATTCTTCGACTACCTTCTTATAATTCCACTTGACTTTTTTCATAGTAACTGATAATTTCTTCTGAGAATTATTTGACTATCAAGAATATGTGATGATAAGAAGTCGTTTCAATGTCAATAAGATATGACAAAAACTCCTTCATGCCCTATTGTTCAACTCGTAGTATTCGTGACGACATGAGAGGCGAGGTTCATGAAGTCTCATCAAATTGGATGGAACTTTCTAAAAAAATACAGAAAACCCGCAGAGAAAATTCATTGTGCATATTTTCTGATCACCATAACGGATTCCAAAGTTCACTTGAGTCATGAATCCCTCTCTCAGTTGTACTCGCAAGAGATGGCCGCCATGCCGTCCAAAACGCCCGTCTCGGTGTTGCAAGAGCTGCTGAGCCGGCGCGGCATCACGCCCAAGTACGAGCTGGTGCAGATAGAGGGCGCGATCCACGAGCCGATATTCCGTTACCGGGTCTTCCTCACCAGCGACATGGTCGCCATGGGGACGGGGCGGTCGAAGAAGGACGCCAAACACTCGGCGGCGAAGAACTTGCTGGATTTGCTGGTGGGGAAGATGACCATAGAGCAGGCCAACCAGAGCAACGGGGGGACGCCTGGGGCGATCGATATGTGAGTTTTTTTATTTATTGATTGGCAACATTTTATTTTTATACATTTTTATTTTTTTTATTGACGTTGCAAAAGCAATTTATTGTTTGTACTATAATGTATTTTTTGACTTGCTCAATATCATCTTCGTTGATCCTACTGAATAAATTTTATTATTATTATTATAATGAAGAGTGACAGCACTCGAAAAATATCGATCTTCAGAATTGATGAAAAAAAAAAAACGTCTCGCTTGTCTATTTGGTAATTCAAACATTTTCTTGTTTTTGTGAGTAATTTCGATTGGCTAAGGGGCCAGAAACGTAGAACGATCCTCAAAAAATCACGTCTAAAACTACAGTTTATTGTCGAGATGAAATAAATCAATTTAAACGCTTACCGCATCGGAAATAATCCATCTATGAGAGCAAAAAGGAAGGCGAATGTTATAATCCCACATAATCAAGAGAGGATCATTGATTTCATCCCAAATTGCTTCCCTTCCACTGTCCCCACCCGACTGAATATGCTCTTTCGAATGGCACTATCAAAAATATCAGTTACGGTTTAAAAAAATGTCCCTGACTTCATAGCAGAAATAATAGAATTTATTTCTGGAATACATACATGTTTAAATACAGTTCGAATATGATTCATTCTAAAGGATAATTTTCATGTATAGTCTATTTATTCTGGGTTGATAGTTGTGTCGAATCGCCAGATTTAGCCGTGATGCCACATGTTTTTCACTTTTTCAGCGATGCTCCGAATTAACTCCGAATAAAAATTTGGGTATTTGATCATATTTCATAGAAACTATTGAACCATTGTGAGATCGTGGTGAATAAATATCCATGAAGATTCTTTACTTACCTTTCGAATAAAATCCAATGAAAGTAAGGGGCTCCTGTTATCCATTTCGTGTTTAAAATGTTCTAATAAAGATGCAACAATTTTCTGGGCATCTCCACTCAATCCTCTCGACATTTTGATGAGAATACGATGATATTAAGCTCTCAAAAGAACAATTTTAAAAAATCGCATTAAAAGAACAATTCGTATGTAAACAAACGATTGTAGGAATCGTTGTGAAGTGAACGATGCCAAATTGTTTGGAGCGATTTTCCTGTAATTTCTTGAATCCTTGCTTTCTTCCAAACTTCTGGGGGGATTTTTTGGGGGATTTGGATTCAGTCAATGTCAAACACTCTATACTGTTATATATTTCTTTTCATAAGACGTTTCGCTCATTTTTGTGAGCTTCATCAATCATGTCAAGGTCAAGAATAAAAACATAAATAAGTTAAATCACAACCACATTGTGCTATTATAGCACTTTAGTCTTAACCCTGTATATCTTCATTTCTTAATCAATTCCTAGCAATAGTGCTCTCAACAGTGAGCAAAATGTCTTATGAAAAGAAATATACAACAGTATGGAGAGTTTGACATTGACTGAATCCAAATCCCAAAAAAAATTCCCCCCAGAAGTATAAAAGATAGTATTTGGTGCATAATGAATGATAAAATTAAACGTTTGTGAAGGTTATCATAATAAAAGCGATTTAGATGTAGTCATCAAAGAATTCTCTGGTATCGTTAAAAACGTGGGTTTAAAAAAATTGTTTGACCTTATTTTTAAGATGTTTTGGTCAAAAACGAGCATCTTGAAATACAAGTTGACGTAATTTTCACACTGTATACTCTATGCTTTTAGTGTCATGGCGGGCGACCAGTAAACTAAACCACTGTTTTTTTTTTTAGCACGAGCCAAGTCGTCTCGCCGTACGACGACAAGGTGATGGGCAACCCGATCGGTTGGCTGCAAGAGATGTGCATGTCGCGCAGATGGCCGCCGCCGTTCTACGAGATGGAACACGAGGAGGGTTTGCCGCACGAGCGCCAGTTTACCATCGCTTGTCAGGTGTTGAAGTTCCGCGAAATCGGCACCGGCAAGTCGAAGAAGCTGGCGAAGCGAACGGCGGCCCATAAAATGTGGCAGGCGTTGCAGGACCTGCCCTCTGAAGGCACCAGCGTGCCCACGACGTTCGGCAGCGATGAGGATGTGAGTGATTCGATCGGTTTTTTAACGTGTGTTTCTATAAGTTTAGCTTGTACGTTTGATCAATGTTTTCAGCTTCGGAAGCGAGAAGGTTCCCCAGAGTTTTGGGATTATTCTGACATATTTTTTCCCATAGCTTATTTCTCAAGGTCATCACCGTTATCTTGAACAAAAGATTCATCTGTCTAAGTTTCATACGTCAAATTCAATATTTAAACTGTCAACATTACACGATCAACTCTACGAAACAGCCAAGTTTTTCAAGACATGTTCACAGGAAACCATCGTATGGCATTGATCATTTAGAATTTGTTGCATTTTTTATACATGAACACTAACAAACACTCTAGAATTCATTTAATACATCAGCAGATATGTCAATTATTTGTTTTTTTTTTCAGTAAGTTTGTCAATCATTTCATCAAAGAAGTATTTTATTTGATAATGAAATAACTGAATAGTTTTATCTGGACGAATAATAACAGAGTTAAACAATCTAATGACATCAGAAATCAATAGTCATTATCTATTTATATGTTTATGCTACAATAATTTTACTGTCTTTCAATACTGCAACAAGCAAATAACAATATAGAACTGGAGAAAAATCAAAATGCAGAATTGAAATGATCGAAAATATTTCATCAGAAAGTGCAATACAATTAATGATTAGACTTGAATCTTAAAATACATACTTCAAGAACTTAATCTTGAGGTTAATGCAAGCAAATAAATATTCACTTCGAATTTTCTGGGTATCACAATAATCGTACAAAACTTTGCTTGACTCAACTTGAAAGAAAGTAACATTATGTATCTTAGCACATCATCATTTCAATCATGTGTTTTATTTTTCTTTTAGTTGGCCGCTAATCTAGGCAGCATTCACGCTCGTTACGCTGGACTGAAAGACACTAAAATATCCAAACTTGGCAACCAACAGTCGCACAAGGTGTCTCAGTTCCACAAGACACTCAAAAATTCGGTCGGTAACAAATTGGCTGAACTTCAGGTAAAGAAATAACATACCTACACTAATTAGGCACCTCCCTGTATGGTCTAATTACGCCTTCAGCCCAAAATCCACACCAAACAGTGACACGTTGTGGATTTTTTTTTTATAATCAGAAGTGGGATACCAGAACCCCGAACGCGGCAGTTTTGGCGATTAAGGGAAACTTCGTCCTTGAAGTGCCATACGTTTCAAGTTGTTAGTCATAAATGATCGTAATGCACCACCTCCAACACGGCTTGAATATCTCATAACTTCTTCCAGACCGTGACTACCACCTCCGGCGACTTCAACTTCGTCCAATTCCTTCAAGAAATCGCCACCGAGCAATCATTCGAAGTCACCTACGTCGACATCGAAGAGAAGTCGTTGGGCGGACGTTGCCAATGCCTGGTCCAAATCTCCACGCTGCCGGTAGCAGTTTGCTACGGCACTGGTAAAACGCCCAAAGAGGCCAAGACCTCGGCCGCCCACCACGCCCTCGAGTACTTGAAGATCATGACCAAGAAATGAGCGGTCATGCAGGACGACAGGTTGTTCATTGTTCCCGCACCGCTCATTCTTACACACCAACCAACTTTGTCGGGAGGAACGCCGATGGGAATGGTTTTTCTTTTTAGTTTTCCTCAGCGAGTGGCGGAAAGTTTCATCCTCAGTTTTGGTAAGGTGGTGTCAGCGTTCGGTCACTTCTCGTTGGGGATTTGTTTGCTGTCAATTTCTGTTGTGGACAATTGACAGTTTGTGGGGAAACCCTCGAAGGGGCAGACGTGAGTGACACCCTCGCAGGGTGGGCAATGTTCTCGCGGATGAACTTGGCAGACAAATGAAATCTCCTGTGAGAAGTGACCGATGGTGTGTAAAGCAAGCAGAAGGATAGTAAGTCATTTTACAAGCTATACTTTGCATAGAATTAGTGGTTTTTTTCGTGGATCAATTACATATTATGACGGTTGTTAATTTTTGTGTGTCATAAAACGCACTCGAATATTGGATGACACGATTCGATTCCGTGGTATTCCTAGTAATATTTGAATGGTGTATCTAATATATAGTAGCTTTAGCGTAATACACTGTTAGGCACTAGGGTGTAATATTGTAATCAACTGCATATTGGTATATCGTGAATGTTGATTTTTTTCTCAGTACAGTGCCCCAATGATATGATATGTATTTATTATATTGTAAAGGGAGCATTTATTTAATGCAAAGTATAGAGGTTGTACCCATTTATTTTTTATTTTCGATAAGTGAATATTCAGTGGAAAAAGTTTTACTAGCTACATGAAATATTTGGTAGTTTTTTTCTGGTGAATAGTCACTGGAATAATTAACATATATGTCAATAGAAGTATTCAGGCAATTCATGAATTGTCTCTACTATCTGAAAAGTATAGAATTTCAAAACCATTTCATTTTAGTAATAAGGTTTCATCTATATTGATGTGTATGCTAATTAATATATCGTTTTGCTTTACAGAATTTTATTTATGCCCCAACCAAACCCATAATAAACTGTTTTTTTTAAACATCAGTTTGGCATCTGAAAACAATCAATATTATAACATCTTGCGCTAGAATTAACGTAGACACATTTCCTAGTTTCTGACAGTTTTCAGTATCCAAATTCGATTCCGTTCTCAAGATTTTCTAAAATATCCAAGTACTACTCAATAGGCCTTTCGTAAGTGGGCATATTCTGATTTTAGCTATTGCAATCCCTGACTCATTCAGCAGTAGTTCAAATGAGAGGTAGGCCCAACTATTCAGATATAACAAAGCACAGCCAACTCATACTTGTCTTGGCAATCAGGTAATGTCAAAAAGCGTCATAATTTTGGAAACGTCAAAATTTTCCAGTTACAAAATGAACATAGCTTTTCAAAATTTCAACAAGATTTTCGAAAAATCGTATAATAGCCTACAAAGAATCCTTCGAGTCGGTACGAATCAGAATGTCAAAAAATATTCCTCAAATGCTAACCACATGAAAGTTGCAGTCGTTGGAGCTGCTGGTAAGATAAAATCAGCTGGAAACTACTCGATTACGTGTGTGGCCGAATTTTAGGTAAAATAGGCCAATCGCTGTGTCTCCTACTGAAGCAATCGCCTCTCATCGATGAATTATCTGTTCACGACCTGAATTCCACTAGCGGTCTAGCATTGGAACTGAATCATGTCGATACCAATTGTAAAGTAACTTCGTTCACGGGAAAAGAAAATCTGCCTTCTGCGCTCAAGGTAAAGCACTATGCGCATAATTACAGTTAATTAAAGTTTTTTTTTTAGAATTCAAGAGTGGTTGTGGTTATAGCAGCTTCGCCTGAATCGGACATGATGGGCTATGAAAGAATGTGGATTAGCAATGCCCATGCTGTACAAGAAATTGTTTCCCAAGTTGCCAAAAACTGTCCAAAGGTAAAAATTCTGAAATTTTCATTATAAACTCACACTTTATTAACGAAAAAACACACATAACCGAATGCAATGAAACTATCCAATGTCTGCATGTGTGGTTTTGTGAGTGCCGACTGTGGCGCTGCAATCTTAAATTCATTCGCCAATACAGTACAGAGTCCTTAAACTGAACAGTGTCAATGAAAAAAAAAGGGAATAACATAACTATATAGCGATAATCCCCTGATTATTCATGAGATCTTCACATGTCTCCTGTTTCCCAGGCTCTTTTGGCGATCGGCACCAATCCCATCAACAGCCTGGTGCCGATGGCTTGCGAAGTCCTGAAGAAAGCCGGTGCTTACAATTCGAACACCGTGTTCGGCATCACCGCTACGGACTCGGTCCGGGCCAACACTTTTGTGGCTCAAGTCCAGGGATTGGAGCCGGAATGTGTCGTCGTGCCTGTCATCGGTGGACATACCGAGGAGACCATCATTCCGATTTTGTCCAACGCCAAACCGTGTGCGGAATTTACCAATGTGAGTTTTTGGTATCATTAATTTTGTTTACTGAATGGATATACAGATTTCAAATTGAAAAATAGCTCATATTTGGCCCAGTACATTATTGTGACTCCCAAAAACTTATCACAAGTCAGGTAAATCTCGATAATGAATTGAAGAAATTGAAATATCAATTTATTTTTATCATTCAAATTTAGCCATCTTTCAATATCAATTCTATTCATTTAGTTTTCGTTTGAATTCTAGGAAGAACTCGAAAACATCACGATGAACATTCGTAAGGCTCAGGAGAACATGTTGAAGTTGAAACCGCCCGACACAGCGCCGCTAACGAGCGCCTTTTCAAGCGCCCGCTTCGTGATATCCCTAGTCAAAGCCTTGCGAGGTTACCCGGATATAGTCGAGAGCGCTTATGTCAGCTCTAAAATCCATCCCCAACTCAAGGTAATCCATCTCGAATAATACATATTGTTTTTTTCGTAAATTGCTTCCCTTCCACTGTCCTCACGCAGCTGACTCGTCATTCGTTCCTTTGCCAGAAACAAAACGTGAGAAGTATTGAAGATTCAAACATTTTTGTACCCCTCTTACTCAAGAAACTTTGTTTTGAAATCCAAAATGCTTCTTTTCCTTCCAGAATAAAATAAAATATTAAATGGTTGGAAATCGATTAAGTTGAATAATTGGAATAGCTCAAACAAGAATGATTATTAATATAGGAATGAGTTAATTGAGAATTATTATAAAAAATAAAAATCCTACCTACATTTTTTAAATACTGCAATTAAAAAAATAGAAATAATGGATTGCATAATGCTAATAATACTCATGGAAGCAAGTAAAATGCAAAACATCAAGTAAATCAAATCATTGTTCTACAATACTCATGTTTATGATGCAAAATTAAAGGTTATGTGAAATATATTAGGTAAATCAGAGACTAAAGTTGAAAATTCACTGTAACCAGTGAAATAACTGTAAATGCATGATTGAAATCGGTTTTCAAATAATAATGATAATATTAATAATGTTTATTTCAAAAAATGCTACAATCATTTGTACAAAAAACAATTACGACATGTAATAAAATGACGTCAAACAATAATATTTTAAAACTGATATTATTGAAATATCCTCAACACAGTATTGTTTTAGATCTGCAAGTATCTTTTTGATGTTTTTTTTTATTGATTGCTACTAGTAGGACGTCTTACAAGTACTGGTAACTTGTAAGATTTCAATACCATATAATAGGGAGATTTTTCCTTATTGATATTGACCAAGAACTTCCTTCGATAGTTGATGTTCTCATAATAAAATCCTCTGCACTAGTGCTGTACTGATTGAATTTGAGAAAGTTGAACCTACGAAATGCTTCTGTTTTGGGCCATGCTGAAGGGTTTTAAATACTATCTTTGAATTTATAATCTATCCCGAACATAAAACATTTGTTCTGACTCTCTTCTGTGGGGAGCTCTTTTACTGTCATTTCTGCACCTTTAAAAGAATCTAGGGCTCTTAAGAAGGTTAATATGCCATAGTAAATCCACTTCAACTATTGTCTTCCCGCCTTTATCTGTCTCAACTCTCTTCATACTCTTTGCTTTCTATTTTCTAGTACCTGTCGACGCCGCTTCTTCTCGGCCCGGGCGGCGTATCGAAGAACTTGGGCCTGCCCAGCCTGAGCGAGTTCGAGTCCTGCATGCTGGACAACGCGATACCCACCCTGATCGGTGACATCAAGCGCGGGGAAAAGTTTGCCGGCGTGGTCGACCCGCCGCCGTGCGATCCTTGCGACGCGGACGCGCTCGCGCCGAAATGCCCGAGGAATTGGTGCGAGTTCAAGAAGGAGCGCGAGCAGGATGTTTAACGAGGTTTTTGTGAGGTGGTTTTGACGTTTTTACCAGGATGGAAGTCGCGAGTTGGGTTGATGGGGTTGGCTTTGTTGAAATTATAATGATGATGATGTTTTTATAATTTTACGTTGCAATAAAAATTTTGAATACGACTAATTTTCTTTATTTTCACATTATATTAAAGTGTAAGTGGATAAAAAGGTCTTTGAAGCAAGTGTTTTAAATACCAGATCCACGAATAATTTACACATTTTGAGTTTGAATAAAGTTTTGCATCTGTCAGTTATATTTTATTTGACGTTTACAAGGTACTCCTGTCAGATCATAATCAAAAATTCTTCATTTAGACTTCACGTTTCTCGTTCCTTCGTTGATATTGCTATGGTAACTTTAAAAAACGCGCGTTTCGATTTAAACACGCTCAGGCGTGCTTTAAATGGGTAAAATGGGGCACCAATACAAAAAAAGAATGTTTTGGTTTCAAATGGGGCCGCCACTAGGCGGCATACGAATTTGTGGGATCGACTCACGCTGGTGCGAACGTTGTTTTTTTTATTAGGATCACAGAAACGCTAGGGGATCGATTCCTCGCTTCAACTCCGCAGTTAACGATATCGTGAATGGCATTTCTGTGATCCTGATACAAAGACGCAGTTTCTAGAAAATACGACAAATGGTAAGTGATAGTCGTCAGTCGTGATAGAAAGTTCTTGAAATTTTAATTAGAACTCGCAGATATAAGCTCAAAAATATTGTTATGATAGTGAAAACGTAGATAATTGAGAACCCGAATTGTGATTGCAGTGGGAATGCTCACATTTGTATCAGGATCGCATAAAAGCGAGAGGGTCATCGTGCAAACTCTTCGTTGAAGTATGCAACCAACAACTCACGAAATGATAGCGCCATCTATCTTATAATGTCTGTACTATCCAGAGTCATCAGAACTTCACCTTGTCAACGCCAATTCCACCTGTTCACGTTTCTGGGATCCTAATACTAATTTGAAGTTAATGGGAAGAAGAATGATAGGGCAATTGATGAATATTTTTGGTTCCTCATTATGTGATGAATTCCAAAGTTCGAGGAGATGAGCCTTCTTAATATTTCACAGCCGAGCCGTCTTTTTTTATGGAAATTATGGGAAATGATGCACATCCTTAATAAATAAATATGTATATTTATCAAACAAAACCTACAACATAATATTTACATATGAATTACTTCTATACATGAACATTATAAGTTGATGGCACATCTATTTTTATAGTGCATATGGTTTTCCTCCAAAGAAAATGAAAATATTACACTATTTTCTATACAATTGGAGATAATATTCACAGCCTCACAAAGTTCTGAAAAATCATTCTTACAGCACTATAATGATATCATCATATTCTCCCATTTTATTACCTCCATGCTGCTTTTATTACCTGTTGAATAAACTAAACGGTGCTTCCTGGATCTTTCTATGGCAGCAATCGAAGGTGCTATTCGAAATTGTAGTTCGCGATGAATTGGTACAAATAGTTTTTAGTCACAAAAATGGTAACAAATTGCTCCTCGCCACATAAAAATATCAATCGCCATGACTTCCAAACTAAGTTACTCGGTTTATAGTGTTTACAAATTATGGATAACATAGTGAATAAATTGACAAGATTTTCTACTTTTTATGATATTTTTGATTCAGCGTACGTTCACATGATATGGAATGGATTTGAACATTATGAAATGATCCACAAATAACATTGATCCATATTGCACAATCTGATATGGTTCGTTTTCATCTTAAGAAATACTCAACTGGATATCGATATACTCATTATTCTATCTAAACCTGCACATGAAAATTTAAAATAAAAATCAGACATTGACAACTGTCAGAAAAATTACAAGGAAACAATACAATCTAAAAAAGTTCAAGTGCTAAAGAAATTCATTTTCTGAATGACATCGAAATAATGTAGAATAAAAACTAGTTTTCATGCACGTCTACTTTACATCACAAATTGTTAATTACAATATAAATGCACATTCAAATGTATTTCAATTATAATTCTATACAATACCGGGGGCCTCAGGTTCACGAAATTGAATTAATCGAGATTGGAGGATTTCATGTACCCCAAAATTCGAAATTTTTGAAGCAATTGAAGGTTCCTTTTCCAGATATAATTGTAGATGCAACAATGAATCATTCATACTCTTCTATGAAAAGTTACATCACTGATTAATCACTGTTGTTGAGTTATGTATTTCTCAACAATGTCAATATGAACGAATTCCCCTTTGCTCCAATTCAATCTTCAAGTGAATTTAAGTGTGAGAAAGCTACTTAGCTATTATTACTTGAAGTGACGTAAATGACAAGTGTCACTTGTTTATGATTCAGATCGCTGAATTCATCACTTCCATTGCCATTGAAAGTGAATAATATTCAATTTAGTTTGTCCCTGTATAAGAAACTTCAATTGCTTCGGACGATAGTATCTTCCCAGGATTTTTAATGCCGATTGCATGTATACAAGAATATTTTTTTCATTCATTAACTTCCAAAAATCCTGGTCCACCCTATGTTACCAGAATCATATAATAAAGCTTTGTACTTGTATATCTTTGTAGCCTAACATATCACTTACATTATACATTTCTACACAATGCTTTCCTTTTCTGTCTGCAAGTTACTGTATTCATTCAGTACTCCTTTTTTCAAAGACGTATCGCTGGCTTTCAAACTAGTCCCGCTGAATAAACCTACCAGCCAACTTTTGAACGTCATTCTGCCCGGTATAGATTTTTTGCTTGGCACGTCCGATAGCTGCGCACACGAAGCTGATACTGCTTCTAACGAGCGCCATCTGCGGGACAATCATAGAATCAGTGAATCATCAAGCATACAAATAAGAATTGTTTTGTGTGTGATTACTAACAAAATTCGTAGGAAGATCATTGATCTATGTTTATTCATTTAATTTTGTGTTTACCTTTTGCGCTTGAATTATTTATATATGAATAAACATTATCATTATTATTATTATAGCCTGAAAATTAACGTTTTTTTTTTCTAAAACAGATGTTTCTTCTCTCCATTTAATCACAACTTTCTATAAAGTGAAAATATGTGAATTCACAACAGCATAGTTAAATATTTTAATTAGAAATTATTCCTTCCAATTGGATGATTAATTCGAAACCCGGCAAATGACAACTGTCAATGTGACATAACTATAAACCTACAATGAATAGAGGATGGTCCTTAATGGTGTATACATTAATGATATAAATCTCCAAATAACGAAAAACTGATCCACTGAAATTAAACATACCTCTTGGGAAAATATTTGGGAACATCCTCGACCGCGCTACCACCTCTTCTTCTGACAATGACGGAATTATCTGTCGGATTCAAGAGGGGAGCTTGCACGTCGTCCATGTACCCCCCGACTTCCATGGGAGGTGGTGGTGCCACCACGTTGCCGTTGGGGAAGTTGTTGTTCATGAGCTTATCGTCCGGTATGGCGATGATTTGGATTCCTCCAAGTTTTTCGCAGTTGTCTAACGAGCGAGTCGACCGGCGTTGTCCTCTCAAGAATCGTTCGATCAAGTCAGTAGCTTTGTTACCTGGAAGGAAATACATGAGAACATCACGTTTCCAACTGTGGGTACGTCAAATTGTAAGAAAATATCAGGTCTGACATGATGTATGAAGAAGATTCTCACAAAATTTCAAAGGAATCGGTCACATAGAACTGGAGATATCGTGTCAACCACCTCAACAAAAGTAGTTTTGAGAAAAATGCGTTTGAAGTTCGAGAAAGATTTCCAGTTTCGTGTCTACTTAGCTCCAAGATCGAGACTAAACTGAACAGTTCCAGGTATATTGGGTACGTACTGGTAGTCAGGTATATATAAAAACTTAATTAAAAGGGTATACTATGAGCTCGAGTCGGATACAAAAGAATTCCTGGAAAACATCTGACATTCATTGTGTGATCACTCCGATCGGCCGGTTCAAGTGCCGCGTCACAAAATCCACTGTATCTCTCAAAATAATTCGAATTTTGAAAAATCCTTCTGAGAGCATATTTTTGAAAGTCTAAGCTCTGAAAATATGCAAGAAAAAAAATTGATTCTTTCAATTTTCTAGACCAGAATATCCCCTTAATCAATTTATCAGTCACTGCTGATGAATCAGGAATGGAGATCGAGGAAGATCTTGAAGTTAATACCGGAAGATGTGGGGGGAATAAATAATAAATCATACTCTTACCTCTAATGAAAGGCAAAGGGTCCAAGGACTTGGACATGTTCCCCTTATCCAGCACACCCTGGCTCCTGTTCTGTTCATCGCAACTGGACGCTATGCTGGACAGGACGCGCTTCTGTCGCACTGCACCACGTCGATTCTCTTCCGGCGGGTCCATCGTCTGGCTGCCGAACACCGAGTTGATGGTCAGTTTGGAGCCGCCGGACGCCCCCTGGTGGTCTGGAACTAGCAAGTTGTGGCGGTGGATTTTCAGCCGGTTCGGCAGCGGACTGGCGTTTTGCAACGTTGAATTGCTTCCAACTTCCAAGTTCGTACCTGGTGGTGGTTGAATTGAACAGTTTTTGTGACTTTCGAATTCGAAAATGAGTCGTTGATTGATCAAGTGCATAGATTATTTACATTTGAATGCATCGTGAAACATTACACTTATAATGAGGAAAGAAATCCTCATAACATGTCATAACTGTCAGACTTCAATCAGAAGCAGGCTACTCGGAGTAAGTTATGACTGTAGCATTTGATGAAAAAGCTGAATAAACTAATCAGAAATCATAGTAATTGCAAAGTAATGATATATAAAAAAAGGAAAAAAAACAACCACCACCAGTACAGAACTAAAAAATAATTGAAAGCAACTCAACTACAAAAAATACAAATAAAATATAACTAATCAAACAATTCCATCATTCCCATTCTCCGAAATTGCTACCCTTCCACTGTCCCCACCCGACTTGAAGCGATTTTTTTGAATTTCCTCGTATTTTCTACACCCAATAGGAAACAACAAATGGAGAAGAATTATCAAAACATACCTCTGGGCACACTGGAATGCCTCCTGCTGTAAACTCCGCCATAACCACCACAAAACGAGGCCTGCCTCGATTCGGACGTCAATTTGGGACTTTTGCCGGGAAATGAGAACAGCTGTGGGAACATGGCCAAGTCAACTTCTCTTTTTTGGATGGCTTGGTCTGTCGCTCCAGTCAACCAATACGTCATTACGTTACCTTGAGGAATAATGTGTTATGAAAGGTGTGTCGAGTTTGAAGAATAGGCATCACCACAAAATCTTGAATATCGATTCAAACCTGCTTCAATAGCGAAAATAATAATGAGAAATAATGTATTTCATGGTACAGTATAGGCGAATGAATTTGAGATTGCAGCGCCAAAGTGATCAGTCAGAGAACCATACAAACGGGCATTGAATGGTGTAGTTGTATTTGTTTACATGTGATTTTTCGTTGATAAAGTGTGAGTTTATAATGGAAATGAAGATTCAGAGTTCTACAATCTTTCAAATATTCAAATTCAGTATAAAATCAACAAAACATAATACCAAACACAAGAACTATGTCCATACGTCTAGTTATTTTTAGTGCCACCAGGTGGCGCTTATGTTCATTTGCCAATTGGTTTGATCAGAAATCATGTGATCCCGCTTACCTTTGCCTTTGAGACTGACCACACCCCTTTCTTCGATGATGTACCCGCCCACTTTGTCTAAAGCGTCCTTGCATTGCCCACTGATGTGGATTTTTAGAGGTTCCCCGTTACTTTCCATACGTGAAGCTGTGTTCACGGTGTCTCCAAAGAGGCAGTATCGTGGCATAGTGAGGCCAACGACGCCAGCCACGACAGGTCCTGAAAAAAAAAAAGGTTTGTTTCAATGGAAATATTTTTCGGGTGGTTTTGCACAGAATTTGGACGTCTTCCCTAATGAAATGCATTCGTTTAGCTAATGTTTTTTTTATATCTAACCTGTATGGATTCCTATCCGTAATTTTAAAGTTTCATTTGGTCTATGTGCTATCGAATGATTTTTTACTGCAGCCAATAGGTCCAATGCCATAGAAGCTATTTCGCCGGCATGTCTATCTCCGTTTCTGATTGGTAAACCTGATACCTAAAAAAACAATGAAGTGCTGATACAAATCACTGCAAAATAATTTCTTCATTCAAGCAAGATTTCTGTGACAGCTGTCAGAAAGTGCGGTGTTGCTGCTTGTAACTATTTTTTCAACGATACTCAGAAACAGGAAGTGAAGAGCTGTCAGTTATATTTCTTAAATAAATATACTTAAGCTTCCATAACAGGGTAATTCAAATGTTAATATTATAAATAAGACAATTATATTTATATAATAGACAATCTCATCAGACTGACAGTAAGATGAATGTGATCCAATAATATGTCCATTAATATGTCTTCTAGTGTAATAAAAATTCATAATCAATTTTTTGGAATAACAGATTTATAATCATTAGAAAAATTGATCTCTAATAAAATGTATGATACAATGGACTTTGTAGTTTTATTTTCATAGATTCTAAACAACATAGTTATACTTTTTCACTTACCACCATGTAGGCATCTCCAATGGTTTCAACTTTATACACGTCGTAACCTTTTATGATGCCATCGAATACTGTGTAGAGATCATTAAGGAAGTTGACTACTTGAAGAGGTGTGCTTTCAGCGGACATCGCAGTAAAACCTACAATGTCGCTGAAATAAATCGTCACCAAATCGAAAGATTCCGGTTCCACACCCATTCCTCTGGTCAACTTTTCTGCTACAGGCCTAGAAGTAATATGATTCGAATAAAACTTTGGAAACAAGTCAGGACTTGAATGGAGCATGATCCCTACAAAATTGCGTGAACAATTTTACTCACTTTGGTAACATCCTATGCAACAAATCTTCAGTTTTCATTTTTTCTTCGTACAGAAGCCTTGTTCTCTCATTAACTAACTCTTCTAGATGGTTAGCATAAGTAACCATCATGTCCATCATTTGGTCCATTATATTTTTGTTCCTGGAAAAAGGGCTAATCAATCGGCAACATAATAATAGCAATCAAACAATAGAATATTTGAGGAAGTAAAGTGAGTGAGTTACAAAGAATTTGTTTCAAGAAATGATGAAGTGAGAACGATACAATTTTCAACGAGATCTATAACTTCTCATCGATAGATTCAGAGAGAAGATTAATTCGAATATCAAGATACAAAAATAAAAAAAAACTGGGACGGTGTAGCATTGATAAGCAAACGACTTCTATTGAAAACCTTATTGATACTTTTATCAAAATCCAAATGAATATTTGTGAAGAAGAACTGAAGATTAAAATCAACGTATCCTAGCGATTTTCATATTCTAAGCTATATTTTATAAGAATCGTTGCTGCTATAACTTTTCTTTCGATGCCAAAAGGGGCGCTTTTTTTGAAGTTGAGGTGACGACCCTTTCGAATTCCTGGAATCCTGATACCAATATTCGAATCCAGAGAGTGATTTCAACTCTATGGCGTTGAAGTGAAAGTATCGATCGGTTTACGTTTCTAGAATTCGGATGATAATCTGAGCGTCTCTTTTTAGGATCACAGAAATACAGGATGGTCAACTCAAAGATAGATACGGGGATGTTCGATAGTACGAAAGTGGTCGTATAGATGGCGTTAGTTGCCACCAATCAGTGTTTCTTCGATGAGCGGTCATTTCTGGAATCCTGATACCAATAGTCGAATCTAGAGAGTGATTTTAACTCTATGGTGTTGATGTGAAAGTATCGATCGGTTTAACATTCGTAAAATTCGGATGATAATCTGAGCGTCTCTAATTAGGATCACAGAAATACAGGATAGCCAACTCAAAGATAGATACGAGGATGTTCGATAGTACGAAAATGGTTATTTAGATGGCGTTAGTTGCCACCGTAATTTCTGGAATCCTGATACCAATAGCCGAATCTAGAGAGTGATTTTAACTCTGTGGCGTTGATGCTGCTAAAGTATCGATCGGTTTGTTAGCAAACCTCGGATGATATTCTGAGCGTCTCTACTTAGGATCACAGAAATACAGAGGATGGTTAATTCATAGCAACAAAGGTTGAAAATATCGAGGAACAGTATTTATTATAGGCGGTATTTTATGAAATCCTGATATCAATATTCGAATCTACATAGAGATTTCGACTTTATAAGCGCTGATGCAAAAGTTTCGATCGGTTACGTTCGTAACAACAGATCACAATTTGAGCGTCCCATAACAGGACCGCAGAAATAAAGAAAGATCGAATATTGGTAATGTACGACCGAAAATATTCAATGGTACGAGATTGAATGCGTAGATGGCGCTAGCTCATTCAGAACAGTTCACTAACCGATTAGTCTCAAATTTTAACAAGAGCTTCTTAAATATATTTTTCAGTAATTTATCGAAGATTTTTTCCCACCGATGAATATTTTTTTTATAAACAATTCAGGGCCGAAATTTTGGTCAAAAATCGATATTTTTCTTTGAGAAACCACCATTTCGTCAAAAAAAAATATTTCGTTTATTCTTTCAGTCAATTACTGGATTCAACATTACTTCAACGAAATCTGTTTGGTTTTTTGATTTTAAATGATCCAGTTGAGAGATATACCAAGTGGTCACCACAAAACGTCTTCTTGAGAGGAGCTCCCGGAGCTCAGCTGTAGCTCCTTTCCAAAAAAATATTTTCACTAATAATAAGTCCTGAAATATTGTTGAAAGATACCATAATATGTGTACAAATTATAAGATCAATAAATTTGAAAGTTTGCTCCGAAAAAATTGTGGAAAATTCGCTTTTTTCTGTCTTCTAACTGTATATAACCCCTTGAATACCAGTAGGGCGCTAGTTGTATAGTTGTCTCTCCTCGAATTTGAAATAAACGAGACATTATTGACATGAACTCACTTTCCGTCTTTCATCCTTTTCAATCTGCTTCTTATAGCCGGAAAATCCGGTCTGGATTCAGGTTGTTCGGCCCAACAATCTTTCATGCACTGCAGGACGTAATCTTCACAGCCGATTTCTGAATCTAAGAGCAAATCAATGTCCGGTCTGAAGGGTTCGTCGTCTTGAGGCACCTTTTTCACCAGTTCAACTATGTCTGCAATGAAAGCTTTTAGTTAAAATTTTATAGCTTCAAGAAAAAGTATTAAATGGGAAAAAATACTGAAATAACATTGAAATTCCAAAAATTAATCACTATGATGAAACTATTATGAAATAAATCTTGGTTGTAACCAAATTAGACCGTCAAATCCCCCGGAAAAAAAGAAAGGAATGGAAATTTTAAATAATTCATTAACGATGTAATATTGTGAACAAAATACGATTATCAAAAAAATTTGTAATTCTGACCTTTGGGTTCGTAACCTGTCATCCCAAATGGACCTCGCCTGCCTATCATTTCATACAGGATGATTGCAAAACTGTATACGTCTCCCTTTTGGCTGCCATACACGTGATCGCAAGGGCTTCTCAGTATCTCAGGGGCCTTCCAAAACAAGCCTAAAGTGATATAATAATTATATTGGTTTGATTTAGAGAGATTATACAAAAATAATGATAATAATATTCATTTCACTTGTTGAACAGTATGAAAGCATTACAATAAACATTTATATACAGTAAAAAGGAGTCAATAAGGGAGTATAAGAAAAAAATAAATAAATAACACAAATTTGATAAATACTATATAATATTTCGGAGAATGAATTTCCAATCAACATACCCGAAATTTTAAAAATATAAAAAATGGTACGATCAACAAAAAGTCTTAGTATTGCTCAATTGAATTATAATGAAACAGATTTTCAAAAGAATACACTGTGGAAGCGAATAATATATTTTTTTCAATATTTCCCAATTTATTTTTCGAAAAAGGGATCATTTAATTCAAAAAATAATTGTCAAGAGACTGTAATTTGATGGGTGCATCCTCATTTTGTTTTTCTATGCTGTACAAACTCTACTTGAAACGAATGTTGCAAATACTCACTCCTGTAATACTGATGTTCTCCTATACTCTCATTTTCTGCACAGTGTCGCATCTCAGACAAACCAAAATCTGTCACTTGCAATACCCATCGACTAGTCACCACGCAGTTGGAGGATTTCAAATTCCCGTGGTAAATCAGCATTGAGTTGTGCAGATATAACATACCCTGAAGAAATGTGTCAATTTATTCAACTGGCAACATCGCATGTATATTCATTTTGAATTGATAGATAGATATTTTATTTCAAACAGCTACATTTATACATATTCATATACACAAAGGTAGGTTTATCAATAATTTAAAGATCTCTCTTTTGATAAATTTTTTCACACTCAATATTCTCTGTCTTTGTCAAAGAAGCAGTTTTTGAATTGTGAAAAATTAAATGAACACGATGAATTTCATTTGAGTTGCATCATGGTTGTAACCAAATGGTTAGGAAAATCAAAAGTACATTTGGCATCGTCTTGAATGGGGAAGACTACTAGGTGATGAAATCCTTCCAAACCTCTCTTAATCGATGAATAATGATATTGGTTCAGTGTACATCCAATATCAAGGTTCAAAATCGAAGCGAATAGATTCTACAGCGTTTTGGAATCAGCATTTTGATTCAAAATTTAAAAACGCCCTAAGTATATCTTTGTCTGTTTCCATATATATTTTGCTCACACCATGTGCAATGTTGTCAAGTTTACTTGTGGATGACTCTTTATTTCTTTGATATATTTTCTCAAGAACGTATCGACAAGTGATAACTATATCATTTCATGATAATTTGTAAAGAAATGATCATCTATATTGTATCTTTTTACATCTTTCATTCCAAGAATAAGTTGTGATATTTTGTTGCGGCAACACAGCAAGATTTACCATGGAACAATTATCTATGATTGGTCAGCTCAAGGTCGATGGGCGTGTAGGGTTAAGCACGTCACACTGCGTTACACCAATGAGAGCAACCTTTAAAAATGGCGCATGAAATTGTATGTTTTCAATCAATTCCGTTTATTCTATTATATTATATTATTCATGATATAGACCAAATAAAAAATAAGAAAAATAATGAATGGTAGTTTTCGGACATACAGAACACGATTATGCTGGTTTGAAAAATTAGTGGTTTCAACGAGGAAATGGGATATTTTGCTTGGTCTACTTTTGTAAACACTCATTTACCAGATGTGACGTAATTATCAATCAAAAATGAATAAGTTATAGAATTTTGATGTGATAAAAAAGGTCGGTAATTGAACATTATTTCTGCACATTAAAGGATTTGGAGACTAAAATAAAGATACATTGATGGATGATGATAAAAAAATGTTATTTCAAAATTTACCTTGATGAGATCATGAACTAGTGACGCTATGAACATTTTGTCCAATTGAATATCTTCGTTTTCTATTATATCCTGAAAAAAAAACATTCAGCATTTATATACGGTTATGGAAAAGTTCTAAGTGATCCGACTCAATCTAGAACAGATCTAAACTGTAATTCAACTTACATATAAACTTCCTTTGGCACAATAATCTGTCAAAAGCAACAAGGACGTAGGTTGGACAACAGCTCCTATAAAGGAGTTGACATTGTCGTGCCTTAGTTCGCGTAACAACCGCATCTCCTTCATGACTTCGCGCGAAATGTCCTTCTTGCGGGAGAAAGACAATTCTTTGATGCGCACCACCACGCCGCGGTACTGAGCGGTCGTCGCAAACACTTGCAGACCCCCTCTGGACTCGTATGACGTCACGCTGGCGCTGGCTAAGCTCATCTGAAAGTGAAATGCTGGAGTGAATGACCAATAATGTGGCATTAATGTGACATTAATGTTCGATTCTTGAACGTTTGCATACAAAAATTGATTAGAAGTGACATCGGGGAAGAGTAAGTATGAGTCTTTGGACTTCTGAAAAATTTTGCATGCATTTTTTGACAATAATGGATGAAGAATTAGTGGAAGGCCAGTTGTTTAATCTAGAAAACCCACAGAAATACAATTCATAGTTGAAACCAAGCTAACAAGGTTCAGGTTAATTTCGTAAATTGAGTGTTTTTGACTATTCTAACCTCAAAAATATGAAGACTATGAGATTTCAATCATCATTGTGTTCTTTAGCTCTTATAGTCTATTAATTTATTAAAGATAGCTCTGATAGATTTGGTTATCTTCCAAAGCAACTAGTGCAAAATAATGATACCAAATTCATTTGGAGATACCTTAGAGTTTGTTAATTGTAGTCGAATTTTTACAAATATTGTAAACACTTTTTAAGGGTTATCCAAAGTCAATAGGTATTCAATTTGGGTTTATACAGGGTGTTCCTTAAAGACATGCTAATATTTGAAGCGGTGATTCTTCGACACATTTTAAGAAAAAAAACTTCCCATAAGCGTATGTCCTAAAAGTCTTGATTTTTGATATACAGGGTGATAGAATTTGAAAAAAAAAACAGTGTTTTGAAAATAACTGAAATAATATTTTAGACATCTTTGGAAAATTTGTGTACATGTCTTCTATGCACCAATGAATTGTATGAATCAAATCTCCTAATTTGCTTTCAATCGATGCACAAACATTTTCACGTCGCAACAGATTTCTGACGAATAGACCCTGAAGTAAAACTATTTTTATTTTTTTAAGCGAAAACCATGCGTCGGACAAAGAAAATCCATGAGATCAATTTTGCTCAATATTGAATGATGATCTTAAAAGTAATTTTTATTTCGGAAGTAAGCAGTAGCGTAGTATTTTTTCTCCAAAAATATTCGATGCAAAAATCGTATGGACGCCACTGGTAGAAAAAAATAAAAATGTCGTACATCACAAAATGCACCTTGATGCATAGAAGACATGTACGAAATTTTCTAAAGATGTCTAGAATATTATCTCAGTTATAAAAAACAAATTTTTTCAAAATTCTATCACCCTGTATATCAAAAGTTAAGACTTTTAGGACAGACGTTGATGGGAAGTTTTTTCTCAAAATGTGTCAAAGAATCAACCCTTCAAATATTAGCATTTCTTCAAGGAATACCCTGTATATCTAGTGGATAAAAAATTTTTGATAATGAACTTAACCCAACTTTTTGTTTCGGAGTGTTGGTGAAAAAAGTTATGTTGCAACACCGCATTTTCTGGCGAGCTGTCACAACTCTATTGCGTAAATAAATATACTATATTTGGCACAATTATGATGGAGATTTCAAAGATTTCGTGAAAATGATCAATACTATTGATTCAAGAAGAAAAATAACAGCATTCGATGAAACTTGTAACAGATAGATTCAACTTCGATATTCTTGATTTATTTCGTTAAAAATAGGCTAGATTATGAATCATGAAAAATATTATTTCCATACTGTACACGTTGTCCATTTGGGGATCTTTCTTGCTTCAATTCTGATCAAAATAGCTTGGGAAAAAATATGTCTCGGATTCAAATTGTTATCTGTAAGTACAACAGAAACCAAAATCGTATATCGTGTGATACTTATTCAGCATAGAAATGAGGCTGTTTTCCTTTCCTGTTACCCCACTTGGGCAACTGCCTAAAGTCAGCAAAAAAAAATTAACCAGAATACGTCAGCATTAAAAATATTTTCACCTTACTAGGACTAGAAATGATATCCTTATCAAAATCAAAATAATGGTGAATCTCATCGCGATCGATCTTCCACAACAGTCCCTCAATCTCCTGCTCAATTTTCCATTTCCTGTATATGCTTATGGTGATGACTCCGACACAGAAGAGAATGATGGCCAGCACACCGGCGGCGATGATGCTGTTTAATTGCGTGTTGGGTTTGGGGCACAGCTCGTTGTTGAATCCGCAGCTGGGTTCGGACTTGGGTCTACCATTGCTCACCCATTGGATCAGGGTGTTTGGGTTCAAGTCGTATTGCTGAAAAAAATTAATATCTTCAAATACAAAACCTACATTAAAATGAGATAGTATTACTCGAGTTGTTCGAAAAGGAAACAAATCCAACAATTTTTTTTTTTATTTAATTTGTTCGAACAAACTACCAATTAGTGCCAGAGGATAACCAAAATTATTGAACGGTTCAGCTAGAACTCAACTGAATGATTTATTGCAACTACTCTCCTCGTCACTCTCAGTGCTTTTTACCTATATGAAAGAAGAATTATTTCTGAAACTGTATATCAATTATCTTTTACATACATTCCTAACATTTGGAAATTCAAATGATATTTTGTTTTCTTAAAATGATGCTACATTTATGCAGGAATAATGGGGAAGACCACTAAATGATGAAATCCTTCCAAACCTCTCTTAATCGATAAATAATGATATTGGTTTAGTGTACATCCAATATCAAGAATCAAAATCAAAGCAAATAGATTCTACAGCGTTTTGAAATCAGCCTTTTCATTCAAAATTTAAAAACGCCAGAAATAAGTGGGCGGTGCTATGAGCGTATGACGTGCTACATCCTAAGTATATCTTTGTCTGTTTCCATATTTCTTTTGCTCACACCATGTGCAATGTTGTCAAGTTTACTTGTGACTCTTTGTTTCTTCGATATTTTTTCTCAAAAACGTATCGATAAGTGATAACTATATCATCCCATGAGACAATTTGTGGAAAAAATATCATTTATATTTCATTCTTTCACATTTTTTTTCACGAATAAGTTGTGGTATTTTGGTGCGGCAACACAGCAAGATTCATCATGGAACAATTATCTATGATTGGTCAGGTCAAGGTCGATGGGCGTGTAGGGTTAAGCACGTCACACTGCGTTACACCAATGAGAGCAACCTTTGAAAATGGCGCATGAAATTGTATGTTCGAAATAAATTCTGTTAATTTTATTATTTTATTCATGATATAGACCGAATAGAAAAAAAATATTGAATGGTAGATACAGATCACGACTATGTTTTGAAAAGTTTCCCTCATTGGGGCAACACTTCACAATTACTTCGAATCGATATAAAATTTATCTGGAGAGAAATCATGGATCTTTGTTAATTCTAGTCGAGATGTTTACAACTACTGAAAAAAAAAAATGGTCAAAGGTTATCAACAGTCAATATTTTTCCAATTTTGGTGTATATGTTTCATAAATCAATTACATTTCCCAAAATAATTTCAGTTTCGGAGTATTGTTGAAAAAAAAAAGACGAACAGCAACATCGCATTTTCTGACGAGCTGTCACAACTATCTCGACTAAATAATTAGACTGTAGTTGAAAAAAAAATTTAAGGTGTCACTTCGAAGAATCTACCCCAGTTTCGACTTACCGGAAACGAATTATTATCAGTCTGATAAAACTGCCCCACCGGTCGCATCTGGTAGGAACAATTAAAGCTCTCCCACACTCTCTTATCCTCCGGCTCGGTGTAGGCGATGACCGAGAAGTTGCCCTCCGAATCGCCGTGCTTGTCCAGCTTCATCATGGCCCCAGAGATACCTAAAGGAAACGAATTTCACTTAACTACAATTTGAATATAGCCTACGATGGGCGGTGTCGATCGATTTGCAATCACCCACTTTTGTAAGTCCTGTTGATCTTGATGATGGTCTCGATGATTCGGGTGCCGTTCATGGCGATTTTCCGGATCTCTGTGTCGTTGAGGGCGGGTTGTTGGGACAAGAGGTAGTGCAGGGCGGATGCGTACAATTTGACGGAATCAAAGAGGTACGCTGCGTACATGGTCACATACTGCAGAAGTTCGATTATTTTCAAATATTAGACAGTGACATTCATGATAAACGCAACAAATGAAAAAAAAACTTCATATGTATTTTTTTATTAAAATTGGTATCAACTCAGGCTCGTCTTGAAACCAACTTAGCCCCTATTAGGTATACTAAGTGATTCACAGTTTCTTCAAGAATGGCCTTTTTCAGAATTGAAAAAAATCTTGAAATATATTTCGGAAAAATAGTAACATTCAAGAAGATGTAATGATTGGTAAAACTACTGAAAACTGTCAATTGTTCCTAACATTTCATAGAATTCGTTGGTGAGTGAATTTTATGCAACAAGGTAAGATCATTTTCATTCCTAACCTATTTCTGCAAATGTATTTCATTCAAAATATTACTCATCTTTATATTCTGATATAGATACTTTCTTATTATTATTATCAATTTAATTATTATTATTATTATTCGATTATAAAATTTTTCTGAATTTTTGAAAAAACTTAAAATCGCTCAGTATATCTCATAGGAGTTGAGTTAGTTTCAGACTGATTTGATGACAATTTTTATTTTTCTCAATACAAACTACTGAGCTAGATTTTTCCCTACGTGAAAAAAGAATTATTTGACGTGCTTGCTTTGCTACAATTGTCTATTTTTCTTTTGTAATTGCATAATTATCTCTCGAAAATCAACTTACATATTCAAAGTTAGCTAATTTGTCTGAAACGGTGAAGTTGAAAGGTGGTTTCTGATTATACTTCTGTACTCTAACGATGAATTGCTCGAAATTTTGTGTCGGAGCTGTTGGAGCTACGACAAACAAAGATTTCGCTCTCTTCCTGGACATTTCGAAATCTGGGACATTTTCGCAGTGTTTCAATATCTCGACATCACTCGGTTCTGGAAAATCACAAAAAATTTGCGATTAGTATCTACTTGATGATTATTCAAGGTTGGTCAGCTATGTTTTCGCAACAATTCACGAAAAGAAACAAAGGAAATTTTATTCACAGGAGAAAAATGTGAAAGATTTGTGGAATATTCCATGTATGATTGGACCCCAAAATGATGAAGAAGAAAATGCCGAGTCATTTTTTGTTCTTCCTATCAAGGCAATTAAATATGAGAACTTTTATTTATTTACACTTTTCTACAGAAAAAAGATTTCCAACTACAGAACAGGAATCCAGTAACAATTACACAATAATAATAATAGAAAAAGCTTAAAACTAGTACACATTACATAATGAGAATAACAATAGAAAAAAAGCTCAGGAATATTGATACTGATCTCAACTCGAGATGAAATCATGAAATTTTCATCTCTATTCCTTACTATAACAATGCGAAAAAAAAATGTGTGACTATTATTCAAATAATCATCAAGTATCTCGAAACTTACTCCAAAGGTACTGATAAGCTTCTTTATCTGAATAAGTATTCATGTCGACGTATATCACAATATATTCTCCTTTTTCGAAAAGCTTGGAGCTTTCCATGGTATCCATAAGTTCCACCAATTCATTGCGGGTACCCATAAATACATAAACTGAAAACACAACAGAATGGACTACCTAAGTGTGACGTCAAAATTGGCGGATCCCAAAAAACCTTTCCAAACAAAGCAATATTGCATTGTTTTCTCCAGAAGATTTTTTATGAGAATAACATTTAAAAGAACTTCATATCACCATATATAAACAGTTTCATTCTTAGTTTCAACTGACAGAAGCAAAAACGTGAAATGAACGCTTTGTTTGGAAAGGTTTTTAAGCTTATGACGTCAAGACCTAATCAGCTTCAAAAACGTCAACAGGAGAACAGTTGAATTTTTTTGGAATATAACAAACAACGCTTTAAGGTATTTTTTCATGTCAAGACATTAGTGTCAAATATCATTTTGAAATACTTTATTTTTGTAGCTCATGTGTACAACAAAATTTGCAATAAATCTATGAACAGTTTATGTAACCCGATATCTGTACAAGTCCTAACGATGTACCAAAAATTACACAACCAATTCGGATTGGAGAAGATTCAAGGTCGATTTGGGAAAAACAAATATTTTGTTTCTAGAATACGTTCACTAACGACTGAAAAGTTGTAGGTAAACAATAGTTATGATCAGATATCGTGACAGCTGTCAAAAAATTATTGAAATGAAGTTCACTGCTAATGACTTGCGATTCGGGCAATGCATCATATATTTTTTTGGAAATTTGTACAATGATTTCATCCATCTAAGAACCAAACACAATTCTCGATATAATCAATAATTTCGTGATTCTTTCGAGATGTCCTTATATTTTTGTGCAATGATATGATCGAACAAATTTCAGTTGCAAAAAGATAGTTTTTTTTTTGTAATAATTGGTTGTGTAATTTCTGTTGCTTTATTGAGTCACATCGAATATTCAGTTCTAAAAGTTAAGAATATCTATTTCAACTGTAGTAATTTATGTTTCACTCAACATTTGGCAACCAATTGAGACAATTAATTAAAAATGATGAAAAGTCGGACAGGCATTCACATACATTAACTCATTAATTTTTTTCATGCCTTTCGGGGCACCCTGTATATAAAAAGGTGAACAATTATCCGATTAGCAAAATACATGCATTTCCTTCTTAAATATGATAAGAGCTTCCTATTCTAAACTTAAACAATTCTGTTCTCGATGATATTTATAATTGTATTAAATAACTTTTACATATTATAAACTTGTTTCATTTCTGAATCAATTTTTTAGTACATATGTCATAATAAATGAAAGTTAGATAGGATGTGTACCTACTTCGAGTTTTATTTTTCGAATCCTTAATAATCCTATTAAACCATTTGCCAACTTGACAGCACTCCAGTTGTTCTATGCAGCATGTATTACTATCCATGTTTTTTTCCTTGAAGTTGACGGTCATATTATTGGCTTTGGCTTGTTCTTCCAACGATAAAGCCACTGTGTTGTAGGCGGCATCATAAATGATGGAAAATTTGTTCCACTTATAGTAACTCAACAGGGATATAACAGATTTGGTGACCTGTAAATGAACGGAAATACACTTTTGGCGACCTGATGGAGGAAAGTTTGCCAACCTAGGTGTAAATCTGTCATGAAGTGTGTCAAGATTAAGTGTCACGGTGTTTTTAGGTGTTCTGAAAACTAAACAAATACTCAAAACGTTTCAGATCGTTCAGATGCAAAATAAAAAAAAAATGGAATACAGCACACGTCAAAATTATGCAAAAAAATAAAATAGCTTTCATTTTTGGAAAGTCTGTGTTATTGGACGGTTTTAAAATAAACAAAAATTCTTCGCACACTCAGAACATGTTTATAATGATGATAAAGTCTATCTATTTAAGCAAGATCGTTGTGACAGCTTGCCAGAAGGTGCGGTGTTGCTATGTGTCTATTTTTTCAACGATCCTCCGAAACAGAAAGTTAGGTAAAATTTATCTTTCAAATATGTCCGAATCAATAAGAAGTTCAGTGGTTAGCTAGATACTTTTTATTTTGCATTGAAAGGTAATAAAATCTGCCAGAACCATCTTGAATAAATAGACTATAAATGTGATGCTCTGTGAAAAAAATCGTTGTAATGAGCTAAAAATTCAACAAGTGAACTAACTTGAGTATCAGGAGGTTCAGTCCTAGCAAACGTTGGCACTTCTGAGGCCTTGTAATCAGAACATTTCTGGAAAAAAAAAAACAAATCCAACATTATATGTAGGTGGAAATGTGTTTATTCAATAGCTCATTTCCCATCTGGAGTAAATGTCAATAGCAAAGAAAATAATAAAGTAAACCTAGTCACAAAAAGAGGCGTCGTTTTTTAAGTATCATCCAATTGGAGGTTTCAAAAATTTCAAAACACACAATTTTAGTTCGTTTTGGAATACATTTGAATCATTTCTGGTATGGTCTATTGATTATACCTCCACAATTTTGATCAAAATCTTCGACAAATTGACTATCTAAGTTGAAAATCATGCTTTTTTAAAGCTTACATAACTAATCATAGGAATGTTGCGCGCTTGTGAAATAATGGCCTCCACGTGACAGGTGCCCTCTGGCCCAAAAAAAGCATACACCCCGTCGCACAGCATGTCTGTCATTGCTTTGGTCGCCAAAACAGTCTCTCCCCTGGTGTCAAACCATCTCAAGTCGAGCTTGACGTTCGGAAGGACATTCGGATCATTGTTCACCTGAAAAATTCAGATATGGTGCGATGTTGCCGGATTTCACATTAATCACTGAATTGAATGAAATATGGTTTACCTCTTCCAAGGCCATTTGCACGGCTCCAGATATCTGCCTACCCTGCCTCTCCTTCATATCCCCCATGACGGCCGTCAAATATCCGACAGTCAGCCTCGTCACTTGTTCAGTCTTCAGGTCTCTCGTTTTCAAATTCCTGTAATCTCCGGCATCGTCTATGACATCGAACGATCCGTCGGCGATCGAGTGGGCGTGACCACCGGCCGAGTAGGCGTGACCACTGTTTGAGTGGGAGTGGCCATCGGTGGGGCGTTGCTCGTCTAAGGGGCGTGTCGTCAGGAAAACGACGCCGTCGTCATCTGGGGCGGGGGACGTGACGGCGCAGGTGAAGGGCGGTGACAGGAGGACAGTCAGCAGCACGACCAGCAGAGAAGCCAGGCCCAGGCGCATGGCCAGGCTCCCCCCTCACCGGTGCACCAGGTTCACCTGAAAAAATCAATAATAACAAATAATTAACAATAATAATACTTTATTTTCTTTGTGACATGCAGAAACATGTATAGAATTTGTCAAAGAACGATACTAAAAACTAAAACTAAATCTAACACTTTAAAATTCTCCCAAAGAGTAAAATCCACTCAGCAGGTATTTCTCAAGACATTGTTTGAATGCTTTCAATGTTTCACATGTTTTAATTTCGGTTGGAAGTCAATTATTATTCGTAGATGTGAAAAAATACGACATTGTTCTGATTGGTTGGGTTTCAAGTTATGACAGCTTGTCAGAATATCCACTGTTGACACTCGTTTTCTTTCATTTACTCATTATGGAAGGTGTTACCAACTTAATTGATGCCTAAATAGTATCAGTTAATCAGCATGCATTTGTCATTCGAACTGTTTTTAATTATGATTATGATATAATCACTTCAATTTCGCCTTTAAGTACAGGTAATTAGGAAATTGTTCATCAAGTTTTAAGTAGAACATGGAGTGGTTGATACCAAACAATAGAATTTCGAGGATTTGTAAACAATATCGAGTGGGTACCAAAAGATAAAGTATGGATTAAATATATGAATAATTTTGTTGCACGAATAACCCCAAAATGTTAATGAATAAGTTTGAATAAAGAGGTAAAATAAAAAGAAGATGAAAATAATTCTCAGATTTCAATAAATAAGCTGGAAGAAAGAGGTCAAATTAGAAGAAGAAGAGGAAGGTAACCTCAAAATCGAACTGTTCACATTCCATTTTGAATTAATCTTCAAGTAGATATTTTTTTTTGCAAAATTCCTGCTGCGCCACTGTTGAGTTACAATTCGCGAACAAAATACGAAACGTTCGTTCGAGTATCTCTAAATCGAAGGTGGTCCCGTAATTTGTCGATCATCGTTTACTTTTTCGTTTGTTTTTGATATAGCCTGGAACTTCGTTGCGGCCTTCACGGTTTCAGTGTCTGAGACGAGAACCTATTTTTAGAACTCACATTTCAGCGGAGACCCGTTCTAATAGTCTGCCGTGGGGATGATGAATTCGTTCCTTATTTCAGTTACACCCTGTGGAATAGTCCATAACACTGTTGATCGGTAAGTTAAGCTATGCGGAAAATTGAAAGTGATAATTGTTTTCGCTCTGTGCTCATCATAGGCGAGGCTTGTTTGTCATCTCACATTGAGATTGTTGTGATATATGATGGGGAAAATGGCGTTGTGTTATCGTTTATCTATTCCTTTAACTTCAAGGACGAAGCCCAAGCCCTATGTTTGTTAGTGTTTGTTTAGCGAGAACATAATATATATAATATAGGCTACTGAGATAAAAGAAAATGTTTCTTTACATAGTTGAATTGAAAAATCAATACTCTGTAATCTGATGATATTTATGGCGAAAATTTAATGTTAAAAAAGCTAGAAGAAGAAAAGATCTGCAAAAAAATTGTTAAGAGCTGTATTTTTGCTTATGTTTTTGAGTGTGCTAAATCCGAAAATGACCTTTACTCACTCGTTGAACATCATGTTTTCTGACTATACCGGGTGATTCTCCAAGTTTGACATACTAATGATAATTATGGCTTGTATACATTTAAAAACAACAATGAAAAAGAAATTCTTTTTTTTTTATGTTGTTCATGACTTATCCCAAAGAATATTCATTTTAAGAAATATTGCGTTTTGCAAATTAACCTGACGTTTTGAACAATTTTGAGTTTTTTCTGGTAATCAGAACTTCTGGTTACATCAAAAGTTGAAAATGTACGGACAGTTGTCACAACTGTCTTACTTAAATAAATAAGAGTTCCATCGCTCAAAGACCTCCCATTGAACAACCGGCTGAAAGTCAATGAAAAAAATCAAATCCACGACGAAACGAAAAAAAAAGAAACAATAATCTAGCTTTACACCTGAGAAACCAGATCGACCAACATACCCAAACAATACTATAAACATTCTATTTTTAGCCTCTACGTCTACTTCTGTTGGTACTCGTCACACCACCCTGCTATACCGGTTGGAATTTTTTCGTTGAGTTTTCCTTCTATAAATAACATTACAAGCATTTCTATTTATAGACCTCATTGACATAACTACCTGTTCTTAATGAAAACACCAAGAGTGTGTGTGTGAGAGAGAGACAAAGACAGAGATGACTTCTCCCACAATAGTTTGGATCGTAACTGTACAGAGTGTCTAAATTGTTACGCGTTCTGCGACTTGTTGAGGACGGAGCATAAAAATGCGGTTTCCATTCCTTGCCATATACTCAACCTTGAGCGTACTTGAATTATTCAGATGAAAATGGGTGTTCCAGAGAGAGCTGCGAACATTTATTAATTTTCGAATTGAACAAAAAAAATGCATCGTTGAAATACTTTCAATGAAATTCACCTGGATTTTTTCCATCATTCATAAATACAGGGTGTATTCTCTGGTACGGAAAAAGGCAAAAAGTTCCCATGAACATGTGTCCGATCTCGATTATTTGCGGAGTTACAGGGTGTTGAAAGTTAAAAAAAAATTGATTTTATTTTATTGTGCTTGATCTACTGCAGATAGAGCTTTCAAATTTTGAATGAGTGTCAAGCAATAGGTGCTGCTCAATATGGAAGTAAATGTTTTCCGAATACCATACAGGGTGTTGCATTTTCCGAGGTCTCAATCCATGAAAGCCTCAAAAAAACTTGCTCGTACGTCACTGGTGAATTTTAATATTTTTTTCAAGTTCTTCAACCTATTACCTAACTTTTGTTCCTCTTGACTTTCGTTCGAATTCCGTTCAGTTTCCACAGAAATTATTTAATAGTAAATTGTCTCAAATGTAAAATGTCTGAAATGTTTATACTATTTTGATATTTGATATATTAATTAAAGCATCAAAATTAAATAAAATAGAAATTTATTAACAAATGTTCAGAGGAATTGTTCAAAGTGGCCTCCGTTTTCTTGAATGCAACATTGAACACGACGAATCCATGATTCCTTGGCATTTTGTATCAACACCCTGTAACTCTGCTAATAATCGAGATCGGACGCATGTTCATAGGAACTTTTTTCCTTATTTTATACCAGAGAATACGTACCTGAAATATTGCCTTGTAATTCTGAAACACCCTGTATAAAAAGTATTTTGTCTTGATCAATCATTTTTTGCTGAACGTCATTAGTCAGTAAATATTTCTGAATAACTCCACAGTGTGTAGTAAAGAATATTAAATCGTTTTCCACACACTTCTTCGTGTTTTTTGCGATATCTATCGAAAACTCGCGAAAGTGCCATTATATTATTTCTCAACCACCTGTTATGGTTAGTTTAATTTACTAATTCATTTACACAGTCATAAATATTTTTAATAATGTAAATATTGCATTTCAAGAATAATAGGAGCTGAACATATGAATTAAAAAACAATAGGTATTGACTTTATTTGAATCTTTTTCAAACAAACCAAATTGTACTATACATGGAATACAATAAAATAAGATTGCACCAATGAAATCACATATTTGCTACGACTCGACATGACAAGTAGTAAAGTATGTTTAGGGACTTTATTTATCTCGTTTTTCTAGATAATTCTTATAATTGTTGTGTGTTGTGCTTTTCAGCAAGGTTTGATATTCATTTTCCTTTTCACTGCCTCCATTAAATGACAGAAAAAAAGAGGTTTCAGATGTCTTTGAAGTTTGACAGCTGGGCATGCGCAGTTTCGACACAGAGTATATGTGAACCAGAGGGTTCATTCTAAAAATGGCGGGAAATCACTAATTGACCTTGATATTTTACTACGATTTGTTGACAAATGCTCTCGTACAAATTGTTAACAAAACTATTCAGCTGCAATATTTCTAATGAAATAAGATATTTCATAACACTAAATAGCCATTTGATGACATATTTTCTGTGGAATTATGTGTTATGAATTATTGGTTTCCACAGACTTGGTAAGAATAATTCCTGTAATATTTCCAACACAGTAAATTATTTTATATAATAATTTTATGGGCATTTTATTGGAGGTAGGTATTGGAAAATATACTAAACTGCCACAAATTGCCCAGTTTTGTTGACTACAAGTACAATCCGTAGCTTTCTCTTCTTTTCACACACTACTTATGATATGAATTACTGATAAAGATCCAGAAAATGAATCAAACCAAAATGTGTGTTGGAACTCTCTATAGGCTTGAAGTCTATGAAGTTATCAAAGCATTTGGACAATTCCACTTCTGGTTGACAAGAGAGATTGAAAAAGAGATCTTCCATTTATTTGAAGTACCGAAATACAGAGGTATTTCATGGTCAAGAAGCAAGTTGAAAAGATATAGAGAAGATATACCTTTCAGAAGAGCATGATGTAAACATGATTCACAATCCTAATTCCACAAGAACAAACAAGTATGCTATAGACATTTCATCATTTATTAAAAATTGAGAATAACTATGAAACCATATAGAGCCAGACGTGGCCAGACAGTTGATGAAATTTGGAGTTAGAAATGGGCAGTGGCTGCTGTCCAGAAGTTCAATGGCTTAGATTTGCTGAAATGTTCTGAATGATCAACTGTGAAGCTGATAATGATGTCTTATCAAAAGCACACTATTTGATTCATACAATTATTGTAATTCCTTATTTTCTTTCATATGATTGTGTAGATATTTCAATATTCAATTTTCTAATGATTTTAATGATCATTCCTGTTCCCTACCTCACCTATAACTTCTGAATAAAGTATGGCATATATTTCAATCTATTATTCTTCGTTTAAGCTGTGTTTCTCAACAGGATAGTGAATATCCAGTACTTGGTGTACTTTCAATCTAAGTTTGCCCAATAATGTATGTATCAACTCTGTGAATGGGTTTTCAGAGTCTTCGAAAGTTCATTAAAGTTGTCTAAATTATGGAAAACTATTAAAATTTCTACATTTGATAAGTTCTGCAACTGCCATGTAGAAATTGAGTAGAATATCTAAATTTACCAACATTGATTTCTTATCTTGTTTTGTAAACAATATTATAAAGCTGGACTTGTACATGACACATAGAAAGATACTTGTGATTGGCTGAAAATTGGTTTGCGTGACAGACAACTATCGAACAACCAATCCGAATCCGAGAAATTGAGGTCTGACAAACGACAGATTATGGTGTAATCTAGCCATGTCTAATTGAGGATGTCATTCTATATGAAATGAATCACGTGACCGAAAAAAGCAATCTGATTGGGCACTCCTCAGAAATGATTTTTATGAATGGGGTGGGGTAACTGTCATTTGGGGGCCATCTTTACTATTTTACTATCTCATTCATAAATACGGAGAATGCGCCCTCTGTATACTCTGTGGTTTCGATTTTCACTCTGCGTACACTCAACACGCGGTATTATCGCCATTACTACCATTTCGTTGAGGACCTGCCGTGATTTTTTCAAACCCCATTCATATTTTAGAGTGTAGCTCGAAAAAAAGGAGTACTTATTTGAAAACACCAGCAAACACGTATAGTGAAAGCACAAATCGTTATTTTTTTCTATATTTTAGCTCATTTTATGTACAAGCGTGTATAGAGATGAACTGGTTCGACTTTCTTATTTTATTTCATCCAATTTTCATTTGATTTGCCGTTGGAACACTCCTTCATACAGTAGAATGAAAGAAACTTGCTCATTTTATCGTTATGTGGTTGTTACCTATCTCAGACTCAGCCATATTGTTTAGGAACATTTGTTTTCAAATCGCATTACATTCTATTTATAGCCGACATTCTTGCTATCCGCATAATCGTACTATCCTATAAAAATAGAATGGTGTATGAATATGTGAACTCAACGCGATTACGGTTGAAATAAACAATATATGAACGTGGTGGTAGACTGATTTCACAGCTTGTTTCATTGTTTTGTATCCAATTGTTTCTCGGCGAATTTTGACGTCGAAAATAGGAGCAGTTTGACACCACAATTTGGTGTTGCTGAATGACCTTGAAATCTATTCGACCACAACGAAAATATTTCCTGTATCCTGAGTGATTTATTCTTGGAAAATCCTCATCAACTAAAGTTAACATCACTCGGTGATGGTTTCAAGATCCGTTATATTTTTCAACAGAATGGCTGTTTTGTTTTCCATGACTCACTCTGTGTATTTGGCAACAATATCTTTCGTACCAAATATTACACAGTGCGTACGTTAGTAAGGGACGAATGCATTCTCTAGAAAAGGAAAAATTAGCGGACTTTGATAACGTCATTAATGTTTTGGCTGTGACGTCATGAACATTTTTTCAAGCTATTAAATGCCATTTGAGAGAGTATATTTCTCTGGACAGGTTGCAGTAAAAATATTGTCAAGGACATTGATGAAATACCAGAAAATCTTGGCTGTATTTTTAATTAAAAATGCCCCTTATCGTATTGATTATGTGTGAAAGTATAGAGAAGATCAATTTATCAGTGGCTGCTTAACACACATGAACATAATGTAATTCAATGAATAATGTCTTGAAGATCACAACAATAAGAGCACATTTTTTATAAAAAAAAAGTGGATAGATATCTTGAAAAAAAAAATTTTTCCAACAAAAACTTGTGGAAAGCAGATTATTTTATTATCGTTATAATTATTATGAGGTCTCATAAAATAATGCGTTTCAAAAAAAATCCAATCCAAAACAACACCCTGTCCATACTTTCAGTATCTTTCGAATAAGTTTGTTCCATATACAGGGTATCCTATTGGACATTGCTATTGAACAAAAGTAAACTTTGTTTTTTCGCTTAGACTAAACACTCTGTGTATCTACGCCAATCAAATGAAATTTATTTGTCACAATGTTTGTTTGTTGTCAGACAGACACACTGATGGGTCACCCTGTAAGTTTAAATTGAGAACGAACAAATCTTGTGATATTCCGACAAAAATACGAGCGATAACATTGAACGAGCTGTGAATTTTTTAAGCAGTCTTCGACAAATTGTATGATAGATTGGATTTATTAAAAGTTGTGCGAAAAGTTCAATGAAAAACAGTGTTAATAAATTTGTCTCTTCTAAGTGAGGTTGACAGAAAATATTCTTTAACGATGCGGCAATAATTAATATACAATAATCTCTGTACGATGTCAATTAAAATTAAATACGATGCCGTTCGGTAGGTGTACGATTCAGTAATGAAAGTACAATCACGAAGAACGAACAACATAAATACATGTTTTCCAGATGGTTTATCGAAGGTTTGGTTCACGGTCATGGTGTTCTAGAGATTCTATATATAGACGCCAAAGTTGTTCATTCTCGCTTTACAATTCGCTTATAATGCTGGAATGTTTGGAAAGCATTTTTGGTTTTCGCGAAATTCTCCAGGAGGTGCGACCCCTATTGGTGGGTCCTGGAACATTTACAAAATCCTGGTTTTCAATTCTCAGATGTAAATCCGTTCGATCTTGAAGCTGGTTTGAAGCAAATTCGATCGTTCTGTGCCTATCTATCATGGAATTGTATGGTTCCGTGTCATTTATTGACATTTGATAATAAAAACTAACCCCAAAACCATGAGAAATGTGAATGGTTCTATTATTATTTTCTAGACTAGGTACTTAAAAACCAGGAAATTGATACCAACATGGAACCTATCAATCAAACGTACAGAATTATCTAATCTAATTACTTAAATAACTATAGCGATGATATCACACAATACCGTAACGAAAATAGGAACGTTTACTCACTAAACTCGACAAAAAAGAGCCAGTATAAGTTCAGCAATTACCTAACCACCTCACGACGTCGGCATACTCGGAGTTGTGGTTCCACGTCATGCAAATCCACCTCAAATGTCCTTAGTACTATTTGGTGAATTTTAAGTACGAAATCAAGCATTTCTTTATAATGGGATCAATAATTTCCAATGAAATAATAAGTTTCTGGAACGTGCAAATGAATTTCGGCAAAAATTTCCCGAAAAAATTATACGAATTTGAATATTTTAGGGTACGTTGGACAATGCACTTTCAATTTCTTTTGCCTCTTATGGCGGTTGATGACTCGAAATTATTCGGTATGAACCTGTGTTGAACTACAATTAATCCGATTTGTTCGAATGTACAGAGAGATAAACAACAAAGCAGTTTAATAATTACCCAGGATAGGACGATTGAATAACCAAATGTTGAGTGCACTGAAGGAGAAAATCAATTGTGCTAGTGGGGTATCATTTAATTCGATTTGAAATTTTATATATTTCTTTTCGATGTTTTTTGTTGTTGAGTATGTCTACCAGTACTAATCTCTACCTGTTATCACTTGACTTAGGAAAAAAAATAGGAATGAAACAAACAAACTAAAAATAAATGTTGCTAATGGATAGGAAGTATGTGATATTTTACTTTCATCATCTGTTCGACAACTCACTCATTATTATAATGCCTCACCTAAAGCCTTGTACTCAGTCATTTTGGAATATCAACAGGCTCCATTACGTCATCTATATTTTTCAATATTTGTTTTTCAGCCTCGCTATCTCAAAAAATCATACTTTCAGCATGAATTGAAGTGCTTTGAAAATTCGAATACTTTTCGAAAGAAGCCCTAAATAAACATACCTCGTCTCTAAACGTAGTTTTTTGTAAACAGTTTCGGAAAAAAATCTGAGGCGTAGAGAGGACCAAAATATGACGATTTAGCGCACGCTTATACAAATGTTGATGGTTAAAAAGATACAGTTGCGTTCTTTTGCAAATTTTTCAATAGCTTCGACATTTCTTCCAAATTTTTTACCATATCACCCTGTATAAATATATATATCAATAAAATTTAATTATGGTTATAATTATAAATTATTGAATATAATGTTGCAAATTATTTATATTATCCAAACATGGCAGTGAATTTGATAACATTTTATAATTATTTACAAATATGTTATAGCAGCGATTTCTTCATAACACTGAATACAAGGTGTTCCAAATTAGTTCAACTATCAATACATTTATATCTTGATTTGAGGTAATATAATTAATAAATTGTAAAGTATACAATTCTTCAATCAATAGAAATGAAACTAAATTTGCATGATAAGCTGAATTGGCGATATTAACAGTTCAGTGTTACTCTAATCCTATTTTTATGAGATAGCATTATCTACATCATAGGAAAATGGTAATGTATTTATAAAACTTGCGGCTGAATGTTATGATTTGCAGTAAGATTACGTAATCATATAGATTGTTGAATGCTTGTTTTAACACTAGAGGAGTTTAGAAACTCTTCTAAAGTATAGAAACCATTGATCAATATCAATTTGTTATAACCATGTAAAAGTAAACATTTTTTTTAGTTCAGCAATTTTATGTATGTTTGTGTATCGTGAAAAATTTTCCTCAAGAAATAACTGTAGAAGCAAATATCGAATGATCAAATATGAAATCTTTCAGGTAATAATATTAAATGAAGTAGTTGCAAACGCTTACGATAAGACAAATGAATCACTGGTATCGATTCGGGTATGAGGATTATATAATTCGCTCATTAGCGCAATCGACTTGTTCCCATTGATTCTTTGTAATCCGAACTAGAGGCGTATTTTCTCTGTTGGGAACCTAACATTAGTATGCAAGAAGTAACGTTTCATTATGGGTATGGACTGAATACAAACATAAGAAATCTCTATATATTAAGTATGTATAGGAGAAAACAGTTGAAGCAAACTGTGATTCATTCAAGATTTTGCAGGTTATGTTCGAGACGAATCATCTGGACCGATAATTGAAAAAATACCAAACGAAATGACTTGAAACACCAAACTTAATTGTCAAATGTTAGTGACGTCAATGAATCTTTCGATAATTCGTATCCACGTATTTTTCCTTCTTATTTAACAAAGAAGAATCTATCAAAAGTGTATAAGAGTTGTGTATTTTGTATTGGCAATAAAATTCTCCTTATATTCAATATTTAGTCTTGTAAAATGACTTGGATTGAGATATTTTTTTTGTCTCTGTTTTCATGATATGATTCATCAAATTTATAATATTTTCTTCCGAATTTTGGGAATTACATCATATTACATGAAATATTAATTGTTTTATTATAAAATAGCAATAATTAGGTACGGTTACTGTCGTTTATACATTCTAACTTACTAACTTTCACTGTTCTTACAGTTCATACCTGTCCTCCCTAAATTTTATGGATATATTGCCTATAAAATCAAAGACAAAATACCGAGATCCCAAACATTTCTTTGAAAATAAAAGACTACATTAACTGATTGTCCTAATTTATACTACCTACTTTTCCCAAGAAAATATACCCTTACGCGATTGTAAATTTTACAACTACTACATTGTGTACCATTTCGGTTCAGGTATTTTGTTACGGTTAATGATATATTGATGTTACATTATTTCATGATTGTTTATGTATCACTTTTTTTTGTACATGTATATTCAATTATTATTTTGTTTTTTTCAGGAATTTATTGCATTGATTAGCGTTCATTGAGTATCTCAACCATGCGCTACCTCGTTCATGCAGGTATTTATCAAATCTTTTTATAATTCTAAAACCTTTATGAAGGGTGTTAATTCTAAAACTTAGAAGAGGCTGTACCTCTTGAATAAAATTTATTAATGAAGCTGATAAATAAATTATCGTCTCACCCTGTATAATCATGACTCTGACTCATTATATTTATGCATTTTTTGCTATTCAAAAAAAATAAACTGAGATAACTTGAATTTTGATGCGAATTTAAAAATCTAATAACCCAAATAAAAATAAACACCATGTACACAGGTGTTGAACATTTTTTTGCATAATTAGCAAAGGATAAAAGAGAGAACTATAATGATTTCCCCACCTAATCCCCCCACAAAAGGCTAATAAATAAATGCATCTGCTTTATCATCACACCCTGTATAATTAGGACTCAGACTCATTGATTTTATGCAATTTTTTGCCATTCAAAAAAATTTAACTGTGACAACTTGACTTTTGATGTGAAAAAAGATTTCTGAAAGAAAAATCTAATAATTCAAATAAAAATAAACACCATGTATACAGTTGATGGAAAGTTTTTTGCATAATTAACAAAGGATGGTAAGGAGGGGACGAACTAAAATGATTTCCCCACCTGATCCCCCCCAAAAAAAAGATCTCATAAGTCAAATGAAAATAAACACCATATATACAGGTGATGAACATCTTTTTGCATAATTAACAAAGGATAAAAGGAGGGGACGAACTAAAATCATTTCCCCACCTGATCCCCCCAAAAAAAAAAGATCTCATAATTCAAATAACAATAAACACCATTTATGAAGTTGATGGAAAGTTTTTTGCATAATTAACAAAGGATGGTAAGGAGGGAACACGAAATGATTTCCCCATCTGATCCCCCTCCCCCCCCCAAAAAAAGATCTCATAACTCAAATAAAAATAAACACCATGTATACAGTTGATGGAGAGTTTTTTGCATAATTAACAAAGGATGGTAAGGAGGGAACACTGAAATGATTTCCCCACCTGATCCCCCCCAGAAAAAAAAGATCTCATAACTCAAATAAAAATAAACACCATGTATACAGGTGAAGAACATTTTTTTGCATAATTAACAAAGGATGGACGGAGGGGACGAACTAAAATGATTTCCCCACCTGATCCCCCCCAAAAAAACATCTCATAACTCAAATAAAAATAAACACCCTGTATACAGGTGTTGAAAATTTGTTTACATAATTAACAAAGGATAATTCTTTGGAAACTAGGTACAATTCTGAAAAGGTCGATCCCATTGACTACCTGCAATAAATCTATTCATAGGGTCAAATTTTATGATCACTCGGTAATAAGTAAATGAAGGGTTTTTCGGTAAAGTGAGATTAACTTTTAATCCTGCATTTCTCTGCTGCTATTGGTCAACTACCACTATAAGAAGTTAGTTTCTCTAAGACAGAATCACAACTTGCAAAACTTTCAGAGTTTTAATTCTTGAAGTGCGTGAGCATCGTTTTTTGTGAATCTTTTTGGTAGTTGTTTGAAAAATTCGTTTCCAAAATGAGTTTTAGTTGGGTGAGTCAAAAAGTGTGGAGAAGACTACATTTTGTGGACAAATACCTAAGAGAGAGCGACGTAGAAAAAACATCTAAAGCAGCGGATGAAGCCATACAAAGGGCAAAGGATGCTTTACGTGCAGTAGAAAAAGCATGTCAAGAAGCTCGCGATGCATCGACAGCAGCAAGTGATGCTAAACTTCGGGTAAATAGTTTTAAATTATTTAAAAAATATTGTTGTTCAAAAAGAATGAACTGTGTTCAGAGTTCTTTGCCTGCCCTGCATTCATCATTCATTTTTTTTTTTCAGTTAGAGAAGTACCATGAGTGGAGGGAATCTCTACCCGCAGAAGAACCTCCGGCTCCAAAACCACCTCAGAACCAAACAGAATCTTCTGGGTCAGAATATTCGTCCTCTGAGGACGGATCTTCATCCGAAGATGATTCATTAAGTGATGATGAATCTCCATCTGGTGTCTCCTCTCCGCTTAAGGATGAACAACCATCCCCTGAGGTAGACCAAAAAATTGAGAAGCCGAAGCAGTCGACTTTGCTGTATGAGCTCATTTCCGAGAATGGGCCTTCACCAGACGAAGATAAATCTCCTTCTGCTGTCTCCTCCAAGTCGGTACCATCCTCAGGGTACAAATCCTCCCCTGGGGATGAAACTCCTCTTAAAGAAGGACAACCATCCCCTGAGGTAGACCAGAAAATTGAGGAGCCTAAGCTGTTGAGTTCGCTGTATGAGCTCATTTCAGAGGATGAGCCTTCACCAGACGAAGATAAATCTCCTTCTGCTGTCTCCTCCAAGTCGGTACCATCCTCAGGGTACAAATCCTCCCCTGGGGATGAAACTCCTCTTAAAGAAGGACAACCATCCCCTGAGGTAGACCAGAAAATTGAGGAGCCTAAGCTGTTGAGTTCGCTGTATGAGCTCATTTCAGAGGATGAGCCTTCACCAGACGAAGATAAATCTCCTTCTGCTGTCTCCTCCAAATCGGTACCAACCTCAGGGTACAAATCCTCCCCTGGGGATGAAACTCCTCTTAAAGAAGGACAACCATCCCCTGAGGTAGACCAGAAAATTGAGGAGCCTAAGCTGTTGACTTCGCTGTATGAGCTCATTTCTGAGGATGAGCTCTCACCAGACGAAGATACATCTCCTTCTGCTGTCTCCTCCAAATGGGTACCATCCTCAGGGTACAAATCCATCCTTGGGGAAGAAACCCCGCCAAAAGAGGATCCTTCACCGGCAACTACTGGGACCAAATTTTTGTTAGAATATGATCCCGTGTCTGATGATGATTTCGCCTGGTCCGAGGGCGAATCTTCATCATCAGCACAAAAGGAAAAGTTGGTCAAGAGCAAGAAGAGGAAGAAGGATTCCCCGTCTCGTGGGCACAATAAAAGACGCCGCTTATAGGTAAGAATTGATTGATACATACTTTTTCGAACTTATCTCACCTGAAAACTTGCCTTTTCGATAACAATATGGATGGAAATTAATTCTTATATAACAATAGTAATCAAAAATTTCGAGCAGTCTTTTAATTGCAACATTTTTCAAGTTATTTTCATTCAATTGTGATTTGGGAGATATTGAGTTTCAAGTGAACTGAATTGATAATTTTTGTGAATTTTATATGTCTATATATTTATTTTCAGATGTTCCAAATTAAGCTGACAACCCGGAACTGAAATGGATGAACTGACAAGAGATTTATTAGGTATATTTTTGTAAAAAAGAAATGAAAAACATGATAAATATATATATATATATTTTTATAGAAAAATATTTCTTTTTTTTTATGTAATTGATGTTTTTTTCATAGAGTAGGTACAAAAAGGATGGGAAAAAATCAAACATTACAGACCAGCATATAAGCCTTTGGAATATTTTGAAAAATATTAGGATACAACAAATATGAAAATAAAAATTAATTCACGGAAAGTTCGGAAGTGGGAAAGTTGAGATCTTTACTTTCTGGAAAACATTTTTCATATTGATGGTAAATGTTAAGAAAATGCAAAATATTGCCAATCAATTTCTGGTGTAATGAGTTGAAAAAATATTCACGAATATTAAAAACTATAATGTTGATATATAATCTCAATATAAAAAACTAGCTTCAAGGCGTTTTCGAAAAAAGTAATCTCATTTTACTATAGACAGACTAAAAAGTGTGAGTTTCAGTAAGACATCGATATTCTTAGAGATTTACAAGATTTACAATTCTAAACTTAATGACAATACATTTTTATTAAACCAGAATTATCATCTCTTCTATTTAAATTTTTTGATATCCGTAAAAAAATTGCTAGAATTATTTAAGTTGACATCTAAGTACGATTTATCCTTTTTCATTAACAATTATATTTAAATTGGAGTTTGTCAGTTTTTTTTGCAAATTCCTTTGAAGTACATTTCTGATCCACATTAAATTTTTGCAGATTTAAAGTTTCAATAATGGTTATAATATCACAAATTCGACATGATTTTTCAAATTCATATTCTTTAGTTCAACTAGGTCGATAAATTTCGTTCAATGATGAAATAGTTACGAACAAATAAATCACATGATGGAAACTGAAATACAGTCGAACTTCTTCAAATCGAAGTTTTTTTTCTGGCAGATCGCACTTCGAGAAGTTCAACTGTATTCACTTGTACTTTATTGTTCTCATGAAATAACGTACAATACTTTATTATAAAGTACGTGCATGTAGAATAATTAGAAATTCCAGTAAAATACTTTAGAATCACAACCAAATCACTCAAAACTCACAAAGAAGTTTGGCTATCAAAAAGAAACGGTGCCAAATTCATACGAGTGTCCTTCAGCAGTGTCATTTATCTTGCTGCTCAATTTTCTACGATGATTCTTACGATGTTAAATCTTTATCTTAGCTTTAGTCGATGCTCAGTATAACGTATGCATCAAACAAGATTGACTTGAATCCACTAAAAATAGTAATATTACGTCACGGAGTTCAAAGTTCAGTAGCGACATTAAAAAACAGGCATTCCATTTGTGTATCGACTTTTTGATGTAGGATGTTGCGCATTGTTATCGACCGTTATTGATATACCAGGTGATTCATAAATACATAATATGCACGAAATTTCAAGGAAGGTATATTATGAGACGCCTTCGCACTGTTTACATGAATAAATATAGTAGAAAAGGATGTACACAGGCATTAATGTCTACTATAATAAAAAAATGCACAACAAAGTCATTTCAATGGTCACGTGACGACCCCCAACAAATATAGTACACGTGACCAACGATTGTAATTACATTTTTATTCATGAACCTCTGTATAAATGTTTGGATTCTCATCAAGATTTTTCATTTTACGAATACATTATTTTGAAGATTTCTTATTAAGGGGTTATATACAGTTAGAATTTTCACAAAATCGATTTTTACTCAACTTGCTTCTACTTACTCAAGGATTATATAAATATAGATTATTTTTGATGCATAAATTTATTCACATTTATATCGATGTCTGAATTTCAACAGTTGGAAGTTTGCCAAAGTTTCATCATGCATTTTTCACATGTTAAACAATTTTGAAAATTGTATTTTGGATTATCAAGAAAAACAATCATTCCTTCTGCGCTGTCAATATAATAATCGAAAAAATATGTCATGTCGTCAGATCCCGCATTTGTTTTTTATAAATTAATTTTCAATATTATTGTGATGAATCCCAAGATCCATCGCTCTGTATATGGTACGAGAAAAATAACGTAAATGCTGTGTGCTATCAGGAGTTTTCCATTCTGGTTTCTGGAGATAAATATAAAATGTCGATGAAAAAGAGATCCAAATGTTTTTGGGTGTATTATACGGTAATAAAATCGAATAATGTTCGAGGTATACGTGGTTGAAATACTTTATCAGGTTTTATAATCACAATATGTGTTTTATGGCCGTATATTTTGTAGTTTGACGTTCGACCAGTTTTGATAGGTTATAAATACGTCGATATACTCATCGAAAATTCGAGTATACTCAAAAAATCTAGTGTATAAAATCGATAATCATCAGATAACAGTTGAGATTCAAGCAAATCGAGTAACAGCACAGGTTTTTCGAATCGATACATGTACTTATACTCTATGGTAACGCAGACAGCTACTCATTCTGACAATTCCAAATTCCTTCTGCGAGCTATTGAACCCAAGATAAATTATTTTCGATACTGTATCTTATGACAGCTAGACATGCACTGTGTTGTACAGCCAATGAGCATTATTGACGCTCCGATAGTAGCCGATCACAGCCGAACTAAATTTGGCAGCGAATGATAATGAAAACATAACCTAATTGACAGCAATTTTTGTAATTAGGCAATCCAGCGATCTGTCAAAGCGAAAAACCAATGTGGCGGCTTGGGGCACACATTTGGTGTTTACATATGTGACTTGAGTTGAAAACTGTTACATTTAGTTATCTCTAGTGCGTTTTTTATGTGTTTTTTTAATTGTGGCTAATCATTTACTCTTTTACTGAAGAAAAGGCCTATCACATGCATTGTGGTTGGCTGTAGATCTCGTACCAACCGAAATAAAGTCGGCATGTAATCGGTTTCTACGGTTACTAATCACAGGTTCTTATAGAGCAGTTATAGACTAAGAACGATTTAACTAGGAAGCGAAGGGCCCTATGGTTAGCTGCGATCAAGAGATATGATCTCACTGATTCCAAACTGATGTATCAGAGAGTCTGCAGTAGACTTTTTTTTTTGACCAGAATATTACAAAAAGAACAACATCAATTGAATAATCTAAATCAGCATCAGTATACAATGTGAAAGGATCTAGATTATTAATCAATCCCAACTTAATTTAATATCGAAAACGAATGCTGTGACAAGAATCAGAGATAAGTTACAATAAGTTATAGCTTATCTCTGCAAGAATGAACTGAATGAATAGTTCCAAGCATACTTTTCACCAACGTCTCTGCTATTCAACATCAATGTCTTCAAATATTCACTCTCCATCTGAATACCGTTTCGAAACACCAAAAAACTCCGAAAATAAATGAAATTCACTGTTTACTAGCCAAGGTATCGCATTGTGTGCCCCAAGCCGCCACATTGAATGTCACGTGGTTTGGATTGCCTAATTGGACTGCGAATACTGATTTGAAATGGTGGAAAGACAGGTATAGTTTCTCTGATACGAGGAAAGAAAAAAACCAACGAAATTTATTGAAGCTCTCATGGCAATAAACCTCCCTGTGTCTCGTAATGCTTGTGAAATATGGCGATTGACGTCACAGGAATGCGATTCAGCATGTTGAATTATTATTGTATGCCCTGTAAACCAAACTAGGGTTGAGTTTCATGAAGCACATGAATAATAATGCGCCCATGTTTATCCAGTCTGACCTGTCGAGGTTTTATTACTGTAATGGACAGGGTGGAGTCGGAAAACTTCTTGGAATTATTGGGTTGGTTTTAGTACCTGCATTATTGTGGAAACGTTGAAGAGTTGAAGAAGTTGCTCGAAGAAGACTCGTGTCAAAGTGAACAAAACTTTCAAACGATTTTGAAATGATTAAGCTTTGAAAACCGGCCAAAAAAATTTTACACTTATGTTCGTAATTGGAAAAAGTTTTCTGAGTGTTGTATTTGAGAAAAGAAGATTGTTTGTTACATAAAACACTCTGTATTGACGTGTCCAAACGTTCATAAAGTACACAGCATATGAAAAAATATATTTATTTGTATTTTTTCGAAAAAAAATTTGATTTCAAAATTACAAAAATCATTGGAGTTCGATTTTAACTATAAATGATCAATATTTTGGATGAAATTCTTCAAGAACATCTTTATTGAAACTTATTGGACAATGTATAGGTGAGAAACATTTTAATTTTCAGTGAAATTTCACCATAACGGATGTTTTCATTTTCTTTAATTAATTACAAATATCAGACATTGATTTGAAAACTTCTCTTGTTTTTTAGGATGTTCAAGAGTTTTTGAAAGCCATTTGAATGAGAATCAGTCAGTTATGACAGGTAATTTGGCAAAACATTCAACATGATTTGTTGATTCGTAAGAAATAATTGATAGTTTTCAATGGTTTCACATTGTTCAATAATGTATCCAAAATGTTACTGATTTTTCAAAAAATATAACCATCAAGATTTTTTTGATATTTGAACGAACTGAAAATCACTCACTGTAGATGATATTAATTACAAATTATTATAACAAGTTCAAGTTCGGACCAATAAATTATTTATTATTGGTCGGCGAGTTCTAATAAATTCACGAATTCAATAAAACCAATTATTACCTAACTAAATAGAGTTCCATTAAAATTCGATTACAGTCATTCCATTTTGATTGATACATCTCTCGGAGCAAATCAACTCAATATAAATGCGCCTTATTTTTCTCGAACGTAAACGGAATTCGTATAATAGTACGTAACGAATCTTTGACAGCTTATTTGATGTTTTTTACACTCACAAACGTTAAACAGTAGACGAATTGTATGAAATAATCAGAAAATTGACCTGCTCACACAATGTTATGGCATTTTATAACCATAGTCATCATTCTAATTTGGGAGTACCTCAAGGATCCTTACATGGACTCACCCTTATCATCATATATAAAAGGTGTTTCATAAACGAATGTTGATTTTGAAGTTCCAAACCCGTGGATGACTTCTTATTCCATTGATATATTTTCTCAAAAACGTATGGATAAGTGATAACTATATCATTTCATGATAATTTATGGAAAAATATCATTTATATTGTATTCTTCTACATCTTTTATTCCGAGAATAAGTTGTGGTATTTTAGTGTGGCAACACAGCAAGATTTACCATGGAACAATCATTCATGATGATTCAAGGTCGATGAGCTTGTAGGGTTAAGCACGTCACACTGCGTTACACCAATGAGAGCAACCTTTGAAAATGGCGCATGGAATTGTATGTTCGAAATCAATTACGTTCATTTTATTATTTCATTCATGATAAAAAATTTAAAAAATAATTAATGGTAGTTTTTGGACACACCAAACACGATTATACTGTTTTGAAAAATTAGTGGTCTCCCTCATTGTCTTTGACACGAATTCCAATGGATAAATTGATGAAGAAGTGGCCAACTGAGTCACCAGATTCGACACCCATTTGGATTATGTTGATTCATGTTCCTTTTCCGTGGAAAAGAAATCTATCATCTATCTAGAATACCAAAACTAATGGCTTCTTATCGAAAACATTTGCCGATTCCTTCTATTTTTATACATGCTCAACCTTGTTTCGATGGAAATAATGTTGGATGATCCAGAAATTCGAAAACGGGAACGAGCTTTACAAATTCACTTCACATTCAATGAAAACATTCGAAATTGTGACACTAACACATCTGGACCAGATGTGGATATCGTTAAATGGAACGAGGAAAAACGGCGAGGTCTGGATCGAGGTTCTTATTTCTTCCACAGGGTGATTTCTGGGGGATGAGTCGAGCATTGATGAAACCATGTTACGATAATAGTGATTTGAATCAAACATACAGTGTAGAACAGCCGAATGGAATAAATTCGATAACGAATAAATGAGAGCGTGTTGAAAAAAACGCTTAGACACGTCGATTTGTATTTTTAGATGAGCATTTTATCAAAAAAATAATTATATAGGGTGTGTCATGTGACATTGGCTGATACCAACTTTATTATTCTGAATACAACCACCTGTATATCGTTAGTCTTCTGGATTCTGCAGGAAATTCTAGACATAATTCATGTACAATGTTCCATACCTATCTTCAACTGTTTCGGAAATGTGTTTTCAGATGTTTTACAAAAATTAACATTACAAGAAGACCTTCATAGGCTTTATTCAATAAAGATTGTCCATAATTTTATTCGTCGGGTAATATTTTTCACGTTATAATTTTTTTCTAAACTAGTGCAGAAGAAATTTTTTTCAGTTATAATTTTTTCGCTTGAATATGGTTGAATGGATTCCAATAAATTTCCAGAAATATATAGACAACCACAAGAACTAATGACATATGCATGAAAATGTATGACGTGTCATTATGATACATTTTTTAGAAGACCCCGTATAATCGAAAATATTTTTATGAGAAACGAAAATTCTTGATCTTGAGTTCTTTTTTCTCACAAACTTCACATTTTTGTGCCTAAATCTATAGTGGGTTCGTACATTAATCTTTTTTTTCTCACCAAAAATCTATTTACATCGAATTTTACACTTGCTTCTTAATTAAAAATTTTTATATAAGGACTTACGTGTTATTCTGCATATGTAATTAATGCTGGTCATAACTCACCTGCAAAAAATTAATAAATTAAGAGAATATTCATTTCAATAGAAATAAATAAATTCTAATTAAAATGTCCGTTTTGGTGAAAATCGTGAAAGCGAAAAAAGTTACCTTCATCAACCATAAATCACCGCATTAGTCCATGAAAAAAATCTAGAACTTGATGGTACGAAATGAAAATCACCCCGTGTCTCAAAACGGTGACAAGAATTGATTAATAATGAAAAAAGAACTTTGACAGTGATTTCAAACACGACTTTGTTCCCATCAACTGTCATCTGTCAATAAACTAGTGTCAAATTTTTAACAAGCTATGCCTTTTGATTTAGGTTTGACAGCCATCGGAAGCAAAAACCTCCTCGATTCAAACAAAAATGGAAAAAAGAGGAAAACTCGCTTACTTATCAAACTACCCTCGTAACTATGATTAAAAAAAGTTTGTTGTATAATTACGGTTTATTCGTTGAAGAAACTTGGCTCAAAATCTTAAATGAACTGTACAAAAAATCTCGACACATTCAACATTTATTGGCTTGTCGATATTGAACTTGCTGTTCAAAAATGCATTGGATTAAATTGAAAATATTCACATCCAACCACTCTGTGTATCGGAAATGGTCAAATCCAGTATCGAATTTACTCTTGTAGAATAAATAATGGGTGAACAACAAATGATTACACAATGCGAGTAGACAATACATATAAAACTGTTAATTTGTATTTCTATTTATAGCATCTCCTTATTTGCGTTAATGATACATTCGAAATTCGTCATTTCAAACTGATGGGATATACAGTGTGGAACAGCCAAATGGAATAAATTCGATAACGAGTGAATGAGAGCGTGTTGAGAAAAACCCCGTCGATTTTTATTTTTAGATGCGCGTTTTTTCAAAAAAAAAAAAAAATTATATAGGGTGTGTCATGTGACATTGGCCGATACCAACTTTCTTATTTTAAATACAACCCCCTGTGTATTATTAGTTTTTTGGATTCTTCAGAAAATTCTGGACATAAGTCGTGTACAATGTCCCATACCTATCTTCAACTGTTTCGGAAATATTAAATGTTATCAGATGTATTGTAAAAATACATTATTTTATTTCACAAATTCGCTTCATTCGAACATTTTGAACATTTCTTACATTGATATTAATGTTTTTTTTTTGTTTTTTGGTACATTATTTGTGAAATAAAATATATTTTTTTAAATGTTAATTTTTGTAATACATCTGAAAACACTCAATATTTCTGAAACAGTTGAAGATAGGCATGGGACATCGTACATAAATTATGACTAGAATTTTCTGAAAAAACTGATAGTATACAGGGGGTTGTATTCAAAATAAGAAAGTTGGTATCGGCCACTGTAACATGACACACCCTATATAATTATTTTTTCTTGAAAAAAAATGCGCATCTAAAAATACAAATCGACGTGCCAAGCGTTTTTCCCAACACGCTCTCATTTATTCGTTATAAAATATATTCCATTTGGTTGTTCCACACTGTAAAAAAAAACATTGTGAAATCAATAAGTGAGTTCTAAATGAGCATGAAATTCGTCCCTAAAAGGGTTCAGGTCAACTTCCATTTTGCAAATGACATTTGAAGTATCCTGTGGCCTGAACAATGCAATAAAAGAATCGAAAGCGTTACTTGAAAATGTCTGAATTCAAGATGGCGTACATGAGAAACACCAAAGCTGACAGATGTTTCTACGCCATTTTGGGAATCACCTGAAAGGCGGTGCCATATTCGAAAACTCCATGAAAAACTGTCTGAATAAAGTTCCACTTCGAAATGGTTAGTATAATTAGTTTATCATAAAAAAAATTGATTTTTTTTTCATCATATCTTCGAAACTATTGAAGAACTTCTCAATTTCTTTGCAAATTATTATTCAACTGTTTTTTCCACACGTATCACGAGTCTGAATAAACTTTTTGAAGAAGGAACCATGGCTTTCAAGGTTGAATATTAATGTTCTTATTAAATTTAACATAGTTTCTTAGACATCTCCCTGTATACATAAACGTGTAGTTAGGAAACAGTTCTCGTTTTCCTTGAGTACAAGTAAATTAAATAACGAAAACAAAAAAAAATATTTTTATTCAAGGTACGTCTGAAATATCCTAGTCTAAATAAATTCTTACTTCTCTGGATGCGATAGCAACATTATATTATTTATTGTAAACACTGTCAGAGCCAACAACGATTTCCAATGCGAGATTTATGAAGTATCATTTATAAACACTCGAAAGGCTATAATTTAGTTCTAAATGCCCCGATCTTTGCAAGAAACTGTATAGTTAGTTCCGTGTCATTTCGTTTTGAAATATGATCGGAAATAATCGCGCCTCTCTCATTGTGAAACTTTATAAATCTTTCATCAGTTGAATCATCATCATCCGTGTACAATGTACGTGAAGAATGAAAATAAAAAGATTCATCTGCCGGCCATTGTTTCCTTTACGGTAAAACGATAATTAATTAGTGTGTACGGAGTGTAAAATTGAAAGGCATCGCTTCCTATAATTCTCTTGTAACAACGTTGCCACATAAATCAATGATCAATGCAGTAATACTGAAAAACAAATGTTGCATTTGCGAGTTTCGATATGACATCAACAGACGCCCTCTAGTGGCATCACTCGGAATCGAAGACATCACGAATGAGGTGGATTCGATAGATCCAAAGACCTATTATCCTAGGTAATAAGTCTATGGATAGATCAATCAATGGTCTTTCTAACAGACTGAGTTTGTTGACTCGTGTGAAGTTAGCGCCAGCTTTTTTGAAAATAATTGTTTTTTTCAGAGTTCTGGGTAGTTTTGATATAGTTCTGGGGTTCTTTACTGAAATTTTAAATAGTTCCAGCAAATTACGGACGGAAATCGAAAACTTTAAATTTAGGCGCTAATTTCACGCAGCGCCGTCTTTTTCGAAAAATATGAGCTCTGATTATTTTTTCCTGTCTATTTGGAATAGTTCTGGAGTTCTTTGATGATTTCGAGAATAGTTCTGGTGTAATAGAAGAGTTATTTGAAAAAACAATTCCGAGTTTCCAAACTCCGATTGGAAATTTTCGATATAGTAAAAAATCTTATTGTAGTTATGGATAGCGCCCGAAGAGTTCTACAAGATATCCCTATGACATTTTTTCCAAAAGTTAATGCTTTTTGAGTTCCCGAGACGGGAAAACTACTCAGAACTCTTTTATTTTCAATTTTAACGAATTTACGAAAATTGTGTTTCACGGAAGGGGAACTTGAAATCGCTGATAACTAAAATATTATCAACTTATTGAAAAAATGTCATCAGGACATCTTGTAGAACTTTTGGCTATCCAGAACTGCAAAAAGATTCTTTCATATATCGAAAATTTCCATTCGGAGTTTTGAAACTCAGAATTGTTTATTCAAATAACTTTTCCATTACACCAGAACTATAAATTATTATTGAAGAACTCCAGAACTATTCCAAATAGACACGCAAAGTTGTCACATGTCAAACAATTATATCACTGACATGTGACATTTGAAGGTCAACTCACTATTTTTTTTTAGTTTGTTAGAAATTTGTCTAGAAAATTTTGTGCATCGTAAATCGGTCGCAACTCTTTTATTTTGTTGTTAACTTGTTTCAAATTCAATTTTGTTTACTGTGTTGGCTCGCTTTCAAAACGAATCACAAAAAACTACGTTTTTCTGCTGTGCATGATACGAACAAAAAACACGCTGCAGCTGCATCTGCAATCGAAAGTATAAAAACATTAATAGAATAAGTCTAAACAAGTACGTATTAATCTCCTGCATTTCCGTCGTTGATCATTATTTTTTTTATCAGCAAAAATGCCAAGGTTTCACGACAAAAAAATTGAGAAAAAAGAGCAAACTATTTATTTGGAGAGCGACTGTTAATTAAACGCTTTGTTGTTCTCTAAATTATCAAGTATACTTCAGTCGCAAGCGAATTAATAATAAGACTCGTTGAGTTTAATACGGAGGGCTTTTTCATTACCTCCATTTAGCTAGCAGAACCACTTTCGAATTTTCAAAATTTGCTCTGGCCATAATTTGAGGGTAATTTATTACCCTATTGCCGAATTTATTGTTCTTTGTTTTATAAGAAAAATCGTGGGTTCTGCTAGCTTAACAGTTAAGCCTTAATTTATGGCGTATTCAAAATTTCCAAAAACTTTCTCTTATCTGTTGGGTTCTGCTAGCTTGACGGTTATGCTAGCAGAACTCAGGATTTTTCTTGTAAAACAAAGAACAATAAATTCGACAAAAGGGTAATAAATCAGCTTTAAATCAGCCTTGAATTCTGAAAGAAATTTGAAAATTCAAAAGTGGTTCTGCTAGTTCAATAGGTTTTTTGATTAGAGCTCTGGAATGCTTCGAAAAAAGCGAATATCTGATGCTTTCAGAACAAATGAAAAGCTTAAAACCATGTCGTTCGTTCTTCCTCGCGTCCTTTTTCATTATTCATTTCATTTTTCAAGCGAATAAGACGATGTAAACCTGAAATGAAATTTCTTCAGATACGGTTTCGACTTTTTCCTTTGGAACAATTCTCAATTTGTGCTCGCTACTATTATGACAATTTCATTTCTGGAATTTCCTCAAATGTACCAGCGTTGAACGTTTTCACTTGCGCTGTTGCCAGATGTAATTTGGCAGCTGTTACGTCAGCATATGGAGAACACAGAGCTTTGATGAAAACTACACTCGAGCTTACTCCAATTAGATCTAGCTTTCCAAAAAGTGGGATATTGAATTTATTGGAAACCACTAGAGATAGAGGAGCTATAATTATCTACAGTGTGTTCTTTGTTTGAAATAAAAACGAAAATGATGATTCTACTGATATCTTGGACCAAATAGGCGTTATATAAGTCCTCAAAAAGACGTCTGAACAACATTTCACTGTCAAAATTTCAGTCAAATTTCGAGTAAACTATTAGACGAGGTCTGTCAAGAAATTGTCACTATTGAAGACTCATATCAAATCGAAAAAATAATCCTTTCCAATTAATCCATAGCCAACAATGATTTCCATTAAGAAAAACCAATCTTAGGTTATAAAAAGACATCGAACAGTTATTGAAGAATTTTCTCTACGCCAGTGGATCTAAGAGAAAAAATTGCCTGCATAATGCAAAGGCCATTTTCTTCAAACTTCACTAGAAGTCTTAATATTCCTATCAAACTTGGAAATTCGAAAAAGGAGATAGAGAATGCGATCTCTATTTTATAGGAATATCGAAATTTGCTCACCCTGTACATATGTGGACCTTTTCCTTTGAACAGACCTCGTAGTTTTGAATATTTAACATGTAAACACTACTCCATGTAGCTGAAGTTTTAGGAAATGGATCTGAATGTATTTTAGGGCGTTTTAAACATTAATATGCTGTTTTCAAAATCGCAGAATTTCATTTGATTTCGAACGAAGTCACCCAATCCGTCGCATTTCTAAGTCAGGCACCGGAAAATGGAATATAAAATCGATTTACGTATAGAGGGTCTGTATAAAACTGTTATACCGCTATTTTCTTGGATTTTATTCAATTTAGAAGCATCCTACATCAATCTCGAAGCGAGAGCCAAAAACTTTCTATCCAATTTTCAGAAAAAGGAAAAGCGAAATGCGGAAAATTGGTACAATTTTCCATTCTATGCTTTCACCTATTCGACACACAAACTCTGTTCCCAAACTGCGCCACTGAACAATTGTTCACATTGCATTGTTGCCAATTAACAATTGACGCTATCTGGTGGGGAAATTGTGAACTATCGAGCACCACTTTCAACCCGTCGAAGTTGTGTTTGGCGATAATTTAGAGCTAATTCATTACCCTCCAGCCGAGTTTACTCCTCTTCTGTTTTTTAAGCAAAAAATTATTTTTTCGTCTCGCAACTTCTGGTCGCCCTGTATACCGTTTCTGGTGATAATTATTGATGCAGCGTATCACCCTCATAACTTTACTTTCATCTCCGGTCGTTACGGTGCGGGCCTCAAGCAATTCCAACTAGACAAACTGGCTACACAAAGTCTTATCTGAGCATTGGCGTAGATAAGGGTTTGTAGGGGTCGGGTCAAGTGAAAGAAAGAGAACTGTCGATTTTGTATGTTGGAATCATATCCGAATCGTCAGCAAATAATGTGTTGTGTCAATAAACTAAAATGAACTTTGAGAAAATTGTTTGGCAGATTCTTCAAATTTTTTTAAGATTGCTGACATAAGTCAAAGAGAAATTGACCGATCTATTTCAAATTGAGACTGAGTGATCTTGAATATATTTACTATAAAATGAAATTGTCGATTTGGCATTAAAAAAACAACAATTCTTTCACTACAAAATTGCCACTTTTTTCAGAACTACGTCATTTTGTTGATTTTTTTCAAAAATCTTAGGTCATTGTATAGACTATCGCTCCCACATTATTATTATTATCACTTGAATAACATTTTTGAATTATTTTCTATTCATTTGGCAAGTATCATGTCAGCAGTTATTTTTCAATATTTTTGCAGAAAAAAAATCCCAATTTATAGCTGAAAATAAACCTCATTATGTCTATAAAACTTCAAAACATTCTGTCGACTACTTTCTTTCAAAAAAAAAATGCGAAAACCGCCTTAAAAAAATAAATTTGATAACCCATTTTTCATCTAACGATACGCCCCTGTTCGCAGAGAATCTAACCGGCGAAGGAACACCTGTGGCTGGTCTATTATTTCATTTACCAGATTAGAACACTCCAGGCTAAATATTACTTGCAATTTATCGTTGCACTGATTGCTCCGCGAGCTCGATTTGTGCTGCAAATTTGAATAAATAGCCAGCCATTATCGTATTTTGCAAGTTCGATTGCGCGGCGCTCCACGGGTGTCTTCGAATTATCATTTTCCGCCAGAGCAAACGAATGTGTTGGGACGTGTCGGACGAAAATGACACTTCGAGCACACGCACCAAAGTTTACAAAATAAATTCAAATACCCTCGTCATGAGATGTTGGAAACACCGTTTAGAATTGTTCGATTTCTCGCTCGTTATTAAACAAAACTTTGGAGGCAAGAATCTCAGACTACTCACAAAATAATTTAATCGATTTATAGATATAAATGAAAATTAAAGATAGATAGAATAGATTCAAATTGTTCGTCATAAGATTCAGTGATTTTTAAATTGAAAAACTGACTGAACAAGTGCGCAATATTTGGAGGTCAGAAACTATAAAAAACTCATCACGGATTTCCATACAATACAGGATGTTAATTCAGTACGTGGCAATACCATAAGGGGTGATTTTGACACAAAAAGTTCATTTGCTTTTTTTTGTTTTTTCATCATTTTAAGAATAGTTTTTCCGTAAATATCTCAACAATTCTTCACCTAATTTTGCTGAAATTTGGCCGTGTTCTTTGTGGTAGTGAGTTAGTCAGCTCAGCCGTAACTTGGTTGAAATAATTATGTCCAGTGGCGTCCCGAAAAGGCCCTTTCCAAATTCCCACATCTTTCCATTTTGAGCAAAAATTCCAGATCACCATGTTCATTATTTTTTTTTGTGAACACGCTGGTTGTGTAGAAGTAGGTATAACCGAGATCGAAATTAAGAACTAATTTGTATCAATTAGAAAGACCGGTTTTGAAGTAAGCTAAAAATAGATGAAACTAAATTATCATCACGTCGATTATTATTTATTTGTCGTTGAACTGGTGTGTTTCTTAAAAAAATGTGGGCGACGTATCATAAATAACAAAAAATGCTGACAGATGCGCGTTCATCGTGTACGAACATTATAGTGACATATGTACAGGGTAATCGCTTATTATGATGTAGCTTCTTGTAGGTTTTCGTTTCGCATTTTTATCCAAAAAACACGAATTGTTTTCTATTATACGTGACAGGAACGTACAGAAATGGTATATACACACAGGCTGTCGTTTTGAATTTTTTAGAACAAATCGTACTGGACATTTTTGACACTTTATTCAGGCACTTTTTGATGATGGCATCGCTTTTTCAGTGACTCTCAAAATGGCGGAGAAACACCTGTCAACTTTGGTTTTTCCTATGAACGTCATCTTGAATTCCAAAATTTTCAGCTAACGCTTTTAATTCTCTTTACAATGATGTATCACACAGGGTGGTTTAAAATCACGATTATGTCAAAAATGTGATTTTTCATTTTTAGCGAAGGGTGCTTTGGAAAAAACATTGTACCACTGATGTTAACAAAGTTCTGACAGTTAGATTCCAAATTATGTTCTTCATGTATGTGCTAACACGGTGTGTCAAACATTTTGTGATCTTCTGTAATCCATAAGAAAAAAAAAAACAAGAGTGAAAATTTATATTAATTTCTTTGGCATTTAACAAACTTGTTTTGAATTTTGTAATAGATACTATAATTACTGAGTGTTGCATTTGGAATGAAGAGGATATATCCATCCATTCAAAAGCGGTCATATCAAAGATAATATTTAGAACAACCTTGTATAACTTGTAGTTGTTGAGTGATACTGAATAATAAACAAATTGAGGTGTCTTCGAATTTCAATATATTTGACCAACTTTGCACACCATAAATTCGATAAAATTAGATTTTTCTTGAAATTAATATTGAGGTCAAAATACAATGAAATACAAGTTGTTCTGTAAAAATTATAATAAAACAACTTCAATTTGAACGCAGTATTTTTAATCGAGATTTGATTCAAGGTTATTAGTTTCAATTTTTCAAACACTTCAAAACACCTAACCTCAAAAATGGAAGATTTAATAGGAACACTTTTTACATCGAAGAAGAAGAGTTCAGAAATGGAAAAGTGAAAATATACAAACCCTACAATATTATTACACGTATAATTCACAAATTAAAACAACACCGAAGTGAAATACAGATGCAGAACGACTACTAAGTGGCAAACTAAGAATAATATTTGTGGAACTCGGTTTTCCTTCACGAAAATAAATCTATAGCTACTGGCAACTGGAATCATATTGGATTCTCAAATCTAGTTTATATTGACTTTGAATAAACATGTTTGAAGAAAGCTCTGAATACACATCTCCATTAATTAGTTCTCAACTCGTTAATAATTGATTTAGAAACGACACTGTTTACTTTGTAAACAAAAGTGTCGAAAACGACGTCCGAACTACTCAGCCAGGTGTCATGATTCGACACAATTGCAAAAAACAGAACTGAATGAAATGAAATTGCTCTTCTCTGGCTTATTCAATCTGTGAAATCATTGGACTACTTGCGAATGTAACAATAACATAAGCTTAGCTGATTAACTTCGCTGGCAAACATTGACACTTGACAGTGACGTGAGAGCGGCCACATATCAGCTGAATTCTTGAAATTCTGTTTATCGGATCATCATGGACTTAAGAAAACATGAAAACTTCTCGTTGTGGAGTTGAAACATCAATTCGATTGGCCAGTATGTTATGTATCGTGAGTGTTGTTAGTTAATTACAGATTACAATTTCAATTAGAGACAACAATGCAATATCAAACACGTGCGTTCCTAAAATTGGCACAAAAATAATACTCGAAGTTATACTAAAAATAAACAATTTCCAGAAACTCACCATGTGTTCAAAAATGCCAGAGGATGAATTTCGGTTCGGCTTGTTGTTCCGTCTTCAGATTATCCAGTTGACTTTAACAACTAACAATCCTTTAATGTTCACGTGATCACACTTATATACGAACGAATATATAAGTAAGCTATTTTTAACTCGGTTATTTGTACAAGTGATAAAAAACTTCTATGTTTTATTACCAGTGTATAAACTGCAAAACCGACGGGATATGTTGTGGATTTCGATTCACTCAATTTCATTTGAAGTTCCGCAGTTTTCCACTTTCTAAAAAACTCGAGAACTAGTTCGGGAAAAATCAAATTTCACTGCTCTTAACTATTCCGCGAATACCAGAAATAAAAGCAAACAAGTTTAACAATTATATTAATAGTTTCAGAACACCCACTTTATCATTATGAATAAACATGGTTATTCAAATAAGTTATTTATAAACATCTTCAGTACTTGTACATTACTCGTTCAGCTTACTTTGACGATTATTCCGTACTAAAGCAACTATGAACTTGTTGTCAGCCTACGTACAAACTGCGATTTCCGAAACTTGTTTCGAATTCGGCACGGAAAAATTCAACTCGTTTTGGGATCACACGGAACACACACCACTTACGCAGATATAAACCGACTGAATGATAATCAAGATCGAGTCGAGTGATCAACTCAAGTCCGAGTCCATCCAATCCAATCCAGCCTGTTGAATGTTTTCATCGAAATAGTGAAATCGCATAACGGTGTCTACATCTAGCGGAGTATAAAGTAAATTGGAGCAGTGTATTTTAGTCGAGTAGTGACATCTATGAGACCAGGAAACTAGCTAGCATACAGAAACCTACTATGATTCCTACATTGATAATTTATCAAAATTCAGTTGTCACTAGTCATCCACCATATTTGTTTACATTCCATAGAGGCCTGAACGGTTTCTCCAGTAATCTATTCCAATTACGTAATTTTGTAACGTTATAAAGAGATTTTATTTCGACATACAGGTTGATTCACCAAAATGATGCATTAGGTATTCATGGAGAACTAATAGAGGTAAAAGGTTATTGGCATTTGAAAATTCTAAAAAGTTGACTAATATATCGAACACCCTGAAGATACTCTTTCATCAATCAGTTGGGTGAATCACCCTGTATATTAGATGTCGGCAAATTCAGAAAGAGGCAATATTTTTCAAAATATATTTTTGATTTCATACATACATATGGTGAGTTCATTCATTAGTGTATTTCTTTTATATGCACTGATTGATTCTCAACACTGACGAATGAACTTGACAAAAAAATTGTCTTACATAGTATCACTTTATACAAAGTCTATTGAAAAATAGGTCTATTTGTTTTGATTCCAATTTCTCGACAAGATTATGTAGATTCCTAGGAATATTTTGTTGAGAGTTATCCAGACAAAATTATTCATATATGCATATAAAATCACCAATGATACTAGAATTATCCAAATTAAATTTGTGTAATTTGTTTCAATATCATTGATGATTCCTAATACAATGGACTGTTTAAATGGATTTTGATGTGTGATCAATTTTCGTACATTTTTCGAAAATTCTCCACACAACGTATATCATCTCATGAACATTGATGACCTCATTGTTTATTGAAAAACAGTAAGACCCAGCTTAGCGCTATTAAATAACAAAACAAACCGGTGGTAAATGTGGAAGACATTGAAGAATTTGTCAAAAAACAGCAGCTAGTCTTTCTGATAACAAGCTCAAGGCATCAACTGAGCAACAAGATTACAACATAAATAGTAGCGATTTCGAAAAGCATACCAAATTTTCGATGGTGTTTCAAATTATGGACTATTTCACTAAAAATGGTCCTAATTTTGATTATATTTCAGTTTTGAGCGTATAATTAAGAATTTATGGTTGACACTCAGACTTTGACTGTTACTGTACATTTCTTATCAACTTGAATATTAATTGGATGATCTTTTGAGAAGCTCTATGAGCAACACCAAATTTCAATTTTTTTAACCTTCAATCACTAGACATGTTGTCATCAACCAACCTAAACACTTATAAATAAACAATGGCGTTTTTTTTATATAAATGTTAAGACTCTGGAAGCACCATATTCCTGACTTAATACCTAAGTTAATGTATATTAACATACACGAAATAAAATTTGTATTACCAATACATGCTAAATACAGTTTTATAGTTGGGAAATATATTGATTAGACATTCAAAAAGAGCAGTTATTTTAATTAATCCTAGTTCTGATAATCAATTATAATTATCAACATAAAATATACACATTCTACCCTTCCAGTACAAATCACCATATATTGACAGCAACAGTCAAAGTGTCAACTACATACTCAACTTTATTCATTTTAGTAAAACACTGAAAACAGTCCATTGCACAGGTATCAAAACCAAGTTTCACGCTAGGAAGTGAATTTAGATTGAATTTCGAACATCAAATTAGTTTCTAGTTTTTTTGGTCTGAGTAGTTCGAGCGACAAGCAAAACAAAATACTCTACATAATCCTGTCGCGTTGAAAATAATATAAAGGTGTCATGTAATAGCTCCTCCATGAACTCTAAACAATATAAAAATCATTTGTACTGTACAAAAATACCTTAAATTAAATTTGACAGCCAGTAAAATCAAACAAAAATGGTGACTAATTATCCTATCACGTACGGTTAATTTCGCCAACCGTCAAGCATTGTTTTGCCTCATATTTCTCAAGTCTCGTAAATATCGCATTTCCGTTGCTTGTCTCAATAAATCTTCGAACGATTCTTCAGTTCGTACAGGATACGGTTCTTGATAACCATAATACTGTTGTTCTTGCATATTGTCTGAAAAAAAAACACATTATTTTTTGATAAAAATCTAACTAGATTATTTAGCGACAAAAGGGCAGCAAAGTTCTGAAAATAGCTCTCAAAAAGATTTGAAATATTCATATCATTATGAATTATGCAGTAAATGAACACAATTTAATAGATTTTTTTTTCAAACTCAACAGAAGACACTGAGACATTTGAGATCATCAAAACTTTGATCGACAAATTTTTCAATTTCTTATATGAAAGAAAAATAATTATGGGTACTCAATTTCCCTCAAACAATTTCAATAAAAACTTTTTCGAGACATCTGCCCATGGGGGAGCCAATTTTTCAAAACAGCATAATCGTGTTCTGTATGTCTAAAAACTACCATTCATAATTTTTTAATCGGTCCATATCATGAATGAAATAATAAAATCAACGGAATTGATTTCGAACATACAATTTCATGCGCCATTTTCGGAGGTTGCTCTCATTGGTGTAACGCAGTGTGACGTGCTTAACCCTACAAGCTCATGGACCTTGAGCTAACCAATCATAGATAACTGTTCCATGGTAAATCTTGCTGTGTTGCCGCACCAAAATATCACAACTTATTCTCGGAATAAAAGATGTGAAAGAATACAATATAAATGATATTTTTCCACAAATTATTATGAAATGATATAGTTATCACGTTCTTGAGAACATATATCAAAGAAATAAAGAGTCACCCACAAGTAAACTTGACAACATTGCACATGGTGTGAGCAAAAGATATATGAAAACAGACAAAGATAGACTTAGGGTGTAGCACGTCATACGCTCATAGCACCGCCCACTTATTTCTAGTGTTTTTAAATTTGGAATGAAAATTTTGCTTTCAAAACGCTGTAAAATCTATTTGCTTTGATTTTGCTCCTTGATATTGGATATACACTAGTTTGGAAGGATTTCATTACTTAGTGATCTTCCTCATCAAGGATTTTTATATGTACTCGTATAAAAGCCACTTTTGGCTACAAAAAATCGCCGATAAACACACGCTGAGGGACTATAAATAATTTTTAAAAACCGAGAACATAAATCTCTCAGGAACAATCTTCCATAGACGAAAACCTCCACAAAATACTCACCAAGATCGGCGTAATTCGTCTCGCAGAAAACCCGCCGACCTCCGAACGACAATTTGAATTTCGGTCCAGGATAATCGTTGCCGTGATCGATTGCTTTCAGAGCATCCGATATATCTTCATAGGTAACAAACCCATAGACATTGCTGTAAAAATTATTAGATTCAATAATGAGAGTATCAGGAACTTACATATCGTGTGGAAGAAACAGCGGTTATTCAGTAGTTCGGTCGTCTCACTTGAAAACATGTCCTTTCTGTGAACATAGAAGAAATGGTGTGCTGATTCAATCGAATAAGATAAATCTATACTCGATAACAACGCTTCGTATGTGTTTTGAACTGAGTATTCGGTAGACAACGTTGCTTCCTTCGCTTTTCTATAGATGGCGTTCGCGATAAGTAAACTTCGAATGAATAAATATATTATAGCCGGTTTCTTATGTACCGAAATTTATTTCGTTACTTTGAAGTAGTTCACGGATCATTCAATGTTGATGGCTTCAATTAATTATCATCTGTGTACCTATAAAGTTAACAAACATTTCTTCACCTATCGCAAGAAAAAACAATTCACTGAAATTCAATGTACTTACTAAAGTAACAAAATATACCGATTCGGTCAAAATGCATTGGATATAGAAGGAAAAATCCACGAGAGTAACAAAAAGAAAGCGAGTGTATTGAAATTCCACGTAATTAAGAGAGACACATTGTTTTTCCTGGAAATTCCTTACCTTCCACTGTCCCCACCCGACTCAGGCGGTCTCTGATGGGCCGTGTTGTCGACAATATTGCGAAATTCAATCAATGGATGAAACACGCCGACTATTTACAACCGCAGAGAAAGTAAAAATCGTCAATCTTTGAATGAACTGAGACAAGACATTCAGTAGTGTTCTAGTTTCGTTTGCGGATACCAAAGCTGAATTGTTGATCGAACTTTTGATGAAATAATGTCTCCAAATGATAAAAATATATATTTTTGCTTCATAATATTCTTATGAGAGCTCAGCATGCGCAGTTTCGATTTTCCCCACGTTACGAGCTACGTCCGACATATCGATACGATTTTCAGCGAAAAACAATGAAAAAATAACCCAATTGAAGTCACACATAGTCAATACGGCTACGAAAATTACTCACTTGCTATTATTTTTCTTCGTATGTATGCTGATATCGGTAATACGTCCGAAACGTCGGAACCGTTTCCTCAAGTAATCCCTGGTCGTGCCAGGTGGAATTTCCCCCACGTAAACCACCCTTCTCTCCACAACCGCCCGATGTTTTTCCCTTTCACGGATTGTCCTCGGCGAAAGAGATCTGGACCTCGATCGACTGTTACGGAACGAACTACTTCTGGAAATAAAAAAGAAATTAGTACACGTTTATTGATATTACAAGTAAATGGTCTGCGCATTGACAGCCGGTATAGAAATGACAGGATGTGTCTGTCATGCGATTATCTTTTGTTTTGAACATTTTGAATACCTTCGCTGCGCCATCGAAATTGAGGATTTAGAAGAAAATATTTCTAATGATGATGAGAATCTCAATTGGAATAAACAATTCACGACGATAACTGATACTTTTTTTTCGTAATTTTGTGAATAGGCGATTTGGATAAAAATCATTGCAGTCACAGCATTGTTAATGGGGTCGAAGGTATCAATTCGTAACTATTTTCATTTCTTCGAAAATAATTAAATTAAAATTGCTCCATATCGCAGTACCAAAGTTAAGACTTTTAGGATATACATTTATAGGAAGTTTTCTTCTTAAAATGTGTCAAAGAATAACCCGTTCAAATATTAGCATGTCTTTAAGGAACACCCTGTATATAGTTTCAATTGTAATTTTTCATGGCAAACAAATAACAGTATAAAATAGCTGATTCATGAGGGATCGTCATAAACTAATTCGAGTAAAATGAAAAGTACTAACCCTGAATATCGTGGTGAAGAATATCTAGACGAAGATACTCTACTGTAGGGACTTCTGCTTCTAGAACTGCTATAAGACGAAATTGAATTCCTCCTTGTTTTCCTTCGACTAAAACAAAACATATTCGAATGATTTGATTTGTCATGTAAAATCATAACTTTTTTATCCAAAATGTTACTGATTTTTCTAAAACTATATCTTTCTAGATTCTACTCAAAAAATGCGATTCCTGAAGGAACTAAAAATCACTCTGATGGGGCCAAGTTGGTTTCAAGACGAGCCTTACTTGATGGAAATTTTTATTTCTTCGAAAATAATTTTTCCATTTGTTAAAACTTTATGACACGACTAGCTGACCCGGCAAACGTTGTTTTGCCTTATGAATAATTTTCAAGTAATTTCTAGACAGCAAAATAATGATGTAGGGAGTCAGAGAAGTCTTATTGTGTGAGAAAAACAGGAGACCGGCTCCGTTCTCATCCCTACTCCGTGCTGTTTACTGGGTCAGAAGTGACACCTGTAGACAACTGGCGGGGATAACTAATTAAATGACGATTCATCAGTTATCGACCAGGGAGGAAAAATGATTGAATTACTAAAATGGCTATTAAAAAATAGGGGTTGGTGATAAAAGGGTAAAAATTCAGGGTTGTATGTATTTTGAAATGGGACATAATAAAAAAAATAGAGAAATTAAAAAATGTCCGATTCTCAGACCTACTCAATATGCTCACAAAATCTCTTGAGAATCGATCAAGCCGTTTCGGAGGAGTATGGTAACGAACATTGTGACAAGAGAATTTTATACACGGCTTTAGAAATGTCTGGAAACGGTCGATTATTCGGTAAAATATACAAGGTAGCAAAAAAAGTTAAATACAAAAGTTTTAGGGTTTTTAAGCGTCTACTAGACAGTTGAAATTTTAATTATACAGGGTTGGTCATAAAGTCGTCACACAAAAGTTGCATTTTTTCTAATGGAAACCCCTGTATATTATTGGATATATCAATTCCAGACTTTTCTAAAGCCCTGTATATAATATTACCGTTTAGTCGCCATATTTATTCGCGTTCCGCCAATATTCCTGCATGCAAAACTGAATTCACCGGTAGATAAAAACAAACGAAACCCAAAGCTCTCACCTGTCATACCGAGGAGTCGGCGTATCACTATCCGAATCGGAAGAAGAAGAATCCGAAGAATCGGTGTAGCTCGACTCCGAGACCCTCCTATTGTAAGACTGCGCTGCTCTCCTCTGATCCTCCACGATGCTCAACAGCGCGTCCTCCACCGGCTCCATCTCCTTGTCAGTTTGACAGGCGACGGAACTCGTCTGCGGAGGCACCCGCGACTTTTCCAGGTACGAAACGACCAAATTTTCGCCGTGCACATCGTCGGACGGTCGTCGAGGCGGATCGCGCGGCTCGCCGAGTTTCGGGAGTTTCTCGATCACGCAAGCGATCAGGGAGTTGCGGTCGATTTTGATTTTGGATTTCTGCAGCAGGGGTCTGATGGAGGCTAGTTGCTCGTTGGCGGCTATGGGATCGTTCGCCATCTTTCATGTGGAAGAAGAAATAGCTCAGAATTAGTGTCACGTGGAATTATATCATTTTTCATCATGAAATCGAAAGTTTGTTTCAAGATCGAATATAATATTCGGATGAAATCCACTTGGAAATGGTGAGATTTCAAAAACTACGCTCTCTGTGACGTCAGAACTGCTTATGCTGAGTTGCCAGCTGTACTATTTCGGGGCTTCTGGGGATTTTTTAATTTCAGTATCGTTAATTAAAAATTCCCATATTTTATGAACGAATAACCCGTGATTTTAGTTTGAGGAAGCATCAAACGTTTTGTGAAGAATAGTCAGGGAATACTCGCGTCATATGTCATTATTATCAAAGTTATCGTCTGCCTCACCAAAATTGACTTGTGGGATTGCCAAATTGATTTCAAATTTATTTTATCGCTCATTTATATGCACCGGAATTGATTTTGTTCTCTAGTTTTCCATTAATCACAAAACAATTGGTTTTTCATTTTAATATACAGGGTGTTTCAGAATTGCACGGCAATATTTCAGGTTCGTATTCTCCGGTACAAAATAAGGAAAAAGTTCATTTACAGGGTGTTAAACATTCGTTAATAAATTTCTTTTTTATTTAATTTTGATGCTTTAATTAAAATATCAAATATCAAAATATTAAAAACATTTCAGAGTATGTAACTCTGAGACAATTTACCAATTAAATAATTTCTGAGGAAACTGAACGCAATTCGACAAATAATCAGGAGGGACAAAATTTAGGTGATAGATTGAAGAACTAAAAAAAAAAATTAAATTCACCAGTGGCGTACGAGCATTTTTTTCTCGAGGCTTTCCTGAGACCTCGGAAAATGTAACACCCTGTATGGTATTCGGAAAACATTTACTTTCATATCAAGCAGCACCTATTGCTCGATACTCATTCAAAATTCGAAAGCTCTATCTGCATTAGATCAAGCACAATAAAATGAAAACCTAATTCTTTTGTAACTTTCAACACCCTGTAACTCCGTTAATAATCGAGATCGGACACACGTTCATAGGAACTTTTTTCCTTATTTTGTACCAGAGAATAAGTACCTGAAATATTGCCGTGCAATTCTGAAACACCTTGTATAGCAATGAATAAATCGAAACGACATTTCCGCTGTCGTTTCGCAGTTGTGACGTCACAAAGCTGCGAGTTTACCGTGAAATTTATTTTAGTTGCCTCGAATTTTTCGTTTAATAACTCAGTTTCTTGACCTTCTTGACGCCGTGGTATTTTTCTCTCTCTCCTATTATGACTTGAAACATGAATAACACTCAAAAATAAAGTAAACCTTTACCTCTAGATCTCTAGTATCCACTGCCACGCTAACTGTAGTTCTCATGATCAAATTGGGCGGCAACTCGACGGGTTTCGGGGGCAGGATCACCATAGGCACTTCCGGTTCCTTTTTGGCGGCTTTGGGGGCAGTATTAAGTAGTTCCACGGTCATGCGCCGCATCTTCTCCTGGTGCCTCAACAAACGAGTTTCCTCGTCCTCTTTCTGTGAGGCGGATTGGCTGGTACTGCCCGTGTCTGTTGACGTGTCAGTGCCGGTGAGGGTCTCTTGGAGACCTCTCCGACGTTTCTTGTATTCCTCGAGGTTCAGTCTTTTTTTCATTCTGTTCATCTTCTGGAAAATCGCTGTCATAATATCTGCGATGCATGTGCTTTCGATGAAAATGCAAAACATTGAACCGGTTTGGGGATATTTTAGAAAGCCATGACCAATTTTGTTCTAAATTTTGACGTTTATGTCAATAACATTATTACAGCTGATTTCTTCGTGTGGATTTTCTGCTTAGTTATACCGGGTGTAATAGGATCATGGTATACCCCATTTTTCTCGTTTACTTTTAGAATGAAACATTTCAAATTGGCAACAGCAACTACTACCATCCAAATGATTTTCTTGCCACTTCCGGTTTCACCGGAAGTACCTATTACTTTTCATTTTCAAATGGGACACCCTGTATCTCAATACATTTTCGGATTCTGTAAAATTTTCTGAATTCAACGAAACCAAGTAAGTGACATTTTTTTTAAATTTTTTTTTGTTTTTCATTCAATTGTGCCATGATGGTTCCGAAAATGGAACCATATTGGTACCATTCATTAGTTCCCCCAAAAACGTGATCATTAATATATCTTATAACGTTGTGCGCAAATAAAACCAAACTTAAAGCTAAAAGAAAATCAAAAAATAATTAAAAAAATATTGAATTTCAAAATGTCACTTGCTTGGTATCGTTGAATTCAGAAAATCGTACAGAATCCGAAAATATAATGAAATAAAGGGTGTCCTGTTTGAAAATCGAAAATAACAGGTACTTCCGGCGAAACTTATTTTTTTATACGAATTATTATTCTAGAGCGGTTTCAACCCTTCAAGATGACACTTGACATTTTGTCAATTACGGAGACAGAAAGATTGAATAAAATGACGGCTATTTGTGATTAGATTAAAGATCACTCTATTCACGTAGCGGAACCCTTCCTAAGTCTCCTGACTTGCCTAGAGGCAAAATCTGCATCAGAGTCCGTTAAAGCTAAGAAAGCCTACGGAATTTTCCACTCAAATTCAATTCGATTCCAACGAAAAGAGAAAGTTCCATACCGAAATTACATTTAATGTTCGCCCTTCAACTATAGCCATACCCTGTGCAGGGCCATTTGGTGAACAGTACCCGTTCTGCATTATTCAAACGGCTCAGGGGTTGAGCGAAATGGTTTTTGTACTTTTAGGTAGAGAAACCCGTACCCAGCTGTCAGGTCTGCCTGATTGATGGTCAACAAATTCCTTCTTTGTGGAAACAGACCTAACAAAATACATGGTCGGCGTTCGCAATATAATTATCCTAGATGTCAGGTTTGCAATAGAAGAATAAACATGACGAATGTTGGTAAAACCGGAACTCGAAATAAATCTGCAAAAGATGCAACCAGCATGTGTTGCAAAAATTGTACTTTTGTATTGTTATTGTCCTAGGACCATCAGAAGTGGATATGAAAAAATAAGTAATTGGACTCTTCAAGAATGAGATCTTGTTTAATTGACTTCAGAATAAGCAATTGTTAGTTTTTTTATATCATTTGCGTTCAAGAATTATCGAAAAGTATACAAACATTAACAGAAAATTGAATTCTGATTGATTCTATAAACTTCTATAAACATCAGAATTCATTGAGTTGTTTAGTTTCTCTTAATTCATGGGAATTGATTCATTCAAGAAATTTTCTATTTTAAAAATAATGTCAGATAATCGACATGTTTAATTTTTCAAGAAAGTTATTACAAAATATGTGTTGTTCTGAAAAATCGAGTAAGTGTTATTGAAAATTCAAACTAACATGTGGAATACATTGTTTGGTTAAAAAATATCAAAATAAGTACCCTAATATTTTAATTTCAATGAAAGGATTGATTTATGTGTAGGAAAAACATATGAAAAGAATTGTTTACTTGTTATTGTTGTGTTAGTGTTGCCATTTGAACAATTGGTACTCAAATTATACAAATCAATTAAAATTTTATAATTTTGATAATAAGGAAATTTGTCCTAATGATAAAATTTGTCTCAACTCTTTCGAATAAATAGACCATCACCTGACTAAACAACTCAATTCTTTATATAATTTCATAAATTCTTATCTTAATGCTACTTCTATTTTTCACCATTAAATAAAAAATACGGTCGGCTATCTTCAAACAAACTTTAAAATTACTAGGCTATCTTCCTTTATCATCGAGACAAAAAAATTTGTGTCAAAAATAGCAGCAGTTAAAATATATACAACGATTTTCGAACCCCTAATGGTACGACATTGACTATTATTCTCAAACTTTTTGGCATACCTGTGAGAACAGCTTTGGGTCTTTCTTATCTTTAGTCGTTTGTTAGTTTGCGATAGGGATAGATAAAATACCCTGAGAAATGGCCGACATATAATCTATGATTTCGTTCAGAATTTGGTTGAAGATAAAAGCAATTTGGTTTATGAAATTGTGGTCTATCAACTTGTACATTTTAATTGTTCTGGGATGAAACAGATTTGTTATTTGTTTCGACAGAATGGCGTCTGCGCAAATTACAATCTCAATTTATTTGTCGTTAAATTAATTTGTATTTAATATCTCTAGTGGAGAGAATAATGATGAAAAGATGGAAGATTAATGACAAAGAAGTGTGCTAACATCCGAAAAATAACTATAAAAGTATTTATCAAAGGTATTTAGAACTTTATACCTTGAATTGTTTTTCAAATTTCAAAATATAAGGATATTAAACATCCTAAACTGAGTTCAAAAGCTGACTTTTTACACTGGAAAATGAAGAATGCAGAACCGGAACTGACAGAATGTTACAACAACAGTAGATCTCGAATGAAAACATAATATAATGCTCCCAAATAACGACGATATAAGTAACATATCAAAAATGCATTATATAAAGTGAGTCATCAAGATTTCCTACATCGATTACTTTGCTATGAATGACTAATACGATTTCTCATCATTTGTACATCATAAAAACCCTTCTGAACAATAACCCAAAATTATTCTCATATATACAGGGTGTGGCCACCGAAAATTGATGTTCCCCAAATGGAACACCATATATGTAATCGTTAATTAAAATTTGCGAACAGAACATTTTCCTTGTGTTGTCAGATTGAGTGAGTTTTTATTGTGAGTATTCAATTTCAACAAGATGTTATCACTCAAATCTCTTGATTTACCAAAGTTTTGGAGGTGATAAACCCATCGATAGAAGTTTAACACTAACGAGCTTTGGACAGTTACAAAAAAATTCAAAAATTGCGATGGAATACTCACAAACCACTTTAGGAACATTGTTACACACTAAATACTCAACAGACTGATAGGGAGAAGTCAAAAAAAATTTTGGAGTATGTTTTTTATGAATAAACAAGAAAGTGTTTGGAATAATATCATTTTTGACCTTGAGTATGAAACGTGTGAACTTTGAATTTGAAAACAAAGTGGCGAATTATTCTAATTCTCAGTGAGAGGTTATTCGGTTAAATTCATTTGTTTTCTTTTCGGCTCGATAATGTGAATCAAGTAAATAAATTTTCTTCTGAAAAAGATAATTATCAAATTTAATATCTGACCAATTTTTAGCCATAACTCGTAAGAAACTAATCACCAATATTTCAACAAACCAACCAACAAATCCTGAACATTGAAATAGCGAGAACTCCAGTGGGTGATTTCGATCCACTTCACCGAATCGTCTAAGAATGAGTCTACCATTTAAAATATAATTTGTGTTTGACACTCACCCTGAGAACGGATACCATCCTCGTCCCTTCAGCGTTAACGTAAACCGGCTGATCATCCATCGATGAATCGTCTACCCGCTGTTGAGTGACCGGCTATGGACATTTATAAAAAAAAACTACTCAGAAAAAAAATACAAACTAACTATCATGCACCTTTTTACTGCGAATCGATGCTATCTTAGTTACTTCATGAATAAATGAAACTGTATTTTAAACGCGTGGTAGAATTTGTGTTTTTTTTTTTGGAGGATTCGGGGCCTACCTTCAATTTCATTTATTATTATGGCTAGCGCAATTTTTTAGCACGTTTGGAGGTTATGGAACATCCAGGAATATTTCAATAGGTAATCACAAAATAAAAATAAATAAAATCAAAACAATATAATAACAAAAATATATTCTTCTTGTATATACAAAACACATACATAATATTTAGCAAGTACATTCATTTCAGTGGCTAATAATGATCCCTATTTTGATTCATAGATACTTACTGGCTATGAAGAAGGTTTCCACCAACTTTTTATATCACAAAAATCAAGAAATTGATTCAACTAAAATCACAACCTCCAAACGTACTACATAGTCTGAATACAGGGTGTTTTTCAAAGACACGCTAATTTTCAAGGGGGTGATTCTTCAAATAATGAAAGAACTTTTCATAAAACTTTGAAGTACAAAGCGATGAAGATTTGGAAAAATATTAATCTTGTATTAAAATCAAAAATTATATTCTAGCCAATTTTGAAATTTTAAAATTTATGTATTAGTGGTGTCCGTCTATATTTGGAGAAAACATACTTTGCGCCACTTTTTTTTCTCAAAATGAAAACCACTTCCGCGACCTCAATTCGTAATTGTTATCGCAAAAAATGTTTTCCATTAGCATCTATTCCTTGAGAATCTGATGCAGTTGTTATGTTTTTTATTATATCGCATTACTACCGACTAACAATCTGTATCACCCTGTACCTCAAAAGTTGGAACTGTTAGAACATACGTTCATGGGAAGATTTCTTCTTAAAATCACCCCAACATTCATCATTTTGAATGTAAGTACAGTAAAAAACCATCACGTTGAACTGGCGAGCCTAAGAAGTCGTTCCCCATACAAAATAACAACACGGTCTTTAATCCTTACCCTGAGAACGGATACCATCCGTGCTCCTTCAGCATTGACATAAACCGGCTGATCATCCACACGCTGTTGGCCCACCGGCTGCCCATTCGTGAGCCGTTTGCCGATCGACTCGACGTCATTCGGTTGATTCCTCATCATGTGCGCTTCCACAATTTTTTTGTACACCGGCTGCGTATCCGTTTGTGGTTTGCCCATCGGCTGAGTGACAGTCACTTTTTGCAACACCATTTTCTTCTCCATCGACTGCACGTTCACCAGTTGCCTGCCCTTAGCGCTGCCAGAGGCAGAAACCTTCCTCGTATTACAGTAATCGTGATCGAGCGTGACGTTTTTCAAGTTTTCCGAAGTTTGGGCGTCTTTGAGGTCTCTCGCCTCGGCATCTTTACTTTCTTTGGTACGGGCAGTACTGGATTCTTTGGGGCGGGTGGCTAAAACGTTCGCTGGTCGGGCGGCTATTAAGTTAGCAGGTCGGGCGGCCCTGAAGTCTACAGGTCTGGTAGCTATGACGTCCGAATGCCGAGCAGCCTCAACGTCTCCACCATTTTGGGTAGCTTTGAGATCGACGGACTGGCTGGTCACTGTGCAGGTGGCGCTTTCTCGCTGTATGTGGCGTTTCTTTGTTGGGACTGGGTCGATTATACTGATGGGTTTGCGTTTGCTGGATTGCTTTATGGGGTAGAAGATAATATTTTTATTTATTGAAGACATACATGATGAGTCAAGTTAAATTCACCTTCTCCATCTGTCATAATATGATTAGCAATTCAGGTGACGATATTGACATTCACTTTGTGTACTGGTAACCAGATTCGAATTTAAATCATGAAATATTTGACATTTTCAATAAATTTCTTGTACTTACCTTTATTCTATTGATGAGGTCTTTGGATGGGATGTCGATGGCCTGCTTCTTGGGTTTCGTGGGAGCAGGTGGAGTGGAAGAGGTAGTTGCGTCGCGTATTTTGGGCACTTCTGGGGCTTTGAAGAAGTTCGGTGGTGGACCTCTTTTCGTCGATATCGGAATCGATCTTTCAGCTTTCTTAGAATATCTGACCGCTCTGTCTTTAGCTTTTGGCAATGACTGTCTACCGATTTTTCTACGAGGTACTACAATTGCAATAAAAAATCATTAAGATGATGTCTATGCCGAGTGATTGTATTTTCATGATACCTTTAAAAGTATGCATTTGCAACTCCAGAAAATTATCAGAAATTGAAGGTATATTTTTCGCGAGTTTTCAAGTTCAAAATTATATAGTTTTTTTCTACTGACGAAAAAAATGTACTATTTTATATTCTAGCTATACAGGGTCTTTTGTTCAATTGGATTTCCAGGACAAAAGTCGATATTTTCAAATTTTTGATAAACATTGTCAAAAATTACCAACATATTGAGTGTGACATCAAATGTTCTGTGAAATTAGCTCAAAATTATTTCAGATATCATAATGAGTTCTAGTTCAAGGGCTGATAAAATTAGATAAATTTCATAGTCAATAAGCTAAGCAACAAATGATAAGAACTATTCAATTGAAATCAGTTTTAATGATCGTAATATACAGGGTGGCAATATGAGGAAAATTTCTGGTTTTATTTCTTTTGTTTTAATTTGAAATACCCTCTATTGATTATATTCATGGAATCTTCGAATATTTTTGTTAATATAGGGAGATAAAATGTTCCTCATTAATGAGATGACCTTTAATTTTCAGTTTCAATCAAAAACATAGTTCAGTTAATTTCAATGGACCACCATATATATTCATATTGAAATATCATTACAATATTGTACCTAAATGCTAGACAAATTTGAGTTGTTGAGAATCAGCCTGTCTATACCCAAAGGGGGTGTATAAAAATATAAATATGTTTAGGGTAGGTAATGTCTACCCAAATGTACCTGAATGGATTATATAAAATCCCTCTACAGAATAATAAACCATGCCCAAAAATATGCCTTTCAAAAATGAGCCTGAACTTGGTACAAGAACAATGAATGGTCAGATTTTTGGATGGTTATCTCTGAGACAGTTTTCTGTGAATTTTTATGGTTCAATAAAATATTTTGATACTGTGAACAAAAACCACTTACAAAGAAATTAAATGATGATTACCTCCATACCAATATTTCCACATAAAATTTTTTGGAAATCTTCACAATGAATGCTTAATTTGTATTTTGAAGAAACCTTACCTTGAGGTTCCTTCCGGTGATCCATCTTTGTTGGTTTAGAAGATGATTCTTTCCTTTGTTCATATTCCTTGTTCTGTGTGAATACTGGCTCATCTTTCTGTTGTTCTTCTACTTTTGTTGAATCTTTCTTAGGTTCAAGCAGAATAGTTTTACGAATGTCAATAGCACCATTTATATCTCCATTGGTTATACTTTCACTGAATTCATTCAAGTCATCTTCAATTTCCACATCCCTATCGGATTCATATGTACATCCCTCATTTACATTTATACAATTATTATTATTATTATTATTGAATTCCAAATTTTTATATAATGGACTTTCACTCAAAAAATCATAATCAAACAACTTGGCATCACTGCCAATAAAATCAAATGTGTCAAGTGCCTCAAATTGATTTAGAAGGCTTGTAACATCACCAGCTTCCAGGATTGGAGATATATCATCATTATTATTTGATATTGTTTCAACATCAACATCTTCCTCCAATATATAACGTTTTGCTTCCAAATCAATTTTTTTGACACCAGCTCTAGGCTTTCTCACAGAGAATGATTGACTTTCAATAGCTTGACTGTCAATAGCTTCGCTGCTGATCTGTTGACTGTCAATAGTTTCGCTGCGGATCTGTTGACTATCGCTAGGTTGACTACCAATAGGTTGACTATCTATAGGTTGGCTTTCTATTGGTTCAATTTCACTATATTCTGATTGATCTTCTGATGTTAGAAAAGTTGTGATGTCAAAATTTTCAGGGTTCAGTAGATTCAAAGGATCTTCTATGAGATCATTTTGGAAGCATATGCCACCCGCATATTCCTCAGGCATTCCAAAAGTAGGACTAGAAGGCTGAAAGTAAGAGAAAATCAATCCCATGATCATTGTCAAGTGAATTGTCATTTCTCAAGATTTCATGGAATTTATTGGACACAAATCTGGTAATGCAAATAACTTTCAATTCCCATTAAGTTTCAGTACTGCCAATGTTTCCATCAGAAATCAAGTGAGGTAAATGAAAATTGAATGAAATTCTTCAAACACCTGTTGTAAAAATAACTACAGTTCTGAATTTCTTATATCAGATAATATAAAATATTTTGAACTAGTAAGTCCAATATGAAATGTTTTTAAACAACAACTAAAGATTAGTCAACTTCTTCGAACTAAGAAATATAATTATCAAACATTTTCTACTATTACTGTTACTACATTTTACTTACATCAAGAGTAATGGACTGATTTATATCATTTAATATCTGTATGCATTCATTTCTATAAGTAGGTAACTCAGTCACTGGTAACTTAGGCATTGCAACAAATGCGTCTTCAAAAACATTATTTTCCCTAATGAAAAAACTTTATTAGATGAATGTTCTGTTAAGAAATTCATAACTTACTCTCTATCGTTATCTGTATTCCATTCAATCAATTCATTATGGCCAAAGTTATTGACAAGGTCCAGATTAGTATCAAAGCTTGAAACGAGTTCCTAGCAAATGTGATTAATTAGATGGGGCATTTAGAAGAAAGACAATAATTGACTTACTGCGAAATCTAGTTCACTGAAAGGGTTAAACGTTTCGAACTGTTCGTCGATCCTTGAAAATTCCATCACAGAGTATTCCATATTTACGAGTGGCCTCACTTTCACACACGAAGGTTTGGAGAATTCCAACTGAATGGACAACTTCCAGAAGTTCACAGGATTCGATTCAATGTTATTGTACAGACACCAAACTAATATCCACCACAAAATCGGCGTATTTACGTAATAAAACGAGATTTAAAAACACCAGGCTGTTTTAGGTTATGAAGAGAAATCACATATTTTTTCGAACTGTATTCACTGATCCGAATAATTGTTTTCGAACTTGTTTTTGTATTTCGATTTTGCACTTCTAACATGTGTCCTCATCCATTATTCGCTGTAGAGCACGTGTTTTCAACAATATTTATCACTCGACTAAAAATTGTCCCACGTGAAACGACTACCTCTTACACCTCAACAATCGTCATAACCAATTCGCATGCGTCCAATAGCGCGTGCGCACTTGCGCATGCTCAGTATCATCAGATGGCAAGAACACATTTAGCACATAGCCAAGAGTGGCCAGGAACTCGATTTGAAACCACAGAACTAATCCATCACCAAATTGAAAATTGTACTTCTTCAAATGTTGATCGCGAATATTCGTTAAACTGATTTCGTGGAATGAATGAATCAGTTCAAACCACCCAATAGAGCTCTGTAGTTATTTCGATTATGTGTCAAACGCACTTGTATGAGTCTTGTCACTGGTTGCCCTTGAAATTTGATGTGTTGGACATGGATTTCGAGCCACGAAATCTTGGCGGGAAATGATTTTCATCACAGAACGCACACTTCACAGTACCGGCAATTTTCAGATTGCCCGTATGTACTTATGTGAAATAAACGAGTTTTGGGTTGCATAAAAACATTATATTATATGAAGTGGAGATAAATGAAAAATGTAAAGAGTATAATACTATCACTTCTTATCAGTGAACTGTTGAGATTCGTATTGAAAAAGGTTTTGAAGAATGGAAAGTTTGTACCTGGACCTGAAGAGAAACCATATTCATTGTATTGCCATATGCTATGGTACGGTAAATTTAATAGACCATGTACATTTGAATTATCTATATATCTACCTATAAAGACTGACTGCTTTGTGCCGGAAATGGTACAATGATTGGAAAAATGTCAAATTATTCAAAATTGAGAATCTGCCATAGAATCATGTTTTAAAGAAATAACAGCTCAGGAAACTTTTTCATTACTCTATATTCACAATGAAATTCGACCTTTTCTCGCTCTTGATCTGTCAACATTGTGAATTCCTGGTCTACATTCACGATATGATATTTGCCTCATATAAGCCTCATATAAGTCGCTCCAAAACTTCGCACTTACGATACGATACGAGTCCTTCACAACGTAATAGGCATAATGAATCATTCTCGCGGTGAGAATGCAGACAACCAACAATTCCGCCGATATCGGGGTGAATTATACCTGTCGATCGGCATCGTACGCGATTCGACCACCTGTTGAAGGTCAACTCCTTCCCGCTACCGTGCGCCGCCTGCCTAGATGTAAAGCGAATCCGAAATAATAATTTTGTATGCGATCGCGAGTTCCGTCCTAGCGACGACGACGACGAGCTTTCGCGAAACGGGCGGTGATTTAGCGCGAAGAGCTTTCCGAGGTATTTCGATTGTGCGCTCAGTGGGAAAACCGAATTTTTCTCTTAACGGAATATCAAAAGCAGGTAATTGTTTTGCATTTTTGTTATTTTTTGTGTTTTTCGAAAATAACTGTACATGTATGTGTATCTCAGCTAAATATTATATTTTTGGTATTTGAATTGGTTTTTAAAAAATAAGTGACGACTTGAAGATTGCAAAGAAAAATCTTTAATCGAAGGTTTCTGTTAGAATTCTGTTTTTCCGACATTGTTCAATAATTCTAGACTTTATTCGATGAAAACATTTCGAGAAAAATTTTTGATTTTATGCAGATTTTCATTTTTATGAATAAATATGAATGAATACACTGTTTCGAAAAATTTAAAATACAAAATTTTTTAACTTTAGACTACAAATATTAAATACTTAAAAAATGCACCAACGTTATATTTTGTTATTTCAATTCTTTACTAATTTCATTATATTCATTTATTTATAATCAATGAAATATTGAGTGTTTCTTTTCTTTTAAGCAAAAATGAGGTAAAGACGGTGAAATTTCTGAATTCATAAGTGATTATTTTGAAAAATATTATTTCAATTCATTTCAACATTCTTTCAATAAAATAAGTTTTTTAGAAATTCTTTTATTGCACGAAATCGTAAAAAAAACATTGAAGAACATTTTGAAATTAGGCATTAGAGTTTCAAACTCAAATAAAAATTACATTTTCAAGTAAAATCAAGAAGAAAACAATTGATGTATTTTGTATCATTCTTGAATGCACTCAGTTTTTGTAGAAATTTTCAGGTATATTTCATAGTACGACTCAGGTAATAAAATCTGAAAAGTTACCTCCCCCATAACTTCGGTTTTTATGACCAAATACCAACAATTTTGTTCGATGATATCTGTCAGCACATCAACTTCCTTATTTTATCGAAACAAAACAGACCCTGTGGGGTTAATTATTCGCAGAGTGACGTCATCGATCCCACTACTATGAATGTATCTGTTTTGTCAAAAATTATTCGATTCTTCATTTGGATTATTCAATAAAAAACTTCACCTTGTTGATAATATATTCGATAGTAAATCGTAGTCACGATGTCGCTAGTACATCACAATCAATGATGAGGTGTCCTCATTCTTTTTTTCTTTCAGAAAATAATTGGAATTGGAATAATTTATCTTCCAAGTACGTTTCTGGTATCAGGTATTTAGGAATGCCTAATGGTATATCGAAATGACAGATCAATATAAAGTTTGGAAAGTTTCCATGGTAATAATTTTCCGATTAACTAAATGGACAAATAATATCTTGAAAATTACTTTGTTGTCGTCTCTCTATATTGAATGCTTGCATGTCCACAACCTATTTTTTTTTATACACAATAGTAGTTTAAAATGTCAGCAAATTTTCATTATAAACAATGCTGCAAAAATGACAAAACGTATCATGGTTCTGGTATATTAAGAAACCAATAACCAGAATCGAATAAGCTTTACTACAACAATATGAACAATAATAAATGGTGATTTACTTTCCATTATACCACCCCTATTCTCTGAGATATCTCTCTGTTTCATTTATCTAAAGATATCGTATTGAGGTTTACGTCAAAATACGCCTATGGTTTCACAGGCAACTTGTATACAATGCAATCTATCACATTGGCCATGAGCCTACGGCTGACGTCATGTCAAAAAGATATTTTAAGTATTTTGTACCAATTAATCACGGACCATAGTAATTAAGTACATAATTGTTTTTATTTCAACAGGTTATCTAGAATCTATTATTTCTATTATTGCTATTACTATTTCATGGAATTTCTGTTTGAGGCCATACTTTTATATAAATTTATAACTATGGTTTTTCTCTTACCCACTTCGAAGTTCAGTTTGAATAAAGGTTAGTTATACAATAAATAAGAAGATAAAAAAAGAATGCACCAATGAAATCACATATTTGTCACTAGTTGACATGACATGTGTAATTTCATTGGTGTATTCTTATTTTATCTTCTTCTTATTTGTTGTATAAACTAACCTTAACATTTCTTAAGTGTTGAATACACGATCTCAAACGAACGAATGACAACAGAAATGAAAGACAAAACTTCTCAAGTAATTCAAAAGAGGACTGAAATCAGATGTCTAAAGCCTTTCTTTAATGCATGCGTATTCATTGTAAAATATTTCATAATTCTATAGGTGCTATACTTGAATTTGAGTGAAAATTAATTTTGTTTCATTGAGAAATCATAATTGCCAAACTTCCTGTCTTAGGTCACTTTTCAAAACCGACACATTATCAAGTGAAATCATTACAGATTCAAAAGATAAAATAACCTACAGGGTAATCCATTCACTAATGTGTATCAACCACAGTTTCATAGCATGGAGTGTTGTGACAGCCTGTCAGATTATGTCACTTGTCTTTTTCCATCACTGTTCATGTTTCTATTCGGAATGAAAATTGGTTACTTTTATGCAATATTGAAAGAATGAAAGAATTTCTTGCTCTGATGGATTCCATAGTTTCATTGTTGAAAAATAAGCAGATCTGTCACAAAAATATCTTCGTTGAATAAATAGACTGTACGTACATAAATATTTTTGTTGAATAAACAGAGACCGATTTTCTAACTTCGACAACGAATTTCTCAAGAACACATCTCTTTGTTACTTTGGGCATAGCTTTGGGGGACAAATACTTTCGAAAAAAGAAAGAAAGAAGAAACGGTTTGAAAGCTCAGAAACGGACCCTTACAGTATCGAGAGACGAAATGTCTTTCTTTTCACTTGCTAGAGGAAATGATCATCTGTGCTATTGAGTCTTCTCTTTTGTTTATGGTTACCATAGTAACTAACAAATTAGTTCGTAAATGTGTTACTTAGTTGAGTAAATATTTGATCCGGAACATCTCGACTTTTCGAAAGAATTGCAATTCCAATATTGATTTCATATTTGCAGAATTTACTTTGTGGAAATGTGTAATTTTTAAACATGGCCAATTGTTCATTGTAGGAGAACATGTCAATTGGAACCATCATTTTGCAATTGTCAAAATTTCTCAACGAAACTACTTGGTGACTTTGTTAGGGTGTTGAAAGCAAATTGAAAGTCCCCAGATCCACAGCTTATTATTGGTGATTTGTTAGATGATTAAATCACGAATTCTGATTGGGTATTGGATAGTTGTCAGTTGTCAGTCGCCACAAAGAAATATCACAAGATTAAGTCAACTGTCAACGAAGAATTGTTATATCAATTCGTTGCAAATACGAATAATCGCAGAAGAAAAGTTTGCTTTTAGATTGAAATCACTTGTCAAACAGAATGAAATAAAGCGTTCTTTGTCATCTGTCATTAGGAAATTCTTTTTTTTTTATTTGGATGCATACAATTTCACAAAAACGCTTTTAACTTTTCGAATTAGATCAATATGACATTTGACAAATGAATTATATATATCTCGTCGAACCGGTAACCTCAGGATGCTGTATATCAAGAAGAAACTATCTTGAACATACAGAGTCATTGGGAATCCCAAGTACAAGAGCTAATTTGCATAAACAATAAAATTTAACGGCAACTACTACGACTACAAAATTCAAATAAAATGGAGACTTAGCATCACATTAAAATCTACGATAAATTAGTACGTTAATTTAAGAATCCGGAATTGTATACTTATTTGTATGAGTTGATACAATCACGACGAATTGTCAACAGAGTTATAAATAAAATGTGAATGTTTTATACGTTGAGATCGTTTCGGGAGAAGAGTACTGAGAATATTTCCAAAAATAAAAACCTTTCGCAAATTTTACTGCAACATTTGGCAAATGATATAAATCAGGCGAAAGATATTTTTCTTCTTAATATCCAAGTACGGAAATGAATTCTTTCTTATAGATTCCTTTTCGAATTATGGAACTTTTTGACCGTAAATCAGCTCTCATTCAATCAATCAAGTAAAACAATATCTGATAATCATTACTGTCAATCATAGGCGTAGCGAGGGGGGATTATTGGGGTCGTAACTCCCCCCCATTGCTCAGAAGAAATAAAAAAATTGCAAGTAACAGTTTGAAAAAATAAAAATTTGAGTAAGTGTGATTGACTGGTGGGGACTTCCCCCCATTAACTGTAGTTGCGCCAATGCTGTCAATGAACCAGACGTTCACACTTCAATACAATGATACGAGTTCTGTTCAGAATAAGACCTCATATTTCGTAGCATTTCCGGTCTTATTTGGCGGCATCCTTCAATAATCCCACTTTATTTATGCAATTTTTTTATTTCTTCTGAGTAATGGGGGGTTACGACCCCAATAATCCCCCCTCGTTACGCCTATGGTTACAACTTCCAGGGTGAATTTTAAAGCGAACGATTTATTTATTCACAAATACAAAAATACACTGTAATACTTACAATAAACTAAGCAAAAGAGTGTGAAAAAAAAAAACAAATGAACCTACAAGTGTGAGTTTGAACGATGCCAAGTTTATTTGGAGAGAAATCTTTGATCTGCTGATTAAATTTTGGTGTATATATTTCATGAATCGAAAGAATTTTTTGAGAACGTAACCTAACTTTCTGTGTCGGAGAATTATCGAAAAATAAGACGAGCAGCATTTTCTGGCGAGCTATCTATCACAATTATCCTGCTTAAATAATAGACTATTATCTACTGTGTTACGTTCGATGAGATATTTTCATTAAATCATTTTCCTTAATTCCCTCAAAGTTTGAATGCTTGAAAGCAACAAAACTACAGTTTGGCGTTCAAAAAATAACCAAAATGCCAAAAAAAAACAATTCATAGATAACTTTAAGAGGATGTCAACTTATATCTTCGATGTTTATTCGAACATTTGCCAAATTCAAACATTACTGATTGTCTGGTCAGAAAGACCAATGCCAAAACTATCATTACAAGTAGACACTGTTACTTTGTCGTTTTCAATACCAGGACAGGTAACGTCACCGATAATACCCGTGAATTTTCCTGGAATTACATCGTCAACAGTAAGCAACATTTCACAGACACCTCTTTGTTAGTTTTCCAGTTTGATACTCTTTATTTTGGATGTAGATCATGCAATGGGCGACTGATTTCTTATTGAATTTGTTCAAAAACACTGAATCACCAAATTATTCTATTTTTCAGATGTCTACAATGAATATTTCATGAATATTGAGGTTAGGTTCTTCATTTAATCAACACACTCGGATTTGTGGTGGTGCCATGACTGATGATGAGTTTTTGTCATTTGCCGACTGTGTCATTACAGATTCCTTTCATGAAGCCGTGACGTCAGTCAGTTCTCTTATTACCAGATTCATATCATTCAAAAAATATTTCTATCTGTATAATACACTGAAATGTTCTCGTTGAATAACTGGTTAGGATTATTCTTCGTTCAGGATGAAATCAGAATATACTTTTTGCTGCTACATACCCAAGGTTGAATAAATTAACAGCGATTTTGAGTAATCCCAAGACATTTTCAAGGTGGTTTTAAAAAGAGAAGTCGAAGTATCAATAATAAAAAATACGTGGCGTTATTTTGTGGCTGTACCACACAAAAACTAATAGGTGAATAACCTTGGCAACATCTCATTTGGAATTATGTATAAATGCTGCTTATGAAAAAAAAATACAATATAGTGGAACAACATTTTTTTGTATTTCTTATGAGTTCAATAGCAGGATCGTGTGATGAAAACTTGTACTCTCTGTAATAATTAAATTTTGACACAAGAAGAACCATTGTTCTGACATTTATTTAATAATCATTACAAAAGGTCTAGACTAAAATTTGTTTTAGCATTCCTTCGTCTGTGACTCTCTTCATTGGCGAACCTATAATTTAGGAAGATGATTTCTCAGAGTACGAGTACAAGCTGAACTATAATTTGTTTACCATTGAGAGTTTTTGTTTTGCTCATTTTTTTTTTTGAAAACTGCAAATAACGATACAATGATTATCTACACATCCTTGGTCTCGTATTTAATTGAGAAATAAAAAAAACTACTCCTGGATAATGAAGCTCTTAGAAAAGAATCTCTTTGAGAAATATCTGGTGTATTTTAAGCTAGAATGATTTTTCTTGAATTTTCCAATCCAAACATTATCAAGAGAATTAAATGCTTATAAATACTCATTAATTGATTTAAATTCATTCCTATTCAAATACATAAAGCCCTGAATATAGTGTACGTTTTCATAAAGATTATTTTTATCACGGTTAAAATTACGCAGCTGGTGCTGTTGGAAATGACAATATCATCTCAGTAGGCAGAGTTAACCACTCACAAACAAAGGACAGATGTTTGTATTGTCACAACTGAATGTTGTTATAGGATAGAAGTCAATCAAGTTCGAATCCACATAAGACAAGATATGTCAATTGTCAAATGATGATTAAATCGCTCTGGGATCATAGAACACGTAAATAGAACCCTGTGGGTTTGATGATAGATTGAGTCATCAATACACGATTCAAACCACCAAAAATTAAGTCGTTATGGAAATTTTCTGGACGCAGTCCAAGGTATAATGCATAATTTCACACTTATGATTAACTTGGTACAAAATGCCATATGATGTAAGTTCTACGCCTCTTGTCAATTATTACAAGTGAATGTTTTTCATATGCAATATGTTTGAACCATTATGCATAATTTGAACAAAGATCAAGATCATCATTCAAGTTGACAAATGTGGATACTGAAAAGGTTAATTGTTTTGTTTCGTTTGCGTCATTTGAAAATTCACATTTTCCTCGCTATTTATATTTATATTCATTCCGCGTTACTCTAATTGAATTAATTTTTTCATTCGTAATGGAAATTGTGTTCAAATGTACGCACAACATTTCCATATCCCTGGTATACTCCAGTCATCTTCTTTTATTTCCTATAAAATATTCTTCATCAGCTCTCACAGAATCCAAAGAATAAATACTTTTGAATGATTGGTTGAGAATAATATGGCTTTCTCCTTGTACTGTGGATGCATTCATTATGTCAAGAAAAAGTCTCAGAAGACTACAATGGACGTCCTTAGAATGTCCTTGAAACATTCTACGACTGGAAATCTACGTCCATACGTAGTCCTTACGTAGTTGTATAGACAAGGTAAATTATTTAGTAGTCAGCTCAACAAATAACTTTTACATAGTCCAATGTGGATGTCTTTTTTTTCAAAATACAAATTCCCAGCAATTTCCAATATCATTTGTATTGTTTTTGTATCAAATATCATGACAATACTGTAAATGTCGAAGTTAATAATGAAAAACCATGCCGTCCATGAAAACATGAAAAAATCTTGAATCACCAATACGTATCGAAAAAAAAAGACAAAAGTTTAATTTGTTTTGAAAAATCAAGTCACAGAATGTGGTTTTTCTGTACCTGTCATTGTTCTCCTTGGAATATAAGATATCCAACGATGATAACAAAGACTATTTAATGTAATTTCAAGTAAAAGTTCAACAAGTATTCTTCTGCATTGTTCAACAATGATATTTTATGTGGGTGTATCCCGGCCATGTTTATACGATGTATGGAGGCCAAAAAGAGATATACCAGATAAACCAAAATAGGTTTTAGTCATTTGTAACTTTTACAATCCTGAAAAAACGAGATCAGTTGAATTGAGCAGAAAAAGATGGAACATGACGTGTTTGAGTTAATGAAGCACTGTCATTTTTAATCAAAACACTCTGTGTATTTGTGCATTTTTTGAATATTTTTAAAGTTTCAAGATTTGTTTCGATGACACTCCTCAGCCTGTTTCGTTAGTATGAATTATTTTGGAATTAAGTAAGCTATGAAAAATACGCTACTTTTCATAGCAGTTGTACGAAAACATATTTTCACTCAATGGAATCCGAATTTTTGATGGGAATGAATGCGGTCGTAGAAAAAGTATAGTACACAACTCGAGTAGTAAGACAACTACATACTTCTAGAATAAGTAACTTTTTCTAGTCGTGCGTAATGTGCTTTTCACAACTCTTTTTATGTAATATACTAAAATTGTCAGCTTGCGATTGGAAACATTCTCAACGCTGCAACGTTGCCATTTCTACCAAAGCCTCATCACCCAATTCATTACAGCATTTTATGATTCCTGACAACTTCATCATCATATATTCTTGATAATACTCTATATTATCTTACCCCTTTTCAGATAACAGTTATTTTTCAAAAAGTTTTGTTTAAAACAAGGCCCAAAGTTCATGCTCATTACTACGTTATCTAGGTACGTATCAGCCTCAGATTTGGGGTATAGCTCAACAAAAGCCTATGTATTAGTTCTGTAGAGAAAACTTCGTTCAGCTTGATAGATTCAAGAAAACTTCGAACAGAACATGACATGCACATGACGTCACAGCTAATCACAGCAACGTCAAACGGTTTGGAGGTAAAACATTATTGAAACAAAGAGTAATAGGGTAGAAATTGATAGAACAGAAATGATAGAACAGAAATGTTTGCGATTGTTTTACCTCTAGGCCAGATGATCTATGTGGATAACCCTGTATATCTTCAAAATCCGCGATCGTTATTGCTCAACACAGAAAACCCACGATCCAAACGCGAACCAGTTCCTCAGAAACCAATTAGCTAATATTCACGCTAGTAGACCTTGCTTTTACCGAAAATTTGGATTTATGTATGTACATATCGACGTGTAAATAAATACATTATTTACTTTCTTTTCTCCTCTTATGAGTCCACTGACATTGACCTACTATGGAGTTATCTAATACATGCACAAAATGAAATGAACAACGTTAATATTATCCAATCGATGCATGCGAACGTATTTTACTGCATATAATTTCATTATTTCATCGTAATAAAAGGAAACGCTTTGCAATATCAATTTCACTCACAATCAGACGTATCAGGTGTACATTACTGGGAAACAGAAATAATATGTGAAGCTGTCGTTGCATTCTCTTTAAAAACTTCAAGCCTTGAAAATTTGTAGTAATATTTCTCAATATTTCTTCGTTCTCAACAAAGTCGCTTTTCTGTTGTTTCATTTCAATTCAGCAAAACTAGTTATTCAGTAAGCACAAGTAATTCCAAAAATTGTGAAGATATATCATCTAGGAAACTTTCCATTGGTAGAGTTCCTCAGGGTTCTATTCTTGGCCCACTCCTCTCTTCGCTCAAAGTGAATCATGGTAATGGAATAATAGAAATAACAACTCATTGAATCATTATCAAGAAAAAATAACAAAATTGCAGTTTAGCTGACATAAAAATAATATTAGGGGCCAGCAAATTCCCCAGACCTGACCCCAGCTATTGTTTCTAAATGTTTCCTAGGTTTATTATATTCATTTTTCAATTGAATGTAAATTAATTAGAGGAAATGGTATGATTAATTGAAAAAGAAGAAAACCAAAATGTCTATGTGATTTTCAATTTTGTCTTTAACTTCAGGAACTAAATATCTATAATGTTCAATGAAAGAACTCATTGCAACTGCGAAAATTAATAAGTTTGGGCAGTTTTCATTTGATTCAATCTAAATAAATATCATTTGTATGGTCGATTAAAAGACAAAAAAACTTTTGAGATCCCTTTTTTAGATTCTCATTAATTTTTCAGTAATTATTCATTTGCTCAGAATTGAATAAGAACCTCAAAAGCAATTTTTTCCTCGAATATATCTTCATTATCAAAAATATTTTACAACACCTAATCACTCTGTGTCAAAGTTTTACCCTCTCAAATATTGGCATGCCATTAAATAACACCCTGTATACTGAAATATAATCACTATCACATATTTTAATATCGAAGAAAGCAGCAACAGCTATTACAAAATGATCCAGTTTGGAATAAAACTACTGAATATAATGCAACGTGGCTTGATATTATAAAATACTTGACCGTGATCCAAATTTCGATAAATAATGATGAGGTATGTGGTGTAAGAAGAAAAAGTTATATCTCATGATGTGTAAGAAATTGCATTGTGTAGATGTGGTTGAAATGAATATACTAATTACATCTGTGCATCGTTATTGAAATGATGAAATTTCAAGAAGATTGTACTTGAGTAAATGATATGCTTTCTTGTCATAGCAACAACTTTATTGGTGAATTGACAACATAATTATCAATTCGTTTGCGGAATTTCCTTTGTTCTCAAATTACTCAATTTTTTTTCTATATTGTGAGACAATGAATTAATTTTTTTATCAAAGAGAAGTCCTTCAACTTCCTCAATTTCTAATTGAGGAAAAACCCTACAAATGCCAAAGGACAAAAGAACATCTCAAGAAATCATATAATAAATAAATCCATTCAAGTACTGCAAAAAATGGGGAGGTACTACCTGTTTGAACAGGTAGGATGTCTACAGCATCTTCCCAAAAATCATAATACTCCTTCATATAACTAGTCTGTCGTATGGAATTTTCCATACAGCTTACAAAGGCTGTGCAGCTTGAACGAAAAACAATTTCATAACCGTTTCAAGAGTCGAGAGAGGGAACTAAAATTACTAGAGGGAGAACGCACCCCATCAACCCCTTACGTGGAAAATGTCGATTTATTTTTTGTCTTTTCGTTTACTAGATACAGCTATCGTATGTTTAAATATTGGCACCCTGTATCACTTGGGCCATCCACTCAGGTGTAACTAATGACAATGCAGAAAAATTCAAGGGTTTATAGTTGCTCAAAGTCACCTCAAACTTTCCATCAGACATTGTGGACTATACCAAGTAATTCATTTTTGTTAAAAACAAAATTTCTCTGGTGAGAAATTAATACAATATTATTTTATATTCATCCAAAATATTGAAGCATTAGAAAGTTCTCTTGTGTATCTAAAACTATATTATTTTACTTTGAATATTAAACACAACATATAGAATCTTGAATTAAAAATTATGCAAGTAGATGAAGATGAAAGATAAAATGAGAACATTCCAAAATAAAATGAATAAAACTACATCCAAAAACAGGTAATTAAGTTGATGAATTCTTAGTCTGAGCAAATGCAATACTGGAATTACCTTGATGTGGAAACATTTTATTTACTTAAAAATATCCTGCATTGATATGAAAAGTGTATATTTATATATATAGAATTTATATAAAAATAGCTACAATATATAGAATGTGTCAACAAAACAAACAATTCCTGATGAATATATAGTTTCTAAATCACTCAATATCTCATTTATTCAATATATCTAGAAATATATCTGTGGTATAGACAGAACTATATAAGAGTAACAAGGATAAAAGTTGTACATATTAGGTATATGATATACCACTAAATCAAGGTAGATTTAATGCTTTACTCTATTTCTTATTTCATTCTTCAAACTTCTGACCTGATATTTTTGTATTATTTTTCTTTCAAAAGTTCGAAAATAAAGGGAAAATTCGGTAGGTCCATAAAAAAATTATGACGTCTTATGAAGAATACGTAGTGATGTCATTACTATGCGAATGAATAAATAATGGTCTGTGAAAGCATTTTGTTCAAGTAATGTACACATGAAAAAATTTTTATAACCAATAAAACCTATAACATTATATAATGTATCAAAATTACCGAAATTCAAAATGAAACAAATAGCTTTGTTATATCTTGTTCTCCTTGACTACCCTTTAATTATACCTGCTATTAATTGTTTTCGAATATTATGGAACCATCTGGTTTCGTCACACATTAATTTTTCAACATAGAAAAAATCAATCAATAAGACTTTGTATCGTTGGAGCGACTAAATGAAATGGCCTTGTACTTCGTCTTCGGAAATATCATAAACAAGTTCGTACTAATGACAACAATTAATAGGAATAAAGTTGGTGAAAAAAAAAACGGAATCTAAAGCGATGTTGTTTCGAACAACACTTTTGTTGTTATGATAAATCCACCACTATTTATTCACAACCATTCTTCACATTATTCTTTCGATTCCATGATTGCTTTATGATCCGGCAACAGCACACCTGTTGCTTGTATGACGTCACTAACAACCTGAAGTAAACAGCTGTAATCTGTGGGCTACGGCTAAAAGAAAATCACATCATGTATGAGCCAAGATATTTTTTTTGGTTCCAGATTGAAGAATGACTGAAGGTCCCAGCGACCTTGAATTGCGGAGGAGGCAGTTCAAGGGCCAAATGTCAACCGTAAATACTAGGAGACAACAGGCTGTGTGCGTGAGAAGAGCCTACAAGAAATATGGTACCAAAAGCGAGCCATATGTCATTTTGGATGGCTTGAATATGACTGTGCCAAAGGGATGTATGTGAGTATCCCATTTTTCGAATGAGCCATTAGCAAAGTCGGAGTTTGTTTACTTTTGACAAATTCAATATACATTAATATAAACTACATATATTCAAGATTGAATGAAGACGCTCAAAAAAAACATCTCAAAGACATTGTTAATACGGTGGTTGGTTTGTTAGTCACTTCTATGGAGCTGTCAATCTGCCACAACTCTCTTCCTTCAAACTGACCTTACCTACTTGTTACTTGAATTGTCAGTGCTAGACCCATATTCAACTATTCATCGTTGTTATTTATGATGGGTTTTACTTTATTCTTCAACTCAAACTGCGAACTGTTTTCCCAAATAAGTTCAGTATTATTTCAACAATTTTTTTTCTCAGGGTATTTTTTAAAACATTTCCACCAGAAAATTGATTTGTATGTTAGGTAATATCAATTGGATTCATTGTGATATTAATATCTTTATTGAAACTATTAAACCGTAATTTCTCAATCACCGATCGCCTTTTGTTTCATTGTTTCTGTAATTTTCGAAATCAAACTAATAAAAAGTGTTTAATTCTCAACTAAATTATGTAATTGAGTGATGACGAAAGATTTTTTATTGTTCATTAATTCGTCATAAAATATCATTAACAAAACTGTTTCCACATTATATTATAAATTAAAACAATGTCATTTTCGAATATGTCAAAATTATTTTCATATAGAGTTGTAAATTATATAAATATAATTTTCATGCCAATTTGAAACGGAAAAAAGTATGAATCTTCCACTTACCTGCATCATAATTCACAAAACAACTCGTAATTTTCAAAAAGGTGGCATCTATAGTAAAGATAAAATGAGAAAAAATACATTTTTTAGGTTATTAACGATCGATACAAACGTGAACGTAGCTTCAAGATTTTAGCAGCCTCGCAGCGACGTCTTCCCAGTTCCCATCCCTCTGTGATAAAAATAAAACTAGCGAGCGGCACCAAACAAAAAAATGAAGACCTATGTTATGAATTCTGTGAAATGTTTTTGTTTCCTTTTATGATCTTTGTCAGGCCTGCAGGCTATTTTACGATTCCCTGGCATATCGTAATAAAATATGTCGTTGAAACGACGTTTTTTTTTATTCTAGCTACGGATTGTTGGGTGCCAGTGGTTGTGGAAAAACCACCCTACTCAACTGCATCGTCGGGAGAAAAAGACTGAACTCAGGGGAACTCTGGGTGCTAGGGGGTACTCCAGGATCGAGAGGCAGTGGAGTACCAGGTCCCAGAGTAGGCTACATGCCCCAGGTAGGAACCCGAAAATGGATATATCACGTTTAGAATTTCACACTTTTTGATATATCAGTATTTGTATTATACAGGGTGTTCCGTGTGGAAAACGAAAATAAGTCAACACTATGTAGAGGTCACCGAGCTGGTTCAGAAAATACCACATATGTATAGGGTGTTTCATCAATTTCACCAATTTTTTTTTTTGAGAGATTTGGTATACACTTTTTGTCAATGAATTTTTTCCTTTCATTCGAGACTGCGAATGTTGTGCATCATATTTCAGATAGCATCATCATTTCGGATGGTATAATCGCCAGTTTAGATTCCTAAAATAGACGGTTAAAGTACCTACCTGCTAGTACCGACCCTTATCAGACACCCAAACTTGTCTAAACTTGTTTTCAATCATTGGCAAGCAGTAATGTGCTAATATGCAGAATTTCTGTTGATTTACTGATTACGGCACTTTTTTATTAACCTTGATTTTCTGATTGTGAATATGTAATCATCATATATGATGCTATTATGAAATATATGATTTTACAGGAATATGCTTCAAGTCAAAGTTTTTTGTATGTTTTTCATGCTGTTGTTTGAGTCTTTTTGTAATTTCACCTCCAAAACTATGAAAATAAAGTTTCTTGAAACACTATATTTCGTAATCGAAATAACCTTTGAAACTTTTGCCCTGTCAATCCATTTTTCCCAGTTAAACCAATAATCAATTTCATGCTTACAGTGCCATCTAGTAGCATCATCGAGTACCTGAAAATCCGAAATATTATGTTAACCCTAGTTACCAGATGGCACTGAACAGAAAAACTCGCAAAATCTCAACGCTACCTGAAACAATAATTAAGAAATTGGCAAGAAATCATCACCACATTATTTGGAAAACGAAACATTCACTCGTCATCCTAAATATTTGTTTACATTTCGCAGCGCCATCAACGGTACTTGAAATCACCAATAATGCTTTTTGATTAAATACCACCCTCAAATATATGGAGAAACAACAATGCAATATTATATTTTTGTTTGGTATATTGAACGACAAATGAATAACAAAACGTATTTCAATAAATTCAAATTGTGTCAGAATCATTTGGTATCGTTAACAATAGGAGGATATTTTGTTTTCAGGAAATCGCTTTGTATGGCGAATTCACTATTAGGGAGACTCTGAAATACTTTGGTTGGATATCCAATATGACCATGGCCCAAGTCGAGGCAAAGGTTGATTTCTTCGTCAACTTCCTCATGTTACCGGATCCTGACAGACAAGTATGATTTCAATGTTTTTTTTTAATGGCATTTATAGGAATTCCTAAGCAATTTCATACGTTTCTTGACCTTGGATAGTCTTCAATGGGGAAGCTCTCGATTTGTTTCTCAGTCTTTTTCCTCCATAAAAAAATAATGTGAATGATAAATATGCACATTTTTTCATCAGCTTATCATCAATAATATATATCCAAGATTATAATTAGGATTCATTAAAAAATAAAAAAAATACAAGTTGAATTGTCTTTGTTGTCAAGGTGAAGCACCTCAGCGGAGGTCAACAGAGGAGGGTATCCTTGGCAGCGACGTTGCTGCATGAACCCGAATTACTCATTCTGGACGAGCCCACCGTGGGGGTGGATCCCTTGCTGAGAAACAACATCTGGAGCTACCTGGTGGACATCACCAAGCACGGGAGAACCACCGTGATCATCACGACTCACTACATCGACGAGACGAAGCAAGCGCATCTGGTAAGGCGAATTTAATTATCTGGGGATGGTCCAGGGGTATCACCCTGTACGTTATTTCACCCTTCTATTCTTCCCTTGAATCTCCGTTACTTAAGACGCAATTGAAAAACGCTCGGTCACATCGATTTTAATTTAAAAATGTTTTTTGTCACCTCTTCCAACTTTTTCCCTTGACAGCTACCCCCTCAATTATTTTAAATAGTAAAGGGGGTCTTCGATGCATCGTTGAAAAGGATTTGAAATCTATGATTCAAAAGTCAATATTTTTACTTTCATTTAGTAAAATGCGAAAAAATTGAAAACAAAAAATAAATAAAGTGTTAACAACCAACCCAATTCTGCCAGGAAATAAATTAAGAACATTTTTGAACACTTTCTGTTGTAATTTATTTGTTGATTTGAATATTTTGTACAGTTGATTTATTTTTGAATTTTTAATTCAATATGTCATTCATATTCATTTTTTTTATTCTTATTTTGAGAAGCTGAAAATTATGATTTTTTTATTCTTATCCCACTGCACTGTATAGTTTTTTTGTTAGTGTTTCTTTAAGGAAGACATCAAATTTATTTTTTTTTATATAAAACTTCTCACGAAATTTATGGAAAAACCACTTTTTATTTATTTGAAGCCAATTAATGTTCCATATAATCAAAACAAAACTTTACCAACTTTCTGAAGGTCTGTCGTTCACCCTATAACATATTTTTTTTCAGTTTGTATTTATCCAATCCACTACTAAATACTACATTATGAACGTATATTTAGAAATTATACCAAAGTAATTTTCTATGTAAATCGAATTACAGGTAGGTAATTATGAAGAAATTAGTTGTGTAGACGATAATCGATTAATGCAAAACAACTATAAATTATATTGTATTTATATTCGGTGTGTCCCTGACACCAGCAGTCATCATATTACCAACAACTTAATTGATGACTCAAATTTTATTGGAAGGTGATTTTGTGATGATGAAATCTCCCTTGAGAAGATATTCATATGTGTGATATTATAATTAGGAATATATTTCTTATTGTCACCTTGTCAGGAGTAGATAATACATTATTGGCTATTTCTAATAATGAGCCATGTAAAAAATCAGTAGTTCATTTTCTTGCGATTGATTGTTATAGCTGGAAAATGATACCATATCGGCAACGACCTAGTGCAGACAAACATTTATAGAGAAAACTTGATCAAAATCGTTTTCAATAAATTGCGCCTGCTTATTTTCTTTCCTTCTTTCTTCGATATGTGAAAGACATACATATCTATACAGGGTGTTTCATTAATATGGTAAAAAATTAAACTGAGAGTAGAGAGGACCAAAATATGACGATTGAGGGCAACATCGCTTACACAAATGTTGATGGTTAAAAAGATACAGTGCGTTCAAAGTTGAAATTTCATTTGCAAAATTTATTAATAGCTTCCACAGTTTTTATGATATCGGTGTAAAAATTGGTACATTGGGGGTTTTTAGGACGGCAAACAAGAATAATTTTATTAGTATCAACGTAGTCCTTAGAGGGCGCCACTTACCAGCTTACAATTATTTAAAATACGCACAACTTTTTTATCCGTCAAAAATAAACATTTTCGATCAAACCATTTATTGAACTACGTTATCTTTGGAATAAAAAAGTATTCTTGGAAAAAATCGAAAAACCTTACCGTCTTTACGATAAACCCGATTTCAAGTATTGAAGTCACAAATAAATTCAAATAATTTTATCGAAAAAAAAAAAAAACAAATAGCTTGCTGCCAGACAAGCAAATAGTTAGTTTTCTAGTGTCAGAGAAACCGATGTCATAAAAACTGTCAAAGCTATTGGGAAATTTGCAAATAAAATTTTAACTTTGAACGGACTGTATATTTTTAACAAAAATTTCAACATTTGTATGAGCGATGTTGCGGTCAATCGTCATATTTTGGTCCTCTCTACTCTCAGCTTAATTTTTTAAACATATTGATGAAACATCCCGTATATGTTTGTCTAGAATAGTTTTTTGTCCAGTAACTTCAAAAATCTCATTAAAAATATCAAATAGAAATGGTCATTTTTGATACATTTTGAAGCTCTGGTCAGTTATAAATAGATGTGTTTTATGTCAACGGTATCAAAAGTGTTTCTTCTCAAAAGTTTGAGTGGATTTTTTCGATTCATCAGCAGTGACTGATAATTTTGTTATCCGCTCGTTTTTCTATTCGAGAACATTTTGACAACGTAACTAATTAATTTTTTTTACTGCTACCGATTACATGAAACACGATTTATTTAGAACATAACTTTGGAAATTCATTCTGGCCAAACCACAGCGCAAAAAATTATGAAAAAAAACTGGACTGGTCCTAAAAAAAATGTGATCTCATCCTGGAATTTTCCCCACTGATCACGAAATTCCTCAGATCGGCCTGATGCGGGGGGGCTATTTCCTCGCCGAAGAGTCCCCAGAGCGTCTGATCAGCCAGTTCGGCGTGGACAGCCTGGAGGACGTCTTCTTGCAGCTCAGCGTCATGCAAAACATGAACAAGCGTCGACGCTCCTCTATCCTGCAAAGCGTGACCGAGTCCATCCGGGTGCCGGAGATAGCTGGAGCTGTCAACGACGCTGTCGTTTTGGACGACGAGATGGGCGTGGGCGAGATCTCGGGAGAGTTCGGGGATAACGTATCTATGACCAGCAGGACGAGCAGTGAGTAGATCAGATTTTTGGGGTTCAGGGAAATTTTAGGAATTTTTCTATGATGGGGATGAATGAGCATACTTTTAAATGATTATTATTTCAAGAAAAACATAGTTTGAATATTGTTATTGTAAAAAAAGCATGGGGTGCAATAAAAATTCGTTTTTAAAAAGCGCCCCACACTTTTTTTGAAATAACAATGTTTTCTTCAATTAATTTATTTTAATATTATTTATTGTTTTGTTTTTTTTTCCAGTCTACGAATAAACCGTGTTTTCCAGTTTTTCCAAACTATATTTATTTTCAATTATTTTAGTTTAATTTTTTTGGTTAAGGGAGACTTCGTCCTTGAAATTTTCAAAATATAAAAAGTTTGTATTACGGATTTTTACTCTATATGTAAGTAGAAATAAATCTGTCGAAGCGTTTCCCGGATTTCGAACGTTTACGATATTTTAAATGCGTTTTTCTCGAAAACACGTTTTTAAAAATGGCTGACATTCTCCTAACCTCTGTAATTAAAATATCGACCTGAAATTTGTAGAGCATACTCAGAAAATATATCTTCACGGAATGACGAATCGTTTTTTTGTTGGATACATTATTGCATTTTTTATCTATCTTTTTATGCGAAAAAAAAAACGCGAAAATTCGATGTTTTTGTTTAAATTGCTGCCATTTTTCGAAATTTGTACTTAACGAAAAACCCATCCGTCATTCCATGGCCAAAGGGTCACACATTGATAATATGCTTTGAATTTATGTTTCGGATCAACAAAGAGGGGCAGTGACGTCAGTCGTTTACCTCCCACGATATGAGGACTTGTTTTGGCGGAGCTGCAACGGCCGCCATTTTATTTGTTTTTTTTTTCGAGAAATACTTTTTGACGTTCTGTATATCATGAATAAAAGCAAGAAAAAAACCGCACTCAAAAAGCTTTACTCGTTTCCTTAAGAAAAATAAAACGTAAACTCCCTTAAGGGCAGGATTAGAACCAACGCCTGAAGACTCCAGCGTTTTACATATATACAACTGAAGCTAATATAAGCGAGTTAAAAAGAGTATTCAAATGCAAAATACAAAACACCTTGTCTTTTTGTATTCGAATACTAAATACAAAACAGGTATTTTAAAAATACTTCTGACACTATCTACTGTTATTGTTGGAGAATCCATGTTGTTTACTATTTTCAAATCAAAATTTTGATTGTTACTCATTTTTTATTTCCCAAGGACGGATTTCGATAGCCCCGGAACCCTCCAATGAGATTATCCAGCCAGAGTTGCCACCTGAGGAGAAAACTAGAGTTCCATTCAAGGAACACCTGAAGATCATAAAGCTGAAACATATGGAAGCCTTGATATGGAAAAACTTTTTGTGGATGTGGAGGAATATCCCTATTATGACATTCATAATTGGACTGCCTGTCGGTAAGGACGTCAAAAAATCTACAGTAGACACAATTGGCGAAAAGAAATTAAAAAAACAACAAAAAAACAGAAATATCTAAATTTATTCAGCACATTTGGTGGTCGATAATTCTTGATAACATCGAAGCTCTTTTTCCAGGTCAAATTATATTGTTCTGTTTATCTATTGGACATGAACCAGTGGGCATTCATCTGTCGGTGGTCAACAATGAAATCAACTATCCAACTGAAAGTTGCAAACAACAGATTGGTTGTAACAGTACGAGACTCAGTTGTAACTATCTGGACTATTTAACCAATAATTATTCGGTGAAATTGGTGAGAAAATAATTCGTTACTTTATATACAGGGTGTCCCGTAAAGACCACGTCAAGATGGAGAATGTATATCAAAGGATAATACAAGGATTAACTTCAAAATAAAAATACACCATCAATGATATGAAAACCCAAAATCCAAAAAAAAACCTCTGCTTATACTTCGTGTGGTCTTGTAATCAATTTATCTGGAAACATCAATTCATCATAAAACACTTCCATCAATGAAACCGACAAATTTGTATCTATCGATGTGGTCTTTCAGGATTATTGGGCGACTGAAGATGAAGCGAGAAAAAGAGTGGAAAAAGGTGATTCTTGGGCGGTTATCGTCCTGGCTCACAATTTCTCCGATGCCATGAGATCCAGGATAGAAAACGGAAGAGATGTACCAGATGAAGACTTGCATAGTTCTACCATTAGCATCTATCAAGATAAATCCAGTGAGTTACTCAGAAATGTATACTATAAGAACACATTGTATATAAAAAATAACAAACAAATTCCACAGCAAATAAGAAGTTGAACAATTCTCAAAGTTCGAGATATGGTGTAATCATAATTTTGATTATTAAATTATGCAATTTGATGGCTTAATCGCAAAATTTGAATTCTTGGTCAGTTCAATCGCCTGAATAATGACAAATAACTGTCAATCTAATTATTTTATCACACCGAGTTTTTTTTTCAAGATGATATTCAGAGTTCTTCTTTCTGAATATGAAATTTGTGCCCTTCATATATTCTATACAACTGAGTTTCTATGACTTTATAGTCAGACATTTCCAGAATGAATATTGAATCACACTGCATCACAATTTTACTTCAAATTCAGCAATAATTGGAATTTAGTGGCATGATTTCAATTTAATGTAAAAACATTCAATCTTAGTGAATTCGTTATCAAATTCCAATATTATTGTATTATTTTTGATCAAATAAAATTGAAATATAAAAAGCAATTACTATATATGTAACAAGATTGTCCTATTTTTTTAATTTTTACATAATGTTTCAAATGGAGTTGTTGTTGATGAAACATTTTAATAATTTGGTGAAACGAATCACATCGTATTATTAATTTGCTTTATCAATTTTAGATGAAAATATCGCTACCTATGTAGAGAGAGATCTTCTTTTCGGTTTCGTTAGCTTTTTGGGATCATACTTGACTTCCTGTGATATTGACGCTTCAATCGCTGGACTGCCATTGAGAGTAAGTTACTAAATGGCGTTTTTGGGATCACTTCAATGCATGTACATATTTTTATTTCAGTGGGAAACGCCTATTTATGGATACGGAGAACCAGATTTTACCAATTTCGCAGCTCCAGGAGTAACCTTGACGTAAGTTATTTTGACATATAAACAACAATTGCGATGTTGTCGGATGATCAGTTAGTCAGTGAATTGACAGAAATAATTATGTAATGGAAGAACAGACTAATGTGTTCTGAAGTTTAATATGCATTTCATATCATTTTCCAAACATTTTCAGCTACAAACAAGTGACACTCGCTAGAAAATGCGGTGTTGCCACTTGTTTTTTTCTTTCAACGATACAATAAAGCTTCAAATCATTTCGAGAATTGTTTTAGATTTATAAAATATATACCAAAATTGGAAAACTATTGACTATGGATAACCGTTCAACAGTTTTTTTAATAGTTGTGGAAATTTACACTAAAACTAACAAACTTCATTGGCGAATCAAAGATTTTTTTTTCAAAAAAATTTGGCATCATTGTGTGTCACTGTGTTACCATAATTATTGATCTGTCAGAAGTATATTCCTTGAATAATACACTGAGCTAGTGTCATTTTCAAAATAAATAGTTCATTTCACATGATGTTAGCAAAAAAATGTACTCAAAAGTATGGAGAATGTATTAATTTCAAATTATCAAGAAATTCAAAATAATGTATGAAGCAATAATGGGAATTTTTTCATTGCACAACTTTACAAAAGCAAAATTTACGAACCAAAGTATTTTGATCAGGAATATCTCTGATTCAACTGCAAAATAAGATTTTTGAGGAATTAATATTCTACTGCTATTATTAAGTGAATTTTTGTTGTTTCTGCCCTTCCATTTATTTTTCGTTTATTTTATAAAAGCAAAATTCAGGAATCAAAGTATTTTGATCAGGAATATCTCTATGATTTAACTGCAAAATAAGATTTTTGAGAAATTAATATTCAAAAATATCCTATTGCTATTATAAGTGAATTTTTGTTGTATCTGCCCTTCCATTTATCTTTCGTTAATTTTAGATAGCTCTGACAATCTTTCTTAAAAAATAGACCATAGGTATCAGCCCTGAGGACTCATTTTGCATATTCACCCTCATCAAAACCCTTTTTTTTTTTCTCAACCTGTAGCATAATATTCTTCATGGCCGTCGCTCTGACCTCCGGCGCCATGATAATGGAGCGAAACGAAGGCATCTTGGAGCGATCCCTCGTCAACGGCATCAACGGCGTCGAGTTGCTCTTCTCGCACATCATCACCCAGTTCGTGGTGATGCTCGGCCAATCGGTGATGGTCGTCGTCGTCGCCTTCGTCTTCTTCGGCCTCCAGCAGGAAGGCAATTGGTTATTGGTGTTCGGCCTCACAGTGTTGGGTGGCGTGTGCGGCATGTGTTTTGGTAATTCAATCATTTATTTATTCATTTGTTTATTTTGATTGTTTCTTTGAACTACAAGAATGTAGATGAGTGGATGGAAAGGTCTGGGGCCCAGGCAAGGTGTAACTAATTAATTAATAATAATTAATAATTGATAATTAAATAAGGGGTCTAAAGGATGCTCTGAAGCCAGAGGCTTATTTTACTACCCCTATTACTATAATACTTCAATAGACATTTAATTAAATGAATTATTTGGGCTTTGTCTTGGATCAATACATCGATTTTGTTTATAAAAAATGTTTCTGGAATTTTTTATTCGATAGTAAATTATCCTCAAATTGTCATAATCAGATTTCGTATCCAACGTTTCGTACTCTCTGGGCCACCCTCAACCTCATTTTTTTAATACGGACCTGCATAATTTATGACACTTTTCGAAATAACTTTCAATGCTGAATACAACGATGTACCATACAATGTCATTCAAATTGATTATATTATTATAATTAATAATATAATAATAATAATTTATTTACCTAAAATACTTTTGCAATAATTTGAACAACAGATGAATATAAAGTGTACAAAAAAATATATATGAACCATACAATACAAAAAAGAAAAAATTACGTATTTTGAAGCACATCTTGTTTAAAGAAAGGTAGAGACATGGTTGTTTGTATACAGAGTGGGCACTTTTTAAATGGGTTTGTATTGGTAACTTTTAAAGCATGAGAGTTAGAAGGTCGGTAAAACAGAAAAAAAAATGCATTTATAGAAGCATTATCAAGTAGTTCAAACAAATCGAGATTATCAGGGCCGGTTATTGAGATATCATAAGAAAGTGAATTGTGTCATTTTGATTTTTCTTTTTTCCCCACTTTATTTAAAATATCGGAAATAATGTAAAAAAACATTTTGAACATCTTTTACGTTGAAATGAATGTTTTTTTTTTGTTTTTTTGCATTATTTGTGAAATAAAATAACTTTTTTTTTAATGTTAATTTTTGTAATACACCTGAAAACACTTGATATTTCCGAAACAGTTGAAGATAGATATGGGACATTGTACATGAATTATGTCTAGAATTTTCTGAAGAATCTAAAAAACTGGTAATATACAGGAGGTTGTATTCAAAATAAGAAAGTTGGTATCGGCCACTGTCACATGACACACCCTATATAATTTTTTTTTCGAAAAAAATGCGCATCTAAAAATACAAATCGACGTGTGCAAGCGTTTTTCCCAACACGATCATATTTATTCGTTATCGACTTTATTCCATTTGGCTGCTCCACACTGTATGAGAGAAAAATTAAATTTCCTTGCCTATTTTTTTATAAACAAAATCAATATATTGTGAGAAATTCATCTGTGGATCCAAGACAACGCCCAAATGAGTTATGTCAGAAACCCCTTCAGTATAATAAAAAAAAAATCCAAAAGGCCATTGAACAGGGAATTAGTCGCTGAGATTTGTGGAAAAATAATTTCTTATCCATTAATGAATGAATGAGTACGTATTTAGGTACAAAAAACACGAATTTCACAATATTATGTGGCTAAATTGATGCTTTTCGAGAAATTTCACTTTGGAGTTTGAAATTTCACCTTCTTTTTTGAACATTTTCGAACGAGATTGTACAGCTTCCAAGTAAAAAATTTCTTCATAACAAAGGATCTACCATGACTTCATTCTCAAATGAATAAACGTCAAATCCATCCAACTTTTTCTGCGATTTGACAGCTGACAATTGACTAATGGTTGATGAAATGATTTTATTTACATGCTGTCAAATCTGAACATTTGAAAAATACCGCATTCTCGATGTTTCCTCAGGATGAATACATGAAAAAAACCCTTCCTAATATACAATGTGTCACGTTATTGAATAAATTAGCCAAAAAGATATACAATTTTGTGCAAAAATTGACATGTAAAATAAGGTGAAATTTCAACTTTTGTAATGGAATACCTAGAAAGTTATTAATTTCCCCACGATACTATTGTGAAATTTGTGTTATGTTGGACTTGGATACAAAAAAAAATCAGAATCCGTGCCGCCCAATAGCTAGACCAATAATCATGAGATATTACAAAATGCGCCCTTGTACTGCCCCACAAAACCCACTCTGTCTTTTTCCAGGCTTCGTAGTGTCATGCGCTTGTGACAACGAAAGATCCGCCACTTACATGGCCCTGGGCAGCTTCCTGCCCATCGTCATGCTGTGCGGCATCATCTGGCCCATCGAAGCGATGAACGATTACCTGAGGTACGTCTCGTTGGTGCTGCCCCTGACGCACGCCACTGACAGCCTGAGGTGCGTCTTGGCTAGAGGCTGGGGGATTTCCAATCCGGTCGTCTACCACGGTTTCATATCGCTGACTATCTGGATTTTGGCATTTTTGACCATCAGCATTCTCGTCATCAAGTTCAAGAAGGGGTAGATCGAAAGGAGGGTTGGTAGTCCTGTCGAAGCTTCGGTTTACAGGTGGCTACTATGTCTGCTGTGTTGAAGATCTAGTTTCCTGGTTGAGTTTCGTTGAACGGGTTGTGCTTTTATATTTATTAGTAGGTTAAATAAGAAGATGGATTGAGATTCCAGAGCTGTAGTCTATTTATTTGAGTTAGACAGTTGTGACAGCTTGTCATAAAGTACGGTGTTGCTGCTCTCCTTTTTTTCCAACAGTACTCTGAAAGTTCATTATTCAACCATTTTAAAAAATGCTTTCGATTCATTAAATATTACACTAAGATTGAATAACTGTTTGAACAGTTTTTTCAATATTTGTAGGAAGAATTGTCAAACTTTATCAGTGGGTCAAAGATATTTGGCATCGTTGTGGTGGCACTGTGAAGTGTTACCATAATTATCGATGATTAAAAAATGTTCTTAGCTATGTCTCAACCCATTGAAAGCTCAGTGGTCAGCTGGATACTTTTTATTTTGCACTGTTGGGATTGAGAGATAACCAAATCTGTCAGAAGGATATTCCTCGAATAATACACTGAGCTAGTGTCATTTTCAAAATAAATAGTTCATTTTACATGATGTTAGCAAGAAAATGTACTAAAAAGTATGGAGAACGTATTTATTTCAAATTATCAAGAAATTCAAAATAATGTATAAAGCAATAATGGGATTTTTTCATTGCACAACTTTACAAAAGCAAAATTCAGGAACCAAAGTAATTTGGTCAAAAATTTCTCTATGATTTAACCCCAAAATATGATTTTTGAGGAATTAATAGTCAAAAATATTCTATTGCTATTATAAGTGAATTTTTGTTGTATCTGCCCTTCCATTTATTATTCGTTTGTTTTCAAGGTTTCATCTATGCAAAAATAACGTGAATCTATGCTCTGGACTCTAAAACTGTAGTAATTGGTTATAAACACAAACTTGTGCCCGCAATGTATTGTAGGTGTATGAAAATGTATAATCAGGTACATATCTGCTAAATAATTTATTTGAGTCAAATGAAATGCTGTTGAAAAATGTAGGATATGTGCTTTGTAAGTATTTGTGTTTATTGTGAATTGTGTTCTTGCCATTTCAAAATTCAGTTTGCACAAATGACAAATTGCAAACATTCAATTACCATTGAAAAGTTTGAACTTTGACATTCCTGGAAGACTTCAGTGTATATGATTTAGGTAATATATTGCCAGTATTTCAGTATATTTATACTTTGATATCGAAGTGTACAGGAATTTCATGAAAATAATCAATTATACCTGTTATATGGGGAATCAATAGGGGTAGTAAACTGAAAATGTGTGCAAATTCATTACAAATGTCATAAAATCAATGGTGCATTGATCCTATAAAATACTTAATAATATTCCAGTTGAAACAAAGGCTTTTGGTAATACATGTAAATATATTTCGATTTTGATTTGCCATTATAAATGTTGATTAAGATGATCTTGAAAGGCCTGTACATATCATATATTTATTAATGTTTGAAATATATAGTTGATAGTGTATTTAAGGTGTTTGTTAATATACTTAAGAATCCAAAAATCACCAAGAAAAGCAATTTTGAAATTATATGTTTGATGTTTATTATTCAATAAATTGTTGGAATTTTTATAAACTCTATGTTTTAATAGATACCTTGTACTTCACTGAATAAAGAGAGTTGGGTGAAATGAGCGAAACATTCGATTTTCTAAAAAACAGTTCAACTGCAATGCCCTTGTTCAATTAAACAATTTTCTATCGCGAAATTGCTATCATTATTTATGTTGGAGAAATATACGAATCGCTCAACTGCTAAGTCTATTGATCATACTGGAATTCCTAGAAAATATCAGATTTTAAGGTAGCCGAATAAATCTTTTTAATGTAACCGACTTCTTTTGAAAATTTTCCGTAGATGGTTTGTGTAGTGAACAGATATGTCGTAATGAACGGGAGAATCGGCACTGGTGAATCACGTCAATTAGAGCATGTTACAAGAGACGTGTCTTAAATATAAATACAATCAGTGAGTGATTTTTTGATTCCCGTAACTTTTACAATGCCTCGTCGCACATTTGAACAATTTTAAAATTTTCCATTATGATTTTTCGAATTCAAATAATTATTCTTGAGATTTAATGAATTTTTTCAGTTTGTCCAAATTTCAATTTCTCGAGGTTAACTTCTGAGTGATTATTTTTGGATATAAATATGAGTAAAGTATTATCATTGATCTTAATAGTGAAATTATGAAGAAAAAATGACAAATGATGGAAAGAAGGGATAGATTTATGCTCTGTGATACAAAAATCACGTTTTGGTTCGTAAAAGTACATAACAAAAAAAAGGTTGAAACTATACACTAACCTTTAAATGCCAATAGTGGCAAGTCTGACAGCCTTTCAGTTCCAGCGAAGCTCTAGGCATCTTTCAATCAGTCAGAGAAGTCCGAGTTCTGACAATCTCCTAATATAGGCAGCAGAATTTAACTTGAAAATATTTCAATCATCCTGTATATACACACATTTCGGTATGGCAGAGATGACTGAGTTTCAATTATGCAACCCTATTAATCATGCGCAAAGGAATTGGCAGACTGATAAGACGACACATATTACTCAGTCGATTTTAAACCTCCGTTGGGTTCGGACGTGCGTGACGAAAAGACTTTCTCGTGCGGTGGAAAGTTTTCGCGAGTGTTTCCAGTGATCTCGTGTGTGTGTGTGTGTGTGCTTCAAGGACAGTTTGAGAAAAATTAATGGGTGAGTTTTTTTTGCATGTCCCTTTACACAACTGAACGATTTCGAAATTTTCCATCATGATACATCGGGTTTTTTTGTTGAAATTTGCTGAAATTTGCTGATTTCTTGGTAAAATTGTTTTCAATGTTTTCTCATGATGAATACATGATAAATGAACCCTTTCTTGATATTTAAGAAGAGATGCAATAAAATAAAATATGCAATTTTATAGATTCATTTTCAATTTTGTTATAGATAGCATGTGACGTCTGGAAAACAAAGAACTAGGATAGGAGGTGTAACTACTACTACCAATCGGTGAGTGATTTTCTGATTCCTGTAACTTTTACAACGCCACATTGAGCTTTTGTCTCCTCACTTTCAAATATTTCACATTCCACTTCTCAGCTCCTCATAAAACCTATTTCTAACTTACTGACTTACTTTTTATTGTATCGATTTGTTAGGTTTTATTTCTTTTTCTTTCAATTTGTGTAATCAATGGGCAGAAGGGCTTAGGTCGATAGCCTATTGGATCAGTGTAAATTGTTTCAATAATGGACATTTATTATTATCATTGAAATTTTCCATTATATGATTTCTCGAATTCAGATATTTATTCTTGAGATTTAATGAATTTTTTCTGTTGTTACAGGTAGTAAGTAGTTCTTCTAGAAAAAGGTAAGTGATTTTTAGGTTATGCATGACTTTTTGCACGAATTTCAGCGGGTGCACCCACAATATTCCGACGAACTATGGAATTCGTAGGATTATAGAGAATCCTTACAGTCGAGATATACGTTCAGTATGTCCAAATTGCAATTTCTCGATTTCAACCTCACTTTTCCAAATTACACAGGCCTACCTTTTTTTCTGTGAAATAGTGTTTTCAAGTGACAGGTCGTTCAACACACAGTACATCAGAATACTGAATAGAACGTTTAGTTTCGAATTGAAATCCTCGACATCGCAGTAGCCAAAGTAATAGTCGTCTCCAGTGCGATGGTACAAATCAAAACTACAATCGAAAATGCGCTTGAAGAAATCAAGCATGCCGTCAAGTGATTCACAGCTAGAAGTTCCATCGAAATTCAAATGCGGTGGGTCGAAAAGCGAATTTTCTACCCGATCATTAACGACAGTTGACAACCTCACCCGATAACACGCGCGGTACCCTTACGAGGGGAGAGTATCGACTTTTGGTGTCTGTAAGTTTTCCTCTCTGCAAAAGAGGCTGTCACCTTAAGAAGTCGGTATGAGAGTGTTTTTCGTGGTCGTGGGAGTCTTCCTAGTTCTTGATGTAGGTAGAAATTCGCTTTTCGACCCACCGCATTTGAATTTCGATGGAACTTCTAGCTGTAAATCACTTGACGGCATGCTTGATTTCTTCAAGCGCATTTTTGATTGTAGATTTGATTTGTACCAACGCACTGTAGACGACTGTTACTTTTGCTACTGCGATGTTGAGGATTTCAACTCGAAAATGAACATTCTATTCAGTATTTTGATGTACTGTCTGTTAAACGACTTGTTACTTGAAACACACTTTTTCATGAAAAAAAAGTAGGCCTGACGATTAAGATGACAAGTTTCCAAATAAAGTGCATTTTGCAATTTTGTAAAACTGCCAATGAACGAATTTCAGGAATTTATTTCAGGTATCAATTCATTTCAGCAATAAATTTATTACAGGAATTACTTTTTTTCAGGAATTATTCTTTTTCAGGAATTATTCTTTTTCAGGAATTATTCTTCTGCAGGAATTATTCTTTTTCAGGAATTATTCTTTCTCAGGAATTATTCTTTCTCAGGAATTATTTCATTTCAGGATTTTTTTTCAGGAATCATTCCCTTTCAGGAATTATTTTATTTCAGGAATAACTTCATTTCAGGATTTATTTTGTTCAGGAGTTATTTATTTCAGATATTAAACAATAGAAAGTGCATTTTCCAATTTTGTATAAATGCCAGAAAACGAATTTCAGAAATTATTTTATTTCTGGAAGGGGTAAATGCAGTGAAATAACTGTAAAAGGTGAAATAAGTGCCGCGTAGACTTTTCAGACACGAAATCTGAAACAACATATAGAGTGCATTTTGCAATTTTGTACAAATGCCAATAAACGAATTTCAGGAATTGATTTCAATTTCTGGAAGGGGTAAATGCTGTTCGACTATCATCTGGTGAATTCATTCAGATGATCAGTCCTTAGTGAAATAAGTGCCGCGTAGACTTTTCAGAAACGTAATCTGAAACAACATATTATAAAGTGCATTTTGCGATTTCGTACAAATGCCATTGAACGAATTTCAGGAATTAATTTTAATTTCTGGAAGGGGTAAATATTTTCCACATTCATGGTTTGTAGGCCTACTGGGGATGCTTCCATATTAAAAAAAGCAACGCATTGAGAACTCTACCTCTTGGGTGATGAAGGAAACGAGTTCAGATATATCTTATTTTGCCTAAATAAGTTTCATCAAGTAGCTTGCGCTTCTTCAGAATCTGTACTATTTTCTGACGGATTTTGAAATTTTTCAGTGATGTTTTCCAATGATTCAGTTTTAGGATCATTGAGTTTTTCATGTGAATGTGATGTTTCAACTGAAAATGATCATTTCCTTCAACATTAAATAATTATATATCTAGTTATTAAAAAACAAACTTCTCACAAAAATATTACATTAATTATATTAGCTTGAGTTGTATGTATGTAACTTCGCGAGTGACGTAATTTTTTTAACAATGGACTACCCAAGTGTGACGTCAAAATAGGCAGAGCCCAAAAAACTTTTCCAAACAAAGAAATATTTGCATTGTTTTCCCCATAAGAATTTTTATATGAATGAGTCAATAAAAACTTAATATCACCATATACAAACAATTTTATTCTTAGTTTTAATTGGAAAACGCATGTGGGGGGAAACTTTTCAAATGGACAGCCTAAGTCTTGACGTCACAAGCTTAAAAACCTTTCCAAACAAAGTGTTCATTTCACGTAGTTGCTTCTTTCAGTTGAAACTAAGAATGACATTTTTGTATATGGTGATATCAAGTTCTCATTGATTTATTCTTAACATCTTCATTAAAGTTAGTCGCATGAAGACTGTAATTTCATCGATTTAGCGAAGCCCTAGAGGCATCTCTGAATCAGTCAGAAGAGTCCGAGTTCTGACAATCTCCTAATATAGGCAGCAGAATTTAACTTGAAAATATTTCAATCATCCTGTATATACACACATTTCGGTATGGCAGAGATGACTGAGTTTCAATTATGCAACCCTATTAATCATGCGCAAAGGAATTGGCAGACTGATAAGACGACACATATTACTCAGTCGATTTTAAACCTCCGTTGGGTTCGGACGTGCGTGACGAAAAGACTTTCTCGTGCGGTGGAAAGTTTTCGCGAGTGTTTACAGTGATCTCGTGTGTGTGTGTGTGTGTGTGCTTCAAGGACAGTTTGAGAAAAATTAATGGGTGAGTTTTTTTGCATGTCCCTTCACACAACTGAACGATTTCGAAATTTTCCATCATGATATATCGGGTTTTTTTGTTGAAATTTGCTGAAATTTGCTGATTTCTTGGTAAAATTGTTTTCAATGTTTTCTCATGATGAATACATGATAAATGAACCCTTTCTTGATATTTAAGAAAAGATGCAATAAAATAAAATATGCAATTTTATAGATTCATTTTCAATTTTGTTATAGATAGCATGTGACGTCTGGAAAACAAAGAACTAGGATAGGAGGTGTAACTACTACTACCAATCGGTGAGTGATTTTTTGATTCCTGTAACTTTTACAACGCCACATTGAGCTTTTGTCTCCTCACTTTCAAATATTTCACATTCCACTTCTCAGCTCCTCATAAAACCTATTTCTAACTTACTGACTTACTTTTTATTGTATCGATTTGTTAGGTTTTATTTCTTTTTCTTTCAATTTGTGTAATCAATGGGCAGAAGGGCTTAGGTCGATAGCCTATTGGATCAGTGTAAATTGTTTCAATAATGGACATTTATTATTATCATTGAAATTTTCCATTATATGATTTCTCGAATTCAGATATTTATTCTTGAGATTTAATGAATTTTTTCTGTTGTTACAGGTAGTAAGTAGTTCTTCTAGAAAAAGGTAAGTGATTTTTAGGTTATGCATGACTTTTTGCACGAATTTCAGCGGGTGCACCCACAATATTCCGACGAACTATGGAATTCGTAGGATTATAGAGAATCCTTACAGTCGAGATATACGTTCAGTATGTCCAAATTGCAATTTCTCGATTTCAACCTCACTTTTCCAAATTACACAGGCATACCTTTTTTTCTGTGAAATAGTGTTTTCAAGTGACAGGTCGTTCAACACACAGTACATCAGAATACTGAATAGAACGTTTAGTTTCGAATTGAAATCCTCGACATCGCAGTAGCCAAAGTAATAGTCGTCTCCAGTGCGATGGTACAAATCAAAACTACAATCGAAAATGCGCTTGAAGAAATCAAGCATGCCGTCAAGTGATTCACAGCTAGAAGTTCCATCGAAATTCAAATGCGGTGGGTCGAAAAGCGAATTTTCTACCCGATCATTAACGACAGTTGACAACCTCACCCGATAACACGCGCGGTACCCTTACGAGGGGAGAGTATCGACTTTTGGTGTCTGTAAGTTTTCCTCTCTGCAAAAGAGGCTGTCACCTTAAGAAGTCGGTATGAGAGTGTTTTTCGTGGTCGTGGGAGTCTTCCTAGTTCTTGATGTAGGTAGAAATTCGCTTTTCGACCCACCGCATTTGAATTTCGATGGAACTTCTAGCTGTAAATCACTTGACGGCATGCTTGATTTCTTCAAGCGCATTTTTGATTGTAGATTTGATTTGTACCAACGCACTGTAGACGACTGTTACTTTTGCTACTGCGATGTTGAGGATTTCAACTCGAAAATGAACATTCTATTCAGTATTTTGATGTACTGTCTGTTAAACGACTTGTTACTTGAAACACACTTTTTCATGAAAAAAAAGTAGGCCTGACGATTAAGATGACAAGTTTCCAAATAAAGTGCATTTTGCAATTTTGTAAAACTGCCAATGAACGAATTTCAGGAATTTATTTCAGGTATCAATTCATTTCAGCAATAAATTTATCTCAGGAATTATTTCATTTCAGGAATTATTCTTCCAGGATTTTTTTTTCCAGGAATTATTTCTTTCCAGGAATCATTTTATTTCAGCATTTTTTTTCAGGAATTATTTTATTCCAGGAATTATTTCATTTCAGGAATTATTTCATTTCAGGAATTATTTCATTCCAAGAATTATTCTTTTTCAGAAAAGGGTTTATGGTGTTCGAGTAAGTATATTATGTGGTGAATTCATTCAGATGATCAGTTCTTCATGAAATAGTAGTGCCGTTTAGACTTTTCAGAAACATAATCTGAAACAATATGAAGTGCATTTTGCTATTTTGTACATTTGCCAATGAACGAATTTCAGGAATTAATTTTAATTTCTGGAAGGGGTAAATGCTGTTCGACTATCATCTGGTGAATTCATTCAGATGATTAGTCCTTAGTGAAATAAGTGAAAACGTGAAATAAGTACCGCGTAGACTTTTCAGTCATATAGTCTGAAACAATAATATATATAAGGTGCATTTTTGTAAAAATGCTAATAAACGAATTTCAGGAATTAATTTTAATTTCTGGAAGGGGTAAATGCAGTGAAATAACTGAAAAACGTGAAATAAGTGCCGCGTAGACTTTTCAGATACGTAATCTGAAACAATATATGAAGTGCATTTTGCAATTTTGTAAAAATGTTAATAGACGAATTTCAGGAATTATTTTTTTATTTCTGGAAGTGGTGAATATTTTTCGAATTCATGGTTTATTGTAGGCCTACTGGGGATGCTTCCATTGAAAAAAGCAACGCATTTAGAACTCTACCTCTTGGGTGATGACGGAAACGAGTTCAAATGTATTTTATTTTGCAGACGCTTAATTATCATTATTTTCAGTCAGCACATCATCATCAGAATTTGTTTAAAATGTGTTTGAGGTGAATGGATACCTGGAAGATGATTTGTCCTCGCAACAACCTGCACATCTCTTATCAACAAATGAAATGAATTCAGTGAAATAACCTCACTATTCAGTACTATTTAAAATATAATGGATCATGTGACATGTGAATATTTATGTACTCAAAATTAGCTGCTAACTGCCAACTTCATATTGCTTGAAATAAGAATTCATGCATTACGCGACATCTATGATATCACATTGAAACGAAAATCAACCACGTGACCAAATTTCCACGACTTCTATAAGACGTACACATTTTATAGGTTACTTTATCTCTGCTATTCACAGAACAACTAACGCCATCTATCGTAATTTCACATTCGTCTACAAAAGCACATGGCCAGCTTCCTCTTCTGCATTTCTGCGATCCTGATACCATCATCAATTTCACAGGAAATAATGGCCTCGTTATGCTCAAATATTTGTTACATAGAGAGAGCTCTAGTGTCATTTGGTACAGAGATTCAAAAACTCTCCATTTTATTTTTTTATTTAAAACCTCTCACTAAAGGAGACATCCTGTAATGTTCAGAAAACATCGTGAGAACCCAGGAAAAGGAGATAGGAATTGGTGTTCTTTTTAAATTTGATAGTAATACTTGAAACGAATTGGATTGTTCATTATCGATAGGACAGAAGAGAGAAAAAACATTTTGTAACAGATAAATATTTATTTATATTTAATATCAACGAAATAATAAATTTTTTTACAAAATAATAGATCATTTTATAGCCAATAATATCTAGGATCGTCCCTCCTTATTTGAAGCTTGACTACGTGCTTATAAATTTTCAGTGCAGGACCCAACTTGAAATTCAAATTCGTCAGGACGTCCAGTCGTGTCAACAAGAGTAGAGAGCGGCCATCAATTTCCTGAAAAAAAAACAACATAAATGAGCATGTTTGATTAGCCTTGACAGCAGCGACAAAATTATATTTTACAGCGTTGCCAAGTGTTATTCATAATATTTCTCAATGTAGACAACAGACCGGGAAAATAAAGAAAATTCATAGCCCCACGTATATTGTTCACAGCTAACTAAATGCATAACAACCAAAAACTATGGGGTTTTCATTTCAGTAGATATTTGCACAATACTTGTTTATCCACAGAAGCCTTAAGAGTAGTTCAAATGGCAAGCTGAGGGGTTTCAAAGTGAAGTTTTAACGGATAATACTCAATATTTCTCAGAGACATTTTAAATACACTATATTTGATCTTGAAGCAGGTTTGCAGCAAATTTATGATTTTGTGATCTCTTCTTTAGTTTTTTTTTAACGAAGTTAGAATATTGTTGTGAATTTGAATGGTTTGATCGAAATGCATACAGGATTCTGATAATTTGTTTTCGTTTTTAAATTCGAATGGCAATATTAAGTTTGAGATACCTTGAAAGGCACAAACACTTTCAGAAGTGTTCCTGAAGGTGAATTCTTCCACTGCTGACAAGACAATAGTTTATGTTATGGAATGAATGAGTTTATAGTTTTTTTTTATAAAACTTCCCACAAAAAGAGACATCCTGTAATGTTCAGAGAACATCGTGAGAAGCAAGGGAAAGGAGGTAGGAATTGGTGTTCTTTTTGAATTTCTGAAGGTCATATGCCTCGGGGAACACCTCCCTGGGCAATGTGTTCCAGAGCCTCGCTGTTTGTTGGTTGAACGAGTCTTTGGAGAGATGTTCTGCAGGTCACCAAATTAACCACCAAGGGGTGTGAAGACTGGACTTGACGGGTTAACCTCGAAGAGACCGCCAAAGGAGGAACGATTGTTGATATTTCAGAAGAGCACCGCCCATGAAAATATCTATAGAACAGAGACAGATCGCCAACCCTTCTAAGGTGTTCCAGAGAAGTAAGCAAGTTAGTAAGCGAAGCATCACCGACGAGACGAATTGCCCTTTTTTGGACAGAATCTAACAGCTTCAGGATATGTTTAGGTGCCGCACTCCAAATATGGGAACAGTATTCCAGGACAGGTCGGATTTGTGCCTTATAGATCGTGAGCAGCTGACTGGAAGTGAAATAGCTCCTGGCACGAAACAGAAAACCAAGTTTTTGGGATGCACTTTTAGTAATTAATCTCACGTGACTTTCCCAAGAAAGGTTATTGCTGATAGTTATACCAAGCATCGAGATGGATGACTTCAAAGGTATGGTCACCTCTGACAAGCTTATGTTGGGCATTGTGAGGTCGGCTTTTTTGGAGAAAAGACATGCTTGTGTTTTATTTGCATTGAAATCTACAAAGTTTTTGGATCCCCATTCGAGAATTGTTGCCAAATCCATATTTATATTGTTTTTACTGATGTTTTTTGGTGAGGAGTGCTAAATAAAATGGATAATGTGAGATCTCGTTTAAATTTTGTTGATACCTGAACAGAACTATGCTCACCAGCTTGAGGAAAAGCATGGGAATTGATATTGGAAGTTTAATTTTACCAATTCACAGTTTCACAATCATTCAAATATTCAAATTCACTATAAAATCAACAAAACATAATACCCAACACATGAACATTTTTATATATGTATGCGTATATGGCCATTTTATTCTATTTTAAATATGTGAATGATAATTTATTTATAATATGAATTATTTATAAAACTTTTAAATGTATGACATGCTCTATACCTTCATGTAAGGTCTTTGTGGAGCTAATAAAGATTTTCTTCTTCTTCTTCTGAACTATATCAGCATTTCTAATTATTTTTAGTGCCACCAGTTGGCGCATCGCTTATTTCATCAAAACAATCAACACTTACTTGTTCCTTGAACGTCTTCGCTTCCTCTGGAAAAAACTGCGCAAAATACTGGTACACCTCGTCGATAGTCCAATGCGTGGCATCGGGTATAGAAGGATCGATCCCGAGACCGTCACCCATCGGCGCCGTCTCCTCCTCGTCATCCTCCTCCTCCTCGTCGCCGCTTCGCGAATCCGACGAATTGGCCGCCTCCTCCAGTCTCGCCGCCTCCTGGTTCTTGCTCGTCTTGGTGCCGCCACTGTTGCCGACGCCCCCCGTCGTCTGGGGGCTCAGTCGGGGGGGCGGCGACGACGACGAGGACGGTGTGGCGTAGGAAGGGGATGAACTGCGCGAGATTGACGGGCTGGCGTCGCTGTTGTCTGTGTCGAAAGGGGGAAATGGAGCTCAATGACTTTTTTCATTTGTTGCCTACTTCGTTATTTTTCATAATTTTTATATATTTTTTGATTCACTATTACCTTCCTCGATATGGGGGAGGTATTCTTTTTTTTTAAGACTTCAGACATTCTAGAAGTAGCTCAAAATTTCAAAAAAATACTGAAGGTTTAGTAGACTTTCTTTGGCTTTTTACCTGCGATTACTCAATTGCGAACAAAATTTTTTACATTATGAAGCAATCAAACGGTATTTTTTCATTTATGTTGCTATTTGTAGTGAAATTCTTACGATAAGAACACATTGGAATAGATTTATACACCTAGAGGTGGAAAAGAATATATGACGAAAATATTTTTTTTATCAACACGAAATCATTTTGCAAATCCTCAAAAATTAAAATAAATATTTTTATATTACTCTTATAAAGCTGACTGCATGTCATGTTTGTATTTGGCAAAAGCAAAACTCCTCAAAGTTATCTTTACCATTTTTAAATTTCACTAGTAAATAACAATAAAAATATGTACTTTGTGTTTCTTCAAGTACAAAAATCTTGCAATTCATTGATATCAAATGCTGACTCACCTTCAAATTTGAACTTCTTTGGAAACGAATTCCCAATATTCGACTCGATTTCATTAATCTTCAACTGTTCAGGCATTTGACAGTTCATACAAAGCCACTTTGGCCCATTTCGATACTTTTCTGATATTTTAGGTTGATGACATCTGGCATGGTAGGCATCAGCACACACTGAGCATACAGTAAGGTTACCCTAAAACACACAAAATATATGTTTGGCAATTTTGGTCAAGATACTTTTTTAACCAACTTACGGCATCAGAAGTTTCAAAACAAACTATGCATGTTTTGCAATGTGGGCATTGCCATGTGTTATCAGGGTACATTTTCAACATCATATCTTCCCCATTCAGACAACTGAAGTGTGCTGCAAATAAATTAAATATAAAATAAAACTGATTACAACAATTGATTTATAATAAACACAATATTCACTGTTGAGTCTGTTCAGTGACATTTACCTTTATTGCTACATTCCCTGCAAGCGACCATACGGTCATTTGGCCCCCTTTTGTTCTGTAAATGACATACAGAGCACACCCCGCCTTGGTCTCTACTGCAGCTCGAAGTACGAGAGTCTGGTCTACTGTCTTCGTTACTTTTGGCAGCCATCGATTGTTTTTCAATGGTTGAACGGTTCAAAGATCCTAAAGGACGACCTCTCTTCTTTGGGATATGATTATCCGAAGGATCAAACACTTTCTTGGCCCTCTGTGGAAATATGCAGAGCATTTAGGTTATGTGACAGAGATCAAAGCCCTAATACCTACATCCATGTGTTTCAAATATTAATTGAATGAAAAAATGTGAAGATTGAAAAATTACTCCCTTTGTGTGGTCAAATGTAGGTCAACTTAATATTTTTTTGAATTATGAGGAATTAACAACTAACACTAGCAAATATTATATAGTCACTTGATGTGAAGATATAAAAATTACTTTATAAGACATCTTGGTACATTTATTGAGACGGCACCAGCAATAAACTCAGCAACAACAAAAACTACTTCCAATATACGATTTTGACAGATACCAGCTGGAGCCACAGAATTTCTGACTTGGCCTGTCAAATTAAAATAACACTAACCTTTCTCCTTCCACCGATTCTCAAAGTTCCTTCGGATTTTTTCTCGTCAGCCGAGTTTGTGGACGAGTCCATGTTCTCGAAGTTATCTAATTGTCTTCCTTCTGCGCCCGAAGAAATCCTCGAGCATCCTGGTTCAGCATAATCCTGATTCGAAATTCTATCTCTTTTTGTCTCATTGGCGTGCTTTCTCTCCATCTCTACTTTCGCCGACTTCCAGTCATCCGCGTCACCATTCTCTTTTTTAACTACGTCATCTTCATCCCTGGCAGCGGGACCCATGAGATAGTTGCCACTGTCTGTTCTTATCAGTCCACCACTTTGTACTTCCTTTTCCAACAATATGCTGATGTATTTTTTGGTGTAGCGCACGCTGTCTTTGGTTAAAATGTTGTTGATGATTTCGGGACCAGGAACTCCCAATTCCAAGTAATCAGGCTCGTCGACGATTAACTCTCCGAAAGCGTTTGTCAGCAGTTCACTGAATTGCTTGATAATCTTGTCATTTCCAACGCCACCTTGAATTTGTTGATTTTGTCTATTTGCCATTTGTTTAGCTTGTGGATCACGTTGTTTCATTTGAGCTTGTTTTTTAGCAGCATTTCTATAACTTATACTGCCCTTGTATTCCACTTTGAGCACGTGATGATTGGCAACGCACCATTCCAAATCGGATTTCGCCTCCGCCGAATTAACAGCGAATCGGCGGAATAAGTAATTACAAATTCTTTGTATATCCGGGCGAGCCTTTCGTCGGCGCAACTGGTCAATCGCCTCCAAAATACGCTCTCTGTTCTTCAACGTAGTCATACTGTCAAACGAAAAGAAAATACTAATTCAATGATTACTGAAATCTCGAAAGTTTTGCGTACATTCCCGCGCGCATGAAACAGAGGGCAAAGTAAAAAAGAAAACGACAAAAAGTAACACGGAATATTTATATACTAAGATACACGTTGCGCTTTGTGGAATATTTTATCTTATCAAGATATAGTTCGGAGACGAATCATTGTTCGCAGGGAATACCAAACCAAAGTATTAGAACGAACCATCCCAAAATACGCCGAAATCAATCCGAGAACATATCACCGCAAAACAATATCGAAACAAAATGCTGGACCAACGCTCGTTGCGCGCAGAAACGCAAAGGCATGCGAAAGTACCTTGAGTTATATTTTACCTGATTTCGCAGTCGTTTCTCGATGAAATGCTTCAACTTTTGCTGTTTTGGGCTCAGGAGACTACCAGAACTTAACTATGGCGTTTTCGGAAGCGTCCGTCACATAAATCGAACGAAAAATAAAGTGAGCACCGGGCTACATTCACGTTAACGACGAACACACTTCTGAGCGTCCGACACAGGTTTGGTTTGGTTTATGTTGCGACAGGGTTGTTCAAGCGTTCGAGCAGGTCGATGCGCGCGCAGCTACCCGAAACTGGATAAGATTAAGAAAACTTGCTATTTGTTGATATATTGTAAAATGTTGGGTTATTAATTATACCATTGAATAACTGAATGATACACAACTAATACGACTTTTTCATTCTTCTATTAAATGAAATCTATTACGTTTTGTTGATTCATTCATTTTGACAGCTAAATCGTTTGCCCTTGTTCTCTTCCCGCTATACTACGTTATATTATGACTTATCACACCTGCCGAAGACGAGACAGTGGGATTGCTTATAGAATATATCAATTAATTATTGCATTCATGAATTGTAGTAAATTACGTCAGTTTCTTGTAGAGAGAGGTTCATGGTTGAGGAAAACGTGCTTTTCTAGTGTGAAATGTGATCATATGAGTTCTATTGTTTCCAGCGCCGCCTTCCTACAGGGCGACTCCCGTTAAATCAAATCAAAGAAAACTTTTGACTATTCTAATAATGAGCGTCACCATATTTTGTATATTCACGTTATTCTCCATTTATCTAAAGTTTACATTCATTATAACAGTGTTGCCGTTACTCTTTATCGGTAGTGTCAACTCCTTCATATTAATGGCGGATGATTTCATTTTTTATTTCAACGTTGATTTTACGTTTACTTGTCTTTAAATTGTTTCAAATAGTTGTCCGAACTAAATCCTTCGGGTCTATGTGACGCCTAAGATCATCCATCCTTTTCTAGGAAATGGTTAGGTACGAAAGGTACGCCATTTTTGATTTCACAAAATGCGCAAGAAAACCAACATGAATATTCATTCACAGGGGCATAAAGTGAGAAACTCTATATTTTTGATAAACAAGTATCTATTTTCTATTAAATAATTATGTATCATCAAAACCGACTACTTGGGGAAATTTGATTGTAGTAAAACCAGGTACGAGGGGTGCGTCATGTGTAGCTAAAGAAAAAAATATATTTGGCGTGTCATTTTCGAGGTATTTGAAAGATTCATGAAACAACTGTATTAATGACCATGATTTTCAGTTTCGAGAGAATCTGATATTGTTAAAGAAATAAACTTGAACGTTAATTATACGTACCTCAATTCCAATTTTTCTATCCACCAGGTACAACAAAACAAAGTGAATTCAATCAAAATAACCGATTATCCAAGGTTGTTTTCTATTTGATAACAAAACAGAGCTGCTATACTTTATCATTTATTTGCTAGAGCTCTCTTGAAAGAAAGTGATTTGAATTTTACTTGAAAAATAATGAATATCTTTCGACTCCTATGATGAAAAATATAACCTAAATAAATGACATATATTTTTCCAATAGGTTATGTATAAGTAGGAGAATGCAGTTTCTCAAATACATCTGCTTTTGATTTGATTAAGGCAAACTCATTTTGAAAACTCTCTATGTTATCTTGGAAAAATATGTCACAGAAAATCAAACACTCATTTTTGCTAGAACGTATTGCATTTTATTTCTAGGTCTTAAAGTATGATAACATTCGGAAATGTACATATCACATTTGGACAAACTATACACCAATATACAACATCAGATGTACAATAACAATTTCAATAAGCTACTCCAGTACTGAAAGCTCTCACCTTGTGATTTGCAGACACTCAATTATGTTAAGCTGAATATACCAATGAAATCAATCAATTTCAAATATCTTTAATGGGGAATGAAAAAAAAACACCGTCAATGGAATGCAATATTCAACCTAGCTTAGATATTGTCATTGTTGATGAAATCCATCTCAAACTTAATCTATCACTTCTATATGATTCAAACTGTTGTTTTAGACAGTGAAAGCCTGAATTTTTGTTTCAATCAGAGAGACATCAAATAAATAGACTACTTTTGACAGACATTTAATTATTGAATTTTGTTGAATAAATTACTTCCATCAGGGAGGAAATAACAATGATTCTTCAACGCTGCACATCACAACTTTTTTCCTGGTCGTGAGTTCAGTTTGTTTTCTGCAAATTGCCATCTGAGTTTCAAGATGAAAGCCCAGTATATTATAATACCTAACATTGCCGCACTAGTACCAAGCTTAATTAGGAAAATATGCTTCATACAATAATGACAGATAAATACTTTTATAGATTATGGAAAACAACCAACGATATAATAAATGATTTTGTAATGGAAATTTTCAACGAAAGCAGTGTGTGTCACCTTTCCGTGATTATTTATTATAATCTAATGAATACTTTGAATTGCACATGCGTTATACCTCACATCCTTCTGATTCAAGACAGTGAAATTAATTTCAATGCTAACGTTCATGAATATCACTATAGAGGGCGAGTCCATAACTAGGATTAAATTTATAGCGCTCTTTCAACTGATCTATCTGGCATAAATAGTCTATAGGTGTTAGATCCGGAAAGCTGGAGGCCATTCAACAATTTTTCTACTGATTCATCAGTTAATGTTGGGAATACGAATTCGATATTTGGTTCTCATGTGCACCTAGATAAACCCTTCATCGTGAAAATTAGTACTATTTTAAAAAATTGTGGAATTGTATCATAAATTTTCTACCATCTAAAAAAACGCCATGTAAAATCTTCATGTACCTGTTTGAGTATACAGGGTTTTTCACTTGAAACTCCGCATACCAATATATCGAAAACGAATAGAAATATTCAATTTCTGTTAAAAGTAGTCAATAGATGGGGTCGAATAGATTTTTTTCACAGTTTGAAAAATTCGACGTCTACTAATAGCTGAGTTTCGCGACGCGTCGAAAATATAAATCGATTGCAACGACTTTGAAATTACGCGCATGCTATTTATAAACTTTCTTGTTATGTACTCGAACTTATTTATTTCACTCAACTGTGAGTTATACCGGATTTTAGTAAACATTTTTTGATTGACAAAAAATTGGATTAATTATCATTTTTACAAAAATGCCATTCATTTTACTCATATCTTGTCAAACCTACGAACAAAATGATTATTGCATCAACAAATGTTGAAAAAAACAAGAATTTTGTTCAAATATATGTCCTTCTGCTCGAATACAGCTATCAAAAGCTGCGGAATTTTAAGTGAAAAACCCTGTATATTGCCTGATTTATAGAATTCATCCTTGATTAAAAACTCGCACTCCACATCCATAAGTATGTTAAGTAATAATGAGCTTTACCAAAACATCAATAAATATCATTGATAAATCAAAACGGTATATTTCAGATTGGAAAACCTTTATTCCACTATTAGAGATATTATTTTTTTATTACCTATTAGACATTGCTATGAAATGTCGAAATTGACTAGTATCAATACATCGGAATTGGAAATTATTATTCTATACTCACCACCAACTTTATTTCAGAATTCCAATCAATTGTTAATTGATATATAATATTCCAATTATAAATTAGTAAAAAAAAATGAATGCAAGACAGTCATCTCATACTGGGTGACTGCTTTTTCCTGCACATAACATGTCAATTAATTGTTCTAATTACCATCGCCCTGTAAATCATAACAAATAATCGAATTTAGGCTTCCGAATAACAATTTCTGTTTTTCCTGGTGAAAAACTTTATTTGCGCATCCAGCAATTCCGCGAAGATTTACTGAATTTTTCGTTGCTTATTCAACGCCGCAATACTTATGCCATGCCAGGGTCTTCTAAAGCTCCGTCTTCTTCGAGTTTCGTTATGAATTTCAACACTCTGTTTCGCTCGTCAGTCTGCCTCGCCATGTCTATCAAGGCCAACAATTTCTTGATGCCAATGAAAATCCTAAAAAAAAATATTGATATCAAAAATCATTCAGCTGAAATTTCCTAGTTAGTATGACATCTGTCATTTGCTTTGGAGCTTTGTGAAAGGTGAGAGAGTTATTGAAACACTTTTTCTGGTTCAAGTGACGTTTAGACTTGTGAGGTCTCACCTTTTGCCGTGTATCTGATGAGTAATCTGCTTCAATTCTTGATTCGTGAACACCTCACAGGATTCCAAAACGTTCAACAGATGCTCGGCCTTGGATAAATTCGGAACGTGTAAAACGGCAGTGAAGGCTGAGAGCATTTCCATCTCTTCCAGAACTTGCCTACGAAAAATTTCATTTTGAATTTTGATAATATTGCACTATAATGTGATCTGGATTTTGATTAACATTTTTGTTGGTACTTGGTGCAAAATTACCGACATTTTTACTTCAAATGTCGTTTCTTTATCTTGAAAATCACTGAAAACTTGACAAATCACCTCGAGCTGAATTGATTACCGTTGAAAACTGAAATATTCATGATTATCTTGACTAAAAATACTACCTTCTGCTTGAGGTACACAAAACGAGAAGTTTTTTGCCGGGTGGCGGTTGTTTTTTCAGTAGTACCAGCAGCGCCTGCAACGTCAAATTCGAATATCTCGGCCCAATCGGTCCGTAGTCCAGCAACCTCTCGATATTATCGACAAGAATACAACTCAAAGTCGATCGATAAGCATCATCAAACACCTACGAACAAAACAGTGCGTTACAAACAAATTTTGTTCACTTCATGCTCCAAACAAAAGTGCTGCCATCTTAATCTAGACCCTTTTTGGGCTTTCAAGTTGGCAGTACTGTCATTGAAGAGTTGGGGAATGTATTTCTTTTGTGGTTGTAGTTTTTGATACCTTTCGGATTGTCAGACATTTGGCTGTTTCTGTAAATCCAACCATTTCTTCGGGCGAGCATACTTTTACGAAAGGAAAATCGGAATTTCTGGCTAGCTGAGCAGCCAGGGCGGTCTTTCCAGAATTCGGTGGGCCCTCAATGAGAACAGACACCAAACCTGAAAACATTTACCTGCTAAAAAAATTATGTAATCATTTGGAACAGCTAAAATCAATAAGGATTCACAAGTTTACAACTTCATAGCCAGGCGGCGTTTGATACCTTCCACAAATCTGTTAACATTCGAATAGGGACAAAGTAATGATTTTAGATAATTTTGGAAAAATAATCACCTGATGTATCGGTAGCACGTGCCTGTTGGATGAATAACATCCCATCTTCCATGATACCAGTCACAGGAGAACCCCAATTGATAATTCCCCTGGATAAGAACTGGTTGATGATTTCTTGGGCTGTACCGAAGGCCTGTAATAATAAAGAAAGAACTATAATTTATTTCCACTTTTAGATTTGCTACTGTTTTTCATTTATTCATAACTCATTAGGATATCTTGTGTGTATTGTTCAATATTTTCATCTTCCAAACTAGTTTTAAATTATTTAAAATATTATATCACCGTATATTATGTAATTGCTGTTTTCACTAATTATTATTCATCCTCATTCATTATAAATATTATTTAGGTATCATTGTTGGTTGAAAATGTGATTTTATTGCATAACTATATCATTTTATTGTGATTGCTTCATTCATTCAATGATTTGAATTCTTACTTACCGGCTTGATGTCATTTTCGAGAGCATGCAAGAAATCTGTTCGAGAAACGAGTAGTTTTTCTATAGCTTCTGGATCGACTTCCACTTTGGAAGCTGCTTTTATCAATCGGTTCATAGCAGTGGACTGAGCAGCTCTAACTAAACCTTCGATTTCGGCACCAGAAAAATTCTTTGTTAACGATGCCAATTCCTAAAACAAAATCAACATGGGAATTTTTCAATAGTAATTAATAGTTCAGAGAGTTGAAAGTTCTTGTTCTGGTTAAGAAAATAACTTTTTATGTATGACTAACCTTGAGGTCTACATCAGGGCTTATTTTCTTGTATTGTTTCATCCTGTAAGTGTGAATATCCAAAATTTGTAACCTGCCTTCTTCATTGGGCAAACTAATTTCCACTTGGACTTCCAGTCTACCTGGTCTCATCAGTGCCTCATCAATCATGTCTCTTCTGTTAGTCATACCTTCAAACCAAATCGAATATCAAAAACAGAACAGATTTTCTCACGTTTCCTTCATTTGAAACCATTAAACGTTAATCTTCCTTTTCAGAACCGTCCAGAATAATTCCCACTCTTTCTGACAGTTTTCAAACAATGAAATAACACTCAAACGATGACACATTTCGACAGCTGTCAATTTGTTGAACATTGTGAATCACACAATAATAAATTTGTTGGGTAGATTTCTCACCTATCACCAAAATGTTGTTGAGTTGTTCAACACCATCGATTTTTGAGAGGAGCTGATTCACCACAGTATCGTGAACTCCAGTATTGCCTGCAACTGAGCCCCTTTGCTTGCAAATGGCGTCTATTTCATCGAAAATGATTATGTGTAGTCCGCTGTTCGGACCTGCCTATAACATCGAAAGATTCTCGTTAAACAAAATGAATCTTGATAAGGAAATTGAGTCGCAGAAAAGATAAACAATATTCACAAACATATAATGAGTATTTCTTAATATTCCTCTAAATCATTAATCCATAATTGCTCACCCTCTTCTCTTCTTCCTCAGCCTCTGCAAACAACCTCCGAACATTGGCCTCCGACTCACCGACGTACTTGTCCAAAATCTGGGGACCGTTGACGATCTTCGGTTCGCGGGCGTTCAACATTTTCCCGATCTGTCGGGCCATCAGGGTCTTGCCCGTACCGGGTGGGCCGTACAGCAAGATGCCCTTGACGTGCTTACAGCCCAGCTGTTCGACGATTTCCGGCGGGAAGACGCGCGAAGCGAACGCGCGCCGGAAGATGGCGTTGAATTCGTCGGTGAGGCCGCCGATGCCCATCTTCTGGAAGTCCCAGTCGGGGTTGATGATCGACTGACGAACTATTTTGCTGTGGGGTAACAGTTTAAGGTCATGGGTTCGCGTGTTTTTGGTTCATTTTATTGGAAATGGGGGCATGGGCAGATGCATTATGGTGTTGCTGCTCTTCTCTTTTTTCAACAACACTATGAAACAAAAATCAAGTTTATCATTCTAATTGTTTCAAAGAATTGAGTAACTTTCAACTGTGGATAACGTTGTAGATTCAATTAACTTGCATTAAAAACAAATTGCTGCAAAACTTAAACAGGAAAAAAGTCATTCAATTATCATTTCTCACTCTGTAAAACTAAGTAAGCAATCAGATGAGTTAATTGATATTTTCTCACTCACCCTTTTGATTTTCCAATAAGATTAAGTGCCGCATTTTCAGCCTTCTCAAACTGAATAACAGTGTTTGGAATGAGTTGTCCCAGCTTAGCTTTCCTTGGTTTAGCATCTCCTCCAGATTTCACAGAAGACACATCAACCACTAAATATATAATTCAAATATCAGAATTGGTTTCGTAACAATTTGCCATTGAATTACCTTCAATATCTTTAATAAAAAGCAACAGTAGCTTTTTATCTTTGAAAGCAAAAGCTAACTGTTGTCCAACAGTAAACATCTGATTGGGAAACATAGAAGTGAATTCTTTAGCCATCTCATCTGAGTCATATTGTTCTTGTGAAGTTCTACAAATTCATAAAAGCACAATTATTGGACTGTTCCATGCAAACTTGAGATAATTACGTTTTTTTCTGCATGTAATCTGCTTCAAGAATTATGGAAGAAATCAACTCTGTAGCTTGATATGGCTCAGCATGAATTTCTTGATTGAGGGATAAAACTGCCCATTTTCTCTGTGGCAAACTGAACCCTATGGTGTGTGATTGAATATTGGGATGACTTCTGATTGAGAAGATAAAGTTTTGACCACCACCTGTGTGTACTTTGATATGCCTGTAAACACAAAGTTAGATGAAACTTATAAGCAACTGGATGATAGGAATGTTACTTGGCTCCAGGAAAATCTGCATCATTGACTATGGCACAGTTTGACAATGATAATTCATCTGTGGGACACTTTGCAACTTTGAAGACAGACTAAAAAGAGGATAGCATTAGTTAGCTGAGTACTTATAATGTAGTGATTAATTTATTGAAATAAATGGGGTATATACCATGTTTTTTTTCTTCACTTTAGTCTCACTAGTACAAACTGCAATGCAGATTGGGGCGAAACTGTGAAATAAAATCAATACTCAGAAGGTAATGTTTTGCTGTTGTCAATTTTTGAATTTCCACTTGTAGCTTTCTAAATGTTGCTTGATACGTATCAATATATGGCAGGTAAATAACGTAGGAGCTTTTACTTTCAATCGTATATGTTTATTTAAAAGTATTTCATCACGTTTCATAAGTCTATTCCATAAATCTAAATATGAAAACATAAGAAGTCAGAAAATCTAAAGACCAACGTCACTATTGTCATAATTTAGTCTGGTCGATCTGAAATCATATGTTCGGATAAATCAGTGTTGCCACGTCATCAACACAATGAAATTGGAAGTCTAATTATCGACAAATTACGAGATGGAAAGCATCCTTCGATGAATAAAGGATAGATGGCGCTAAAAAGTTGCTTCTCAAAACAATGAACTGAATTTGCTTCATATGAAAACTAATCGTGATCCATATCAGAATATTATCTTTTTCAAACAGGTCGAAAGTAAATTTCGACATTAAGTATACATTTTCAAATTATCTTGTTTTGATAATTCCTTTTTTCACATCTGTTTATTCGTTTTACTCTGTGTTTCTTCCATATCTTTACAAAATTGCATAATGGAAAGTTTATGAACTCTATATTCTCAGGTTATCGCTTTGAAACAATTATAAGTTATTAATATAATGTGTATACCACTGATTTTCTGAAAGAATATAAATAAATTTACCACATAGAGAGATTTATCTATATAGAATTTCAAGGTTGGATATACATATACAGGGTGCATTCGAAGATTTATAACAGTGCTGAGAATTCGTCAATCGTATTTTCTTTGTTGGGCAATATAAAATCACTAATATCATGGTTTATTTTTTGGGTTTAGTTTTATGAATCGCCAAAAAAGTAATACATTTGAATTTGTTCGTGGTTCGTTTTGAAAACGATATATTTTTGAATACTCAACTTTATTTCAATTCAACTATCTTTGTATCCCTCGTAGTTTTCGATATCCCAATGTTTAAGTATCGAACACTCTGTATAGTAATGCGATATCACTTTCATGTGGATCCGCATTATCTTCGAGTAATATTGTTATCATACCCCCATTATCCGACTATTTTTCTAATTATTCATAAGCAAAGCAATCTCCATCCAATTTCAAAGTGGATTGAATTTACCCGATAAACTCTATTCGAGATTCACCATCAGAATTGTTAAACAATTGAACGACGCAGTTTTGTTTGTTCGCGGATTTCAAGATGATGCAGCCTACGAGATACCAGCAATTAATTGTTCGCCTCAAAGAGTTCGTGAAAAGTAACGAAAAAATTGCTTTCTATAGCACCGGTGCAAAAAGCAAAGCAATCATCGATCAAGAAAGCAAATATGCGGCACATAATTATCATCCATTACCGGTGGTTTTATCCAGAGGAGAAGGTAAGTGTCTCAAAATGCGGATATAATGTGCAGGAAAATGTGTAGTGCAAGAGTGTACCCACGACGCTTCTCATGCTACTGCCGAATGCTGCGCGGTGCTCTCCCAATTGTCGATTTTCGTAAGTCAATGTCAAATTTTAACCTCTAATTTGATTGTCAGGTGTTTTTGTGTGGGATGTAGAAGGCAAAAGATACTTCGACTACCTCAGCGGATACTCGGCGAATAATTTCGGGCATTGTCACCCGAAAATAGTGAAGACTATTAGGGATCAGGCGGGCGTTTTGCATCACACCTCGAGGGCGTTTCATTCCAACGTACTGGGTGAATTTTCAGAAAAAATCACCAAATTGTTCGGCTATGACAAGCTCCTACCCATGAACACCGGTGGGTATAATTTCGTTTTTAATATGAGAGAAATAGTAGTATTTATATTCAAGAAAGATAGTTCTGGGAGATTTGGTTATCTTCCGTTGCCAAAAGTGCAAAATGAAAAGTATCTAGGTAACCGCTAAGCTTCTGATTGGTTGAGACATTGCTGGGAACATTTGAGCATCAATAATCATGGCAACACTTTACAGTGACTTCACAGCGATGCCAAATTTATCACAACTATCTTGCTTAAATGAATAGGCTATATAGAAGAAACTATTGAAATAATTTCGAGACATTTTCTGGATTACGAAAAAAATTAAATAAATCTGTGAAATTATCAGACCTTTGATGTACAGGGTCTTCAATAAACATATGGCAATAATTCAAATGTTATTTCTTGGTCTATTCTCAGAATATCCAGTTATTTGAGGATTCTTAAGGAAGTTCTCCATTCCAAGGATACTGGGAATTAATAAAATACCATCAACTCCGAAGTTTCCATTTCCCTAACCTCAAATTATTCTGAATGCTCAATAATAACAACAAATCGCAATTTATAGGCGTTGAAGCTGACGATAGTGCATGCAAGTTGGCTCGAAAATGGGGCTACAGAAAGAAAAATATTCCGAAAAACGAGGCGAAAACCATTTTCGCCATCGACAACTTTTGGGGCCGTTCATTGGCTGCAATTTCAGCTTCTACTGACCCAACCAGCTACGAAGGGTACGGCCCTTACATGCCAGGATTCAGCTGCATTCCATACGATGATTTGACGGCTTTAGAAGTGAGTACAAGACTACAAGCTTCAATCAAATGACGCATTGCTCTTTTTCCGAATTGCTTTATTTTCACTGTCCCCACCCAGCTGAATAGTCAGTCGTCCCTATGCAAGACACAAAACGGCGGGAAGGGTTGAAAAAGCGGTTAGGATAGTCAATTGACGTTTGACACATGTCAGCTCTTTGTCAAACGCAGATAAAGTATGTAACCTCAAGTAATTTGTAACACCTGTTGACTTTGGGGATACCAGAATTGGATTTAGTTGCTGTTTAGCCCAAATAGGTGGTTTGTTCGAAGAGAAGACTATTCTTTTCGCTATCATTAATTCCTATAGCTGCATCATTGTTTGACGCCATATTTGTTTACGTTCCGCAGCGCCCTCAACGGTAATCGAAATCACCATTAACGAATCGGAACTGTGATTCAAAAGCAAGATTCCAATTTCATCTGAACTTTCTCATAAAAACCTCGAATTCACATTATTATTATTATTTTCGTTTCCAGGAAGCTCTCAAAGACCCCACCGTGTGCGCTTTCATGGTGGAGCCGATCCAAGGCGAGGCCGGCATTAAAGTACCCTCGGAAGGGTACCTGGCAGGCGTCAGAAGGCTCTGCTCCAAGTACAACGTGCTCTGGATAGCCGACGAGATACAAACCGGTCTCGGGAGAACCGGCAAAAGGTTGGCAGTAGATTACGAAAACGTCAAACCGGATATCCTGGTGCTGGGGAAGGCTTTGGGTGGGGGGGTGTATCCGGTGTCGGCTTGTCTAGCAAACGATGAGGTTATGTTGGTGATGGAACCAGGTGAGGAATGATTTTGGTCATGGTTTTATTTTTATAGCAAAAAGGGAAAGCGAAGAACATAATTTTCTTATTATAGGTGAAATTTAGAACTATTCAGTGAAATTGAATCAAAGAATTACATTAATTTATAGCAAAATGTGGTGTCATCCTAACAAACCATCGTTCATTGAACAAAAATGTCGTCAATAAAGTCTTTTAGTTTCATTTTATCACTGATTTTTCCATATCGCGCTAATTTTCTGTTGGCAACACTTCAAGACGTTGCCAAACGTTTTTGGTACTTTTCAAAATGTTTTCTTACTATACCAGAGTTTATTCTAATCATGAGGAATCTGTTCTGTTTGAGTACCTTTTATTTTGTGGATCTTTTAAGGATGAGTGAATTATTGAACGAATTAGTTATATTTTGTAATTTGTTTACATGTGATTTTGTTGGATTGTAATTATGTATCAAAAGTTTTCATAGGTTATCCTTATGGAACATATGGAGAACATGAAACAACTTTCCCAATTTGAGCAAAGCACAACTTTTTCCACTAAAACAATGAATTACTGTGAGTTATTAACTATTTTAGAGACATTCTCATACTTCATTATATTACTTTCGACTGAAACTGGAAACTTAAACAAAATAATCCATTTCAAGAAAATTTCTTTCAGTTCAATGAATAATTTATGATCTGGCAACATCGCATCTGTTACTTATGTGACATAACCATCGATCTAAAATGAAATTTCCACTACCAACATTAGACCAATTTCATGTGGCAATATTAAGTATTAATATATTTTCAATTTCAAAGCAAACCGAAAAACTAAAAGGATTTATTTCACATTTTAGACCAATAATGGGATATGCCATTTGAAATAATTATGTTGTTGACAGTGTTGAAAAAAAAATAACAGCTTCGAAACCATCAAAAGTATTGGAATCACTCCGTATATCAATTGAAAGAAATCCAATAAACGGTTTGTCATCACATATACTTCTTATGTAATAACTTCGAAATGATTTGTTTCAAAGGTACTCATGGTTCAACATTTGGAGGGAACCCTTTGGGTTCGAAGGTAGCCATAGCGGCCCTAGAGGTTCTTGAAGAAGAAAACATATCAGAAAATGCTTTCCGAATGGGCGAAATATTCAGGAAAGCGTTGAGTGAAAAATTGAACAAAGAAGTGGTTCGAGAAGTGAGAGGGAAGGGACTTCTTAACGCAATCGTCATCAATGGAAGTGAGTCCAAAGAAGTCACTTGTCTAGCTAACCTAACTTCTCTAAAAATCGAGATTTATCTTTGAATTCAGGTTATGAACCTGCAGTGACATGTCTTAATGCTGATTTCCATTGCAGAGGTCGCTGATGCTTGGGACTTGTGCCTGAAGATGAAAGAAAATGGCCTTTTAGCGAAACATACACACGATGATATTATTAGGCTGGCGCCACCACTTGTTATAAATCGGGAACAGCTAGAAGAATCGATTGACATTATCGTAAAAACTTTCAATAAATAATAAATTTGTATATCGAAGAGTGATGCAATAAAAAAAATTATTCTCATTCGGTATTTATTGTTATAATCGACAATATTCATCAAGTACATAAATTAATACTAATCGTCAACAGTCTTCATAGTTGTAGAAACATTTATCTTTATCAGAATTTACACTTATTTACACATATAACATTAAGGCAGCATGTAAGCACATTCTTTGTTTATACTGAATGATATTTCCTCAATTACATACACAATTAAACATAATATTGCAGACAAATAAATGGGAACTAGCATTTACACTTTTTTACTGATAAAAATAGCATGGTTCAAAAATAAATACTAATCTAAAGAATATCTAACTCTAAGTGCTATTCTCGTTATTTTAACACTGCACATATTTCTTACCAAAAATATATTTTTTCTCTAGCTACGCATATTAAAATTTGTAAACTTGTATAAATAAGTATTCAACTGTGAATATCTACCGAGTGATTCAGTTCATAGTGACTAACATTCAGTATAATACCTTATCTCCATAGGAAATGTTAGTCTTTCTGAGAATGAAATCTTCTGTCAAAGCCAGTCTACTATAAACTGGCCTGCCGTCAATTTAATTCATGAAAAAAGAATCAGTGAAAACTCCATTCTGATTATTAAATGATTATTTGTATCAACTAGCCATTACTATTTTTGTAGCATAAAATAAAATATCACAAGGTAAAAATGAGTAATTTGACACAACTATTGGTGCGTTGACATTTTTCATCATTTCATCAGACACATAATATATAATCATTTTGTACCATATAAAAAGGATCCCAGACTTCAAAAATCGCACACCTATCAAAAAAATTGATTACAAGGGTTATCGATTGGGTCCTACGAGTTGAGTCCACTTCTGATATAACCGGAAGTGCTGCCATATTGAAATAGTTTCATTGGAAAGGATGCATTTGGATGTCATTTTTAGAACTCCAAATAAGTGTAATGCGTGTGGCAGACACAACATCTTGAATGAATTACTGCGAGCTAGTATATCTAGAATGAGTATTATGATCTTTGAATTTTTTTGTCAATTCGAATTTCTCTATACACCTTGAAACGTAACAGATTACCAAAAATACGGTTTTTCATAAGCAGTTCCGCATTTTATACACAATTAATTTTTGTATAATCACGGGATCCTTTAAAGCTACATTAACGTATACTTATAGATTATATTCCTCATTACGTATCACTGAATATAGTTATCGAATATTTTCATATAACGTGATGGATATAACACTTTGCTCGAGCCGCTTTTCCATAGGTGGCGCCCGCAACAAGTGAACGTCAAGTAAATACAAAAATGACAACTGACAGTAGGAATTTCGTCGTATTGGAAAATTGGTTTTAAACTTTTTTTTTAATCTGTAGTTCAGACTCATCGAAAGCTCTAATGAGCTTAAGGTGAAAATACTAAGAGTGGTTTCAACAAAAATTTTCGAGTGCACAGGCAACAAATTAAAAGATTTCGAAGATAAAGAAAAAGAGGATGACTCAAGTTACGGATCATCCTGTCTACCACCCCACTATTTATTATTATTAGAATTGCAGAGTCAACACATTTAGTTTGTTGCTTTGATTTTATCCAAGTTTTCTTTTAGCATTTTTTTCAGTATCAGTTGAATGAAATCTTCATCTATTGTTATTGTTTTTAAAAATTTGTCTCCGAACGAAAAAACTAAAACTCTCAGTTCAAAGTCAAAAATAATCAATAATTCACAAGCGAGATAACATTTGAAATGTCTGAACGGTCGAAGCAAAGTTGCGTTGAAAATCATAGTCAGCCTTCGCGAGATTCTTTCCACAAGCTGTCCGAAACTAACCAGTTTCAATAAATAAAATTCAATATGAATCGGATACCTACTACTACACCGTCGTCTCCACGTCATCGCTCAACCCATCGAGATCATCCTGACTAAGCGTCGCCTTCCTCCGCCGCTGTCTCGCGTCGCTTACAAACGAATTAATCTCCGAATCGGACAAACAAGGACTCGCATTGTACGCCCCATAAAAATTCCTCGCCCTCTTCGCCTGCGGCCCGCGCCTGATCTGCTGGTACAACTCGTCGAGATCGCTCACCGACACGCTACTCGTCCTACTCTGCCCGTCCCCCTTTCCCATCCTCGAATCGTACGAAGGGTCGGCGAACAACCTAGGGGTGGACCCCCCGCCCACGGAAAAGTCCGTCTCGCTCGGGCAGGCCCCGGGCGGCTTCCGCGCCGCTACTCGACAGTAATTCGGGTCGTTCTCCGTCAAGGTGCTGAAGGAGCTGGCCTGGTGGAGGGCCGAAGGCGCCGCCGCGGTGGATCCTTCCAGGAAGCCGTCCTGAGCCGGCAGCAGACTCTTGTCGGGGCTGGTTTTGTCCAGTATCGAGTCCGAGATGGTTTCCGAGCTGTACTCTAGCGTGCACTGCTGCGAAATCGACCTCACTTGCTTCTCCGAGACCTCGGCTTGGCCCGCGTCGTACTGCTTCCGCGCCTGGTCCTTCTTCCTGAGCCGCTCGGCGTTGTAGACTAGGCGCGCCATGGGCACGTTGCTGACGGAGTCGAGGTGCTCGGTGCTGTCGGAGAAAATGTTCGGGTTCGTCTGCTGGACGCTCCGCTTGAACTCGACGTGGATGTTGGTGTTGTTCACTTTGGAGTTCGTCCCGAACATGTTGTGGTCGGGCACGTTCCTGGTCTTCGGCCGCGGCTCGGAGAACACCGAGGCAGTGTCGCTGTTGAGGTCGCGCGGCGGCTTCAGCAAGTTGGTTTTCTTCAGCATGTTCCTCTTCTGCCGCTTGAAGAACTTCCTCGCCACCGTGCTCTGGTGCGGATTGTAAAACACCTCGGCCGCGTTGGTCGGGTTCTCGATGATGTTCGGTATGACGTTCGACCGGTACTGCGCCCGGTGCAGCACCACCAAGTTGACGTTGTTGATTTTGGCGCCCTGCTGGTGGTTGTCGCCGAAGCTGCCGTTCAAATCCACGGCGTCCTTGTAGACGTTGCTGTTGCGCGAGTTGGTTTTGGTGTGAGCGGAGCTCCTGCTGGTCGACCTCGACGCCGGGCGGTCCAGGGCGTTGCAGACGGGCGGCAGCGGCAACGGCTGTATCTGGATCTGCGGCACGTTGACGAACGCGTCGGACACGTTCCTCGAGCGGAACCGGATGCAGACGCGCTTGCGCCTCCAGCCCCCGAACGCGACGGCCCACCGGTTTCTCACGTCGTTCCGCGCGACGCAGTAGAAGAACAAGGTGAACGCCCCCAGAGTGGAGGCGAGCAGCGCGTAGGCCACACTGAACAAGTCCTCTTCGAAGGAGACGACGCGGAACGGAGGCACGGTGGCGAAGGCGCAGCTCAGCCACGTCATCAGGTAGACCACCAGGAAAATGAGGTGGGCTTTGAGCTGCGTCGACGGAGCGTGCTCGGGGTCCTCCACCTCGCTGGACGCCGTCTTCATCGACACGCTCCCCACGCTCCTGGTATCCGAGTTGGGGAAATTCGGCTCGAGCAGATCCAGGTCGACGTGTTCGGTGGCTTGCGTGCCCTCGCTGAGGTGCCCGTTGGCGTCTAGGTTGTAGATGGCGCACCTGATCAGCAGGAAGAACACGCACAGGAAGACGACGAGGACGGCGAGGGGGATGTAGAGGGCGCTCAACGCCGGGCCCGACCTCAGGAAGCAGTAGCCGGGCGAGGCGTACTCGTTCATGTTGATCGCGGCGGACAGGCCGCAGACGATCAGCCCCACGCCCCAGCCCACGAGGTACAGGCCCAGGATGGGTTTCTTCACGGGCTGGTCCGAGGGCAGGTCGTCGTCTTGCAGGTGGATGAGGTCGGTCTTGCTCAGGCGTTTGTACATGCAGTTCACCGCTACGCACATCCACAGCAAGCTGCTGAGGGTGAAGTAGTGCAACGTCATCCCCACGATCTGGCACACTCGCTGCTCCTCCGTCTGGTGCACCCCGAACACGTACATGAAGCACAACGAGCAAATGGCCACGAGCATGTTGATCAGGCAGTGTTTCGCCTTCTTCGGTATCTGTATGCTGACGAAGCACATCAGGTAGGTGAGTATGACGACGAGGAAGGAGGCGAACATGACGAACGTGCCGATGTAGATGGCCGGATGGGAGAGTTTGAATTTGGCGACGGCGAGGACCTTCTCCGTGTGGGTCACGTCCTGTAGCAGGCCGTAGTAGCCGAAGTTGTCGCAGGAGAACACCAGGTGGTCTTGGAGTTCGTGCGTGAAGTGACAGCCGGCGGACGACCAGTTGCCCGTGCCGTTGTCGAGGGAGGGGTCCCACCAGACCGGGGTGAAGGGTGTCACCTCGTATATGGTGGTCGATGGCATCCTGAGCATGACGAATACGGGTTCCGATAGGTTTCTCACCGTGTGACCCACTGTAATTTGTTTATTCATTTGAATAAACGGGCAAGCCCAATTAGGAATTCATAGGAAAATACAAATAGATACAGTGAAAAAGCAAGAATAGTAAAGCACACAAGCAATACACACTCAAAAAGCAGAGTTTACTATTACCTAACCGTTTATTCTTCATAAATGATTTTTGAATGGAGTTTATCAGCGATGATAATCGAGTTTTGCTTCTCAATGAAAAACTTCTTTCATAAACTTTGAGACATATAAAATCACACCCTCAGTATAAAAAATACGTTTCTAACAATGCGGAAATATTATTTGAATTGGATATACACTATTATCGTCCTTTATAAAGAAACTGTGCCAGTGTGAAACTGTATATAAAAATATTGTTTTTTTTTCGCTATTCGGTAACTTATACTTTCAAAAATACAGGGTGATTCACGACGAATTGTACATAGTCCAACCATGAGTGCTATGCCTGTTTTATTGAGTTCAGGAAACATACTCAGTGTGCCAAATTTCATATGTCTGAGTTTTCACTTTCAGAGACAGTTAACGAGGAATAATTCACATATTTTCAAATATCATCCTGGGTATCCGTCAAAAACGCAACAAGGCATTTTTTAATACCAGATATGGAATGGTCGTCGTGAATAACCCTGTATACTGTGAAAATGACAGGGTCGTATCTTGAACAGTTTTTGAAAGGCAGCGTAACAAAGAGCGACCGCTCGTAGGTATCAATCAATATTTAAAACTTCCTTTAACTCAAAGAGAAACTGCCCAATGAACTTCAAATCGAAACTGAGTATTCTTTATTATATTTATTATACAATGACCAATTGATTGGTTATTTGACATTAGAAAAACTACATAATTTCGTTATCATTCAGCATTTTTGTAAAAGGAATCTTGATGAAAATGCACCTCATTATATTCAAAAAACATGCTATCGAATACTTTTTTTTCGAAAAATTGCGAAAAACGCCTAATTTTTCATGGACTACACTGTTCTTAGACAACATAGTCATTGATTTCTAATCCTATTTTCCAAAAAATCAATAAACCATAACGCTCCTCTTCACTTCAGTACTTCTGATGCCACATAAAAATCAAACCCTCCCAAACATTCGAAATGACAGCTTGTCACTTACCCAACTTCACTCCCACGACAGCTGACGTCACGTCATCCTTCCCATACCTGCTCTCGTCGATCGGAAAGAATTTGTTCGACGATTGCATGGCCACCAAAATGTTGTAGCCTTTCTTCGCTAGATTGACACCCATCCCTTGGAGTTGCTGGAACAACGTGTGCGGTATCGTCACGGAGGCGTCGATTCCTCTTCCTTGGAAGCCGACGGGATCTTGCTGGTAGCTAGGAACGCACGAGAAGAGAGTGTCCTTCGGTTTGTTCGGGTTGACGTACCATGAGCATTTTAGACCTTGGAAGATCTCTTTTTTTACTTCGAATATTTCCATCGCGAGGTGACTCTGGAACATGCAGTTATTAGTGATGAAAAAAAATATATTGGAATCGATAGTAGACATGTTTTACGATCAATAATTCTAGTGATGTTTATAGTGGAAACGATAATGGGTTCGTTAGCTATCATTTTCGATTGTTAGTTTCGACAGGTTCTCATTTGTAGTTTATTATTACTTGGCTTGATTGCTTCAAATCCTCACCAAAAACCCTCAAAAACAGTGTTTCAATGATGAACGTATTCAGATTAATATGAATAATTTTTGTAACTACTGCGACACTAATTTGTTAAAAAATTATGTTTCTCTTCAACTTGTCAATAGTTTAAGCGATTTGGTGATTATATTCGATAAAGATCTAAATTTTAATGATCATGTGAATAATATTTGTAACAAGGCACTGAGAATGCTCGGGTTCATTAAGAGGAATATTCGCCATATTACAGACTATAATGTTATGAAATTGTTATACTTTTCACTGGTTCGAAGTATTTTGGAGTATAACAGTGTTATTTGATGTTATCGTTATGCTTGTCACAAAGGGAGAATTGAAAAAATTCAGAATCGTTTCACTAAATACCTAATATGGAAACTTGGCTGACCATATTTTGGATTCAAATGAGGCTTTCTGTATCAGACTAAATGTCACTTGAGGATAGACGCAGACTCTCGATGGTTCTATTTCTTCATAAAATTATAAATTTTTATTATAATTGTTCAGTTATTTCAGAAAAACTCTGTCTTTCTGTTAACTCTAGAACCTTGAGGAGTTATCATAGTTTTTCATTTGGGCTACGGTTCTATTGGACTGACTATGGCTCAATGGCAATCAGTTGTAGACTTCAAAAAAAATTTAATACCAATTTTTCAGAACTTTTTTTTTCATTTGTCACACTTGAGATTCAAAAAAATGGCAATTAGTCAACTTAATCCTTCCATTGTTCGCTAGATTCTTGAATATTCGCTATTTAATTAATTCTGTGTTTACATCTTAGTCCTGGTATTTGAATATTTCCTTTTCAGTTGAACTTTCTTGGTTTACCATTTGTGATTTTATTACAATTACGTATTTTATTTATTGACTAATGAAAATGAAAACATTTATTTATTTTCAGGTTATGATTTAACTATGTAGTGTACATTTATGTTTTTTTTTTGTTTGTTCTGTGTTTTTTTACGGATACTACCTTGTTTTACCATTTGGGATTTTATTACGATCCTGTAGTGTACTTGACTGATGAATAAATAATATTTCTGAATAATCAATCTCAACAGTTGAAAGTCAAAACGAGTTGAATGAAAATTGTGGATGTTTCATCAGTTGCCGATAAATATACTTGTAAATAAAAAATTTAATAAAACAAAAAATATACCTTGTGGATATTAGATTTCGTCATTTCCGCCAGAAACTCTGTAACATTGACCAACCTCCTCCGCACATCATACTCCCGGTACTCCTTATCAGCTTTCCTAATGTAATCACCAGGAAGCTCCATCAAATTATTCACAGCATCCACGAGATTGGCCCCAATCACGCCGGCATGTTCCGCATGCGCGTACTTTATATAATTCTCGATAGTATCAACGGCATACACCAAGTCCATGCCGTCTCTGAAAATGCTCACGTTCGACGTGTAATTTTTGAAATGCTTCGCGCTTTCCTCTATACTTCCGTTCACCATAGAAAACTGATGAAGGATCTTGGTAGTGTCCGAGATGTAGGAACACAGAGAGGTATTGAGGTTCGCCCATTTCCCATCACCGTTGCAAGTGTAAGACGCCTTTTGGAAGACTTCCTCGTAGTTCAAGTTGACAATCTCGCAAGGCACGGAGACGGTGTGGTTGACCACAGTCCTGGGCCAATTGTACACGCCTTTATTGTTGGAAACAGTAGTCATGGGACAGTACTTGGTGTCATCGGAGATGACGATGATGGACACCCCTTTAGAGTAGTTCCCTTGGATGGAATTAAACAAACAGTCCCACACGCCCGTGTGTTTTATCTCAAGCTTAGGCACCGACAGCGTACTGCAAATTTTCCCTGCGCTTCGCAAAGTCTCGTTCTCGATTCGTAAATCGCTGAAAGTTTTCTTTGGGTCACTGCCTAACCAAGTCCATTGCACGCTCAATCTAGAGTTTTCTTCTAGAACGTCTGAGATGCTAGGAGCGAAGCATTGGATAGTCAAAGGGTCTCCCTCGAAAACCACTTGGTTTTCACTGGGTTTCAGCTGAATGAGGGGTAGACCACTGCTCCCGGCAGGTGATTTACAGTGGATGTCGTCACCGATTCGCAATTTTTTTAGAGAGCGACCTTTGAAGGTGGATGGAGATACGCATTTGGGGTTGGGCATTAGTTTGACGTTTGTTTTTTCAATCCAATTGTGGAGCCATAGGAGGCTGCAGTCACATATTAGGGGGTTATTTGAGATGTCCCTGTAAAGTACAGGGTGCTCAATAGAAGTGAATAAATTCTATAATAGTCAAAAGACATGATAGTCAAAATGCAGAAAAAATATCAGGTGCTGTATAAAGGTAAATATGTTAAGCCTTATAACACATCAAATCAGTTGGATTAATCATAGTATGATATAATTATCATTGATTCAATAAGATTTTGAAAGGGGGTCTATGTTATTGTTGAATTTATTGCAATGATACAGCAATTACATAATATCTGTTGCTGGTTTTTGTTTATTCACAATAAATTTCCATAATATAATATTTCATTTTTGCCAAACTGACTCTATCAGTTAATGAAAAGTTTCCAACAATAATAAATTATTACTTACAGCTGTTTGATGTTTTCCAATGGGTCGAAAGTACCCAACACTATAGCACTTATATGATTATGGTTTAATTTGAGTCTCTCCAAGTGCTTCAATTTATCAAATGCTAATAAATCAATGTGTCTTATATTATTATAAGATAAGTCTAGCCTTCTCAATTTTGGTGCCTCAGCAAACTGATATGCTTCTAATTCAGTTAGAAAATTCTTGCTTAAATCCCTTAAAAAGTAATAGTCAGTTGGGTGTTCATTTATATGGAATGATGAAAATCTTACAATTTCTGGAGCACTATCAGTTCTACTTTTGGTGAAAAAGTCCTCAAAGAATTGTTTGACAAGTTTCTGAAAATAATACCAAATCAGCTCAGATTATAATGCAAGGGAAATGATGGCAATATGCAGTTAAAAACTCACAGTTGAACCAGCTCAGTGGCCAGGTCTAATAGTTCCAATTCATCAATGTGAAATATAATCTCTTCTTTTCTACCACCACAGGTCATTCTCAAATACTCATCATTCTGGTTATTTCTATTACAGGAACACTTATTAGGGCATTTTTCTTCAGATCTCAATGTGTTGATTTGAGTGAAGAGAAACACGCAAAAATATATCAAATACATTCTCCAAATTTTCTTCATGGTGGATACAAGTCATATAAATCATTTTAAACTTGTTTAAGACGGTTCGGCATTGTGAACAAGTATCGTTTGTCGATAGTTTCAAGTCATAGTTTTCCTCAACAATTCGTCCTTTTCTTAAATCATACTTATAGTGTTTCTGCTCGTATAATGAACCTGGTGAGTACAATATCTTCTGCATAAATTGATTTTCGATTTTGTAAGAATTGGGTATATATGTTTAATATCAAAGTAATCATAAACAATTCAATTCATTGACATTGGAAAACAAATACTCAAACGACTCAAAACCACGGTCTCAAAACCGTCAATCTGTCCCAGAATAATGACATAATATGGCATGACTCAATCTTTGACAGTTGTCACAAAACAATAATATTTGTCACTTTTCAGCGGATATTTTAAAAATTTTCAAGTAATTATGGTCGATACAGAATTGAATTTGGTAATCGGAGAACATTTCAAACAAATCGAAGATATTATTGATTCAAGAAAATCATTAGGTCAGTACAATGTTAACAAGCTAAATGATGATTCACATTTTCGATGTACTCATTCTAACATACGTGATGTCAATGCCAGTGATAACACTTTGCGATTCATCAGGTTTGAAGATACAATTTTTTCAAACGAAGGTGATTCTTTGAACAATCCATTCATAAAGCAAACCGATTCAGAAGTCACGGTTGTGCGAGTAAAATGCAGTGACGTCAATCTTAAAAGACGCCGAAGCAAATGGGATATGCATGATATTGCTATACCAGGGGATGGTTCTCACTTGGGCGAAAGCCCATCGTTGGTGAATTTGGTCACTCTAGTAGGCAACGACAGGCCTTTCGAGGGCGAGGAGTATCTTGTTCCACTTTCATCTTGGGATCCTTATTACAAGTCTGATGTATTATCGCGAAATGCTAGGTGTTGCTCAGATTCTAAGCTATGTGAAGCAACTACTTCCGCAGCTAGAAATACGGATAATTTATCTGAAGGTAGTAAGCTGAAGGCAGAAAGACATGTACTGGTTTCTAGAAGATCCGGTCTGGCGGGGAAAATTTCGAAATTCATAAAGAAACACTGTACAAAAACAAAATCGTCTGAGAAGTGATATTTTGAAAACATGAAACGTAAAATACTGTAATGTCAATAGTCATTGAGGTTATGATATTCTGTTTGTTTTTGTTTGGACAATGTGATAAGATGAAAATAAAAAATACAGAACATTTTCAGATTTTCTAGATTTTTTTGATAATCAAATAGATTCGTAGTAAAAATTTCAGTATTAGTGAATGCCTGAAGTTTCAGGTAATATAATATGAAAAATATACATATACTTTGAGTTTTTCCAATGGTGTATCTGATATTTTCTTCTATTTTGCAGTTGATAAAAATGGGTACATTTCAAAACATCAGTGAACCTCAACTAAACGACCCCAATGAAAATGGTTACGAAACATTATTAGTAATTCTACCTTCATTCTTTTATACACTTGTGACTGTGATAATAGAAACACTCATGACCTCACACAGAAAATCACAGTTTCTAGTTGAGTTTTCTACTCTTATTATGCCTTTAGTTTTTGGTATGACTATTATAGCTGATTATTATGTACAAATTTTGTGTTCACTTGTATCTACTGTAGTGATTATGATGGTGTGGCTGTACTATAGGGAAACAAAATATGTGAAGGTAAAATCACAGACTGAAGTTGAAGCACCCTTACATTATATAACAAATGCTAGATCTACTATCAATACTTTGGCTGTGATTGCAATTTTAGCTGTAGATTTCAACATTTTCCCACTGAGATATTCTAAAACTGTAACAAGAGGTTACAGTCTCATGGACACTGGGGTTGGACTTTATGTTTATTCCAATGGTATTGTATCTCCTGAAGCAATGGGCAAAAGTAATTCTGTTACAAAATCATTAAAAGGGTCTATTCCTTTATTATTATTGGGTATTGGAAGATATGTTTCCACTACAATATTGGGCTATAAAGTGCCAGTTTCTGAATATGGAATACACTGGAATTTCTTCATAACATTAGCTGTGACAAAAATATGTTCATCAATTTGGCTGAATATTTTCAAATTGAAACATATCTTTTGGAATGGGCTTTTGTTGGCATTGATTTATCAGATTTTGTTAATGAGTGGTGTTGAAGAGTTTGTGTTTGATGAAAATGTGGACCGTGATACTTTTTTCAATTCTAATAGAGAAGGCATAGTGTCTACTTTAGGATTTGTTACTTTATATTTATTTTCTATTCATTTTGGTACTATTTTAGACTTGAAAAGAAACAATACAGTAGATAAAGTAAGACTATGTTTTAAAAACATCATTGTAATTACCTTCATGCATCTATTCATGTCCATTATTTTCCAACAATTTTTCGGTATATCAAGAAGACTCGCGAACCCTGCCTATTGTTTCTGGATATTATTTCTAGGAACATTCATGACGACTCTATTTCTAATCCTAGAAATTATTCAACAGTCCTTTCTTTCAAGCAAAATTCGTACTGTTTTTTCTCCTTACATTTATGAAGCAATTAATTATAATGGACTGATATTTTTTCTTGTTGGCAATTTGTTAACAGGTTTCATTAACATAAGCCTAAATACTTTGGAAGTGAATGATGTTATGAGTTTATTTATTATAACTACTTATATGTTTGTCAATTGTGGTATCGTTTGTATATTATATTCTTGGAAATACAAATTCAAAATATGAATTAATATATAGGTTTCATGGCTAATTAATAGATAATTGACTGAAACTAATCGTTTGCGCTAAATTTATTAGATTTTGAAACTGCAATAACATAGTTATTACTCTGTTGATATAAAATGTGATAATAATACGTTTTAATAAATCATGTTATATATTTACGGACAATTTTTATTTCCACTCGTAACTGTATCTTCAATTTTACTAGTTTCTGATTTTGAAATTAGCGAGGCAATTTCTTCTTCTTGGTTTTATGAAGCAACAATCAGAGTGTGGTTTCGCTATGAAATCTGTCAATAAAAATGTCATGATAGTTATGTCGCGTCACCTGTCGAATGTCGTTGGAACTTCTCTCTACGCTGATTCCCTTCCTACGTTCTTTAGTTATCTGCACTCGTGAACGAAGCGTCGGTAAGTGTTGCTGTTGATCTATTTTTTTTAATCTTGTTTAATCTCTGTTAGTTCTGGATTATTTTCACAGATTATTTCACAATCGGTCAGCTAGCTTATGAGAGAGTTTCTTCAATATAATATTTTTTCGATTTAGTGTAGAATATTGTAAACATAATACTTCATATACTTCCTAGGTACACAAGATGAAGTTCAACAAATTGGTTACTGCCTCGAGGAACAAGAACAGGAAGAGGCATTTCACAGCTCCTTCCCACGTCAGGAGGAAGCTCATGTCCGCTCCCCTTTCCAAGGAACTCCGCCAAAAGTACAATGTTTCCACCATGCCCATCCGCAAAGATGATGAAGTACAGGTATGTTTGAATGTTATTGTAACTTTCGACAAATGTTCCTTATAGTTTTGATTTTAGGTAGTGCGAGGCCATTATAAGGGTCAACAAGTAGGCAAGGTTATTCAGTCCTACAGAAAGAAATTCGTCATCTACATTGAAAGGATCCAGAGAGAAAAAGCTAATGGAGCCAGTGTGTATGTTGGCATCCATCCTTCCAAGGTGAGTTGCAATTGCCTCCCAACAGATATTCGTGTAATTCATCACTGTAGCAAAGATTTTACATGATGAGCATAAACCATTCTTAGACTGCAGTATTAGCTCTACGAGTAAACATGTTTGCCAAAGTTTTTTTGGTAACTCAGTGTTGCACTATTGCTTGAGCTGCACCTTGGTTAAAATTATGGCACTGATAATACTTCAGATTATAACAACTAATATTTATAATTAGGAATTTTATTAGTAAAGTTACTCTTCGTTTAAGGTTGTTATTGTGAAGCTGAAGATGGACAAAGACAGGAAGAAGATCATCGATCGTAGAGCTCAAGGACGCCTTGCTGCTCTTGGTAAAGACAAAGGCAAATATACTGAAGAAACTGCAGCTTCTGCAGTAGAAACATCTTAAGTATATAAATAAATTTGACTTTGTTTATACAGTGTTTTTGTATTATCCCAATTCTATCAAGTACTAGAAAATCTAGTGAGAGATTATAACTGGAATGTATTGAAAATTTCTTGAAATAATGAAAATTAATGGATGACCAAATATCCCATTGGTTGAAAGGAGATATCACATAACAAAGTACCAAATTTTAATGATGACTTGGTACTTTGAATTCTATTGAATGAATTTCCTCCTCGTAATATTGAAGATAAAGAATATTTCACAACTAGATCAATATAACTTTAATAAAGAAAAGTAGGTTAAATTTTTAACTTGGAAAGGCACATCTTGAATATTTTCCCACAATAACATCAATTTTCGGGTTTTGGATCAAATTATATTGGTACCAAAAAATCGTCAAAGTCCCAATTGCATGATATTTGAGTGCCCAGTCGATATTCTCTTTGGGAACGTTTGAATTGATTCATTTGCTAACATTTTTCGGATTACCTCGATTTTTATTAACTATATACTGAAGTACTCGTTCACGCCGAATTTGATCATTTCTTTCGAAAAGAAATGTTTTACGTGACTAAAGAAAAAATTGTTTGGAAATATGGTTTCAAATGAATGGATGAAAATTAATTCATGGACAGAGAGGGTCGTGCACAATAAGCTGAGGCGAAATTATGACTTGGAAATGAAAATTTTATACACAATATATCGTAACGGATATTTTCAATTCATAATCGAGTTCAGGCTCGAACAGTTTCCCTATTGGAATAATTCCATGATTCATCCCTCGGAGCAGATGGAGCGATGCTTTTGTAGGGTCCTTTCCTCAGCGTCACCACCTTGCCCTGATCATTCGCCGCCAAAGCTCTTCGATTTCTGATTGCCAACGCAGACAAAGCTGCTATTCCCAAGACCGCTAGCAAACATATCAGGCATATAAGGATTATGCAAGAGACTACCTGGTCTAGAAGAAAGTACACACTGATTCCTGCTACTACTATAATTAGTATAACTACGAGTGTTGTAAGGGCTATCCATAGGCTGGTTCGGTCTGGAAAGGAAAAATTAGTTCTGTATTGTCTATTTATTTCAGGAAGACAATTCTGACAGATTTGGTTATCTGTCAATACCATTAGTGCAAAATTAAAAGTATCTAACTAAAAACTTGACTTCTATTTATTTTCCCAAACAAAACACCACAAATATAATTCCAATTTTAAAAACCATCCAGAAGTTTGGTTAGGCACGCTTTAATGATACACCCGGTACAAACAAAACTTTTGGAAGAAACACCTCAACGTTCTGCTCGGTAAATAAATCTATATAAAGCACATTCAATGGAAGGAGTTTCATTGATCCACCCTGATTTCTGATGCCTAGAATTTTATACTGTTCATCATGCATCAAATGTATGTATGGAGTTGGGTAATTTCCAGGGTTATGTATTTATTTAAAATAACCTGAAATTGGTGTAGATACATATTTCTACTGTTGATTGATTAACCAATTTTTCAGGATGAAAATAATAGTTCTTCAAGGGGTCGTGTGACACCTTGTTTGAAAGAGATTTTCATTCTCTGTCCAGCTGTTTTGAGTTGATTCGATTTGGTGCAACATACCTGACGTAGAGGTGAATAATAAGTTGCTTACCTACAACCAATGAACTCGTGGGAGCTGTTGTAGATGCCAGATTATTTTTCGCGGTATTCACAGCCATTTTACCCAGTAAAATCGTAGTCACACATTACTTTACACTGGACCCACTCCTTTTGTTTATCGCATCATTCGTGATATAATATACCTATTTTAGAAATGAATTATAACCTGTGCTGTACTTGTATAATAAAGTCAATAAAAAGATAACGGCAGATTACATTTATTTCCACAACAGAATTGGTACGTACCACAACATAGCATCTGGATCAATATCGATTTATAGATTTCACTTGATTTTTCACTGGAACTCTCTTCGATCGAAAATCACTAACGCCAGCAGTTGTTTACTCGACTGATAATTGTTGATATTGGCGAATTATTATATCAGATATACCAACATGGGATCATATTCAATATACCTAATCTCATGACTACAGAGTGGATTCGTTTTATTTGTGATGCAACAAACAGAAACTCGTGAGGAAGATAAGGAAATTTCCTGTCAACAACAGTTTGGTCATTTTGCTTTGTGTCTGGGATAAATAGACTTGATAGGCGAGTACAAAGTGATTCCATTTCGAGATAATGTATGACTTTCTATTTTTCGAAACAATGAATGTCATTTGGTAGGGTCTACAAGAAATGCTAGTTCCTTATTTCCGGATATTCATCAGGAAAGTCATTGCAAAAAATATTTGACTGGTGGTTCTTCTTGATGGGCAACTGTTTTTTTGCAGTTCCGAATTTAATTAGATATTTTTGAATATTTTGGGTCTCAAATCGCTTTCTTTTGGAGTTATTTTCAAGTTCTCCCATATTGTCTTGCAAGCAGTAACTGACGTCACGACTTTATGAAGAGAAATCTATAATTACATAGTTGCCATATTCCTGAATATATCTGTAGATACCAGAAATTGCTTGGAAATGAAAATAACGTATCACACTATGTATCAAATCATACTAATGCCATTTTATACCATTGACAGTGGAATCAACGTACAATTATCAAATTCCAAACACCAAAAATCATGTCGACCTGTGTAATTCGAACGTCTCAACATTTTTAAACGTAAACTCAATGTAAAATCCAAAATCGATATCCGTATCGATGGTATCCAGTGCTGATGTCCGACCCATAGACAAAATGCACCGTACATGGAGTGTATTCATGCGGCACGGTACCAAGTAGTGGGAGACAGTAGGCCGAAGCCACAGAGGAATGTCTCGATCGGCTCCTCTTTACGGTGCCGGTCTTCGACGAACGCGCAACCGAGGGCCGTCACGAAGGAAAACTCCGCGATCGCGTCCGTTTTTCACAAACCGTTCTTTTTGTTCTCGGTGTGGCGGTTGTGAAGTGTTTTGGTTTTGTATTTTTGCTCGGCGGTACTAGCGTTGTTTCCTGGATTATAGAACTCGATTCGATCAGGTAAGTCGACTGTTTCGAATGGGTTCTTCGGAAATCGAGTGGTCATTGGGGTCACATAGATGTTTGTTGAAGCAACAAGTTTTATATTTTGTAGCACTTTTTTTTTGGGGGTAATCTCGCAGTATCATGCGATGAATATTTCCGTTGGTACTCATGTATTTTGGCCCAAAAACACGAATTAGAATAATATCATCGTGGGAAAATTAATACTTTTTGAGATTTTTCACTTCAGAATCCTAATGTAACCTTCTCTTCTTGAACGTAAAATTCGAATGGATTTAACATAAAATATAAAAAAATACCACTGCATAACTTATGTTTATCTGAGAATTAATGCATGGTCGACACTTTTTTGATATGCTGTGTCTCGTTAATTAAGAAATAATTGTTAAAAAAATTCTCATGACAAATCTATGACTCATTCAAGAAATACTCAAAAAGGAAACCCTGCGTTATCTTTTGAAAAATTAGCAATAAGATATGGTCTATTTATTTAGGGATGGAGTTTGGCTGAAATCATTTAGAAACCAATTGTTTTGGCAGTTGAACGAAGCTATAACTCTATGAATTTTGGGTAGTTAGTTATATAAAATTTGACGCAAACATTTTCGACAATAGTTCGTGCTCATCACCAATAGTTTTCATTTCGATAAAAATGGCTGCTTCTATAACTTTTTCATGAAATCTCAAATATCTACCAGAAGGATATTCAATACGGGGTGTTCTCAAATTAAGAAAGCTGTCTCCATACTTAACCTGGAATTGTCATTGTTCTTTCGATATTTGGTGTTCTATCTTATCCAAACTAAATGAAATGAAGACACTCTGTAAGAAAGTAGATATGCTAATGAAAATACCTTATTATTATTGCAGCGTGGGTAGATAAACTGCTTAGCATATTGCGAATTACAATGACAAAAAAACAACATTCTAGAGAATGTCAGGGAATGAAAAAAGTATTAAAAAAATGCGAGGAAAGCAAGGTTACTCAGTACGACTTTGTTTACAACATACTTGAGTATCAATTCCATAAAAATGTGGTCATCAAAACGAGAAACCATATATCGTTAATTTCCTTTTGATTTTATAGGTGTAGCTGAGTTTACATAAAGGAGATAACATTCACATATAGGTCATATTTATATACATATTTTGTGCCATTAACACTGTCAAGTGGATATACAGCGTGTATATATAAAATGGGTAGATAAAATATGATTTGATGACATCTTTGGTGGAATTAAATTTAATAATTTGAGAGTAATAGAGGTCTCATTTCCACTGTGTCCTAAAAAATAACTTCGACGCTATTGAATTCATTGAAACCTGCAATATCCTACGTCAAAACTTTCATTCCGATTGATATGAAATTTCAATTGCTGCTGAAACATGGAACACTCTGTATGAATTCTATCAAAGTGAATCGGCGTAGCTCATAAGCTTTCAAATGAAAAATGTACAAGTTTTGTCCACTCATCAATTTCCGGTAAAATTCTGATTCATACGATCTAGGTAGTCACGATATGATCATACAGGGAAGTATCTGTAATATCTGGAGCAAAATTTTACGTGGTAACATTTTAAATGTTCAAATATAACGATTTCTTTGTGAATTGAAAAATACGTTTAAATGAAATACAATCAAAACAGAATCAGTTGGTAGTACTGTCAAGTCAAAACAATAAAAGAATTTCCATCTAAATATATTGCAAAATTGCCAGTTTTTCTGCTCATGACGTGTCTTGTTGAAAGAAGAAAGACATAACATTTTTTGAATCTGAAACGTTACGCTATTACTCATCCTCTTCTCGAATTGATCATGTGGATTTCCTGGCGAATAATAATAACAGAAGTAGAAACTGTACGTACCAAAATAGCATCTGCATTATGCAGACGATCAAGCAGATTCATTCGTCCTGTTCGTCTCCAATTCGAAAGTACGTTGAACCCTCGTTGAACCTAATAATATTCGTTTTTCGTTCTACACGTTCTGACCAATACCATTCACTTAAAATACCACTAAAATTCGGATTCGTGTTCACGATAAATAATATAGTATTTTTATTGGTCTATTTTGCTTATTCCGAATACGGCTATTTACATCAAACAAAAACCGTGTATCGATGTTGCCATGGCAACGTCAACAACCCATGTCACACTGGGTTTTTATTTTCATAATCCTTCAAGTTATGATTTCAGGTTTCACCAATGAAAAATATGCTGTGTGAAGTCGAAAACCCCACTTTTTCAATATACTTCTTTTATGAAAAACACATTTCAGTAAGTCTGTATTTTGAAAATTATGTTTCATGCCAAAAAGCAATGCTTTATTGACACAATGCTATAATTCACAAATCAATAGTACTTCAGCTGTCAAATTTGAACACCTGTTCCTTGAAAGATGAAGCTAATTTGGAAATTATATGAATTTTTCAGTCCAACTAATATACTGTGTGCATAAGTAAGACAAAAATGACGTATCCCGCAGTCAACATTACTTAGCCTTCATGGAGGTCTGAGTAATAAAATCCATGCCCTATTATATCCCAATCAAGAACTCTCTGGCACTTGTGATGATAAGATGGAGATTGATTCGTTCTGTGAAATGTTTCAAAGCGAAAATGCGTTATTATCGCGGTAAACACTTTATACTGCCTGTTTATTTTATGGTTTTTATTTATAGCAATACGCGTACTGATACATCTCGTTCGTATTAATCTATTGATTTTTCCCATTCTTGAGTGCATGGTTAGTTGAATGAACGTAGCCAAAGATAGTACGAGACGTTGAAACTTGAAGTTATTCGAAGCATTTCAGAGCAGTTTCATTATAGACCGGTAAATAAGCTACTGGAGTAGTATCGCAGTTCAATTCTATATACTAAATTGTTACATTACTAAACACTTTTCGTGTCCTGAAGTTTGGAGTGTGCATGTCCACTTGATTTATTTTCAACTAGGATTGAATTTTCAATAATTATGTAGTTATGGTCCTGAAATGTATGATGAAATGCAAATATCACCACTTTCACTGGACTATAAAATAGTGTTAAAGGAAGGAAATCCAGTGCTCTATTTTTGAACTCAATATTCCGTACTGATTATATACTCTCAAAATAAATAGACCCCACAAAGTATTCGGGAGTTTATGAATTATTTCAGTTCTGTGGGGTTTGCCTTTGCACCCTCCTATCCTATAAATAAGAGCAACCCTAAAATGGAGGAGTTTTTTGCATTATGTTACGTCACAAGGAGATGAAGAATTTGTACGGAACAGCTATATAGAATAAAAAATACATTGACATTTCTCTAGTCTTACCAAAGAAATGTTTCAGAATTTCTCTCTTATCTTGTTAACAATAGAAAATTGTAGTTTTACCGAATTAACAAAGACATTTGGCATGTATAATATTGTTAAACGATATTTATTCGTTTTTCTTGATTAACAATTCCCATACCTCATTCTCCAAGATCAAGTAGAAAATTATTTCCGAATTCCTCGCTTTCGTCGCATTATGGTGCATTTAACAATTATAGACGGTCACGACTATGATCAGGTGCTAGTAGTAATTTATCGAAACACTGCAGGTTTGCTTTTATATTGCCTCACACGGAATCTTTTTTTGCCTGTTCAACTGGTAGAATGTTAAAAGAGAACGTATAGTAGGTGTGGCCACTTAATAGTTACAATATACCCAAGAAAAGTGAAAAAAATCTCAATGGGAATTAGTTTATTCATTCTTTGAGTATCTCTTATTTCATAATCTTGACATTAAAATATTCAGGTCGAAAATTGTGTTTATATGAATGCGTGTAATGGCGTAATAATTCTTCGTCTGTCAATATCGTATATAGCGTTTATAATAATTATTCCTCAATCATCAGAAGTTTTTGTTTCATTTTCGAAACTCATGAGATAATCCATGTTGCTTTCGGCATAATATTGGAAATCAATAAAGGCGGCTCTAACAATAACGCTAACTTCAAATTCGACAGCGTCTGAAGAGTAACATTGTCGTGTGTTTTCGATACTCGAATTTTTAAAAAGGAAATTAGTAGTTTTGTTTACTTACGGACTTTCTCTTAAAACACACGAGTTCGATACCACTTCGATTCTATCGCTGCCAAACCAATAATTTTTGAGGTTAATTTCTAAATGTCATCTTCTATTCTTTTAGAACGATACACATCACATACCTACAAGAATCCTCCTCGTGGAACCAGTCGTACAAATGATTAGACAATAAACTGTTATACATTTTTTTATATAATTTCTTCTATATTAATTCATACTGAATTTTGATTCAGAGAAGGTGAAGAACAATGTAAAGGTTACAAAACCTATTTATAGGTTCTGTGGTTTTTCTATCACTGTTACTTATTGCGGATGTCGACGATCATTTGATACGCATATAAGTGAAATGGTTGATGTTAATTTATTGTGGAAACATTAAATAAACTTGAAAGAATGATAACAATAATGAAATGTGTGAGAAAATTACTGAATTTGATTTTCTGGGATCAGTATTCAGAATATAGTTCGCATGGGCAGAATTACCCAAAAATTGTATGAAGTATGTGTGACAAAGATTCCCAAGTTGCCCCAGCATACAGAATCATTAATTGGAAGCGTAGTGTCCACTTTACAAGTCTCTAATACCGAAGCTAATGCACACCTGTTGCTCGGTCATTCTCTTTTTCTGTCTGACGTGCTTGCACAGAGATTTCTTCGAATTTCATCGTCGAACAAGTGTGTCGTCGGTTAAGTTCAAGGACAGCGTTGAAACTTGAAAGCCTCCCTTAGGCTATAGGTAGAAGCAGAATATCGCTTCTAGGTGTGCTTGAATATTCAATGTTGAATTTGGTAGTGTGGCGGTTTTTTGTGTTTTGCGTCGCAGTTACGTGAGTTGTTGGATTTTTGTTTGACATTTGGAGGTTATAGTTGCCAGGAATGTTATCAGTAAGTTTCTTATAAAATATAGGTTCTTTGGAAGATATTAAAATGCAACAAAGCTCAAAATATGTCGACATTCAATTAAATACTCTAACCTACCAACATAAGATTATTTAGAGAATATTAAGAAAAAAAAACATCACATCATTCATCGCAACGTTGTATACCATGAATTAAACAAATCGTTGAAAACATCTTCTCTTCACTATTTGAAAGGAGAATAGAAAGTCGTTGACGAAGATCGTCTTAGAATTGTATATCCATCTAAATTGAAACGATGAGATTGTTATAAATTATGTGTGAAGTATTTCATTCACGTACTGTGCGATTATAAAAATAGAAATTTTAGTGAAACTCCGATATACTTAAGAGCATTAATTATGGTTGATGGGGTATAATTTCAAGGTATACTGAGAAATGAGAACATGAAAATAAAACGAAGTCTCTTCTGAAGCAAATGAAGTTTAAAATATACAGTGAGAGTTAAAAGTAACAGATGAATCCAATTCTCAATTGATGAAAACACTCTGAAACATGTTATTTTGAATCGAGAAGCATTCAACGATGTTTGATCTTGGTCAAGTGAGGTCGAATCGGGAAAACGAGCAGTATGTTTTATAACAAAATGCATTTATTTTTTACAATTCGATGGAAACAATTCAGCTCATAGGCATGGTTTATACAGGGTGACTCATCGAAAATCGGACATGTAAGTTTTTGTTAATAGTATTGTCGATGTCAAAAATGACTGTTTTTTTTCGTTTATTTTCGATAGATCCTTTTTTGTAATTTTGTCACCATTCTCAACGTTATATCGCTATATTTATTTTATATGCTGTATAAACACTTCCCAAGTTATACAGGGCGCGCAGTGAGCTCAATTGGTTGATAATACGTTGTCGATACTTTCACTAACCACCATAATTATCAATAATTATTGAGAACATTACAAGCCGTACCCGAATTCTTTGCATATCGTGTTTGTGGTTCAGTGCACCTAAAAAACGCTCTAATTTTTTTCAACAGCGTCCGAGGAACTTGTAATGGGTAATGCGATGATGATCATCATCGTCATAATCTTCTTCTGCCTAAAATTATAATCATTAAATCCGACGTCTTAGGCCTTCAGGCAGTTGGCTGTGGGAAAACAATGGAGAGCGGGTACACTTGCTCTTTCTGACATACATATGCATAATAATATACTGCCCTTGCGTTCACAGGTTGAGAAATGGTAGGTGCAGGGTTGTATTAGTGATTTTTTTGGATAATTGAGAATTTATCGTGACGACAACATTTTACCTGGTTTTTGGTGGGGAACCAAAAAAAGTATGAGTGAACATAGTGACGCGGTCTTCTTCAAATCGTGTACAATCTCTGACTAGTAAGAAACTGTCAAAATTATTGTTTATTGGAAATAAAACGAGTTTTTTTGGGAAAAATGATTTTAGTTTTTAGACTTTTGCATTATTTCATTTGATTTCACAATGTTTCCTCACTTGTTTTCATAAATATGCCGAGTCATATTTTAAGGTCTTGTGTGATAATTTAGCAATAATAATGATTGTTGTAATTTCGATCCATTCATTATTCTACAAGTGTTTTCTAAATCATCGCTGAATACAAAGTTATCGGTAACTGTTACGTGGTTTGACAAAATAACATTATTCCGCAATATCCCCGGACTTTTACCGTAAACTCTGTGGTGGAATTTAAACTTTGTACTCGGTACGTACGTACAACGTTTTGATGACTCAGATATTGCACATCTGATTAAAATATTTCTGCCACTGTGTATTCAAATAATCATGAGTACAGAATCGGCAAATAAAACATTTTGCTTTGAAGCTCACGATGTTTGGAAACTGATATTGATTCATGTAAATAAAATCGATACCAATTACCCAATTTGCCAAAATATTTAAATAAAAATGCAAGAATCCCCCTGAAAATACCATTCCGACTATGGAAACGTCGTAAATTAAATAAATAACCTAACCTCAATATCTGTTAGATAGTTTTAGACATCTTGGGCGCGTTCATAAACTTACTCACAGAGTAGAGTAAGAGTACGATCACGTGATTAGAAATATATGTTGATCATTGCTCCTCAATAGTCGTTCGAAAACTCTGCAAAATGGAAAATGTCAAGTGAATTCCAATGACCTGTCAAAACAAACTCAATATGGCGGGAGTAAGCACACAATGCTTTGTTTACATATTGTTATGTTATAAATTGATGTAAAAGTTGTGAGATTTTTTATATTGTTTAGAGCTTATTAGTGGTATTCTCACTAAAAAATGCCTGTTACATGCCTCTTAGTCAACTGTGGAAGTCGTTCCAAGGATGATGTAAAATTCTTTTTAGTGCCTGTGGTTTTAAGCCACAGGTTTCTAACGGATAAAAACGAATTGTCTGAAAGGCTATGGATAGCAGCAATTAAGAGGGACGATCTTACTGAATCGATACTAAAAAATCAGAGAGTCTGCAGTAAACATTTTATAACTTTTATTGTATTTACATTGTACATTTTATTCAGAGCAAATAAAAGTGCACCCACATGACTGCAAACTTCACTGTGTCCAGCCATTCATGGGCAATGTGTTGTTAATACACTTTCATCTTTGGCCACAATGCACCAAACGTCCAATGGTTTCTCATTCCCTCTCTGAGAATGTTTGACCTAAAAAAATTGCTGAATAAACAAAAGTCAATAGAGATGAACACAATGTTATCAACACGTTGAGAACTTTGTGCATAAATGCCATACATATTCGACTGGTTCCCAGCTCTGTGTATAAAGATAGTACTCATGTTTCTGTTTGTTTTGTGGAAATATTACTTCCAGGATCACCCTGTATTTCTTTTCACCACCCATAGAAAAAAAAGTGACATACAGACAGATGTGAAAGATATTGATGTACTTAATATATGGAATATAACAAGATCACTTAAAAATTACTGTGAAGAGCACAAACAACACTTGACTATGAAATTATATCTGATCATACAGTTCTAAAAAAAAGTTACCTTTCTCACTACAATGTAGACACCATTCACCACTTTTGTCCTCACATTCACAACAAAACCCGATTCATTTTCTCTTTGGTGTGATAGCTATGGGTGAGCACCAATATGAAACAATATCTATGCTTGAAATATGTGGAATTCCATGAATTGAACTATCTAATTCCTGAATGTTGAATGTAAAAGGGTCTACATCATTTTCTAACTTCAGCTTCATTTGATATCTGTAAATAAACATTCCATTTCACATATAGGAAACAAACTGTTGTGTAAACAAATTGGATTTTTCAGCTTACCTTTTACCAATATCTGGATTTTCCAACAATAATGCCTTTACGTTCACACTCTGCATCTTAAAAAGTCTATTCTTTCATCGAAAGTTGATTACTTTATAATCAATCAATAATGAATACATTGAATACCATCATTATGTTGCTGGTTATTACTGTTTCAATACAAATCAGAATAATCAGATACAAATCATATACAAATACAAACCATCAACAGAGTTCCCTGTATTTGCCAATGTCATTACTGTCAGAGTATATGAATACTCTTTTCAAGAGCAGAGTATGTAGAGTTTACTACGAGTAAATTTCTGAACGATTGTCAATGCATACTCTATGAAGCTAGAATACGTTTACGAACGATTCGAAGTAAGCAGTCCATACTCTGAGTAAGTTTATGAACGCAACCCTTGAATATAGACCCAAGGATGATAGACAGAGGGTGCGTTCCATTAAGCGCTCACAACGCCCAAAACACTCATTCAGACGTTCCACATGGCGACCACGATCGTTGGGGTCGTGGCGAAAATGTCATGAATGACGTCATGATTCATGCTCACGACGACCCATCTCAATAGGTGGGTCGGCGTGAGCGTTTCGATGACGCACAGAACCAAGTGGAACGACAAAATTCGTGGTCGTGAGCGTGATCGTTGTGAGCGCTTAATGGAACGCACCCAGAATGGGATGGTTCAATTAGACTATTTTGTCAGCGAAAAGGCGTGGCTTCCAATGGCGCGAATTACGTCATCAACGGGCCTGAATTCAAACTTATTCATTCTGTGTAGCTTTTCAATGCTTTGATAATCATTAAATCTGTGTCAAAAATTATATTACTATAATGAACGTTTCGTAATTATTGTATATAATTAATATTTGACTTCCGATATAACTCGTTTTTGTTCAAGATACAGAATTTAGTTTGTCTCAAAATGATTCTCGCCCATATAAATTCTTCAGTTGTTAACATTAATGTTAATTTACTTTCTCATCAATAATCACCATATTGGGAGCACCTACTATAATCGTAATCTTCCTCATACTAGATGTTTAATTAGCCAGATAAAATGGCGTCTTTTAGATCCGAAGCAGTCAAGAACAAAGCACATGATAATTGAAGGAACTCGCTTGACAGACTCTATAAATTTATCGTAGAGACACTCCTCTTTAGAAATTGAGCCCCACGGTCTGTCTTGTGGCCGCTACGGGCCATCAATTTTCATCTCCGGATACGTTCAGTACCGGATCTAGGAATTTATATGAGTCAGTAGAGAATTTTTCTTCAGTACGATTTCAACATCAGGAACAGGTTTATTGGGTGGTATTGTTTTTGAATTCACCTATTCACAATGTACCATTTTTTTCCACACATTAACAGTATTTCTTTTGGAATTATTTCAAAATTCGTTTGACTATGAACGATTTCATAACCGAAAGACTCCAGACGAACAAACGAAGAGTATCCTAACCTAATTTTCGTGTTAGCTGTTAGAATATTTCATCTCTTATCAACTAGAAGAACGAAAAATTAATGATGCTCTGTTGAAACATTGCCAATTGTCATTTATAACTGAGGAATCCTAACTCGAAACTCAGGTATTTCTGGCCTATAGGATACAGATGTTGTCTGTCTAATTATTTTTTGAAATTATATAGTTAAAATTGAAATTGTGGCCCTTTAAACCGCACCCCTAGATCCGGAACTGGATGCATTCATCATTATCAATCATCAGAAACGTTTGTAGTCAAGTTCAGGAAAGTCCTTTGGCGAGACATTCGAATAACATACAGGGTGACCCATTATTGTGAAGTTATTTAGTATATTCTGCGCAAATGCATATCTCTAGAATATACAAGGTTTTTCTTGTTTGACTTCCACGCGTTAATGGACCACCCTGTATGTGTATTGGTGGCCTACACTTATTTGAAAGATATTAATTGATATTCATTTATTCTTGGGTGCGATTTGCTTATTGGAATATTCAACAAAATACGTTTTTAGGGTGAAAGCCCCACCTTATTGTATATTCATGACACTTTTACCTTTTCCTAGCGATTTCCAATACCGTATGCACCAAGATTCCATATATTTACAATAATTTTCATTGCAAAACCACTTTCCCTTCGATATTCGTCTCGGTGTATAAATTTAAATTTTATATCTTTCAATGGATCTCTTCCTTTTTCATGAATGGTATACGAACACATCGTTTCCGGTAAATGAACAAAAAAATATTGAAATACACTATTGCCGGTGTTTCCTCTATTTGTGACGACCAATTGCATCATGCCATTACAGCCTTTAACAGGTCGGATATGTTCACATCATACAGGGTGATTAATAAACTCGGAAACGATTTATTTAAACGATTTCAAGCAAGTTTTTTAATCGTTCAAACTTCACAGAGTGGAACAAAAGTCTGGAAATGCTCAATTATCTCACAAATGGGTAGTACGAATTGTACAAAATTTTCCAGATTCCAGATTTGACATCTGCAATGTTGCCAAATTTTCCGTTTTTCTGATATTATTACTAACTTTGTTTTTTTTAAATAGATCACCCCGTATGTTGTATCATTATTGATATTTGATAAAGTCAGGAAGGTCTAAAAAGGAAGGAATAAAACTGTCAATGCAAAATAGAATTCAAGTAATTAAATCTAGAATGCTGTGATCTTGACATAAGTTCACCAGTTACATTATTAACTAAAACTGACAGTAGCTTTACGTGTTGTGAAATCTTTCTCAATTAGTACGTTGTAATTTAGTTTGTATAAAAAATTTTATTGATGTAATTAGGCGTATCCAAACTTTTGTTTTATTTAAGACTTTCCTGACTTTATCAAATATTAAGTGTTACGTATGGTTCAACTCGTATTGGAGGGGATATTCCAATAATAATACAATATACGGGGTGTTCTATTTAAAAAAACAAAGTTAGTAATAATATCAGAAAAACGGTAAATCTGGCAACATTCCAGATGTCAAATCTGGAATCGTACTACCCTTTTGTGAGATAATTGAGCGTTTTCAGACTTTTGTTCCACTCTGTATATCATTCATTTTCTCGCGTTTCTTCTTCTAGATCCTTCATTCCTTATTTAGTTGAATTTGCTGTATACATTGTCCTTGATTAAATGGAGAACGACAAACAATTGCGAATCAACATCGATCGAACGAAGAAGATTCGTAACGGGATTGAATTCCAGACAGAAAGTAGGCTACTGAAATGAATAGATGTATTCGAAGTAGCCATTGTTAAATATGTAGTACGAGTCAAAGTAATGTTACAAAAGATACGTGACGGATTGAAAACCGATTGAACAGCTGATTTTAATCGATGCCCAAACGGTTTTTATTATCTAATTGGTATACCTATGTCAATTAAATGCAGGAGACGCGTTTTTAAACGAATAACTCATATTAGATTTCATTCAATCGCTATGCATAGATACGAATTTATTTTTTAAGAAGCCATCTTGAATCCAGGCAACAAAATATATATATAAAAAGTTCAAATTATATTGTTTTTTTTTTCAGAATACTTGAAAACATTCTAGATGTCGTTGATTATAATATAATATACAGGGTAATTCGCAAACTCGTTCTATAGACGCTTTCGATAAACATTTCTGGTCAAACCGGAAGTTCACGTCAACATATTCATTTCAAATGCCTTTTAAGCTATTTGGATTTTTCAATGGCTATGAAATAGGAGAAATCCTAAATTGAGATGTAGGTAATACCTACATATTAATCAGGTTTTTAATCATATACGTTGTCGGCTGTAAAAACACAATGCGAGAATAAAATTCGCAATGCTCATTATGGAATACAATACGTGTGAAGGTCATTAACTTTCAAATTAAGTTTATCATCATCAAGCATCGTCGTCAACAATATTTCGTTGAATTCTGTTTGGGAATGTTTTCGAAGCGATGCATTGTAAAAACACAATAAATTATTATGAAATATCATATAATAGATATTTTATGTACAGGGCGTTTCAAAAACATTGCTGGTAAACGAAACAACATTTTTTTTTCAAGAATTCAAGGAATATGCTTTTAATTTTTGTGTTACCAGATGCAAAAGTTTTCGCAATAATCTCATTTATTTGTTTTGTTTCAGAAATCTTCTGTTGATGTTCAGATACCTGGCAAAATAATGTAAGTATTTGACAATTCTTTTTTTTTACTCCAAAGCTGTGCAGGCTGTATAATTATTTTTGATTGATTCTGCCTCTTTGCAATGTTTTTTTTTTCAAAAAACTCAAAATGTATTTATTGATAAACTTACAAACGTAAATACAACTTCACAAATTCTTCGAATACTTTGAGAGTTTCGGTAACTTTGAAGAGTTGTCAATAAGAAATTTTCACCGCGATTTTATAACAAAATACTGATTGTTTTCTAGAACAGAGATGACCTTAAAACAACAGACTTTTCTAGGCTAAACATCGTACAACACTTCAATTAAATACGAAATAAAATACGCGAAGCGTAAAAAATTATAAAATTCCTACATAATTACAATACTCTTGCTCATAACAAAGCTGCATTTATTTCATATTAAAAACTCGAAAAGATATGATGAAATTCCAGCTACATAGAGAAAACGGATAATTAAAAATGCTCGAGGAGCATGGAAAATTGGTGCAAGTTTCACCCAATCAAATCGATTAGAAACTTTGATTACAACACAAATTGGCGCAAATATTGAATGCGAAATAACTAATAACAATTGTTATTGTGTAAGATTATCAAGAAATTAATTAATGGATATGGGTTACACAAAAAACACCCATACGGGCAATTCTACTGTAAATAAACAATTCAGCATTAGTTGAATACATTGTGCAGCAAATTCGTGTGACTCGCTTTCGAGTGACACCCTGTATACTTGGGTTAAATACTCACTCATGACTCACATAGCATACTAATCCTCCCAAGCCATTTATTTTTGACCTTTAGTTTGTGAAGAAGCAGAATGATTGACGAGTTGTATCTTCGAACAATAAGGGCATGATTATCTTGAAGATTATCTCAAAATTGATAACAGATATACTATCTTAATGTTTGCGAATGGGCAGTGTTGGGTTGAGGTATATTTTGCCCCAAAATATGTTCGTTTTGTCCACATATAAACGTTTGAATGCTTGTTACAATTCAGCCATTGAATTTTGTTTCAGTGGTTTGATTTCGTGAGAGTGTGAATTATTGTCACCAAAATTGATTTTTGACTTACAATGAAAAGTATTTGTCATATATTTCATGTAGAAATAGACATTTGACGTAGCGTATCATCAGGTAAGCTTAACCAATTGAATTTTGTTATCAACCTTATTTTGTTGGCTTAATTCAATTTTTTTATCTAGGTCTACATTCATTTGAGATTGGTAAATGCGATAATAATTATGTTTGTAGTAAATACTCATGGTTCACAAAATATATTTGGGTTATGAGTCATCATCGATAAATGATTCTTGTCTAAAGAAATTACTTTTGGAATTTCAATTTCGTGCGGTTTTTTTCTTGCTTTCATTCATGATATACAGAACGTCAAATACTTTTTTTGAAAGAAAAAATGGCGGCCATTGCAGCTCCGCGAAAACAAGTCCTCAAATCGTGTGAGGTAAACGGCTGACGTCACTGTCCCCTATTTGTTGATCCGAAACATAAATTCAAAGCATATTATTAATGTGTGACTCTTTGGCTATGGAATGACAGATGGGTTTTTCGTTTAGTACAAATTTCGAAAAATGGCAAACGAAAAAGTCGATTTTTCGCGTTTTTTGCATATAAAGATAAATAATAAATGCAAAAATGTATCTATCGAAAAAACGATCCGTCATTTCCTGGAGACATATTTTCTGAGTATGCTCTACAAATTTCAGGTCGATATGTTAATTACAGCGGTCAGGAGAATTTCAGCCATTTTTCAAAACGTGTTTTCGAGAAAAACGCGTTTAAAATATCGTAAAAGTTCGAAATCCGGGAAACGCTTCGACAGATTTATTTCTACTTACATATAGATTAAAAATCCGTAATGAAAAAAATCGATTATTTGAAAATTTCAAGGATGAAGTCTCACTCATAAGGTTATTGTCTTCCAAGTGTTTCATTTAGTGGTATTTGAAAACATAAAAATGGTGTATCTGATGATGAAAATTTTGAAAAAATTCACAACCTCGCACATGTTGCATGCCTTATTTTCAACAAAATTCGTCGCTGTTCGCTTGAATTATTTACAATATTCCATAACAAATAAGTGGATCCCGTCCTGTCAAGGGACAATTGAACGCACTGTCGAGTAACACTGTCTGAAGCGAAGATGAAAGAGAGGCTTGGAAACATCTGTTCAAACAAATAAGTTTGACTACCTGCTGTATGTTTATTTTCGGAAACTGGACTGGATTTGGTTTGTCATACGGCGTTTACAATACCAATTATCAACTTGAAAGTATATTCATGAATGAAAAACAGTTCGTTGGGTTGAAATGGTGTCCAAATCATACCCCAAGGTTATTTTTTTGTTTTTGTGTATGAAGTGGGTAAATTTCGAAGGTTGTATGAGGACACATGGTACCCTTGTTGTCAACAAAGTTTTGACAGTTTAATCTGATTCCAACTCGTGTTAATTATGTATTTGCTACAAGAATGAATTTACTGCCTAATTGGCCAGTGCGATCGCCTGAAATTACTCCTTTGGACTATTTTTATAAGAAACAATTTACTGTCCATCGACCTTGATGAACTTCGACGAAGAATTGGTACTACACGCAGATTCGGGATATCTTCAAAATTATTGCTTTCATTTCAGATTAGTATACCGGATGTCCGAAATTATCGTATACATAATAAAATATCTCGCTTATTTGACAAGATTATTCAAAAATTGAAAAAAAAATGTTTTGAATGGCTCTAAAGTACATCCATAATGACCCACCTGTCACTTTTTATTTCAAAATGGTACTCCCTGTATATTGTCACTGAGAATCGCGTGTTATTCTATTTTGCATACAACAATACAACATACTTTTTGCTTCTTTTACTATGAACAACAAAAAATTAACATTCTAGACTTTTTCATATTACCTAATTATCCTTATAAAAATTAAAATTAAATATCAAATACAATAAAGTCATTATGAAGGTACTCAAATGCCATTCAAAACAGTTTTTCGATTTTTGAATTATCTTTTGGGAGATATTGTATGTATACGATCATTTGGAACCCGGTATATGGTCAACACACGAATGCACAATTTTGCCCCAATTTGAGAAACTCCAAATCTCTCAGAAGGAACGAGATCTCCATAGTAGCATTCGAATAACGGACAGCCTGTATAAAAGATGCCAAAAAGTTCACGATTAGTTTTTCGATATAAATTTCCATATCATTGTAATTATAATTGACTAAAAGGGCTACTTGGGACTATGATTCCTTGATTGAAATTGTTTGATTTTCAGTGTTCAACAGTAAGTCGATTTTTCAAGTACTACATAATTTTATGTCAATTGGAATAACGAACGTTAGTAACTCTTGTTTTTCCAGAAAACTACTGAAAAAATACAAGGAACGGCAACTATGCCTTGAATGAATAGACTATAGTGAGAATGAGGATCAGCTACGATCTGGTTGAAATGAGTCATTATTCTCTTCCATCGTGATTCCTCTGTTATAAATGACTTCGCCTATTTTTAATAAATATAAACAAAAAGTCACTTTTGCTGGTAAAAAAGAATGCGTCTTTTGTTTTCGAGATATAAACAAAATTAATTCTTCATTTAAAACACTCACCAACATCGTGGATGTTTTCAATAATGATCTTGATGATGTCTCACACTGTTATATAAAACGACGCTACCCACAATTTTTTTTCCATTGACAACACATTCATGAATAAATATTTATTTATCGATTATTTTGGTTAGTCATACAAGTTTTGTGCAGCTATTTCAAAAATGGTGATGCAATTCATGACTAATAGCTTTCCTGTTATTGGGTTATATGATATTTTCATGTTACTAAGATATTTAATGTAATAATTTGAGATTTGGTTACGAAAATATGTTTTTAATAACGAAAAAACTATTGAACGGTTATCCACTGTCAATTTCATAAATCGTGAATATTTTTAAAACATTTGAATGAGAAACTTAACCTAACTTTCTATTTCGGATTATCGTTGAAAAAAGAGACAAGCAGCAACATCGCACTTTTCAGAGAGCTGTCAAAACCATCTTGCTTGAATAAATGGACTGTAGTAATGTATAAACACTTTCAAGTCCATTGAATTACTTGCAGTCGATGTTCTTGGTTATTAAATATTTATACTATCAGTTCACATTATACGTCGAAGTATTTCTTTATCAGCTTGAATCATCTCGGAAACGTGTTTGGTAAATACAGAGAGTAAGATACTCGGCAATGATAATTTTTTCATCAAATATAGGCACGATTAGAAACCTGCTTTCACGATACGATATCTGAAAGCGTTGTTTACAAAAATCCCTTGCGGCAGAAGAAATCACATCTGGTGGTCATAATCAGGCATCTCTTCAGGGAAAATGAAGGAAATGTGCTGCTTTTTAGGCGATGATAATTTTTATAGTGAACATCCGGTACAGCGAGGTTCTTCTGTTATTTTAGAAACCAAAATATAGCAGTAGATTCAGAGATATTTTTTAACACATCGTTGAATCACCCTGTATAATGGATTTTTGCAAAGTCATCTCGATTGATCGTTACACCCGTGGTTACATCCTGTATATGTATTATTTCTGTAGTTCAAAAGGATACTTTGAGTCACGAAAGTTTCGTATTAGCAGCTTCTTTCGTGGACCACCCTGTACACCCGCTATTTTAAGTCTTGTGACCTGTTGGATATTTTCCTGAATAAAGTCAAACAAAATTGAAAGAGACAGGACATCAAACGCCAAAAGATCTTTGACACCGTTTTCTCACGTCTCTCGATTACGTCGAACGGTGTGTCGTGTATGGTGAAGCTGTAAAAAAAACAAAATTGCGCGAACGTGATCTTCGATAGGAAGCCAGAATCCTTTCAGGTTCAACGTACACAGAAGCACCCAGGGGGTACCATTCATGGAAGCCTCAAAAGTTACTTCTAAAGGAACGTCAAGTTGTCACTGTTGGAAAAAGATTCAATTTTATGTTTATTCATGGGGAGACAAAATATTTTTTAGTTGTGCTGGTACTGCTTCATTTAAAATAAAGAATATTTTATTCTAGTCAGGTTTTGCTTGATTACTTCCTGTTGACCTTGAATCTTGTTAACAAGATAATGCTATATTTGTCATCAAGGAACAACAAAAAAATTATTTACGATTCAGGTGAAATGAAGTCGATGCTTCTTTGAACAAAAAACTAAAGAATAAGCTGACAGAAACTGTAAATATTCGATTTCGAAAGTCAACAGTAATGGGGGAGACCACTAATTTTCCAAAACAGAATAATAAAATAGGCGGAATTGATTTAGAACATACAATTTCATGCGCCATTTTCAAAGGTTGCTCTCATTGGTGTAACGCAGTTTGACGTGCTTAACCCTACAAGCTCATCGACCTTGAGCTGACCAATCATAGATTATTGTTCCTTGCTGAATTTTGCTATGTTGCCACATCAAAATACCACAACTTATTCTCGGAATAAAAGATGTAAAATAATTCAATATAAATGATATTTTTTCCACAAATTATCATGAAATGATATAGTTATCACTTATCGATACGTTTTTGAAAAAATATATCAAAGGAATAAGAAGTCATCCACAAGTAAACTTGACAACATTACAACATTGGATGTAAACTGAACACAACATAGTATTTTTATTTATTAAAAAATAAAAACTATTTTTGAATCTGTGAAATCTGCTTTTTGACAGTAAACCAACTCAAATCATTCACACTGAGTAAATACAATAAAGCAGCAAATAGCAAAAATCCTATTATTGGATTTGGTATCCTTGGGATCGACGTTACTTCTTCAAAGGTCCAGGAAATTTCTGTGAGCTATTAAACAACAAAGCAGTCAGTAAATCTCAATTTGAGACTTTCTTTGTCGTAACGATATCGTTTACAGTTTAATAGCTGATGACATTCTCAATTGACTTTCCTAAATGAATTGAATAACTTGTTGTAAGTGCACCTACGCCGCACATAAAAGTCTTCAATTTGTTATAGAAGATAATTGAAATGCCGTCTAGCATGGGGGCGTCTAGAACTTCATCGAATTGATTGGTTGCGTTGATGGCGACATGGATACCACCTTACTTTCACGTGAATGAGCGGATGTCCTTGAAATTCGACGATTTAGTTCACTGAGGCGCAAACGATTCGGTTTACATACATTTTTGGCGCAGTCGGCAGGTCCCGAACCGCATCTTGAGAAATACCCAAATAAATCACCTTTTTTTATTGGTGCCCCATTTCACCCATTCAAAGCACGCATTCAATGCACTATTTTTCAAATTATTTTGAAATTAATTAATAATTAATAAAATATAATGGATATTCCCAGTCATGGATTCGACAGTGATTTTTTCAGAATATCATAATGCGCATGCGCTAATTATTCTCCAGAGATTCAACTCTGAAACGTTTTCCAAACAATGAAGGATTCCAAAATGAGTACTGAGAGTCCCAAATTTCCAAAGATGAATTGCAAAATGTGACGATTTTATATTAACAACAACTGCTTTTTGGTATAAACGTATAAAAAAACATGGTTACGAATCTTTTCAGCAAAAAAAACTCCATCAATTCTCTTCATCCCCAACACCTCCTCTAATCTGAACCCCATCAAGCTCCTCCACATCTTTGTCTTCCTCCTCGCTTTGTTCTGCATTGAAAGCCTGCTCCAAAAACTGCAGATCTACTTCAGTGCCTGCCGTATAGTCAGTAAAATCTGTCGTGGTCGGTGCTTCCGTCTCATCGTCACTGCTCTCATCCTCGAAAATCTTCTTGAGAATATTCTTCTTCTCAGCAGCAGCAGCTTCTCTCTCGTCCGGGGTCACCGCCTCCTTATTGATCACTTTCAAGTTGGGGAGGAGGACCAGGAGGGGCACCCTGACTTTATCCACAGCTGGTGGGCCGTCCTCCCCGTAGGCTTCGTCCTCTTCCTCCTCGACGTCTACCTCCAGCTTGTCCTTCTCCCCGCACACGGGGTTGCCCGTCACGACCAGCCGCTCCAGCTTGGGCAGCGTCTCCAAGTACCTGAACTGCCTCAGCTTGGCGATCTTGTTGCTGCGCAGGTTGAGGTAGACGAGAGAAGCTGAGCCGGGGAAGCCTGCCAGCTTCCTTATTTTGTTGTCGCGCAAGTGCAGCCAACGCAGCTCGGGCAGCTTGGAGAAATCCGTGTTGACTCTGCGTATCTCGTTGTCGCACAGAAACAGCTTCTCCAGGGAGCTGGGGAACGTCCCCGCGGTGTCGATGAGGTGGTTACCTCTCAGCCCCAGCTCCTTGAGGCTGGCGAGCCGCTCCGGCACGAACTGCGGGGTGTAGATCGAGTTGTGGGCCAGCTCCAAGGTCTCCAGCATGGGTTGGTCGAGCTCGCCGGTCTCCCCCACGCGGTTCCAAGACAGGATCAACACTTGGAGGTAGCTCATGCGCTCCAGGGCCAGCGACTCCACTTGGTTCCTCTCCGCCCTGATCAGGATCAAGAAGGGGAGCTTGGAGACGACCTGCAAGGCCTCCAGGTTCAGGCAGTTGTCGCTCAGGTCGAGGAACAGGAGGTGTTTGAAGGTCGCCACGATGGATATGTCGGTTAGTTTTTTGTGCGTGGGGGACATCATCAAATAGGCGTACCTGACGCCGCTCTCGTCTTTGCCGAGGGTGTTGAGGCTCCTGGAGGCTTCTTCGTAGGTCAGTCGTCGCTCTTTGATGGATTCTTGGGCTGGGGTGCCTGGGGTTGAAGGACTGTCGTGCAGGATGACGTCCTCGCCGATGAGGCCGTCTTCCCCGTAGTGTTCCATGAGATCGCAGTTATTTCAACGAATGACAAGTTGTGTTGATTGTTTATGAAGGTGTCATCATGACTTATTTGGTTGTCATATAGTATAATAATTAATTATTGAAGTGGATGAAATAGTATATTAAAGTATAAGTGGATAAGAAGGTCTTTAAAACACGCGCGAGTTTTCGGCGCAGCCGAAGTGCTCGAAATAAAGCAAGTGTTTTAAAGACCGGATCCACGAATAATTTACGCTATTTTTTTTATTGGTGCCGCACCTTTTACGTTTGAATAAATTTTTCCATTTGTCAGTTATATTTTATTTGACGTTTACAAGGTACTCCTGTCAGATCAAAAAATTTGTCATTTGGCGTTTTTTACAGTTCCATTTAAACACGCTCAGGCGTGCTTTAAACGGGTAAAATGGGGCACCAATGAAAAAAAATCTGAATATTATCGAAAATACTGGATTTTATGATTTATGATCAAAATTACATTTATGAAAATAGTTTTTGGACCAAAACTCAGTTTTTTTTAATGGAACCACATTGGTACCGTGGTACCATTCATTAGTACCTTCAAAAACCTAACCATTAATATACCTTTCAACTCAAAGCTAAAAGAAAATCAAAAAATAAAAAAAATATTTGGAAAAATATTGATATTCAAAATGTCACTTGCTTGGTATCGTTGAATTCAGAAAATTGTACAGAATCCGAAAATCTAATAATATACAGGGTGTCCCGTTTAAGAATTGAAAGTAACAGGTACTTCCGGTGAAACCAGAAGTGAAAAAAAAACCACTTAGATGGCAAATGTTGTTGTTTAGCATATGTGAAGAATACCCCAAGTGTTAAATTTTTAGTTTGAAAACTAAAGGAGAAAAGTGAGGTATACCATAATCCTGTTACACACGGTATAATGAACCATGTCTTAGAAAAATTTTTGCCATTGTTGTGAATTCGATTGAATAGGAATTTAACAAAAATTTTCATCGAAATACGGACATAATTCCGAATATTTCTCCAGTCGAAGAATTATCACGTAGATTTACCGCTAATAAAATACCTGATCACTGATCGCAAACACTGGCTGGCATTCTCAAGGTAAATAATAGATAGGCAGTTGAGAAATCTCCTCTCTAACAACACGATACCGGTTTCGTAACCTACATGTCATCAGCGATTGAATATTTATTTAAGCTACTTTGCCTAGTCGCCAATAAACCATAAGAAGCTCATTAGTCAATCGTCAGTAGTATAATTTCGAGAAATTCGCCACAACTTTTTAGCCGCAGACTGTTCGCAATCATGTATAATTTCTCAGTCAATCGAGCATTTCGAACTGAAAAATTATCGAATTAACTTTTGATTAATCGGAGAAACTGTCCTCGATAATACCGTTAGGGGCAGTTTCATAACGTATATTGGTGGCTCGTAAACTATTATTATTATTATTATTCAGGTTACTTATCACTAATTGGTTACTTGTCACTTAATTCAAGAAAAAAAATTCTTATGAACGTCTTGGAAGTTTGAATTTTTGAGATACATAGTGATAGGGATTATAAATTTCAAAAGAAGCTAGTTTGATTCAATTATTTCAATCAGGAACATATTTTCTGTTGAGAAAAATTCATAGGAATATGGTATGCTTATACAAATCGATAGAAAATGAAATTTTGCGTCAAATAGGGTAAAAATTTCATGGTCTTTCTATTTGGAATAAAAATATTATTGTCATTTTTGAATTGAAAGTAAACTAAAATATCGAACACCCTGTTGAATATTTTGGAACACTGTCAAGGGTACCTGATAGGATACTCTTTCAATGACGTGTATACAGGAAATAAACATTTCATCATGAAAATTATAGATAATACAGACATTTTGGTTAGTCAGTCCATCTGTCAAAATTTTTCGAAAAAATGGAATATCTCAAAAACAAATAACGATAGAGAAGCGATTCAAAATACAACAGGTCCAGAATTTTGCGTAGAATTCGAAAATGTAAAAATAAACAGGGTGTTTCATTTGAAAGAACGAAGTTAAACCGGAAGTGACAGCGTATTGAAAATATTTTAGGAAAACAGGTCACATTGATCTGTAGTTGCCAACAAAATTTGAAATTGATGTGTCTATTTGTTCTCTATAAACCCCAATTAAATCAGTTAGGTGAATCACCCTGTATATACATGAGTAAAATATCTCGAAAATGTAAATTGTTGTATAAATTCTGCAAAATTTCACCTGATATAGATGAAATTTACGTATTTTTTTAATGAATTGTTGATAAAAATAAATCTTTGTTGTACATTGATTCAGAAAATACGAGAAGCTGAATTTCCTGAACAGTATCTTTTCTTTATCCATTCATCCACTGATGACGTCAACCTAATTTCACATTATTTTCATTTCAGGAGCAGATGATCCCTCGATCAGAAGAAAATAGAAATGTCCTCAGCCATATGCCAAAACTTTGTCCAGAACGCTTGGAAGAAGGAACTCTGCTCCAACTGCTTCAAATCCAAAGACGAGCACGCCGAAAAACCGAAACCCAAACCAGTCCACCTGGTGGCATCCCATCGAGTCGAAGGCATCATAAGAAATGGCAAAACCTCGAAACCCAAGCAGTCAGTCGCTTTCCCCAAGGAACTGACCGAGGTCATCGGCTACGGCGGAGAAGATTGGTCCTCGGACACCGAAGAAGAGGAAACTGAAAGCAGCGAGGAGGATGAGACTTCCATAGAGTCAGACGAGGAGGAGGATGCGAAGGAACTGCAGAGGATCACAAAGGAGAACACGGATTTCAATACGACCTCGCTGGGAGAGGTCGAGATGAAGAAGTCTTACACCCAGCTGCTGCTGGGGAAGCCCCAGGTGGACTCGACAGGGAAGAAGAAGACTTTGCTGGTTTCCGTGACGCCTTTCGGCGAGGATGCTGCTGCTGCACCGAAGAAGTATAACCAGAAGAACCTCTCGCACATTCCCATAGCGAAAAACAAGGAGGTGATAGCAGAAAACAAGACCAATAATGTTGTCCTCACGTCCTACACCAAAAACGAAGAGAACAACTCGAAAAAAGGGGAAAAGTCCTTGCTGGATGAGATATCTGAAACTCTAGAGAACGGCAAGAACCCCATTCAAATAATGGCGAAGAAGAAGAGCCAGAAAGAGGTGGATTCCAACAAGGAGAACGTGGAGAACATCCCCAGTGAGGTCACGCCTGAAGAGAAAAAGGTCGAGCAGAAGATCGTGGTTACTGAGAAGAAGATAAGCTTAGCACGGACCCCCGCGCTGAAGCGTGACATTGAGAAGCCTGTCATCTATCAAACGTCAACCGCCAAAATCGAGCTGCTCAACAGCAAGAACCTGAAGCTGAACAAAGAAACCGTGAACAAAATGAAAACCGAAGTGAACAACAATGAGAAAGGCCATGGGACCGACTCAAAAGACAGTAGCGTCGAGCTGATAAAAGCCGAGAAGAGGAATTCCAACGAAGTGATCGGGACGAAAGAGAAGAAGGATGAAATAAACAGCACTGTAGCTGAGAGGGCCTACGTGGAGGAGAAAGTGGTGGGGCTCCCCCCACCCATCCCCCCGAAATACATCCCCTTCTCGCAGAGCCGGGAACAAGCTGGATTACCAGACGGCCGCGAGGACCCTGTAGTGGCCGAGCTGCCCCCTTTGCCCATAACGCCGCCGCCCACTTTGGAAACGCAGACTTCCTTCCTGCACAGCATCCCCCCACCCATCTACGAGAAGCCCAAGATCCTCGCCAAGCCAGCCATCGTGCTACCTCGTAAACCAGTTCAAACTTGCCCACCCCCCCAGGTGGCTCTATCCAGACAGGACTCCAACGATTCAGACTCGAAGCTGAACAAACGAAAAGCGCCGCAGCCTCCGGAGGAGCTTGGGGGGCCCATTTACTCCCCGCTGGTGAGGGAAAAGCGATTGACGGCGCTGTCTCTCACCCCCATCAGCCAGGAAGAAGCCATCTACGTCTCCCCAGAGCATTCCCCCAAGAAGCTCCTCTCAGTATCCACGGATTGTTTAGCCAGCGAGGAAAAACGAAAGGAGAAGTCCAAGGCGAGGTTTTCCTTGAAGAAGTTCCTCCGCATGGGCTCCAGCAAGGACATCACCAAGCTCTCCGAGCTCAGCGTCGCGAAAGTGGAGGAAAGCATCGTGGAGAAGCCCCAGCCCAAGCCCAGACTGGTCATCGTCCACCCCAGCGAGCTGAACGGCGACAAAGTGGAGGTGGTAGCGAAACCGGACAACAACCACGACTACAGCCACCCCCTGGGGGGTGACTACGAGTCGTACGCGACGCCCAAGAGCGCCAAGCCGCCGCCGCCGCCCCGGAACTTCAGCGAAGGCAAGCCGCACCTGCCCCACCCGCCCAAATCGCTGGAGGTCATCACCAAGCAGCGGCAGGTCTCCAGGAGCGACTCGGCCTCGAAGAAGGCCGAGACTGTGTACGCCAACATCGGGGAGGTGAGGTCGTCCATAGTGCCCAACAAGCCGGTGAGGACGGCCAGTATGAGGGAGAGGGAGGCCCAGCAGCAGAAGCAGCTGATGCGGAAGCCCGTGCACAACTACGAGCCGATCGAGGTCAAGGAGAACGTCTACGATTACATTCACTCGGGCAGGTCGAGCTCGCCCGATAGCGATTCGAGCCGGGACAAGGGCAGCCCCAGGAGTAAAGGTGTGAGGCTGGGAAAGAGGTCGGAGAGCAGCGTCGATGTGTCTGGGGATTATTTCAAGTGCAATAATATTCCCAGGAGCATGTCTTTGACCTACTGCGGAAGTGAAACGGAGTCGGAGATTTATGCACCGCATAGCTTTTATGGTAGCGAATCTGAGGTGAGTTTTTTTTCTTCATATTGTCACAGTTTAAAACCAGTTTTCGCACTGTTTATTCATCTATTCCTTATCTATCCTTGATTCTATTGCTTATCCTCAAATAATTTTTATAATATAGACTCAACTTGTATTACTGTATGCATATTTTACCAGTTTTTTATTTCAACTTCAGAATTCTCTGGTACAAAATAAGAAAAAAAGTTCCTATGAACATGTGTCCGATCTCGAAAAATTGTTTTTATTTTATTGTGCTCGATCTACTGCAGATAGAGCTTTCAAATTTTGTATGAGTATCAAGCAAAAGGTGCTGCTTAATATGAAAGTAAATGTTTTCCAAATACCATACAGGGTGTTGCATTTTCCGAGGTCTCAATCCATAAAGGCCTCAAAAAAAGTTGCTCGTACGCCACTGGTGAATTTCAATATTTTTTTCATGTTCTTCAACCTATTACCTAAATTTTGTCCCTCTTGACTTTTGGTCGAATTCCGTTCAGTTTTCTCAGAAATCAATTAATTTGTAAATTGACTCAAACTTTCATACTAAGAAATGTTTATACTATTTTGATATTTGATATTAATTAAAGCATCAAAATTAAATAAAATAGGAATTTATTATTAAATGTTTAGAGAAATTATTCAAAGTGGATCAAGCACAATAAAATAAAAACCTGATTTTTTGTAACTCCACTACTAATAGAGATCGAACACATGTTCATAAGAACTTTTTTCTTTATTTTGTACCAGAGAATACGTACCTCAAATATTGCCGTGCAATTCTGAAACACCCTGTATAGTGTGTCGTTTTATTTTTAATTTTATTCAACAAGCCTTGTCAACAAAATCAATGTTTTTAATGACAATAAAACATTTATGATTCTGATATGTGGAGAAAATTCTTTTTTTTTTTTTCAGGTGACTGAAGATGATCATGACTGGATCCAAAACGGGAGAACACATAAACTTCGATCCAGAAAAGGAAGGAGCATCGTCCATAAAAACTTGGAAGACAATTATGGTGCTGTAGTGGTTGCAAATCATGAAGCCCTTGCACAAGTATTAGAAAATGTAAGATTTCAAAACTTATTCTGAATTCTACTTACCATGACTACCAAATCAATTTCTGTCTATTATTTGCCCATAAAAATACGGTTACAAAAACAGTCCTATCGTTTTTTTCCAGGTCCAACAAACTTGTCACATTCAACCGGCTTTGAGAGGCCTGAAAGCCCAGTCGAATCTCAGATGGACCGATTTCTCCTTGAAATCCGGTACCACTCCCGTCACCATTGGCAACCGGATCTTCCACCAAGCCGTGTGGGGGGCGCACCACGTGACCTTGCTGGTGAACGCCGGCACGATCGCTTCCAGCACCCTTCAACTCGGCACCTTCAATTTGACAGCTGTCACCGAGTTCAGCGATCTCGTGCCCAACGCCTATCTGACTCTACCTGAAAACGGCAGAGAGGAGAGTGACAGGCAGACGCAAGGTGAGAGGAAAGAGGTGGTGACAGCTTCAGCAATTCACAGAGAAAACAAACATTTTTTAAAAAACACCTGAATGTCGATAAAAAGTTTTGTAGCAGTGTTACCATTTATTTTTTGTTTTTTCAGCCACTGTTTCAGTGCTCCCCTGCATTCAAGTAAACTCGATTTCGTCTTACTGCGAATCGGTAAAATCGAAAATTCAAAATTTGGAAGAGCAATGGAAAGACGCCACTTTCATCATGTTACAACTGGTGAATGCCCTGAAAACGTTGCAGGCTCAAGGAATAGAAGAACTGCCTCTATCTTTGACAAGTTTTGTTTTGTGCAAGGATATGGATAAGGATAGTTATCACAGGCTCTGCGTTTTACAAGGGTGAGAAATTTCAATATCTTATTGTCAATTCAAGTTTTATTCTAGTACCATTTGTTGAAAAAAAATAGTTTCAAAGTAGTAAAAAAACAATATTGAAATCATCATTTTTAATTATTTCAAATAAAAATATAAATAATATCAAATTGAATCTCTTGATCGTTCAAGATATTCTCTATTTAATTGCAGAATCAAGTTGTTGATAAAATAATTTATTTTTGAAGATTTCTTTATTTTCATTTTGAAAAATTGAGGACTACCAATTTTGAATTTCTCCTCTGAAATCCTTTTCAAAGATGTATCGCACGACCCCCTTGGTCTTTAAAAAATGAGGGGGTAGCTGTCAAGGAGAGGGGGTGAAAGTTAACAAACCTTTTATAGTTAAAAAAATACCCTGTTATTGATAAAAATAGACGTGTCTGGGCGTTTTTCAATTTTGTCTTCAGTAACAGAGGCAAACGCACTGTATAAGCAATATTCTCAGTAAAAAACCATGGATTCGTCAGTAATTATTTCTGATTTTCTTATCAGAGATTTCACGCTGGAACGCTAGACGATTCTGATCTCTGTAAATACATTTCCTGCAATAATTTCACTTGAACAAACTTCATCAAAAACAACGCATAATTTCTTTCAGCCTGGCTTCCGACCTAGCCAACAAAACCTCGAACGAAAAACAAGGCACCCTGTGCATGTGCGCCCTGAAAGCCCTCACCCTCCTGCAACCCGCCCCCAAAATCACGCCCGTGATCCAATCCCTGCTCAGCCACGAGCGCGCCGTGTCCCTCACCCAAGTCAAGAGCATCCTCGAGTTCAGCTTGTGGGGACCCTCGGACGTCGCGCTGGGTTGCACCGTCAAAGAGCGCGAGTTGGCCCTCCAGCGATGGCTGGACCTGCAAAGGGCCACGGTGCTCCACGGGCTGGTGTGCGCCAGAGTGCAGCTGACGGTGTACGAGGAGTGTCATTTGTTGTTTTTGGTGAGGAGCAACGCGAGGTTGATGAGCGATGCTTCGTTGTTGATCGAGTCTAGTAATGTGAAGCATTCGTTCGGGTATGGGCAGGGTAGGGGTGAGAAGTGCGTTGGGGCTTGAGGGGGAGGCATCAGGATTCTGCATTTATAATGCCTAGATTTCAATAAGAATTGATGTTTGTAACCTAAAACACAAATTAAATAACTCTATCGAGAACCGTTCGATACTTTACTGTAATAAAAAGTTTATCTTGCAATTATTCTGAAAAAAAAAATTTTTGAAACACTGCATTTTGAAGATTCCACAATTTTGATATTAATCAAAGAAATTCGCATAAATAATTCCTCAGTTTGACAATGAACTGGTCATATCAATGATGAAACACATAATTAGATTTCATTTAATGGAATTTCTCCTCATATAGAGGTGTGCACAAAAATCATTCGAGATCGAAATTTGAAATTTGGTGGGTAGCAACTATATGATATTATGGATCGCCAGATAAGCCCAAAATTACCCCCCATTGTATTTGAAGAAGTTGATTTCGAGAAGCGTTGGTCACAGTTTCGAAAAAAGTCAGTAAAGTCAAAATACTGAATTGTCTTTTCTCGCCTCTATGACAAGTGACTATCGATGATATTGAATCAAAATGAAGGACTTGCCCCTGAATTTGATAGTTACTGTGTTGATATTTGTTTATATTTGTCAATAATTTTTTTTGTATATATTTTTGCTTCTGATTATCATTTTTAGACGTTTGAGAATTTTATTATTATATTTATTGGTTGTTTGGTATTCTATTATATTTTTATTGCGCTAGTAATGTTGTAAATAAGATTAATTGAACAGTGCCTTATGTATTTAAAACTTTTCTATTTTGTACACAAACTCAAGAATAAAGATATTGAAAACAATTGAACAGTTCTTTCCAGGAATTATATCCTATATTCTTTATATTCAGGGAAGAAATCAACAAATATTGAATCCAAAATTTATTGTCACCATATTCCATATTTTTTATTTGAATATACATCTATAAAATTGCTATATAAAACATACAGTTAGGGATGAAAAAACATTTCAGGCTTATTTCAATAAAAATATGGGCAGTAACGTTATAATTTCGAATTATTTCACAACATTTTTCATCGCAATATATTGCTCTGTATAACAAACTTAAAACATTTCAATAAGAAACCGTAAAGCCTCCGATGAGGTATTGCATAATTTTCTGACAATTCGTGTTCGTAAATAAATAAAATAGCAAAATAACAAGTTTGTATAAACTATATCAACAATGATAAAAGCTCAAAAAATTATTGCTTTAGGCAAAACGCTCATAAATAAATAAAACATCAGATCTCATTCAAGCATTGACAAGCTGACAGCTTATACATTATAACGTCTAGAAGTGTGATTCCAACCTATGAGGATAACTGTCAAATGGTTTTGGTCGATGTAGTCAACTTCTAAGAATATTAAACTATAAAGAGGATGACTTGATAGATACTTTTTGTGACCTAGGTGGAAATTTAAACTACAATTTTTTCATCCTTATATCTCATTATGCCTGAAGAAAAAATCACTGAATTCAAATGAAACAAACGTCATGTGTCATTGTAACTTACGTCACACTCTTGAAAATCACGAAACCTGATTGTGACAATGACACATTGCAAGTATTAGCAATGAGTCATTTTTGACAGTTCAATATTTATGGTCCATACCGATTGCAAACCATTTTATATTCATTACCATGGTTGGAATTCATCTTCTTGCGACAACTAAGACATTCAATTCCTGTCATATCCAATAAATTAAGTATCTTCTTGTTTTTGTCAATTGAATTCATGACTTACGTATTTTTCAATTGAAAGATATACCTGGCTATCACCTAATGTATTACTAAGCTCCGTGTCAAGTCAGGAATCTAAAGTCCTTTGTTGAAGTACACCAGCTCGGGCACCTTTTCCCCGCAGGTTTTCTTCATTTTCTCGTACGATTCGGGTTCCAGCCAAGCGATTGTCGATGTTTTGATGGAGCTGAAAGAATAAAAGACTGGAATGAAGCAGGCCAGAAAGTAAAGTACACATTACTCACCATTTTTGGGGGAAGATACCACAAGCAACAGGTACCATGAACGACAAGCTGAAACAGTTGAATCACTTGTAGCAACGCAGACAGCTACTCATTCACCAAAACGATACTCACAAGCAACCCACGCCCATAACCTGTATGGGCCCGTGCAGGAAGGTGATGCGTTGCATAAACTTCAATTTCTCGGCTCGTTCCATGATGACGGGCAGGATTAGCATACCCGGCGCGCACATGGCTATGCGGGACAAGATGACTTGCGAGATACCTTTGGCGGCGGCTAGCTTGGATTGGCCGACGATGTTACCCTTTTCGTCGGTGCAATCGATGCCCTGACCGATTTCGGTTTGCCGCATTAGAGGTATGTTGACGCAATTGGCGGCTGCGACGGCGGCGAATGGGACGTACCTCTTCGAAAAAAACCGCGTTATGAAGAATACGTGTCAAAAAATAGACATACAACTTGGGAATAATTCGTTCCTACACGAATTTCGTCTCTTACCTGGACAAAAGGACTTGCCCTCTTTGACCAATAGTATTTACAGCCTAAAGCTGTCAGCATGGCAGATGAAGTTGCAGATGCATATGCCACGACAAGTTGGGTGGTAGATGTGGGAGATTTAGCATTACGATTTGTGTAATTCACCAGAGCATTGAATGATTGATTCACCCATTGCCAAAAAACAACTGCGAATGGGGTTCTGAAACAGTTTTTCACTCATTCAATTCAAATCGAATTTCTGAATTGAAAACAGATCAGTCGACAGTTATTCAATCCTTATGTCACAATGTGAATTTTGTATGAATCAAACTATACAGTGTTTCATTCTAATTAAATTGATAAACATTAATAGCTAGTTGATAAGGAGTAAATTACAAAAATAGTTCTTGAAATTGCAGTAGAGATATAAGAATAGGTGTCATAAGTTATTTTGAACCTTTCATTATTGATGAAAATATGAATTTTTTCACTGAACATTCATGAATAATATATCTTCATATGAACTTAATGTCATTTCTGATTTGGCTGATGAATAAATATGAGTTTGGAAAAAACAAAGTCATGTTAGCTAATGTATCAGTGTAGCAGCAAGAATATACATAATTATGAGTTGATATCAATTATAATTTCATTTTAAAATATGTTTCTGAAACCTACCTAAAATATACTCACACTCTATACAATTTTATTTAATTCAATGTCAACTTTCAAACACATGTATTTAATAATTGACTCACCTGTACCACTGAAGCATAGCACCTGTGATGGCCATGCCACCAGGTACTTGAAAAGACATCCTTCCAAAAACATTTTGTTTTTCTCCACTGTCTGGATGAAAAGCACTTTCATACAATTTTTTCGCATAAATGATCTGCTCTAAAGATGTGCCTGGTGGCTCTTGTCCTTTTCTATACTGCTCTACCAGAATTTTTGATTTATCAAGAGCTTCTTCACTCACAATGCAAGTTCTTGGATCTGTTACCCAGAGGAAATGTTTAAATCTTCCTACAAACGTGCTTTGATCCCATAAAGGTTCATCGATGTTGATTCTTTCTGGCATTGTTTTCTTGAGAGTTGGATAATATGTTGTTCTTCAAACAAAAATATCAGCAATGATCTGGATCATGTGAATTTATTTGGATATAAAATAATAACCAAAGTACAAAGTACGAAAATTGCAAATCTTACGATTACATAAAATATAATATCGACCTACCAATTACTATTAAATTACGTATTTATATAATTTTTAAAAACTATGCTATTTTTATTTTTGAAGAATATTCCTCCCACTCCTGAATATCTGATTTCGATACTGCCAATCTTCTAAACTAAATCCAAACGTCACTATTCTAGTTCTATTTCTAGTAACTTTCAAACGCCGGTTAAATTATTGTTGGTTACTTGTTTTAATGACTGATAGTAGACTGACTGTCATTTCAATTGTTTATGGAACAGCATGGTCAGCTGCATTTGTCATTTTGACAGAGTTGTCTGTGATTTTATTGATAGGTTTTTGTTGGGTTTTTAATTTTTTCCCAATTTGATAAATAACAAAAGATATGTAATTTTTTACGAAACAGTTATCATTAGCTAGGTCAACAATTTTTAAGTGAATCGAACACTGTTTTGATAAGTGAACGACAAATATTTTTCTTATTTTTCCTTATACAAATATGGCGGAAGCAGATATAAAATTGTTAAAGAACACTAAAATTTCTGTTTATATCGAAGAAGTTCAACCAGATATTTTGGTGGTAACGTATGAATTTGGTGTTAGAATTTTCAAAGGAGTGTTACTCGATTCTACCAAAAGGTGAGGGAGATGTTTTGCAGTCCTACTCAGGTTCTCAATTACATTCAACATTTATACTGTTTCTGAACGACCTTGGATATTTGTTCATACCTAATGACCTAGTAGCATGCTTCTCAATAGATACATTACTGTTCTCAAATTGAATTGAAAAATTCATAATACTATCACTTGTAGAAACTTACCCTGTGGCATTCCAAACATCAACCCAGCCTTTAATACTCCTACAAAAAATCCAGACGATGATACATTGTATGCAGTTAACCAAAGATTTGCTTATATGGACCCTAATTCACCCAAAAAGAAAAATGTACAAATGTCTAGCAAATATAAAAGTAAGATTAGCAAGATGACAGTCAGGTTAAGACCCCGCCAGGTTCTTTGTTCCAAATGCAAGGGGATTTGTAATGAGAACTCAGAAAATGTTTCAAGAAAAAGAAAAACATCAGAGACTCCTCAGAACTTGTTACCACCACCAGCACGTAGGAATGCTAATTCTCAGGTCACTAAATCAGCTAATACTGTAAATAGCAAAAAGGGGACTAGGGAGAAAGGGCCTTCACTGGTCCCCAAATTATCCAGGTTAACATTCCAAGAGGAAAGTTCTGTAGGTAGGTAGAAATATGTTTTTACTATTGAAAAAATATTTTTCAAAGCTACCTTTAATTTTTTATGTATTTTTTTATCTTAATTGAAGACTCATGGATGAATAACAGTTTGAAACAGTACAAATTGATGAAATAATAATCTTTGGTAATCATTAATGATTATTATTGTTCTTGTAGGTGCTAAAACAAATACCAATAGTAGAAAACTTATAGAAAAAAATGATCAAAAAGATTCACAAGAAACAGGCAAAAAACGATCTTTAGATCATTCCGCTGATAGCCAATCTGAAGATGAAGAGACCCCTCTCAGGAGTAAAAGACTTTTAAAGAAAAGAAAAAATGCAAGCAGTGTCAGTGATCAGTTGGATAATAGTCAACAAGAGAGTGCAAATAGGTAACACCACCTATCATTAATTTTTGTAAACAATGGGTTTTGTAAATGAAAACTCATTATCTTCTAATGATATTCAAAACTACTTGTTATTATCTCATGATATCAGTATACTAAAATATTGTTGATGTCTAAGTGTGATTACTCATTGAATATGATATATCAATTCTTACAATTGAAATACAATTAGTAAACAAGAAATTTATAAAAAAATTATATTGATAATCAAAAGACTTCAAATGTCAATAAGTTGAAAACTGTACCTATATAATATCAAAGAAATAACTGTGAAATTATCTTATAAAATATCATTTCATTTTGGGGAACAAATAAATAGAAATCACACTTGAATTACTTGAATCACTTCGAAATTAATTAGCAAAAACATATTTTTCAAATTTCAAAACATGAATGAATGTAATCAAATTTCGAAACTGTTTTTGTTTAGAAATACTTGGTCGAATAATAGTGGAAAGTTTTAAATGTTGCCAAGATTTTTTTAACAAAGATCTGACAGAATAACTGAATGATTATTTGAAAAATGATATTTGGATATCAAGTTAATGTGCATTATATAAAAATTTAGTTTAATGTATATATTATTGTAAATAATTTGCACTTTTTTAAAGAGACATTTTTATAAATGTAGGTATTTTGTTTAATAAATGAATTCCAAAACAATAGTGTGATGTCTTTCAGTTATTACAATTTTCTTTATTTTGTCATCAGTAATACATCTGCAATGTTTTCAAGTGAGTCATATAATTGCTATAATTGTATACTCATGATGATGAGTAAAATTACAGCATCTGAATAAATTTTTGGTGAAAAAATGGAACATACAAGAGAAATAACTTTTACTGTTGTACAATAGAATATTCTAAAACTTTTGTATAATTCAACATTCAATTAATTGATGTACCTAAAAAATAAAATAAGAATTTTCACCTCATTGCACTGAGTATCTTTTTTTAACAATCATGAAATTATTGACATTTGAAGTGTGTTTGGTTAATATTTCTTCATTGGATTCAATGCGAGGATCATTACGAGTCGATTATGTTGAGTGGAATATCAGGTTCTAAAATTATAAATGGAAAAATATTGGTATTGATATTGGAGACGTGGCACAACCACAACTCCGAATATGCACGTCGTTACGTAAATGAAGAACATAATCATAATATTTCGAACCTTTCATCACTTTTTTCCCAAGTACCACAAAGCGTGGAATGAAAAAAATCATGTAACTAACATCAGTTGTTCTTTTTTCCACCAGGAACAACAACCAAACCTCGCAACAAAACTCCAATCCAACAAATCCCGACCAAACCCTCTCATCTTCCGTTCCCACTTCCAACACCACCCGAACGATAAAAATATCCTACGGCCCGCAAGGCGAGGGCACCGTCTTGAAAATCCCCGCCAAAATAGACACGCTCAGCCCCGACGACGATTCCGAGGAGAACATGGACATCGAACCGAAAACCGAACACAACAGGGCCGTGAGGAAGGCGATGCGGAAGGCCAAGAAAGCAGCGCGGAGGAAGATCGTGTTGGCTGGGGGTTCCCCCATTTACTTGGGGATGACTTCGCCGAGGTACACGATAGGTAGCGCTTCTCCGAGGCAAGGGATCGGAGGTAATTCGCCCAGGTACAAGTATACGCCGTACGATATGAATCCCAGGAGGAGGAAACACAAGGTGAAGCACAAGAAGAAGCACAAGGAGGATAGGGATAGGAAACATAGAGAAGAAGAGCAGGTGAGAAATGTTATAATAATTATTCGAACAGTATGTAAATAATGAGAATGCAAAGTGATGTATCTTTGAAACTGTTGAATCATGATAATATTTTATTATATGAATAAGTGACACATTTGTCCAATTATGTAAATCTGTAAATGGAATGGGGAAGGCCACTAAGTGATGAAATCGTTCCAGACCTTTCTTAATCGATGAATAATGCTATTGGTTCAGTGTATATCCAATATCAAGGATCAAAATCAAAGCAAATAGATTCTACAGCGTTTTGAAAGCAGAATTTTCATCCAAAATTTAAAAACTCCAGAAATAAGTGGGCGGTTCTATGAGCGTATGACGTACTACACCCTAAGTCTATCTTTGTCTGTTTCCGTATATATTTTGCTCTCACTATGTGTAAGGTTGTCAAGTTTACTTGTTGATGACTCCTCATCCCTTTGATATATTTCCTCAAAAACGTATCGATAAGTGACAACTATATCATTTCATGATAATTTTTGGAAAAAATATCATTTTTATTGTATTCTTTCACATATTTTATTTCGATAATAAGTTGTGGTATTTTGGTGCGGCAACACTGCAAGATTCACCATGGAACAATTTTCTATGATTGGTCAGCTCAAGGTCGATGAGCGTGTAGGGTTAAGCACGTCACACTGCGTTACACCAATGAGAGCAACCTTTGAAAATGGCACATGAAATTGTATGTTCGAAATCAATTCCGTTTATTTTATCACTTTATTCATGATATAGACCGAATAAAAATAAATAATGAATGGTAGTTTTTGGACATACAGAACACAATTATGCTGTTTTGAAAAATTAGTAGTCTCCCCCATTCTCTGTTGACATTTGACATCCTGTCATTGCCACAATGAGTATATTACCAAGCAATTTTCATAAACGAACCAAATCAATACACTAGAAAGATATCTAGTTGTTGATTAGTCTCCAAACCTTCCAGATGTTAATCACCAAACTAATGAACTAAAAACTAATAGACCCTAAGAAATCTTTTGGTGTTCTTAGGTGAGTTCGACCCAAGACGATTTCGACTCCAAAGAGCATTGCATCACACAAAAACTGTCAATAAATCTGAAACGTCTGAGCGATACCAACGCCACGCAGAATGCGACTGACAAGATAGAGTATATCTCCAGTTCGGATGAACAGAGTGAGGCTGTACCGAATTTCCCTCCGCCCAATCCGCCTCTGATGCTGAGAATCAACTCTCAGACGTTGTCTAGTGCGATTGGTGCCGATGGTAAGATTTCGAATGTGAAAATATCAATGTCGTTTTTGAAAAGTGACAAGCATGATAGTGAAACAGTGAAAAAAGAGGTGAATAGAGCGGTTCTCTGATATTGAAGGAAAAAATCATCAGATGTACGAAATAGGGAGAAGGAGACTCAGCTTATTGCTCATTTTTTTGGAATATCGTTACTTTGAAAAAAATATATACGCCAAAAGCTCTACCATGAAGATATTAATGAACTATAAAATCAAAAATATCAGCAAGGTATTCTTGTTTACTTTTTCCGGAATCATGTCTTTCATATTCATAAAAACTGTCGAAGCTATCAAGAAATTTGCAAATAAAATTTCGATTCTCAACGCACTGTATCTTTTTAACATTTGTATAAGCGATGTTGCCCTCAATCGTTATATTTTAGTCCTCTCTACTCTCATTTTTTTACCATATAAATGAAACACCCTGCATTATGATGATTAATTCAGTGAAATACTCCATGGCATTCCAAATGTTTCCCAAAAAAATATGTTTCGAGACATTTCAATCATCTCTCAACTTCAAGATAGTACTGAGACAGACTGCAGAAGAGATGTTTTCATGTTTTATATTTCAGGAGTCCGCCTATTAGTAGGTGACATAGTATGGGGAAAGATTCTAGGTTTCCCTTGGTGGCCAGGAAAAATTTTGGCCATCACCAACTGCACTAATCAAGGTACACAAGCCCATGTTGCTTGGTACGGTTCCTCGACTTCTTCTTTGATGCAGTGCGATCAACTCAGCCATTACCTCGATAATTTTAAGGTTAGTGCTGACACGAGTTCAGGTGATTTTTATTTTCTACTCCACACTTCTTTCATGAAATTTCTATTGACCAAATCAACAAATAATTTAATCGCCAGGTGAGATACAGTAAAAAGAAGAAAGGGCCTTACAAGGAGGCAATCAAGCAGGCTACCACCGAAGCAAGAGAGAACGCGGAAAACAGAGTGAGACAGCCTTTGGGTAATTCGCCTTCTCATAATATTATACAGGTGGCGCCACCGGCGCTGTCATCACCTAGACAGATAGATGTCGCATCCTAACGTGATTGTGTTATTAATTTTTAAAAGTGTACATTTCATTTTTTTATAAATCTTCATGTTCTTTATTTTGTACTGTTGTATATATATTTTTTTTGAATTATGAAGTAATTCAGTAACTTGAACCATTGTTTTATTTATTTATTTCTGTTTAAATCGGCGAAATGTTGCATAAAATATATTCAGGTAAGTCAAGAAGTGAGTCTTAAACTGAGAGTTCAATAAGATTTATTGGAAAGGAATTGGAAGAACAATAAATTATTGAAAGAAAATCCTATTCAATAATTTAATACATTAAAAATTTATAAAAAACAACAGTAATTGAAATTGATTTTTTTTCAGTTGATTACACTATATGTTGAAAAACTCCCTGTCTTATCAACTCTTCACATTCACTTCTTGGTAAATAGTGTCTACTGTCTTTCTTCAAAAGTATCACAGATCCATCAGTGAGTTCAAAACGTCCATAATCCACTAGACATCTCACTTCTATATAAAGTGCCTTTGGAGGCTTCAAATCAATTGCCAAATTTACACCTTCATCTCCTATGGATCGCATATATAGGGCTAGCATCTGAGAATATTTCGAAAACCATTCAATTTCATCTGCACTAAGATTCACCTTGATATCAGCAGGGAGAATACTTCCAAATTCCCATCTCATAGTTCTGATACATTTAATCCTATTATAGTGATACGCTAATAAGCACCTTAGGTTTCTTTTCACAGCTGCATGTAATATTTTGATAGTAGACATTTTTGTACTGCTAGCACCTAAACCAGATTCATTTGCTGATGTCGATCTATTAAAATACCAAATATAACATTACCTAGACAGTATTTTATAAAATGGATGTACTTACGTTCCTTCTTTTATTTGATCTACAAGTTGTTTGATTTCATTTGATACAGCATTCACCAGGTCTGTCTGAAATGCTCAAAAAATTTCAATTACGTAGGACTCGGCACTGAATGATTCAATCGATTTGGTTTTCTAAAATTTTTCAAAATGAGTGCTTTTGTTTTTTTTTCATAAATTTTGAGAAGGCATCAAATCATAATCGCCCTGTATAATAGCAGTTAGAGACTGAAATTGTCGATGTGTTGATTTTTCAACTCACATTGTAGGGAGGTAATGTGTCTTCACAACGGGATAACTCTTTGATGAGAACGTATGCCTTTTCTCCATACATTGTTCTTAAAAATATTTTCAATAAATTAACGAACTAAGAACTGATGAAGCGCCGTGAAGATTTGATTTTTGACAGCAAATACAATGAAGTTAGCTACATGAGAGAAATTACTTATTCAAAAAGAAGACAATAAATTTGTAGCTCAGTTGTGAGGTTATAAGGTTATGTCAAATTCATCAACTTAACAACAATTCAAAATCTGGGTGTTGGCATTATATTTTGTGATAAGAATTGTCTGATAAATGTTCATCTGAATCTATTCCAATTATTGAAGTATTAAATATTTAATCTACAATGTGGAAAGCTGCAGCCGGGCACCAAGTTAACATTAGTAATCAAAGTACAGAAGATGATGAGTGGGAAACTGATCCTGATTTTGTTAACGATGTTGATGAACAGCAACAACGATGGGGCTCCACGACCGTGGAGGGTTCCGGTCGTACAGCAGGCACCATTGAGTATGTATCAGAGTACAGTAGTGTATTTTTGAAACTACTAAAAATTAAATTTTAGTATGGCAAAATTGAGGAACGAAACGGAAGAAGCAGACACATTGAAGAAAAAGAAAGCCCTGGAAGAAGGTGATTTCAATCCAGCTTATGGTTATGGTGGTAAATTTGGAGTACAGACAGACCGAATGGATCAGTCAGCAGTGGGACACGAATATGTTGGTAAAGTTGAGAAACATGCCTCACAAAAAGACTATTCTACAGGTTTTGGAGGAAAATTTGGTATTCAGACAGATAGGATAGATAAGGTAGGTTTATGAAAATGAATAAGTGCATTTTTATTAATGATATTAACTTGATAGAGTGCTGTTAATTGGGATCATAAAGAAAAAATTGAGAAACATGCTTCACAAAAGGACTATGTTGCTGGATTTGGAGGTAAATTTGGTGTTCAAACTGACAGGCAGGATAAATCTGCTGTAGGATGGGATCATGTAGAGAAAGTTGAGAAACATGAGTCACAAAAAGGTAAAAATCATATGCAAAATGATTCAAATTCATTGTTAAAAACAATTGTTCTCCCAGACATCTATTATCACTTTTTGCAGAAATCCATTATGAAGATATTCTCTCATACTTTGTATTGCAGATTATAAAACTGGTTTTGGTGGTAAATTTGGTGTGCAGGCAGATAGACAGGATAAATCTGCTGTGGGCTGGGATCACCATGAGGCTCCACAAAAACATGAAAGTCAAGTAGACCACAAAAAAGGCTTTGGTGGTAAATTTGGTGTGCAATCAGACAGATTTGACAAATCTGCTTCCAATTTTGATCCTCCCACCAAAGTAGGAACAAACTATACTAAGACTAAACCAGATATTGGATCTGCAAAACCTTCAGAACTGAGGTCAAAATTTGAAACATTGGTAATTGATAAGAATAACTGTTTTTCAAGGATTTGATGAAATTCTTCGAATTATTTCTCAGGCTCAAGAGACAAAACCAGAATTGACTGCAGCGTCTCCAACACCTAGAAAAATCCACACCAAAGCTACATTCCTCTCAAACACTCAAAAGGAAGAACCTTCTCAACTGCCTTCAGATAAAGGTTCTCTCCCTAAACAGTTTGACCAGTCGAAAACTGCATTTTTGACTCAGAGCAGTCAACCTGAAGTCACTCCTCAACAACCTTCAGAGAAAGTTTCAGCTCCCAAACAGCTGGACCAATCGAAAACAGCATTTTTAACCCAGAGCAATCAACCAGATGTTACTCCCCAACAGTCTACTGAGAAAGTTTCTGTGCCTAAACAGCTGGACCAATCGAAAACGGCGTTTTTGACTCAACAAGATGTTCCTGCAACTAATGTTGAGAAGTCCACAAGTAAATTGGATCAGTCCAAAATGGATTTTTTGAGCAAGCCCAGTCAGCAAGATGTAGTGGAAGATACAATTTCTACAAAGGTCACACAATTTGATCCTCAAAGTGAAGAAAGTGCCAGAGAAAAAGAAAATAATTTTGTAAGTTGGTTGTTTTTAGCTACACACTTGTGGTTTCTTTGGGTTTTTGACCCTTCTTGTCCAATTTTCAACGTCATTCTCAAGCTTCTTGAAAAAAAAACTGTTTGGCTGTGAGAAAATGCAAATTTGTTTCAACTTATTTGTGAATATTCATAATATTGAATTAGTCAGTAGGAATATAGAGTGTACTGTTTGAAATAAGCAACTTCCGGTAATATTTCACACACAAATTCATCAAAAACAAATAATTCACTGCTGAAAATCTCAATTGGATTTAAGATTCAAGAAGAATTGGAACTACTAAGACAATTACAGCAACAGAAACAAGACGATTCGGACTCTGACGACCAGATATACGAAAATTTTGACACTTCCACTATCAAAAGAGCAGGACATCATACAGAACATCAAGTAAGTTCAAGTTGTGTCAGCTTGTCAGAATTTGCATTGTTGCCAATCATCTTTTTTGTCAATGATATCACCAAATATGATGAGTTCATAACATTGACACATTAATTGAATCTTATTTTTAGGTTACGACAACGCACTTAGAACAAAACACAAAAACGACAGTTCAAAGTGACGTTCAAGAGACTGAAGAATATGTTCAAGAAGAAATAGTCGATACTGGTATCACTGCGATAGCTTTGTATGATTATCAAGCTGCCGCAGACGATGAAATATCTTTTGATCCCGATGATTTGGTAACGCACATTGATAAGGTGAGGAAAACAAGGACTTTTATACCCCTTATAGTGGCAATTGACACTTGACATACAGAGGGAAAATCATATTTTTCTGACATTTGACAAGAAGTTGAAGAAGTTTGTGCAAAACATTATTTGATTTCTTAATGTGCTAATCAGTTTATTTACGTTTTTTTTTTCAGATTGATGAAGGTTGGTGGAGAGGACTTTGCAAAGGAAAATATGGATTGTTTCCTGCAAATTATGTACAATGTAATGAATAAGTATATTTTTTGCGTTTTATGAGGTATACGTACTTAATGAGTTTTTACTATCATTTTGTAAATATATTGAGTTTAATTTCTCTGAATTGTATCTCAAAACGATGGTTATTAGTTTTTCTTGGTATTAATGCCGATTTTTTGCTTGTTTGTTTGATGCAAACAGCAAAATATATCATTTTCGCAGTGATAGATGATTGCTCAACTATCCACATAATTTTAGAAATACAAAAAAAGTCGTTTTATTGTTCATCACTTTCGCAGAAAGGATTTTGATGAAACAATTGTAAATTTTTCGAATCATAAAACATGCAAAGCACTAAAGAAAATAATCTTTTTCATCATTGTGCGAAGCTTTTCAATATCATGCCAATCAACTAGAAATAAGTTTTCAAATATTATTTTATACCGTATTATTGTATTGATATTAATATTAATTATACGTTTTATATATACACTCGAATTCATTGTATTAATTTCAAATTCCACCCATACAAAATTTTATTCACCCATCAAATCTGAAGTCTATGCAATTACATCGAGACGTCAAGTATCTGTCAAATTTTTCGATACGTATACATGACGTTTCACTTATCGAGTAATACGCCATCTATCATCTTGCCTTGTGGAAGGTGGCTCCGTACAGAAGTTTGCAATAAGCATAGATAGAAACCTTTGCTGCATTAGTACGTCTATTAGTCGCTAGATGTACGATATAGCTGTCTGTTCCTAAGTTTATTTCATTCTTCTATTTGACTTTGATCAAGTAACACAAGCAGTAGCGAGACAGCCATGTTGGGCAGTGACGGTGAAAGAAGTGTTTCTTGTTCGTAAATATAATATAAAAAATTGTGTTTATGTGTTGTGCGACCTAAGGTGATAACATATTTTTTGGATTATGACTTCCTTATCTGAAAACATGAACTGGGGAACGGAGCTCTGGGTGAGTAATTGTTTTTTACCTGGTAGGATTTTTGATCTCGCGTATAACTGAAGAATGTCTCTCGTTTCCACATTCGAGATAAATTAGGTTTTGTTGTGTACATCTAGATACCGTAGCGGGATTATAAGCATCAGATAACGAATATGAAGCTATATTACTGAAAATATAGTTTGTTGGCGCAAATGTTAGATTCAATTTCCTCTTGGACCAAAACGGTCATTTCAAACCAGACTTGCAGCAGGTTTCGGTGAAAGAGCGGCCAGGTACTAGTTTCAGACAAAATGCCCTCAGGTGCTACTCAGTTGTCATATTACCATAGTGCAATACATTGAAATTATGCTGTTTTCTGAACAGTTGAGTAAACCGTTAATAAAACAGCAAACTATGGATTTAAATAAAATGATGGTTGGAGTATATTTCTGACTTATCTGACGGTCATATGATTCCAAAAATCTCATGAATCATGCACTTTAGAGGTAGGTGGCACCTGTTAAGATTCAAACAAAAACAGATCATTGATCTGACCAAACGATTATTAAGATCAAGGTTAATGAGGACTATATTATTGAGTACTGATAATATTTCGTATCCATTCCATACATACTCTAGGAAATAAGGAATGTTTTAAGTATGCTAAAATTCATGTCACGATAGACATTTCGGCATGACGGAGGGGTGCCATGCGCCTTCGTAGGGTGAATTTGGGAAATAAAACTATACTCGTGTGACTCATCCGACAGGGAATCTCGTTTCACCACCCTAGTTTGTATTTTGGAAAACCTACAGTATAGGTAAGCAACTCCGATTTTGATGAAATTTTCACAGAAGCTTCGGAACACTAATAAAAACTCCCTGTGATAAAAATTTTTCCGCGGAGACACCTCTAACATACTTTTTTTTAGGAAAGTTTCTGAAAATCGATCACGGTAAGACCTAAGAATTTGATTGATATTGTACTTACGTAATTAGTAGGACAAATTTTGAATAGACTAAAATATCATTAACATGTTCTAAAATCGATTTCCACGAGAAATTTCATGATGGAAAGCTATGAAAATGCCCATTTTCATAATTTAATATCGTATATTTTCAACCCAATATGGCGTGCAATAATGGAAATGTTAAATGACTAGTTTAGTGTCACTATAACAAGCAGCGTTGCCAAGTGAATACAAAATCGGAGATTTGATTTATTTCAAAGTTCGGGATACAATCATTCAACGAATCCAAATATTTTGATGCACACGATTCCTGCGATGGCGCGATAAATCAATCAAACATAGATAATTCAAAATGCAGATAACTCGAGGGAGATGGTTCCTGCGACGGCGCTGGCGCGCCATCGCAGTGCCTGATTAAAAACATCACTCTCGCCGGGATCCACCCCAAACGTAGATCAATTACACCTAGATCAATCAAACGTAGATAATTCAAAATGCAGGTAACTCGAGGGAGATGGTTCCTGCGACGGCGCTGGCGCGCCATCGCAGTGCCTGATTAAAAACATCACTCTCACCGGGATCCACCCCAAACGTAGATCAATTACACCTAGATCAATCAAACGTAGATAATTCAAAATGCAGGTAACTCGAGGGAGATGGTTCCTGCGACGGCGCTGGCGCGCCATCGCAGTGCCTGATTAAAAACATCACTCTCGCCGGGATCCACCCCAAACGTAGATCAATTACACCTAGATCAATCAAACGTAGATAATTCAAAATGCAGGTAACTCGAGGGAGATGGTTCCTGCGACGGCGCTGGCGCGCCATCGCAGTGCCTGATTAAAAACATCACTCTCGCCGGGATCCACCCCAAACGTAGATCAATTACACCTAGATCAATCAAACGTAGATCAATAAATTGGCCACATAAAAATATATTGTACTTATATGTAGACTCAAGTTCTATGGTTTGCCACTGAAAATAGAAATACAACTTGGCAACCTTGCTCTCTTGTGACATGACAGATCTCATTTGACATAGCAATTATTATATATTGTTTTGAGTCGAAAATATACAAATATAAAAACATGAAAATATCTTATTCCAAAGTTTCTCATCATGAAATTTCTTGTGAAATTTGATTCAAGGACATGTTAACTATGTTTTAGTGTAATAAACATTCTCTCAAACCATAACGTGAGTACAATATCAATCAAATTCTTAGGTCTTACCGTGATCGATTTTCAGAAACTTTCCTAAAAAAAAGTATGTTAGAGGTGTTTCCGCGGAAAAATTTTCATCACAGGGTGTTTTTATTAGTGTTCCGAAGCTTCTGTGAAAATTTCATCAAAATCGGAGTTGCTTACCTATACTGTAGGTTTACCTGTATTTTTACAGGTGTAGTCGAGAGACAAACCTTTAGAAAAGTTTTTTGTATTGTTCTTCAGAAATCCGTTTCCTGGTTTTTCAAAACAGTTGAATCTTCGAAATAGCAATTGAGTAAGGACAAGCTTTGGTAGTTTTTCCTTATCTCATCATGTTATCATCAGTTGTTATCGGTTTTCTTTTGTATTATTCATTTGTTTGTATGGAGTAAGGTAAATACTTGCCCAGATACCTTTGCTTGTATACATTGAACTGTAGGTATACAAGGCGTTCCATCAACTGATGCCAGTTTTCAATATAAACGAAATTCAATTTCTTGACGTGAAAAAATTTGAATTGATGAATAATTTTATATATAACACGAGCCATCATCCAGATGTTGCCTATTTGGCACAGTATGCCCTAAAGCGTAGGAGATCTTTTGATGTTTATTATTTATTGTCTCATCTCATAAATAATAACGACGGTTTTCTAAAGCTTGTGGGTTGGGAGAGGTCTGAAGACATGCTGATATTCAACAATGGTCGAGTCTGAGTTTAGGTTAGGTATTTATTCATTTATTTATATATTCATTCATTATTTCTATTAGTTTCGATTCTGATTTATAGGATGAGGGCTTCTTTTGAAATCGTGAGTGAAAAAACTGGCCGAGGAGTTGTTGGAAAGGATTTTTTTGTTGTGAAATCTGGACTTCTCAGAATTAAGGATGATTTTGCATATGCTTACCATGTTTTCACGAATATTTTTGTTTTTACTGTTGTACGAATTTGATTAGATTAACTTTTGGAGGTAATTTTGGTTGATGTTCAAAATTCACCTAGATTTACTTTGCCAGTTTTCCGTTGAAATTTAAAAAAATTTCTTCGATATCGAAAAGGCATTGATTTCGAAAGAATGTCAGTTGTTTCGTGTCCACGTCACGTGTTCGTGCTTTCATACCTAGGAATTTCGTGAAAGTCTTTGACAAACTTGCCCTTTCTCAACCCTTTCAGGGTTCTCCCTACTTATTTTTTCAGGTGGCGCCTATGATTAATGACTGTTGGCTGTACATGACCGGAACGGCTCCGGCTCAGTGTATAAGGGTCAATGTTCAGGTCTTTCTTTACAAACCATCACGTTTTTTTATGACTTTACAGCGTTTACGTGAAATTATAAAAGAAATATTGTTACCCCTGTTGTTACGTTTGAGGATATTGTACATTTCATACTCCAATTGATTAGAATGCAGATGGAAGATATCATATTAATTATATACGGGGTGATTTTTTACCGTATAGTAGAAGTACAGGAAAGATTATTTTCCAAAAGTTTTATAAATACTTTATAAAATTCATTACCTCAAATTATTCATGATATCACCCTGTAGAGTGTTATATGCTGGTAGTTCATGTGTAACGGAACACAAAAAATGAACAAAGGCACAATCTAACTCAATTTCCTCGGTTTTACTGAGGCTGGGCTACCAGACAATGGATGCCGGTAGAAAAAAAATCGAGTCAGTAGATATTCAATGATGAACCACAATAAGCCCATACATAGTCTATGGGGCGTCTGAAAAATAAATAATCGAAAGTTTCTCTGCGAAGACGAAAGATATGCCATGAATATATTGTCTGTTCATCAAGTAGAATTTTGTTTTTAGAAATATGTCATGTGAAGAATGGAAACAAAATATGTCAAGCAAGGGGTATACAGTGTGATTAGTCAGGAGGTAATAGAGAAATAATTATTTATACAGTGTGGAACAGCCAAATGGAATAAATTCGAATAAAGGAGATCTTGGAAAAGTCGATTCGTATTTTTAGATGCGCATTTTTAAGAAAATATATTGGGTGTTTCATGTGACAGATACCAATTTTCTTATTTTAAATACAACCCCCTGTATACCTATCTTCAACTGTTTCGGAAATATTAAGTGTTTTCAGATGTATTACTAGATACAAAAATTAACATTAAAGAAAGAAAATTATTTTATTACACAAATAATGTAAAAAACAAAGAAACATCATTCTTAATCTTCAATCGAAATTATTAGATATCAATTCCAAAATGTGGCGGTTTGAGATTTCAAGAATTATTTGACAAATCTGCCAGGACAAAACTGATCATTTATAATAGATATTTGCAGTATTTTCATTGGTTAGACTGTAACAATTAGCAATTCGTTTATCTGATATTAATTTTAATTCATTGATTCCTGTTATACCAATGGTATGCAAATTTTTATTTGTTTTAGTTTGCTAAAGCGATCTCGTGTATTCTCAAAGTTTATTTGAGAAGTGCACGCCATCATTTCGTGGTTGACTTATTTACGCAAAAAAGTTTCATCACGATTTTTCCACAGGAATTAATTTTTACGATGTTTATTGAACCAACGTTTGTTTGGTCTAGAAAAAATATGGAAATATGTGTGTTGTTGAAACACGAATTAGAAGTGATTTGCTAATGTAGAGTTAAAACAAGATTTTGCAAATATCTAAATTGAAATATAACCTTTTCTTCCTAACTGAACGACATTTTGAAGATAAAACCGTTTAAAAATCGATATATTTTATTTAACTTAGCTATCCCAAAATATTTCCTTTCTTATTGTTATTTGTTTTCATCGTATAATAAATAATGATCAATCATTTGGACTGTACTCTGTAGATGATTCGTAATGTTACATTATAAAATTCAACACAGTTTCGTAAGGGTGACTTCGTTCTTGAAATTTTCAAAAAACCATTTTTTTCATCTATATGTAAGTAGAAATAAATCTGTCGAAGCGTTTCCCGGATTTCGAACGTTTACGTTTTCGCGAAAACACGTTTTGAAACATGGCTGACATTCTCCTGACCGCTGTAATCAACATATCGACCTGAAATTTGGAGAGCATACTCAGAAAATATGTCTTCAGGGAATGACGGATCGTTTTTTCGATAGCTACATTTTTGCATTTATTATTTATCTTTTTATGCGAAAAAAAAAAACGCGAAAATTCAGTTTTTTTGTTTAAATTGCTGCCATTCTTCGAAATTTGTACTAAACGAAAAACCCATCCGTCATTCCATGGCCAAAGGGTCACACATTGATAATATTCTTTGAATTTATGTTTCACTATGCAAATCCGACCTAAAAAATAAGAACCAATGATCATCTCAATCATAACCGTTTCGTTCGTACGTCACTGCCTTCAAGTGTATGTTTTTCATCGAGTGACTGTTACGCTCGAGCTATAAACCGAACAGCTTATAGCTAATTACCTAGACAAGGCTCTCCACTATCGACAACTAACTCCAAATAACGGACACCTTGTTTTCTACCCTCATAAAATTCTAGTCATCAACCGCCAATGGAAGTGAACGTGAAATGGTGCTTTGTTTAGTAAGGGTCGTTGATCGAGTCAAAATATATGTATGTTACGCTGGCATGGCCACTTCAACAAAATTCAAAAATTTTTATATCAAGATTTAGTGCTTTTTTGTTGCTAATTTGTTCCCCTTTTCAAAAATTTGTTGCTCGTGTCAATAAAAAAAAAAGTGACGCAATGCTAGCTTCACGTGAAGCTGGCACAGCAACTTTTTTATTCGGCCACTATATCGAAAAACAAATATACCAAAATGTAGTACTAATTTGTTGCTAATTTGTTCCCCTTTTAGAAATTTTGTTGCTCGTTTTTTTTTTCGAAAAAAACCGCAATGAATAGTCGTTCCATGCCAGCTCAATGTCTCGATAACTCCGTTATCAAATATTGCGATTTTTTCGAAAAAAAAAAACGAGCAACTAAATTTCTAAAAGGGGAACAAATTAGCGGCTACAAAGCAACAAATTCTGGTGAAATCATTTTTAATTTTTGATGAAAGATAACTGAGTTATCGAGACATTGAGCTGGCATGGAACGACTATTCATTGCGGTTTTTTTCGAAAAAAAAAAACGAGCAACAAAATTTCTGAAAGGGGAACAAATTAGCAACAAATTAGTTCTACATTTCGGTATATTCATTTCTTGAAATAGTTCTGAAATGAAAAAGTTGTGAAGCTGGCATGGAATCGATTTTTTCTGTAAAGGAAGAAAAATCAGGAATTTGAAAGGGGGAACAAATCAGCAACAAATTAGTACTACATTTTGGTATATTTGTTTTTCGATATAGTGGCCGAATAAAAAAGTTGCTGTGCCAGCTTCACGTGAAGCTAGCATTGCGTCACTTTTTTTTTTATTGGCACGAGCAACAAATTTTTGAAAAGGGGAACAAATTAGCAACAAAAAAGCACTAAATCTTGATATAAAAATTTTTGAATTTTGTTGAAGTGGCCGTGCCAGCGTAACATACATTCAAAATATTGTGCATCGGCCATTTTTTCGAGACATTAGAATATTACATTGTTTTTTTGTATAGATCGAAATTTGTCGTTGGTATTCAAAAATCGAGGTCAAAAAAGTGAAAGTAGTCCGTTATCGAACGTTCAAGAATGAATCATAACCAAAAGAAGCTACAATGGTTTTTTCGTCGGCTCGCAGCAGATACGTAAGAAACTGGAACGCACTTCAATGTACTAGATTCATCGGTTGTAACAATTATCCAGTACGTTCTGCAATCTTCCATTATTTTACTGTATTTTCGGAAAACTGAGGAACAACCTGTTGCACGATTTCAGTGAGGCATTTCATTTTTCACAAGGTTATCAATTTTTTCGTAGAAAACTGTTCCCTTCTATATCGATTTAACCTTGAAATATGTCCAAAGGTTTCAAATTACACCTCTTGAGATTCTCTCACGTACTCTAATTTCATTGAAACAAACGAATATTTCGAAGTTTTGGACGGAAAATTTCCTTAGATGCGTCCTCAATGCCACAGAAATCGCTGATAATGAAAAAAAAGCGTATCCCACACTGGACATGGGTGATTCAGTAACCTAATCGCATTTGAATGACTTGAATTTCCGGCTGACAAAGAATTGTTGACCTTTTGAAGAATTCTGTCGCTTTACATGTTGTGTACAGGGTGTTACACTGTTCTATACGTTCTCAAAATGGTTTCATCAAGTTTTCCCTCACTTTGACATCAACTAATCAATTGATCAAGTGGGGTCAAATCTGGGAAACAGGTAGGCCACTCGATGTACATTCACTGTATAAATGCATTCCATGACGTCACTGTACAAGAAAATTCTCTCACAGTTTTCTGCTTTTTCATATTAAATTCTTAGGCTATTGGGAACATTAACATCTTCAAGTACGTCTTGATGCTAACGAACGTAGATTCCAGTTGGTCAATTAAAAACTGTAATTATTGTCGTAGTGGGTCTGTGCTCGCATCTAATTAACAACAATAATAAACGCCTCATGATCCAGATGTCCAGAAGAGCTTGAAGTAGGTGAATCATCTGATTAATTTATCGTTCAACTGAAATCTGATTAATTATAATATAAAAAGTGTTTCGACCTTCGCTTGTACATAATCAAATTTTCATGCGTAAATATTTTTTCATTCATTTTGTCGATAGACAGAACTTATACAGGGTGTTCCTTTAAGACATGCTAATATCTGACACATTTTAATAAAAAAACTTCCTATAAACGTATGTCCTAAAAGTCTTAACTTTGGAGATACAGAGTGATAAAATTTTGAAAAAAAATCGCCACTGGTAGAGAAAATGAATTATTTTGCACATTACAAAATGCACCTTCATCAAATTTTCTAAAGATGTCTAGAATATTATCTCAGTTATTATCAAAAAACTGATTTTTTTTTAAAAGTTTTTTTCTAAAAATGTGTCGAAGAATCACCCCTTCAAATATTAGCATGTCTTTAGGGAACACCCTGTATCGTGAAAATTTTCCATTTGAATTAGTGTTATCAGATTTGCCGTGTATTTTATCTCCAATCTCAATTCAGCTAGCATAAACATAAATTGCGTATTAGAAATTGAACTCCAGAAATAAAAACCTCGAACTAGAATTAGTCTAGCTCGGTGCTTAAAATTTTTGACGAATTTTATATTCTCCAATATTTTATTGATAATTAATTTTCACCAAAAACCCATAAAAACTATGATAAAAACATCAGACCAAAGACGTAATGGAATTGAATAAGCAAAATAATTTTGACGGAAACGTATCCACGAGAATACACGAAATATGAATTCAATGTTGCCATATACTCGAAGTTTTCTTGGAATCCAAGATACTATTTATTACCTTTTTTTTTTCAAAACAAATACATGATGATTACCGAATCAGTTTCATAACAAGTGGATTTGCTGATTTTATCGATAATTTGGTTTCAAAAGTGAGTTCGAATTATAAATTGAACAACGAAAACTAAATAAAACCAATTCTGACTTGGTTACATGTCTCATGGTAGTTGTTTTGTATTAGATGATATCCCTTATCGACAGGAAGAAAGACAGTCAGTTAGTTTTTCATAACGATGAACAGGATATCCAACTCAACAATGAAGAAACCCGATATAACCATGGATTTTTCATAAAAAAAAAGCGAAACTGGAACAGAAGCTTCGAAAGTTATCGTATGGGCAAGAAATTGAATATCCATGACCTTATACGAGTATTTTTGTACCTTATATAGATTTCGATTGAAACAAAGCACATTTTTCGATAGAGGAAAAATATATGACCAAGAAATCTGGCATATTTCGAAGCCAAAAATAGGTGTATATCACACTACGAAATATATTGACAAGGTTATCACAGTAAAAAAATTAATTACGCACGCTAAGTGTTTAGATTTGTGGCTGTATAAATAAATTTTCGATATTTTGGCAAAAACATACCTAGTTCCACGTAAATCGTTTGGAATTTCACATTCATGAGACTATTTTCGTAGCACTTGGTGTTTTTATTATTAAAACTACCTTAAAAGGCATAAAAACAAGAGAAATACAACTCTAATGATCTGTCAAAAAAATATCGTGCCAAAGTTTTATGTGTTCTATGGTTATGTGGTTTACTAACCTAACATTTTTTTCGTCGATGACGATTCATCGGAACAGTAAAATGCAGATTTGACAGCTTCAATTTGGTGACCAACATTGAAAACGTAAAAGTAACTAAATGTAGCCGTTCCTGAATATTTGTTTGGTAGATGTCTATTTTCACACATTGTCTTTCTAGAAATCGCAAAATAATGCTGAAAAAAGTGAGATTTTTTCACGAATTAAATTCGTTTGACAGCTGACTTGTGCAACACCTTCAACGTCATCATTCCTACTCGGAATGGAATCACTCCCATACACGCTTATCAATTGAATTTCCTCAATTCTTCGATAATAAACTATTAAAAAATTATGTGAAATAATTCCTTTCGTGAAACGCGGAAAATATTCTTGCAATTAATCACTTTAATTGGCTCCGAGATGTTACCAGCTCTCAATTGTTTTATTATCACTGCCAATAATTTCCACTCTGTTCTTCCCCTGTAATTCTAGACGAATCTGTCGAAAGTTACCGTTATTTTTGGTTGATTGTTCTCCAAGATTATGTTAGATTGATGTCTGTACAGAGTGGATGTCTTGGTGACATGTTTTTTATTATCACCCCCTATATTTTTGATATTGAAGAACAGTTGGAAGGATTGCAAGATATTCTTCTAAATTTTCAAGAAAGGAATTCGCAATGAAATGAAAGGCTGATTTAATTACAGACTTTCAGCTTATAAAAATTTGCGAATAATAATAGAAATAAAATTTCATCAATATGAATTTAAAAAATTAATTTTCAATGCTACGATATCAGTGAGAGAGAACTATGAATTTTCTGACATTCTGTGCATCTTGAATTTATCAATCTTAGAACATTGAAGAGCTAGAGTAGATTTGAGATTTTTTCACAGAGATGTCAATAGAATTATAACTTGTCCTAATTTAATTGAACTCTTTAATTTGAATGTCATTCCTAGAAGAACAAGAATTTTAGAGTTCTTATCATAGATTGAATCAATCATATATTCATTGAAATACAACTAAGTGACATTGATCTGTATTATTATTAGTTGATTATGATTATATTTGTAGAAGAGATTTGTTGAGAATTGTCTCTTAAAAATTTATGTTTCTTATAAATTGTAGTGTTAGTAAATGAATTAATTAGTACATATTTTTCAGAAACTGTAGAAATAACTGAAAAAAATCTTGTTTCGTATTTCTCTCTCTGTATTTGTGTCGTTGAGATAAATCCATTAATTTGTTTATAGGTTCGTGATTTCTTGGGTAATTATCGTAAAGACTAATGAACGAACACCGACAAAAAGTGTATTAACATCGGGAAACAACAGGCGTGTATATACATATTTCCGCTTATTTTTATTTATTAACTTACTCATGCTAAAATCGAACCACTCAATCATACTTTTCCTCAGTGTTACCGATTTTCATCACTTTGAATACACCTTGAACAATTGGAAATCCAATTGCGATACAAAATGTTGATATTGTGTCATCATTTACCTTTTGTTATGAATGATGAAATGTGTGTAAAAGAGTTCAAAACAGTTCTTGTTACTGTTTCACAATGTCATTACCAATTATTCTATTTGAAATTATAATTTGTTATAGTGTTTTAGTAGCAATTTTGCGGCAGTAGACTGAAATGAGGAAATTAGGTTCTATATTTGGGATAATGACCTACACGAAAAATATTACGAGATATAAATTGATAATAGTTACGCGAATAAAAGTAATAAATAAAAATTGTGATCAGTAGATTTTCTACTTGTGGCGTATGAGAAATTAGGCGATTTTCACAATTTTTTTCTGAAGAAAATACTAGCTAGAATGTTTTGTAGTTTTTTGGATATGATACAGTATATTTTCAGTTATATATCAAGTTTTTTTTTCACAAGAAAACTAAAAAATAAAGGAGTTATGTCAAAAATGAGTAGATGAAGAAAAACTCTAAGAAGGCTATTAGGTATTTCGAATAGAATGACCTACGATTTATTTTTGAAAAATATTCAAAATTAACAATTGGCGTAGTTTTGAACAAATTTTTGTTTTTTGGGTTAAAAAAATAGTCGTTTTATAATGCCAAATTGATAATTTTCAACCAATCAAAAAGATCGTATGTCATTGTATGGTAATAGTAGATATATTACAGAACAGGAGTTGTAAGAAGCATATTACGCACGACTAGAAAAAATTACACGAGATGTGTACTGTACTTTTTCTACGACCGCATTCATTCCAATCAAAAATTAGGATTCCATTCTAGAAAAATATATTTAAGAATACTCAGTTTCAATTTGAAGTTTCAAGTATCGATTTATATTTGAGATATTTGACTTGTCTCAGACCCTGACTCAAAACCCCCCAAGAAGCGATTGAATGGACCATTCAATGGCATTCTTATCACGTAAACATGCGATGTAAACAAACCCTTATCTACGTTGAAGACGCAGTAAAAAACAACAAATCGTTCAGTTTGGAGTTCAATACCGTTTCGGTATATCCTCGTCATGTCAATAGCAATAACCTAGTAATCAAATCACAATAAAAATACCAGCATGTAATCAGCTCTTTTGTTGGGAAGGCCGAGACTTGCGTTGAAATCAATGTAGTGGCACGAAAGGAGTGTATGGTAACACGACACGGCGGGCTCTTTGCAAACGACGTCTCTATAACCATAGATTTATAAGAAATAGATATCGCACAGTTATTAGTGAGTATGTTGGAAAAGTGAAGCAGGGGCCACGTATTCTAAGCCTCGATTAGTGGCAAGAAATCTGTAATTTTTTTGGCGAAACGTCATGTTTTAGCCATTATGCAATGTTGTTCTTTGAACTGTACAATTTTCTACAGATCCGGAAATAATTAATTGGTTATTTGAGGAGAAATCTGAAAGGATATATCGTTCTCCTCCTGAAATACTTCCCTTCCACTCTCCCCACCCGACTCGCTCGTCACTATGCCAGACAACATTGGAAAATTTAATTGATAGATGAGAATAAGTGCATAAAATGGATATATATATAAGCTTTTTCTGAGAGTTTTTCAATTTGCAAAATTTTTTGGGACATACAAAATATGAAACAAGGTACAATCAGTAACTTATTTTGGACAATTTTCTGGATACACTCGTTGTATTTTTCCCTAAAAAACATAATTCTAGTAAATCGAAAGAATATCCGTCCGGTCGTGTTTTCATTCACTGCCTACCTACTTGTCATTTGAAGTGATGTCATGAATAAATTGTTTGGTATGGATTTTAATTGGCGTACTAAGTAAATACAACAGCAACAAAAGCATTCCTTCGCGATTGGTTCAACTTTTCTCGTTGTTTGTAATTCAATCTAGAATTATTATAATGTTGAGTAATGGTTACCTATTTACATTCTCAATCGAACAAATTTGCCGAATTTGTAATTGCCCATAAATTACTGATACGAATTGATAAGGAAGAATATATTCATGCTATTACTATTTGTAGGTTTTTCAGTGCAATTGAACAATTTTAGTTCGCATTTTTGGATTTTTCAGCATCCTCATGACTTATCTCTTGTACGTCAAATTAGCATCAAATCATACGAAGGACATTTGATATGACAGACGTCAAAATCCAGCAACTCTAAAGAAAGCATACGCCACAAAAGTACATTAGGATTGGTGTAAAATTTATTTTAAGGCTTGATAATTGTTGAAAATTTAATGCTAGTCGAGTTCCTTTTCAATAATTAACATTTTTATCAACAAAATCAGTGGTTACGTTGAGGTCTACAAATTTAATCTTGAAGGAAATTGAATATCTTAGATATAGGACATATTTTATGAAATATGTTTAGAATTTTGCTTATAATCAATGAATAAAATAATTTGGTGTGCTTTAAAGAAACAAATTGACGTGAATTTTTTATTCGAAAATTTCTTATGAAAGTGTTTCATTAATAACAAAATAAAACAACATATATAACAAGAAATATTTTTTCCTGTGTAATGGTAATTCTAGTGACGTTCATTTTCGTATTAATGAGTATAAAATGTACAATGTTTGACACTTGTTTTTTTTTTGAATGGGATGATCATACTACACATTTTCGGAAACCAATGAAAATAGTTCTTATCTATCACCAATCCTCTGTTTATTTTGGCATTTTATGACATTACAGATAAGGAACGAAACATTTTGCGAAACAGTGACACTTTTATTATTCGAGCGAAATAAACCACTTTTGGAATTTTCTTCTAGTGCTTCTCAACTCATCACAAACATATCTAATAGTCGACCACTCTGTTAGAGCATAAAAAAAGATACACTTGTTTCCTTGATCGCACAACGCTCGCAAAGTCAAATAGTTCATCACCTTGTTGACAGTCGAAAACACTAGGTACACACAGAAAACAACAAACCAAATTTGCATCCCGAAAATTTGCTGGTTCTCAATAGTCTCAGTTAGTTTGTTCACTTGTTTTTGCAGTTCGTTCTTCTCTTGTTGCAGTTTTTTCAAATCGTTCTCGATGTTTTGGCATGGGCAATTTTGTGAGAGGACTCCGTATATCAATGGCAGTGCTGAAATGGCGATCAAAAATAATTTCATTTCGTTTTCTCACTGCGCTTTGATCTCGGTTATTTTCTACTGCAATGTATGGATTTTGTAGTTTGCGGTGATTATGTTATCTATATTTTATCACAGTTTTTTTGGATAACGTTCATGAGTTGGGTTATTTCGCACTTGTAACCAAGCGATCTCAACATTTTCGTTGGGTCGTGAATATTTGGCCCAAAAAACAAAAATTCAACAAGTGGTATAGTCTTTCCAATATCAATTGCAGAATATAAAAACTCATTCCGAACCCTTGCCGACAATTTTGTTTGATCTGCCATAGGCGGGGATACCTTATTTTATGAATTTATTATTTTTATAAATACGTTTAGAATCATATAAAGTTTTCATTAAAAGGCAATCGAATCATTATTACGCCGTTGTTTAGCACTCAATCATTTTCATTCGCCCACGGTCTACAAAACGCCATATTTCGATTTATTTAATAAAATTTCTTAATTCAATCAAGTGCCAATGCATTGCCTGATTCGCTGTTTTCACTGGTCGAAAGGGATGTTGACACATATAACTCGAGTCCACGTTGACCCTGGCGGCTTCTCTGACTTCGTACGAGTACTAATCATTATTTTTGTTTCTTAATTTTGGCGTGAGAACCATGCGTTTATATAGGGCGTATATTAAATATTGATTACTCCTTGCATAACCGTGTTCTGCAATTGATATTGGAAAGACTATACAACGAGTTGAAGACGAACCGCGCTTCGGACGGCCAATGACGTCAAAAAATCGAAGATTTGGCGCTTGAAAATCGTCGATTAACAATTAGAGATCTGAGCCCACGTCACTCTCGGTTTCTTCATCACGATAATACACCCTGTTATACGGCAACCACTGTATTGGCCTGATTTAGCTCAGTGTGACTTCTGGCTATTCAACAAACTCAAAAAAACAATGTGGGGATGCCGTTTCGATACGATGAAGGAGACCCTTTTCTTTGGTCTTCAAGAAAACTACTTAGTACTTATGACGTCACAATGTAACGCGTCATTTCCAAACTAGATAAATATACAGGGTGATTCAGAATTGCCCGGCAATATTTCAGGTACGTATTCTCTGGTACGAAATAAGGAGAAAAGTTCCTATGAACATGTGTCTGATCTCGATTATTAGCGGAGTTACAGGGTGTTGAAAGTTTACAAAAAAATTGGTTTTTATTTTATTGCGCCTGATCTACTGCAGATAGAGCTTTCAAATTTTGTATGAGTATCAAGCAATAAGTGATGCTTAATATGAAAGTAAATGTTTCCTGAATACCATACAGGGTGTTGCATTTTCCGAGGTCTCAATCCATAAAACTAGGAAAAACTTGCTCGTACGCCACTGGTGATTTTCAATGTATTCTTCAAGTTCTTCAACCTATTACCTAAATTTTGTCTTTCTTGACTTTTAGTCTAATTCCGTTCAGCTTCCTCAGAAATCAATTAATTTGTAAATTGGTTCAAAGTTACATACTTTGAAATGTTTATACTATTTTGATATTTGATATTAATTAAAGCTTCAAAATAAAATGAAAAAGGAATCGATCAACAAATGTTTGAAGGAATTGTTCAAAGTAGCCTCCGTTTTGTTGAATGCAATATTGAACACTACGAATCCATGATTCCTTGGCACTTTTTATCAACACCCTGTAACTCCGTTAATAATCGAGATCGGACACACGTGCATAGGAACTTTTTTCCTCATTTTTTACCAGAGAATACGTACCTGAAATATTGCCGTGCAATTCTGAAACACTACATATAGTAATAAAACCGGATAATTCATCCGCCCTGTAGATACACCCACTCGGTTCTGCGTAAAAATTCTTCTTGCGTACGAGTCGAGAGAAACGATTGGAAAATCGCCGATTTGGCGCGTGTGGGCCTTCTCATAATCGAACACTACATCCAGCGGTTATTCCACTGTCCTTGACAACTGCTAAAATAGCCTGCACACGCTCAGTATACAAGAACCACTTTGAGATCACGTGGGACGCTGGTTCGTGTTCACTCCTCTTCGTTTTCAAAATCGGCGAAAGCTCTCCGATCGATGAAAACAATTTTATACAATGTCGGTGAAAATATATCTGTGGTATAGGCATAAGTCTATGAGAGCAACAAGGAACGCAGTAATAATTTCGCGCCACATAATCAAGAGAGATGCAATGTTATTCCCCTTTTTCTGTTACCCTACTTAACTCACAGTCAATTACAGAACATGTCGATATCCATTCGAGGAGAAATTTTGTGCAATTTTTTCAAAAGAAAATTCTAGATATAGAATCTTTTTGAACTAATAGCGTATATGTATTTTCAAATATATTCAAAGATTTTTTTTTAATAGCAGATATTATAAATGATTTTTTTTTAAATCCGTTTACGTTTAGATATACTGGGCGAATTTGAGAATGTTGCATTTTGGGACCCCACTTGTTGAGCCTGATATTTATATTCATCTCGATTTCTTTTGTTTCAGGACCAGTATGATAACTTGTCTCAGCACACAATAAAAGGAATCGATTTCCTTGAGAAATATGGGCAGTTCGTACGGGACAGAGCCGCTATTGAATGTGAATATGCCTCAAAGTTAAGGTAAAACTTTTATACCATGCTTCATGAAAATTATTATTTGGCAACGTCGCATTCATTTTTCGGTACACTTTTTGGTTAGTTGTTGTTTTCCGAAATTGTCGTTTTCATATCTTAATCTTTCAATTCTGATATAAATAGCTTTTGTTATTTTCGTCTTCTGATGCAAAAGCTTATGCAACGAATATATTTTTAAAAAATATTCAACTTTGTATACCAGGTGTTTCTAAAATCTTGTCGAATTATGTATGAATCTACTTTATGAATAAAAATCAAAAATGAATCAGATGATTTCTTATCTTAACTATCAACATTTTTATTGCGGTAAAATTTAATCTGGCTGTCAAAAATGTCTTCAAATTAACCAAAACGTTATCACAAAGTTTACAAACAATTAAAAGTATATTTTCGGTTTGGTATAAGATATGTTTCATTCAAATAAAAAATTACCACAATCAATTGTTTTGTTATCGTGAAAATTAAAAGAAAAACACGAATGATTTTCTGATACATTTCGATGGGGACATTTTGAAGTTTCACGTAAATTTTGAAAGAATGAATACCCCCTGTATAGGAACAAAAACAAATTGAAGAATATATACACATGCAAAAACTTGCCTTGTTTATTTTTGTCTTCAGAAGAACTTCTTGTACTAAACTTTTTTCACGAGTTTCTTGACAATTTCTCCATTATTTCGATCTAATAATTTTGTTCGCTTGATGCTCGCTGTCAGTCGATCTTTTCAACCGCGAATTTGAGATTGATTTTTCTCATCTACGTTTCCTTCATAAATATCTTCAACTGTAGTGCACTTGAAATTGTTCGGTCGAGGTTAATTTTTCCTTAAATCCAAATGCATTTCCTCAAACAACTTGAGGTGTTCCCTTTTCCTATTCACAATCCCAGACCAAAAGAATATCTGATTTTTCCCTAGATCTATTTTTTTGGTGTTCCATGTTGGCTTCAAATGAGGTTTCCATATAATTTTCCGCTAGTTGGGAAATCATTTTTCCTGTTTTCCTCTTCACTATCACAGACCAGAAGATTATCTGTTCTTTCTCTGGATTGGCTTCAAATTGGGTGTCCTTGTAATTTTTCATCAATTGGGAAATGATTTTACCCTTTTCTTCTTCACTATCATGAATTAAAATCTCATTTTATCCAATAACATCAATTTGTTTTCTGATATTGGCTTGAAGTTATTCGGAGATTAACGAATCCATGTTAAAATTTTTGATAATAGTAAGTAAGTAAACTTGTAATAGTTCTTGTAATTTCCCAAATTGTATTCATCAATTTTTATCAATATCTTCATTCAACGTGTTCATCTTTCTCACTCAATTCTCAATGGAAAATTGATTTTTTCAAATACTTTCATCTAAGAAGATACGTGTGAGTTTTTTTATATCTTTTTTGGTGATTTTGCACTTCGTTAATGAAGAAATTCACTGATTTGCTTCAGATAGTTGTACAATTTTGACTAAAAGCCAAAATTTTCCAGTAATTGGGAAATGATTTTCCCCTCTTCCTCTTCACTATTATAGATCGAAAAATTATCTGATCTTTTCCTAGATCCAAACGATGTTTCCATATAATTTTCCGCTAATGGGAAATGATTTTTCCCTTTTTCTCTTCACTATCATAAATTAAAATCTCATTTTATCCAATAACATCAATTTGTTGTTTGATCTTCTTCATCTTTCTCACTCAATTCTCAATGGAAAATCGATTGTTTCAAAATAGTTTGATCTAACTAAGAATATACGGGTGAAATTTTTAATAATTTTCTTGTGATTTCGCACTTCGTTAATGGAAAAAATTTGAATATTCTCAATTTTTTCTCATGGTTCAGAAGATTCGTACTTCATGGGCATGGGTACTTTTTTCGATGATGGTCCTCTATTTTCCTCATACGAATGTTCGTCATCTTCCAAATCCTACGGTCCCATTTGAAAACGTCCAAATATTGATATTTGCCATATGATCGAACAAACAAACCCTGCACATTTGGTGTGATATGTCAGCTGTCAAATGTCTGAATGTCATTAAAATTTGACACGACAACACTGACGGATAGGGAATGAAACGTCAGGGAGATGGCGCTGCCAGAAGGTAAGAATTTGTAAAATCCTGGAACTTTAATTGCACTTTGAATTACTAATGGTTTTCGTGTAATCATCTGAGAATACGTGCATCCAAATGAGTCATGTGAAAGGCATTCGTAGTAATCATAATTACCATTACATTATTACATCTTTTTTGTTTTTCGTTATGCGAACGAAATTCAGTAATCATGAGAAACTTCTGCATTCGCAACTCTTTGTATTCAAATTGCAAACGTTTTAAACCTAGCTTCATCAATGTCTAGGCTAGGGCGTTTGCCAGACGTTCATTATTATTATTATTATCATTATTGTCTTCGGTAAGTTGACGTCACGTCATGGCCGTCCATGGCTGAGAATAATAATTATTCCATTCGGCCTTACAGTCTAGGCGACTTCCAGTGATATTTCGTCTACGGAGAAGTATCATTGGTATTCTGATGCAGGGAATGTATACTGGGTGTTGCAGATTCGATCCCCAACATCGGGAATAATGAGCGGGAAAAATTCAAATTATATACAGGGTGGCCCATAGTGCTCGTTTCGAGATGTACAGGGTGTTCAAGCTAGGCGAGACAGCATTGAGTTGAATTTCTTGAAATGGACACTCTGTATATTCTTCCATCGTCGTATTCAGCGTTAAATTCTTTGTATTTCCTTCTTTCTTTTTTTCGCCAAAATGCGACGTTGTCAAACTAAAGCAAGGAAACGAGAATTGGTAGACTTCAAATGTTGCCAAAAAACGTGATTTCAATTGACAAGAACTTAATTTTTCATCATCTTGTAGAACTATTTTATGCCTTCAAATTATGTCCTTATAATGTATTCCTAAAATGGTTTTTTTTTTTAGAAAATTGCAGTTTTAGTTTTCGATTCGAAAATTGACGTTTTCTGGGATAACTCACTCACCATTCTTAATTGGTCACCTTGTACATAACTAGAAAAAAAAATCAAACAAAAATTACTAGCAACAAATAAGAAACAAACTATAAAAGTTAGATGAATATTTTATTGATTCATATTATTAAAAAAAACATTATTAACCAGAAATTCATACACTCTGTATACAACTAACGAAATAAAATCACGTGTTATCAGATTTGAGACTAATTTTTCGATAATGTTCCTGTTAATAACCAGCACTTAGTCGGCCATTCTCCTGGAACTATTTAACCAAAATGTTCACGTTTCCTAGTAAAACTTTCTCCACTATGATAATGAATAATTGAAAGTACATTCCAGATGATACAATTTGTTAAGTGTATTTGTGTAATCTGTGGAATTTAAAATTCACGCCGTTGTTTTCTCAATGGAATTCTAGTGAAAACAAGTGAACAAACCACATGCTTTGTATTCAGTGGATCAAATTTTATTTACTTTGTGAATGAGTTGAATTGTGAGCGAGATTGTCCTGAAACTAATGCTATTTACGCAATGTGGAATTCTTCGGGGACAGTAATACCATCAGAAAAATTGCGTAATTAAACCAATTAACAAATATATCATTACAAAAGAACGTTATAGAATCTGAAATGAAAGAAAAGTACCCCCAAACCATAATGAAAATTGTTTTTTGTTACAGGCGACTAGTCAAAAGCTACCAACCCAAGAAAAAAGACGAAGAAGATTACCAGTAAGTACCAAGAACCATCCAAATCGACTAATATTCATTACATAACCCCCATGTGTAATGTAAATAAGCCATATAGTTTTTTTCAGGGTCATTAGGGATCCCTTTTCTTTATTTTTAACCGCTCATTTAAAATTATCTATCAAAGACGATCGTAAATGTTTTTTATATTTATCATTAATAACCCTTTTCATTATTTCGACTGGTATAAACTTTAACAATGGAATCGTTTTTAGAAACAAGAAGAATAAATGAAATTCCCAATTCTCAAATCAACAGTAAATAAGTGATTTGCGATTAATTTAATATTATTTCAAGATTTTAATTCATCTTGTTTTGATACATTTCCAAATGGCAAAAAAACAAGACAATAAAAAAATGGTTCAAAAATTCGATGTCTTTTTGGACAACAATGAACTTAATTTTTTTTTGATATTGTCATGAAAATAAAAAGTGACTATTGTCTATTTCCAAATTTCAAATACAATTTTCAAGCCATAATGAGAAGGTATATTGATGCTACCCAAAGCAGTTTTTTTTATATTGTCGAATATCTTGGACCCCTTGCTATATAACTAGGAAATTGTACTATACAGGGTGGTCCATCAAAAGCGTACCACAAGGGTATACAGGGTGAACAATATTTTTCGACTAAATATTGAAATATAATTCATCATTCTTAAAATTCATTGAAAGTTCAAGTTAAACTTACAATCATATGAATATGCAATAGTATCTATGAAGTCGTTCAATTTAGACAGATCTTGAAGGTTCAACCCATATCGAGATGCAAACGGTATAAATAAAGCCATTAAATAATTGAACTACGTGTCCAGTAGTGCATACTCGTTATTACGTGATCCACTTATTATGACTAGGTGGTTTTTGAGTTTGCATAATCATAGGTATTTTGTAAACACTACGTTTATCTACAAATACGCTTGGATATGTATGGCAAGAGAAATCTTAAGAATGAAAAAAACTAGGAACAGATTATGCGTTAGTTCGTATGTAGTAATGTTCCGATATGCATTGGAATTCGTTTAACTGTTTTGAAATGAATAGCAAATTGGTGTTTTCTACTATAGTACGAGTGTTTAACTTCCAATTTTTTATATTTTCACGATTTTTTGGGGGGATTCTAAAATATCAAAACAGCTATCAAAGTCGAAGCTGCTTTCAAACGGTCCTATATTTTTCCGCAAAAAGTTGCTGACGTCACGATTTCATCTGCAATCATCAGCAACTGAAAAAAACTGAAACTTATTGGTCTGATTAAAAATATGCAGAACGTTATTCCAGTGCACAATAGACTTGTTCGTCGAATTTGCATCAAATCATACTAAGGATATTTGATAATTTAATAGAAACAAATAGATTAATACTATTATTTAATTCGTGTATTTTGATATTTTATAGTTCAATAAAAGTCAAATTGAATTTTTTTCTCGTAAACATTGAAGAACCAATTAAGAAATGATGAAATACTATTCATTTAATATTCACAATGAAAATTGCCTTTCAGGAGCTTCACTGACCCATATTGTACAATTTTCGACGAGAAGTCAATTCGCTTTAAAGTCATGTCACATTTTTGGGTCACCTTGTATACTCGTAATGGTGTAATTATATCGGAATTAAATTATTTTCGAGTCCGTACTTCAAAGGCGATGCAATAAAAGGTTATATTGTTGAGAAAAAGGAGCAGGCAATTAAGTGATTTTTTTCAAGGTTGCTGTAACATGAATAGATTGTTTGTTAGTGGTTATAACGTGCATAAATATTTGAATTATAAGGCGCGTAATATACCGTGATTCATATACGTAAATTTCCGAGAATTAATTTTTTTCTTCAACCTAATAGTTATCTTTTTTTTAATGAAATATGAGTTGAACAAAAATGTAATGTTTTGTCTGCTTCCCTTTCAAATTTCGAACATTTCCTATTAAGAGTGTAGAATTCTTCGTTCACACATACAACAAGATAGAAAATTTAAAACTACAACCATAAAAATCCGAAATCGTGGTGATCAAAACTATTGATGATGTCATTTGACGTAGTGGAATGTGTAAATTATTTCGTTTTCGTTCAATTAATTACTATCAAGTTTGGCAATTTACAAAATTTTTTAAAAAGCAAAACATGAAAATTTTACTCGCTAAACTTGTTTTAGTAACTTCTAGCACTTCATCACTTAATTAATTCTTTTTGTCATAACTACTGAAGATTCTTATAACTGTAATATTATCATGACCATCTCCAAAACCTCCAATTCAGCTCGATAAATTAGAATTTTTTTTTTAGATTCACCTCCTGTAAAGCTTTTAAAGCTCTAATGAACGAAATAAATGATCTGGCAGGACAACATGAGATCGTCGCAGAAGATCTTCAAGCTAATGTGATAAAAGAATTGACAGCACTTGTCAAAGATTTGAAGGATGAACGGAAAGTAAGAACCAACATCATTTTTATTTTCATCACCACATTTGTAGAACACCCTATGTATTGGTAGATCCTTACTTGACTGGTAAAAATATTCCTATAGTAAGTCAATAATATACAACTCTGTGGATTTTTTTTTTCGCTGAGTAACAGTACATAATTTGACAAGCTCTCAAATCTCTTTTGGATAAATTTGTCATGTTCATTATTTTTATTAGATATACAATTTTACTTAGACAGTTTAATTCCAAAGTTCACCATTCCCAGATTGTCCAGACATTCTGCCACTAGTCTTCCTCTTCTTCATTATCTTGAAAAACTTAAAATCTTCCACTTATATTCTCTCACTATTTCACTCATAACAGCTTCATCATAAATATCTGAAATTTTTCACCATCAAAAATAATTCAACACTTCCCTAAAATGACGAGAATTCAGCTCATGAGTTGACATTTTTATTAAAGGATAAAATGTGACACAAAACCACTGAAGAGTATTGTAAATCAGCTAAAATTTATACTTGTGGCGAACGCCATCTATAGAATAGCGGAAAAAGCAAAGAAACACGGCCATTTTCAACACGCTTATATTAGCTTCACCTGTATGTATGTAACTTACTCTTTGAATTATTTCCAGTTTTCAGTTGCATAATTAAGTTTTTTTTTCACTATAAATTGTTTCGCAGACTCATGAGCTCTCCTTCTGTTTTTTTTTTTTCATCCAGAAACAACTGCAAGAAGGCTTGAGACTGTCCCAGTCGCTTCAAGCGCAAATCGAAACCCTACACAGGGCAAAGAAGGCGTACGACAAGGCGTTCAGGGAAGCGGAAAAGGCCGTCGAAGGTTTCCAAAAGGCCGACGCCGATTTCAACTTGTCGAGAGCGGAAGTGGAGAAACAGAGGACCAACATGTCGCAGAAAACGCAAGCTAGTGATTCAGCGAAGAACGAATACGCTCAACAGTTGCAGAGGACGAATGATTTACAAAGACAACATTTTAGGTAGTTGCATTCTTGATAAGGCTTTCATTTCAATCGTGATAGTGCTATTTTAGAAATTTTTTAGAGTTTCGAGAAGACTCAACTCAAACTAAATAATGTGATTAAAATACAGTTTCGAAAAAAATGTATCTGTGATAGGACAAGGAATAATACATTTTTTAATCAGCGAAATTTCAGTAACGATTCAATGTTATCCAGATTTAACACTTAATACCAATAATTTGTTAACATCTCTGTTCTACTCCAGATCAGGATTACCGGAAGTATTTAGGCAATTACAGGAATTAGATGAGAAGAGGATAAAAAACATCAAGAACTTTATTTGTGCTTCAGTGAACATTGAACGAAACGTGTTTCCAATTATAAACAAGTGTCTTGATGGAATTCTCAAAGCTGCAGAAATAATCAATGAAAAAGAGGTGAGTCACATACTGGTGTTAATAGGAATATTATATAAGTTATTACTAACTACCAGAATAAGATTTGGTATAGGTAAATGGTATGAGAAGATGATTTAAACACACTGTGCATTATTATATTTTTGTTTTTCTGATGAAATCCAGACCAGAACGTTATATTTTTGGCTTGAAATGTTTTTTTTTACACATTTTATGTACAAAATTTCATTCAAACATATTTCGAAATAAATATTTGTACCATTATTATTCAGACTCAATAATCATAAATTTTTTGTTGATTAAAATTAAAAGTTACATCACTCGTTTCAGTTTGTGTCTGAGTCACACAGTGCCTTTTATATCTATTGTACAGAATCGCAACGTTCCTGTGGACACAAAACAGTTTTCCCTATTGTTTTCAGGACACTTATTCGGTGATAGAAAAATACAAATCCGGCTTTCAACCTCCAGAAGATTTCCCGTTCGAAGATTTGTCGAAAGGCGGTAGTGATTCGGGTAGTACCAATAACATAAATAGTATAGCAGTGGTAGGTGGGAAATTGAAAGACAGCGGTTACACAGTGAAAGGAACCATCACGGGGAAGGCTCTGAAGAAACGGACGGGTCTCTTTCACATATTCGGGAGTCGAGGGGTATGTATTTATTTTTTCAACTTTCAGATGCAATATTTGAATTTGCCGCATATGGAAATGGAAGTACGCTTTTTTTATTCTGACGTCTAATCAACTGTCAATGTGTGAGTTTTTCTTGTCAAGCTTCAAAATAGTCTTCCATTGTAGAAAAAAATGTTTCTGATGAAGTTGTGGTGAACAATCGAAAAAAAAAGCTGCAAGTAAAAGACAGAATTTTTATTGGAAATACACTTACAAATGCTAATTATTATACAATTTTTTATCAAATCAATAAAAATATTCAACGAACATCAACCTAACTGATATTTAATTCAATAAATAATCAAATTGAGCTGATATAATTGGGAAATAAAAATTTTCAGTGATAAAAACTTATATTAGTTAATTCTTGGAAATATTTCGATTGGTAACTTTTTTATTTTCTTTCCCGTTTCTCTCTTTGGTGATCTTCGATCATGGTGGGCATTTTGAACGATTTTTTTAGTAAGTAAATAATAAAAAAATCACATTATGCGTGGCATGCAACTGTGATATCATGTGTTATTAATTTTTTAATTTCCAGTCCTAAAGCTACTATTTCAATTCATAAGTTGCGCTGTGAATATAATTTGGCGTTGTTGGCTGTCCTACGAAATTAAGCTTTATTAATTCAGCCTAGCATTCATGATTGATTTCAGAAAAATTTCAACAATTATAGTGAATGAATTTCAACCAAAACCGTTCTTGATGCCTTATATAATTCTCATTTGTTTATACTTGTACGATTTTGACAAAAAAATTGATAGCATGCTAGCTAAATGCTTTATATGTTTTCATGCTCTCAGAGGCTTTCAGAAGTGTGTATAGCAATAAAGGTATGTGCTTGTTTGCTTTGAATTATTTTTAATTCAGTTCTTCATAAAATGTGAACTACTGCCTATCATTCCCATTTCATTTAAGGTGTTCCTTTGGATTTAAATTTCTATTATCGTTTGGCATGTCTGTTATATCACAGATTAAAATCAATTCTTCTCTTTGTAGATCGTTATTTTGCTAATAATCAAAGGTTTTCTTTGTGGATTTGCAATAATTTGCTGGTACTTCACTTAAAGTTAATTGTTACAAAATGTTTGACTGCTTTTGTTTTCAAATGTCCAACACAGTATATTATGACATTCATTCCTATGAAACACTCCATTGAGAAAAATTGTTTCATAATACACTTGGTTCAGTTGTGAAAGTTGCAAAATAATAGGAATTTATTTTCATGACAAATCCCTCTCAAATGAATCATCTGAGTGAATAATATTTGTGATAATGAGAATTCATCAATGTTTATCACCGAATGACTAATGAGTATTTAGAGTTGTAAGAATGAGATGAAATTTTGTATACAGGGGTCATCGATGACAGCATTTCTTTCGGACAGTCTCATTATCAACAACTTTTCCATTGAGCTTGACCATTTCCGGTACAGCCGGAAATGCCGAAGTGTCATTCTTAGAACTCCAAATGTGTCCAATATGCTTTTTAGTCGTTATCGAAATGATTATAATGGAATCTATACTTTTTTTTTTAATAGAACGCTGCACTTTCTGATGGAAAGGAGGATTTGAGCGAGCTGCCACCTAACCAAAGGCGGAAAAAGTTGATGCTCAAGGTTGAAGAACTGAAGACTAAAGTTGCTCAAGAGACCGCTGCTCGAGACGGTCTCATGAAAATGAAAGGAGTGTATGAGGCAAATCCGGCCCTAGGAGATCCCAGAACCATTGAAAGTGAGTTTGGAATTGTAAAAAAGTACCCAATTCAAGTTGGCTTAAGGAAAATATGAATATGTACGAGCATACCCATCAAAATAATTTGTATAGTTCTTCAAAAAGTTCACTGGACGAACAACAAGTGGTCTGAACTGTAATAATGATCTGGATTTTTGTTTCAGGTCAGCTGAACGAGTGCAGTCATAGGTTAGAAAAGCTCCAGCAGGATTTACAGAGGTACCAGGGCTACTTGGACGAGACGGTGAAAGGCATCCAATCGAGTCAAAACAATTCGTCCTTGACGAATTCGCCACGATTGGTGAACGGGTCGCGTAGAAGAAGAAACTCCGGTGGTAGTGCCGCAGAAGAAGAATCGCTGAGCAGGTTAGGTTTTTTCAAGTTTTTGACAAGTGAAGTGGGGCTGAATTTTATTTCATGTTGTCTTCGAAATCCAGCTCAAAAAATTAATAATCATGAACTGACAACGTGTGATCGTTCAGAAGCCATTTAGACATTGGGCGGCATGGATTTTGATGATTTTTTTTATTGTACACACCAATTTTGGCCTAAAAAACATGAATTTCGCAATATTATCGTGGGGAAATCGAAACTTTTCGAGATATTCCACTTTGAGGTCCGAAATCCCACTCCTTTTTTCTTGAACGTTTTTGAACGAGATTTTACAGCTTCATTCCAAATTTATTCATCAGAAAGACACACAACATATTGGGAAAGGATTTACCATGCTTTTGTTCTCAATTAAACTTTAAAAAATGCAGTATTTTTGCAGTATTATAAACGTGCGCGCCAAATCCATCCGACATTTACTGTGGTTTGACAGTTGTCAATTAACTAATAGTTGACTGATTTTCTCATACATTGATTGATTATTTATTTAGTTTATTTGAAGAAAAAAAGTTGAGCCAACGCTTATTTCATAGTGATGCTTATCTATCCAACCTATTTTTAGGTCGGCCAGCGATAGTAGCGTCACCAATCCAACTATGAACCATAACAAAGCTTCTGCACCTGGTACTCCCCACCTCAATAACCATGGGTAAAGATTTTTTCCATAATATTAGATCTAATTTGAATAAACTCACCGATATTATAGATTTCTGGGTCGAATTAGTATAAGCAGCTGTTGTAATAGTTGATTAATAAAACAAATTCGTAAATTTATAGCCCGTTCAAAAGTAAAGTATAGCGTTGTGACGACAGAAGTACTAAACTGACGATTCTGTGATGAGAGCAATTGGCAAATAAAACATAAGCTTACGCCACCTGGTGGCACAAAAAATAACTAAACGTGCGGACATAGTTCTTGTGTTTGGTATTATCTTTTGTTGATTTTATACTGAATTTGAATATTTGAAAGATTGTAAAACGCTGAATCGGTAAAATAAAAATTCCAATATTAATTCCCATGCTTTTCCTCAAGCTGGTGATATAAATATCGTGAATAAATAGATGAAATAATAGTCACAGTCGAGCATAGTATTATTCAGGTATAAACAAAATTGAAACGAGATCTTTAGCACTTCTCACCAAAAAAACATCACAAGAAACAAATACTATAAATTCATAATTCAATCCATTACAAAAACAATTTTCTTGTCATCATAATTTTATTATGTCCAGCACTCAAAACTTCACTTCATGGACACTTCTGAAAGTGTTTGTGCCTTTAAAGTATCTCAAACTAAATCTTGCCATTCGAATCTAAAAACAAAACAAATTATCAGGAACCTGTATATATTTTGATCGAATCATTCTCATTCACAACAGCATTCTATGAATGAATAAAACAAATGATAATGCTTACCACTTTTAGAAACATGAAAATACATACACATGGATGCCTTAGCTCACTGCAAAAATTCTGAAATGTCTTTATTTTCATTATAAACTCACACTTCATAACCTAATGAAACTATCCAATGTCTGCATGTGTGGTTATGTGACTGCCGCTGTGGCGCTGCAATCTCAAATTCATTCGCCAATAGAAGTGAAAAACTATTACAATGTTGTTGTTTCGATTCATCTGTAAATAAATGTTAGTCCATAATCCAACAGCGATTATCAGTCACTGCTGATGAAATAAGTCGATGGATAACATTCTGACAGCGCCGCTCTCAAAATGTTCAGTAGAGAACAAAATAATATTGAAACTGAGGACTTATGATAGCATGGGTTACAATTAATTTTTCAACCTAAAAAAATTCCAGAGATAATTTTAATGTCGTGTAAATTTATTTTGGTTTTTGCAACGTAGTCGTATTTTTATTTTCGATTTTTACACAACCTAACCGGTTTTGACGTAGTTGTTCCAATAGCCCTGAAAGCGGTTTGGGCACATCCCACACGTCGTTGCCGGGAGCTGATTCGGATCCCGATCAGTACGACGGCCATGTTGTCGATCCAGAAAGCGAGTATTACGAGGCGGACATGCTGCCCTCTATTGGAACTTGTAAAGCCCTTTATTCGTTCGAAGGTAAGAAGATGAGATACATTTCTTTTTGAACACATTTCACCCTCATGGTTCGTTAATTTCGAAGTATTTTTGGACTGATGGATTTAAAAAATTCTTTTAGCGCTTTGAATTGATTCTGTGGGGATTAATTGTTGAGAATTTAATGTTGGTCCATTTGCCACTTCTCCTTTGTTGTCTCAGCTTAGTTCGTTAACACTAAGGTGTCTACATGGTGGTGGAACCACTCTTCAATTGTTTGTGGGTCCAAAGTGTCGATGGGAATTTCATGGAACTCATCCTAGACGGATACTTATCGAATCGTCGTGAGATGGCGACACAATGGTGTTCGGTAACATTGTTTTCTTCCACGTCAGTCAGAACTGGTGGGAAATCCAAACTTTTCTAGTGCATTCACCTGATTTTGAATTTGTAGTCGTTTATTTTTTGCTGTGTGGTGTTTTTTAGTTGAAATGAAGTTTCGTATAGTTTGTGGACAAGCAGAAACTGTTTGTCGTCATCTTTATGGAATTCCGAAGGTAATTTGTTAGTTTTTGGAGTTGGAACCAATAATTTACTTTTTCGTAACTCACATAGGAGGAAACCGTTCGGATACAATGGATTCTCGCATTGGGAAAACATTAACAAGTATTTTGAAAACATCTTCTATTCAATTTTCTGACTGTATGTATATTCAGGAATTTATAAAAGAGAATATTTTCACGAGAGTTTGTCATTTTTAATCTGATTGACAACTAAACTGACGAGCATTAAAAGTCAGCGTTGCCGCTTCTAAAATGGATAATTCTCGTTTTCTGCGCAAAATAGTCGCTTCCAACAAAGTCAAAGTTACATTTTTTTCTTCAAAATACAATTCTACGTTCTTTTATCCCCACAGATTCGTGAAATACTGTCGACTGGTTCCACCATAGTTATAGACAGCTTAGTTAACACTGTTGCCTAAATATAGTAAATTTGATCAAGTGGCAGCTCGACAGGAAGTGCGGTGTTGCCAGTTGTCTATTTTTCCAACGATACTCCGAAATATAAAGTTGACCTGATTTCATTCATCATCCAAATTGTTTTGAAAAATTGAGGAAATCAACTGTGGGTAGCTGTTGAACAGTTTGAAAGATTTGTCAATTCAGGAATCGTAAAAAAATATTTTAAGGAAGCATTGTTTACTTACCCATAGTATCAAATGGAAGTAGAGACACATAATATTTTTTGGTCATTACCACAAAATGTTATCGTTATTCAGATGGTCATTGGAATGAAAAGAAATTGTCAATAGAACATGTTCTTAATATTTGTAAATTATGCCTAGAATAAACACACTTTGTAAGCGGATGAAATATTTCTAACAAAATGAATTTGGCATCATTGCAATACGCTCAACCTTCTAGAAGTTCAGTGATCAACTTGATGCTTTTTATTTTACACTAATGGTATCGAAAGATATCCCAAATATTCCCTAAATAAATAGACTATATCATGTCCAGAGATGTGATTTATTTGAAATACTTCCATTTTAAATGCAAATAGAAAATGCAAAATACCTATTTTGTATTTAAATACCTATTTTGTATTTAAATACCTTTCAGTAAAAAGTATTTTGTATTTTATTTGAAATGCCTTTCGAGATGCATTTTGTATTTTCAATATTCATTTCAAAATGCAAAATACTTTGTGATTAAGTTTAGCCAACATTACCAGTCAAACAAAACAAACTGCTTATATTGCCGAATTCGACCGATAGAGGCGCCTGCTAACCATGCGCGACATATTTTTCTTCTTTGGTCAGAGCCTTATGTCAAGTAATGTCTGACAGAAGTGTCAATTTCCAACAAAAACGGCGAACATTATCTATGGAAAGGGTTCCCAAACTTTTTTCTACAATGCCTCCCCTGGTTATTAGGAGGCCCAACCACGCTCCCCCTCCCGGTTATTTGGAGACCCCTCCACGAACAACCCCCCCCCCCATATATCATTTTCAATTTGGAATAACCTATTTCCACGGTGCCGTACATACTCCCCAGTATGTGCCTACTCTACAATAAGAAATTTCAAATGTGTTATTAAACATTTGTTTTTCGGCTCGGCATTGAGTGTCTCTATTGCTCATGTATGATGAATGAATATGTACCTATAATAAATAAAAATATCTGTGATTTGGTCAGGGGGTATTTTATTTTGTAAAAGTATTTTGAAAATACCTATTTTGCATTTGGCATTTGAAATACAAAACGCAAAACTATTTGGTATTTTGCATTTGAAATAGTAAATCTGAAAAGTATTTTGCATTTTGTATTTAAATGCTTTTGTAAAACCATTTTGTACATCTCTGATCATGTCATTGTCATTTGTTGTGTAAGACTCGATTCGATAACTTAACTTTCAGCTACTAGTGAGGGTAGCATACCTATGACGCAAGACGAAGAACTACAGTTGATAGAACTAGACCAAGGTGACGGATGGACGAGAGTGCGTCGAGTTGATGGCGACAACGAGGAAGGTTTCGTGCCGACGTCGTACATCGAATGTATGTTATTTAATACTTAAGCCATACTGAAAACCGAGAGAGTCGAGCGAAATTGAATATATTTTTGTAAATTATTTATGCAATATTTAAAAATGAGGTTGATGTTTCTTCTTTTGTTTTTACTGTACATTATATATTTTTATATCTATTCGAATCAAAATTGTTCACTTTTTATTTAGTGGTTTACGTTACAGCATACTGAATAATGGTTTTCATGAATATCATCTTAGCACAATTTCGTTTTTAGCAAGTTAATATTGTACTAGATGTACTCTGAGAGGGAGAGAAAGTTCCCAACTCCTGTATATATTAGGCCACTCTTACTAATCTATCCGCTGTTTACATTCATCGATTCAATCAATTCTCGATGTAATATAATGAATAATTCATTTAATCTAGTATTTCAGTTACTACAAGAGAGTATTAACTACCTACGTTATATTGATATCAAAAGAGGAAAGGTGAGACATCTGGTGTCAGAATTTGTAACCGCATATCTAGTGAATATATTTTACATACTTTGATGTTGTGAAGATATAATCTGCCTTGGCTTCATCAATTGTATTCAAGTGTTTATAGCCTTTTATTATTCCAGATGCCTTTTCTCTGTTTTCAATGACCAACAATTTATTTATATACCAGGTGTTACCGTGGAAATATTCAATAATCAACCAATTTTTAGGTGTGTTTTTAGATCATAATGTGCAACACCTGATGTGTTGATGATTATCCGTTCAGTTTTCGTCTGGCAATTGGTGATTTTATTATTTTCGTCTTGATATGGTGCTATTTGTGTAAGTCTTCATAATAGGAAAGTTTTTCATTGCATTCGAACAAACTTGCTCAGCTTTTAAGGGTTCACGAATGATGAATGAACCAATTTGTGGATTTTACCATAGAGGTGTCTCAAAAGAAATCCTTCAAATTTCAAAATGCTACTTTATGGTAATCGGAAATGTTGGTTTTGAAGATACATTCGGTTTTGAGTGCTTGTATCATACAATTTTGCTCGTTTCCTTCTGCAATCCACTGTATTGAAATTTAATCAAAAAATGACAAACTTCATGATTTAATTTAGAAATTAACTGTTTCAGTGTCTCTCACAACAAGTGATTGTTGTTTAAGAATAAATAATCAACTGTTAAACCCTATAAGAAGGTCACAGTATTAACATATGTGAAATTACTTTCAATTAATTTATTCAAAAAATTCATTGCTCATTAATGAATACCAAAAATGAAATTTTTGGTATCATTTTATGTTGGCACGTGGTCTTTTGACTGACCACTATTTTTGGCCATAGTTCATATTCGTTACGGAAATATTTCCATTCATTTCAGCGATGTGACTTCATTGAGTTGCGTTAATCAGAGTTGAAAATAGTTTTGAAATGTTTGATTGGTTAGTCACGTATACGTTTTATCATCATTCATGAACATATCATTCCATATCTCCGGCATAGTCTATTTTTCATTATAAGCAGTTTTCACGTAATTCATAATTCGTTTCTATAGTTCTTCAAATCTACACAGGAATTAAAGTGTGAATGGATTCTGATATGCTTATGTTGAATTATTGTAATTATGACTGATACTTGAGAAATATATTAGCATTTTGTATGTAAAAGTTGCGTTTTTTCATTTTTCAGGTAAGATCATGAATATTTTACTCAAACTAGTTGCATTCTAGTTCAAGTCAATTTCAAATTGTAGGAATTGGGTTTAATTTAATCTTGATTACTCCACTATTATTGTTCACAGTAATGAAATGAAACGAAAGAGGAAATTAAAATCGGTGATGCTTTATTCAAGATCAAATATTGATACTGGCAACATTTAAAAGACTTCTTATATATTATATAACTGCAAAAATAGTTGACTTGAGTTTGACTCTTCCACTCACTATATATTTGTAAATCTACCACTTCTAAAAGCTTCACTTGATCCAAACGAAAATGCTCATGATATGGTTTAATAAATTGTATCACATAATAATATAGAAGCTATGACAGCAGGAATATTTCGGAATTTTTCGAGGTATTTGCATATTGTGCAGGCATACACCATCAAGGAAATTCAATTTACATGTCTTGAACGAAAAAATTAAAGTGAATAATTATTGAAGTATTTTCGACATGGTGCAAACCAAGAAGTTTGAAAGTTATATAAAATTGAATCTACTAGATCTGTACACTTTTCACTGTAGCAATACTTGAGTACTTATAATTACATTAAAAGAGCGTACCTAGAAGGAACTAAAGAAATCATTACCACAGCACAAAATCACTATATAGACAATTTGTGCAAAAAATTATCGAGGCATTAATAATTCTAGCAAATCAATTTACTTGCTTCATTGCATAAAATGTGTTCCAAGTATAAACTGGCATAAAATAACAAATAACATTTCACAGGTGAGTATATCTATCCAAGCAAAAACTAAATGTATAAAATGATGACAAATCAAAATACTATCTAATGTAAAATAAAGAAGTTTGATAACTGGTAATCTGGTAAAATTATTTGGTAAAGAATACAATACTGTCAATTCAAAAACCTCTTAGTTTTTCTTAAATAAATCACAATAAATGCTTTTTACATACTACCTTAGGATTTTCTATTTTATTTGTTTATTATTTTAGTAAAATATTATACAAACATTTGATTATTGACAATCATTGAATACAAATTGAAATTTGTATGTAAATACAAAATATGCACATTCAGTGCCAAGGTTTTTTATTGCTTGTAAATAAAATATGTTTTCAAAATAAAATTGTAAAATGTGCCCATTCATTAGCCTTGATGAAGCACATTCTTTCTAGTCAAAAAGTATAAGCACCAAAACTTTTCTCATTTCTCTGACCAGACTAGATCTCCCTCTGTTACAAAATAATCCAAAAATATAATGCTAATGACCTAAACTTTTGTGCTTCCATTTCAAATAAATAATACTCAAACATTCCAAGTAGTTCCCTAGAGAAATGCTACTCATCTGTAGTCCCCCCACAGCAAGCACTTCTATTATCAGATTGCTTTTTTGTCAAGTCTACAGCATCATTCATATCTGACTCATTCTTATCTGCTCTTGATTCAAGTCTTAGCCATTGCTGCACTGCTATTTTGAAAGCTTCCTGAACATTGCTATCACTTTTAGCTGAAGTTTCAATATAAGATGAGATTGAATTATCAATGCACCATGTTTCCATCTCAAGCAAGGGGACTTCACGTTCTTCAGCAGTTACATCAGACTGAAAAAACACATTGGTAACTAGGTAGGTCTTATAACTCAATGTAGAGTTTATTTCACCTTATTTCCTATAACAATGAAAGGAAATTGTACATTTTCTTTGATATCTGCATAATATAGAAACTCTTCTTTCCACATTTCAACATTCTTGAAGCTAGATTTATCATCTACAGCATATGTCAACATACATATATCACTTCCTCTATAAAAGGGTGTCCTAAGTGTTTTGAATCTTTCCTGACCTGCAGTATCCCAAATCTGGAAATGAAAAGTCCGAGAATAGTTATGTAAACTACAATTAAAAACCTCACCTACCTGTAATGTGTAAGTTTCACCATCAATATCTAAATCTTTATTCAGAAATTCAACACCAATGGTATGGAATGAATGTTCATCAAACTGATTCGAGACAAATCGATTCATTAAACAACTTTTTCCAACTCCTCCATCACCTAATATCACAACCTTTAGCAGAGTGTTTTTTGAGGCTGACCTCATATGTGTTTGTTTCGAGGACGTCATTTAGAATTAAAAATTATTCACATCCCGTTCGGGGGAACTCTTTGTTTCACACCACAAAAAATAGTTTCATTTTGAATTATTTATTCATTTCATTTGATAGTTTACTTCTGAATATGTGACGACAATGATGACAAATGTATGTACCTTGTACTTTGAGAGTAATGAAATCTACCAAGGTAAATAGTAGATATACAGATAAGGTTATGAGTAAATGTCATTCCGTTCAATTTTGGTTATACAGGCAACACACAATTCATCGAATAGCTAGCGTCCTCTATCCAAACATACCCTTTGAAAATTCTGTGATCCTGATACTAAGTAGACATTCACATGATCGAAGACGTGAGTGTGATTTACAGTTCTACAGCCTTAACCCTTCTGCGCTTCTGCGATCCTGATAACAACGTGATATTCATATTAAATGGAGAGGAAAAGATTTTTGTCGCCTATTCGTAATATATTTATTTTATGTCTGTTTTATGGAAGGATAATTTTGCTTCGAGATATATGGAAATGGAGAAATGAATTATTTCAGATTATCTTGAACATGGCCTACATTTTTGGAACCAGTATAATTGAATTATTCAATACTGTATCCCAATAACGCTTGCTATAATTATTTTACAAAAATGAGGATATCCATGTTTGTTCTGTCAGTCACCAACAGCATGAAATCAAAATCAGTAACAAGATCGCAGAAAGATGCAAGAGTAATTCGATAATCTACTCAAGATTTGGCGCCAAGCTCACACTATACAGAAACAGCTAGCTCCATCTACAATATTACGTATACACTAATGTGAATTGCTGGTTGTCTACCTCACAATGTCACATGAGTTTACTCTTTTCCGTTTCTGCGATCCTGATACCGATATGAAATTTACAGGAAATTTCATTGTTTGTCCGTCCGTTGAAGTTGAGACACATTAGTTTTTCGTGAATATACTGAAAAAAGACATGTTTATAGATTGAGTTTATTTTCGATTTGACACCAGGTTATTCGTGAATACAATCATAAATCTTTAGAAATAAATATGATAACATTATTTTATTACTGATGGAGTACAAAAACAAATGTGTGTTGTTTGATGGATGTCAAACTTGACTAAGTCGATCATTTGACTATTTATTTTTTCTGTTTCAGCAAGGAATTACGATTATTCTCGTTTGATTCAATTGAATTCGAGTTCTTGTTTCAAGCTGCTTGAGAGTATCTACAATAAAAATATTATCCTAAAAATCTCTGAACGTGACTTGAGCGTTCTTGAAATCCATCGACATTGTAGACTTAATTTTATTGAAAACTTTGATTAAAAACAATTATTCAAAGATATCAAAATCAAAGGTGGCGCTTGCATCAGAGTCGAACAAAATTTGACTAGAAAGAGGTTCTCGCTTCCATAGGGTTTTGTCTAGGTCACCGCACCCTTCCCGAAGGTGAACGTAGATGCGATCGAATATACCCCGTTCTGTAGTCCACCATGTGGGTGTTCAAAGGGCTCGATCTAGGCCTACTTCGTCGTCTGCTCCACCTGGACATAGAAAACGGGATTTCTTCGATAAAGTTTATAATGAAACTGAAATATATATGTCATGTAATGAATTCTGTATATTTGATGTGATATATACACACATACAGAGTGATTTCAACTAGACTCTGCATGAAGAGTAATTCAACTTTGTTGTCATTACGACAATAAAATGTGAAATCTAAAACACAAATCTATGTTTGTGTGGACCGATAGCTGAAACAAATAAACTTTGTGAATATCATGCATTTGAATACAGAAGACCTCTTCGAAAGGTGGCAATCCTATGAATCTTAAGGGTGTGTAGGCATTACATTACAAACTTTGGGCAATGGAAAATTCCATAAAATCATTTTTTCAACTCATTTATCAATCTATACATATACTACATTTACATACACTATAAGCGCATACCTTCTGAATAAGCATAGTCCAAAACATCAGAGTGATCGATGTACTTATTTTTGTCACCATTCAATAAGAAACAGAATGACCTTGGAAAAAATCGGTTTGTTCCAGCTTACAACCTCGAACAGTTGTAATAATGGAATAACTGCATTTGTTCATTGTCAGTTGTCCGTGATCACGACTGTCATCTGTCAATTTAGTTTGAGAGTTATGATATGATTAATTCGTATCGAATCATATGTTTATATCATCCATCCTCATCTGTTCTAGACTTGGACTAAAAATGAACGCCCTAATTTAAACTCACGTACTTTTTTACGCTAATCTGCTGGGGCTTCGCGACTGGCCGGGAAATTCAGACGGCGAGCCTTTCGATCGTAGAAGCAGGTTCTTTCGTTCGTTTTATCGGTCGAAATGCGATGAGATGATGAATGGTGTTTGTGTTTTTTTTCGTGTGATGTTTCGTGTCGAGAGAGTGTTTCCGAGAAAGCAGAAAAAAAGTACACAAACAGATCACAGGAAACTCAGTTACGAAAGTATTTAGACGCAGCTACAGCTAAACAAAACGAGCATTCAAAACAAACAGTGGAAATGAGAAATTGGGAATAACGAAATCAAGAGTCAAAAAATATTTAACATTGTTGTGTGACTGTATAAACTATATTTGTGCCAACTCAACATTTACATTGTGTAATCTTGTAATTTAAAAAAGATAGTTATGACAGGTTTGGTTATATTTTAATAATATAAGTGCAAAATAAAAACTATATTTAGAGTAGACATCAATGCCCAATTTATTTGGAGAGAAATCTCCGATCCAGTAATAAAGCTTGGTAATTCTATTTGAAATTTTCACAAATACTGAAGAAAACTGTTATTCACAGTGAATTGTTTCAAATTGTGCTCTATATACCTTATAAATTTAAAAGATTTATTGTTCAAAACAATTCGAATGATAAACTTGAAAATAGCAACACTGACAAACTGTCACAACAATTTTTTTTAATAAATATAGACATTTTTCACACAGGGTGTCCGATGAAGTTCGGGAAATCACTCAGACACTCTGTATATATTTCAAAATAGTGTTTGTGTAATAAAATATCATATTTTTATAACGAAAATAAAGATTCCTTTATAAAAACAATTATCTTTTCACAAAATCACCCATAAATATATAGTGTGCTCTTTAACAAATGCATGTGCATGTGAAATACAAAGTGTTCTGGTAAAAATTTACGATTAAGCGAAATATATAGCAGCAATTATGGTTCGGTTTTCGTGTCAACAATTGGAGTATTCCGCATTTCGATGATAAAAACTCATTCTACTGAGTATATGGCGAAGTAATTTTCGCTTCTATTTTATTCTAGAATCTAGATCATAAACTATAAAAAACATAGGAAAATCTACAAATATATTCGAAATCTTCGCTTATATCAGGGATGTTTCCAGTTGACAATAGTGGATTCGTCAGTGATTATTTCTGATTGCCAGGGTGCAAACTTGACAACGGACAATTCGGACGTCGGAAACCATCAGAAACCATGTTGTTATGAAAAAAATTATCGTCCCAGCTTTGTTGAAACCCAAGATTGATATTTTCCTGTGTTTATATAGTTTGTCTACATTTTTATCGTATCTTGTACAGAATCACTAACATTACGCAGCCCACTACGCATACATACATTAAATCACGTTTTTTCCCCCTGTTTGGGGTTGGCACTCTATAAAATTAAAAAATTACGAGATTACTCCTATCCACTATGGGTATGGTTGTTCATCTTTCTTCGTTGACATAATCGGGGTTTAACAAAAAAAATGAATCACTTGAAAATATATTATTTATACTGTTCGATATTTCAAGTTTTTTTTTTCATTTCATTTTTGGTTTTGAGAGGAAACAAGATGTATGGACGAAAAAAAGGAACATCCTATATGACCTGCTATACAAAATTCTAGAATCAAAGCGTTTATAAAAAATCATTTTCTTAATTATTCTGAAAAGTTGAAGATCAAGAATACGTCCTGTTCTGTTTTTCTTCTTATAAAAAAATTATAAACTGAAACTCTTTTTTATATAGATTCAATTTTGAACAGCAGTTCTTTCTAGATTGAGGGCATATTTTCTAGAAATAATCTAAAATCTAAAAAACGATAAGTTTATGTTGAATAAATCCTAAATGTATGTTTAGTGTGGAATATGTGTGTAGGTGTTAATTTTTCGGGCAAGTTCAAAAAAATCGAGACCCACAAGAAACAAAATGCGAGAATTTCCAGACGAATAAGAACACGTTAAAGAATAGTATCAAAAACGCATGCAGCACATTCAAGATTGTTCAATGACTTACCTCGCACTGTGACTCAACATTATGATATTTCTGGAACAAGATTTATTTTTCAAAAACTAGCATTTTTCAAACAACTGGGGGTATTTTACTTGGTGACAAAATAATTGGAAACTCAACATGAAACAATAAATGACATTGATCCAAAGCATTTCTTTATTTATATTGAGAAACTCAAATTCATCTCTCACCATTTCAAAAAAATGAATTTGATAAATCATCTTTACATTTTACACAAATCAACTTTTTTGCTGACCCTTTTTTGGATTATTTTGTCTTGTATAGATCCTATTATGACTTTTTAATGAGAGATCACACAATACTATCCTCTAATTTTGAGAAAAATCCTTACAAAACCCATTGGTGAGAATCGAATTCGAAACATCTGGTTATCTATTGAATAATTTAGGCCCAATTATTTATCACCCTGTAGAGGATTCAGTCTCGGTAACATTTTTCAACGTACAATTTTTCTTAGTTATAATGATACACGATTAAATCACTTTGTTAACGAGACAACCCTGTATATAATCTATGGATTAAAATGTTTACAATGTCGAAAATTATTCGGGTGAAGAGAAGATAAAGAGCCTGGTGAAATTTAGCGAAAAATAAAATTTACTTTCCAATTTATTTACATTCTACATTAACTACATACAGAATGATTCATTGGGGAATGTAAGTAGTTACTGTAAGATTGTGATTATAAAAACGCTTCATAACTAAAGAAACAGAAGTTATAAAGCTAAATTAGTTAGTAGATCTATCAAAAATTACACAAAATTAGTTTGAATAATAAATAATTGGCATCGTCGTCAATGCTTTATAATCATTAATTATTATGAATTAGTGTGCAATCTTACAGTGGAAAGAGTATGAATACCCTGTATGTTGTTTATAATTAGTATAGTCTGGTATAGTTGAAACATAAATTAATAAATTCCTGTATTCGTAAAAATATTGTGCATTTTCAAAGTGATAAACCAATAAACGATATCCATAGCAGTGCAAATACTTTTATGACGCTCTCAGTGTTACTAAAATTAGCTGACGAATGGGAAAAGTTAAAGACTGTCATCACAATATATCGTTGAAAAATCGTATTTTGACATTGGGTTCATCAAAAACCGTTGACAGCTGCCAAAAGTTAGCTCTAGGTCTATAAATCAGTGTTCCATGTCAAAATCCGATGTTTCATTCTGTGTGAAGTCAAGTAGGTTCTGAGAAGCATGCAGAGTACGCAATACCCTATTATATTCGTCTCTCATGGATACCTAAACTAATCTAACAAGTGAACTGAGAACCAAAAACACCTTCTAATTTCAAAACATTTCCGAATTTTGGTTTGAGCAATCTGGTTATTCACAGTTCACTTGTTGTGCATTTTTATAAAGCCAAATTAGCAAATGATAGTTAATTGGAAGCCTAAAGAACAGACCTTCCCATTGAAGATACGACTCGACTTTCTGCAAAATGAAATGGAGATGACGTAAAATTACTTTATCAACAGAAACAATCCAGGAACGTGGATGAATACGTAACTTTAACTAGAAAAAAACTGAAAATGAAACATACACTTTGATGATCAACAAAGTATGCTACATAATTCACAGAGTGTGACACCAAGAATATGCAGAATGCATACCTGTTCGCCATCTTGAAAACATTTTGGCGTTACGGAACTTCAATTAACATAGTCAGGCATCTGTCAAACTTGCCAGAAGAGATAAATCGACAAAAACATCACGCATAACTAAACATTTGAGCTCATTTCGTACATTAACTTTTTTGACAGAAAGAAGACAAAGTCAAAAACATCTTCTGAAGGTTTTGACATATGTGTGACAGTTCTGAAGTTTTCATCAATATCACCATTCAAGAATATCAAAAAAATCTTCTTTAGATATCAGAAACATCCGAAACATTCAAGGGAACTTTCTAATTAGTTAAGATGAGTCAAAGTTTAGTGGTTGGAAAAGGTCACGAAAAAAACGTTTTACTTCTGTTACTAACCTGAGCAACCTCGTGATATAATCCGGCCAATTATCGGGAAACATGACGAGGAAAAATCCAATGGCGATCAAGACCATTCCTGCTAATTTCATTCCTTCGAAGTTTGCTCCATAGAGAACCACATCCAAAGCTAAAAATAAAAAAAAAATCATCGGATATACCAACCAAAGAACAGGAATCATAATTTTCCTCACCTGCTGATACTGGGACGGCTGTTATAAGTCCTAAAGTAATGAACAGGTCGTAGGTGAGAGCTACACTAAAATTACCCAATAGATTGGCAACTAGAACAAGAATTATCAATCAACAACGAGTTTATACTGGAGATACGATGTTTATCCAATGGGGAAGGCCACTAAGTGATGAAATCCTTCCAAGCCTCTTTTAATCGATGAATAATGATATTGGTTTAGTGTATATCCAATATCAAGAATCGAAATCAAAGCAAATAGATTCTACAGCGTTTTGAAAGCAGAATTTTCATTCGAAATTTAAAAACGTCAGAAATAAGTGGGCGGTTCTATGAGCGTATGACGTGCTACACTCTTAGTCTATCTTTGTCTGTTTCCATATATCTTTCGCTCACACCATGTGTAATGTTGTCAAGTTTACTTGCGCATGACTCCTTATTCCTTTGATATATTTTCTCAAAAACGTATCGAACAGTGATAACTATATCATTTCATGATGATTTATGGAAAAAATATCATTTATATTGTATTCTTTCACATCTTTTATTTCGCGAATAAGTTGTGGTATTTTGGTGCGGCAACACATCAAGATTCACCATGGAAAAATTTTCTATGATTGGTCAGCTCAAGGTCGATGGGCGTGTAGAGTTAAGCACCAATGAGAGCAACCTTTGAAAATGGCGCATGAAATTGTATGTTTGAAATCAATTCCGTTTATTTTATTATTTGATTCATGATATAGACCGATTGAAAAATTATGAATGGTAGTTTTTGGACATACAGAACACGATTATGTATATACTGTTTTGAAAAATTATTGGTCTCCCCCATTGTCCATTGTACGTCCATGAAATCTGTTTGCTGAAAAGCATTACATGCGTTCCAGTGCATTATATAAAAAAATATATTTAATGTCTAACAGGAGAAAACCCAATTACAAGACATGTTGCTATAATAATTGATAATTGACTTTCTCGTCCATTACATTTTCAACAAAATTACATAGCTCAACAAAAAAAAAGAATAATCGAAATACATAATCACATAATTGCCCGATACAATTTTGAAATGAAGTTGATTTCACTTTATATTTGAACTGACCCATGCAGTCCGCATAAATGTCTGTAAGGGAGCACATTCTGAATTGTTTGAAAGTTTCCATCTTCCTTTTGTTTTCAGCTTATCTTATTTGCTAAACTTTCAAAACTGAATTGGCATCAGATATCTACGTGTTATATTGGAAATTGAACTGTGAAAAGGACAATTTGTACTCCTATAACTCAACTTACCTAGAGAAAGAATGCTAGAGGTAAAAAGCGCCGGCCAAGGTAATAATTCCCAACGCATCGTTTCCACTCCCATCAAAAAGAGGCCGAGAGACAGTGGCCATAAGAGTGTGGCGTTCAAAACACCTATGAGAGAGAAGAACAGCGCCACCTGAAGGTGAGAAGCATGAGGTGAATCATAAAATATCTGCTCAACAATAAAAACACCAACACAACATGGGAAATTTTATATATATAAAAAAAATTAATACTTAATATCCTTGGGTAGTTCAATGAGTCACACAGACTATTCTTCTCGTTTGATATTCTAGAATTATGCATAATTGTGTAAATACAACAGTGATATTTATAAAAATAACGAATGAAAAAAGCTTTGTATTTGTTCGAAGAAATGAAAATTGTCATCATATCTTCAAGAATTGCCTTTTTCCATATCAATAAAAAGAAATAAGTCACATTTTAAATGAAATTCATTCACAGAAATCGATGAGGGGTTTTCAAAAGCCATTCGCATGAGAATCCGTCAGTTATGAGAGATATTTTTTGCCAATAAAGAGAAGTGCAACAATGATGAAGTTTTTTTTGGCCTTGGATGTTATCCTTTAACCACACACTTTACGTTAATCTGAATTACCTACTAATTAAATACTAATTTTATTTACCATCACAAATTCCACGATTAAGTGGTTTATTTTCTGTTGTTAGTAAGATTTGAATGCTAGTAGTAAGTTCAGTTGTGTGAGTTTATAGATGAAATTATTTTTTCCGGGGATTCCTTGGCAATTGAAAAATAAATGATCAAATCCGCTATTCCATTGTCATAATGGCAGAGAGGAGATTCAATAATCCCAATTTTATGCAAATGGGCCGGAATGCAACCGTGATTGATTTTGAGACGGGTAATGATAGTCGAATACTTTTTAGGGACATCATAGAGAAATATGTGCGGAACTTCTTTGGGAAATGATGAAGTTTGTCATGCACAATTTTATTTATTTTTTGAAAAATATATCTTTTTAGATATTTTCATTTCAATATTTTTTTCAAGAATATAACTGGTAGAGGTTTAGTTGGTTTCAAGACTAGCCTAAATTGATGACAATTAATGTTTATATATAAATTGACTTAGTTTCCCATTCGTTCCCTACTTTATATTATGTATTTTTGCCGAATTTCAAGGTTTCTAAATCGAAAACAGAACCACTATAAAAAAGCTCCTATCCTATGAACGTCCATTAATTTAAAACCTGTGTGTTTTGAGAAAAATACCAAATAAAATCGAACTGTGAAAGTTTTGATGAACCTCATTTACCTGACCATAGGTAGCGTCCCCTATAACCTTCTTGAATAGCACTTTGTAGACGGCCGATCCAGCTGCGGCAGACGTCGCAAGAACGACGCCTCCCAACGTCGGGCTGCCGGTGATGCCGTCCATGTAGGCCAGCAAAGCGACACCCGTATCGCAGATTATCACAGCCATGATCTGTGGAAATCGTTTTTGGTGATTAATGTTGCAATATAATTCAACTGTCAATTCGAAATAGAATGGTACGTTCTTCCATTTTAAAATTATTTCTTTCATTTCAACGATCAATTTTATTGTTTACAAGTTATATAATGCGAAACCAGATAAATTAATATTTAACAACATTTATACAGGGCTATTCAAATTCGAGTCTATGCATGGGGATTTCGATAACGGTAAGAGATAGAGGGATGGTTAAAAGAGGGCAAAGTAGCATATTTCAGAGGTCAATTATATGGATGAAAAAAATCAATCTGACCAAGCTTCTTTAGTTCTGGAGTTATACAGGAAAAATTGAAAATTTCAAAATTCTTCTTTTGCCTATATCTTCTTATTTCACGAGGATTTTTTTTAATATTGCCACTGCCAGGGTATCGTATAAATTGGGCCACTCACAATTTTTAATTTTCAAATACGGACCTGTATTTTTTAGTCGGTTTAGTTGGTTAGTACGAGATCCACAGCCAACCACATTGAATGTCATAGGCATTTTTCTTCAGTAAAAGAGTTAATAATTAGCCACAATTGAAAAAACACATAAAAAACGCACTAGAGATCTGAGAAATTTTCAACTCAGGTCACATATGTAAACACCAAATGTGTGCCCTAAGCCGCCATATTGTTTTTCGATTTGACAGGTGGTTGGATTGCCTAATAGTCTATGGACATCTCACTTACTCTGATACCGACGAATTGCTCGTGCAAAATGACCCAAGAGAGAAGGTAGACGAAAGACACGTTGGTAGCGAAAAGAGCCATCACATCGGTTGCCAACAATATCCTCAAAGACATTATGTACATGTAGTTGGTGCCCACCCAAAGCAGACAAAAAATGCCGCATCTCATCATGAAACGACCTGCGAAAAGTTGAGTTAGGTTAGGTTCGAATGGAGAATTTGTGACATTGCAATGATTAGAATAGACGATGTTGAGATTTTTATCTTCAATATTCGAGTTTCTGGTGATTCAGAATTATTTTCGTCACAATTGTCATTACTGGGCAGACGTCATATTTTCCATGAATTTCATTCTTAAACTGTAGTTTAGTCGTCTTTTAGATCGTTTGTCTAGAATCTATCGATTGTTTTCAATTCGATATTAAAAAGGAAACTATACAAGGGTTGCTGAGGTGTTTTTTGATGCTGCCTTTGGAGGTTATGTCTCAAAATTCCCAGCTTAGTGATTGTCTGCTGCTTTGACCGTGAGTACTATAACTGTCAAGAGGTAATTCGACCTCGCATTCTGTCAATCTGTCACATTTGCTCACCTGCTGTAAAACCTTTATCCCTGAAATCCTTCATACTCTCCGAAAATATATCGGACATCGATTCGCATTGTCTGTTGCTGAGGCGACACAGAAAATACAGGGGGAAAAAGAGCATCGTCCAGTTCGTGACGAACCAAGTGGTGAAGAAGGGGGCCTGATACGATGCCGTCTATAAGTAAAGATAAATTCAAGAAAAAAATCACCGGTAAAAAATACTCCAAAAATATTTGAGGGTCACAGTGAAAAATATTTGAAAAACAGTCTAGTCTATTGACACTTATCGACATATGACAGCTGAGCATCCACTTGTGACATTTAACGTTTGACATTTGATCGATATGGTTTTCTACGTACTTATGTCCAAAATGATCTCTATTGATTCCAATAAATATAATATAATAATGATTGAATGAAGCAAAAATACATTATCGAATAACAAAAAATTTAAAAAGCTGGGTGACTCCACTGAACTTTCGTTTCAGCAGCGTTTCAGTTCGCGTTAAGATATTCACGTCTGTGCTTTGCTTCAAGTGTTTACTGTCATATGTCAGGTTTTGAATAGAGTTATACTCACGTATATGGTTTGTACAATGGTGAGATTGAGATCGCTAAGATCCTGTGGAAATTGTGGGATTTGGATAGAATCTGCGCTGGGAGTGACATCTTGGGGTTGTCTCAGGTACAGATATTTTATACTGTGTGTTGCTCCAACCCATGAGGCTGTGACGCATACTGTCACCCATATGCCGAAATAAATCTGGAAAGTAATTTTGAATTTATGTTTGAGATGTTTTCGAAATCAGAAATATATTCTAATGAATTAGGATTATTAAAATAAAGACATTTTATTATTATTATTATTATTATTAATATTTCTAATGACGTAGATTGTGTAAATAATGTCAAATTGAAGGGACATTTTTTCAGATTCATAGTACTCGTGATTTTTTGTACAAATATATTTATTTTATAGAATTTTATTTCAATACTTCCAATTAGATATTTTCTGGTTATACTTGGGAGACTTTTTATTATAATTAATTTTATATGACTTATATTCATATATTTTTTATTCCAATTAGAATTATGAACATCAATAACTTGTTTTCTCAGAAAATGTATGAAAAAACGACGAACGGCAACTACGCTTATTCTGACAAGCTGTCACAACATACCAATAATTTATTGCCAACATTGAAAACGTTTTGATACAACTTTGACTCGAATTTCATTTGTTTTATTTTCGATAAGGGACTCTAGCGTACTACAGCACGTTCATGAATGGTTTTCGTTTTAGCGAACACGCAATTTTCATGATAAAATCTGATGCGGAAAGCACGCCATAGCTATATTATTCAGTGTTATCGTCAGGCTAGCCGTACGCGTGTGAATTATTAAGTGTTTGGATCATGAGAGATCTAATTCAATAGGAATTACAGATAAGAATCCGAATCGGTAAGCAATGCTAGGAAATTACAAGAGAAAATGACGTGGACTGGAAAGTTCGTAGGTTGACACATAGACGGCGTTACTTTAGTCTATTTTTCGAATCAAGATAGTGGTGGCAGCTTGCCAGAAAGTGCGGTATTGCCAGTTGTATTTTTATCAACGATACGAGGTTAGTTTATCATTGAAATTGTTTTGAAATATTTATTCGATTCATGAAATTAATACACCATAATTAAATAACTACTGTCGATAACCATTGAACACTTCATTCAATATTCGTAAAAATTTTGAATTTGGAATTAACAAACTTCATTACTAGATCAAAGATTTCTCTCCAAATAAATTTGGCACCATTGTGAGGTCAAGAAAGAATAAACAGACTATAGATCTATATGAATTCCTACTCGAATATAGCAACCAAAAAATAATTTGATTTACGTAGAATTTTTGTGAATGTTTTGGATCAGTTTTACTCTAACAATTTTTTTCTAAGTAGTATTTAGTTTATCGTACTTTATATTCGTTCACGCTTATGAATATTCCATGAAATTAATAACATAGGCACCTTATCAACATGAATAACCTCAGCATAAAATAAAAGAAAACTAAAAACTTACCTACTAAATCACGCACCTAGTCTAAATATCACGCTATTGTTGATTAGTTCTCTAATCATTGAATTAAAATGAGCAAAAACTCTAATGTTTTTTTCATTAAAATTAACATATATATTTTTAATTCATTAACTCCCCCATGAAAAATCTATCATTGAGGGAACACCAAGTAGCAGGGGCAGGAGCATGAGAAGTGTCGTGTTTACATACTCTCACGGTACCTATTTTCCGATCTAATTGGGAAAATAAAATGACTATTTGTAAACTACACATTCTTTTTAAATTTCCTGTATCTATTAAGGGGTTATATACAGTTAGAATTTTCAAAAACACGAGCTCCTTAAATATATTTTTTATTAATTAATCGAAGATTCTTTCTCACATAAATATTTCTTTCTTAAACAATTCAAAGGTTGAAATTCTGGTCAAAACTGATCTTTTGCCTTGAAAAGCCGCCATTTTGTCAAAAAAAATTATTTCGCTTATTACTCTAACAAAATCTTTTTGATTTTTCAATTTCATATGATCCAGTTCAGAGATATACCGAGTGGTCACCGCAAAACGACTTTTTTGAGAGGAGCTCCCGGAGCTCAGCTGTAGCTCCTTTCCAAATTAATATTTTTACTAATACTTAGTCTCAAAATACTGTTAAGAGATACCATAATATTTGTATAAGTTATTAGATCAATAAATCTGAAAGTTTTCTCAGAATAAATTCTGGAAAATTCTCTTTTTTTTCAGCCTTCTTACTGTATATAACCCCTTAAACTATAGTATGAAAAGTATATTATACTGGAGCATATTTTTATAGCGATATTTTTCGATTTCAATCAGTTTTGAAGGTGAAATTTTTATATTTTCAGCTGAGTGAAATTCGATAAATTTAGAATGTTAGAAAGCGTTTTTCGATGTTTTTCATTAAATGAATCCCAATTTACTCTGTATATTTGGTGTAGCTAAATTAAATTTATTATCTACCAGAGAAGAGTTTTCAAAATTGCTATTCCATCATTTTATTGATAGCGGTGATTTGTCTCCAACTTTTTTGCTTTTCCTATATATATTTTTTTTTCATTAAGAAAATTATCTTCTTTAAATAAATAGACTATAGTTGTTGACTAACGTAATTTAATTCTTCACTTATCGATCAAATCTTTTTCTCACCTTCCTGGCAGACTTTGAGCAAAACGACGTCGAACAGTTTTTAAACTTGCTCGCCAAGCCGGTGGGCGTGGGGGCGCCAACGGCGGTGGGCGTGGCCGGCGAAAGGGGTTCGCCCACGGACGAGTCCGCTTGACTGATGACAGAATCGGCGTGGACCAACGGACCGTTCGGTACATTTTCTTCGGCGGCGGTGATGACGACGACGCTGGGCGTCCTGTTGCGACCGCCCCCAACGCCCACGCCCGCTCGAGGATTGAAGATCGTCGGGATGTCCGTCCCGACGCCGCCTTCGAGGGGCATGGCGTCAAGATGTTGTCAAGGCATCAGCCCCGCCCTTTTGGAATTGCTGCAAATTCGTAGGTTTTTTATTTTTCGAAAAAACGCTGAGCCTTTTTGAAATTGAGCAAACGGTGTAGCAAGAATAATTCAATCGATATCTTCAATTCATCAGCAGTGACTGATTATGCATTTTGAAAGTAGTATCAAGGCAAATATGAAATTAAGAATCATCCAAAGAACACTTGTGAAAATACACATGAGACGAATGAGTGTATTTTCCACATTTTTGTTGATATCTCATTTTAGCAATATGGTATGCAAATAGAAATCGATAGGAAATTAAAATTTCGCGTCGGATTGTGTTGAAATCTCATGGTCATTCCATTTGAAATAAGGAATTCATTGGGGTTTGAAATTTCCAAAAAGTAAACTGAAATATCAAACACCCTGTTGAATATTTTGTAAAACTGTTGTGGATACCTGATAGGATACTCTTTCATTAATGTGTATACAGAGATTCAACTGTCTATCATGAGAGTTGTACAAAATACAGACATTTTAGTTAGTCAGCTGATCCTTTAGAATTTTTCGAAAAAATGGAATATCTCAAAAACAAATCACGATAGAGGAGCGATTCAAAATGCAACCGATCCAGAATTTTACGTAGAATTCGAAAATATAAAAATAAACAGGGTGTTCCATTTGAAAAAACAAAGTTGATATCACTTCCGGTTTGACCGGAAGTAATAACAGCGTATTGAAAATATTTTGGGGAAATAGATCACATTGAGCTGTAGCCACCACAAAAATTTCAAGTTGATATTTCTTCTAGTTCTCCATAAACCTCTAATGAATTAGTTAGGTGAATCACACTGTATATCTGCTAGATAGCATTTTGAAAATAATGAATCCTAACAACTTTGTATTTTTCGTTATTCAATTAACATTCCTTCTACTAATCGTAAATAGAATTAGCATGTCAATCTACGCTTTAGTGGTAAAAATAGAAATTTAGAATATCTTGACTGCATCCAGAAACAACTTTACTGACGATAAAAGAGTATTGGTTTTATACTGATTTCTAATTTTTCTGAATTCGATATTTTGAACGAAATGAAATAAATAATGACATTGGAATAAGATTTTCGATTTTATTTTTGCCAACAATTTAGGAAAATTGTTTTTTTAAAGTAACTTTGATTATCATCATCATCAGCTTATATTTACATGTATTATTTTTTCAGTTGATGCGATTTTTCAAACTCAATAATATTTAAGTCCATGACCCACAGAAGTGAAGAGAAAAAATTGTTTTCAGGTACCTAATTTTATCAAAAATAGTCTCAGATAATTGAAAAGTAGTCGCATGTTCAAATTGAAATCGTTTGGGTGGTAATTTCAACTAAATTCTACAAATTAATATCACAAGACAATCATAAAAAACTTAAATTTATACAGGGTGTAACTAAGTGAATTTTTGATAGTAGAAAATGTCATTTTAATTCTGATATTCTAACTTTTTTAGTGCTTGTGAAAAAAAATTGGAAATAAACTTAGCTACCCCCTTCAAGGGGCTGTATTGGTTACTTTATACAACAAATAAAAAATATGTAATTTCATTGGTACATTCTTATTTCATTTTATTCTTATTTTCTGTGTAAACTAACCTTTTTTAGGAAGAAATGAAGTTTCTTCGTATGAAAGAAGATGTTTTCCGATGATGAATCGCCCTCTGAAATGTTACACCCTGTATAACAATACTTTTGAATTTTTTCGATGTGTCAATTGAAAGATATAAATACAGTGCAATGAATTCGGAAGAATATACGAAATGAAGAAACTAAAGAACGATAAACAGTACAAAAAATATTCACAACAAATTTTATCTGGGTCAAACTATAGTGCGATAATCTAAAAATAAATCGGGTAATTTCCCCCGACCCTGTATATCATAAAATATCGAACATTTCAATGAACCGACCCCTTCACATATTGCACCCTCCCAACCCCTTATTCGTCTCAGCAAGACATCGATAAAACAAAACGTCCTCGAACCAAACAATCGAACTCCTTACCTGCGATTCCTCGTCGTCGCCTGCTAGATCGAGAAGAACGTACGGCGTGCGGTCGTTTTATGGATCTTCCGGAAAGGCGTCCGGAATGATTCCCGCGGGAAGTAAACACCACGGAGAGGCACTCCGAACACGCGAACGACGCCTGTAGGCGTCTGGATGGACGAACGGGCGTCTCGATGCCGCTCTGGACGTCAAATAGCGTCGTCGTCGGCGCCGCGAGAAGAACCACCGTGGAAGAGGGGGAAAATCGTTCGATTCGACGCGTGTACGAGGGGTGGTGAATGTCTAGTTACGGGGGTTTTTCGGAAAGTTTTCGAAAATGAGCAACTACGGATTTTTTTTTCTACATTGATTATCCAATGATGTTCTTGAAAAATGCAATCCAAAATATCAGTTATTTTTCGAAAAATATTACTTTCAAGCTCTTTTTCATTTTGTAAAAGGCGCTTTTTGGAAAAACTGAAAATCCCCCGGTATATCTGATAGGGACTAGGTGGTTGGTTTTAGGACGAGCCTAACTTGATGACAATTTTAATTGAAAAAAAATGCAAATGAAGATTTTTACCTATTTGTTGCGTACTTTATGTACGAAATTCTTAGTTTTGTAACTAATCAACATTTATTTCATCATCAAATGCATAATGGATTTCGTCAAATATTCAACGAATCATACTGGGAACATTTGATATTGAAGACGTGGCACTACCACAACTCCGAGTAAAGTATAGTATTTATTTAACTACGTTACATTCTTCAAATGTTTGTAGCAAGTCAAAAAAACAATCATAGAAAAAGAAAAGAAAAAAGTATGCCAACAACTAAATAAAGAACCTAATCTCAATATTTAGCTGGAAACTTTCAGGCATCAACAAAGAATATGTTTCAAATAAATTCTCATCTGTTTATGTAAATATTTATTCAGAAAATGTGTGCCCACAATTTGATACTTACATGACAACTGATAGATTTTTCAAAATAAACATTGCTTTTGTTATTTGGATTTTCTGAAGTATGGAATAGAAATTTGAAAAAGGAATATATCCTATACTTATTTTAGATCAATGATTCATTGATAGTTCTTACCTTGCATGAGGTCTATACTTCTTGTTCACCTAGAGGATTGAAAGTATGCATTTATTCACCAAATTTGTACTATTATTCAATCAGAACTGCTTGAACTATAATCACATAAATGCAAACTATTAATTTTAGGTTTTTTTGGCTCTTCTGTGACAACAGCCTCAGTAACTTTTCTCTTTGGAACAATGCCTATACTTCTTTTACCACTACTCAATAATTTCATGGCTTTGTCTTCCTTCTTCCTTGAGAAATTACTAGTTGGTAATGAAGATTGTGATATTATCTCCTTCCTGATGGATTCTGTGTTTTCTGATATGCTCTTTGAAGGTTTCAGCTTCATACTAAGCAAAGAGGCCATTTTGCGATCTTCTTCCCTCTCAGCTAACAAAGGGATATCTAAGCTGGATTTTTTCAACAGTGCCTTATCTTTAGCTGATTTTTGGTGAAGTTCGTAATTCGTTTTCTACAAGAATGGGTCTCAGAATAAAATGAAGATTTTGTTGTTATACAAACCCTAAATTCAGCTCGGAGTTTTTGATTAGCTGTGAAAGAGTCGGACCAAACATCTTCATTCCTGTTGTATAATTGGGCCAATCTTGGCTTTGCAGTGTCTCCAATACTCTGATCCTGGCTTCCGTGTTCTAGTTTGAACATAGAATCATCAAATAGTCTTTTCTGGGTTTCTTTGGTTTCTGGAACCACTTGGCCATTTTTAGTTGGATCCCATCGATTTTCTTGTCTTCTAGCTCCAGATTGTATGACATAATCCAAGTTCTGTAATAAGCCTTTCCTACATCAAATCATATATCTGTAATTACTCAAACTCCTTACTGCAGGATCAGCCCGTATCACAAAATGATTATCACAGAGGTGACATTTCATCTTGAATTCATAAATTGGGGTGGTATAGTACATTCCAACTTTGGTTTTCTCAGCATTATAACGTACACCCATTCCTATGTGATTCTTACATTCATCACACCAAATATTGTAGGGCATTTCAAAACGAATAATGATGATGCCTTTGTCGATTTTTCTGGCCCTTTCTCTCAAGGCATGAGTGCCCAAGAATTTATTCAGCCCCCCGACTCTTGGGTCGTAGTCAGGGGGGTAGTATTTGTTGACACCCTTTCGTTCACCCATTATGGATTATGAATAATGTCGAATTGAACAGAAATAATAACAATTATCTAACCTATCTTTACTGTCAAGTGCTTCTTCTTATTTTCACTCTGTGGCATTACCACAGTTCAGACTTTAGAGCCATAGACTTATTGGTTTTGACCCATCTCAAGAGGTGGGTCGGCGTGAGCATGCAATTGTCAAGCGTGTGTCAAGCACTTAACAGCAAATATGGCGACGACTGAGATTCCACATTCCACTTGAGTTTATTTTTATGACGCACAGAACCAAGTGGAACGACAAAATTCGTGGTCGTGAGCGTGATCGTTGTATTGGTTGTGAACGCTTACCTAATGGAACGCACCTATGATATATGATCTGTGCCAGGTGCAGATGTTTGACAGTGTAAGAACAATTGTATAAATATATATAAATATAAATAACAAGAAAATTATAATTCAGTTCCATTAATCATTTCATGTGAATTCTCTACTATATCCAAAATATAGTTATTTCATTTTAATTCAAGGAATCTGGTACATCTGACAAAATAGTTGACTCTGGTAATCCCCGAATTTTCTTCAGAGGTGGTTAACAAAGGAGCTGTGAAAGTTATTGGGCCTACTTTTGGATATCGGCAGCTGAATGAAAAGTACGTGAATGTTAAAATCAGAGACACATTAGGCATATGACTTGGGTTTACAGGTTCATCATTCAAAATAAGGGAAGAACTGTTCAAAATAGTGTATTCAGCATGAGTCTGACATTTCTCAATCCTTTTGCTTTTGGGCTCATGGTCGTGGTAGCTGTAGGGACAGTCGCTTATAGTGTATGGTCAGCTAATCAACAACAGACAAGTTACAGTCATTCACGTAGCAGTTATGAACCAAGATATTCAGTACCTTCAAGAAGAAACACACTAAAAAAGAACAAAAAGTAAGTGTTTGTCTTCTTCACCACAGTATCTGCAAAAGCAAATACTAAAAAATGTGATGAATATTTATTATAGGAAGGAAGAATATGATATTTGCTCTATCTGCCTGGATCCCGTGAAAGGAATTATGGCGATTCTTTCTTGTGATCATTGTTTCCATAATAATTGTATAACTAAATGGGTGAGAGTTAATAGAAATTGTCCAATATGTCGAAAAGAAATTGAGCAACAGGAATTACAATAGTTACTTTGTTATGACAACAGTTTGTGTTTCTTGAATTTTGTTTTTGTATCAATATAAAATAGGAAGTGTAAAATGTACTAACATTGAGATGGTCATGATTTCTTCGTACTCAGTTTCATTGAAAAGTTATTCATGTAGTACAAAAATGTTTATTAATTCATATTGAATGAAGTAACATAATTTCTATATGAAATCTAATATTTTGATGAATAAATTGGATGTGGAAAATAATAATTGCTGGTTTTTACTTTAAAGACCTCACCTAAACCTAATTCAAATCTATAATAGTTGTCACAAGCAAAAATATTACTAAGACAAAAACAGAACACCATTTATTGTGATGACTCAGTACAGAAGCAGTAAAAGTTTTGACACAATATACTTTGATAGAAGCAACTTCCCAATTCAGAAATGATTCTAGAATACAATTATCGAGTAAGAGTATTACTAATAATCTCTCTGGGGTAAATGATAATACATATTATTTTTCATTATTGTATTGAATATGATTTGTTTCAGATTCATGATTTTCATTTTCATCATACTGCTAACAACATACCTGATTTTGACATATTCATGAAGCATTACATCAACATTGTCTTAATATAAATTTTTTATTTATAATGGAATTCTCATACTTATTTAAACTAACACTAATAGATTCCTATAGGTGGGGGTCCTCCAAATACAAAGCTCCATGAACTTGGGATGGAAATGTCTTTAGCAGAATCAGACAATTCCAAAATGAGTAATAATTTTGAGAGCATTGTATATGCATCTGGTCTATTATCTCCTTCTGAAACATACTTCAGAAGAAAGGTGCTCTTGAGAGAAGTTGAAAGCACACTATACAGTCCAAATGCAAAACTAGATCCAGTGAGAATATACTTTCCATTTGTATCTTCCTTCAATGATAGTATATCTTTGGATGCCATAACATCACTATTGCCTTCATTACTCAAACAAGCAAATTTGTTCCCATTGATTGCATGTAATTCATAATCAAAGGCACTAGCCAGAATGATCACCTTGTGGACACCTAATATTTGCAGTTCACTCTGAAGATCTTTGAAGAACTTGGTTGCCAATTGGTTATCTATGGTTGAGCGAAGTTGAATTATTGCTAGTTTCAATTTCTCATTGACATATAATTCACTAGCAATACACACATCGGAAGAATCAAACCCATAGGGATCACTTCCTACTGATGGTAATATTGCAGGATGCCATAAAGTGCCACATTTTTCAAAGTTGTAAGTTTTTATTAGCAAATCCACTGTTAGTTGTGGGACATTTCCTACTGACACACTAGGAATAACTATAGTAAAACCAGTCAAATTAGATATTTTATGGTTGAAGTTTATCATACTGAATTCGAAAAAAAACTCAATTCAAATAAATCTTGATTTTTTGAAAATCATCGATGAATAGATTCATAGAACTTAGTCTTACTTTGCTGACAATAATGACAATGACAATCATAAGTAATCAACAAGATATTATTATGGTTTTAGAATCAACCACTAGGTAGAGCTTGTGACCTTGCATCCACTACAAAGGAGATCTTTCAATAATATAATATAATATAATAATGTAGATTTATACTTGTAACCACGAAGTATAGATATATCTATACTTCGTGCTTGTAACCTAACGGCCAGTTCACATTGCTGAAATTAGAAATTCATGCATTATGCGACCTCTATTATATTACATTGGAACGGAAACCAATCACGTGACCATATTTCCACATCTCCACACTAACAGAGTAAATATACCACAGAGTACTCTGTGAATATACTCTTTCATCTAGTCTCCAAGAAAGAGAAGAAGAAGGAATTAATTTTTCAATGTCAACATATTTTTCCAAGGCAGTGAGAGATAAAATTGCTTTTTTCTATTATATCTATAAAATTCCCAATTATGGATCGAGAAAGACGTAGCAATGCGGGAAATCGTATGGCGAAACTATTGGACGAAGAAGAAGAATGCCAAGATGACTTTTACAAATTGAATTATGGTGGTTTTGACGAAACAGAATCTGATAGAGAATATGAGTAAAGTATTGCATTAACATCAAACGCAAATGTACCTCTCAGTTCCTCTATTTCAGGGCTGAAGAAGAAGGAGATGACATTGTAGACTCTGACTTCAGTATTGATGAAAACGATGAACCAGTATCAGATGCAGAAGGTGAAGAAACTCAGAGGAAAAAGAGAAGGCTGGTTACTAAAGCTTACAAGGTAAACTACAAATTTACAAGTGATAACTCATATAAAAAGTGATTTATTTGCAAGGAACCAATTCCATCACAGAAAAAAGAGAAGGAGGCACCTAAAACAAAACAGCTTATACCTAAGGCAAAAATTAGTAGTCACCAACATAATGTACAATTATTAGGTAAGAATGTTAGAATGATTGAGGGTGTTTTATGAATCAAAGCCATATATATTACATATTTTTATTCAAGGTAGAAAATCAATTCGCAAATCTACATTAGCAAAAACTGCAGAAACTGCTCAAAGGATAAAAGTAAGAGATCAGGAGCAAAGAAAAAAAGTGAGGAGAACAATAGTTGAAGAATGGATTCCTACACAACAGGAACTACTGGAAGAAGCCAAATACACTGAACAGGAAAACTTGAAGTCTTTAGAGAAGTATCAGAAGATGGAAAGCGAAAAGAAGACTAAGAGACCTTCCAAGAAGATATATTCTGGACCAATGATCCAGTACAGATCAACAAGAATGCCCATTATTACAGATGAAGATAATAATGAAGAGGAGTAAGTAAAAAATGCCACTTGAAGTTTTATAGAACGAATATGTTTTTTCAAGTGTTTTGAAAAATGAAGACAAAAACCAGAAAAGTTGTGAAAGGACTTTCATCACTATTCTGAATGATCCTAATGATGTTGTGTTCAAAAAAATTTATAACATCAAACCACCACCTGTTCGGCCTAAAAAGCTGAAATGTGCAGTGACAGGGTAAGTTTCACATGACAAATTTATCCAAAATGAAATAATGTTGAATGTATTTTCAGTAAGCAGGCTAAATATATAGACCCAGTTACTTGTGTCCCATATCACAACAGCACAGCTTTGAAAATTATCCAACAAGCTTATTATAACTATCTGGAGAATAATGGAGATAAGAGCAATCCAAGAGTAGCAGAATTTCTCAAATGGCTGTCTCAGAATAAGAAGAAGATCAGGAGTGACTTGGTTGTACCAGAACAGAAATTATTTTTTCAATAAACTCAAATTATATATGAAATATTTGATTCCAAAAAGTAGCTTGTCTAGCTATAAAAATATCCGAATTTACTCACCTGGTACAAGCTGGAGTTTTTCATTTCTCAAACATTAAAATAATTAGAGTTTCAGAGGTTTTCCTTTCATTTACATTGATATGTGATTGAATGATTTTCATTTATTTGTTCGAGGTAAAAAAAAAGTCGTGTGAACGCTACAAAATATATTTAATGAGTTTGTGCACAAATCATACATACCATAATCTCAAAATATGTTGAAAAAGCCACACGACCGGCGACAAATCCAAAAAGTACAACAAATAACATCAAATAGTATTAATATGACACATAAATCATCTTAAAAATTAATAATATTCATTCGATATTTCAATAATTAGGTATATAAGCTACCTTATCAACAATTAATGCCATCTTTAAACTCTGCGTAGGACATTAAAAATGAGTTTGATGTACAAAACTGATTGAGAAGCCGATGAAAGGCATTCAAGGCACTGTATATTATGTGCCTAAGTACATTAAAAATAGCAAAAATAAGATTTCTTGTAAAAACGTTCAAAATATTCCAACAAATTGCACGGCAAAGGCTAATAAACTTTTTGTATTGCACACGTCCAAATGTGATCAGAGTATTTCGTCTCTGGTTACACCAAAATTATTGCTACCTTGGACGGAAAGTATTTTGAAGAAAATCTAGAAAAATATCGTCAGATCTTTACTTATTCGGTAATTCTCAGATCATACGCTCCAATTATTGTTTATGTATATGATTGCCACATGAATAATAAGAACAAAATTATTTTTCATTATAAATTCCCAACCAATGGTTATTACTTATTTACATGTTCAATATATTTTACTACAATGTGCCCCAAATTTATCCGAAAATACAAGTGTCCATGAGAAATTGTACATTCAATGAAGGCATGGGACACACTGTAAATATACTTGAATTGAAAACAACAATATAGACTCTTTCTGATAGATAAATTATAATTAGAATATAGATAATTTGTTCGTATTTTTTGGTTACGAATTTCCAACAATGTCAACTGAATTTTGAATTGTAAATACAATTTAAAGATCCTTTATGAAAATAAATCGTGACAATGTTTAAAACGTACCTTGTATAAATAATTATACCTACTTTTAAGTCACCTAAATAAATACTTACCTACAATTATAAAATTTTAGAGGTTTCTTAACGGAGTGCCCTTCAATTCTTAACTAGATTGTGATGACAATACATCATTACGTAACAAATTTTGGATTCAAACTAAACTGGTCAAAGAATAATCAACAATTTCTCCAAAAATATAAACGTTTTCAAATCATTCAGTTGCACTCCTATGTGAATTTAAATATTTATTTTTCAACAAAGATTTATTGTTCTTAATAAAATTTAATGTCGATAAGTGACATTATCTCATTCTGGGTAAATAATCCGGTTCAAATCAAGTTATAAATTAACGGACACTGCAAATTAGTCTTTCCAGAAAAATTTAATAAGTACAATATTGTAGACTTCTCTACAAGAAAACCAAACGTGAATGAATTTAAATTTTTCTGGTAGTTTTCCCCCCCCTTTTTTTTTCTATAAATATTATTGGCACTCACAAAATGGTTTGTACTTCACAGAAGAAAAAAAAACAAGATATTAGTAAATTATCTTTTTTTAAATCGATAAATACTCTATTTGCCACTGATTTGAAAATGAATCTGCAAAATTCTAGTGTACAAATAAAATTGTGATGAAATGTTGTGCTTTTGTATCTCAAAATTCGATATCTTGGCCGACATAGAATTTTGGCAGATTAATTTTCAAAAGCTGTCAAGTGCCTGCAACGTAATAAACAATAGTACAAAATTATCAAGTATTGATCCAGATCGATTGAATAATTGGCAAAAATAAAATAATGTATATTTGAAAAATAAACTAATAACAAATCGAATTAAATCGATTATAATAAAATTGCGTATCTAAAACAGTGAGACTCTCTATATATTCATTTTTATTAGGAAGCAGAGGCACTGGACTTGTTATTAAACTAAAAAATGATGGTTAATAAACAATTCCAAACAATTTTAGTACACAAGTGAGGGCCAAATTATCTACCATAATCATTATCACAATAGTAGTCTGCTGATCAAGTTGAAAGGAAGAAATATAAAAATTGCAGAAATTTTTCGGTGGAAATGATTCCATCAACTACCTTGCTTACAGCTTTAGGTGTCAAACGAAATAATCCCAAAATGATGTAATACTGTGACAGAGACTATACGATAATGGTTATAATACATAAACTGCCCCTAAAAGTATTCGATGACAATAAGTGAAAAAAAAATGGTTAGTGATGTTTTAAGGTTAGACGTACCGCTACCCTTGTGGCGTGGTCCGGCGCTTCCGAATTTTTCGTTAGAAGGAGTGGCGCAGAAGGATGTTTGTGTGTGACGGGGGTTAGCACTCCAACAAAGCCTAAGGCCGGCCAACCGAGTTAACAAGAAAAGAAAAAGAAAACAGATTGTTAGTATTTTTGGTCATAGCTCTGCGCCGATTAGGCGCCATTTCGTTGTCAACGATCTCGATGTCATTTTTTAAATTTTATCAGTTGCGCAACTACGATGATTGAAAACAAAAAATTATACCAAAAATACAGCATTTCATTTGAAAAATAATATAAAATTCAACGACTGAACTAGAGCAAAAAATGAGTGAATTTTTTCAGTCTCCATTATATTAATATCGAATTTTGCCCACCCAGTACATATTTTTCATACAAACTAATGATGACTTATGGATGATGAAAATAATTTCGAAGATATAGAGCTAAAAGAAAACTTTCATTCAAAATATTCCTGAATATATTATACTAAAATAGAAAATGTGAATTGTAATGTCAAAAAATAATGGGGGACCCAGTATAGAATTTTCCAATCAATTTTTTCCAGCGAAAACATTAAAAAACATTTTTCTCTCATTGTCTTATCGGTTCAGGCTTCTTTTCTGGTATTCGTCTTATCCACCTGATTTGGCACCATGCGACTTGTACATGCGCCTCAATGGTGAATTCGAGATAAAATAAGAAAGGACATGCATTAAATAAATATCAAATAGTTAAAATACGAGTTTTGTATTCGTTTGAATGACATGTAGTGCAATAAAGAATTATGTTTCGATTGAGGTCTTTGCAGAATTTTTATTTTGATAACTTCGCAGCATCTAGAATAATTATAAAATGGGGTAGGGAGGACATCAACCGATTTTCATAATTCAATATTTTACAACATGTAATCAAATGACAGCGAGATCAATGACAACAGAAAAAACACGTAAGTATAATCTAAAATATGCAGCATATAGTCGGTGAGAGTGTTCTATATTAGAAACTATATTAAAAAATATGCGTGCTAGTTTTCGAAAAAGTGAACTGTTTTTTGCTTACCAATGTTAAAGTTTACGACCGGCTATTAGAATAAAAAAGGCTTTGTTATTTATACTGTACAAAATATGGTTAATGCAATTTTAATATAGTGCTATATGGAACACAATCATACGTTATATCATACCAATCATTCATTCATAAAATTAGTGAACTTGGCCAACATTGTGGAATTAGAAAGTTATGAAATAGTATGTTAATTGCAAAGTTAATTCTAAAAAAGTGCTCATTATAAATCCAAATCATTCGGGAAGTTAAAATAAAATAATATTTTTTGTTTCATATAAATATATTTTGTTCCACATTGGCGCAAGTCAACAAAACAACATACAAAAAATATATGATACTATATAAAAGTGTATTAATCTAGCGAAGAGTCCCTTCGAACATTTCTCAAAACAAGGAGGGACTCCACCATCCTAAATTTAGCGTACTGGGTGAAAAAATTACGATTTTTTCACGACTTCCTATAACAATGACGGCAACATTCGTGATGAATTGTTGCGCCGATAAATATTTTGTTCGAGATTCAATGTAGGAAAGAAGGACTACAATCCTAAATAAAGATACTTTAAATAAATAAAAATATGTAAAAACGTAAAAAAAAACAGGCGCGAGCCCTTTTTAGACTAGTTATCACACGGCGTGATGTTTAGTGAGGTACAAGGTAAATATAAATAATTACTTAAATCTAGACGTGTCAGACACGTGTCACTGGTTCCCATTCTTTTTTTGCTCACGAAAAATTGATAATCGTTTCACCGGTAATTATTGAATAATCGAGAGATCCCTATGGGTGTATATGGTAACCTAAATCTGTCCTAAGCCAATCCTTCTTTCCTTGTCAATTTAGCAGAACCGTGTCCTTCATAACCCGCATAAAAATGTACACTCTGTACTGCTAAATTCCCATGGACAAAATAGCACACAATATGTAATCTCTGAACTACACGTACTAAATTATTATAATAATAAAACGATGAATATATTATGTTCATATAAGAGTATAAAATTAGAGTAGATAAATAGTATATAGACCACACTGATTCTCATAGGGACGAACATCTGAAATAAAATAGAAAAACAATCAACTAACCTTGTCATATTTTGGGGTTTATGAGAGGGCACCCGCCCTTTGGTAGGGATGCTCCCTTATTTGTCCCAAACGACGTTGTTTTGCAGCTACACCTATACAGTTCATAATATTAACTCTCAACTCCCTTTCCATGGAAAATCCCAAACAAAAGCAACAGTTTTTTTCTTTCTTTTCAACCGATCCAGAACAGCGTACAACAAAAATTGAAATTTGCCCACACAAAATATATTTACCGTCCAATTAGTCCAAAATTAATACTTCACAGTTGATAATAATCAAACTAATTCGATTTGTGCTCGATTTTTCAAACTGTTGCGGCCCCAGACCAGAATAAGGATTTTTGAACTATATTTCCCTTAATCACACTTACGTTGACGTCCAGAATTTGGTATGCTATGAGAGGTAAACGAAACATTTCAATTGAAAACTTTGCCACACTGAATTTGACTCGTGTTAATAAGCAGGGATCCTATAAAATTCGTGCCATCGTATTCACTTTTTTATTGATGACACATCGTTGTAGGACACTTTTTTCGTGAGAAATTACCAACACCAGGTGTTTAGTTGTTATGGTCAATTTTTTTGGATGCTCGCCACAGTAGTCTGGGGGTTACTGATTAATTTTATTATTACTGATTTTTTGCGGTGACAGAGTTCAATTTTTATCATTGCGTTATGTTCTCGGTTTTTTTCTTACCTACTCCTACGATATACTACTTTGTAGCTACTCAAACAATTAAAGCATTGAATCATAAAATAATTTAACCTACTTGTTTGAAGAACTATTTCCGGAGAAATATTGAAAAATAAAATTGTAAATGCATGCAAAACGCTCGAATATAGTTCTGGTAGATGTGGTATTTACACGAATATAAAATATATGTTGAAAAAACAGAAATTTATATATTTGAAAATGGCAATAAAAAGAAAAAAATGACTATCACTGGTATGACCAGATGCACGATTAACGTACATTAAATAAAATAAGTATATTGTATAATAAAATATTCAATCTATGACTTGCGATTCGAATCTTTGTTCATTCAACATAAATAAAGGTTGTTTTAATTCGAGACACGAAATTCTGTTTCCTGAAGAAACAATGGGAAGACCACTAATTTTCCAAAACAGGATAATTGTGTTCTGTATATCCGAAAACTATCATGAAATCAGTTATCACTCAGCGATACGTTTTTGAAAAAATATATCAAAGGAATAAAGAGTCATCCACAAGTAAACTTGACAACATTACACATGGTGTGAGCAAAAAATATATGGAAACAGACAAAGATAGAGTTAGGGTGTAGTACGTCATACGCTCAAAGCACCGCCCACTTGTTTCTGGCGTTTTTAAATTTTGAATGAAAATTCTGCTTTCAAAACGCTGTAGAATCTATTTGCTTTGATTTCGATTCTTGATATTGAATATAAACTAAACCAATATCATTATTCATCGATTAAGAGAGGTTTGGAAGGATTTCATCACTTAGTGCTCTTCCTCATTATATCTTCATCATCTCAAAACTGAAACAACCCATATCTATCTTCAATGCAATGCATTCCATTACCACTATTGCTGCTAGCCTCACAAGTTGTTGATTCTCGAAATATCGAAAATACTTGCCAGACAGGAATAGCGGTCGTGGATCGAAGAAACTTCGCTGATAATACACGTTTCTTCGTGAGATTACGTGTGGATACGTACAAAATATCCTGCCTAGTCAAGTATCACAGAAATATAAAATGTAAAAAGTAAATGTCGTGACTAACTTGAATTTCATTCCTAAATGGTCGCGCGAAATCATGAAATGCTCTTCGTGAAAATGACACTTTCCAAAGGACACCATTTAAGGAGAGATATTCACAAATGTTCAAGTCTACTTTTTTTGATGACACAAAAATATTAAACTACGAATAACAATAATCCAAGCGGTAAAATAGTAAGGCTGTGCGATACTTCGACTGTCTAACATGGCTCTAGGCTCGTCTATTTGACATCTGCCAACTCCATCTCTTGTCACCACACGAAGCGCATGCCTCGCTTTATCACTAGTCCTTTTCAAAAATAAAAAAATCCCAAGACGCACAGCCTTGATACGAACATCCAGAGACCACAACCGCCGATCTATTGAACGAAAAACACAGCGAATAAATTATTTTCACTTCGTAAACATTCATTTGACAGGAGAGAATCTATAACAGCGTACGAAGTGTCTTTTCAGCACTCCAAGAGCCTTCATAACTCAAGGTTCTATCTGAATTCCTGGGATTTCTCACATTTTCCCCGACAAATAGAAGGCTTTTTAGGATAAAAAGAAAAATTTCTGACTGTGAGGTCGCCACTCACGAAAAAGCAAGTCCCAAACACACTGTGTTTTCCATTCAACAGTTTTCGGCGTTCCCTTCTAAGTACTAGTACATAAGAAAAAAAAATTGAGGAGGTTAAGACCATGTGACTAAACCTGGTTGTTATTCTGTACGGACAATTCAAACGCGATTATTCTAAACTGTGTTTTTAAAAATTGTTGACAGTTATTGAGGGGCTACAGCAAAGTGACACTTTGAAAAAATCGAGTTTTTGTAGTTTATTTTTTTTTCAAAATTTCATCACCCTGTATAAAAAGACAAGAATTTAAGGACATACATTTAAAGGAAATTTTTTTCTTGAAATGTGTCAAGAAATCACCTCTTCAAATATTAGCATGTCTTTTAGGAATACCCTATATTTACTGTAAAATGACAAATGATCTTTTAAGTTGGTTGAGAATTGTCAATTTGGCATTAAACGACCATTCCACCCAAAAAAACGACCAATTCACCCAAAAAACTACACTTTTTTCCAGAACCACGTCATTTTGTTATTTTTAGATATTTTTTTTAAAAATTGTAGGTCATTGTAATAGAAGCACCTTCAACTTTAATAATCTCCTTGTTTTTTTTTTTGTTCAAGTTCCTTGGGGAAATTTTTTGGCACCTCGACCACAAACATAACTCGTTATTTTTCAACATTTTTGTAGAAAAAAATCTCAAAATATAGCTGAAAATTAACATTGTTGAATTCAAAAGACTTTCTTTTGAAAAAATCGCCTAATTCTTCATTGGTTACTCTGGTATAGCCTCTTAACCGATTGGTGTGAAATTTCGAGAGAATTATCTATTCATTATTCAAAAAATGAACATACTATTCTAGATGATTCGTCATAATAAAATATTTTTTATAAGTAAAAAATGTCAAACGAACAATCCAAAATGGTTTTCTCAATATTAGAGGTATATCTCTCAGGGAATCTCGAGAAAAAATCAAAATACCAGGCTCACATGGACTCCCCACCTCAATATCATTCGCCGCCATATTCAGCGCGCGAACAACCCACCCGAATGATCCGCAGTGGCGTACTCAGCCAAGAGGGGCGAGGCGGCCAGGGCGGCGTAGTTGCTGTAATCGGCGTAGGGCGTGGCGTAGATGAGTTGGTGGGGATCGGGCGGCGACAGCAGCGAGCCGGGCGGCGCCGAACCGTTGAGAATGGAGGCGGCGGTGGTGGGGACGGACATGCGCGGCGAGAGGATGAGCGGCGCCCCGAGCGGCGTCTGGGCGGATCGCATCGGGTTGCCGAGGCCGCCCATGCCGGGCGACAGCAGTCTTTGGGTCTCCACGGAGGCGGCCAGACGGCGCCATTCTTCGTCGCTGCACGCTGGAATGAAGAATTCTACTGGCGTGGTTAATAAAGGTGGAAATTTTCGGTTCGTGAGCGAGCAGAGAAGTGGAGGTTTTAATTCGAGAAAAATCAGTGGGGATTCATACAAAAACGAATTCCAAACTATCTAATTTGAAATGAGAAAATTCTTATATGTTATGTTCTAATAAGCTGACACTTCTTAAAAAGAAGGTTTATTGTTCAACAGGAGTAATCCCAATTACAAGACAAATACAGCTGGTTTACAGCTATGCATAAGTATAAGTAAATAGAATAAAAATATAGCATGGATGATCAGTAGAATAATAGAATGATATATTATACAAACATTGATACATACAAATAATAACAAAATAAAATAAGATAACATATACTGTAAACTTTTAATTGAATTGGCAGTGAACAAAGAGTTGCAACACATTGTAGATATATATTACCCCTTTATGAGATGACAAGAGGTTGTGATTAGATTGCAATTGTAATTAGACTTGCCCATTGATTAGTTCGTTGCGAATTACAACAACAAAATCGGGTCATTTTATATTTAATTCTTCTTCCTGTATCGCGAAAATCCACTTTTCCCAAGCTACGAACATATATTACACCAAAGTATGACACGAAAAAGACAAACAATTATAGTACACAGAATGTTTGACAAAATATATCAATTAACAATGAAAGCATTGTGGACCAATTGAACTACTCTTCAACAATTGCTTTATTACTAATTATCTCAGCGTTTTTTAAGCTTAATCCAAAAATCATTCTGTGTACCAGTTTGACAAATGCCATATACTGTGGTATTTACCTGCCACTGATGCTGCTTTCGAGGTGGAATCCCTGTATGTTCCATTGATGATTGCCAATTCCATGAGTTGCCTCTTTTTCAGTTCATCTTCTCCGTCGGCTTGCTAAATTTAAAAATAACAACGATAACAACTTCTTATCAACATATATTCGGACGATTATACACTTCACCTTGAGCCACTAGTTTAGAATCGAAAAATGAATAGTTTCAAGTATAACTGCCTAATTTTTGTTAAAGAAAATTTATTGTGAATATGGAGGTATGTAAAATTATCTTAATCTCCAATCCTGAACAATAAATTTCGTTCGAAAGTTACCCAAAATTCAAAAAGTACAATGATGTATCAATGAGAAAAAAATACAATCGAGATAGTTTGATACACTTTTGTATTCTTCATACTTACAGGCACTAACAACTTTTTGACTTCATCCACAGCCCTTTGTAACTTGACCTGCGCCCTATTTTCAGTATCTTCGACTGTGAGAAGGACGTGAAGTTCATCTGAAAGGTGTTCCCAATTGGGTTTGCCTCTATTTTGATCCTCCTACACGAGAAAAATAAAACATTATCACGGTCCTTTTTTTGTAATTTTACCTGTTTTGTTTTATTAGTATTTTATGCGCATACTCACGTTTCGTCGTAAGGGAGAGCTTGAAATTTCAAAATGAATTTGTTAGAATTTTTTTCAACAAGGGTTTGGAAACACAAAGGAAGAGAGCCGACTTAAGATATATTTTTTCTTAATTTCGAGCCTTACCTCTAGTTTCAATTTGTATGTTTTTTTTATTGAAAACAACGTTTGTAAACCTGATTTATTATTTCTCCTGTATAAAAAGGTTCATTATTCATTTGAAATGGGTTTCTTATCTTATTGGAAGTACATAAACAAACATATCTGAGGCTGTATATCAAAACCCTGGTTTGTCTGCCAATTATCGGTTGATTGAATAACCACATACAGATTTCAAGGACTTAAATTTATTATTTGTATCAACTAGAAAATTGGAAGCATTAGCTAGTATTGCTATTTGACATCGTTGTTATGATAGAAGGTTTCAAATTAATACATACAACAAATTTCAGCACCATTTTCAAGTTTGAATGTACATATTTCGAAAAAGTGTATAAAGAGGGGCAGATTATCTATTGGTGAACAGATACAGAATGAGAATATATTATATTATTCTAACTCATTTGTATTCTTTCCTGAATCATGAATATTCAAGAATACTTAGTTCACCTTGAGATGAATCAAAATCCGAATATTGATTCACATAATCAAATTCAGAAGACACCTTAATGACTAATTATTTTATTAAAAAAAAAAACATTTTATAAACAAATAATTAATTCGTTGCAAAGAGACAAAAACCCCAAAATATACATATGCACATTTGTTGTGCGAAAGATCATTTGAGTAGAAATTAGAAATTAAGAAAAAATATTGTATAGGTCTGTTCTTAACCTCCATACCATTTTATTTGTTCAGGGATTATTTTTCAGTTGCTATTAGTCTGATTGTGAGTTATCCATTTTTGTGTAGCTGATATATAACCATCATTAGATTTGTGTTGGTATTTTAATTAACATTTCTCTTTATTTTTCTCTCGATTAAATTGGTTAGGTTACGTATTATGCAACGAAAGGAAAGTTGATTATATACACTTGGAATATTATAACAACAAATCAAAACAATGTTATTCGAGTAATAATAGTGAAACGACCAATCTGACGTTAAAATGAAAAACTTACGGTCACCTACTAAACTATCCCAAATGTACAAGATCTGTAAAGATGGAAAATTTATACTGCTTCAAAATCATGAGATGCTTCATTAGATACCAAACATTTAATAATGTAAAGTTTTGGGGACAAAAAATCTCGACAACCAAGAAATAATGAACATGAAAAATGTTGGCAATGACAGATTTCAACCATCCAACATCGATAAATGTCTCTATTGGGCATACTCCTGCACAGAAATTTTAGATAATTATAATGTACCACGGATTTTAGATACTTTTTGTAAAGTAACGATATTGCCCCAACCATAATCAAAAGAATTGTTGATTTTACACGAAACCACTAGACAATAGACAGTTAATTTGTCACGCATCGAAGTCACATCGTTACATAACCCGGTCATAATTCTCGACTCATCTGTTTTGGGGACACACACAAAAACAAAAGAATTGCCGTTAAGTGTTTCTATCCTGCATGTAGGCTGGCGTACACACCTTCTTTTTGTCCCTCATGGAGCCCTTCCCTCTGACCATTATTTTGCAGCCCGTTTCTTGTTCCAATTGTTTGGCAGTCATTCCTCGAGGACCCAGAATCCTTCCAACAAAATTGAACTGAAAACAAAAATTAATTTGTGAATGAATATGAATTTGGGAAGTAGAAATACACAACACAAAATAAAATGAGGTTGCAGACAGATTTAATCAAGATAGTTATGACAGCTCAACAGAAAGTGCGGCGTTGCCGCTTGTCCATTTTTTCAATAAAAATCCGAAACAAAAAATTAGGTTATGTTGTTTTGTTTATAATTTAAATTGGTTTTGATGATATTTTCTAATATTCAACATACCCAAATTGGAGGACTATTTACTGTGAACAACTGTTGAACAAATTGAATAAAAGAATTGCAGTTCTGAATTGAGTAATGACACAATTAACTCTGTTGTATACCTTTTTAGCTAAAGGTTGATACAAACTTCCCTTCAAACTAAAAAATCGTGATGTTCCCTTTGAAGGAATTCTGAAAGTAATAAACGAACAAATGAATAAAGGAAACTTACATCTGGATGTTCCTTGACTGGCACATAAACTTTTTCGGTTAGCGTCGTAATAGGCCCATCTGGTTCTGGTAACACTAGAGGCTCCTTTTTAACGCCGTTTATTTGAAATAAACTAGCTCGGACTTTCGCTATTTCTGTAACGAAAATAAAACGGAATGCATTAGCGAAGGTCGAAGGAACGGAAAAACGTCGATAATGTTTATTGTTAATCCAATTATTTACTGGATTTATTTATTTACGCTTCAATGAAGACGACATTCGTTTGCGTCTAACCGCAGGATGATCTTCGCTTGAATCATTTCTTTTTTTTTAACGTAATTTCACATAATATGAGATTGTGATATTATCTTTTGTTTTTTATCAATTGTTTTTATATCTTCAACAAGTTGTCAAGTCTTCTTTCTGCTTTAACTTCATCATTCTTTGTTATTCTCCGGAAATTTCAATTACTGATTTGAAATAAGATAAGCCTCTATTTTGCCCCCGAGGAATTCTTGAAGGTCAGAATCTGATTGCAACGTTGCCACGAGCTAAAAAAATTAATGCAATCCAAGACATATTCTCTGAAATGTTTATTTGTTAAAAGGAATTTGATGACCCAAATAGGATCTGTTAGCTATACAGAGGTTAGAATATTATGACTTTTTAATATTGAGAATCGATTATACAGTTCAAAAAATACCTGTAAAAATAAAAATGATCAGGCTGCGAAAAATAACTGCCGATTAGTTGAATGTCAAATCAACATTAATGAAGATGAATAAGTGTATGTCTACAATTATTGCGAATCTATTAAAGTTAGCCTACAGTCAATATTTTCAACAAAACAATCATTCGGATTGTTAAGTGATTAAGATTATTATACGTTTTGATAAATGAGAATATAGGAAAATTTGTTGTCTCTTTCCGAGTATCTATTTTGCTCAGGGCATCAGAAGACCATAATTATTATGAATCAGATTTATTGTAATTGCGATTATATCGATGAAATATGACAAGTGTATCGAGATTGTGAATTTCAATTATTATTGTTTCAACTTTGTACCATTTTCGATCATTACAGAAGAAATAATTTATAGTTAAACAAATTAAGAACACTCTCAGCAATAATAAAACTGAAAAATCAGAAATAATCCTTGTTTCATAAATAAAACCACTATTAAAAAAGCATGGGTTGCTTTATTTGACATTTTTGAAAGGTGACATTGATTTATTCGTCAATAATTTTATGCTTCCACTCAAAATTTATTTTTATCTTTCATTTGTTCCAGTTTCATGAACACTGACGGTGTGTTTTTATACCAAACTTTGAAGAACATTTTCGATATGTCATTAATTCATCTTCTGAATGTAGGCGAACCCAACATACGCTGACACACATTACGCAGACGCATTACTGGTTGTCGAGTCTGAACCTACACGCATGCGCAAAGCTTATAGAAGTGCGTTAAAAACAGTTTCTGTGATTTATTAAGAATATATATGGCCTTACCCAGCCCAACCCTGGACGAACCGAATGGTCCGGTGATTTCGCAACGCCCTGTAGACGTATCGATACCGAAGTAGGTGAAATTTCGAAATGTCCGTCGACGAAGAGATATAGTCCCGAGGAAATTTAATTGTTGGTAACAGATATATCGGATGTAGCTTTTAGCATACAATAAGGTTATTCTTTCCATATACGGTTCGACACTAAATAACATGAGTGTTCAGTAAATTAGATACCACTCGACCAATACACCATCGTATGGGAGGCACACATAAATTAAATCGTGTGTATTTCGAATTTAATGGCAGTCCCGATTTGGGATTAATTTCGAGGTTATGTGCGTAATGAGAAAATCGCAGCTGATGTCACAACATGGCGGATATCAGCTGATTTGATTCTTTCTCAACGTTCTGTGGTGTTCTGTATTTCAGATCAGTCACCCACCCAATACATGTAACAGTGTTCTGTTGATCATCGTAACAACCAAACAAAACGATACACCAAGATTTTGAAATTATGTAAATCATTTCGATAACAGCAAGCGGACGGGAGTGCGAGTGGGTCAATAACCCCGTTAACCTTTTTGCAATGATCAAAATTGGCGCACCGTTTGTAACACATCCACAAATCTAGTTGGTGATGCACGAACCACAGGCGTAGAAAGGGAATGGGAGACAGGGATCATTCTACAAGGTGACTCACCCCTATAACTTTTTAATTATTGGAGATAGAAAAACGAAATTTGGGGGTTGTGTGTTATAGTTATATTTACATTTTTTGACATATCTAGTTGCTTTGTCGTACTTCCGGTTTGGCCGGAAATGACCCCAACTTTCGATTTTCAAATGGGACATCCTATATATTTTCACTCATTTCGATCGAGAATCACATTCTTAATCCAACAAGAAGTTATTAGTTAGAAAATGATCTTTCACAAAAAGCCAAAGAGCCAAATTAACTCAGCTGGAAAAATGTTGGTGAGTTTTAAATAATTATTAAAACGACTCTGAAGTCATATGCCTAAAAGTCGTATTTTTCCCATTTTATTTGATCAAGAAAAGACCGATTTACACGATCCATGGCACTCTAGATCGATAAAAAAAATAATTTTATATGTCAAATATTCACAAGTGAGGTTTTTCTTTGTTTCAAAGATTTCCTTTCTTTTTCGAGATTCTTTTGAAGGATTTTAAGGCGTCAAGTAATTGAAGTCTCGATTTTTCAGAGGATCGATAAAAACATGGTTGCCATATGCCAAAAAAAGTCGTAATTTCTCCTTCATTGTGACTCCTACATGAATGACAACTCAGCTGTAGGTTGATATAGCATTTATTTAAACTATCCATACACCACCTTCTTGAAATTTCACCGTTCGAGAAAAAAAATCTCATCAACATAATGAATTCCGAATGGTCAATTGTGAACAAGGTAACAGCATTAGATGCACATCCCGTACATCATTTCCTCACGGCTGCCTATATTTAGGTTAAACATTACCTTACTTAGAAGAAGTGTCACTTGGCATTCAAATGTTTTTTTTTGTATCTTGGAACGTGTGTGTGTGTGTGATGGGAAAAAATATGTGCGGCATTGAAATCTCGACGATTACAAAGAAAGAAAAAAAAAGTGTTGGGAAACATCGGTTTACCTTAATCGCATGTAAATAATTCTGCAGATGTGGCGTAATGCCTTCACAAAGGTTTTTGATGGGAAATCCCATGCATAAAAATAACTCGTAACCATCGAATTGAATCTAACATCGAAAGTTCACTTTCAGATTTTGAGACAAAAATAAAATTTTTGATAATCATTGTTGTATTATGCTCATGACGGTAGAAAGTTTTGAGAAGTTGTTTTTTTGGGAATACAAATCTATTCTGATTTTAAAGTAAACTTCATTTAGCATTTGCTAATAATAACAATAATTGCAATTTAAATACACCGAAATTAAAAACTAAGAAGTAATTGCTTGAATGATTTTTTTGATTTTTTTTTGGTAATAATATGCATTTGACGCCGTATCGTACGTTTTTGCAACAATGTTGATTTTACAACTGGAGCATGATACCCCTTTTCTGATATTGTATCGAATTTTTGAAAAAAAAAAACTCCGATATTTTTTTTAATTCTGACATTTTTAAAATCTTTCAGAGTATAATTTCATGTCGATTATAATAGGTAAGATTAGAAGTTATTGTTTATATCTATTGAACAATCATGGTGAATGCTTTGGAAAACACTCATTACATGCATTCACTGTGACATTTCCTAAACTTTTGAAAAACAAAAAACTGAAATTTTGCTGTTTTCATTCAGATTTTATTGTTTACAAGAAACATTTATTGTAACAATTTCAACACAGAGATAATGTATGGAAATTCCGCACTTTTTTGGCATTTCAAACGCATATTTGTATGTTTTACGTCAAACTTCATAAATGACAGATGATAATGGAACAAGATGAGCATTTCTCTAGTTTTTTGGGTTGAATATCGGTGTCTTTCCTGATTTTTATTTGATGAATAAATAAACAAAGTAGACGTTCTCTGTTAAAACATCCGATTTCCACATTCCTTATAATATATACGTCACCAAAGCCTCATGTAAGCGTAAAAAGTTGTAGAAAGTGAATAATATTTCGCGTTATGACAAACAAGAGAAATTGCATCGATGATAATCCCACAATGGGTATGGAAGGCTCACCCAACATTCTTCCATTTTTGGACAAAAATATATCGTCACATAATGGACATACAGGTGTTGAACCATCCACCTCATTCAACCGATTTGACACCAAGTAATCCATTGAAACCGGTATTCTATTCTGGTGCAATTGTTATGGATTCCGCAGACTTGATTTCGCAATTGAAAGCTTTAATCTCAGCGTTTGTTGATTCTCAAGTCTATAATTTTAATTGAAAGTCGATTTACATCGCTATTTTTAGCCACGGAATTCGATGCTGTAGAATTTTCGATGTATACTTCATTTATTCTGGGTTGATACCTGCATGAAATCGCCAGATTGAGCCGTGTTGCCAGATGTTTTTCACTTTTTCAGCGATGCTCCGAATTAACTCCGAATTAAAACTTGGGTATATATATACATATAATCATATTTCATAAAAACGATCGAACCATTGTGAGATTTGGCATCGTTCACTTCACAACGATGCCAAAATGTTTGGAGCGAATCCTTACAATCGTTTGTTTACATTCGAATTGTTCTTTTATTGCGATTTTTGTGAATTTGTTCTTTTAAGTTTTATTTTATCGCATTCTTATCAAGATGCCGAGAGGTTTAAGTGGAGATGCCCAGAAAATGGTTGCAAGTTTGTTGGAATATTTTCAACGAGAAAAGGTTAACGGAGGTCCCTTACTTACATTGAATTCTATAGGAAAGGTAAGTGAGGAATCCTAATGAATATTTATTTACCACGAAGAGTTTATGATAATTCAATGGGTAATATAAAATATGATTATTACAGAGAGTACTGCTGCTGCACTAAATATAAGAAATGCTACTGTGTGGAGAATATCAGCAAAATCAGCAGAGGGTGTCCCAGGACATCTACAGAAAAGAAATAACCAATTGTTGATATTGAAGAATCTCAGGAGTCCGAAATAAGGAACTGTATTTACGATATGTATAAGAACAGTGAGTATTCAATGCCATTCACATATAATCAAATAATGAACATACCTATTTGCAGAGGAACACATAACATTAAAAACATTGAATGATAAGCTTGCTCAACGTTTTCTTTTCATTGGTTGCCTCTCATCTTTATGGAAGGTATTGAAAAACATTGGCTTCAGATTTAGAAAAGATGATCCACAGCAAGGAATGATGGAGTTACCTAACATTGCTATGAAACGTGTAACATTCCTCCAACAGTATATTCAATTCAAAAATGAAGGTTTGAGGCAATTTGTGTTTCTTGATGAGACCTGGATCTTCCAGAATGGAACTATAGGACATTCCTGGCAAGATTCTAGTGTCAAAAGTGTGAAAAAAAATAAAGTAGGAGGTTCTAGATATTTATAGTTTGTATTTGGGTTAGATGGTGTACTGGATTTATGTTGTATATTAGATTCATTGTTCTGCATGCTGGTTGTTCAAATGGTTTCATTCCTGGAGCAGAATTAGTTTTTTCTTCTAAAACTGCTGATGAAGATTACCATGGAGAAATGAACCAGGATAACTTCCTCCACTGGTTCGAAACGCAATTGCTGCCAAACTTAGAAAATCATTCCACAATAGTTATGGATAATGCTCCCTATCATAGCACAACCATTAACAAAGTTCCCACCTCAGCTTCTAACAAGGCAGCAATTCGAGAATGGCTCACTAATAATGATATTGCTTTTGATTATGGAATGTTGAAGCAGCAGTTAATTTAGTACGATTGTAGGCCATAGACTTCAAAACTTATTTTAAAGTTGTTTGTAATATATTCTATGATTCTCAGGAACAAACCAGCCCCTATTTATAAGGCAGATCTGATAGCAGAAAAATATGGACATCAAGTTCTTCGAAGAAAAATTCATCATTTGTTATTTATAAGAAAAATTAGTGAGATAATTATAATTTGTTTATTGGGTAAGGTATTGAACATCTGAAAATTATAAATTATACATTTTATTCTTATGTAAATGGATTATATTGATGAGATTAATCAACAGGAGTCATACCTCAGAGAAGACAGCATCATCATTTGGAGTAAAAAGAAGTCATCAAGAAGAAGAAGGGTTGGTTTCAATTATGATATTTTTCAACATAATATATGTCGAGTTGTTCGTTTTCAGTTCCAGAGGATACATAAGTAGCAGAAGACAAACATAATGAATTAAGATACATTTGAATTTGAATCTATATTGTATTTTTGTTGAAATGTAATGATATATGGTGGTTCAATGAGTTTTTGTGGGTTTTCCTCATGTATCATATGGAAACCTTTCATATGAGCAGATGCACCACTAGTTTTCCCAGGAATAAATCAATTTATAACTTCTGCATTATTTCTATAACATACCTATTGAGGTTGGCCAAGAATTGGTTTTGAAATATAGAACCGTCAAATGAGAGTTTAGAACAGATATATTGTTGAGAGATAAACATCATTTCATTACGTAGTTATTGTGTATTTCCTTTGAATATTCGATTCGATTTCTAGCATGAGAACAGTCCATTATATCATTTGAACCATTCAACGGTTATCCACAATCAATAGTAATCCAAATATGATAAATTTATAGATCCATCGAAAACACTTTCAAAACAAACGATCAACCTAACCCAACTTTTTATCACAGAATTCGAAGTTAATTCGGAGCATCGCTGAAAAAGTGAAAAACATATGGCAACACGGCTCAATCTGGCGATTTCATACAGGTATCAACCCAGAATAAATGAAGTATACCTACTAACACGTGTGTTCTAAAACGTATACACAGCGAGGCAAGTTGGGGAATAATCATTTATTGCGTAATAATCAAGATTAGGGATGCTCAATTTTCGTGGATACGCCGACATGCTCACCTATTTATAAAAACGAGGAGTCATCGTGTTTTTCTTAAACAATCGAGGCGTTCGCCAAAAAGTAAGTTGCGAAAGACTTTCCAAAAACCGGTCCTGAAATAACAATTAATAATTCGGCGTCAAAAGCAGGTAAGAAAAAAAAACTGCGCGAACACAATATGCTGGTTTCCTTTTTTTATTTTATTTTTTCAAAGAGTTTCTGGGTCAGCAGTCGTTCTGTTATGATACGACATACAATAATAATACGAATACAGTGATTTATAAGTTTGGACAAAGCCATGACGAATGCACACAGCAGTTTGCCTTGATAGAAACGAGTGCCCTGTATCTTATGCAAATCTGATGATCGGTTGAATAATATGCGACATATTTGACGATAATCATATGATAGATAGAAGAAGGAACAAAAATTGTTGTAGCATGTTTTTCGATTCGAAACAAAACGGTATACAGTGTGGAACAGCCAAATGGAATAAATTCGATAAGGAATAAATAAGAGCGTGTTGGGAAAAACGCTTGAAGACGTCGATTTGTATTTTGGGATGCGCATTTTTCTTGAAAAAAATAATTAGATAGGGTGTATCATGTGACAGGGGCCGATACCAACTTTCTTATTTTAAATACAACCCCCTGTATGTTATTAGTTTTTTGGATTCTTCTGGAAAGTATAGAAATAATTCATGTACAATGTCCCATACCTATCTTCAACTGTTTCGGAAATATCAAGTGTTTTCAGATGTATTACAAAAATTGACATTGCAAAAAGAAAATCATTTTATTTCACAAATAATGTGAAAAAGAAACAAAAAACATTAATTTCAATGTAAGAGATGTTCAAAATGTTCGAATGTAGCGAATTGGTGAATTAAAATTATTTTCTTTTTTTTAATGTTGATTTTTGTAATACATCTGAAAACACTCAATATTTGCGAAACAGTTGAAGATAGGTATGGGACATTGTGCATGAATTATGTCTAGAATTTCCTGAAGAATCCAAAAAACTAATAAAATACAGGGGGTTGTACCTAAAATAAGAAAGTTGGTGTCGGCCACTGTCACATGACACACCCTATATAATTATTTTTTTTTCGAGAAAAATGCGCATCTAAAAATACGAATCGACGTGTCCAAGCGTTTTTCCCAACACGCTCTCATTTATTCGTTATCGAATTTATTCCATTTGACTGTTCCACCCTGTACAATGAAAGAAAAGTAAAAAATTGTTTTATGAATAAAACCACGAAAAGGGGCGACGTTGAACTGTCGACCAGTGTATTTCCTGCGCATCCCACACGCTGAGCTATGTAGACACCTGGGTGAGCTCGAAATACCATGTGCTAAGCACAAGGTCCTCTAGGGTGTATATCAACATTTCTACGAGTTCCAAACATCATCTACGGGGTGTTACACGAACCAAAAATCCAAACATCCAAAAAGCAATACAGGGTATCGAAAACATGTATCCTAAAAAATTTCCTTCACAAGATATAGGGTGTTGGAATTCAATGGTTAAAGAAGGTTATATTAGCTTCACTTGTATGTATGTTTGTGAGCAAGTTGTATACAGTTACAAGTATTATTGGTTGTCTACAATCAGTGTTAATTCCACAATACAACAATATTTTTCTTAATTATTTCACTCTTGAATAAATAATTATTTTCGACTTTTTAGTACACCATTGAAGCGTGTTTTTTGTTTTGTTTTGTGCCCAAACCTCTCACTGTATTCATTTCCTGGAAATATAATTTTTTTTTATTTATTTGTAATGAATGATTTCAACTTTTTTATTGATGTGTCATGAATCTTCTTCCATCAATGATGAGACTACCAACCTACACACTATTCAACAATTACATAATGAACAATCATTACTTTTTAGTTACGGTTCTTGATAGTTGTTCAAAGAAGTAAATGATTAATAATTTTCGAGGCACTTTTAGCAATTACGTGCTCGGTTGATTAAATTATGTGTCTGTATAACGAATTCACATCAACGATTATCCAACCGAATTGAACTTGAGTATTCAACAATGATCGCGACTAATGATAGTAGTCAGTCACGATTGAATTATTCAGCAAATTTTCACGACATCACCCGTGCTACGAGCATTGTGTCCAGTTTCGAAGACAAATATTTTGGAAATGAGCTAAGGAACATGAGAAAAGTATTCTTTTCAATGACAGCATAAAACAAACTCGTGAAGTTTTTTTTTGTTTGACCGACTGAACAGACACAGACATAATAAACCTAGAAAGAATCCAGTCATTTCCGGTCGCTCCGGTAATTTTTAGTTTGACTAACCATACGCGGTGGAGCGACAGATCATTCACTTTTCGATATTTCACAGCTTTATAACAGATTTTCAGTTTCGATTTTCGAATGATGCAAGCTTTCTCAAAAATCACATCAAATCACGAAAATTAAGAATATCATAATAAATATTTATCTGAATTACATTAAAACTAAAATAATGAAATGTTTTCGAAATATGTAACTACAATTTTATAAAAAAAAAAACATGAATGAATGGATGGATGAAGAATTAAAATATCAAAGGAAATTTAAACTGACTGCTTTTAAAACAAAATGAATAGTCTTTTTTACATTATTTTGTAACAAAACCAACGAAAACGTCACACCTGTTAAAATGTATAAGAGTTTTAGAAAAAAATACCTGATTTGCTGTATACAAACTTCCAAATTTATAGCCATAAAAAATGCGTGGTTTCCAATAAAAATATTAATATATTTTTTTAAATGCCTAGCTCTGTGTTGTTCTACCGAACACCCCGTATAACTAACTCCAAATTCAGAGTATTTACAATGAACACCATCAGAAATCGATTTCTAAAAATACATCACCAAATATTTAAAACCGTGAATTAGGTGATAATTCCAATGAAAGTCTACAAACTAGTTTTTTTTTTAAATAACCTGGCAACGTTGCCATGGAAATCGAAGCTCAAAAAGGTGACAAGGGTCCTTCGAATATCGAATCCGTGTACATGAAAATATACTACAGGGTGTTTTATTCTAGAAAGACCAACTAGGTGAAATACTGACTTGAAAATTGAACAATTCTAGACATGGTGTTTGTTTTTCCGATGCATTCTCAACACACTGATTTAGTTTCTGAGTTGATTTGCAGTAACGTGAGAAACGAATTAGAAATCGTGAATTATAATGGCCTATAACCGGTTAGCAGTTTCATTCACGAACGTAAAAATCCAGAATTTATTGAGAATTCACCGGCCACTATTCTGTTCTAGAATGTTTTCTCAGACCTAATCAATTCCGATAATTGAGAAAACGTACTTCCTTAGGTTGGGCATTACTAAATTATTTCTGACAGCTTGTCTCGGGCATTTCTCGAGAAGTAGATAATAATAATAATAACAACAAAACATGACCATTCTTGAATGTGGTCAGTTCGGAAAAGAAGTGAACGACCTTAGGCTGGTTTACAAACAGAATTTCACGTATAATGAGGCACTGAAATGCGAGGCGAAAATTGATTTCTAATCCTTCTCACAGAGGAAATTTCTCTACTTGTTAAACCGACTAACCTGGAAAAGAAGACAGGTGGCATTGTTCTGGTATTTGTCTTAAGAACAAAGTAATTTATTGACGAAACATTTTTCATACACACGTGTAAAGTTTCACTAACTTTTTCGAAAACGAATAATTTTTTTATTTCTGAGTAGCTTTAGTGCAGTTCTCAACTTAAATTCCTAATAGTGAGTTGATTATGGAGGGAAATTTAATAATTAAAAATGTTCATTTCAGAGTTTGAAATCCCAAAACTGTTACAGTTATAGTTGCGAACTCTCACTGGAAAAAAAATTGCCGATAACAGAAAAATTATCCATTTCTTGTGAAAATCTCCTTGTGATAATTGGTAATGGTTTATCGAGCAATTTATCAATAAAAACTCAAAATTTTCAAATAAGCATTGCATATTTCCTATTCACAATAATGGTTGTCAAATGACGTCAAAATAGTGGTCAAGTATCCGATTTATGACGTTTCAAGGTCACGCAAAGTTTCCCAACAAATCCCAGTCGACAAATGTAACTGCATATTATTTTCAAGCACAAATTACTGGAAAAGGTCATCTGAAATGCGGCATTTTATTACAAGTTTTTCATCTCGATTAGAATACAGTTCCTTATGATAAAATATTCCTAGCGGTTTTATCTCAAAGAAAATCTTAATTAAATACGAAGCTGTGATTAGTATCTCGGTGTTTTATACATTTCTGCGTGTAATTTGAATAGACGATATTTTCTTTCGATGAAATGTTGCAGAAAACGTTCTGGACAACATGCAAAGCAACGATTTGAGAATCAAACAGAACGGAAAATTTACCAATGTCGGTTTACACAAATGATGAATTCTCAAATCAAGCAGAGTGTACAGTAATCAATTCCTCGTTAACTAATTGTGATACTATTATTATCATTATCATTATTATTGTTATTGTTACGATAAGGTTTCGGTATGTAATAGTCTCTGAATTAAAAAAAAATATACAGGGTGGGGCACCCCATACGACACGGTCTCTGTAAACCAAACCATCGATTATTTCGGAAATCTCTTCAACTCATTATTTGTATATTCATCGAGGCTGTAGAAGAAATTTATTTTGGAGTCTACAGGGTGGCCAAAGAAGTGTGACATATCAAAGTTGTGTTTTTTTAAATGAAACACCCTGTATTTTTTTACATTTTTGAATAGCTCAGGAAAAACTAATATGATTTCATAGGAGGTACTATGTACCTAACCTAACCGTTTTCGAGTTATTGTTTTCTTTTTGAAAATGCAGGGTACAATTGGAGACTGAATAACATCGAAATGTATAGAAACCATCCCTTCCAGTTCTGACCAAGCATTAAAGAGGTTTCAGGCTATTGATTCTGATAGAACACGTCTCCCAATAGTATACAGGACGTTCAAAAATCATTGTCACTTTTTTATAATTTCAAACGCAGATAACTTTGTTATTTCAAATACAACACCCTATATTTCTTAAATCTGAACAATACAAAATTCAATTATCTTTCATTATACATTAGGATTCCCAATACCTAGCTTGAATGGTTTTCAAGATATTGGCTTTCACAAATAGAAGTTATTTCAATGCATTCTTTGAATAGTGCCCCACCCTGTATATACGACTTCTCTTGCTAAAATTCTGCTTCAAAAACATGGAGATCTCTCATTGATCTAAAGATCCGAAAAAACGTATAATGACCACCCATCTGGCCAAGTATCCAGCTTCATTATGGTAAGGTACCATGCAATCTGATATTTAATATGGTATCACATTATCGTAGACTTATTTTTATAACTTAATACTTTAATTATATAGGTTGATATGCTTTTTGGACATGAAAACTCGTTGGTTCATGGAATTGACCGAACTTATTTCGGAAATATACATTGTGTCAACATTTCGTCCGTCAGTTATCGGTCTATTTGAGAATACAACTCATGAAGTCGTGACGTCATTTACTATACAATTCCAACTTTGATGGCGAAAAATTTCGAATTGGAAGTTAATTATTGAATATTTCTAGACAACAAAATGAAAAAACAACAACTATATACAGTTACGTATTATACATAATAGTTATAAACGTATTTGATAGGAAACAATCTATCGCCATTAGTAATATCTCTATCAGTCACATAAATAGATGGGTGCGTCTGATAGTTCAATGGAGATATCGGTAAATGTGGAAAGGTCAAATTAAAAGCCTAATTGAATCGTAATTGGATGATCGTCCAGTATTATTTCAATTATTACTGAGATCACGTGAGAAAATAGTTTAAGAACTCTTTGACTATTTTGACAAAGGAAAAAATATACAATTGAAATCGCTGAGGTGGCTTTGAAAGAACAAAAAAATCATTGAGCGAATTTAAATGTAACCAAAACCGGGTACGAGAGAATAATTTGTAAAGAAAAACAGTTATTTAGAGGAAACCTTTCATAATTCTTCTCATTGAAGTGAATCCGAATAACAAGCTAATTTTGGAATAATTCGTTGGTTTTGTTGCCAAATTTTGTGATACACACTTACCTACCTAGTCAGGCGCGTATCCAGGAGGGTACCCCCCGAAATTCTCAATCGCGATAATTTTTTACGTATGATATTTTTCACTGAAAAGTCTTCGGTATAAAATTCTGTATTCTTTAAAATTTGGGTTTTGTCGTCATTATTGAGTGATTTTCGTCCTTGGGTTCCCACAGAAACGAATTCCTGGATACGGAGCTATACCTAGTGTCAAATTCAAGTCTGGTATGTTCAAACCATAATTCAAACAACTAGCTGTTAGATTAGGATTTGCAATCTGGGGGATTGTTTATTCAGATACTTTCAGGTAAAGTTATTCAACAGATAACCATCCAATAATCTTTGAATTAGACATTCTTATAAAGGCGACTCGAAAACGCATAGAATTGCTAGCAAAATTCTGTGACAAACGTATAATGAATGAATGTTTTTGGAGGTTATGCTTTTTTAAATTTTGATCTAGAATATAGTAATAATTACTCTAAAATATAGTGAAACGAGATTTCATTGAATTCAATCCACAATGTAAATCGTTCTATGGTTTCAGACATGGTTTTTCATGAAATTTTTATCAACATACACATAAAAAATATTCATACATTTCAGAATAGTTTTGATGCAATCATGCTAAGGACATTTGATATTGCAAAAGTGGGAATATGAAAACGTCACGAAGTAAATAAAGAAGATAACCTAACAAAATTTCAACTGAAAAGTTCTGTGATTCCCAATAATTGCGAAACGTGACGTAATTCAGTCATTTTGTAGATGAAATTGCTGGTTTCTTTCACCAAAAACCAATAATTCTCCTAAATATATAGTTGTCTCATCCGAAAAGGTCCATCTTCACACCTACGAATATGTAAATGGGAACGATTTTATTGGTTGGGAAAATACAGCCATGCCATTAAAGGCGAAATGTCTCGATTCGAGTTTTTTTCATTGCTGAGTCACAGATCGAGTAGGAGTTTAATTTGTTCAACAAATTATCATTTATAGAAACAGAATAAACTGCGTCTATGACGTCTTGAATCTCATCAATTTTTTTTTTCAAATAAAAAATCATTAATGTGCTCGCGCTTTTTTTTAATCGATTTGTCAACTGTCAAAAGGACGAAACACTTTGAAGTTGACATCTAATGACATGCAGTGATGACAACTGAAGTGCGCATGTACGTCAGAACCAACTTTCCGTTCATTATAATGAATCGTTCACCAGATAGTGAATAATCGAAATAAATTGTTCAATTTTAATTGGGACTTGTTTGTTTGTTATAATTAGCGATATTTATGGCTTTATAATGAATTTTATTATCTCACCGTTTACATGGAGCTTATAGGATTGTTACGATATTTGTTGAAGTAAAAATGATGATTTTAAAATCGTACGCTTGAATACTACATCTATTAGATTCTTTCAATGATTGTGATGTCACGATTCAAAAGGTTGTCAGGTCATAATTGATTAACAGCCGTTTGATGTAGATTTCATACAATGACAAACCATGACTGATTAGTCTCTTAATGAGAACCATGACAAAGAAAAATGAAACAGGTCATTCGTAGAAATGTTCAGATAGTAAATACATTAATTATTTTACCAAAAATTTCGTTGGATTATTGTTATATTGAAATTATGAACAGTAGCTTTGCATGTTTATCGATATGCTTTGTTCGAAATCGCTAAATCCCCTAGCAGTAATGAGGTCACATATTGAGGATCAGTTGTTTATTCACTTTACGACAATTTAGTGGTACCACGTCTTCAGAATATTTTGACACATATTTGACAAAATATAGTTGAATAAATGATGGTTATAACTGAACCAGAAATTTCAGTAACGTGCTGTATATCACCCATGTTTTATAAGATCAATAATTTTCATTTCCAAACAATTTCCAATGTCTGCAGATGAATTTAAACACAATGAACATGTCTGAAAAAATTCCACCCTGTATAGGAAGAATGAGAAGTACATCAACAATAATTGATCGAAAATGAATAGTTTTAATTTCCAATTCAACGAAACAGGCACACCTCAGTCCATTTCTTGGTAAACGTAATAATGAAAGGTGTATATTTCACGTACTCGGGACACCCACGTGCGATTGAAGAAAACTAAAGATACACATCCTACGCCAATCACTTAATACTGTATGTTTGCTCAATTCGCATTTCGAGAGATTACTGGACCGTAGTCACTTTCACTTGTTGACGTTCTGCCATTTTCCCCAATCAATCATGTCGAAATAATCACGCCAAAACGATTCCATCACCTCCTTGCTACGGCCCTGTCCACCCGATGTACTTCAAAACAAAAGACTACGCAAGTGGAATAAATTAGGCCACGGAATCACAGTAGGCAGGTGAAAAAATGCATTATTCAGTACAGGATTCGAATGCAGCATGATTCATGCGAGCCCCATTCCATCAGGAAATATACTGGATGCTACTCTGAATCTTCTATGAAATGGAACGAATGATCGAATAAGAATCTCAAGTCAAGGTAACGCTACAAATTAACACATTGTATATCTGTGGTATGATTAGTGATCATTTCGAGTCTGTCCAGAAACATACAACTACGAATCAATCATGATTATGTTATTGTTTCCTTGTTATTTTCTGTAATTTACTTGTTATACAGAATTGATTGTTTACGAATGATTTAAATCCAACACATTCTGTTGTTGTTTCATTTATTTGATATTGTGTTACGATATACATAGTATTGTAATTCTATAAGTCTAGTCGTTGAAGTCATGATTAAGCAATCAGAGGTTTATTACATTTTCATTCAGAATAGTACAGGGCGTGTCATAAAACCTCTATGTTAATCAATTGTGTTATATACAGTTATGTTAGGTTATTTTCAAACAATCGATTTTATTTTTATTTTCCTGATGTACATATATTTGAGAATACACACAGAAAATTTCATTATTAATTATTATTAATACTGTTAAAATATACCAAAATATGTGTACAAATTATTAGATCAATAATTTGAAAAGTTTTCTCAGAAAAAATTCTGGAAAATTCGCTTTCTTTCAGTCTTGTAACTGTATATAACCCCTTAAAAAACTGAACTTTACATCTTTTAGTTTTAATACAGAGTGTAAAACAGTTGTGGATATCTTTTTATCAAAATGTGTAAAAACAATGCATTTGAACATCAGATGAACACATCACGAATTCAATTTTTTTTGTTAATGACGTTTTAGTTTATTTTAGGCAACTTTCTTTGAAACTTTGAAACGCATCTAAATATACAGATTGTACTGTATTAATTAATTGGCTATGACGTCACTTAACGAGTTAGTAGTCTAAGAATAATGCTGTGCCTCTCTTGATTATGTGGTATTGCAATACACTTGCTTTCCTTGTCACTCGCACACATTTCTGCCGTACCTCAAATATATTTATCTCCGAAACTAACCAAATTGACTTCTTATTCAGATTCAGGGTATTGAAATTTGAGTTATACCACTGAAAACACAATCACTTAATTTGTAACTCAAAAATCAGTAGTTGCATGCACTCCTCCTAGATCCGACCCTGTCATCCGGTGCAAAATTCTATTTCCAGATTTCCGTCTGTTTCCATAATTTTTCGTGTATCAAGTCAAATAAACACGATCGAATGTTAATCGAGAATATTAGTCTCCTAGCCAATAAGACGTGCTCGAAAATAGGCGTGTTTATTTTATTTCGGATCGTCGAATATGTTACACTTCGATATTCTTGAAAGACCGCATACGATCTGCCATACGTCGTGCTCGAAAAACAATCATTTTCTGTGGATGTGTGAGGAAAAATATTTGGACAATTTTTTATATCTATTTCGATAGTCTAGGCGCCATCTGGTGGTGAAATTGTGAACTCAGTACGTAAGTAATACTTTAAGTAGTAGAAGAGGTTGTATTCTGATAATTCGAGAGTTATTTTCAGGTGGCCCCGTATACGAAGCAGTATGATTAACTCGTTACGTATGCGTATATTTTCGGCTGTGAAATCGCACCTTCAAATATTCAATTTTGACGCACCAGTGACAATAGACTATTCATTCCATCATATTATATTCAGTTTATAATGTATTCATAATTATTCGAAATTCGGTTTGAGCAGTAGGCGATGGATATACACGCGTGATTCAATTTTTAATTACCTAGCGCCTACCTTCCGTTCGACTTTTCATCCTATCCCACACGAAATCTAGAAGGCTATGGAGGCGATGTTGCCATGGACACGCCAGAAACAGTAAACAATCACGAATCGAAAAGTCGAACTCTAGAACAAATCGTGCTTATTATTTTTCATTTATTGTTCAATAAAAACGGTGCTCCAAGATTTTGGATTCATAATTTGGCTGAATTGACGGAAAATCAATCGCGGCCACGTAACGACATCACCCTGTATACGATGATAAGTGACATAGTTTAAAGAGGAAAATGTGGTGTGGAAAACACACACACACACACATCGGTGCATGAACGGGCGCAGGTGTGACCAATCCCGACGGTGCTTTCTTACTCACGAAAACTGGCACTTTGACAAGTGACCGAAATAAAGCGAAATTTATTCGGGACCGCCCCCCCAAACAACAAACACTCTGTCGCGAATCCGTACACGGAAACCGTAAATCTGCACGTCGTTTCACAGAACGCAATCTTTAGTGTTGTACAGAGTGTTCAGGCATCGTAGGATTTTTTTGTCGAGTTTTTTAGTATGGAATATGATGAATTGTTGTTTTCTTTTCGTCATTTATCAATATTGTAGAATAACTTCATTCATTTTGTGAATAAATAATAGTATAGGTCTGCAAAAAATTTTTTTAACATTGTTTTCGTTTTAATAACTAATTTTTATTTCGAGTTTTTGGTGCTAAATTTAGAAATTATATTGATTATTCTTCACATTTCGGTAAATCTCAAAAATTAATCAGGAAAAGTTGATAAAACGTATTCTTGTTAAATGTTGATAAAAAACTTACTGATCTCTTTGGAAAAGATTTGAACTGAGCCTGTCGAGCATTAATTTCTTACCTGAAAAAGAAAAAAATAATTCAAGATTTCATTTCGACACAGATCTTGGAAAAGACAAATTCAAAGTTCTACAGGGTGATTCATCTGATTCATTAGGAATTTATGTAGGAATAAGGATAAAATCATATACAGAATCATACATTTCTCTGAAATATTTCCAAGTACCTGTTACTTCCGGTTAAGGTGAATTAGTTTTTTTTAACGGAACACCATATTTGTTATTAATTTTTTATTTCTGCGATAAATGTTAATACTATTGCATCTTGAATCTTAATATATCGCAAACTATCATGTCACCTTTTGAAAACATCAATTTATAGAATGACTCAGAAGCCAGTAACAGTAAAAAAAAATCGAAAAAAATATACTTTCGATATTTTTTCAAAAAACTTGTACAACAAAATAATAAAATAAACAAATATACTGAACGAACTGAAAATTGCAAAACAACGTTTCGAATTTGTATATCATCGACCGTCTTCAGGAACGACACGTGTCTATATCGCCTGGTAGGTCGAATTAACGCTGTCCCAAAGAAGAGAACAAAGTTCATTCACTTCAAAACATAATCCTCCACAGAATCCGGCCCTAAAGTGCACCAACTTGGCGTAGGAGTATTTTTAGAGAAAAAGATTTCACTATTTTATACCTACGCTCTTCCTCGTTCGTTTGAAACACTCTAGCAGAGAGAAAAGGATGGCGGCGTATTTTTGTTACACTTCATTGTTGGGATGTCAAGAAAACAAGTGAGAATCGATAGATATACTGAAATAAAATTAATTCAGGAATTTTCTTTTTCATAATTTTCAATATTATAAAGTTCAGAAAAGCTATAAATAGTGGTTTATTCAAGTTAATAATTACGTCACATTTAGTGAATAATCTGTGCCAACACTGTACTGTATAAAATACCCTATTGAAAATTCCTAATCGAGCTTTTTTACAGTTGGCAACACTTCACGACGATGTCAAATGCATTCGACATTACACAAACTATTTTCGACAAAAAACGTCCCAAGTTTGTTCTCTTGAAAGACCGGTATCGATAGGACTCAAAAATGGAAAAATTGAAATTATATCTTCAAAATAGTGTACTAAATTGAGCTTTACCTTTTTGATTAGAATTTGGAATATGAATAATGACTATATCTTAATGTTTCGGAGTTTTCCTGAAAAATAAGATTAATAAAAATAAGCGGCAACAGCGCATATGAGCCATCTTGGTGTTGAATTTCAACGTCACGCTGTGAAAAATCTGTACGACTGTCTCACCCTGTACAAGCTATTGCAAGTAGACTGACACGTGACGATATACCGAACGCTCCCAGAAATAGCTTTTCTGTTCAAGAAATCGCTTCTAAGAATATATATCTGTTTATACACGCATCTTGAAATTGCCAGATCTTTAGGAACTCGAAATGAATTCCGTTTCCACAATTCTACAGGGCGTGTTGAAATACAGTCAACATCGAAAATAAATTTAATCGTTCTATAATTTTCTTGCAATATATTTTTCTATGCATTGTATACCGGGTGTTTCACAATTGATGGATAGATCATTTCGAAAATTTGTAGGCGTGGATAATCATTAAAAAAACGGAGTTTTTGTCATGAGTCCCTGGAAGGCACTCAATTCTGAGCCTCCCTGTATGCTGAAACTGAGATCCAGTTCATATAGACAGAATACTTAATGGTCTCATGCAGCTATAACCCAAATTGCAATATTCCGTAAATTTACATTGGGAAAAAAATCATATTTTGCACAAAAATTGGACAAAATAATTTTTATCTCGGAAATCGTCAAATATGGGTATAGGAAATTATGTGGGAAAGTTGTGAGGAATCTTACAAGGATTCCAAAAATGATATTATATACAAGAAATTTTCGAAATGATCTGTCTTTCTGTGTTCTCCAGATAATCCTAATGTTCCATCCACTGTGAAACACCCTGCATAAGATAATTCACTCACAACACGTTTTTTGTCTGTTCGAAAGAAAAAAGTAAATTTCGATTTATCTGAAGAGTATTCAATTATTTATTAATATAAATTGTTTTCAAAAGTTAAGAATCAAAGAACTTACAAAACCTTGACAAACATTCTACTAATACAAATCGGCTGACAATGCCAACATGTGTACCAACGTAACAAAAAAAATCAGTAATCGAATGTACACACCCCGAAAAAATTCAAAAATCACCTTTTATTTTCAACTGACCTCGTACACCCTGTATACTCACTTGAATTCAAGAAATTCTCCTAAATATGACCCTTGTTAACAAAACACCCTGTACACCTTGCACTACTCAAACAGTGAATAATGCACTATGCAGATGATAGTTCATAAATTATATTTTCAATTAAATTGATCCGAAGTTATTTGCATAGCCTAACGACTTTAACATTAACCATATGGAGAAATAATCTTCCAGTCTCCTACAAAAACAATAAACATGTGTTGGAATAATTTGAATCTTGATTCGTAATTTCGAACGAACTAAACATCGCTCTGAAAGATCAAGTATGTTTTTAGTACGGAGCTCCCGATAGACTTCAAGAAAAAAATTCAACTCTCTGTGCTGCCGTTTTGGAACACCCAGTATGCATTGCACAGCGCAATGGAATTAAATCGATGTGGTAGAGTGTTCATTCAATCTGTTTGCATTTAAATGACATCTAATGTCTTAGCCTTGGTTAGCTCGTTAGTTTTTTATTTTTAGGGATTGACTCATGGACTATTCTGTGATACGATTGATTGAGGACGCGATGTTGTCGTGTATTCCATTTTGGTTTGCTTAGTTACGGAATTTGGATTCATAGAAATTCAATAATTCGGTTAGAAAATTCGTCATTGAAAATCACTGTGGATACCCAATCATTCCAAACTGAAGAGAAAATCGTTAAAAGAAAATAAAATATAGATGAATCGATGATTATTTTGAATTTCTGCAAGTAGACAGGTTCGAATCTGGGCATTGGCGTAGCAAGAGTTGAGTAATAGGGGGGGGTCGACCCCCACCAGTCAACCACACTTTTATTTTTTCAAATTATTGTATTTTTTTTCTATTGCTTCTAAGCAATAACCTCCCTCGTTACGCCTATGAATATCGGTTCAAAATGCCGTTTTCATGTTTTGACAGGTTTTAGAAATATTGAAATGGTTCAAGTATTTTCTATTATTTCTCTTTTTCAATATACTGTGTGATTGTTTCATATTATGCCATGTCCTGACTTGTTCTGATTCAAGAAATGGAAAGTGGTTTTAAACTTGTTGTCTTTATAAAGTGATTGGGAAAATTCATTATTCACTTTGATTGAAATCATTTGAATAAAATTGACTTATTTAATTCAGTTGTTGAACTCATTTTGCAATTTGCTCAAACGAAAAATGGAAGAAAATGATAGTTTAGATTTTGTAAATATTCCATGTGATTCCTATTATTATTATTCATCATAACATATTACAAACAAACGTGTAAATGAGGAAAATAAATAAAAACATGAGAGCTTCTTGTTAATATCGTGAATAAATCAATAATTTCAAATCACAAATATAATTTATTGTTCAAACCTGTAGAAAAACGTTTTGGAACTTATACTTTTGCGTGTAATTTCAAGATGCCTTTTCAACTTTTTTTTCACTGTTCAAGGGTTATTCGGAATAGTTACATATTTCATGAACCAAAACAATATGAATAATGGACTTAACCTAACTTTAGATTATATACAGTGTGGCACAGCCAAATGGAATAAATTCGATAACGAATAAAGCGTGTTGGGAAGACCCCATGATTATTATTAGTTTTTTGGATTCTTCAGGAAATTCTAGACATAATTCATGTACAATGTCCCATAAATATCTTAACATTAAAAAAAGAAAATAATTTTATTTCACAAATCATGTAAAAAAAACAAAAAAACATAAATTCCAATGTAAGAGATGTTCAAAATGTTTTTTTTTTCACATTACTTGTGAAACAAAATACATATTCTTTTTCTTAATGTTAATTTTTGTAATACATCTGAAAACACTTAATATTTCCGAAACAGTTGAAGATAGGTATGGGACATTGTGCATAAATTATGTCTAGAATTTTCTGAAGAATCCAAAAAACTAATAATATACAAAATAGGAAAGTTGGTATGACACAACCTAGATAATTATTTTTCCTCTAATGAATGCAACGATTGACGACTGAGAAAAAAATGGAAGAGAATTCACGTTTTCTGACAGATCTGTCTCGCCTCGTTCTGACCCACATTCGAGCGAGCGAATTAACTAGCATGTGAAATTTTCATTCCATTTATAAACAGTGTACGATTACGTTCATGTATAGGTTTTCTATTTCTACGTATAAGGCATGGACGACGATTATCTCGTATACCGATTTGGTCAATCGAGTATTTCTCTGAAACGAGTGTTGCCCAATCCGAAGGAAGCCATTTGTAATCGTATACTCTTAGATTCTGGCATCGGAATGATTCCGTTTACAAGTAGGACGTAGTGATGCTTGCATGATTTCTATTGAATATTCAAGATCACAAAATCACAAATTTGCTTCGAACCTGCTTCAAGATCGAATAAAAAATTTGAAGGGGTGATTCTCTGACACATTTTGGGGAAAAATCTTCCCATAAACGTATGTCCTAAAAGTCCTAACTTTTGAGATACAGGGTGATATATTTTTGAAAAAAATCGCCACTGGTAGAGAAAATGAAAAATTTCGGTCATCACAAAATGCACCTTGATGAATAGAAGACATGTACCAAACTTTCTAAAGATGTCTAGAATATTATCTAAGTTATTATAAAAAAACTGATTTTTTTCAAAATTTCATCACCCTGTATCTCAAAAGTCAAGACTCTTAGGACATACGTTTACAGGAAGTTTTTCTCTTAAAATGTGTCAAAGAATAACTCCTTCAAATATTAGCATGTCTTTAAGGAACACCCTATATATGAAATTTCTCTGAGAAATATAATGTAGTATCCAAAAAAGTGATAAAAAACCCCTATATTGAGCGATACTTCAAAATATAAATCAATTTCATGAAATATCAATTTATGTACGCGATATATCGCTACAATCCGATATTATCAAATCATTAGGTATCGATAATAAATCGATATATTTCATAGTATCTGCAGAATTGATTCAAATGCGCATTTTTCTTACTTTTCAATAACTCTGAATGAGCAAAGTCAGATTTTTTAAAAAGCCACGACATTTGTGCAGTGTTATGACGTCACAACTGCTGCTTGTTTCGATCTGTTTATAGTTAAATAGTATTCTGAATTTCAATACCACGAATACTATTGAAAAACTATGCATTTCATGATCAATGAAGAGTATAGAAAACAGTCTAATCAATTTTGGTATACATATGAGTGCCAGATGAAATAATCAGTCACTGCTGATGAATCAAAGGAATCTATGAACATTTTGGCAACGCCACTGACTCAATTTTTGCAAGGAACACAAAAACATTGATTCCGGTGACACGAAACACTACTCTTTATACCTTGACACAACGTCTGTTACTTGTCTTATTGATTTCATCCTAATTTCGTCTATTTTTTGAATTAAACAAAAATGAGAATCATAGGTTGAGAATCCTGTTCACGTACATGAAAAATTCCTCAATTCTAATTTCTTATCTGCTTTGGGTCAAATACTGGATGATTTTTGTTTAAATGTGCCAAAATGAAAATTCAATTTTATTAACGTTGAAAAATCACTTGATAATGTGCTGTTCTGAAAATCTCTAATCTTCCAATGTAGTAAATAAAAACATTGCCCCCTATGTCGGTCTATTGTTTGTACTTAAGTAGCTCCTGAAATCAGTTTTTATGAGCATTCACGTTTTGTACACCTGTTTGCTGTTTGAAAATATTAGTTTCAGATAAGATAAGGTAATGATCTGATTTATTCAAACAACATGGCGGAAGTAGGAAATTTCAAACGGGTTGTATTTTATTAGAACACGCCCATTGAGTAGTTACTAAGCTAATACTACTTAAATAACAAAAATTAGTGATGCTCCTCTGTCTATTTCTTAGGCTTCTCAAACTTTTGTCATTCACGACCTCATTTATGATGATTTATGTGGCTGAATTGCATGGATATGATACAAGAAGCAGAAACAATATAAAAGTTGAAAAATATTAAAAAATAGTACATATAATTCTTTATTTTATAAGGGAGTAAATTGTTTTAATGACCTCCCACAGGAAATTAAAGAGAGTGGTTCGATAGACATATTCAAAGGAAGATTGAAGAACTACTTGATGAAAATTTAGTATATTCTTATGTATGACTTTTTTATGTGACACTTTGTTTTTTGAATCAGACTGTTTGTATTTTTTTATTTCATGTTAATTTGATTTTATTTATAATGTGACAGTGTATTTACTATTGTAAATGAATTAGTTTTCAACTAAATAAAGAGATTTATATATATACATTATCATGTGCATTATTTCAATGCAGTCGTTGCACAACCACAACTCCGAGTATGCGAACATCTCTTGAATCAAATAAATAACCTAACTTCAACATTTTTTCGATAGTTGTAGACATCTTGAATAGACCAATACAAAATGTGGAAATTTATTCGCAAAACGCTATTCCAATATCAACAACCTATTTACTATTCCATTAAAAACAAACTAACCACGAGCAAAAATATGTACTACAAAGTACTCTAAAAACCTAGCGAAGGTCGGTGTCGCGTACGCCAGTGCCAGAGGGGTGAGGTGGGGCACAGATATGGGCGTATATCGAGAGGAATGTAACCGGTACTCGAGATTTAATGGGAATTATCTTCTCCGTCGTCGTCTTCTTCGACCAACTGACCTCTTACAACGGATTTCAGGAGATGCTGTAAGGCCATCGGTTCGTATCTCTCTCAACACCTAACATTTTTTACAGTGTTGTTCTTGGTTGGCATGGGAAATGTTTTGAAACGTATCGTAACCGTAGGTGACAGTTTTTCGTTTATTGATTTTTTCATACATCACCGATTTCTATTTCGCGTCACTTTTTTCACGACATATTCTATTCATTATGATCTTATACAATAGTCTAGTTATTCAAAAAAGATAGTTCTGACAGATTTGGTTATCTTTCAATACCAATTGTGCGAAATGAAAAGTAACTAACCACAGAACTAATTGGTTGAGTCATAGCTGGGTGTCAATAATAATGGCAACACTGCACAGTGACTTCACAACAATGCCAAATTCATCTGGATAGAAATCTTTGATTCGCTAATAAAGTTCGATATTTTTACCAATATTGGCAAAAGTTTTCAACGGTTATTCACAGTCAATAGTTATCAGATTTTTCGAAACAATTTCAACGATAAATTCAACCTGACTTTATGTTTCGGAGTCTCGTTGAAAAAAATAGACAAGCAGCAACACTGCACTTCCTGGCAAGCTGTCACAACTAGCTTGATTAAACAAATAGACTATTAATGGAAAACTTATGAACAATGCAAAATGTGGTAGCATCATCCGTTCGAATTATTTTTGTGGTTTGATTATCAAGAAAAATGATTACAAAATTGTGGATGTACTTTACAGCTTCACATGGCGAAACTTAGTGTGGTTTAATGCATATTTCACAAATAAATCCATTATGATAATGAAATGGATATTGATAGGAACAAAATCAGGAACATGTTTTGTAATTTTACATCAATACCATATACAGGGTGTCCCAGAACTCAACGTCAAGCCGAAACGGGGTGACAGGATTGATCATAATCATAACGAGAAAAATCTGAAAAAAATTTATCCCATGCAGTTTGAAAATTATGAGCATTTTAAGAAAAACCTGGAAATTTGATCATTTTGCCTCGATATTAAGAACCTACCTAGAGCTTGTGCGAATCAAAATCATTTTAACTGATATAAAATCGGGTTACTTGAGGTTTTATTTTTTTTTTACTCTTTTTTATTGTATGGAACTAACAAGTATTGTACCATTTTAGAATTCTGATTAAATGCGCCAACTTTCGATGCTACTTGCTAAGACACTCTAGTACACCTTTTTAAAAGAGGGCCTGTCAAAGTCGACGAATCTTGAAAATTTTAAATTCGTAGTTTAACAAATAGTCTCAATTTTCGGAAACTTGAGGCAATTGTCTCATTATTTTATTTTTATTATTACATGCGGGAAAATATTGGAGCGACTTGAGGCCTCAAGATCCCCCAAAAATACCAAATTGAAGTTATCATGCATACCTAATTCACGAATCTATGATGGGCATAAAATTCATCTGTTGGGGAATAATTATAACTACCGAAAATGACGTGGCATTTGGCACTACTTGCCGCAATATGTTTGCACCAATATTCGGAAAAGAGAGCATGATAATCACCGCTACATTTCTATAAAATTCGAGAGAGCACCTGTGTGTGACTTCATCAGTTGAAGATACGTTCGTGCAAGATTATTTTTAGGGTGTCGTATCGGATATTGGTGGAAATGTTGTGTGGCTGGAGTCTAGCCAACTCTACACATATAAAACATTTTTATTCAAATACAATGTATTCATCCATTTGTTCACTGTATATTTTGTACCATCGAGGGTATCGAAAAAGTCCAACAACACCAAACAGCATTTGAAAAATCACCTGTTCCGAAAAAAAAATTACTGAAGAACGTCTTAGACATGATTTGAAGACTCTAGGACGACTTAAAATTTTTCGAAAACAAAAAAAAAATACCTAAAAAGTCGTATCTCTTAGAGGGGCTGAACGCGCACTGAACTCAGCTTTTCGACATCTAGTATAATTTTCAAGTAATTCATTTAATAACATTCGGAAAATCACCCTGTACTATAGAAAGTCCTAGACATGCTTTGGGAGCATATCTACAAAAATGACAACCATAACTATTATTTATAATAAGTTTGTATTGTAAAATAGAAATCACCATTGATATCGTATTTCAAACAAAAGCATCCTGTGTCCCTACATTCAAAATTTTAGTAGTCATTACGAAATCTCTTAGTTTATGTATGACATCACAAGTTAAATTTAACCGGTCCTAAAATATCGAGTACCTAATAGTATTTTATATGCAGCAAAATCTACGAGTATGCACGCCGGAAACGCCGTCTTTCCTTGTTTTCCGTTCACTAGACGAGAAATCGTTTCTCAAATAATGATTCAACTGAAAAATTATCCAAATTATCGCAACACACAGAAAAAAAGTATGCTTGTACATCGCGCAAGAATTTTTTTCTCAGTGTAGTTTATGAACAATTATTACTTTATTGGCTACAGAAATATTTATTGGATACGTCGATTCGCTTTTTCACCATTACTGAAAAAAGGCATCCATAATCCTAATACTATTGAACAATTTAGTTTCGTAGAATAAACTCAAAATATTCCATCTTCGACTTAACAGCAGTTGCATTCGTTAAAGCTCCAGTCTATCACCCTGTATGTAATAATTTTATCGTCATTATAAATTACAGAATCCCCTTATCGTTATTATAGGGGTATACTTCGCCATCTGAAATTTCCCCTTTTTTCCTGATAATTGCTAACCCCCATAATTTAACTTAAATTGATAGAGTACAATTATTTAGATTGGTGTTTTGTATTCATGAGGTATTGAACCTAGATTAAAAACAAAAACATACAAGACGATGTCATTGAATGAAAGATGAAGTTGTTCTAGCATTTGTTAACAAGGATAAGTAATGACATAAGTAATAAATATGATGTCATGCCGCACAGTTTCCCACTAAATAAACAATTCTTTATTAGTTGACATTCCATATTTTGAAATATGCGTTGTTTATATTTCTCATGGCAAAATGAATAGCCACAAACATACTTGCTCAAGCACTCCAAAGGAATAATTATTCAAGAGGCAGAAAATCGTTATTAACCCACCTATTTGATCTTATCAAACCAATAAAATTGATTCTGATCTCGTATCAATACGCCGGCCCTATCATAGCCCGGAAGATAATTCATAATCTCCAACAAATGAAAATCTACCTGCGTGTCTAACATACCGATTGAACAAAACAATTTCAGCCCTCCTATGAACCAACCTGTTGCGAGCTTTTCAATTCCAGAGGGGTGAGAAATCAAGTGTAACGACTGTCCTTGACGTGATTTTACACTGCACCAAGAGATTTCAACAAGTGACATCACATTACAGTTCTAAAATTGGTGTATGATACATGAACACAAATACCACTAATTGAAAATATACATTGATTTTTTGTTGTGGTTATGCTAGCAAAGATGACTACTATAAATAAGTCAATGTTTTTAATGAGATACGTACATTCCAACGCTGGTACCTAAATCTACCACGCCTTTTTGTAAGAAAGGAATTTGCAACAAGTAAAGGTATTATTAACTTTCAATCTTGGGAAAACCTTTGTGCACACGAAAACAATCTCTAGCCGAGGGCTGAGAGAAAACAAAATGTCTCTTGTCAAAACATATATACGTCATCGCTCGTCACATGTTTCTATGCAGTACGCGCAAATGAAATAACGAAAAAGGCATTATATGTGGCGTGCATATAAATAAACCCTGGACTTACCTTCGTCTAGAAGTCGTTCAACGTGGATAAAAACATTGGGAAATGCTACTAGTTGTTTTCTATCCTTCAGCAATTGGGCCAAATAGTCCGCTATGCTCTGGGTGGAAGCTATCGTTTGTTCACTCATGATTTCGCACGTCGGACACGTTTAAATTACAGTTTTCAAGTGATCTTTGAACATAAGAAGATACTGCAAGTTCCTCGCGCACTCAACTCTACTTAAAACTGAACTGAACACGGGACGGGCATATCTGGTCTCTTCGATTCTGTGGGTGACACATGCGCATGCGCGCCGTTGACTATGCGCACTCTTGATTTTCCTTTTAAGGGCCGCCCGTGTATTTCTTCAGAAAGTAATATTGCTGTTTCTGTATAAAATTTCATCCGAGAGGGGTTCTCACTTCTTACGCCTCGTGAAACGGGGATATTGAAAAGTTTACATTTACATTCGTCCCACCGAATCCGATAGCAACGACATTATTGCCGCGGATTGCCGTGATCATTGCTGGTTATCCGCAATAAACAAGGCAGGGCCGTCATGAGGGGGTGACTTTCCCGCATGATGAATTTCTGATGGCGTTATATTCAGTTCGAATGACTGTAAGCAATCGCTTACCTTGATGGAAAGGTTAATTTCGTGACCATAAACTATATGAATGGGTCAGAAATTCCTTGACGATGTTTTATCGACACACAATGAAAAATTGAAGAAGTGAAGAAATATGTACAGGGCGATGTAGATGTATTTTTTATTCAATCTGTCCCATTGAAAATATGTCACAAACACCTTTCTCAAATAAACGTTGAGCAATTTGTTCATCCGGTTCCACGTTTCTCATTCAAGTGGGTAGTATTCCTAATGAAGAAAAAACAACTTTTCCAACTTCACCTGGGTGTATTATAATGAGATTCGAGAGTGGGCAAGCAATGATTGACTAGATTTTAATAAGCGAAGCCGCATTTTCTGCTTCATTCAGTTGTACACGAATGCCACATTTTCAAGGTGAACTCAAAGGCCTTTACATAATGTCTTATTGGGTTGTACAAGAAAGAAAGTATAATTGATAATTATTGGAGTGTGCGATAAGCTGTACAGGGTGTTCGTTCTAAAGTTGATTAATTGATATACAGGGTGGGGCACCACATACGATACGGTCTCTGTAAACCAAACCATCGATTATTTCGGAAATCTCTTCTACTCATTATTCGTTGAGGCTGCAAGAGGAAATCATTTTGGAGTATACAGGGTGGCTCATAAAAGTGTGACATATCAAAGTTGGGTTTTTTTAAATGGAACACCTGGTATTTTATTGCAGTTTTGGATAGTTCAGTGGAAAATAATACGATTTCATAAAAGGTACCATGTACCTAACTATAACCGTTTTCGAGTTATTGTTTTCTTTTTGAAAATGCAGGGTTCAATATTGGACACTGAATAACATCGAAATGTATGGAAACCATCCCTTCCAATTCTGACCAAGCATTAAAGAGGTTTCAGACTATTGATTCCGATAGAATCCGTTTCCCAATATTATACAGGACGTTCAAAATTCATTGTCACTTTTTTATAATTTCAAACGCAGATTACTTTGTTATTTTAAATAGAACACCCTGTATTTTTTTAATCTGAACGATACAAAATTCGATTATCTTTCATTTTATATTGAGGTTCCCTATACCTAGCTTGAATAGTTTTCAAGATATTGGCATTTTCAAATAGTAGTTATCATTTCAATGCATTCTTTGAATCTAGAGAGGTGTGATTTGGTAACAGAATTTTCATTGACATTGACATTAAGTTAGGTACATGGTACCTCAAATGAAATATTATTATTTTTCCCTGAACTATCCAAAACTGCAACAAAATACCGGGTGTTCCATTAAAAAAAAAAAACAACTTTGATATACCACACTTTTTTGAGCCACCCTGTATATGTACTTCAAAATAATTTCCTCTTGCAGCCTCGATGAATATACAGATAATTGAAGGAAGAAATTCCCGAAATATCCGATAGTTTGGTTCACTGAGACCGTGTCGTATGTGGTGCCCCACCCTGTATTCAAAAAGTTGAACTTTGGTAGCTTTTTTTTTTGTTTAAATGTACTATAGTCTAGTAGTAACTCTTTCCATTATAATACCCCCAAAGGAACCTCAAAATGCCCTTCTCCTGACGACGAACCGTCACCATCCCCAAAGGCAAACGAACAATCTCCAGAAGAAGTGGGCGTCCCGATCTCTACCAACAACAACAACAACAAGATGACGGGCGGCCCGTAGTGGGCGTCGTCCTCGTGGACACCAAAAGCCCTGCCCACGGTGGAGCCGTTCGGAGGTGACCCCCAGGTCCTCCGGGTCACGTGGGTCGATTGCGGCCTAAACGGGAACGCGACGGTGCGTAATTGCACCAGTATTCGGCGCCTCCGATGGATTTATACGGGGTGACTGGAAGAACAGATTTCGATGAATTTCAATTGAATCCGCACGAAAATAAACGATAAGTATAGATTGGTATCGTCGTTAAGTGCTGCCAACTGTAGAAGTAGTCTGATATGGAAAATTCAATTATAAAATGAGATTTTCATCATCGAAGCAGTTGGACAGGTCCATTCTTATTTTTTTGGAAAAGGTTAAAAGGATTATTCTTAATCAGTTGGTTGAGAGGATGAAAAAAGTTTTCTTTTTTTTCATATTCAAAACTACGAAAGCAAAAATATTTATTCTCATCCAACGCTGCCCAAATTTCCAATTTTTCTATTACAACTTAATGACATACTAACATTCACTCTCACTCAGTATATCTGTCATTTCTTCAGCTGTCAGCTTCAGAGTATACTCAATAAACCCAAGAAATTCTAGAAATATCGTATGATTTTTATGTTTCTGTCACCCACCCTTTCTAATTGCGATTCGGGTACGCCACTGAGCCGCTTTTTTCCAGTTCTAATAGCATTCTGGTTTTATATTCTTCATCCTACGAACTTTTCCCTCGTCCTCCCACGTGGAAACATATGTGGAAATAATAACTTCAAGTCGAACATATCATTTGTTTTACAAGGTTTGTTTGATGGCTGCCTTTCTGCTGCTAAGCAAGCCATGAAACACGTTCACCATTTATTAACACCTCCCAAAGTGCCATTTATTACGCAAATTTGCGTTATTCATTTATTTTCATTGCAATGGTGTTCATTCATAGTATTCTCATTCACGTATTATTGTTTTTGTTTCGAGATTTCTAATGTATTTTTAATGAAACACTTACCACTATTTATGAATTACCAATAACATCCTCTGCATTTTCTAAAGATTCGGTTTCACAATCAGTATTCATGGTTCCACACAACTTTTCATCAATCCCAAAGCTTTTCGAATTTTCTAATGACTTTTATGACAGCTTGTCAAATTATGAACAGTTGCCGTTCATCTTCTTTTTTTTGGGATACAGTATCAATGTTGATTATTCCATTCGATTCGTTAAATATTTTAATATATACGCAAATATTGAATTACAGTTGAACAATTTATATGGAAGAACTTATTTCTTATTTCAATCATTGATACTTGAATGATTTCAGTCAACTAAAATTTCAATGGTCAATAAGATATTTTTGCACTAACTGTATAGGAAACTAACCAAATCTGTTGACTCGTTTTCTTAAATAAATCTATAACTGTCTCCGTTATATCAGAGGGACAACATTGTGAAAATAAAATCGCCTCGTCATTCGTGCTCAGCCCGCATATGGAAGCAATGAGGATAAAATAAAAACTTTCCTCACGGATTTTCAATGGTTTCATTCAGACCCATGCAAGAATTACCGCGGAAGCTAATCTCGATCTTCTATTTTCGAAACATACCTGTCTGGCGCCATATCTCACGCCGTTTGGAGATTCGTCGTCTGTAGATTTTACTACAGTGGATAAAACTCAAGTCTATTCGACTTGAACACATGGGCGTAGCTTGGGGTAGGAAAAACTCTCTTCCTCAGAAGAAGTTTCATCGTTTTAACTTATCTTATCAGAGATCATTCGCCATTTTAACCTTTTTGTTGCTATGGTATGAATTTTGTGAAAAGAAGAAAGGTAACGCAACATACTCGCCACAACGCATGCGTCAAGTAAAATAATCTTTCCGGATAGCCTATACACGTTTATGTCTCATTGTTTCAAGAATATGAGTAAGTACTGTTTCCACTGATGAATGAATGACAATTTAGTTCTTAGTTATTCATCATGAAAAATGCTGAGATCGTATTCGATATCCCTTGTTATGAATATGCATCTTTTTCTTTACGATGTATTATTAATCATTCGTTCTCTATCTCTTGATCTCGATTGTCGATATTCTTCAAAAGGTGGTATATCCAAAGATGGAGATGACCATTTCGATTTGAATCACGTTTAGGTGTGCACTTTTGACTGATAAATATGGCCCACTTGAAAATGTTCATTGTTACATCTGGTAGAGGTCAGAGAAAGAAGAAGATGAGAGCAATAAACTCACAAGAGAGAAAAATATGACAGTGGCAGCACAGAGTAAAAGATAAGGTAAAAGATCCAATGAGCCTCATTAAATCTAGTGAAGTTACAACTGGAAACACTTATTTTCTTTGTTAATTTAAAATGATATGATATATCACTACAAAATACCTTAACTGAATAGACATTTTATAAATAAACATGATATTTCTCATCTTGTAAACCACACTGAAAGAAACAGATCACCATTGTAATTAAATCATTTGCGAAATTGAACATGGGATTAGTGCTACTTCTATAACGTTCAGACTGACGCCATCAAATTTATGATTATTCCTATTTCACTCGACTTTGCCTATTTTAGAAAGTTCGGTCACTACCCAAAGGCAAATCCGTAGGTGTATTTCTTCGACTATAGATGCTTAAAGATTTCCTTGGGCTATTATATCAATTAATAAAACACTATAAACTGAATCTATTATTGATAGCAATTAGGTGCCTACTGCTTTAGATATCTCATAATTTCTGGACGACGAGATTGTAAATGTTGGCTGCATATACAAGGTGTTCTTTCAAATTTGTTATTCAAATTAGGTTGTTCAGTTTGGACGCTAGATGGCTCTGGCCATATACGAAATATTGATCGCAGTTTTGTCATTATTGCCTCATTAAGCTATATCAGCGTATCAAATTTGGGTTATTTGAGAATAAAAAAATGTTCTAGCTACTCCTTGTACCAACAATCACTAGAATATGATTTATCTTTGTTTCCAGCAACAAAAACGTATTATGCATTTCACGAGAAATGTCATTAAAACTAGTGTCGCCCACGTACAACCTTGATCTGGAACAACACCCGGTATAGTCATTATTATTATCAACGTTTTGCTTTACCAAATGCAGCGCGTTTTATTATGCAATGTGAGTCACTTTGATGGGATCAAACTAGCCGACACACACCTACACTTTTTGTGGCCTCAAGAAAATTGTGGATAAATCGTTATTTTTTCTGTCTTCGGAATAGAAATGAATAGACAGTAGCGGAACATAAATAAACACCATGAGCTAAATGTAACCTCGAATGGATGAGATCAAATTGTCAAATTTTGAAATATCAAGAAATCATTTATTTAATGGATTCTGCCTATAATGTGCCTATAACTGATATGGTGAAACCATTCCCTATCTCGACCCGTGACCAAAATCCCTCAATCAAAACGCTTTTTTGCGAACCTAGATGTATGCTTTTTTAAATCACCACGGATGGCGACACCGTCGGCGCTATAAGAATGCAAAATGCAACGTTGCCAATAGTTAATGAAATACATCAGTAGTTTGTCTACAAAGTTTTGATTCGACAGTATTTCATGAATATGTGGGGATAAAAGAACATAGAATTGTATTTTGAAAAAGAAATGTAACTTTGGCTTTGTTGGGAGCGACTATTTGTTTTGCGCAGAAAACGAGAATTATTCATTTTAGAAGCGGCAACGCTGATTTCTATGCTCGTTAGTTTAGTTGTCAGTCAGATTGAGAAATGACAAATTCTCGTGAATATTCCTGAATATACACACAGTCGAAAAATTGAATAGTAAGTAGATCTTTTCAATATACTTGTGAATGTTTTCCCAATGCGAGAATCCATTGTTTCCGAACGGTTTCGTCCTATGTGAGTAATTAAAAAGTAAATTATTGATTCCAACTCCAAAAACTAACAAATTACCTTCGGAATTCCATAAAAATGATGAGAGATGGTTTCTGCTTGTCCACAAACCATACAAAACTTCATTTCAACTAAAAACACCACAGAGCAAAAAATATACGACTACAAATTCAAAAGTAGGTTGATGAACTAGAGAAGTTTGGATTTCCCGCCAGTTCTGACTGACGTGAAGAAAGCAATGTTACCGAACACGATTGTGTCGCCATCTCACGACGATTCGATAAGTGTCCGTCTAGAACCTGTTCCATTAAATTCCCATTTTTGACCCACACACAATTGAAGAGTAGTTTCACCATCATGTAGACACCTCAATGGATTCAAACGTCATAACAACATATGCATCAGTGAAATTGTTTCGGACAGAACGAGCTACCAAGAAACCATTAAATTTTGCGGTTTTTTCAACGGCTGGTGAATTTAATGAGAGCTACATGTCACATATATGTATACATACTACATTTTTTTAAATTTATTGGCATTAAGCACTAAAAAAAGGTATTCCAGTAGTCCGGACTATCAAAGTCGTATTTTATTTGAGTTGGAACGCCCACTTTACAAGTGCACACCAACCTCAACAATTATTGAAAAGACGATTTCAAAAGGTGAATGAACGAACCACATTTATTTCTCATGGAGTGTTAAAAATCAAACTGAATAAACACTCATTAGTCAAAAAACTGATTTATTTTAACAAGGTCTATACAAAATAAAACCATAGACTTGGATTTAAGTCTGAAATATAATAAAATAAGAAGTTTCAAAATAATTCAGTAAAACAACTCGAACTATCTATTGAACTGTCTTCCTCCCCTATTAGCTTTCGGCTGCCTGTACACCATATTCTTCCTATTTTTAGCATCCGAGTTCATGGTCTTGTAGTACCCGAATCCGCCGCCCCCCTTGCGGTTCTTCTCCGGCCGGTCGTGTTTCTTGGGTGCCACTTTGAGGTCGACAGCTGGCGGTACCTTGAACCCGAAAGAGGTCCCTACTTTGGCCAGGTCCAGAGTGTCGACGTTGAAGATGGTCTTCAGATGATGCGAGTCGTAGGCCCGCACGTACGCTTTGAAGGCTTCTTTGGCCGATGAGTTGAGGAAATAGTTCTTGGCCACGAGGTTTTCCAACTGAAAATTCCATATTTTTATTTCGGATTCTAGGGTTATGCGTGATTTACTTTCGATAAGTTTCATTTTGGGAGACTTTGAGGTAACTGAAGTCACGACTTTTTGAGAATGAATGTATAATAACTTTGTTGTCATATTCCAAAATGCATCTGCAGACACCAGAAACTTTTCACAAAACGCATTCAGTACAAGAATTCTTAAGAAAGTTTCAACTACATTTCGTGGGAAGTTTTATAAAAAAAAACAATAATTTTTAACCAACAGCATAATCACCATTCATTTTTTTTTTTCTATATAAAACTTCTCACAAAAGGAGGCATCCTGTAATGTTCAGAGAATAAAATAATAAAATGAACGGAATTGATTTCGAACATAAAATTTCATGCGCCATTTTCAAAGGTTGCTCTCATTGGTGTAACGCAGTGTGACGTGCTTAACCCTACACGCCCATCGACCTTGAGCTGACCAATCATAGATAATTGTTCCACAGGTAATTCTTGCGGTGTTGCCGCACCAAAATACCACAACTTATTCTCGGAATAAAAGATGTAAAAGAATACGATCGAAAAATTATCATGAAATGATATAGTTATCACTTATCGATACGTTTTTGAGAAAATATATCAAAGGAATAAAGATTAATCCACAAGTAAACTTGACAACCTTACACATAGTGAGAGCAAAAGATATACGGAAACAGACAAAGATAGACTTAGGGTGTAGTACGTCATACGCTCATAGCACCGCCCACTTATGTCTGACGTTTTTAAATTTCGAATGAAAATGCTGATGTCAAGACACTGTAGAATCCATTCGCTTTGATTTTGATCCCTGATATTGGATGTACACTGAACCAATATCATTATTCATCGATTAAGAGAGGTTTGGAAGTGTTTCATTACTTAGTGGTCTTCCCCATTGACAAAAATTCAATAATAGTTAATTTGCTCACGTCCTGAGCTTGAACTGTCAATTTACCTGAGCTTGTATGTCAGCAATTTTCGTCCAACTGAACTCGAACTCATTGAGTGGTACCTTGGCCTGTTTCAAGTACCTCAAGAATCCCAGTTCTTCTGGTCTGAGGATCAGCAATGCATGTCCGCTGCTTCCTTCTCCTCGAGCTGTTCTACCAACCCTGTAAGAAAAAAAAAATGATTCATTGATAGTGAAAATAAAACCCTAAAACAATCAAATTGTTCGGATTCCAAGATACAAGGTGTCATTTTCATATCAGTCGAAAGACATTTCAATATTTTTGTGAGAAAAAAATCTTCAAATATATCTGAAAATAAAACTTCTTAACATTCTGTAGATCACTTTTTTTCCAAAATAATGCAAAAATCACACAAAAAACATCATATCCATGTCAAAAACGTGAATAGACCATCTTTTGACGTTTTTTTAACGTTCCTAATTTCATACCTATGAATGTACTCTTTTGGGTCATCTGGTGGATCGAATTGGACAATCCAATCAACTGCAGGAATGTCCAAACCTCTCGCCGCCACGTCGGTACAGAGCAATATTCCAGTTTCGGCATTGCAGAATTGAAAGAAAGTTGTAGTCCGCTTGGTTTGTTTTTGTTTACCCTGCAAAAAAATATTCAACCATTCAATATTATCAGTCCAACACCTGCCCAATGGATGTACTCACGTGTATGCACATAACAGGCACGTCGATATAATTGAAGAGTTCGTGATGGTACTTGACAGACATACAAGAGCTGAAGAACACCATGACCTTCTTCTTCCTGTTTTTCTTGAGGAAGGTGAAGAGTACCAGCAGACGCTTGTCTGAGGGACAAACCACGTAGCCTTGTTCCAGACCGGCTACTGTGGCTTCGTCCTTGTGGTCATCCACGCCCACGTAGATGGGCTCTTTTTTCAGAGCCAAGGCTGTCAAAGCATCGGTTTTTTTGTTTTGCGTCGCACTGAACAACATAGTTTGTCTACGTTCTGGAAGAGTTTGGGAAATTTATGAGTTAGTTACAGAAATTCATTGAATATTCAAAAATCACATTGATGACTACCTAGAATCACTTACTTGGCAGCAAATTTAGGATTTGTTTCATTTCTTCTTCGAAACCGACTTCTAATATTCTATCAGCTTCATCTATGATCAAACACTGCAGGTTTTTGAAGAGGAAATCTGGGGTATTCTGTAAGTGGTCTAGCAACCTACCAGGAGTGGCCACCAAAATATTTATACCTAGAAAACATATTTGTACTGATTGTTCTGAAACTTAAGCTTTGAAAAAACCTCACCTTTGGATAATTTTTGGGCTTCTGTCTGTCTGGCTGTTCCACCCATCACCAACCCATATGTGTGATGATGATATTTCATCAATTCCTTCAAAACACCAAAGGTTTGCATGGAAAGTTCCCTCGTAGGAGAAATGATGATGACTCCCGTTCCTACAAACAAATGAGTATGCATTTTATGTACAGAAATGAATCAACTTGTAACAATTATATTTCATAGAGACTTGTCTTACCATTCCTTGGCATAAACTTTAGCTTATAGATTAATTCTACAGCAGGAATCAGGAAAGCCAGAGTCTTTCCTGACCCAGTTTTTGCTGCTCCTACTAAATCTCTTCCTTCTAGTAAAGGTGGTATTGATCTGGCTTGTATTTCTGTCAGAGTCGTGAATCCCATATCAGCAATGGCTTTCAAAGTATTCTCACAAACTTTGTCTTTTAAAGAGTCAAATGTGCAGCTACTCAAAATTTCAAGAGCAGAGCTAGATCCAGGTACTGAAAAAGCATGAAACCAAGACTTGAGTATTGATTACCTACATGTACATATCATAATTGGTTGGGTTGAATTCAGGATTGAGTTCTGTACTCATCTTACTCAACTTGGGTTTTGAAAACCTCAAGGAATACTTGTATTCGCCTTATACTCATCATAAGTATTGAAAATCAGACTAGTCTCACTGTATTTTCATTACATCTTTGTTAACATGCAAGATGAATGACATTCAATTGTTCAACTTACAGGAATGTTCGTCGGGTTTTGTTTCAGATTCTTCAAGGTCAGAAGATGGGGCCTCATTTTCACTGTCATTTTTTTCCAAATCAAGGTCTTCCTTCTTCGATTTCTTTTTCTTTTCTGTGAAACAAATCCTTACAATACAAGAGCATATTGAAAATGTATGGTACAAGTAATATATCTCGGTTGGATGACATTATTTAAAGAGATCTGATTTATAAAAACAACAATATCCAACACTTACTTCTTGAAGGTTCATTGACATTATTTGATTGCTGTCTCTTCAATCCTTTACCACTAGTCTCCTCAGCTTCCAGTAAGGCTAAAACAGAAAAAGTTTATAGAAATCATGAGCTATCGGGTGTAAAAATCACATACCTTCCCCATTTTCTTCACTAAGCGGTATTTCTTTTTTTTGTAACAATTTCAATTTTTGCTTTTCTCGATTCTTTATTTTTCTCATAAGAACTTTGTCTTGAACCGACATTTTTGTAATTATTCAAACTACCATTAAACGAAATTCACTTCTCAAACAAATCTCACGCATTAATTCTAACCTTCAACATTTGAAATCGACGTGCTCTTCTGCTTTTTCACGCCATCTTTCGTTCATGTTTATGACATTATTCTTCTTTAGTCACAGAATGTTCCATGTATGGATCTGTGGCATTAGTCTCCTTCCTCATAATAGAGCATTGCGGCGCACCACTGAACTTTATAATTTATATAATAAATGGAACGACAATGTCATGCTACACAAATACAAAATGAACCTTCTGCACATGATAACACAGCTAATCACAACAATCGAATGTAAAATAGTTTGGTGGAACAATACAATGATAACTGAAACAATCCAGACCTGAAAGACACGCCCATTATCTAATGATGATGCCAAATTCTCCCTTGTATTTTATATATATAATATATGGTTATGAATTATCCATTTCCTTTGTTTCAATTATATTACTATGTGATCAGTACAATATATAAAGTATGCCTCAAACGGGAACAATACTTCTAGGAAAATTTCAAAAGATTTATTTCGTACCTCTATATCTATGTGGTAATGAGATAAGTATAGGAGTGTTGCTAGTCAAATTTTAAATTTAGGTGGGTCACAAATGTGACGCAAATGACTCCGACTTACAATTAGATAAGTTGTCTAAATTTGAATTCTCAAAGTACCTGGTAAGGAAGGTATAACGATTCCAACAATATTTTTGTGACACAGGCATATGAATGTTTGCCAATGAATAGTTTATTTTGATCATCCTTAATGTGACTATACTAAAGACGGTTCTGGAATTTCAAATCCGTTATTTGTTAATTATTGACCTCATTGTGATTCGCAACAATCGATAAAAATAATGTAGCAGTGAAAAACAATTATAAAACGTTATTAAAGAGTGAACACTCGTCTTTATTAAAATATGCGTCTTTGTCTTACATAAAAACACGTATGATTAGGTACCTTGGCTTTATTTGCTATTATTCAAAAAGTCTAATAGAAAGGTATATATGAAAAATTTGCGAATATTTATATAAATAGATAATACAATTCAAGTAAATGGATATCCCGCAACAACTGGTAAACGGTATATGGTAAACGAAACAAAGAAAAATAAATGAATACTACACGAATATCCATTACGCAACGTCGCCTGGGTAGGTAGGTAAAATCGCATTAAAAATAAATATCTATTACAGGTGAGCAGGTACATTTGTATGAATGATACGAACTCATTTCGTAAAAAGATATTCGACATCTAAAGTTCGAAACAACATTGAGGGTAACAAATGAAAAGCAATAAAAACCAAAACCATCTGTGGTGTGACTTCGGTTCGCCAATGAATGAAAGAAAAGAAAGGGAATCAGAATCAGAGACGCGTTGTCTGGCCTGGCAGGCTTGGCGACAGAATGTCTGGTGTAACAACTGACAGTGTTGCCAGGTCGCCGCATTCCACAACTTTTACCCTTTGTATTCTGCTTGTATGCGAATTATTTCTATGAATTCATCGATTTCCTTCCGAATTAAGGGTTTGTTGATGCGAATGTGGTAAAAGAAGTTATTTTAGTTGTTGTTTGGGCGAAGAAAAAAAGTAGGCGACAACTATTTTCGGCCGGCAACGTTGTCACGAAACTCGTTTCACAAACGGATGTCGAGCCTCTCGAGCGGCGAAGCGAGCTAGGAAATGCGTAACAGGTCGGCGCCGTCCCGTCTAGTATACCAGGACCTGTGAAAGCTCGTGCATCGATCTGTGATTGTTTCGCGGAATCCACTTCGAATCCCTTTCGATGGCGTGAGTGTACAGTTTAGTCAACAGAGTGGGGATCTTCCGTGAATCGTGACGAAAAATGGTCGCTGTATAGCATAGCTCGCAGATAGTAGTGTTGTCGGTGTTGTTTTGGTTGGTTTTCACAAGGAATTGTTCGTGAAAGTGTCGCGAGAATGGCCCACGGCCTGAATTCGATAATGAAACGCGGAGTGGCTGTAGCGAATTGCAAGAGCGACGGCAAAAACGTCGGATCGCGACGCATATTCGCCCCGCATTTCAAGCTGCAAGTGTTGGACTCGTACAGGAGCGACGCCGATTGCAAGGGCAACCAGCGAGCCACGGCAAGGAAATACGGCATACACAGGCGGCAAATACAAAAGTGGCTGCAGGTTGAAAACACCCTGCGCCACAGTGTGATCGGGGCCAAGGGAAAGGAAAAAGCTGGTGCTGGCGACGACTCCGACTTGACCTTGAACGGTCGTAACAGACAGCAGGACGACAGAGTTCCGGCGCTAGCGCTAGCGCTACCTCCGTCCCCCTCTTTCCCCTTGCCGCTCGACTTCTCGACTCGCAGGCCGTCCCCGACCCCCCCTCTGCCCGCGGCGCCCATCGACCTCTCCTTCAAAAGGCCTACTTCGATGGTGGGCAGCGGCAGCGCACCTGTGCGATACGCTCCGCCCACCCCGCCGCTGGCTTCGCCCCCCGCGGAGCCCCATCCGGACGTTTGGGACCTCTCTACCAAAAACAACAACAATAACGAATCGTGGAAAAGGAAACGTTCGGAGGAGATAGTCTCTCCCAAGCCCGTCAAGTTGTTCAAGCCGTACTTGGACGATCTGAAAGACGAACATGAACCTGCTGCAGCTGCTAATGGGTTAATGACGAAGCTGGAGACTGCTTATTGCTGTCCTGCTACGCGGACGCCTTCCTGCGACGGATGTTGTTATGATAACAGCGGTTGCGAGGATGCTGTCAGCGCAAAAACAGTCTGGTCTGTCGAATCAGGTAGGAAAAATTTATTGTTTCTTGCAATTGATAAGGAAAACGGTACAAGTCTACATATCGAGCGACCTAACTTTTTAAGATTCTTCTACTCACGTGTGTTCTGGCCCAAAAACACGAATTTAGCAATGAAATTAATACTTTTGGAGATATTCTACTTCAAAGTTGAAATTTTATCTTCTTCATTTTTTGAACAAGATTATTCAGCTTTTTGACTAATTCATTCAATTACGTTACACATTATATATTAGGAAAGGGTTCATCATGTATTCATCCCGAGAAAACATTGAAAATGCCGTATTTTTCGAATATTCAGATATGACAGAAAGTAAATGTCATCCTGTCAACCATTAATTAATTGACTGTCAAACCATAGTGCAGTTTATAATATGAAAAATACTGTATTTTTAATGTTCATCTGAGAATGAAAGCATATTAATTCCTTTCTCAATATGTCATGTTGATGAAAAAATTTGCAGTAAGTACAAAATATGTCATCAATATCCAGTTCGCTCAATAAAAAATGCCCAATTCCTGGTCAATAATCAATATGATATTGTTTCAATGTGATATAATGACACTAAATCAGGTCTTTCTTCACAGACGTCAAATCGGAATACAGCAGCACCTACACTTTGCACGAACTACAACCAGAGTCCCCTCTCAACTACTACTACTACCATCACCCCCTGCCTTACACCCCAATAGAATACGAATGCTCCAGCACGTGCTGCTACGAAGACCACCTCGGCTACGGAGGTGCTCCACTAACCCCCATGAAACAAAGGCAGAGCTACAGCTTGGACTTCAAGTTGAGAGCCATCGATTGCTATTACCAGGACTCGGTGTGCAAGGGTAACCAAAGGGCGGTCGCTTCGAAATATAATATTCACAGGAGGCAGGTCCAGAAGTGGTTGAAGCAGGCCGAAGAGCTCAGATTGAGGAACGAAACCATGAAGCAGATTCATGCTGTCAGTTAGTTATTTGTTGTTGAAAAGCTGAGAGTCTATTAGTTTGTAAGTTATGCAACATATCCGACTTATATTTGCCTTATTATATGAGAATGTGGGTGCTAATGTGGTGAGCGTAGTGTTGCTCAGAATACAAATACATGATCTTGTGCCTTATCCATAGATTTAAGAGGAACACGTGCCAAAAAGTAAACAGGAGGCAGCTGACCTGAAATTACGCAATACGCTTCATTTTTTTGAAATTTTCACTCATCCCTGTCTTCCTAATTTTTGCCATATACACAGTTTTGGTTGGAGTGCCAAACACTTTATTGGATAATTTATTATTTATTTAATATTGTACATTTTGTAATTCAGTTTAGATGTTTACAAAAGGGATAAATGTATACCTATACTAATGCCATGGTAGGAAGTTTTGCAATTTGATAATGTGATTTTCCCCTTTACACAAATTTTTCGTATGTACATATCGAATATTTCAATACTAACGATAATGTAATTGTGACCTTACAAAAATTGAGGTTGTGAATATATATCTGACAGTTATTTTCGTCATACTTGTATATTTTGTGAATCAGCTGAGCTGATCCCCCAAATCTTTTTATAGATATTATGTAATTTTATATGAGATATTTTATAGAATATATTAATAAAAATTTTAAGTAATTGAAAGCATTTCTATAAATAACTATTACACCATCCAACTGATAATCAATTCCCTATATGAATCACTTCATATCAATGATGTAATTATTCTTCCAAACAATTTATTTAAAATGCGCATCTGAAATATCCATTATTGAAACAATATATATATATTTTCAATTTTATTTGAATACAATAATGAAAATGGTATTGTGCATTTTTCATTTCACGAAATTGGAAATTATTCCATTGATTCACCTGACTTGAAAGCAAATGCATATACTTATTCAAATAAGCAACATAAATGGAACAGAATATTAGAGAGGAATGTCTCATTTCAAGTGTTCCTGATAGAATAACTTGAAAATAATAGAATATGTACCAATTGTATAAAAGGTAAAACATGCAACATCTTTCCTATGTATAAGCAACTCATTCATCACAAGCAGATAATTTTGAAATGGCTTGTTTTTCAGTGCAAATCTCTTTCTTCTCAGTCCATAGAAATTATTACATAAGTTTCATCAACAAAATGGAATAAATTATAAACATATTCAACCTACCACACACAGATGCAAAAAGTTATCAGGATAACTCAAATGTTCAGAGAGCCATTGAAGAGGAGTATCCATGGGAGGTGCTAATCCATGTGTTTTTATTTGAACTAAAACAACAGCATGTAAGGTTGACCTGACCACCTTTTCACATCAACAGATACTTACTGTTTGGGCAATTTGGAAACATTTCATTCACTAGGTCTTGTAGCTTCTTTTTACAACCATTGTCTGTTACAGGTTTGATTAGTTTTTGTCTGTAACCATCATTGTAATAACATCTGAATGGAATGTATTTGAAATATTCCTGGTCACTGTTGACCTCCATGAGTTTTCTATTTACAGCCCAGAATTGATCAAATTTGTCTACAAAAGAGTACTAACAATACTGTTTATTTTATTTTCCAGAATGTACCATTCAGTAATCCAAGCCATAATTGATTGTGATCCCTTTTCTGCATACTACCAGCAATTTGGCCCTTGTGTTTCAGAACATCAGCTTCCTTAAGACATGCCATAAAGTATGACTCCATCATTTCCCTTAAAACCATCACAGATCAGTAATAAATAGCAATTATTTGAGGAATATTACTTATTACTAAATTTGTATATCTCAGATTCAGGAAATTTATCAAAATGAACAGTAAGCTTCCAAGGAAGCATCTCCTCTGTGTCAAACAGTAAATCAAAAAGGACTCCAATGGGATAATGCCATTTCAAGGGTTGTCCATTATATTCCAACCACATTTCTTGTTCCGATTTTTCGCTATCGATATACTTAACGAAGTGTTTTCTAACTTTGTCAATCACCAAAGGAAAGTAGCTTAACCGAGGCACCATCAAGTAAAATGGGTCTGGTTCTCTCACATCTACTATTTCGTCAGTATCTAATCGGAAACATACTGGCAGTTTGCCTTCCCAAATTTCCCGAAGAATTTCTCTATCGTTAGCCATTTTCCAATTATGTTTATATATATTTGTTGAAAATTAATCTGAAGTATTTTTGACAGAAGGAAAAGATACATTAACATGTGTCAAAAATGTTAGGTTATAAATGAAAAGTTAGGTTACTATAAATTCAAAAATATGTCGATTCTGAAAGAAACGGAATCTTAAACTCATTAATATGATATATAATGTATAATATGATATCAATAGGATTCAAACATATAGATAAATTTATATTTCACTGTCGATAATTAGAATAGGAAGATAAAGTGAAGCTGATCAAAACGACACAACATGAATAAATCAATTTTATGTGAATATATTCTATTCATGATATTACTAACAGCAAATTGGAAACCCACTCTATCTTTTTCCTATAACCCCGTTTGTTGGGCGATGGAATGCTGTAATGAGGATTATATACCAGGAGATACCAGAAGTAAGCTCTTTCTCTTTACTAAAACATGTTTGTAAATTATTACTTTCAGAGCTACGTGCTATTTTGAGAGAAAAAGTATATGGTCAGCACTTGGTAGAAGAGGCTGTGGATGCTATATCAGCACATTGGAATCCTAATTATAGATCAGAAAAGGCACTCACTCTTAGTTTTCATGGATGGCCAGGAAGTGGGAAGAATTATGTAGCAAAGTTCATCTCAGAAAGTTTGTTCAAAGAAGGAGTGCACAGTAAGTATGTGCACAATTTCATTGGAAGGTTACACTTTCCTATTACAACAGAAACTGCAAAATATAAAGTGAGTGTTCATATTCCCTACTGTGCCTGGTGATAATAATCATTATTGAAGGCAAACCTCAATTTGTGGCTGAAATACAATATCAGTAGTTGCCCCAAACAACTTTTCATCTTTGATGAAGTGGATAAAATGCCTCCAGATGTTCTGAATGCTGTGAAACCAATGATTGATTATAGAAGTAATGTTGATGGGGTGGATTATACCCAGGCTATTTTCATATTTTTGTCAAACACTGGAGCATCTTTAATTAACCAACAATATTATGAATTCTGGGAAGCTGGTAAGACAAGAGAAGAATTGAAATTGAGTGATTTTGAAAATTTAATAGCCACAGGTGTTTTCAATGAACAGGGTAATTTTAAAAAATGATGCTTGTGTGTGAAAAAAATGTTAAGTATGCTGTTATAGGTGGTTTTCATCATTCAGATACTATACAAAGCAATCTTATAGATCACTATATTCCTTTTTTTCCAATGCAAGAAGCACATGTGAAAGAATGCATTAGAGACCAATTTAGAGAAAGATTTATCCTTGACCCAAAAAAGGAACATATTCAGTATGTATCTACATCCAAATTATTTTTTCAGAAGAAATGATGTTTAACAGTCTTTTTCTTTTTCAGAGAGGTTATGAATTTCATTGAATGGGGACCAGATGACATAAAATTATTTTCTAAAACTGGATGTAAAAGAATAAGCTCGAAAGTTGCATTATTAGCAGCAAAACACTATCCAAGAATCAAACCAGAACTGTAATCTTTTTTTATGATTCATGCTCTTTTTGAGAAAAAAAAACTCACACATGAAGTTATTTAGGAAATTTTGTATTTTTTGATACATCATATAGAAAATAAACATAATTTATACACAAAACTTGATATACTCATTTCAATTCAATAATAATACAATATTCACATGTACAAATTACTAGAAGGAACATTTTTTTGGAAATATGTTGTTTTCACTTTTATATCAATGTTTCTGAGTAGTTCCAAAATGGGTCCACTGTTTAATGAATCCAATGGAGAGATATCTATATAAGCAACAAATAGAGTACATTTCATCAGTCTCCTATGAATGCAATAGGTCAAAACACTGGAACCCAAACCAGTTACTAGGTTTGGTGATTCAAGTGGGGTATAATTCAATTTTTTCCTAGAGTCATTAGATAACACTCTTATAACTGAAGCAGGCTTTTCAACCAAATTTGAATTTTGATAATTGCATATTGAATCTGTTGTGATTGTATATATTTCTCCAGCATTGGTTATCCAGTTAGAAAGTGACTCTACTATCTGAAATAAGAATATAATTGTGAACAAATGTTCCTCATCCTAATGGTATATTACATTACATCTAGAACCACAAAATTCTTACCTGTCCAGTATTAAACTGTTTCTTTTCGAAAAAAGTTACGATAAATTTATTGTTTTCCACATTGAAGATATTGACTCCTCCATTCTTCAGTCTGCAGATAGGTTTTTGGTCAGATAATACACAACTGGTTAATAACTTAAGATTGTCCGTTTCAAGAAAAAATAGTATATCTATTTTATTTGGCACCTCTGAATTTCCCTCCCATTCTGGTAGTACCCTATAAATTCAATTTGAAGGTGTTCAGTTTTCCTTTAACTTTATTTACCTACTCAATGTATGGAGGGTAATCTTCTATATATTCATCTGTCAATGCTCTTGTGGTAGGTTCAATTACTTCTCCAAAAAGATATGAGCCCATAACAATGCAATATTAAAGCCTCAATGAATGAATTACAGATCATGGAATCCTTGAATTCATTAAGAAAATAATAGTTGATTCATCATTGAGGTTCAGTTCGAATATTTCTTCTTCTCCATTTGATATGTAGTCTTATTTTTTTAATATTTGTCAATTGTCATTTTTGTTGTGCTTTTTCCGTTTATCGTTTTGAATTAGGTTCGGGGAAAAATAAGTTATCTCTGGTTTGAGGAATTCAAAGGTTTTATTATGTTTTTCCATGATCAAATGTCTGAATTTTAAATACAAGCTTTCTTAAATCAGCTTTCAAATTACTAAGAATATGAAAGAACGAAATCAAGAAAAATGTAAATCTGTTCCTAAAGAGGATCTCTCTAATCATGAGGACGATTCTGGTGATGAAGCTGTAAGAAACATTCCAATCCAGTGTTCTCTTCGAGATTTAAATCATTGTTTCATTGTATTCAGGATGAGACATCAAGCGTAGGCAGTACATCGACTACAGATAACACCTCTAGAAGTGCTACCCCTACAAACCGAATTCGTAAAGGTCGTAAGGGTAAAAAACGAATCAGCAACACGCCAAAAGTACTGAAGCCTATTTATAAATTTTCGTGAGTGCTAACAAATGAATAACAATATCTAACTCAAATGTGTTCTGTAGTTGCAGTATAAAAGAAGATCATGGTCAGCCTTTATTTGGAGCACAATTTAATCATCACCTCAAAGAAGGTCAGCCTTTTATTTTTGCTGCTGTTGGTAGTAATAGAGTAACAATTTATGAATGTCCTGAAGGAAATGGAATTAAATTGATTCAGTGTTATGCAGACCCTGATGTAAGCTATATTTCTTTATTATATTGCCGATGGCACCACAATGTTTATTCCAGCTAGATGAAAACTTTTATACTTGTGCTTGGTCTTACGATGAAGACACAGGTAAGCCCCTACTAGCTGTGGCAGGGTCTAGAGGAGTGATAAGAATTCTGAACCCAGCTACCATGAGTTCTATCAGACACTATATTGGCCATGGTCATGCCATTAATGAGTTGAAATTCCATCCCAGTGATCCCAATTTATTGTTATCCGTGTCAAAGGATCATTCTTTGAGATTGTGGAACACTAAAACTGATGTTTGTATTGCTATTTTTGGAGGTGTAGAGGGCCACCGAGATGAAGTATTGAGTGCTGTTAGTATATTCATATTTAATTACAAACTGGGAAAGTTATAGTTTGTTTATCTCTTAAGGATTTTGACATGTTGGGAAATAGGATTATGTCTTGTGGGATGGATCATTCTCTAAAATTGTGGAAATTGGACAAAGAAACTATGAAAGAAGCCATAAAGCAATCGTTTCAGTGGAATCCAAATAGGAATTCAAGACCATTTGATTGTTTGAAAGAAAATTTTCCTGATTTCTCTACCAGAGATATACACAGGTGACAAGTCTTGAAAAGAATGTATTCCATAATCTCAAGATTTTTTCATTTAGAAATTACGTTGATTGTGTGAGATGGTTTGGTGATTTTGTACTGAGCAAATCCTGTGAGAATTGTATTGTGTGTTGGAAACCAGGCAGATTAGATGATGAAAATCTCAGGAAAGGAGAAACCAGTTCCACAGTTATACATAGATTTGAATATAAAGAATGTGAAATCTGGTTCATCAGGTTTGCAATGGATTTTTGGCAGAAAGTAAAGTTCAATGATCCAGATGATTTGAAACATATCCTGATTTCCTTTTTTCAGATGTTAGCATTGGGCAACCAAACAGGAAAAATTTTTGTTTGGGATTTAGATTATCCGGACCCAGCCCAAGCTAAATGTTACACTTTACAACACCCAAGATGTACCACTGCTATAAGACAAACCTCTCTTAGTAGAAACGCCAATATCCTCATTTGTGTATGTGATGATGGCACCATTTGGAGATGGGATAAAATAGCATGATCTCTGGAGGAATTTTTATTTTGACTCAATATAATCTATAAAAGCAACAAACCATCTAATTATTAACTAAGTTTTTTCACTTTTTTTTTGACTAGGTGCAGGAAGTTCTTTCCTGATTTGTTTCAAAATTTGAATCTTCGGTAAACTCGGGCCAGCAAATTTTGCTTTGGGTTGTCTCTCTATTGGAGTGTACACTTCGAGTACTCTAACAAACTTCAATATGTTTTCTAGAAACAAATATCAAGGTTTCATCAAGTATTGTTACTTTACTTCTAGTACTTACTGGCATTTTCTTCTGGTATTGAATATTCTTCAGATATTTTTTTTGAGTTGTATAGTTTTGGGTCATTTTGATGTTTAGTGATAAATTCCATAGCTCTCTCTAAGGTTATCTTTCCTAAAGGAATATGTTCTGGTTCTTTCACACCATATAAATAGGGACCTTCAGTAGTCCTACTAACTGGAAGGGGTCTATTTGGATTAGGTTTTTGTTTGACATTTATGTTAGGCTGAAAGTAAAAATTGTAGCTTATATTATTTACAAATATCCTAAATACTTCACTTCTTGTGAGGTAACATAAATGTCTCTCAAACGTGTATCTAGCTGCATGTCCTTTTTGAGACTGTCTTGGTATATTTGAGGATATTCTACAAAGAGGAAAAATCGTATAACTTTCTTTTCCAATAATAATTGAAAAACCTTTTATGAGCCGTTGCAAATCCTCTTCATCATTTTTATGTTTAGGTGCGGGTACTGGTTTGGGTTGAGATATTACTTTATGTGCTCTACTCTCTACATTAAAATTTCTTAGAGATTTAGATACCATGGAGAATGCTATTCCCATTTTTGTGAGGTTATATAACGACATACAACATTTATAGTGATTTATATCTAAAATATGTCTAAAATCATACAACTTTGCGACGTCGTCACGTGACTAAGGAATTGAAATCTATTAGTTCGGCATTTATTAGCCACGCCCCCCGAAAATAATTGAAAATACCATAAGACTATGTAGATTGTAGATTGAAGTGGAACTTGGTAGAACCAGAGATTAACTAAATGCCGATTTAAATATAGTGGAATTAACTTTTTTTGACCTTTTTTATAAAGACAATAAATATTTTGTTTCAGTGGCGTGGAATCCCAATATTTACAAGATTAAATTAAAGACTTATTTCTAATTGCCTCGGTATCGAATATAAAATAATACTATCGAGTTGAAAGTCTCAGTTTTCCATGCCATAGATCCATACTCATTTTGGTAGTTCGTTTGGCTATTCAGTTTTCAATCTATCGGAAATCATCAGATTCATGTAATCCAATCGATGATACGCCTATGTACTTCAATTGGTGGAATGTTGAAGTGTTGCCAATAGTATTGTCAAAATATTGTAAAAACATTGAAACTACACTTTTATTCATTTGAAAAACGTCTAAAAAACCTATTACAAGGTTGAATATAAAATTTTATAATCATTATTGGGCAATTTGTAAAAAGCATATTGGATCAATTCATATGTTTTGTTTTCTCAAGTTGGCAGATTCTGGAATTTGACACTGTGTAAGATGGCTGACAGTGATCCTTAAACCTTACACAATTTTCTTTGTTTTCATTACACTTTTTAGTTATTTCAGTGAGTTTAAATTTAAATTACGATTCGAGTTTTAATTCGTTAGTGATAGGTTCATTATAATTTGTGATATAAAATTATCTAGAAGCCCTGAGTTTGTGAAAAAAGTGTTGAAAAGTGCTGTGGAATTCCACCATATAGTAGATGAGAGATGGACTGACACTAAAATCTGTCATTCTTTGAAACTTTAGCAATTACAAATTCCTTTTGCATATTCGGAAGGTAATTATAGCACAAATACGATTTTCAAAAAGTTTGAATACAATGCGATTTTGTGAGATTGCCTCTAAAGATATCAAACAATGCCAAAGAATGTGAAGAGGTATGTTGAGTTGGATGCAATTTGGCACATATCTAGAATCAAACTAAAGTCTTGACCGATAAGTTCTGATACTGCCTATCATACATTTTTTTCTTTATGGCTTGTCCAATCAATTTTTTCTGTTTATTTAATATTGCTACCAATATAAATTACTCAAATACAAATATAGGAATATTGAATTCTCAAAGATAAAACAAAATATTGCCTAAAATCTGGGTTGTTGGTATCTTTTGATTGTTGAGAAAGTATGACTAATAGCACTAGCAATTTGAGTAATTTCATAATAGATATAGTTTCTTAGTTATCTATATAGGTGATGTCAGAACAATTGTATTTAAATTGTAATCAATTTTTACTGAAACACTAATAATAATAATTTTTATTATAATATTCCAATTGAGTGATAAAATATTAGAATTTTTGATGTTCTAAAAGTTTCCATTAAAATTTAGTTTTTAGGAATATTTCCAAAGATGGAATCTAATATAATTGAGAAATCCAGCATTATGTTTGTCATTGTGAAAATGAAAACAGATATTTATGCCATTAGTCATCAATTAAAGTGAGGATATTGATGAATGCATTCATATCAAGATATGTAAAACAAATTATCTCTAATATTGTAAAGATAATGTTTGGAAACAAAATTTAACCCAATATCATAGATCTAGTTTGTTTATGTAGAGTTTCAAGACTCAAGATGATTGATCATTAGATTTTGGATGCCTTGTTTTTGAGAGAAAATGTCGAAATTATTGACAACATTACATTTAACAAAAAAAATTGAGGTTATTTGATGGAATCATTTGTCTTCTCAAGTATTTGGGCACGAAAACAAAGAAGGAAATTTGACATTTATACATAGTAACCACAGAACAGTATACTGTGTAGATTAAATGATATATTTGTTTTGGTAGTTGGTATTATTTGAAATTTTGATTTTAGAGTGTCTTAACCATTGGCGTATTGTTTATTATCGTATGACAATATTTGCAAAGAGATGAATTTGTATGTGACATAAATATGATTAACATCAATCGGCATTCTCGAAAACCCATTAAATCAGTTCACCTATAAAGTACCCCCTCCACAGAGTAAAAATGCCCTATATTTCTTCCAGAACCGTTGGTACCCCCGATGTGACCACGCCCCCGCCCTCCTATCTGGCCCAGCATGGGCCAGCAGCCCCAACCGCCGCACCACCGCCTCCTCATCATGAACAATTCGACGTCGCCGGCGGTCCGTTCGCCGGGCTACCACCAGAAGGCCATGGAGGAGATACAGAACTCGCTGCGACCGTTCGCCAAGAGCGAAGCGGCCATGACCAGCAGCAGCTCCGCCAGCACCGTGTCCAGCTTCTGCTCCTCCGCAGCTACTTCGGGCGTCGGCTCCATGAGCAACGCCTCCATGGCCGCCGCCGCCGACAAGGCCGACGTGCTGCAGCTCAGGCAGATGGGATATTCGGAGGTATGTCCGCGGATTATACTGTATCGGAAATTATTAGTATACAGGGTGTTGCATTTTCCGAGGTCTCAACCCGTGAAAGCCTTAGGAAAAACTTGCTCGTACGCCATTGGTGAGTTTCGATAATTTTTTCCACTTATAATTGCACAAGTGGTTTGGATTTTATCGGGTAAATTTGGGTTGTTTACTGAGAAACTGTTTCCTAACAATTTGACGAGATTAACTGTCAACTATTAAAAACACGACACTGAAGGATGACAGTTATTCCAGTCAAATTGCTAAAGGAAACAGATTAGAATTTTAACAACACAAATTTACCCAATATCAATACAAACCTGGAGTGTAATTAGGCAGGACAATTTAATGAATAAGAAGTTAGGAAACATATCAATGCAAACTTTATTTATGAAACATTAAAAATAAACACATTTTTATTTTAATGTACAATTATTAAAAACGCAGTTATTGAAATTCATACTAGGAGCAGTGATATCGTTGCGGGTGCCACAACTAATCGTTTCTGTAGTAGATGTTGAAGTTTTTTCATTTTCCAAACAAATTGATTGAATAATGCTTGAATGATACTCTTTGTCAACTTGTAAATATGGCTTTATAGATGATGAATTGCTGTGTTCTGTTATTTTTATTAGAGCTTGTTCTTCAATTCCGCGATAATTGATGAATAAGTGAAAAAACCACTAGTGTATTTGTCGCTGTAAAAGTTAAAGCTAACTTTTGCCGCTGTCAAAGTGACAATTGCACTGTGGCATATGCGATTTTTTATACATGAATTAAATTGTCAAATTTATTACCTAAATTTTGTGCCTCTTGACTTTTGGTCGAATTCCGTTCAGTTTCCTCAGAAATTAATTAATTTGTAAATTGGCTCAAAGTTACATTCTCTGAAATGTTTATACTATTTTGATATTTGATATCAATTGAACATTAGAATTGAATGAAATAGGAATTTATCAACAAATGATTAGAGGATTTGTTCAAAGTGGCCTCCGTTTTGTTTAATGCAACTTCCTTGGCACTTTGTATCAACACCCTGTAATTCCGCTAATAATCAAGATCGGACACATGTTCATAGGAATTTCTTTCAATTTTTTTTGTACCAAAGAATTTTTTTTGTACAATTCTGAAATACCCTGTATAAACAAGAGAGACACATCGCTCTTCTTCCGAATTGCAGCGCCCTCAACGGTATTTCAAATCGTCGAGGGCTGCTCTGAAATTCAGAAAATTATTCCACCTTCTTGATTCCCAGGAATCCTCGATCCGAGCCCTCCAGCTATCGAACGGCCGTCTCGACATCGCCCTCGACCTCCTGGGGGGCAGCGTGGGCGGCAAGCAGTCGCTGGACGCGTGCGGCAAACAGTCCTCGGGTTACACGAAACTGATTCGCAAACCGAGCATCGAGCGCGAATTGGCTTTGATGCCGCGCGCCTCGCCCGCCGTGGACAGCGGCGCCGGTAGCTCCAGGTCGGACAGTCCGCGGTTGGGGCCCGACATACACAGCAGGTGAGGATTTTGTCCCGATTTTTCACAGGAAGTTCGCCCCATGTGGATTAGAAGGATGTATTTTTGGTTTTCATATTGATTAGTTTGATCAGTGCGAAGATATCATGACATTTTTGCAGGTACTCGCCGAGCTTTAACGAACCACCGCCGCCTCCTCCGCCCCGGACGACCCCACCGCCTCCGCCGCCACACGGTAGCCAGACGGGCTACCACCAGCAGGTGCCCAGCAACGTGCAGCAAATGTTCAAGCGGATGTCGCCGGCGGCGCCGGTCGTACCCGCCAGGCCGCCCAACGGCGCCACCGTCGCTTACAATTCGCCTGCCCTGCAACAGGTGAGAAATCAAACAATAATACAGAATATAGCTGTTCCTCCCCTTCTCTCGTTCTTCTTCTTTGTCTTCGACTTGTCTCCTTCCGAAAGCGATTTTCATGATGATTATTAAAATTGCAAGAATTATATTACGAGGCAGTTATTTATTTTTGAAATTTTTTAGGGTTTACAACCACAATACTTCATTGAATTTATTGTATTGAACAATGAGATTCATGGCTATAGGACAAGGGCGAAAAATGGATTCCATATTGAAAAGACAAATTCAAATAACTGAATGACTTCTTTATTTTTCAAAAGCCTAAATGAATTCAATAAGTTAACAAAAACTTTAAGAGAATCACACAACTTGAGAACTTTTAAGTAATTGTAGTCAATGCTGAGATTAAAATTGTTATTATATTTCTCAATTTGTTATTTCAATTGTTAATGTTAATATGTATACATTTTTGTTTTAATAATAATAATAATGTTCATTTTACAATTGCTACCATTATCTGTACAAAAAACAATTACAACATGAAATAAATTGACGTGAAACATAATGATATTTCAAAACTGATGCTTTAAAAAATCCTGAACACAGTAGGGTTCTAGATCTTGAAGTATTTTTTTGATGTTTTTTTTTTTTAATTAATTGGTATGTCTTAATGCATGATATGGATAAGTGAGGTCATGCCTCCTAGTGTTATATTCGTATTCTGTGGTATTTAGATTGAAAAGTTCTCTATTTTTAAACAAAAACATTAAACATTCAGAAATTGACAGGACATAAACAGTCATGATGTCATTATTCTTAAAAGCTATTCGACAAGAGTCCCTATAATGTTTGCAATAATTGATTATTCTTATTACTTTTTTTTATAACAAATATTCTACTTGTGTTCTTATTGAATCCCCCAAAAATTATTCCGTATCTCATGACCGATTCAAAATTTGCAAAATAAAGAGAAAAGCTGCTTGCTTTTATAGATGTTTATTGATTATTCTTAGTTCTTAGGACACTTTTCCAAGCTTCGAAGAAATTTCCTCTATATGTTGTGACCAGTTCAATTTAAACACCCAAAAATTTGGTGTCATGGGATAACTGAAAAGTAATATTGGTAAATGATGTTTAAATGAAGTAACTGTACATGTTTTTAATTTGTATTTTTTTTGAGAAATGTACTATTTATCTAATTTTTGTATATTAGGCTTGCCTATTTCGATAAATTACTTACTCAATCCGATGTTATTCTTCGTTAAAGAGAGGCACCAGCCCGGTGAGCAGCATATCCTCGTCGTCGGGCGGCCGACCCCAGCCGATGGTCGTTCAGAACAGCGTCCAGGTGCAGCAGCAGCTGTCGCAGCAGATGCAGGCCCTCAGTCTCTACCAGAGCGGCGGTAGCAGCGTGGGGGGCGGTTCGTGCTCGGGATCGGCGAACGCCGAACCGCCGCCGCCGTATCCGCTGATGGCGGGCGGTAACGGTGCCCCTCCACCTCCGCCATCTTATTCGGCTTCCATACAGAATAGGCAGAGTCCGACGCAGGATTTTCGAAAGAGTCCTTCGTCGGGGATTTATTCAGGTGTGAGACAGTGTTCGGGATTTTTTTATCGAAAAATATCCTCATAGAAATATACAGTGATTTTCATGAAGGCTCGGCTTCAAACCAACTTAGCAACTATCAGGTTTGCTGAGTGATTTACAGTTTATTCAAAAAGTGCCTGTTTCGAAATTAGAAAAATCCTAAAAACTATTTGACATTCTCAAGAACATATTTGATGAAGCTTATTGAACAATGTTAGGGTGAGAAAAGTTTTAATTTTTCGTGAAATTTCACCATGAACGTTGTTTAAAATTCTTTCAATGGGGGAGACCACTAATTTTTCAAAACAGCATAATCTTGTTTTGTATGTCCGAAAACTACCATTCATTATTTTTTTTATTTTTCATTCAGTCTATATCATGAATAAAATGATAAAATGAACGGAATAGATTTCGAACATACAATTTCATGCGCCATTTTCAAAGGTTGCTCTCATTGGTGTAACGCAGTGTGACGTGCTTAACCCTACACGCCCATCGACCTTGAGCTGACCAATCATAGATAATTGTTCCACAGGTAATTCTTGGAGTGTTGCCGCACCAAAATACCACAACTTATTCTCGGAATAAAATATGTAAAAGGATACAATATAAATGACATTTTTTCCACAAATTATCATGAAATGATATAGTTATTACTTATCGATACGTTTTTGAGAAAATATATCAAAGCAATAAGGAATCATCCACAAGTAAACTTGACAACATTACACATGGTGTGAGCAAAAGATATGTGGAAACAGACAAAGATAGTCTTAGGGTGTAGCACGTCATACGCCCACTTATTTCTGGCGTTTTCAAATTTTAAATGAAAATGCTGATTTCAAAACGCTGTACAATCTATTCACTTCGATTTTGATCCTTGATATTGGATGTACACTGAACCAATATCATTATTCATCGATTGAGAGAGACTTGGAAGGATTTCATCACTTAGTGGTCTTCTTCATCCACCACGAATCAAATTTCAAAAATTGTTACCGCTTTTCAAAAAGAAAACATACCAATTATGATTTCTTGAAGGATTTTCGTAGTACCATCATCATTACGATTATTATGTTCGTAGGTTCCCCTAGCCCGGCGCCGACGTCTTCGTCCGTCCCGCCGCCGTCGCCGTTGCAAGCTTGGGGGGCGCGTCAGACTGTCTCGCAGCCACCGGTCATCATGCAGTCGGTGAAGAGTACGCAGGTGCAGAAGCCGGTTCTGCAGACGGCGATAGCGCCGACGGCACCGCAAATCACTCAGGCCGGCGTCGTCCAACAAGGCGGTGGGGCGGCGTCGGTAGGGAGTTGTCCGCCCCCGCCGCCGCCCTCTTACACGGCGTCGTTGCAGCAAAAGGGGTGAGTTGAATGTCTTTGGATTCGTGCAATCGAAGGTTTATGAAAGTAGTTCATTTGCGAAAATGTCAGCCAAAACTTTGTTCATGTTTAAAAGAATGATAATTGGTTTGATTATTAATTAATAAAGTTTAAAAGTATCAAATTTTAGTTTATTAGTAGGTAATATCTATGTAAATTTTATTTTAGATAAAATTCTGATCACTTTTTTTTTATTTTTTCCTCTCGCAATAGTTTTTCTGTTCTCGTATGTATCGGTAGAATAACGAATAATTAAAGATATGAAGTTTTTACGAAATCAGATATATTTTCACATGTGAACATAAAATTAGAGCCATGTTTGGTGCAAAACTTATAGAAAATATCATTTATTACTCTCGATTATGCCATTGATCTACCGTTGCCAGTACACTTTTTTGGCGAACTGTCCAATTTCTGCCTCAACGCGAACCAAAAATCAAAATCTGATCTCTCGAAACGTGTTCACAGCCCATCACCATTACTCTACTCTTCCTTCAGATACGCGAACGGCGTGAAACCGGCCGCTCCTCTACCCGCTGCCGCCCCGACGGCAGCCGCCCCTACCGCCCCGTCAGCGGTGGCCGTTCCCACTACCGAGCCGCCCAGTTACGCGAGCACGATGCAGGCCAAGGCGAAGGCGCAGCGTGCTTTGCCGCCGCCCCCCTACTCGGACGACGGTCACGTGCACACCGTCTACAGCACGATGGAGGGTCCGGCGAGGGGCGGTCATCACGCGCCGCTCCAGCGCAAATACTCGCCCGTCGTCAACACCGACGTCAGGTCGGATAGTCCGCATTCGACGGGTTCCGTGGAGGGGAGGAGTCAGTACGGGGAGGGAGTGCCGCCCTTGCCGCCCACCGGTGAGTGATTAGAGTCGAATTGGTAGTGCTTCGATGGGTTATCATTTCGTTTCGTTAGCTTCGTCGTCTGTTAAAAACAACAACGTTTGCAACCATCATCCCGTCAACGGCAATATGGATAACAAACACCACGACACGCCGCCCCAAGTGCCGCCCTACACGAAAATCAAGCACCAGTCGCCCATTCCGGAACGGAAGAAAATCAGCAAGGAGAAGGAGGAGGAGCGCAGGGATGGCAAAGTTAAGAACTATTCGCCGCAAGCTTTCAAGTTCTTCATGGAGCAACATATTGAGAACGTCATAAAATCCTACAGGTTGGTCCATGTTGCGATTACCTTATTGTCATCTTCATATATTGCCAAAAAACTCACAAAACTATAGTCTATTTATTCTGGGATGTTTTTCCCTTTTCCAGCGATGCTCCGAATAAAAACTTGGGTTAGGTTGCCCGTTTGTTTTGTTTCGAAAGTGTTTTCGACTAATGAAATATATTTATCATATTTGGATTACTATTGATTGTGGATAACCGTTGAATGGTTAATAAAATGATATAATGGACTGTTTTCGTGCTAGGAATCGAATCGAATATTTAAAGGAAGTACATGATGATATCTAAAAATTAACATCTTTCAGTATCAAATCTGTTCTTTCTTTCTCATTTGATGGTTCTATATTTCAAAACCAATTACTGTCCAACTCTAATAGGTGTGTTTTAGAAAAAATCCAAAAGTTATAGATCAATTTATTTGTGAGACAAAAATATTTTTTTTTATATATATAAAACTTCTCACGAAAGGAGACATCCTGTAATGCTCATTATGTAAACGCTACGCATCATTACATTTCAACAAAATTTACAATGCAGAATTCACTAAGTACCCACATCAACTCAATTGGATAAAAAACACAAATGTAAGGTGGCAGTCAAAGATCTTGATATCCATATCTTTCTGCTAATATATCTGCCTTATTTATTAGGGCTGGTTTGTCTCTGAAAATTAAAGAATATATTACATGTATCATAAGGTCTGTAGCCTACAATTGCACTAAATTAGTTAGTAACTGCAGCTTCAACATTCCATAATCAAAATAAATTACATTGTTAGAAAGTCATTAAACTCATTAAAAGCTGAGGTGGAAACTTTGTTAATAACTGTTACGTAACATTATCCATACATAACAATTGTGGAAGGACTTTCCAATTTTGGCAGCATATACATTTGTTTTGCTGTTTTGCACTAATGGCATTGAGAAGTGACCAAATCTGACACAACTATCAACCCAGAATAAATAGACTATACTTCAGATTTGGCGCAGTCGGTAGGAACGTTCTATAATTCTAATTCTGATGTTCCTCAATAGGCAAAGAATGTTCCGGAGGATGCAGCTCGAGAAAGAAATGAACAAGATCGGGCTGAGTCCGGAAGCGCAGATGCAGATGCGGAAAATGCTGTCGCAAAAAGAATCCAACTACATCAGGTTGAAGCGAGCGAAAATGGACAAAAGCATGTTCGTCAGGATCAAACCCATTGGTAAAAAATTAAGTTTTCGCAACAGCTCATGTGCTAACGCCGTCCTGCTGGTTTTTCTAGGGGTGGGAGCCTTCGGAGAAGTCACTCTGGTCCGAAAGATAGACACCAACCACCTGTACGCGATGAAGACTTTGAGGAAGGCTGATGTCTTGAAGAGGAACCAGGTGGCGCACGTGAAAGCCGAGCGAGACATTTTGGCCGAGGCTGACAACGAGTGGGTAGTCAAATTGTACTACTCGTTTCAGGACTCGGATATTCTTTATTTTGTTATGGATTACATACCTGGAGGGGATTTGATGTCGCTGCTTATCAAGTTGGGTATCTTCGAGGAGAGTTTGGCGAGGTATGGGACAGTTTCGTTCATTTATTTTCCCGATTTTCGAGGATATGGTTATTTCATTGAACTGGCGAAGGATCCCAAACTTTATTGACTCGTTTTTGCTTGCAGATTTTACATAGCCGAACTGACATGCGCAGTGGAGAGCGTCCATAAAATGGGCTTCATCCATAGGGATATCAAGCCGGATAACATCCTCATAGACAAAGACGGGCACATCAAATTGACGGATTTCGGTCTGTGCACTGGATTTCGATGGACGCATAACTCCAAGTACTACCAACCGAACGGTGAGTGAATGGACGAGATCAGTAATTTCAGAATGCTTATTTTATTTACATCAATGAAAATGCCAATATCTTAAGTATATTAATTGGGTTTCTCTCGATGGAAAACCCTTTATTATTCAATATTGATTGTATCACAATTTTCATGTATGCTGTTTTCATTCAAATACATGCTTAAATGAATTATTTTCACAAGAAATTAGCTCAAAAATAATACTTGTGACATTTGAATTGGAGTTTTTTTTTTTTTCTCCAAAAATACATGGAATTTCATGGAAATCTCGTTGAAAACTAACATTCTACCAATTATGGATTTAATAAGTCCAATGTCAAGAATGTCAAGGGAAGCTAGTGCTTCGGAGCTTGATTTTTTTAATGATTTCTTGGAGGCGTTCAAAAATTGTGCAATTAATTATATATTTTATCTAAAAATTTGTGCCTTGTGTATTTGCTGGTTTTTTGCATTTTTTTTTGTTTTATTCAGCACTTAGTTATAGTTTTTTTTCAACATTTATACTTTTAGTTTAAATTATTTTCATCTGTGTATATTTTACAACGTTGTGATTAAGGATTTTCCCATTTATACCAAAATAATTCCTATCACAATAGTTAGTTTGAATTAAAGCCAACACGAATTCGAACAATTCGTCCAAAAACCTCCTAAGTCCATAGTTTCCTTATCATCTTGCTTAGGAGACCACAACCGGCAAGACTCGATGGATCCCATCGAGGACTGGAACGAGGAGTGCAAGTGCAAGAGCTTGAAGCCGTTGGAGCGACGACGCAGACGCGAGCACCGTTGCCTGGCGCACTCTCTCGTCGGCACGCCGAACTACATCGCGCCGGAAGTGCTGCAGCGTACCGGCTACACGCACGTCTGCGATTGGTGGAGTGTCGGCGTCATCTTGTACGAGATGCTGGTCGGCCAGCCACCCTTCTTGGCGAACACGCCCGCCGAGACGCAGTACAAGGTACGTGAAAGGGTTGTTCCTATTAGGAATCCGTTTCGGGTGGTCCAAATTTGTTTTTGAAACATTGTTTATTATACATTTAGGATTCCGTACAGGTTTTGAACTCTCAAATCAGTGCCGAAGCTCTGGCCCCGAGAGTAAACTACACAAAAAAAATATATATAGCAACAACCGAAAAATATAAAGTAAATTACATATCCACACCTAAAATACTTGATTTAAGTGTTCCACAGTTTGTTTTGCAAAATTAAATATGCAAATGTGCCTTTAGTTCTCTTAAAAATCTAATATAATTTTGAATAATTTTAATCCTTTCGGGCAACTCATTACATTTCTTAAACTCACAATGTTATGCCTTTCCTTTATACTCCAACAGTCATTCTTCTTCTCTTTCGCGGTCTTTATGTGGGTGTGTGAAGCGTGTTAGATTTGAATTGAGAAAACCACGACTCTTCTTTACATTGATTTGCATTTCTAGGTAATAAATTGGGAGACGACCCTGCAGATCCCGAAGCAAGCCAACCTCTCTAAGGAGAGCACCGACTTGATTTTGAAGCTGTGCTGCAGCGCAGACAGAAGGGCGGGCAAAAACGCCAGCGAGGTGAAATCGCATCCCTTTTTCGAGTCGATCGACTTCGAAAAAGGATTGCGGAGGCAGCCCGCGCCGCACAAGCCCCGCATCGATTATCCCACGGACACCTCGAATTTCGATCCCATCGATCCGGATAGATTGAGGAATTCCACGTCATTGGATTCGAGCGCCTCCGAGGAGGTGTTGGATAACTCCAAGTTGTTCCACGGGTTCTTCGAGTTCACCTTCAGGTACGTCGTTTATAATACAGTTCGAAACCAATCTGTCGAATTTCAACCGATAATTTTACTCGATTTTCAGACGGTTCTTCGATGATGGCGGCCTGGCGGCTTCCAACAAAATCAACTTGGACGACAACGACAATCAAGGTGGGCCGGTGTACGTATGAGCCGGCAGATGTTGTCGAGGTTGTCAAACGGGGTGGAACCCCGAATGATTCGTTTTCGAGCTGACCCGCTAGAGGGCCTTCACTCTTGCCGTCGCCGCCGCTGCCGCCCACTCTTTTTGTTGTCTTCGTCGAAGCGCAAGGATTTTTCTACGGGTCGAAGAGAAATTTGTGTCATTTGTGTTTCGTTTGCTGTTACTTTACTTACAGGTTTCTACGAATAAGGGGTAAACCGATGAGGATCATTCAACACATAGAAAAATTGTCGATGACAACCAAGAAAACATTCATAATCCACTCGATTACGAATCAAATATAGGTCAACTGGAGTTATTCAGGAAATATTTGAATGTGAGTAGATGATGTCAAAATATACAACAGCTGTCACTGTCAAAGAGTTCGAGATGGGCACTGTTAGAGATGAATCTGAGAAGTAAACAAATGAAAACTGAAATATTCATATCAATGCATTTATACTCCTCGTTATCCGTTTCAATCAAAAATAATTGAAACTCTTGTTGATATTTCAGTGTTGATATTGGAATAAATATATTACTGGACTAAAAAAGCTGTTATATAGAATATTTTTTATTATATTGTCCTGTTAACTTTGGACCAACTATGAATCTAGGTTGAATAACTGAATAGATATTATTTATGCAACCGGAAATGCCGTCATCTTGAGGATAATGTGATGGAAGCAAACTGTCAATAATCTCTGTGTTGTCTAAAACGGTTTTTACCCCTTATTCATCAAACCTGTAATAGAATTTTCGATAATTTCCGAATGAAATGAAAATAGTACTGGCGAATTGGTATGTGAAAAGTTTGACCAAAGTCTGTTCTAGCTATCTACATAGTCTTTCCTAGCTCGAAGTTTCCTAGTTATTCGTCTCTCTGAAGGGGAAGTTTGAGGTCACTCTGGATTCGAAGTTGAGACATCGAAACCGTTTTTCGATTACAAACGAAAAAGTATTAGCGCGAGCAACGAATTTATCAAATTCGGGATTCGTGCTAGATGGATATAGTCTGGTGTTTACAACTCTTCAATTGTTTCTACCTTACAGAAGCGTAGTAATTATTCATGACTGCGTATAGATGGCGGTACGATCGATTGTCAAATGACATTGACAGTAGATTGATGTGATAATGGGGAATAATTTATTTTGGTTGCTTCTTTTTCGAATTTGCGAAAAATCTGTTTTGTTTTGGTAGTGTTTTTGTTACGCGACAAAGATCGAAAGATATCTATAGATGAATATTATTACGATTCAAAAGTAGAAACTGATTTGGTAGGGATTTTTGATGACTCAAAGGTATTGATAGTCGTTTCACCATACTATACCTATATTGATTTCGTGTAAAAACTAAGGTTGGTTCACAAAATAAGTGGTACATTATAATAAGACACGCAACTTAAATTGTAACATAAAATTTAAATGTAATTTTGGATTGTATTATAATGTAAGTAAAAATTCATAAATCAGTGTTGAATTGTTAATAATCCAAAATATGTTTCTGGGATATAATCTTTGCATATCAGTTATACCAGTATGAACAAAAAGCTGGAAAAAGTTTTAGTTTTACTTTGGTATGTAAAATTTGAAGCATTGTATCCTTATAAAACGTTGATTTTTGATTCCAATGCGAATTTATTGTTTTTGTAGATTTTTTTTTATTAGATTAAAACTTATATTTATTCGTTGTTAAAAAGCCTCATGGTCTTTGAGCTGATTTAGAAATAACTGTGCTAATTTATAGTTCAAGACACAAAATAAGTACTAATTTTGTGTATCAATATCCATTTTCAGTTTGTGATTCGAGATTGGCACTAATTACAATTTTTAACTTGTGAATTCAGAGAATTTTCCAATGAACATCAAGAATAATCGAAGATAACTTACCCCAGTAGAGTTCCAATAAAAATGAATTTTGTGAAATAAAAAAATGATATGGTGCTAATATTACTATAAAAATGTGATATGAATTGCCTTCTGGAAAAAATCTATCCGATATAATTTTGGAATTGTTGAATTGGATTTTTCTAGTCACTTTTAACTAGATAGCAAATTGCATACTTTAAGGAATCGTAGATTTGTTTGAGGTGTCGACATTTTCGTCGGAATCTCACAGAAAGGTGCGTTATTTATTTCCGAAATGTATCTTAGAGTTTAATGTGTTGAACTTTGCAGAGTGTGTTGAGCTGAGTGTCTTATCAATATATTATTATTCGTAACACATTTTAGACTGTACGCCTGTTAGGACACTGGGGTCAACTCCTCCTGTATAAATTATCGTTACGATTGTACATAGTTTGAAATTGGGTACAGGTGAAAGAGAATTTATATTTCCTGCGCTCATTTCCAGCAAGAAACTACGGATATCCGGTGATTTTGAGTATGAATTTTTAAAGAGAAGAAGATTGGAGTTTATGTACGCACTGCCTCATACTAATAATATGTAAAACTAAAAATGTGTGTGAATTTTTCAGATAGATATATATACGTATTTACAGTGGGTGATGTGTGAATTCTCCATTGCCTGAAAAGAGAATTAATTTTTGGTTTTTTTAGCCAGCTAAAAAATAGTTAATGACATATCGGAAGTTTAAATGTAAGAAAGTAATTGAAAAATAATATTTTTGCTAATTATAGTGATATACTTGTAGGTACTGAATATCTGACATGAAATTAAGGTTATACCGATCTGCTAAAAATGCTAAAAATTATTTTTAGCCTCAAGTCCACATCACTGAAAATTTTTATGGCAATAAAATATGATAGTGGAAAACTTACCCATTATCTTGTTTTTTTTTTGAAAAAGCTGTGTTATAATTAGGATTTGGATTATAATAACAATAGGTTTTTGCTCATCGTATGCTTAAAGTGTCGATATAAGAATATTTATTTACTTCCATTCAATATTTTCTTCGTAACACTAACTAGCATCTAAGTATGAATTAATTTTAAAATATAATTTTTCTAGTCCATCGATGTTTTATTATATTTCGAAAGTCTCCATAATTCATTTAAGGTATGATATCCTCCCACATTCAAGGAATCCTAATTACGAAATAAAAATCAGGAAGATATTTCAACTTCATTCCCAATATGATTCGAATCCAAAAAAATATAGGCGTATTCGCAAGGCAATGTAGGCATGGGCGTGCCTTTAAACGAGTGGAAAGGGTATGACGAATACCGAAGGATACCCTAATGTACATATACCCTAAGATATACAATATATGACAGGCTAAATAAACGAATGTGACCAACGAATCATCACTCATCGTGCACTCATCACCTAGATAGCAATCAGTAAAAACAAACTGGAAAAATACTGACTTATCTCATATAAATATTCGAATTTTCCGCCATATTGTTTGCTCGTTGGTCGACTTGGTAGCTGACACATGCGCTCTTTACTAAACTCGAGTTTGACGTTTATTGTAGGGGCGTTAAAATCGTCAACAAAACATTGACGCCATTTTGTGTATTTAATAGTTGGAAAACCAGAATCGAAGATTACAAAGTTCATCAATTTGATTTTTCTAAGTGTTTGAACAGTAATGTGTCTGTGATAATATCGGTGGATCAGTAGGAACAATATTTTTTTTGTGATATGCTTTCAACATTCATCTTTGTGTAATCTACAAGTATCTAGAACATAAAAGGATTGTAATAATATTTCAAAAATGAGTTCCAAGGATGATGAATACGATTATTTATTTAAAGGTACGTCAGTATTTCATAGTTGTCACTTGAAAAATACTATTAGTGAATCTCAACTACAAAAAACATCACTGACATGTCATCGTTATTCTAATTATCTCAGAGGTCAAGAGTTTTATGGAAATCTTATAATCATTCAATTGAACAATACTATTTAAATACTGAAAATATAAAATCGATACTACAGTCGTAAATTCCTATCTATTACATGTCACGAATAACATTACATTTACATTGTACTGTGATTTTTATGAATCATAGGGTATGATGTGTCAAAGGACCTCTTAAATATTCTGTATTCATCTTTTTACATTGTAGATTCTACACAATGCTAATGAAATATATTCTATGTTTTAGTTGTTCTCATTGGAGATTCTGGTGTAGGAAAAAGTAATTTGCTATCTAGATTTACTAGAAATGAATTTAATCTGGAATCAAAATCAACAATAGGAGTTGAATTTGCTACAAGAAGTATACAGGTAAGATATGATTTTTTACTTATGCTTAATCAATAATGACATAGGTAAACTAAGAAAAGGTTTGTTCTCAATTATCTAACCATATTCAATAATCAGTAACTGTAATTGGTTTCAATTGACTCCAATTTATTCATATCTTAAATTGTCATAACACCTACAATATCACATATCACATAAATGGCTTCTTTGAAAGCAGTCATGATTTATTCATTAAATATCATGAGAACAGCCTAATTTTTCACTGAAACCTTGATGAACCAATTTATATAACAGCTTCAGTCTTATTTACATAAAGTCTCTGTTAATTTCAATTGTTATTTATTTCAATCAGTTGTTTACCATAGTATTGAAATGACACATAATTTTCAAAACAAAATTGCATTATGTAGGTCAGTTGAGACTGACAAATTTAATTAGCTGAACAGGTAGTGACATTTTGAGGTTAGGATTTATTTATGTACATATAAGTTATCAGACATTCCTATTAATAGTATGACAGTTTGACAGCTGTTAGCTATACCTAAGATTACATGATTATGTTCAACAGTTTTTTTTTTGTGTTTTCATCATGATAAATGAAAGATGAACCAGTTCTTAGTATACAATGTGTTATTTTTCCTAAGTCTTGACGTCACAAGCTTAAAAACCTTTCCAAACAAAGCGTTTATTTCACGTTTTTGTTTTGTCAGTTGAAACTAAGACTAAAATTGTTTGTATATGGTGATATTGAGTTCTTCTAAAAGTCATTCTTATAAAAATTCTTATGGAGCAAAACATGCAATATTGCTTTGTTTGGAAAGGTTATTTGGGCTCCGCCCATTTTGACGTCACACTTAGGTAATCAGTCCATTGTCTATATGCCTTTATTGTCAGAATCACATGTGGCTTTTGAAATGTTTCCACATAAAAACATACTTTTTTTGTGATTTTGTTCTTTGCTTTATGGAGTAAATCGTTACTTTATCTGTATTCTCCTGCTATGTAGTTATTAGTTAAGGTGAGAAACAATATCATTTTCGTTAGGTCGATGGCAAGACCATCAAGGCCCAAATCTGGGACACGGCCGGCCAGGAACGGTACCGCGCCATCACGGCGGCGTACTACCGCGGCGCCGTCGGTGCTCTCCTCGTTTACGACATCGCCAAGCACCTCACCTACGAGAACGTGGAGCGGTGGCTGCGCGAACTACGCGACCACGCCGATCAAAACATCGTCATCATGCTGGTGGGCAACAAGTCGGACCTGCGCCATCTGAGGGCGGTGCTCACGGATGAGGCGAAGGCTTTCGCCGAGAGAAACGGGCTCAGTTTCATCGAGACCTCGGCGTTGGATTCGACCAACGTCGATATGGCCTTCCAGAATATACTCACCGGTGAGTTTATTGTGTTTCTTGATGAAAATTTCTTTGATTTGTCAGCAGTAACTGATAATTCGCCCAGACTCTCTTCTGTACATACTGCAGCAAAAATAAATGTGATTTTTTGTTGCAGAGATCTATAGAATCGTGTCTCAAAAACAAATCAGAGATCCACCAGAGGGCGACACGATTCGACCACAGAACGTAGAACCGATAGACGTGAAACCGACAATGAATTCTGATGGAGTGCGAAAACAGTGTTGTCAGTAGTAGTTTGTTAGCAATATTATCTATGTTACACTAAAAACACCGGTAAGATTTCTCACGTTGGTCTGGAATCGGCACTTTTGGACTTTATACTACAGAAATTCAATTGAGGTTCTAAACAATCGAATATACTTACGTTATGTATGGATTCTTCATAACATGACTAAATTTGGCAATAAATTAAGCTATCCTCGGATCATTCCTCAAATGTCACGAACTTCAAGGAATCTGAAAGTGTTCTCAAGTAATGTGATTATTAGTGATTTTTTTTACAGAATCGAAAGATCCTAGAGAAGCCAAGAATTGTTTGAAAAGTTATCATTTCTCAGTGAACTTCGGGAATTATGCCCTAGAAATTCTAAACAGAACTCATGAATTTTTGATTTGTTACGAATTTCTTGAGCAAATTCCAAGAAACTTTATGAATTTCTTAAGAATCTCAGATAGAACAAGAAATTTCTTGCATAATTGGGGTACATTAAGTATCCCCAAAGCAAACATTCATGAATAATTCGACTCGATAGTTCCTATATTAGAATGTCCGAAGGTGCCGACAGAGTTGTCTTATTTTACGGAGTGATATTTTTTAGATTTCAGCAAGTAGTGCCGCATTTTCCTATTCACCTTGGCTACAGTTTTGGTTTGCCGGTTTTGAAACAAAATATCCTGAAAACGATATTATTATTGCTGAAATTTGGCTGTGCCGAGCGAGATGTAAATCTCTTTGCTGTGCACCAAAAGTTGCTGTCCATTTGAGTTTGTAAATTTTCGGTACTATAATTTTGAATATATAGATCATATTATATAGGTAATTGATGAGAAGATTAAAATGTTTTATTTATATTTCTGTATGTCTCTCGTGGCATATTACGTCGTTTGAGGTGCATATTTATTGTTAACTTATGTTTAATTTCTGTGTATTTTCAAGGTATTAAACATTCATATAAATTTAATATTTCGTTTTCTTATCAAATTTTACCGAAACATACATTATTTAATAAACTGGATGAATGTACTCAAATGATAAATGCAGTGGTGACAAATTATGACTAACAATTTGGTCATTGTAGATTCTCATTAAAAACAAAAAACATTTCATTGTAGTACATTATCTTCCATGATTAATTGAACTATGCAATATAATTGTTACTGAATGTAATATAAGCTTCTTTATGAAAATTTTAAATAAATATACTATACCTAAAATCGATTCTCAATTTGTTTGTTATTCAATAAAGACCTCACTTCTCAATCTTGCTATTGATATGATCTGGTAAAATCTTGAAAACATCAAGTTTCAACACTTATACTAGAATTTTAAGTAATAGACAATTCTGTATCAAATTTATTCAGTACAAAATAAAAACAATTTCGTTTACAAAACAATAAGTCCTCGTAAAGGCAACAAGAAAAAATCAATTTATAAGAAATCCTAACAATTATGTTAACTCTTTTGAATGGTTTGCAAGTACAATAAAACATCTTTGTTCAAAGGAAACTCTTTCAAAAACGATCCAAAAGTTCTACAAATATTAAACAAACTCCTCTTCAAACCACTACTGATGACCCCCTTCATTCTATAGTTGAAGTCATCGTATCCTGCAATCTTCTTTGTCAGAGCTGGCACTTTATTCAGTTTATCCAAATTCTGTTTCAAATGAACCAAAGCAGTGATGATAGCTGGCAAATCCTTTTGCACAATGCCGTAAGGATCCTCTGATATTGAAGCACAAACCAAATCGGATATGCCTTGGCTGCTCCAAATAATGATGAATCCATTAGCAAGGCATTTCTGTACATTTGCTTGGGGTAACTCCCCAAATAAAAAGTTTATTCCTGATAGAACTTTGAAGACTTCAACAGCATTCTTGACTTTCTGGCTTATCCTCAACATCAGGGATTCAATGAAAGGTAAGCTAGCTAGAGGTGGCTGAGTTACATCCACAACATCTGTGGGGCTTCTGGGAGACATCATGGACATGTTGCGTAAGTTCCTGAATCTTCCAGGAGATGGAATAGGGCTTTTAAAAGGCTCTGGAGTAGGTACTTTAACAATTTTCTCTGTGCTCTCTGTAGATTTACTCAGCAGTTCTGTATATGTGGAAAGCAGTTTTAGTAAGTTTTCTGTTAGAATGTTCCAATTATGGGGGTGTCCACCAGGTTGTGAGAGAGTGAACAGCACTTGCCTTCTCTGCTTTGACCATTTGGAAAGGTTGTATAAATCCAAGCAAGCTAGATTTTGAACTATCGGTAGATCACCTAGCATTATACCATCTTGTAGGCTCAAACATTCAGATGATTGTTTACATAATGGGAAATCAACAGGTTCAGTCAAGAACAAATTGAAGAAAAATCTCATTAGTTTCATGTTGAAATAGTACAAAGCCCCAAAAACCCACAGGTAAAAGTATATCATTGGGCTATCATGATTTGGTTCTCTGTGTAGTCCAAGCATGTATCCAAACTGTTCACTGATTACATTCCCCCATACTTTATAGATGCCCAAAAAATAAAGTATAGGCCACAGAGACGCCAGAAAACTCTCTTTCAAGAAAGGGAATAAATGTGACTTGAATTGAATCAATTTCTTTTGATGAACAACTGGAAATGACAAATGTTTTTCTGATATGTATACTTTAATAAAATAATAGAATCCAGTCCAGAATCCACTAGACATAAGAAAAAAGGTGCCTTCATTCAAGCAATAGCTTTGCCTTCTACAACTCTCAGTCAAGTATTGATATTGGCTTCCTCCAAGTGACAAAAACAGCCATACAGAAGTGGTTCCAACTAGAACATTCAAGGCTAGTAGAACTACATTATGTAACGAAAACACAGAAATGAATTTTTGGAACCTAGTAGAACAATAGCTAGACTTAAATACATAGTCCTTTGCACAAATTATACTCTGTGCAAAAACCAAAGTTATGAAGGGTATTACAAACAGCCAGGTAGTCAATGATGTGAATGTCTTCAAGGTTGAGAATAACCAGTCAGTTGGATGGAAAATATCAATATTAGATAATAGTACGTACAGTATAAGTAGTACTAGTTGAAAAACAACACTGCTAACTATAGCATAATACAGTTTCCATAAAAGGAGATCCTTGGATGTGAAAGAGGTTGGTGAGGTAACAGAATTCATCTTTCAGTCTCTTGATAGAATGTTCACTAAGAATAATACAGTTCTATTTATCAACCATAGGCACTTTTGTATAACATCACTGAAAATATGTAATAACGAACTTTTGAACGCCGGAAATTTCATATGTGATTTGAAACATGACTTTGACATTATTGATAACGACTGATTAGTAGATGACATGTTGTTACTACGGGAGAAATATTTCACGATAAATTAACGATGTATTATAGATCTAAAGACAATTTTGATGAGCCTGGAAGCCTTGATTTCCTCTAAATGATCGTGCCCCCAAATATAAATAATCTGTTGAATCGATACTTTATTTCATAGAAATATATAACATATAGTTCTGTGGTTCATACAAATGTTTTGTTTTGTGAGATGTTGACGGTTTATCAGTTTCAAAATTTTGTTTGTTTTTTTGTGAAATTATGAGTGATAAGCACATTCCACAATCATCTTCGAAGAATACAGCGCCTAATGAATGTGAAGTTGCCAATGAAATCAAAGTTACATTGAAAAAAAGAACGATAACCACCGTTTCCAAGAAAAAAATCCAAGACCTGAATGATTCTCCACAAGATGATATGAATGAACCTAACACATCATCTTCAATTGAAAATGATGATTTTTATTCAGCAACTAGTTCGTTTACAACAATTTCCAATGATGATGTTTCTTTTCAGAGTTACAAAAGCGCCATTTCATGTCATTCATCAATTGAATCAAGGCAGAATGAACTCGAAGAAAAATAATATATTCGTTGATTATACCTATACCAGCCTATACCAACGAATATATTATGGTTTATATCGTTTATATAAACGAAAATATTGCAGTATCTGCGAATTTCCAGTCCAAGATATGTCATTGAATGGCACATGACAAAAGTGACAGACTGACAATAGTGACAGGACGACCATTCGTGTGTTCGTTGCCCGCGTTTAGCAATTAGCAAGTTGATCACATTTATAATTAATCATGGCGTCGACGGAGAGTGCTGGCGTAACTACAGGCCAACCCAATTTACACAAACAAGATTTGTCTAAATTAGTAAGTGCTCTGAAATTTTCTCCACTATTGTAATCTACATTAATTGTGTTTTTCATTAACAGCTTATGAAATGTTCATTGTTAACCTCACTTTTACAATATTGTCAATGTTGCGAGGGTGCCACTGAGAATGATTTTTTTTGTAGGATGTTAGCAAGTTGACTGCTTTGTCTCCCGAAGTAATAAGTCGGCAGGCTACAATTAATATTGGCACAATCGGACATGTAGCTCATGGTAAATCTACTGTGGTGAAAGCAATATCTGGAGTACAGACTGTTAGATTTAAAAATGAGCTTGAGAGGAATATCACAATCAAATTGGGTGAGTACTCACTGTATAAGCATTATTAAAGCGTATGTTATGTGAGAAACAATTGATTTGCTCCATAGACCTAGACAAATACAACTTAACTGGATCAGTAGGATAAATGTTTTATAAATTGCTGTACAGTATGATGAAAATTATTCCAATAATTGATTTCGAAATAAAGTATTTTTGTATGAAGTTTATTTTGTTTCAACCTCAATTATTAATATTCCTGAAAAATTTCAGAACAATACCAGATTTTTGTGAAAATGTCCATCTGATTGAAAACATTTCTTTGAAAAATAATCCCAACTCATTGAAAGATAATGCAAGAATATATTTAATTGAATCACTCAATAATTTAATCATTGGCTAATTGAATAAATACAGTGAATAATTTGAATTGTACTAATACAGGTTACAGGTTTCAAGGTATTATTACATCATCAGTATGCATCTGTTACCATTTATTTCATTATATTTTGTTCTGAGATACTTTTAGATAATCATGCACTCTCACAAGAATAATTTGTATTCTTGGAGATGCTTGAATTACTATTTTTTGTTTTGCATCTATATGATTAATTTACTCCATCACCTAAAGCAGCAATAGCAGTTGAGAACAAGTGAAGAGATATCAAGAAACATCTAGTATAGCAAGTTTGATGTTTTGAGGCTTTTTCGGAAACATGTCTCTTGTCTATTTAATTATAGACATTCTCTTTCAGTAGTTTTTGAGTCTTGTGATGATTGTATGCATCGAACTGAAAGTATCTTTTTATTAAAATATTATCAGCAATTTATTATTCCTCAATAATTGGCTAAAATGGAATTATTTATCATTATAGAAAGACTCCAGTTCGATGAAAATGGTAAAGTCATCACAAGGCCCAAAAAGCTGAATGAAGCAAATGTGCACATAAAAAATCTATCAACTGGAGAAGGGAAAACTGAAGAGCGTCGAAGTGTGAAGAGAAAACACTCAAAAACCAGATCTAACAAAGAAACCAAAACCTACAAAAGTGAATATGTAGTGGAAAAAATTGTAGCCCAAGAGTTTGACGTCAACACCAAAAAGCTGATGTTTCTAGTGAAATGGAAAGACTACTCATCAGAACACAACACCTGGGAACCCCTCGACCATCTAACACACTGCTCTCTCATCCTGACACAATTCTTAGCTGAAACTCTCGGTTCCAAAGTACTAGACACCCTCTGCCAGAAGCTCAACATATCCAACGAGCTCTCGGACCAAAGCCTCGTCGAAGCACTGAACGTAACTGACCTGAACAACCTCCCCAACAAGCTGCACCTCCAAGAGAAGCTCTTGCGGTTGGTGGCCACGCCGCCCAAGGAGCGCCACATTCGCAAGCTCGAAGAGGGCAAACAGGACATTCTCATGTACCAGCTGGTGTTGCGGAGAGAAGCGCAAATGAAAAAGCTGAAGAGCTGGGAGGAGACCATCAACGCTATGGCTCGGGAAGAGGCGGTCATAGCTGTAGAGAACAACGTCGACTTGGAGTGTCCTCCAGAGGGCTTCACCTACATCAACGATTACATGGCTACTGAAGGAATCGTGATTCCTGGTGAGCCGAACAAGGGTTGCGATTGCGAGGAGTGCGGCCCCAAACTAAAGAATTGTTGCGGCAAGCAGTCGCACAACAGCTTCACCTTCAGGCGAGGCAGGATCAACGTGAATCCTGGCGTGGCTGTGTTCGAGTGCAACATGAAGTGCAAGTGCGACGACGATTGCCGCAACAGGGTGGTACAAAAAGGGCGGAAAGTACCGCTGTGCATCTTCCGCACGGCCAACGGGTGCGGCTGGGGGGTGAAGGCTATGCGGAAGATCCACTGCGGAGAGTTTGTGTGCGAGTACGTCGGCGAGGTTATCACCCACGAGGAGGCCGAGGAGCGAGGGCGGGCGTACGATGAGGAGGGCAGGACGTATCTCTTTGATTTGGACTACGATTCTAAAGATAACCCGTACACGGTGGACGCGGCGAAGTTCGGCAACATTTCCCACTTTATCAACCATTCTTGCGATCCCAATATCGGGGTCTACGCCGTGTGGATAAATTGTTCGGATCCGAACCTGCCCAAGCTGGCGCTGTTCGCCCTGCGCGAGATTGAACGTAACGAAGAGATTACTTTTGATTACATGATGAATATTGATCCTGTGGTGCCAACCACGCCGGAGAAAGCTAGATTCTTGCATACGCCAGACAAGAACGAGGTCATCAAGAACGGAAGAAGTGTTTGCAAGTGCGAAGCTGATTCTTGCAGGAGATATTTATTTTGATTGGTTATTTGTTAGATGATTGACGTGTCGCATGAAATTCGTATTTTGTTGGAGATGTTTCTCGAATTGTATATCTAGGATTAATGATTTTGCGACTCGTTAGACAAGTTGATATATTTTATGAATATATAGGTTTATTCCGTCTCCAGGTCTATGGACATCAAAAAATGTTTGAAAAACATGAATATTTTATATTTTAATGACTTATTGATAAGCAATAAAGGTGTTTTTACAAATTATTTTTTTAATAGTGTAATTTACTGCCCAATTCAGTTGCTTTTGACATAAAATTCCAACTGCCCCTCTTTATTAATTTTACATAATGTTCCAACGAGATGAACCAGAAGATTCGAGGTTTTCATACAATGTTGCCAAATTAATTATGCACGAAGTACACCGTTCAACATTTTTTTTAAAGGAAGGATACAAACATAATTATGATCACCAGGAAAACAAAATTATATAATTTCATATAATGCATATGAAACTAAGAGGAGAATTGTAATTAGACTGATTGGTCCATGAAAAGTATATCAAATTATTGATGTATTAATAAATTGATCATCACTTTATATTCAAGTAATTTGAAGTCGAGTCCATCATAACTTTGTTAATTAATGTATTTCTGTTAAGTTTACCCTTAGAAAATAAAGAAACGAATAAACCCTACAAACACACCCTCCATGATCATTCTTTCAGGATATGCGAACGCGAAGATCTACAAATGCGACAACCCAAAATGCCCTCGTCCGGCTTGCTTCATATCCGGCAGCTCCTCCAAAGACGACAACTTCCCGTGCCTACGGCAGGCCTGCACCGGTCGTTTCCAGCTCGTCAGACACGTCAGTTTCGTGGACTGCCCCGGTCACGACATTCTCATGGCTACCATGCTCAACGGGGCGGCCGTCATGGATGCCGCCCTACTGCTCATTGCTGGTTAGTGGAATTATTGGCATTCAAAATTGTACGTTGTCGAATGGAAAATTTCTTTAAAGCTAGAGTAGAATGTTTGCTTCTTTGTTTATAACTGAGGGTTTTTATGTAAATGCTATTAGTATGGAAATATTTCATATTTAAATTTAATTATGAAATTGAGTGTGACCTTTTGGGCAATAAAGCATTATTATTATTATTATAGGCAACGAATCATGTCCGCAGCCGCAAACCAGCGAGCATTTGGCCGCCATAGAGATTATGAAATTAAAACATATCATAATCCTGCAAAATAAGATCGACTTGGTCAAAGAAGGGCAAGCCAAGGAACAGTACGAACAGATCGTGAAATTCGTGCAAGGTACTGTGGCAGAGGGCGCTCCGATCATCCCTATCTCGGCACAACTGAAGTATAACATTGAGGTGAGAGCCATAATTATTCCTTAGTTTACCTCTCGAAATCATGAAATGCAGTTTTCTTTTCAAGATATATCATTAATTTTTGCTTATATTGTCTTAATAAATGTTATTACTGCAGGTTCTATGCGAATACATAACAAAGAAGATCCCGATTCCTTTGCGTGACTTCACTTCCGAGCCCCGTCTAATTGTCATTCGATCCTTCGACGTGAACAAACCGGGTTGCGAAGTGAACGACCTCAAAGGAGGCGTGGCCGGAGGTAGTATCTTGCGAGGTGTCCTCAAAGTCGGCCAAGAGATCGAGGTACATATCGACCTTTATTCGTAGAAACTACTCGACGCATTTTTATCGAAATCTAATGAAATATTATCCCAAGGTCCGTCCAGGGCTGGTGAGCAAAGACTCTGAGGGCAAATTGACTTGCCGCCCGATTTTCTCTAGAATCGTGTCGCTTTACACAGAGCAAAACGAGTTGCAGTTTGCGGTACCTGGAGGGCTCATTGGGGTAGGCACCAAGATCGAGCCTACTCTTTGTAGGGCCGATCGGTTGGTCGGGCAGGTTTTGGGAGCCGTAGGAGCGCTGCCCAGCATCTTCATCGAACTCGAGGTGAGCAACAATCGGTATTTATAGTGGAAATGACTAAATCATCTGAAGAATAGAATATAATTTATTTAACTACGTTATGCATGGATATACATTTGTAGCAAGTCAAAACAGGTAGGTACACTAATAATAATAAAAATTATGTAAATATCGGTAAAAACAAATGAATAAAAGATAAAATACATGTTTATAAATACTATCCTAATGATAATAATATACAGAAATATAAAAACAGTTCTAAAATCTTAATGAGTATAAGTTACAAATAATTCAGGTGATGACATCAACTTGTATATGAAGAGATCATGTATTCTTGCACTGAAAAAAATACTTTCTCCCAAGATATTCTTTTGTACTAAATTTGAGGGCATTAAAGCTTAGTTGAGTTTTATTTTGAGGCAAAGCATTATATAAATTAAAGTCCAGAGTATTTTGTGTCGTCATTTGAAGTCTCAAGCTTGGTTGCCCAAGCCGTTCAGCATTTCTAGTAGAGCTTTTTTTTGTGGATCTGGGTCAGTGTGTGAAATATCAGAATGCAAGGTATTGGCATAATTCTGAATATTTTTAATAATGGCTGGCAATTTTCATCGAAAGAAACAACTGCCATTATTCTATAATAATATTAGTTTTTTTCTGCATGCGGAAAACTCAAGTGTTGGTTCCCCAATTTCATTATATTATATTTATACAATGTTTGTCCTGTAGAATTTTGTGTATTTTTCTGATTCACACCGCTTCGTGACTGTAATCGACCTCGAAAACGGCGCCTCTTGTGACGTCGTGGTGTTTTTTCCCTGAAACTTTCCATGAACACATGTTTTCATCGCAGGTCAGCTACTACCTTCTAAAACGCCTTCTCGGTGTCCGTACCGAGGGCGACAAGAAGGGCGCCAAAGTACAACGTCTGACCAAAAGCGAGGTGCTTCTGGTCAACATCGGTTCGCTCAGTACGGGCGGCCGAGTGGTGGCGACCAAGGCCGATTTGTGCAAGATAGCGCTCACGAGTCCGGTGTGCACCGAGATTGGCGAGAAGATAGCGCTCAGCAGACGTGTGGAGAAGCACTGGCGTTTGATTGGCTGGGGTCAGATCCGCGGAGGGGAGACCATCGAGCCATCGAATAACTAGGAGGGTAGATTTTCTGAGTGTTCGGCTGTTCTCCTTTCTTTCTTTCTAAGTATCCTACTTTTTTTTACTTTGGATGGAACAGATCATACATATTTATACCTCTATATTGACAATTAATAAAATGTTAATCTATGCTTGTTGTCTGGCTGTGGAGACCTGCATTATGTAATATATTTCAGTTCTCATATAGAAACTTTCTGACAATGTAGGCGTTGTCTAATGCGAGGCATAATATACTATTTACTTTTTGTTATGATCAAGTGATTCCTGAATACTCTTATTTAGATTTAATTTCAAGTCGAATGAAACGTTATTTGCTTCTAAAAACACGAATTCGAAAATATTGTCTTGGGATATTCCTCCACTTTGAAGTAAAAAATATCACCTTATTTTTTTGCCAAATTTCGCATCAACACGTAATATATATTTAGAAAGGATTTACCATACATTCATTCTTAGATAAACGTTTAAAATGCAGTGTTTTTATGTTATAATAGTGCCACTGGCGGATATAGGGAGTTTTTCAGGGGGGGGGGCATGGAAATTTGAACAACGAAATGGAGAAACAAACAAAAACACAATTAGACGAATCTAATGAACAATTAACTCTCAAAAATAAAACAACTAGAACAAATAATTGTTCTCGAAACAGTGAAATAAAGAAATCTGTGAATTTTGGTTGTTTGAGAAAACATCCAAAGAACGAATAATTTTGGTTTGTATAAAGTGTGTTTTTTTCTTGTTGAAAACCTATCAAGCCCCCCTCTCAGATCCGCCAGTGAATAGTGCACGTCAAATACATCCGACATCACGATCGCATACATAGGTCTTGCAACTCGGGTGGTGGGGGGTGACCCAAACATTGAGGAAATTTTTGTGGTTCTCATGTTTCGCCACCTGCAGCGCTGTCCTCTATTGTCACTTTGTCAGCCAATCACAAATCAGATCTGATCAGCTTTTTGGAAGTAGGAATGATTTTTATTTATTCGAGCAATTTTTGCAAGATATAATATTTCTGTCATTGATTTTATTCAACATTCAAGTCCTAACCGTTTGTTTTGTTGTCAAAGATTAATCACGTGATTATACCCCTATGTCCGCCTAGCGGATAATTATGGAAACTTTTTCACCTTATGTGTATGACCGTGTCCGACATTTACTGTGGTTTGACAGTTGTCAAATGGTTGACAGCATTTATGTTCCAACTAAAAAGTTACCAGAACTGATTAATGCTGATTGCCAAATATCAATTCAATCATACAATATAGTGAGATTAGTCAAAAAGCAGGCTTATAGAACAAAAATAAACTTTATTCAACATTGTAAAAATATTTCACAAACAGTAATGACAGCTGTCATCACCTGTTAAAAACATGTTTTTATATTTTAGATCTTTCTTGGATTCTGACAATAATGATCTTCAGATCCAGCTTTCCATATAAAATATTTGAGCAGTCAGATAGCACCAACAAGCACTATACATATTTTTACCTATGTAGAATGTGCATATTTCACTATAGTTTTCTATATTATGTGTGTCGAAATGATTCATCTAGGGTATTTTTATAAACAATATTAAACCTAAAAACCCCTGAGGTTAGTCCTTTTTCTCCCTGTTTTCATTCTTGTCCATATAGTTGTATTTAACAAATCTACTCAATTGTACAAGTTGTGCTCCTTCATTAGTAAAATGGCAAGCAAACAATAACAAATTCTGTGGTTGAACTTTCCAGGCAAACCTCATAAACATTGCTGAATATAAGCATAGTGCTGAAATAATGAGTGATTAGTTATGTAATTTCTACCAGAATTACATCTACTCACCTACTGTCATTTTTCCACTGATAAATTTGGGGTCTTTTTGGATGTCTGCTAGGGCAGCTAGAGGAATACCCCAATTAGCTACTGGGCCCCAGAAATGTGTGCTGTAAAAAGTGCAATGAACAGTGGAAATAATATGAATTCTTGCAACAAATTTAACCTTGATACTTAGTACAAGATATCCATTATTTACCATGGAATAAATCAATTATTTTTACCTCATCAAATAAGATCGAAATTCTGGGGATTTAATTTGGTCCACAAGTTTTTTTCCTAAGGAAGCCATGTTCAGAATATTTGATTAATTACAGTGGAATGTGTTTATCCCTAGTGTTTAGTAAACCAAAAAACTTTGAAAGGAACTTCTGAAGGTTAATAATTCAACCTTATCTCATGGAATAAGTAATGAATGACTAGTGACAGTGTATTTTGTCACTGACGGTTTTCGGTGGCAAAACAGTTGAACCTACAGACGAATATGATTAACAAAAAGTTTAGCTTCATCATCAACTAGAAGATGGCGATATAGATTTGCAATGAACACTATCAACGATTTTTATAGTATCTTTCTAGGCTACCATTCAGCAATATTTACATCAACAATAACTAGTATTTTGAAAAAAGGTGAGATGTGTGACACTTCAGTAACGACATCTATCGATGTCAGGGTAAAATTAATCTACTACCGTAGTAGCGATAGGGAAATATCACGTACCGCGAGATGGCGCTGCAAATGACAAAATGTCGGATTGAGGTATGAGCAACAATACCACATGTTCGTTTTAGAAATTTGGAGTTTGTGTTTTCGTACCGAAATACGTAAGTACCAATAAACATTTTCATTAAAGTTAGTCGCATGATGACTGTAATTTCATCGATTTGGCGAAGCCCTAGAGGCATCTCTGAATCAGTCAGGAGAGTCCGAGTTCTGACAATCTCCTAATATAGGCAGCAGAATTTAACTTGAAAATATTTCAATCATCCTGTATATACACACATTTCGGTATGGCAGAGATGACTGAGTTTCAATTATGCAACCCTATTAATCATGCGTAAAGGAATTAGCAGACTGATAAGACGACACATATTACTCAGTCGATTTTAAACCTCCGTTGGGTTCGGACGTGCGTGACGAAAAGACTTTCTCGTGCGGTGGAAAGTTTTCGCGAGTGTTTCCAGTGATCTCGTGTGTGTGTGTGTGTGTGTGCTTCAAGGACAGTTTGAGAAAAATTAATGGGTGAGTTTTTTTTGCATGTCCCTTTACACAACTGAACGATTTCGAAATTTTCCATCATGATACATCGGGTTTTTTTGTTGAAATTTGCTGAAATTTGCTGATTTCTTGGTAAAATTGTTTTCAATGTTTTCTCATGATGAATACATGATAAATGAACCCTTTCTTGATATTTAAGAAAAGATGCAATAAAATAAAATATGCAATTTTATAGATTCATTTTCAATTTTGTTATAGATAGCATGTGACGTCTGGAAAACAAAGAACTAGGATAGGAGGTGTAACTACTACTACCAATCGGTGAGTGATTTTTTGATTCCTGTAACTTTTACAACGCCACATTGAGCTTTTGTCTCCTCACTTTCAAATATTTCACATTCCACTTCTTAGCTCCACATAAAACCTATTTCTAACTTACTGACTTACTTTTTATTGTATCGATTTGTTAGGTTTTATTTATTTTTTCTTTCAATTTGTGTAATCAATGGGCAGAAGGGCTTAGGTCGATAGCCTATTGGATCAGTGTGAATTGTTTCAATAATGGACATTTATTATTATTATTGAAATTTTCCATTATATGATTTCTCGAATTCAGATATTTATTCTTGAGATTTAATGAATTTTTTCTGTTGTTACAGGTAGTAAGTAGTTCTTCTAGAAAAAGGTAAGTGATTTTTGGGTTATGCATGACTTTTTGCACGAATTTCAGCGGGTGCACCCACAATATTCCGACGAACTATGGAATTCGTAGGATTATAGAGAATCCTTACAGTCGAGATATACGTTCAGTATGTCCAAATTGCAATTTCTCGATTTCAACCTCACTTTTCCAAATTACACAGGCCTACCTTTTTTTCTGTGAAATAGTGTTTTCAAGTGACAGGTTATTTAACACACAGTACATCAGAATACTGAATAGAACGTTTATTTTCGATTTGAAATCCTCGACATCGCAGTAGCCAAAGTAATAGTCGTCTCCAGTGCGATGGTACAAATCAAATCTTTACAAAGGAGGCTGTCACCTTAAGAAGTCGGTATGACAGTGTTTTTCGTGGTCGTGGGAGTCTTCCTAGTTCTTGATGTAGGTAGAAATTCGCTTTTCGACCCACCGCATTTGAATTTCGATGGAACTTCTAGCTGTGAATCACTTGACGGCATGCTTGATTTCTTCAAGCGCATTTTCGATTGTATTTTTGATTTGTACCATCGCACTGGAGACGACTGTTACTTTTGCTACTGCGATGTTGAGGATTTCAACTCGAAAATGAACTTTCTATTCAGTATTTTGATGTACTGTCTGTTAAACGAATTGTTACTTGAAACACTTTTTCATGAAAAAGGTAGGCCTGACGATTAAGAAGACAAGTTTTCAAATGAAGTGCATTTTATTTCAGGAATTATTCTCTTTCAGGACTTATTTCATTTCAGGAATTATTCTCTATCAGGAATTATTTCATTTCAGGAATTATTTTTTTTCAGGAATTATTCTTTTTCAGGAATTATTTTTTTTCAGGAATTATTCTTTTTCAGGAATTATTCTTTCTCAGGAATTATTCTTTCCCAGGAATTATATCATTTCAGGATTTTTTTCAGGAATCATTCTCTTTCAGGAATTATTTTATTTCAGGAATTACTTCATTTCAGGATTTATATTGTTCAGGAGTTATTTATTTCAGATATTAAACAATAGACAGTGCATTTTGCAACTTTGTATAAATGCCAGAAAACGAATTTCAGAAATTATTTTATTTCTGGAAGGGGTAAATGCAGTGAAATAACTGTAAAAGGTGAAATAAGTGCCGCGAAGACTTTTCAGACACGAAATCTGAAACAACATATAGAGTGCATTTTGCAATTTTGTACAAATGCCAATAAACGAATTTCAGGAATTGATTTCAATTTCTGGAAGGGGTAAATGCTGTTCGACTATCATCTGGTGAATTCATTCAGATGATCAGTCCTTAGTGAAATAAGTGCCGCGTAGACTTTTCAGAAACGTAATCTGAAACAACATATTATAAAGTGCATTTTGCGATTTCGTACAAATGCCATTGAACGAATTTCAGGAATTAATTTTAATTTCTGGAAGGGGTGAATATTTTCCACATTCATGGTTTGTAGGCCTACTGGGGATGCTTCCATTAAAAAAAGCAACGCATTGAGAACTCTACCTCTTGGGTGATGAAGGAAACGAGTTCAAATGTTTTTAATTTTGCCTAAATACGCCTATAAAGTAAGCCAATTGCCATCACTTTTCTGTACCTTGCAAAAGTTTCATCTAGTAGCTTGCGCTTCTTCAGAATCTGTACTATTTTCTGACGGATTTTGAAATTTTTCAGTGATGTTTTCCAATGATTCAGTTTTTGGATCATTGAGTTTTTCATGTGAATGTGATGTTTCAACTGAAAACGATCATTTCCTTCAACATTAAATAATTATATATCTAGTTAGTAAAAAAACAACCTTCTCACAAAAATATTACATTAATTATATTAGCTTGAGTTGTATGTATGTAACTTCGCGAGTGACGTCATTTTTTTAACAATGGACTACCTGAGTGTGACGTCAAAATAGGCAGAGCCCAAAAAACTTTTCCAAACAAAGAAATATTTGCATTGTTTTCCCCATAAGAATTTTTATATGAATGAGTCAATAAAAACTTAATATCACCATATAGAAACAATTTTATTCTTAGTTTTAATTGGAAAACGCCTGTGGGGGGAAACTTTTCAAATGGACAGCCTAAGTCTTGACGTCACAAGCTTAAAAACCTTTCCAAACAAAGCGTTCATTTCACGTAGTTGCTTCTTTCAGTTGAAACTAAGAATGACATTTTTTGTATATGGTGATATCAAGTTCTCATTGATTTATTCTTAACATTTTCATTAAAGTTAGTCGCATGATGACTGTAATTTCATCGATTTAGCGAAGCCCTAGAGGCATCTCTGAATCAGTCAGAAGAGTCCGAGTTCTGACAATCTCCTGATATAGGCAGCAGAATTTAACTTGAAAATATTTCAATCATCCTGTATATACACACATTTCGGTATGGCAGAGATGACTAAGTTTCAATTATGCAACCCTATTAATCATGCGCAAAGGAATTGGCAGACTGATAAGACGACACATATTACTCAGTCGATTTTGAACCTCCGTTGGGTTCGGACGTGCGTGACGAAAAGACTTTCTCGTGCGGTGGAAAGTTTTCGCGAGTGTTTCCAGTGATCTCGTGTGTGTGTGTGTGTGCTTCAAGGACAGTTCGAGAAAATTTAATGGGTGAGTTTTTTTTGCATGTCCCTTTACACAACTGAACGATTTCGAAATTTTCCATCATGATACATCGGGTTTTTTTGTTGAAATTTGCTGAAATTTGCTGATTTTTTGGTAAAATTGTTTTCAATGTTTTCTCATGATGAATACATGATAAATGAACCCTTTCTTGATATTTGAGAAAAGATGCAATCAAATAAAATATGCAATTTTATAGATTCATTTTCAATTTTGTTATAGATAGCATGTGACGTCTGGAAAACAAAGAACTAGGATAGGATGTGTAACTACTACTACCAATCGGTGAGTGATTTTTTGATTCCTGTAACTTTTACAACGCCACATTGAGCTTTTGTCTCCTCACTTTCAAATATTTCACATTCCACTTCTCAGCTCCTCATAAAACCTATTTCTAACTTACTGATTTACTCTTTCTTGTATCGATTTGTTAGGTTTTTTTTTTCTTTCAATTTGTGTAATCAATGGGCAGAAGAGCTTAGGTCGATAGCCTATTGGATCAGTGTAAATTGTTTCAATAATGGACATTTATTATTATCATTGAAATTTTCCATTATATGATTTCTCGAATTCAGATATTTATTCTTGAGATTTAATGAATTTTTTCTGTTGTTACAGGTAGTAAGTAGTTCTTCTAGAAAAAGGTAAGTGATTTTTAGGTTATGCATGACTTTTTGCACGAATTTCAGCGGGTGCACCCACAATATTCCGACGAACTATGGAATTCGTAGGATTATAGAGAATCCTTACAGTCGAGATATACGTTCAGTATGTCCAAATTGCAATTTCTCGATTTCAACCTCACTTTTCCAAATTACACAGGCCTACCTCTTTTTCTGTGAAATAGTGTTTTCAAGTGACAGGTCGTTCAACACACAGTACATCAGAATATTGAAAGAACGTTTATTTTCGAATTGAAATCCTCGACATCGCAGTAGCCAAAGTAATAGTCGTCTCCAGTGCGATGGTACAAATCAAAACTACAATCGAAAATGCGCTTGAAGAAATCAAGCATGTCGTCAAGTGATTCACAGCTAGAAGTTCCATCGAAATTCAAATGCGGTGGGTCGAAAAGCGAATTTTCTACCCGATCATTAACGACAGTTGACAACCTCACCCGATAACACGCGCGGTACCCTTACGAGGGGAGAGTATTGACTTTTGGTGTTTGTAAGTTTTCCTCTCTGCAAAAGAGGCTGTCACCTTAAGAAGTCGGTATGAGAGTGTTTTTCGTGGTCGTGGGAGTCTTCCTAGTTCTTGATGTAGTTAGAAATTCACTTTTCGACCCACCGCATTTGAATTTCGATGGAACTTCTAGCTGTGAATCACTTGACGGCATGCTTGATTTCTTCAAGCGCATTTTTGATTGTAGATTTGATTTGTACCAACGCACTGTAGACGACTGTTACTTTTGCTACTGCGATGTTGAGGATTTCAACTCGAAAATGAACATTCTATTCAGTATTTTGATGTACTGTCTGTTAAACGACTTGTTACTTGAAACACTTTTTCATGAAAAAAAAGTAGGCCTGACGATTAAGATGACAAGTTTCCAAATAAAGTGCATTTTGCAATTTTGTAAAACTGCCAATGAACGAATTTCAGGAATTACTTTTTTTCAGGAATTATTCTTTTTCAGGAATTATTCTTCTTCAGGAATTATTCTTTTTCAGGAATTATTCTTTCTCAGGAATTATTCTTTCCCAGGAATTATATCATTTCAGGATTTTTTTCAGGAATCATTCTCTTTCAGGAATTATTTTATTTCAGGAATTACTTCATTTCAGGATTTATATTGTTCAGGAGTTATTTATTTCAGATATTAAACAATAGACAGTGCATTTTGCAACTTTGTATAAATGCCAGAAAACGAATTTCAGAAATTATTTTATTTCTGGAAGGGGTAAATGCAGTGAAATAACTGTAAAAGGTGAAATAAGTGCAGCGTAGACTTTTCAGACACGAAATCTGAAACAACATATAGAGTGCATTTTGCAATTTTGTACAAATGCCAATAAACGAATTTCAGGAATTGATTTCAATTTCTGGAAGGGGTAAATGCTGTTCGACTATCATCTGGTGAATTCATTCAGATGATCAGTCCTTAGTGAAATTAGTGCCGCGTAGACTTTTCAGAAACGTAATCTGAAACAACATATTATAAAGTGCATTTTGCGATTTCGTACAAATGCCATTGAACGAATTTCAGGAATTAATTTTAATTTCTGGAAGGGGTGAATATTTTCCACATTTATGGTTTGTAGGCCTACTGGGGATGCTTTCATTAAAAAAAGCAACGCATTGAGAACTCTACCTCTTGGGTGATGAAGGAAACGAGTTCAAATGTATTTAATTTTGCCTAAATACGCCTATAAAGTAAGCCAATTGCCATCACTTTTCTGTACCTTGCAAAAGTTTCATCTAGTAGCTTGCGCTTCTTCAGAATCTGTACTATTTTCTGACGGATTTTGAAATTTTTCAGTGATGTTTTCCAATGATTCAGTTTTTGGATCATTGAGTTCTTCATGTGAATGTGATGTTTCAACTGAAAACGATCATTTTCTTCAACATTAAATAATTATATATCTAGTTAGTAAAAAAACAACCTTCTCACAAAAATATTACATTAATTATATTAGCTTGAGTTGTATGTATGTAACTTCGCGAGTGACGTCATTTTTTTAACAATGGACTACCTAAGTGTGACGTCAAAATAGGCAGAGCCCAAAAAACCTTTCCAAACGAAGAAATATTTGCATTGTTTTCCCCATAAGAATTTTTATATGAATGAGTCAATAAAAACTTAATATCACCATATAGAAACAATTTTATTCTTAGTTTTAATTGGAAAACGCCTGTGGGGGGAAACTTTTCAAATGGACAGCCTAAGTCTTGACGTCACAAGCTTAAAAACCTTTCCAAACAAAGCGTTCATTTCACGTAGTTGCTTCTTTCAGTTGAAACTAAGAATGACATTTTTTGTATATGGTGATATCAAGTTCTCATTGATTTATTCTTAACATTTTCATTAAAGTTAGTCGCATGATGACTGTAATTTCATCGATTTAGCGAAGCCCTAGAGGCATCTCTGAATCAGTCAGAAGAGTCCGAGTTCTGACAATCTCCTAATATAGGCAGCAGAATTTAACTTGAAAATATTTCAATCATCCTGTATATACACACATTTCGGTATGGCAGAGATGACTAAGTTTCAATTATGCAACCCTATTAATCATGCGCAAAGGAATTGGCAGACTGATAAGACGACACATATTACTCAGTCGATTTTAAACCTCCGTTGGATTCGGACGTGCGTGACGAAAAGACTTTCTCGTGCGGTGGAAAGTTTTCGCGAGTGTTTCCAGTGATCTCGTGTGTGTGTGTGTGTGTGTGTGTGTGTGCTTCAAGGACAGTTTGAGAAAAATTAATGGGTGAGTTTTTTTTGCATGTCCCTTTACACAACTGAACGATTTCGAAATTTTCCATCATGATACATCGGGTTTTTTTGTTGAAATTTGCTGATTTTTTGGTAAAATTGTTTTCAATGTTTTCTCATGATGAATACATGATAAATGAACCCTTTCTTGATATTTAAGAAAGGATGCAATCAAATAAAATATGCAATTTTATAGATTCATTTTCAATTTTGTTATAGATAGCATGTGACGTCTGGAAAACAAAGAACTAGGATAGGAGGTGTAACTACTACTACCAATCGGTGAGTGATTTTTTGATTCCTGTAACTTTTACAACGCCACATTGAGCTTTTGTCTCCTCACTTTCAAATATTTCACATTCCACTTCTCAGCTCCTCATAAAACCTATTTCTAACTTACTGACTTACTTTTTCTTGTATCGATTTGTTAGGTTTTATTTTTTTTTTCTTTCAATTTGTGTAATCAATGGGCAGAAGGGCTTAGGTCGATAGCCTATTGGATCAGTGTAAATTGTTTCAATAATGGACATTTATTATTATCATTGAAATTTTCCATTATATGATTTCTCGAATTCAGATATTTATTCTTGAGATTTAATGAATTTTTTCTGTTGTTACAGGTAGTAAGTAGTTCTTCTAGAAAAAGGTAACTGATTTTTAGGTTATGCATGACTTTTTGCACGAATTTCAGCGGGTGCACCCACAATATTCCGACGAACTATGGAATTCGTAGGATTATAGAGAATCCTTACAGTCGAGATATACGTTCAGTATGTCCAAATTGCAATTTCTCGATTTCAACCTCACTTTTCCAAATTACACAGGCCTACCTTTTTTTGTGTGAAATAGTGTTTTCAAGTGACAGGTCTTTCAACACACAGTACATCAGAATACTGAATAGAACGTTTATTTTCGAATTGAAATCCTCGACATCGCAGTAGCCAAAGTAATAGTCGTCTCCAGTGCGATGGTACAAATCAAAACTACAATCGAAAATGCGCTTGAAGAAATCAAGCATGCCGTCAAGTGATTCACAGCTAGAAGTTCCATCGAAATTCAAATGCGGTGGGTCGAAAAGCGAATTTTCTACCCGATCATTAACGACAGTTGACAACCTCACCCGATAACACGCGCGGTACCCTTACGAGGGGAGAGTATCGACTTTTGGTGTTTGTAAGTTTTCCTCTCTGCAAAAGAGGCTGTCACCTTAAGAAGTCGGTATGAGAGTGTTTTTCGTGGTCGTGGGAGTCTTCCTAGTTCTTGATGTAGGTAGAAATTCGCTTTTCGACCGACCGCATTTGAATTTCGATGGAACTTCTAGCTGTGAATCACTTGACGGCATGCTTGATTTCTTCAAGCGCATTTTCGATTGTAGTTTTGATTTGTACCATCGCACTGGAGACGACTGTTACTTTTGCTACTGCGATGTTGAGGATTTCAACTAGAAAATGAACATTCTTTTCAGTATTTTGATGTACTGTCTGTTAAACGACTTGTTACTTGAAACACTTTTTCATGAAAAAGGTAGGCCTGACGATTAAGAAGACAAGTTTTCAAATGAAGTGCATTTTTCAGGAATTATTCTCTTTCAGGAATTATTTCATTTCAGGAATTATTCTTTTTCAGGAATTATTCTTTTTCAGGAATTATTCTTTCTCAGGAATTATTTCATTTCAGGATTTTTTTTTCAGGAATCATTCTCTTCCAGGAATTATTTCATTTCAGGAATCACTTTATTTCAGGAATTGATTTATTTCAGGTATTAATTCATTTCAGGATTTATTTTTTTCAGGAGTTATTTATTTCAGATATTAAACAATAGAAAGTGCATTTTGCAATTTTGTACGAATGCCAATAAACGAATTTCAGAAATTATTTTATTTCTGGAAGGGGTAAATGCAGTGAAATAATTGAAAAACGTGAAATAAGTGCCGCGTAGACTTTTTCAGAGACGTAATCTGAAACAATATGAAGTGCATTTTGCTATTTTGTACAAATGCCAATAAACGAATTTCAGAAATTATTTTATTTCTGGAAGGGGTAAATGCAGTGAAATAATTGAAAAACGTGAAATAAGTGCCGCGTAGACTTTTTCAGAGACGTAATCTGAAACAATATGAAGTGCATTTTGCTATTTTGTACAAATGCCAATAAACGAATTTCAGAAATTATTTTATTTCTGGAAGGGGTAAATGCAGTGAAATAATTGAAAAACGTGAAATAAGTGCCGCGTAGACTTTTTCAGAGACGTAATCTGAAACAATATGAAGTGCATTTTGCTATTTTGTACAAATGCCAATAAACGAATTTCAGAAATTATTTTATTTCTGGAAGGGGTAAATGCAGTGAAATAATTGAAAAACGTGAAATAAGTGCCGCATAGACTTTTTCAGAGACGTAATCTGAAACAATATGAAGTGCATTTTGCTATTTTGTACAAATGCCAATAAACGAATTTCAGAAATTATTTCATTTCTGGAAGGGGTAAATGCAGTGAAATAATTGAAAAACGTGAAATAAAAGTGCCGCGTAGACTTTTCAGAGACGTAATCTGAAACAATATGAAGTGCATTTCGTAATTTTGTAAAAATGCCATTGAACGAATTTCAGGAATTAATTTTAATTTCTGGAAGGGGTAAATATGTGAATATTTTGAAAAACATGGTTTGTAGGCCTACTGGAGATGCTTCCATTAAAAAAGCAACGCATTGAGAAATCTACCTCTTGGGTAATGACGGAAACGAGTTCAAATGTCTTTTATTTTGCAGACGCCTAAATACCATTTAAAGATAGTAAGTACATAATCAGCAGAAATTTTTGAAAATGTGTTTGAGGAGAATGAGTACCTGCAAGATGATTTGTCCTCGCAACAACCTGCACATTTCTTATCAACAAATAATATGAATTCAGTAACCTCACTATTCAGTACGATTCTTCAAATCACTGAAATAAATCAGGTTAATAAATAGGTTTCCCTATATTCAAGATTGTCTGCCATTTCTCAACTGCCTTGGGATTCAAAGGAAATTTGTGTAAAGAGATATCTGAATAAGTACCATATGATGAGCATTGAGGAACAGAGCACATTTTCCCTGATCTCATCTCCACTTACCTCTTCCAATCCGCTGCATTTTCAGACGGTATAAAGTTTATTTCAAACAATTGTCTATTGAATATCATCCAAATATATAACTTTCAATACAAAAATGGATTAAAATAACATAAAAGATCACAACTTCCTCGTACAAACACACACAGGTTAGTTTGTTTTTGTTGGTCATACCTCGAGTATTTCAAACGATTAAAAGTAGATGTCGCCCACTCCGAGATTCTTCCGATAATTAGGCAATCCAAACCACGTGACATTCAATGTGGCGGCTTGGGGCACACAATGCGATACCTTGGCTAGTAAACAGTGAATTTTATTTATTTTCGGAGTTTTTTGGTGTTTCGAAACGGTATTCAGATGGAGAGTGAATATTTGAAGACATTGATGTTGAATAGCAGAGACGTTGGTGAAAAGTATGCTTGGAACTATTCATTCAGTTCATTCTTGCAGAGATAAGCTATAACTTATTGTAACTTATCTCTGATTCTTGTCACAGCATTCGTTTTCGATATTAAATTAAGTTGGGATTAATTAATAATCTAGATCCTTTCACATTGGATACTGATGCTGATTTAGATTATTCAATTGATGTTGTTCTTTTTGTAATATTCTGGTCAAAAAAAATGTCTACTGCAGACTCTCTGATACATCAGTTTGGAATCAGTGAGATCATATCTCTTGATCGCAGCTAACCATAGGGCCCTTCGCTTCCTAGTTGAATCGTTCTTACTCTATAACTGCTCTATAAGAACCTGTGATTAGTAACCGTAGAAACCGATTACATGCCGACTTTATTTCGGTTAGTACGAGATCTACAGCCAACCACAATGCATGTGATAGGCCTTTTCTTCAGTAAAAGAGTAAATAATTAGCCACAATTGAAAAAAAAACATAAAAAACGCACTAGAGATAACTAAATGTAACAGTTTTCAACTCAAGTCACACATGTAAACACCAAGTGTGTGCCCCAAGCCGCCACATTGGTTTTTCGCTTTGACAGATCGCTGGATTGCCTAATTCATCACTGTTTTTTGGAGTCACATTTCATAGGTTAAGATAATTTCCATCATTGATTTCTTGTCGCTTTTGATTTAATTGATTATATTCATACAAGATGATTATAGATGAAATAATAGTTCGTAACACTATATTATTCTTTTTATGGGTTGAATATGTGTGGGAAACGTACTTATCTTTCAGACAGGTATGCCTTTTCGTGGAAGAACTATAAGAAATTTCAATAAAACCAATGTTCTAGTACAAAAAAGCCTGCAGTACAATTGATGTTCCTGACGCTCTAAAGAATGTGATGAAACGTGAAGAATTCGTTAAAGCCAAACAATATACTGAAGCCAAACTGAAGTTTGGTTTCATAAAGGGAATCCAGTCTATATTGTTGACTACAGCTTTCATATATTATGGGGTCCTAGCCAATATCTGGGATTATGCACACCATATCAATCCTATTAAAGGAGAAGTCACAACTAGTGGTATCTGGTTATTCATTATTTCTTTGGTAACAACAATAATAGAACTGCCTCTCGTAATCTACTATACCTTTGTGCTTGAAGAGAGGTTTGGGTTCAATAAACAAACGGCAGTTTTCTTTGTTTGGGACAAAATCAAGGCTTTCTTTGTAAGCCAGCTTATAAGTGTAATGATATCTTCTGTTATAATTGTAGTTATCAAAAACGGAGGTCCATACTTCTTTGTGTGGGTGTGGTTAGTGGTATGTTTGATTTCTATGCTGCTCTTGACAATTTATCCAGCTGTGATAGCACCATTGTTTGATAAATACACCCCGCTTCCTGAAGGTGAACTACGCACACAGATTGAAGACTTGGCCTCACAATTGAAGTTTCCTTTAACTCAATTATATGTTGTGGAAGGTTCCAAGAGGTCATCCCACAGTAATGCTTACTTCTATGGATTGTTCAAATCTAAAAGAATTGTGTTGTTTGACACTCTTCTAGCCAAAGACGATGGTAGAGGCTGCAAGAACGATGAGATTTTGGCAGTTTTGTCACATGAGCTAGGACATTGGAGTCACAATCATATAATCAAAAACCTCATAGTTATGCAAGTCAATCTATTCCTATTATTTGCAGGTTTCGCCTACATGTTCAAATATCCCCCTCTTTATAAAGCACTAGGTTTCTATAATATTCAGCCTGTATTGGTTGGATTATTTGTTGTACTTCAATATGTAATGATGCCTTATAATACCCTTCTCAGTTTTTTGATGACAGTTATGTCTAGAAAATTCGAGTTTCAGGCTGATAAATTCGCTGTTGATTTAGGTAGAGCTGAACCTTTAGAAAGAGCTTTGATACAACTGAACAAGGATAATTCAGGCTTTCCTATTAATGACGATTTATACTCTGCTTGGCATCACTCGCATCCTCCTCTGTTAGAGAGGATAGCTGTTCTTAGAGAAAGTGCTAGAAAAACGAACTAAGACTGTTAAGTTCTAAGTTAGTTCTCATTTTATGACTATGTATGAATTTTTTTGTAAAGTGATTATATGCATTTATGAAATATTTCGTTTTTTTGGTTACCACTGAACGATTTCAGTTCCTTCATTTTCCTCATGAACAGGTTTGTCATAGATTTGTAATTTTCATTTATTAATGGATATCAAAGGTTCTTTCAAACTTAATGAAATGAAAGAAAATGTGATGTTTTCAATAAAGATTTAAGACTCACTATATCAATATCTATATTTAATTATTCCATAATAGAATTATACAGCAGCACTGATAATTTCAGTATATTTCTTAATTTTACTAGCAACAGACATGTCAACATATCTGTCTCCAACACTAACAATCATTCCACCAATAATAGCAGGATCTACTTTGGTTGTCAAGTTAATAGATTCATTGGACTTCAAGAATGATTTCAAGACACCTTGCAACTTTTGCTTCTGATCAGCATCCAATTCCTTGGCAGTTGTAACTTCACAGCTCACCTAGAATATTATTTGTGAACATCTTAGTTGAAAAGACCAATGATCAATGCTACCTCTCCTCTGTGAGCAGACATGATGGTCTTGAAAGCATTGATAACACCATCCAGTTTTTTCAACCTGCCATTTTCAGCCAATATCTGCAAAAGGTTGGCTGTTTCTGGTTTCATTGAAATCTTCTGAGAAACAGCTTTGAGACCTTCAGCCTTGACACTGCGTTTAATGGTTGGGTTATCAAGGAATCCCAGTAGTTTGGGGTCTGTTTTCATGGAGGTTTGAAACTTGATGAGATCTTTTTCCACCCCATCCAGAGTTTTTTGTTTAGTAGCCGCTGAGTAGAGAGCAGTCGCGTAACGACCCTCAATCCCAAAAATTTGGATTGGTGGCTTGACGAGCCGCTGTACGGCATTGCTCGTACTGAAATTACGTACCTAGAAAAATGGATAACCTAAGTTATGTAACAGCCCAATTTTTGTTAGACCGCGCCAGCTTGTCATCGTGTTGAACTTACAGCAACTGAAAGTTTTTGAGATGCCATTTCGCAGAACCTGTGTAATGATTTAATTGATGAAGGGAAATTCAAAGAAATATATAAAATATTTCTTCCACGAATCCACTCAGTCACCTACAAAAACAGATGTGGTAGAACTGACAAATGTCATGAATGACAGGGGATTCGGAACCTGGCAACAGTGGTGTAGGTTTGTTGTAGCAAAAATTAGTTTGTAATTGTTCGACGTATGCGCGTAGTGATGTATACATTTTAGAGAATCCAAATTGGAATTTTTGGAAATTAAAGTTATTGGCATGAGCGCCATGAAAGGGGCGTGTCTTTCTTTTCCGTGATTGGTTGGAGAGGCTTATAGCTAACGACGTATTGTCACAGAGAATACATATAAACGTCAGTTCTGGATAAATATCGACCAATCAGAATAGAGCTTACCAATTTTACTGGTACCTCTGACTTTCTAATTATTGAACTCCAACTAAAATTGATAAAATATAATTCATTATATGATATAAAGTATCATAAATCAGTCCAAATCATCAATAATAAATATTAAATATCTGCAGTTTTCCAACTACGACCAAGTATAAGTCTTATTTTCACTGGTGTACTTCAAACACTCAACATTAGTCACATAATTATCATCAGGTGCACAAAACAAGTTGAGCACTTTGGGCAACAGTCCACAATCGGAAAGATTTTCTTTACCAAACACTGCTGTACCCATATTTTTCTCTTCAGATTTACTCTCACTATTCCTAAATCTACTAAAACACTCTGTACTCTTAACACTGCTAAAAGTCGCAGTCACACTATGCTCTGGAGAATTGATGGCAAACAAATTGTGAAGGGTACTGGGCAAAATGGGGCCAGCCAAGTCCAGGGAATAATAATCTGTGCCATCCACATGTACTTTGCTCTCTCGCACTTTCAGAGAGTTTAGAGAAGCACCTTGGAAGGCCACTGGCGCCAATAGGGTAGGGGGTATCCCGGCTAGAGGACCCGTTATGGATGTGGAGCTTTTGCAGTTTATGAGAAAATTGTAGAAAGCATGAACTTCCACTCCTTTTACCAGGACCAAGCTCTGGTCACTGTTGTCTACTTCACATTCTGCTTTATGCACAATTTTTTCCTGAAAATAATGATACATTTCAATGTTGTATTTTTTGTTTTACGGTTGCTCACACAAGTTCAGAAGAGAGTAATAAGAATTCTTTGAAACTGTATATTGGTACAAATGAATTCCTATTCTGTTTTATTCTATTTTCGAAGCACATTCATGAAAACTATTCAAATGAATACCTGAGTATAATTTATCTGTTTAATGTCATCCTCATGGATACCCATACTCTTCAACCAACTCTCCGGAGCTTCATCTTCATCATGTGCTACCTCCTCACTTTCCACATTACTACTGATGATAACAGAATCCATAGTCTCATATCCTGCATCTGAATCCCTGTTTTTCTTCAAGGGCATAGTGAATTCAATTTCCTCTTGCCTCAAAAGCTGTCTGAAACCCCTAGTTGTTGGTGACACCAGAGCATGGACATCTGTGGATCCACCAATTCCAGCAGCCCGGAAGAGCACTGTGAAGTTGTTAGAGCAGGCATAAAAATATGGACATTGCCTGGTTCTGATCAACTGAAACAGGGAACGTAGACTGTCTGACCATGCCAGCTGTAGACTGTCCCTGATGGCAGAGTTCACTGCTACGCTGGTACTGGTTTCTTGTAATTTTGTTGAACTACGTGGGAAGAGAGACAACCATGGTAAACATGGCTGTTGCCAATAGAGGCAACATTGGTGAAATCTGGCATTAGGTGATGTGTCTAAAGTGGTATTTGAATTTATATCTAAACATCTTGAAAATGCTGTAACGCCACTAGCTTCTTCGCTAATTTTCAGTTTTTGGTTCCAAGGAAATGGTTTAGCAGAAAGAAGCCTCACTTTACTCTTCAAAGTCCAATCTATTGGTAACCAAGTTTCACCTTTAGCTTTCACGATTTCTACTTCCTCATGAGGTACTCCATTATTTATATTCTTTAGTACATTGCTGAACGTTGTTACTGGAGTTGCTTCTGATTTAGCAGGCGCTTGATTCAAAAGTTTGAATAACGTTTGATCAGTTGATTCATCTAGCCCAAGGGAAGGATCACTTTTATTTCTCTTTGGCTCACCAGTTTTTAAAAACGGATTTTTGCGTTTCTTCGAGAAAACATTTTCCAATGGGCAAACTTCTGTTGGTGATTTTACTTTTGCAGGACTATTACCGGTAATTCTCGCTTGGAGGGCTTTCTTTTTGCGTTTCAATTTATGTAATTTCATAACATCTGTCGGGTGATTCCATTTTGATGGGGCGCTCTTTACGGGGCTACCTGGCATAACTCTTTCGAAATTGTTCAACAGAATCACCTTTTCTCCGACAGAATGTTTACATTCGTCAAATTATCCGTTTCGGTTTCACTAGCGTGAACTAAGCTTCCAAAACTGGCTGCCTTCATTTGAAAACATAAATGAACCACCATTGGCGTCGTTTTCCCTCTTCAGTTGTGAATGGGGCTTGAAAATAAAAATTCCGTCTCGATTTCGTTCGGGCAGTATCTTTCGTAAGCAATGACCGAAAATTGGTCTCATTGTGCTTATGGCCAGCAATTTCACATTGGTAAGTATTGCAACATTCCAATGTCCAAGAACCATCTTTAAGTATTGATCTTTCGCTCTAAATCTGTCGGCTGAAGAAGGGACACGACGCCACTGGTCGTTCGTTAATTGAGGCATGCAATTCTGGCAGCCTATTTCACGCTGGTATGAATTCTCGTGTAAATGACAAGTGGCGTTGAGTGATAGCGCGCTCAAATCCAACCATTTTTAAACGATAATATTATTGACAATTGGGCCACATATTCGGTACTTAAAAACGGAACTTAGGAGTAATTATTTTTAATCAGTAAAATAATATATCATGCCATATAAATAAAAGTATTAATATCATCATCATCCCTTCTCATATACTTGTGTTCAATAAGCCACTCTAATTGTTCTTTTATCATTTTTTTCGAAGGTAGAAACATGTTTTTCAATATGTCCACAAGTTCAGTCTGTAATGCTGTATTTGCAATTCTCTTACGCATCTTCAGAATCTTAATAATAGCTTCCTGAGTTCGAAGAATTCTCAATTGTACTATGGATTGGTTATCTTCTAGTTGTGACCTTTCGGTACTCAATTGCAAACGTCCAATCAGATTCACCTGAAATATGATAAAATGAGAGAAAGAACGTAGCCAACGGAGTATTAAAACACGTAAGTACAAAAAAAATCAGGTCGTTTAATATGTTGTCTTTCACTCAAGCATTCACATACTTTTCCCCTCTTCTGTGTCTTTCCGTTCTTGATCAGAGCAAACTCTTGATTCACCCAGAAGATGGTGTGTTCTGTGAAGTCTTTGGAAGCATTAACAGTGGGTGAGAAATGTAATAGCTGCCGTTTCATTTTCGGAAAAGCCACAAGAGACCACAAAGTTCTCCTAAGCTCTCCGTCTGGCAATTCAGTCGCCAATCTGAGATTCTCATAGCTAATTTTGTCTTGTGGTCTTTGATTCCACGCGAAAAGAACTGCCATTTGGAAGGTGGTTACATCAAGATCAAATTTTCCACCAGCTATTGCAAAAGTTATAGTCCCGTTGCTCATATGGTGGTACCTGATCCAAACAAGAATAATGCACATTTTTCACTCAACAATCGAATGGGAATTTTTTTCACGAGTTCAATGGAACTTCACTTACCATTGTAACTTTCTTCCAGAATGTTTCTTTTTATAAAATTCTTCCACTTCAGGTATATAATCCTCAAGTTCCACAGGCAAACTCACAGTTACCCTTTCCGACCCTCTTGCCCAAGCTCCAGCATTTAATATTTTTATATTAATAGCATCGTGTTTAGCAGTGGAGACTCTGAATAGTCCATTCAGATCTTCGCTAACTTTGATATCCTGGAACATCCTTGCCAATTTGTTCACATAGTCTGCAGGCATTCCAACTTCTCTCAACCATTCCACCATGTCTTCCTCTTTTTCACTATCAGAACTAGAAATTTTGTTTTCTCATACACTTGTTCACTCAAAAGTCAGGGCAACATACCTCACATCCAGAATCAGCCTCCTGGTTAAATGTGCTTTATGATACCTCATAAAAACATCCTTATTAGAGATATATTTCAACACTAACAGTACGTCTCTTAACCTAGATTCAATCTCCTCTGAGGTGAGCCTTTTAGAGAAAGGAGTCCTTCTCAACAACATATCGCAATAATTAGCTAACAATTCAGGGCATTTACTTTCAGGAGTCACAATTTTAGACCCCACACTTTTGCCAGTATTCAATTCTAGCCTGAACACAGTGGTATCATTTACCACTGTCTCAAAAGCCTTGTCTCTAGCAGTTAAAAATCGTGGATCATCCGAGAAAGCCTCATGTACCAGTTTACTGAATTTTCTGAAAAGATCTAGCAGCCTATCTACATATTTTTCTGAATCTTGAGTGATTATGTCAGCTGCAGCTATCATATCAGCCAGACCTGCTTGAATGATATGAGATTCTAACTCTCTCAACATGGGTTGAACCCCATCTGGAACTCTCTCTAACAATCTAAACATTAACTGGAGTCTTTTTGTTTCCCCTGCTCTGATGAGAGGTGCACATTCGGCCAAGAGAATCAATAAAGCATTTTCAACCAAAACTTTCACACAACATTGAATGACACCTTTGACACTACCAGCTTCCAAGTAACGTTTTGCTCTCACTTCTTCTTCTCGTAGCTTAGTATCAGCAAACTGCATGTAAGGTTGCACTCCATTAGTTGCTAGATATTCAGGTGCTTTCAAACGATAGAACATGTCAGTGCTTTGTATGTAAGCTGCTTCAAAGTTTTCTCTATATATTTGTAATCTGTCCTCAGTATTAGAACAAAGATTCACATATGATTCCCTCACTCCAATAACTAGCTGAGAATCAAAAGCTTCACCATTTCTTTCTGCAAGCAACAACTTCATAGCACTATCCTGCAACCTCTGTTTTATATCACTGAATATGCTCTCATTCCAAGAGTCCAGCATTAACTTCCTTACAATGCTTTCCTCTCCTTGACCTTTTTTAACATTATTATTATGTAAACTGGGACTTGTAGAGGTGGTTTTTCCTTGCAAGCAAGTCTCCAGCTGTCTAAAAGGGGTTGGAAGATAGTTACATTGAGTGAAAAATTTTCGCCACTCTGCTATGTATGTCTTGAGTAAAGCTTCTTCTTGTCTATGTGCCATAACTCTGGTTTGAGTTTGTTTGATGAAATCTACGATATATTGATGCAGATGTTCTCTTAGTTTGGCTGGACCTTTCTCATCCCAGAGGCATACAAGATGTACATCATAAAACAACTCCTGCCATTCTGAAGGAGAGACTGGTTCTTGTTGGAGAAGTTTGGTAACGATGGGGCCCATACGAGGCCATTTGTCTTCGAATTTTAACTGTCCCTTTTCCTATAAGAACGGATTGTTTTGATGAGATTTTTTATCGCTGTTATAGATCGATTTTTTACCTTCAACATTTTAGGCTAGATTCGGAATGAACACACAAAACTGACCTCAATTATTTTGATTTGGCATAACAAATGTGAAGTCAAGAACTTGTTCCGAAATTTGAACAAAATGATATTAACATGTTTACTATTTTGATGTTTTCGATAACGTTCATGACCTCACGAAGTCACGAATGTATGTATATTTTTTAGATGAAGTTTGACAGTTCAGTCTGATCAGAATCACATCGAAGTTAGCTGCCGAGCCTACTGCCCAATTGCCGAACCTACCCGATCACTCAGTGTCGTCGCTTTTCTCCATCTTGAAGAAAATGGCAATAATAAAAATAATGTCTGAGAAAACACCAACGTGTACGACTAAATGAAATAATAATATATATATTCTCACACTTTCATAAACGTCTGCTATTATTGCTAAAATTCGAACCGGTTCATCATTGTATTTTTGTTTCACGTTGGTATCAACTATCAATTAGAGTGAAAGCACAGACAAGTAAACAAATCATCCTTTATTGATAGAACAGTAATATAATTTTTGTTTTCACTAATATAGCTTATTAACAGATTACCTACAATTAAAGGTATCAATCATGAAACCATTAATGAAAATTTCAAAATCATTCAACTTCAAATGTTTTCAATTCATAACGATTGTTCCCACTTGCTAATAAATCCAAATCATTATAATGGTGAATTATCAATGACCGATAGGTACAGCAACATCATAACTGAATGAGTTGATATTAGGTAATTCTTCTCGGGTGAGTAGAAAACGTATTTCTTCTTTTCGGTAGTGACTTACGTCTACAATCCAGAAACAATCCAAATATTTTGTCATGACAAATGTGTTTTTTTGACAAATCCATACCACTTTTCTGACGTTTTCGTACTCGTGAAATATTGTCAAAAACTGAAAAATGAAACAAGTAAGAAACTCTGTGATTTGAATATTTCAACTCATTCAGTGCTATACCAGTAAATCAACATTGTAAATATCTTTGCAATAGAAACGTTTCTAGATGGCTGGTATTATTTTCTATCGAACTACTAACATATATTCACACACTCTTGTTTGATATTCAGTTATAGGTACATTTGGCAATATGAATGGAGAAATAGGAAGACACATGAAATAAGAATTTTTTCAATGGTTATTCAACTTTGCTATCGTTTCTTTTCACTCGAAGTATTTTTTGTTGACAAACGTCAAAAAAAATTCTACTCCATAATATTTTTTTTTATGAAATGATGGCAAAACGAATACCACAAAGAAGCAGTGCATAGAGAGAAAGCTTTTCAGTATAGATTTTCATAATTCTCAGATTCAGGATAAATTTCCAATTTCCAGATCTTTGAATTTCTGTTTTGTAGTCTTCCACTCTTACTACAGAATGGTGAAAAAGTAAGTGAAATCTGCAGAAAAAACTTGTGCAGCAAATATACGTTATTGTCTTCAAAATACTTATAACATGTTTTCTTCAAAACCAAACGAAAAACAATTCAGTACATTATATACAATAAAATGAATGTTTTCCTAAGCCTTATTATTTACACAGAAATTCATTCATATAAAATTTAAAATCATAGTAATAATTCAATATACATATATATATATATATATAATATTGATATAGAAATATTCATAACAGATATATCAGGTATACCGAAGTTAATTCAAACGATAGTATATAATAGTGAAATCAAAGATGGAAATGTCATGTGAAAGTATTCAAAAATGAATAACTTTGAAATCTTCAAATTTGTGTCACAAGACAAACATTGATTTTGTATTTGATTAGTTCTGATGTCTGTCGAAAAAACATCAACATGTTCATCTTTGACTACTCTAGATTAATAATAAAATAATTGTAATGAAATAATGTTAATTAATACCCAGTATGTATAGGATCTTTGGAAAATAAATGTCAAAACCTTCAGAATGTTGTTGTTTTTATTTAAAATTCTTCTTTCATAATATGTGAGGGTTTTTTTAGCATTTCTAGATTTATAAATTGTTCAATTAAGGTCATAGATAGGTCAGATTTGCGACCATGCTTCCTCTATTATTTTCTCACCAGTTAAACGATATCAGTAGCAAATGTAAAAAGTTTTGCTAGAAAATCATCTAAATCTACAAAATTACTATATCGCTGAACATACTCAGTGGCCTACTAATATTAAACCATGTGCTGTCATGATATACGGGGTGAGCCAACAAAATGGCTTCATTATAAATGACGCGTTGAATACGCACCCACAATTTGGTTAGCTACGCCTCAACGATACACCCTATATAAATGAAAATGATAGTAGAAAAAAGTCTTGAATGGTTAGGGCAAAAATAATAGTAGTGAAAGTTGAAGGTATCTAATGAAAACCACAATTGTACGACACTGTAAATAAATAAATACTACACATATTTCTAAAAAACAAACGAATTCACTGAGCCTGTACAATTTGAAATTCACGTGTAGCCATATACGCACTATATCGATTATTATAATTATTTTTCCAATTTTCAACAAAGTTGGGAGCTCCAATTCATACTCTAAGTACAATAAAGTTCATTCTGTCCACTTAGACAGATTATGGAATATCACAATTCGCATCAAGAAGTTTTAGAGAAAGGTATCAAAGTGACTTTATAACCATATCAGTCGTCAGTTTTTGAAATCAGTCTCCCTTATTCTGTTGCTGAATATTTACAAGTAGCATATTAGTAAAATGTTCATATTTAATGCGAAGACTAGGTCACATATGGCACATCCAAGTTGGAATATTTTATTCAGCATCAGAATACTGAGTGTTTTTCTGCAACATTTCAATACAGTTATTATTCATTCGTTTGTCATTTCGCAAATTCTAGAATTCGTGGAAGAGTCACTCCTTTTACAGTAGCAGAAAAATGCCCTTCAATGATAGGAGACTTCAGTAGAGAACGTTTCAATCGACAGCTCTGGTACAATTCAACACTAAATGAGTTTCTGGAAATAGTAGCAGAAATAATTTGAGAAAGTAATAGAAAATGAAGCTTTCCATTTGACATAGCAAAGTTATTTCATACTTCCTGTATAACCGGAAGTACCGCCAAATAAATACACAATGAAGTTTAGATTAGTGTCTAGTGCGTTTTTAGAACGAATGAATTCCTGAATTTTTTTTACTGTCAGATATTTGAATTATTTTAATGTTAATTTTGTTTTTTTAAGAATAAAAACACATTAATCAACTGCTCAGTGAAAGTAAAGGGAAATTTGTTTATTTATTTGAGGAAGAGAGGGTTCTGACAGCTTGTCAGAATATGCCCTGTTGCCAATCGTTTTTTTTTCGGCGTACTTTTGAGAGAAAAAGTTTTTGATATTCATGATTCTGATTGAAACGAGAACTGTATCGATTGAATTACTGGTAAACAATTCAAACTAAATAATTTATCATCGTTATGAAGTATTGCCAACACAATTGATGACCGAATAAACCCAGGTAGTTAGAATTCCAACTGTTCACTCTTCATTTCGCACTGATAGTATAAAAAAAGAACTAAGACTATACAGTAGTGACATTAGAAAAGTACGCAAAACATTAAAAAATCTTTATTTGTATTTTTTCTCGAAAAAATTTAAATCGTCATTAACTTAGGCTTCTCTTGGAACCAATTTAAACCCTATCAGATATACTGAGTGATTTTCAGTTTCTTCAGGAAAAGTCTTCTTCAAAATGAGAAACATCTCAAGAGTTATGTTTTTCGAAAAATAAGTAACATTTTGGATGAAATTCTTCGAAAACTTCTTTGTTGTTACTCATTTTTCAAAAAATATAATTTCTAAGATTTTTTGATTTAGAAAAAGGCGATTTTTGAGAGTACTTAAAATCACTCTAAGGAGCTAAGTTGCTATCAAAACGTGCCTGAGTTGATGACATTCTTTAATTTTTCGAAAAAAAAAACGAACAAAGTTTTTTTCCTTTGGTCGCTACCATTTCGACGCACCACCTACCGACGCCGAACAATACCAGAGCCGTCACCGACCGACCGATTACCATTACCCAATCAACCTAACGTCGCTAAAGTACTGTACACGAAAACCTCCGAAACGCCTCACAGCTGGTACCACTTTCTGTCCTTGTACTTCAGCATCAGCTCGTGCGCCGTCGACGAATAGTTCTCCGCCTCGTGGCGCATGCGCTCCGCCTTGTCCTCCAATTGGCTCAACTTGTCGCCGCGCTCCAGCACGAGCTTGTGAGCGCGCGAGACCTCGCTGGCGGCGCTGGAGCTCCGCTGGTTCAGGTCGGCCATGTTGCCGGGGATGTGACGGGCGACGGCTTTGCTAGGTTTGCCGCTAGATTCGCCGACTGGAAGACGTCATCGGGTTATTTTAATGTTTTTGGGCTGAATCAAAGGTTCAACTTGATTTGGAAGAAAAAAAATGTATTTCCTTGTCTTCTTCTTGTCTTGTGGTGGGAGAGTGTATGCAGAAAAATCATTTTTAGAATATATTTTACAGAGTGTAACTAAATAAGTGTAAAACATTTAAAGGGGTCATTCCTCATCGAAAAAAAGATGGGATCTTTCACATAAAAAACTTTATTGGAGCATCCCATGTTAAGATACAGCCCCTTGAAGGGGGTACATAAAATTTGTTTAATAATTTTTCTCACAAGCACTAAAAAAGTTACAGTATTGAAATTATAACCTGACATTTTCTACTACCAAAAAGACACTTAGCCAATAATTTATTTGGTTTACCCAATGAAAGGGGTGGAAAACGCAACCCCACAAATTCATTTCCAATAGAACTTTTTGTCTTATTATTTGTTTACCATTTAAAAATTCATTTCCGATAGCATGTTTCATTCTTAACGAAAAATGACCCTTGAATTTTTTGCCCAAAATAAACCAGTTCGCAGCAAAAAATTATTTTACTACCTGCATTCATTGATTTAAGGGAAATAAACAAAACTAATTTATTAATAACAAAACAAACAACACATAGAAATCATAGTAAATGATAGATGGTAGAATAAGGGGCTGTATTTTAACATGAAATAAAATTTCTTTACATGAAAGATCCTATCTTTTGTTCGATGAGAAATCACCCCCTCAAAAGTTTTACTCACACCCTGTATTAAAATGAAGTGATTATATCTTGGAGTTGTTCTCGTTCCATAAACTTTTCTCACTGCGTTTCTATAGCATTTTCCTTTGTTAAGTTGACTCCATTATTTCTCAATATTTTTGTAGAAAAAAAATAAACTTTACTATTTCTAAAAAACTTCAGAATATTACTTGAAAAAAAAATCGCGAAATTCACCGAATTTTTTATGTTACTGCCCCTTAATTTGCGTCTTAAGAGTTGATGTGAATGTATAAAATTTAGAGTATTTTTAACAATTTCAAGATTATTTTCATCAAAGAGATAATAGTAAAATTAAGATTTCCTGATAAGGATTGAATTTGTAATCAGATTCAAATTGACAGTTTAATTTGGCGAATGCAGATTTGCATAATTAATATTGTTATTTCAACTTGATTAACTGATGTACAATTGTGTCATTAAACATAACTAGCTTAATTACAGTAATCTCTGCGTTTCTATCTATTATTACACCTGCAAGATTACCTTTATAATTACTGCCTGATTGACAACGATTACATCAGTGAGGAATTTGTTCAGTCGACAATGAAGTTTGATTGACAATTGACAAATCGACCCCACATTAAGCACCGTTCACAACTAAACGTTTGACGTTTTGCCTGCGTTCTGCCTTCTGATTGGTGGAGTATAATTTGGATTCGAACCGTCCTTAAAATTGAGCAGACATACTCACATAATTCCTCTCTGTCTAACGACCTGACCCCACCTCCAAAGAGCCCTTTGAAGAAGCCCTCTTTAGGCGGTTCCGGCATATCTGCAGGCAGGAACAGTTCTCCTATCATTTCCGTGAGATTTGAGCTGAAAGAGGAAAGCCGAAAAAAATCTAGTACGGGTGAACAGTAATTCTGGTACTCACCAAAAATCTGAGCACAGGGTGAACTTCTGTAGCTCAGAAGGAGAGGCGAGATAGAGACCGTGTCCTCTGTTACTAAAATTGAAGGTCCTCGAAATCCTAAAAGGGCGAAGACTAGTGTGAAATTGTGCTTGAATTGATATAGTATGGAGCAGTTTGGAGAGTGATGAAGGTGTTTTGGAGTTCACCACTAATTAAAGTATAAATTAAAAAGGCGAAATAAAAATGTATTCTTTTTTTGAGATTATCCAAGCTACAAAACCAAGTATTTGAGTGAACTTACCATACTATACAAATTCGAAGGTACAAGAATATTTCACACAAAAATGTCTCGCACAACATACAAGAAAATATCCAGAAATTGTAACTTTCGATTTTATTTTTGTGGGAAATAGTCTGCAAGAAACTGTTAATCTTAAGTAGGTCTCAATAATTCAAGCCTCTTCAGTGTCAGAAATGAAATTTCACTAGACATGCAGAGAGTGTTTTTGAACGATTCATCAGAAATATTCGAGCATGCTTTCTTGGAATTCCTGATCAAAATGCAGTGCAAGTATAAATGTGTGCCAGAAGCAATTCCGAAGTGGAGAAGATGTGTTGAAACTGTGTTTCTTTTGAGTAGAGAGAAACCCAGATATCGAATTAGTTCCACATTTATCAGTATACTGCATTTTAGTACCCATAAAAGTATATACTCAATAATTTAAGCTTCATATATTCGAATGTGTTGAAAGACAACATTGGTTTATGCTTGATGGTTCTAACTGAAGTAATACATAGGAATATTGTTATTTATTTCAAGGCATCTATTAAAGTTGATTCATTCTAGTTGAAATTTTCACGAACAAAAAAAAGGTTACCCATATTCTGTGGTTATCCACTTTTGGTGTATATATTTTTAAAAATCGAAAACATTTTGAATGATAAATCTGACAGTCTGTTTCGGAGTATCGTTTAAAAAAAGACAAACAGCAACACCGCACTTTCTGGCGAGCTGTCACAACTATCTCGCACAAGCATATTGAAAAATTGACATTTGATTGTACAGCACAAGCTGTCAATTAGATCGGCTGAACAGAACGTCACGTCAACTCATATTTTTCATTCCTCTAGATAAAGAAATAGCAAATCATGTGTTACAACAGTTGAACCTTACATAAAACCACTACCTACTTATGAATCCAAGTTAAATTCCTTTCACACACTATATTATTTTTTGAAAAGCACGAAAAGTTTACGTACATAGTTCAAGTTATTGAACTTACTGGTCAGTGTCCTCGTTAATAATGAGTTGTTGTCCCCAAATTGACAACATGGGGTCTACTATGCCTTTGTTAGATTGTGTCTGGAAACTGGCAGGCAACAATAAGTAGATTAGAAGCAACTAGGTATGTAAGGATAACAGGTATAGGCATCTCATATTGACAGATTTATAGCTAACACTCAGTGATATATATATATAAGTGTGCTTTTTTATAATTTTTGTTCAATGGCATTCGACACCTCCAAGTATAATCTCAAATTTGACGTTTGACATGGATGTTGTGTAGATGTTAGTACAGTCTATACAACATATTTATCATGCATCGAAATAACAAGTACCCGAAAACTCTTGATACCTTATTTATATCCTCAAACTGTTGAGCTATCAGAACCATATTTAGTTCAAGGGTTGTAGGCTCATTCAAGTTCATTCTAAAGTATCTGGGATACAGATACAAGATACAAAGATACATATTAACATCTTGTATGAAAGAAAGAAATAAAATATATTTATTCCTCTGTTGAAGCAATACAAAAATGTAACGAAAGTTAATTCACACATGCATCTTCTTTATTTGAATTCATTTGAATTACTTTTAGATTTTCTGATGCCTAAGATACTTTTACTGAAATAAACTCTGCAGATTTCGTGACATAAAAAAAGTCAAAAGATGAATCAAAGAGAATGAATATTCATAAAATATAACATCTGTTGGCCAACTTTGCCCCTGTGGATCGACTCTTCTCCTTTGGGGCATGATTTTGAGGCCTCATCGAAATGATTTTTCAAGTATCTTGTATTTCAGATATTTTCTGTAGTATATCCTATTCATCACTGTTCATAACAAGAAAAATAATTGATGATTCAACCTAGTACAACATGGAAAACCAGAAAATTCTTTCCTAGATAAATTATCCACGAATGAATCATTACTGCTGCTGATAACACAGAGATTTTCAAAAACTTTCAGGTACCTGTTATTCGAGAGATAAAGGTAGAAACCAATGCTGTTTAACGATGGTGCGGCTTCAGCTAGATCGTGTTAGTAATTTTAGAACCGAAGACAACTTCGTATCCTTAGCAGAACGTCAAAGTGTTTACCTTAGCTCTGACAGAGGCAAGAAGTCGATGTCCAAGAGTGGCCTCAGACTCGGTAAGCTGTACGCTGTCAAATGGCCGTTTGAAATGTAGCACACTAAACATACGCTATCTGAAATTGATTTAAAAAATGATGATCAAGTGATATACAGGGTGATTCATCTAACTGATTCATTTATGGAGAACTAACAGATATGTCAACTTGAAATTTTGGTGGCAGCTACAGCTCAATGTGATCTATTGCCCTGAAATATTTTCCATATGCAGTTACTTCCGGTTAAACCGGAAGTGATGTCAATTTTGTTTGTTCTAATGAAACACCCTGTTAATTCTTACATTTCGGAATTCTTCGTGGAATTCTGGACCTGTTGGATTTTGAATAGCCCCTCTATCGTAATTGGTTTTGGAGATATTCCAATTTATCGACAAATTTTGACAGATGGACTGACTTATTAAAGTGTCTGTATCATATACAATTTTCATGATGAAAACTTCAAACTCGGTATACACATCAATGAAAAAGACTCCTATTAAGTGCTCCTAACAGTGTTCCAAAATATTCAACAGTGCGTTCGATATTTTAGGTTACTTTTTGAAAATTTGGAATGCCGATAACTTCCTTATTTAAAATGGAAAGACTATGAGATTTTTATAATTTTTTGTGCAAAATTTCATTTCCTATCATTTTGTATGAGCTTACCATATTGCTGAAATGGATATTTACAGAGATATTACACTCATTCGTCTCATATCATATTGTCATAAGTATGGTTTTGAATATCATATTTTATTATTTCAAAATTATTATTATGTTGTGGAATAATTCAAGACATTCTTCCAATTCAAGAAGAACTCCTTGGTCTCCTATCATATCATGGTTAAAACACTCACTAAATAATGAAAAAAAGTTCACATCACATTAAGTCATCAATAATTGAGTAATCTTGAAAAATATACACTTACCTCTCATGGAGATGATCTCTGCTTTGACGACAAAATCACTATCAGCCAATTGCTGCCGATACACACAAGTTTGGGAAGGCAGAGCAACGACTCTAGCTTGCTTCTCACTCGCTATCACCACAAACTGCCGATCAGAAAAATTATCACCTCTCAGAGTACAATCTCCACCCCCAAGAGTAGGACTCATTCTGTTGTGATTCCTCGTTGGAGTTCCTACAAAAAAAACAACAAACAACAAATGGACGCCAGGACCAACATTCTAATACTCACTGTCCCTTCTTTCTTTGTGATCGTCCTTCCAAGACTCGAAGGAATAGGGTATGAGGCCTCCGTTGCAGTCCAAAAAGGACATGGTGATGATGGGGCCTTTGAGTCTGAAGATGGTCGAGCCGACCAGCGAAACGACTACCGGCTGGGAGGATCTGCTATCTGCGTCCGGAGGGGTGATCAGGATCGTTATCACCGAGCCCAAGCTGGTTCCTACCCATAGGGTGGGTGTTGAGACTGTGGGATCTGCACAGAAGTGAGAGGTTTTTTTTTTATTTGATTTTAATTCACAATTAACAATTACAACCAACAATAAACTATTCAGAATGCTTTCAATGTACATTCCATCATTATTGTTTCTGGAATAATTTAAAAATTTTTTGAGAAATAGATATCTATTTTTGTTATAGGTGTTACAACACCTGTATGTGCCTCAAAATTGCATAAGGAGAATACAGTGAATTGATTGAAATGCAATGAAAAAATTCAAACAACTTTGTGACTGAGATATTAAATTCATAGCAAGATTTTTTACTGCTTTTTGAGAGGTATTAGAGGATATTTTTCAAGGTTTCTGCATTGGTGACAATATATGTTTTACATTGTTTCTTGAATATGTTAAATTTGTTTATTATTGTTTTGATATGGTGGTTTTATAACTGAAATTTGGTGTTGCTTGGGTCACTGCATTCTATGACAGTGCGTTTTTGCCGGATTATAAATTAATCATTGAAATAGAAGAAATAATGTTGATGTAGAATAATGCACTATTCTCTTTTCAGATGACATCCAAGTTTCGTTGTAACTTCCAACAATAATACAATGATGTTTGAGGATATCTGTAATAGAATAATTTACAATAGTATTTAATTCATTTATAGGTAGAAAGGAATGATTGTGTGAATTTCACTGCAAATGATAAAATGACAGGAAATATATTTTCTGACTCAACAAAGGTGGTCAATTTTTATTATTATTTTTTGCAATCCAACTTGAAATAATGAGTCGAGAGTAATATTTATATGATTTATATTGAATGAGTGAAATTTCTTGTTATTTCCATCGATTTTTCAGGAAATAATCATGAACTTCAATCATCTCATGTTCCAAATTCAATTAATTTTGATGTTGAATAATTTACTGATCCACATTTGAATAGGATTTCGAATGAGTATATTTTCAATAATTCTCAATTATACAATATACTTTCGTGACAGAATCACCTGTCATCCTCCATATTTGCTTACGTTCTCTAGCGCCCTCATCGGCACTTCAAATAACCAATAACAGTTAAACGTCATTCAGTGAATAGTTACCTGATTTTTTGGTATAAGAATCTGCGAATGCCAAACATTGAATTGTCTCGGAGGTGATGTTTTCCAAAGAGCTCATCGAAGAGGATCTTGATCTCGAAAACGAACTGTCCAGTTTATCTACGCGGCCCATAAAAGTAAAGAGAAATCTCAATTATTCCAATTGTGGATAGAACATGGAGTTGAGCTTATCAACACGCATGCACATGCAGAAGCTTCTCAATATACATGCTTTGTTCAAATGCTGTTAGTCAAGGTCTAGAATATTGACGAGCTTAGTATTTGTGTATCTTATTGACTAAATAAATCCAGTTTTGAGAATTATTTGATGAAACATGAAATTTAGCAATAAAGAGATATCCAAGAATTTATTAATTTTCGAATAATGTACATTTGGTGAAGATGAATTGGAATATATAAAAATTTAATAATTTTTCATCATAACAAATACCCAGTGTTACTAAACTTTTTCAAAGTTCATTCAAAATGAACATTATATTATAGCTAGATGGTTTGATGTTTCCTAAATTATGAACTCTACTCTGACAGAGATTCAAGATTGAAAAAACGGACACCTAACACAGCAATCAGAATATTATGAATATATTCTAATATACAGCTCCGGAAAGAATTCATTGGGTATTTATGTAGAAATCTATCCGAGAGTAACCAGGGGAGCAGGTGTATTATAATCTCACATAAGGGAGAGAAACACATCTCTGGAATTGTCTGTCCCCACCCGACCCACTCGTCCCTATGCCAGACACAATACGATAGGAGAGATTAAAGAGATTTGAGACAGTGGTTGCGACACATTGGGAAATTTAACTAAAGAATGGCAGCTGTTTATACAACCGCAGAAAGAGTACGAATCGTCAAATAATTTGGATGGACTGAGATAAGAAATCATACAGTTGTGTTCCAGTTTCATCAGAGTTTCAGAGTTGAATCGTTAAATAGATTTTGTTACGTAGTCCTATATCCCTTCTTCGAATTTTTCGAGTAATGCTATTTCGATTTAACGCAGGCTTTTCTTGTCGCTCTCATTAAATTCTCAAAAGGAAGATGAATTCTTTCCGAAGGTGTATATTTCAAAGTCCACTGTGGAAATTTTTGATAAATTTCGACTTTTTCGTTATATTTTTCTGAAAATAAATCATCGAAAGCTTTTCTTTATTTACATCCTATAGATATACATGCAGTTCCAGCAATAGCAGTAAACATAATGTCTCCAAGGAAATCTACCTCATTCAAGATAAATATTTTTGTGATTTCATTTGATTCTCCTGAAGAATGCGATAGATTCATGGACTTCCAATTTCCACTACAAACATTCAACATCTCAAAACTGCTAATTTCGAAACAACACACAGGAGTGACATTTCAAACGTGCACATTATCACTGCTAGCATATTTTTATCTAAAGGTAATGTATTGAATAAAAGCTGAACGACCCCTCTAGAGAAATAAATAAAAATATGCTAATTTTTGTAAAAGCTATTTGGGTATATTGTTCAACGAAAAATACCTAAAACAACAAAATTATACATAAACAAATGACCGTTGGGATTTTTTGGTACTAGAACAAATGAAACGTGCAAAGCGCTCAAGTATATTTTCTAAAGAAAATAAGTTGTAAAGATTATAATAAGATTTGGGTTCACTGCAACTCAAACAGATGGATTAATTTAAGGATTGTGCAGCACATTTAACATCAAGTTATAAGGAAAGATCATCGAGAGAGTAAATAGACGAATTAGAAACACAGGTTTGCAAAGATTCGACTGAATAAATATGAATCAGATACAGGTTTGGAAGTACAAGTCACCTTAAATCACATGCTAAAAATATAAAAAATATGCGAATGGGAATAGAAGTGTCAAAATAAATTAACACAGCTTAGACAGTATGAAGAATTGGCCAAACTTAATGAGGTTGTAAAGTATTAGAGTAATTTTTTTCCAACCATAGATGGCATGGGTGTGTGGCATCTCAGAGAAAGTCTACGGTGTGTTTTCAATATCTACAACAGAATGAATTTTGAAATGCAGCATTTTCAAGAACTATTCCAAAAGCAGAATACTGCTATTGCTTTCTATATAAAACAGAAATTAATTAGCTGGCTTAGATGTTATCTACCACAAATAAATTCGAAAAACTAGATCATTCTACAAAACTTAATAGATCATGTGTAAAAGAGTGGGTATTTCCTACAACCTACTTAGTAGTTTCGGAATAGTATATTGTTGGAAGATTCAGGAATTATATTTTTCTACGACTTTAATTGATTGATACGACAGTTTCTCATTTTCTCATACTGTTTTTCGGATTTACACTTCAAGATATCGTTGGTGATTTTGACGAAAACCTTGTTGATATATAAAATATATTTGTTTTATTTCCGTTCGTTTTGTACCATAACCATTGTTCTTCTGTTAAGCGAATTTCAAAACATTATTTTATCGTATTTTTGAAGAAGCAAACGTTGATAATAATGTTGAATAGAAAAATGAATCATTCAAATATGAGTTGACTAAATGGAGCCTAAAAATCAATTTCTGATTCCTGTAGGTTTTCATCAAGATCTAGATAAAAACTACCAATTCAGTCTTCATTTCTTCAGGAAGTTGGGTTGTTACAGCCGTAGAAAAATTAATTATCAGAATTAGAAAAGAATTAGGTACTGAATAGTTTTTACAAGTCCGATTACATATTTCGGTGTGTTTCATACTAACCTGAGATTGTAAAATCTATTCGAGCAATGTCTTTAGTATTAGCTGAGCGGAATTAATTTACCTACTTCTTCAGATGACTACAGCTTCAAGCATTACAGAGTTATTTATTACAAGAGAAATTAAATGAGGAAATTGCAATCATCATGAGAAGCATTGAAGAAGAAAGATTTGTGTGAAATGGAAGAATGAGATCCAGATGAACAGGTTGACCAATATACAAGGTGTATCCAACGTGGTAATGACATGTTTACTTGGTTAATGTTTTCTTGAAGAAAATAAGGAGTTTAGTTCAAACCGAGGAACACATAACTACAGGGTGATTCGCTTACCTGGTTCACCAGAACAAGAACAGTTAATGAACACTTTTGGAATGGTTGTATCTCCTAGAAAAAATCAGGGAAAATACAAACGTCAAGAAAATTTTGAACAAATTCAGAGAAATATTGTTAGTGTAGTGGCAAACACAAGAATATAAATTTGAGTTAGTTAACAAAGAACCAGGTAAGTATGCAATTATGAGCTGTTAGTTACAAATCAAGTTGAAATATCTAAAAGTTAACTACATGATGAAACAAAATGCACAAAGGTTTTGCATAATGTTACAAATAAAACATTCTATACTTTGAGACATGATCACAGAGCGGAGATTTCAAAATTTGAATTACTTTCGGGATGTGGAATGGATTCATATCCTTTCCGTAAGTCGCTGAATGTCGAATACAAGCTGCACTTTTCACCCTGTACAATAAAATGCAGTTTCAAAACGTTAACATTAAAATTACCTGACACCTTATTAAGGGTCAACCTGTTACAACCTGTTGGAAGCGAATGTAGTAATCTTTGATATTCATGAATTAATCTTGGTGGAAGTTGGTAAAACTGTAGCAATGCCTCAAGACTATTGCTGGAAGCATTTCTTAGTCTCTTAAGTCGAGATAGGAAAACAATTGAAAAAGATAAACTAAATGTATATCTCTTATTTTTTTGGTGATATAATAACAAGAATGAATCATTGTTGATTTTTTTAATAAAACAAATAATCATTCACTTTCTACAATGTTCAATCAACAAATAAAACAACGTGAAAGAATACTGAAGAGAAAAATCAAACATATTTTGAATCAGTTCTTTTCACTTGAGAAAAATAGTGACTATTTTTTTATATAGCTTACATCATCAATAATGAGTGAGATATGTGTACTTATTTACTTAGCATGATTAAATTGGATTCTTGGATTGTAATAAATAATTTAAATTGACTTGTGAAGCTGGAAATCCAAATTTGAAATAGTAGAGACTCTTCTACCAACGGTCTTGAAGTCCTACAGTTTAACTATCACCAATTTCTTCATCATTATTTTAGTTTCGAGTCTTTTTAAGGAAATGTAGAGTGGACAAGCAATATTTATTATTATAGAAGTAAAGAGGTATAAAAAAAACGTCATTCGAAATTTCATCATAGAGACCTCATATTCTATGAATATTCAGTGCAATGCAGTTCAGGAACTTTATACCGAGTGAATATTTTGTTTGGATACACTGAATTACTGAGTTTTAGGAACAGGTTTGTGAAATACAAAGTGATTTATATTTTTCACAAAGACAAAGCATAGAATGTGTCTGAGCCATGTTCTGAGAATTTCCAGGAGAAAAATTCACTGAATCTTCTTGAATATTCGAAATTGTGATTATTTTCCGAGGTTCAGTAATTTATTTTTGGAGCAGCTGTTGATTTTTTTCTCATTTCATTTTTCCTTCGTTTGGAGTTGTTTAAAAAAATATTGCATGTCCGCGCTGCACTTTCCGTTCGTTTTTAGTTCATATACTTTCCGAAATAGGTACCGGGGCGCCACCACAATTTTTCCGCTCAGTGGATAAAACAGGGTCTGCCCCAGGGTAAAAAATGGTGGCAGTGGTGCAAAGAGTGTGTGGTAAGATACGAGCTTGCTCTATTAATGAAAAAACCAGCGCCGGTGACTGTGTACTACCAAAACTGCAATATTGCCGAGCGACCATCAACTGTTGTTGTCGCTGGGTGGCGGTAGGGGGCGCTGCTGCGAGGGGCAGCGCGGACGGCGAACCCTCCTCAGAGTAGCTGGCCGTCGACAGGCACTTGTGTAGTTTGCGGGTACCTTGGGAGCGGGAACGTCGCGGCGGTTCCGGCCGTACTCGCCCGCCTCCGGGGTTGCCGACTGAGGGACACGCCGACGACGCCGACGCCGCCGACGTCGAGCTGCACACGCCGTTTATCTACCCAAGTACCAGCACCACTTATACACCATGAGAGCGACATTTACGGAGGGTGAAGAGGAAACGGGAATGACGGGAGGTACTATCACAGTAGAAAAGCTCGTTTTGTGAACGGATTTCGTGAACAAAATGATACACATATTTCGTGGAATTGTGAGAAAAATTCGTGGAACTGAACAAATTTCGTGGAACTGTGAATAACTTTCAAGAAACTGTGAACAAATTTCAAGAAACTGTGAACAACTTTTGTGAAACCGAACAAATTTCAAGAAACTGTTAACAACTCTCGATACATTTCATGAATCTGTGAACGAATTTCATGAAACTGAACATATTTCATGAACAAATTTCGTCGAACTGCACAAATTTCGTTAAACTGTGAACAACATTCAATAAAATGTGAACAGATTTCAAGAAACTGTGAACAACTACTGTGAAACCGAACAAATTTCAAGAAACTGAACAACTTTCGACTCATTTCATGAATCTGTGAACGAATTTCATGAAACTAAATTCATTTAGTGAAATTGTGAACAAATTTCGTGGAACTGAACAAATTTCGTGAAACTTTGAACGAATTTCCTGAAACTGTGAATACATTTCGTGAAATTGAACAAATTTCGTGGAACTGAACAAAATTTCGTGAAACTGTGAACAAATTCAGTGAAACCATGAACAAATTATGTGAAACTGTGAACATATTTCAAGAAACTGTGAACATATTTCAAGAAACTGTGAACATATTTCAAGAAACTGTGAACAAATTTCACCAAACTGAACAAATTCCATGTAACTGTGAACAGTATTTATGACAAATCAACTTATTACGTTTAATTTGAATAGAATTTCTCAAAACAGTGAATTGGTCAAGAGTCGAATTCTTTCATGTTAGTTATATGAAAATCATTCGAATTCGAAACAAGAGTTTGAAATTGAAAATCGAGCATCGATAATGTGAATTAAACCTTTCGAATTTCTCTGTAATCAACATTTTGACGTAGATTGTTCACATGAATATATCTTACATTACATTATATTTTCGTAATTGAAGGATGAAAAAGGAAACCGTGTGAAATTTCCAAAAAACTTGCTGCATTGGCATGGTGTAGGGCAATTAAGACCGTTCTATACATTTCATTACTCATTTAAATAATGAAGTAAAAGCGATCAGAACTTTTATGCGTCTTTTATACGCCAGTGTGGTTTCTAATTGAAATCAATTAGTCAACGGCAGGCCATAAATCTTGAGGATCCGAACAGAATTAATGAATTAATTATTGAGCAAACGAGCTTCTCCATCGACTTTTAAGTAGATTTCCAATACTTCTTCGGCAGTTTTATGGCAGCAGGATTTTATTAGTGCCACAAAACAGGAATCTTATCTGAGATAGGTAATTTCAAATTACAAACGTTTATGCCTAATCCCACTTCTGATTCGAATCCCACTTCAGATTAAAATCCCACTTCTGAATTTTTCATATTACATCACAGTACCTAATTTAACAAACTGTAATATCAATCTGAAACAAATTGATTGTTCATTAAAGTTAATAAAAAAACCCAAACCATTATGATGATAGTACCTCCGCCATATTTTATGACATTCGTTTAGGACGAACCTGTACACTTCAAACGATAAACAATGAGTAAAACAAAACATATATCTAGGACGAGTACAAGCAGCCAACTAAATCGAGATATTTAGCAGGAATAATGCTGAAAAAAGTTCCACTGAAGTGTCGATTGAAAATTTGTAACCACATTTAGGATATCGAGAGTGGAATTTTTCGACCTGTTATTTCTGCCTCAATTTCAGTACGACGTTCAGCTGCCTAATTCGGCTACTAGGTGGCAGGGAGCACTCGTTTCGGTATAGCAATGAATACTGGAACTCGATTCATGATTTCATCTGTCACAGCTACAGGAAATAATTCCCAGATTTTGTAAAAGTAAGGTAAAACATCTTTGTCAAATATCAAAATCATCAGATGACCTTGATATGTCATTTGTCAGTAGACAGAATTCATGGATCGAGTTTCACCGAAGACACCGACATCCGACAAGAGACAACACATAGTTTCTCCGTTCGGACGTTGATGCGAGTTTCTTCTACGCTACGCTAGATGGCGTCCTACCCCATAGCCAGCTCGAAAGAGTCGCTAGACAGCCGAGAGTGCCGTCCTCGCCCTTTAAAACGCGCCAAAGCCATCGAGAACAAAGTCAAAAACCCAGAGGCGCCCGTCGCTGTAAGAAAGCGTTAGTAACAATCTCTAAAACGGACCGAGAAAGAGTAAAATGAACGCTGACACCATTTTTCAGGTTAGGTTGGGTGTTTCGAGCGCCATCTTGAGGTAACTACGACTAGGTGGCACTGGGCGATCCGTCAAATCTCGTGAATGACAGTGACGTATGACATGTGAAATATGACACGGAGAAGCGGTTGTATTCGTTTTACTTTTCCTCGTGTTGAAACTCACACAGAACACATTTTTACAAGAATCCAAAAACCTGGATGGAAATAATCGAAACAAAGTAAACGTCGAGTGTGTATTAATGAAAACAGAAAAAGCAAAGATCAGCGAATAAGCGATATGAGGATAACGTAAATGAGGATTTCAAAACCAAATTCGAAATAGTGTCGGCGTAGATGTTGAGATGGTTTTTTTGTCTAATTCAATTCTATCTGGACGCTATTCTACTTGGAAACTGCTATACCTCACAACATTCCTCGTCTAGTTTTTATACAAAGTTTGTAATACATTATTTCGTATGGAATACTTCAATAATCAATCTACACAGGCACTTCTAAGATCGCAACTCGAATGAATGACATGGAACAGTCAAATGTGAATTCTCAAAAAGCGTTATACTGGGTGTCAAAGTGTGAAAAAGTAGGGTTATATCTTCAACAATCAGGCAATCCAACCACCTGTCAAATCGAAAATGATGTGGCGGCTGAGGGCATACATTTGGTTTTTAAATATGTGACTTGAGTTAAAAACTGTTACATTTAGTGATCTCTAGTGCGTTTTTATGTGTTTTTTCAATTGTGGCTATTTATTAACTCTTTTACTGAAGAAAAATGCCCGTCACATGCATTGTGGTTGGCTGTAGATCTCGTACTATCCGAAATAAAGTCGACATGTACTCGGTTCCTACGGTTACTAATCACAGGTTCTTAGAGAGTAAGAACGATTTAACTAGGAAGCGAAGGGCCCTATGGTTAGCTGCGATCAAGAGATATGATCTCACTGATTCCAAACTGAAGTATCAGAGAGTCTGCAGTAGACATTTTTTTGACCAGAATATTACAAGTGGAACAGCATCAATTGAATAATCTAAATCAGCATCAGGATCCAATGTGAAAGGATCTAGATTATTAATTAATACCAACTTTATTTTATATCTAAAACGAATGCTGTGACAAGAATGAACTGAATTAGTAGTTTCAAGCATACTTTTCACCAACGTCTCTGCTATTCAACATCAACGTCTTTAAATATTCACTCTCCATCTGAGTACCGTTTCGAAACACCACAAAAACTCAACGAGAATAAATGAAATTCCCTGTTTACTAGCCAAGGTATCGGATTGTGTGCCCTCATCCGCCATTTAATGTCACGCGGTTTGGATTGCCCAATACCAAAGTATGGTTCGTGCTGTCCCTCGAGTGACATTTGACAGTTCCACCGGCCGACAGACAGACAGACAGACAGACAGACAGAGGTGGTCGAAGGAGGACGAAGAGAGTATAAAAAAGGAACCAGAAGCACCTCGAATTCAAAACTTACTGAAACGCCTCATCAGATTCCCCGTGAAGGTAGCCGGCGGCTGCGGACTGACCACGCCCGTCTCGTCCTTGTCCCTCAAGTCCCTAAAAGTCTGCGCGTCGGCCCCCCTGTGGAACTTAATGTTCGGCACCGACAGCAACCGCTGGTCGCGCTTCTCTGGCTGGCGTTTCTGCCGCCTGCGCGGCGGTCTGACGGGGGCCGCCTCCTCCCCCAGCAAATCCAGCTTGTCGGGTCTGTGAGCGCCCAGGGAGCCGCTCACGAAAGGCACCTCGGCCTCTTCTTCCGGCGAGAGCGCCTCTTCGCCGTCGCTCAGCTCCACCTGGTGGTTTTTCACCGACAGGTCTATGACGGTGTTGTCGTCTGACTCCGGGGAGGGCGATTTCTCCGCCTCCTCGGAGTAGAAAATACTGCCCCGCTTGTCTTTGAGGGGGTTTTTGATTTTCAAATCGACCTTGGATAATTGCCGTTTCAGGTTGAAACCCTTCCTCCACGTCGAGGACTTGCGGCGGCGCTGCGCGCGCTGCTGTCTTTGCTGTTCTTCTTCTTCTTCCTCGGCCGCTTCGAGTTCTTCGAGGGCTTCGCGCGCTTGCTCTACGGGGGTGGGGCAAGGAGCAAAGGGAAATGGGCTTTCTGGGGAGCGTCCCATCTAGATCATGCATACAAAGTTTCGGCAATTTCTCTTCGGCGGAGTCGGAGGAGCAACTCATTCAGAAATGTGGCGAAATTAAAGTAACAGTGGCGAAATTAATGGTTGATTGATTGATTGATTGATTGATGGTCGATCGTCTCGGTATTTCGATGGTTAGTTTTCGGACAGGCTGAGTCAAATTAAGGGCGAGTTGGAAGTGGCACTAAACATGTTATAGAAAGGGCGTAGTACTTTTCATTGTTATTAAATAATTCTTCATTGTACAGTCGAAAAGTTTGTTAACAACTGATTTGAATAAAATTCTGAACATTCTTAACAATCCATGAGAATTATCGCCAGGAGGTTAACTTTTCTGGTTGAACCGGAAGTTAATGTCAACTTTGTTATGAAAACACATTTCAATGAATGGTTTGAAGATATTTCAATTAGTTTGTTAAAAATAACGGTCGCAGACCTCAATTATTTTCTCTTTACCATGAAAGATTCAATAGAAAAAACAGTTTTACTGATGGCTTCAATGGTTTTATTTAATTAAATATTGAAAATGAGGATGATATGAGATGGTCTATAAAAAAACTCACGATTTTCAAATGTTGTCAATTTATCTCAATTCTTTTTGAATATTGCACAGAACATTTTTTTGAATACTTCCACTAGAATTAACATAGATTATCAGATAAGGAATCTGGCACTTCATTATGAAAACACATTTCACTGAATCATATGCTATAATAGAATTGAACTGGTTTAAAGATATTTCAATTAGTTTGTTGAAAATTGCGTTCGTAGAACTTAATTATTTTTTCTCTACCATAAAAGATTCAATAGAAAAAACTCTTTTTTTGTGACGTCTTCGATGGTTTTATTAAATTAAAAATTGATAATGAAGGTAATATGAAATAGCCTATGAAAAACTTTTTCAATTGTAGTCAATTCATCTTAATTCTTTTTGAGGATTGCACAGAGCATTTTTTAATACTTGTAAATATTTCTACTAGAACTAACAAATATATTCAGATCTTCAAATTAATTTGGCATCGTTGTGAAATCACTTTGTTGCCATAATTATTGATGCCTAAATGTTCCCAACAATGTTTCAACCAATTTGAAGTTCTGTTGTTAGCTAGCTACTTTTTATTTTGCACTGTTGGTATTGAAAGATCTGTCAGAACTATCTTTCCAGAATAAATATACTATTCCTCGTGAAATAAAAAAAAATGAATAAATGAGGAGTTTTAGAGAAACGATTTCTACAATCCAGTTTTGAATATTGATTTTTCATTACCCTGTGTTTATCAGTCATCAAAATTTTGATGAAGTACATCCACTCCTATGAAGAAATATAGTGAAGGACAACTTTTTTACACAGTTGGAATCTTGTTGAGGTCTGCAAACGTCATTAATATCGAAAACTATCGAAATCAAGTATAGATAGGATATGTCAAGAATTTTTATTTTGTGCAATTTGAAATTGAGTGAGCTGTCACCAACTTCCGGTTAGACCGGAAGTGCTTTGCCCCTGGCGATATATCACATCCATTGTTGAGTAATTTTTGACAGTACTTTGCACCTTTCCACAACATAGCCTAGCTGCTAATCTCACGGAAAGAAACTAAAGAACCACATCTAAAAATCGATAATATCGAAAGATCGGTGAGGAAAGAATATCGACATGCCGTGAAACATCTAGAAAAAAATTATCTCCTACTCATCCACCAACCTGGTCTATGCTGGGACTGCGGGGTTGCCTATCCTCCCTGTCGTTCACCGGCAGACCCTCCGAAAAGGGCTGCCCTTTTTTAGGGCTCCTCGGCACTCTGGAGTAGGGGTCCTGCGTGCCGTACAGGTCCGGACTGCCGATGTTTAGCAGACACACTTTCTGTTCGATGTCTACTATGACGATGCCGGCGTCGTTGCCGTACGCCATACTGGAAACCAATTGACATTCAGATGGGTTTTCGACTTTTTTGAACGTCGTTCTTACTGTTTTATAAAAGAGTATTTCGAATAATGGGTTACTGAACAAATTTTTATCTCTTTTTCTTAAAGATTTAAATTTAGATATTTTTAGAAATACTTTGGACTTATTTTCTCGCAAATAATGACTAAACTCATGAATTTGTGAGAAGAGATCTGTGAATTCATAGTTGTCATATGCCAAAATTCATCTGTAGACACACGAATCTATATGGAAATGAAAACTATTGATCTATTTTGAAATTGACAATCAATGACAAATAAATATTTATTTCATCATATGCATAATGGATTCATTTTTAAAATATGCACCGAATCCTACTAAGGACATTTGTTACTGCAGACGTGGCACTACCACAATTTCGACTATGTAAACGTCTTAAAATAAAAAAAGTAGTATTCGTTCCAGTTGTAGAATAGATTGATGAGGACAATTTGATAATTGACGTGAATTTTCAATCATCAAAAATAATACTGACATTGAAAGAGTAATTTTCCGTCGCAAAGAAGAAGAAAAAATCCGTGGCACAAATTTATTTGGTCAACAATATTGGTTACGGTGTGCATATAAAAAGATGGCAGAAGTAGAAGAAGTTGAAGACCAAGATGAAAAGATATACCTAGATGGAGAATTCAGTTGAGCATTGAATAATTTGTAAATGAAAAGAGTAATTATTCTGAGAACGCCAACGAAATAAGACAATCTGTCCTTCAGATCTCTCTAGCCAAGTCGAGCAACGCAGAAGATTGACTTCAATGTTTCACGGATTAGGGAACCGAATAGCCTGCTATGGCATCACAGAAATGCCAAATAATTACAATCTAATTCATTGTGCAGAAACAAACCCTTTTGTGTAATTGGCAATTGAAACAATCACAAAACAACCGAGATCCTGAAACTGTTGAGATCGTTTCGAGTATAATAGGGTAATTCCGCTTATTGCCTGGTATATTTCATGAAGAACAATGTACAGTTGGTACAACATTTTCCGAGTTCCTTCGGTGACATAATGATGGTCATGTCAAACGTCAATCACAGAACGAATGTCTCTTGTCAAAGTCAAGTTTGATATTTACCCACTTTACAATAATGCAACTTGAAAATTATGCTTGATGGATCACAAATATTGATATATGTGGATCTTTTTTACTTTGTTTCTCGTTTTTTGAGATTGAATAGCTCTATCATTATTCAGGACATCGTTTGGAAACGTTTAAGGACTCATAACAAAGTTTTTCTGATTAGCATTGAAATCCAATTATGCGACAGGTTGTATATTTCAATATTATTTTTTTTTCAAACTTAGTGACATATTGTTGATTTTGTTATATCCTCTGTCAAATGTCAAATTTGAAGTTAATGTCTCTTGTCAAAGTCAAGTTTGATGTTTACCCACTTCACAATAATTCAAATTGAAAATTATGCTTTCTAGATCACGAAAAATGAGATATGTGGATCTCTTTGTATTCTTTTTTAGTTTGTTTCTCGTTTTTTTTCGAGATTGAATAGCTCTGTCATTATCCAGGACATCGTTTGGGAACGTTCAAGGACTCGAAACAAAGTTTTTCTGATTAGCATTAAACTCCAATCATGCGACAGGTTGTATATTTCAATATTAATTGTTTTTTTATACTGAGTGACAGATTGCCGATATTCTTATCTCCTTTGTCAAATGTCAGACTTGAAGTTGATGTCTCTTGTCAAAGTCAAGTTTGATGTTTACCCACTTGGCAATAATTCAAGTTGAAAATTATGCTTTCTAGACAGATATTCAGATATATCTTTCTTATCTTTTACAGTTTGTTTCTCTTTTCTTCAGAATGAATAGTTTTTTTATAATGAGTGACAGTCTGGCGATTTTCTTATGTCAAATGTCAGAATTGAATTGAACATCTTTCTTCAAAATCAAGTTTAACATTGCCAACAGTGAATATTTAATTGTCTAATTGAAACTATCAAAATTAAAAATGATTTTCGCACTTACAGTCCATAGGAGCTATTTATGGCTAGGCTTGAAATATGACTAGGAGGTTCCCCATTGTTCCACGGAGTGAGACACACCAGCTGGGCCTGGAACCCAGGAAGTTTTTTTTGATTACCGGTTCGAACCTTCAGCGTCGTCCCATCCTGAAAGAAAAAAAATCAACCTCACCGGACCGTTCCCACGGAAAAACCACCCCTTTACCTTCCTGCCCTCTAGCCCCACCACGTCGAGCCTGCCCGACGACCCCGTCCCCTGGCCCTCGGGCGACACCTCCACGTCCTCGGGCACCTCGTAGACGATGGGTATCTCCAGCACGGTCACCTCCTCGTTGCACTCGAACTTCTTGTAGGCGAAGAGCACCACGTGACTGGAGGCGCCGGCCACGCAGAGTTTACGCGACTCCGGGCACAGGGAGATGGTTTCGATGGCGAAGGGGGTGTCTTCGACGTCGGCGCCTGAGGAGCGCGACTTCGGTTTCTCGAACACCTTGGCGGTTTTTAGTTTGTAGAGCACTTGAAGGGTGCCGGCGCTGGCGTCCCAGAATTTTATGCTGCCGTCTGCGTGGCTGAGGAGGGACAGAACCTCGAGGTTTATTCATTTGTGCATTTAATTTATTCGATTTATTCAGTTCAACTTGGTTATTTCAATACATTTATTTATTTTGTTCAGTTTTTTATATTTATTCAATAAAGTGGGTTTATTCAATTTGTTTTTTATTAAAATGCGATTCGTTTCATTTTATCCATTTTATTATTGAAATAGTACAATAATTGTGTGTTTCACTTATTCATTTATTTAATTTACTTGATTTAAGTTATTCGTTCAGTTTAATTGACTTGTATAGTTTATGAAATTCATTCAATTTATTAAATTTATTCAGTTAATTTGGTTATTTCAATCCATTTGACTCATTTAATTATTTGATTAATTAATCTGTTCATTACATTAAGTTTTTTTCTAATTACTCGATTAACTGGGTTTATTCAATTCGTTTTTTATTAAAATGCGATTTGTTTCATTTTATCCGATTGATTATTGAAATAATTCTTTAATTGTGATTAATCTGTTTCATTCATTCAGTTCACTTGACTTATTCAGTTTATTAAATTCATTCAATTCATTAAATTTCTTTGGCCTATTCGATATATTTTCAGTTTTATCAGTTATTCGATTCATTTATTTTACTCGATACATTAATGCAGTTCATTAATTTTTTTTAAACATGCTTCTTTTCATTCATTTCACTTGATTGTTGAAATAATTTAATCAAAGTAATTCATTCAAGTTAATTTGTACAATTTGTTCAACTTACTCGATTAATCCATTCAATTTATTCAGTTAATGGAATTTGTTCATTTTGTACGTTTATTTGATTTATTCAAATTATGGAAATTATTCAATTCATTGAATTCTTCAATTCATTCAAATTAGTCAATTCAATTGATTTGTTCCATATTTCAAAAGCATTTAATTTATTCAATTCGTTCGATTCATTTATTCAATTTATTGAATTTATTCAATTTATATTCTATCAAAGTGATTTATTCGTTCCATTCAATTTCATTCAGGCAATTTACTTACTCGATTCATTTCATTCCACTCATTTAATCAATTCATTCAGTTAATTCAATTTGATCATTTCATACGATTTATTTGATTCATTGACATTATAAAATTGCTTTTAAATTTCTAATTTATTCAAATTAGTCAATTTAATTGAATCGTTCCATATTTTGAACGTAGTCAATTTATTCGATTCAATCAACGTATTCAATTTACTCTCAATTGACCCAATTTACTTAATTGACTCAATTCACTCAATCTCCCCAATTTACTCAATTTATTATTCAATTGATTCAATTCACTGAGTTTATTAAATTCATCGAATTGATTCAATTCATTTGAGTCAGTATAATTTTCGTTTCGAATAAAAAACAAGCAAACAAACTCACCCCGTCATGATGATTTCTGCGTAAGTGCACGCATGCGCCGGCCACGACCCGCCGCTAACCGGCCAGTCCATATCGGAGAAGCCGCCCGCCCCTCTCTTGGCCGCCCCACCGGCGCCACCGCAGCCGCCCGCCCTGCCCACCGAGTAAAAGGCGGGGATCAGGTCGGCCGGGCAGTCGGCTAGGTAGGCGCAACACGTGACCGCCGATTCGTGCAGGTCCATGGGGTAGGGGTTCTCCAGGCTGGGGAAGCCTGGCGACTGGAGGTCCATGACGACGAGGTCGTTTTGGAGGAGGGCCACGATGGCGTACGGCTCCTGGAGTTCTAAAAATGAACGGAGGGGTCGTTGAGAGAGAGAAAAAATCAGAGAAAGATGGAAGAGCAAGGAATATAAATGAAAGGAGGAAACTACAGGGCTTTAGAAAAGTCTGGAAACGGTCGATTATTCGGTGAAATATACAAGGTATCAAAAAAAGTTGAAAAGTTTTAGGGTTTTTAAGCGTATACTAGACAGTTGAAGTTTCAATTATACAGGGTTGGTCATGAAGTCGTGACACACAGAAGTTGCATTTTTTTTAATGGAAACCCCTGTATATTGTTGGATATATCAATTCGTCCTTCAATTTTGAGCAATAATTGTAATCGACATAATGGACTTGAATTCAACCGTTTCTGAGTCATCGAGTTTTGAAAATTTCGGTTCCATTTTACTGATATGAAATAAAAAAAATACAAAAACAGTTTTGTTTATTTTCGTATAAAATATTTTGAACATCTCTCACATTGATATTGATGGTTTTTTGTTTTTTCACATTACTTGTGGAACAAAATACATATTCTTTTTCTTAATGTTAATTTTTGTAATAAATCTGAACAGTTGAATATAGCTATGGGAGATTGTACATGGATTATGTCTATAATTTTCTGAAGAATCCAAAAAACTAATAATATACAGGGGTTTGTGTTTTATAAGAAATAACACCTATTGTAAAAAAAATCTGAATATCATTGGAATATTGGATTACACGATTAATGATCAAAGAAATGTTATGTAAATAATTTTTGGACCAAAACTCCATTTATTAGTACCCTCAAAAACGTGATCATTAATACACTCTTCGAAAAAAAGAGAAGAGGTAATAGGGTGAAAAATATGAAAGCAAGAAACTGGGAAGGAAAAAGTGAGAACAGCAGTGACAAAGAACGGAGGAGATTGAAAAAAAAATAGATGAGCAAGGAAAATACTTTTATAACTAAATTTCAATTGTTGACTCCTTTCGGAGTTTATTTTTCCTTGTTCTTGTGATTCATTACATATCTCTTCTCTTCTTTTCCAGATAAAAATGGAGAAATCAACGTGTACTTAGTTTTCGAAGAAGAAGAGTACAAAAAAGCAAAACCGGAACAGGGTTAAAAAAAAAGAAGACGAATGGAGGTTAAGTTACATGAGTAAACTCACCGCTAGCATAGGGGGATTCACAAAGAGTCAAGAAATCAATGACACTGTTTTCCATTTCCAAAACGGTCGTGATTTTATTATATACAACAGTTATACAAGGTGTTCTGTTGGCTTGGTCGTAAGGCATACCACCAGAAAATATCACATATGCTTCCCTGCAACAAAAAAGAGGAGAATACAGTGTACCCTCACTAATTTCGTCCGCACAGCTTACCCTGATCTGGAAGTTTTCCATTCAACTTTGGTAATCGCTTTGCACTGCTCAATTTTACCATCCTTACCGACTTTTGCTGGAAAACAAAAAGAAAACAACAATCAAAATAACTTCCAATGTAGTTGTTCAATTCGAAACGTACCGTGAGGTTGGGATATATGAATGTACTTCGTCGGCGATTTGAGACTCCAAGTGGTGAGAGTGCCATCTGTGTGCGAGCACATGAACTGCTTGCCTTCGTGGTGCCAAGCGATCGACCTCAGCTCGCTTGTCAGCCACCGCATGTCGGCCATTTTGTTTCTGAGGTCCCACAGCACCACTAGACCGCTGTCATAACCTATTAGGAGCTGTCAAGACACGGAACAACGTTAGGTTATTATTTGTTCTCTGTCATACATATATGTAGACGTCAAATATTAACGTGGATATTCAAAAAACAACAGCTTACTAGATGGTTTCAATTTCATAATCAATGTCGATGCTATGGGAGTATCCATACGAACGTTTAAGACTCTACTAGGACTTTGATTTTTGAAAAAATCCAAAGGCGGTACCCTTTGGTATATTTTCGAGCCAAATTTCAAAAAATAAATTCGTTTATAAGGTGTCTGAGAGGCGCTGAAAACAGTGGTAAAATCCGTTTTTCGATATCTAGCATAGTTTTAGAGATATTTTATGTCGAAAATTCCAAGAAACCTCAAAAAGTCGCAAAAACTCACGAAAATTCCCAAAAACCCCTTATTCTCAACGAAAAAAACCTATAGAGAGTCCTTGTCGATGCTCTGGGATCCTCCATACGAACGTTGAAGACTCCACGACGATAACTCCTCTACAAGGTGTCTGAGAGGCGCTGAAATCGGTGGTGAAATCCGTTTTTCGATATCTAGCATAGTTTTAGAGATATTTTATGTTGCAAATTCCAAAAAACCCCAAAAAGTCGCAAAAACTCAGGAAAACCTCCAAAAACCCTACTTTTCAACGAAAAAACTCATAAAAAGTCCAAGTCGATGCTCTGGGAGCCTCCACACGGACATTGAAGACTCTACGACATTGATTTTCATAAAAATTCGAAGGGTATATTTTCGAGCAAAATTTCAAACAATAACTTACTTTACTGGCGTCCAGAGGATTATCACTGAGATGGGCTATTGCACCTGGATGAGTCTTCCTCGACCTGAAATGTTTGTCAGAAAGAGAACTACCGACTGTGAATGCAAACAATGTACTCACAATTCTATTGTTTTGTTCCAATTTATAATATATCCGGAAAGGTGAAAATTCTCTATTTGTACTACATGGACGTTTCCTCGTTCTGTGCCTACGTATAACCATTTTGATTGCATTGGAAGATTCATAACTGTAATTCTGAAACAAGGAAATGGATGAGAATAAAAATTGTCATCATCTCAGGCAAACCAACTCAACCCCTATAAGATATACTGAGTGATTTTTATTTTCTTCTATCTCTAGTCTATAAGAATTCGTCATCAACAATAAAAAATCAAATTATAAGTTTGATAGTACTCACTTTTCTTTCTGAAACTTGAGACTCTGCACAATTTGCGGTATCTTCTGACGGAAGTTCCAAAGATGGAGAGTGTCGTCAGCTGTAGCCGATATAAGCGCTCCTTCATTGACCAAAAATTGCAAATGGAGGACTGCCGCCGAGCCTGGAGGACCCTCCATGTCGTGACGGACGTGGACGTCGACCCCAGGTTGACCGATACTGTTGTTTTGTATTGTCAAGGAAATGGTCAGAGTTTTTTTTTTTCAGGGTATTTGTTCCTCGTTCTTTTTAGCCGAGACTGTCCAGGTTTTGCAATAATGCATGCGTTTGCTTGTAAACTCCTTATCCTCGTTTCTAAACAGGGTGTTTCATTGATATGGTGAAAAAATGGAACTGAGAGTAGAGAGGACCAAAATGTGACGATTGAGCGCAACATCGCTTATACAAATGTTGATTGTTAAAAAGATACAGTGCGTTCAAGTTGAAATTTTATTTGCAAATTTCTTAATAGCTTCGACAGTTTTTATGATATCGGTTTGAAAATTGGTACATTGTGAGATTTTAGGACGGCGAATAAGAATATTGTATCAGTATTAACGTAGTCCTTAGAGGGCGCCACTTACCCGCTTACAATTATTTGAAAATACGCACAACTTTTTTGTCCGTCAAAAATCAACATTTTCGATCAAATATTTATTGAAGTATGTTATTTTTTGAACAAAAAAATATTCTTGGAAAAAGTCGAAAAACTTTACCGTTTTTACGATAAATCCGATTTTAAATATTGAAGTCACTAACAAATTCAAATAATTCAAGAAAAAACAAGTAGGTTGCTATCAGACAAGCAAATAGTTAGTTTTCTGCTTCAACAATGATTCATTTCTGATTTGACAAACATAGTCATAAAAATTGTTGGAAATGCCCACCTTCGACGTCGATAACTTTGAACGCACTGTATATTTTTAACCATCAACGTTTGAATAAGCGATGTTGCGCTCAATCGTCATATTTTGGTCCTCTCTACTCTCAGTTTAATTTTTTACCACATCAATGAAACACCCTGTGTATTTATTGATGTTCCTTTTCGCGTTCGTAACTTTTAGTGTAATGAAGTTCGTTAATTCTGGTCGACATTTTTAAGAGTATTGAAAAAACTGTTATTCACAGGCAATAGTTATCCAATTTTGCTGTAGATATTTCATGAATCGAAAACGTTTTTCAAAACAATTTGAATGATAAACTCAACTTGACTTTCTATATCGGAGAATCATTGAAAAAAAAAACAAGTTGCAACACCGCATTATCAGGCGAGCTGTCACAACTATGTCGCTTGTCAATTTTTGTGAGGTTAGGTTACAGGATGTACTGGATGTTGATGACAAATCGTGGTTATTATCGTTGATTGATATATAAAACAATATTCAATCGGGGTTCGAGTTTTTCCATTAGCGTTAACCGATCGACCATTAAAAAAATAATTAACGACGATGGCGGAGCCTGAACACGAGTACATATTATTGGCGTATTGGCGTCCAGAAATAGCCCCCAATCTGGCGCCGTAATCGTTTTATTGTCGGACACGATTCGCATAATCTGCGCCTATAAAACATCGCCTACGAATTTCATGTTTATATCGGCGTCCATTAAAATAATGAAGGAAATTAATCTAGTTACGTCATGTCATGCGGCTGCCCTACGTGATGGCCGCAGCATCACGACCGCAACTGGGTTAGGTGTACGTACTGTCGATACATCACTGGACCAAATGGAAATCTATGGTTTGTTGGAGGGTTAGTTATTGCCTCGAGTGCGAGACATTCAGCGTCCTTCATGGGTCCTTCCAAGATACTTCGAGGTATCTCTAATGTATTCTCAATGTTCTAATAGCTATTGGAGTCGTTTTTCTCATTTAGCCTTTTCTCAACGAGCGAGATTACCAACTCCTGGATTCAATTCGAATGTGCCTTAAAATCCAGCAAGTAGGTATATAGTAAGTATTTTTGGCAATTCCAAATTCGACTTCAAATTGCGAATATGGTGGAAGAGGAAGTCGTAGCTGTCTAATTAAATACAAACTAGAAAATGTAGTCGTGAATTGCAGCAAGTAAGAATGCACCCTTTGAAATCTATCCAAGCTTTCGGAATCTTCATTTTATTCCATCATCAGGGACAATCTTCGGTGAGAATGTTTACATAAAAATAGTTGGACATTTAAAAAACATATTTATAGAAATTGTTGTAAACTGAGACAATGCGATGGCATCACAATACATGAGTCTTTATATAATAAAATAAAAGTTGAACTAACCGCGCGAACAATCTGTCACGGAAGTCAAATTTGACATCAACATTGTCGCCGAAGATTTTCCCTGACGATGGAATGAAAAAAAGATTCCGAAAGCTTGGATAGATTTCAAAGAGTGGATTTTTACTTGCTGCAATTCCCCTCTACATTTTCTAGTTTGTATATATATATATATTTGTATAATAATAATATTAATTTACCATTCAATTTGAAATATACAATGATTTCAGTTAACGATATATAAATATAGAATTCCCAGAGAAGTATAAACCTGTGCGTGGGTTATACCATATAAATATACCATGAATAATAATAAATAAAATTTAAAAAATAAAGTTCTTTCAGTATGAGCAAAAAAGCACGAAAAGAATTATATACAGATATCACATTGGAAATTACTTATAGTAAATACAATTACAAAAATAACACACGATCTTTTTGATTTGTTGAAAATTGTCAATTTGGCATTAAGAATCGACCATTTTTATCCCCAAAAACGACAAATTTTTCAGAACTACGCCATTTAGGTAATTCTTGATATATTTTTCAAAAATCATAGGTAATTTTATAATAATTAAAATAACCTTTTCGAATTTTTTGTTTTAGCTACTCATTCGGCCAGAATCATGATAATAGTAATAATAATAATGTCAAGATATACATTTTTCAAAATCCAATTCAGTTTACACCAAGTTTTTTCTGATGTTGCTGATCTATAATCATAGATTGAATAAAAGTAATTGAAGGCTGTTTTTTGGGGGAGTCCTCGGGAAGTCTTCAGAGAGTCCTGAGTCAGTCTTGAATGGTAGATAGGCGTCCGAAGGGGTAGTTCGGACGCCTATGCTACAGTTTTTCCTTGCAGTCATTTTTTTGTATCATTAAATCACTTTTGAATAATGCACCATCAAAAATTTATATGTTTTGTTTCGTATTCCATTTTGTAATTGAAATTTTTATTTAAATTTTATTTATATTTCCTGAGTACGACCCTAGCGACAGGGGTGACCCCCAAAAACACCCCCTGTACGCGACATAATGATAATAATACTTTTCATTACCTAACAGGAAATCCCAATTCTAGGGTAAATACATAAGAAAATATAATAAAGAAAAAAACTAACAAATACATTTACCTATCATGATCCCAAAGAAATGAATAAAAAATATAAAAACAACAATGTACTAAATCGAAAATTAAACAAACGAGAGCAGAAATCATGTTGAGTAATCTTTCAAATGAAATCAGATATTTTGCTATTAAAGATATTACTGTAAGAAAGGGATCTTGTTGAAATTTCGACACATGGCATTAATGGGCGAGTTGAAATTTATTGTATATAACAGTTGGGGCACTTTTTTAGACACTTTCGAAGGGAACGAATAACGTTATTTTTCTTTAAAAAATCCCGAATATAGCTGAAAATATACCTTATCATGTCCAAAAAGCTTCGCCTAGTCGCCTAATTTTTCATGATTTACCCTCCTTTGATGAAACTCTAAAAACAACGCTTTGTAAGAGGAAATATCATGAAATTTTACAGCAAACCAAATTGCCACTAGCCCTGGTAATAACTATAGATCAGTGAATAACTTTGGTTTGTTGTTGATTCCACTCTAAATGAGCCCCCCACGTTTAATATTCCGAGCAAGTATCGATTTTACCTGTCATTAAATCCGGTCAAGTTGAAATTGGACCGTGGAAGTAGGAGGATAAGTTCAAACACGCGAAACTTACATCGGATTTATTTCGAGGAAAATTTGCTCCCGTTCAGCCATTAGGGAGAATTTAATGGTCACGTGCACTATTGTGCAGAAGCAGGAAGCAAGAAATCAAACCCGTGTTGTAAGTATAGAAATCAACATTATTCGGGTATAATAACCTACACCGGAAGTAATGAAAATCTGGAATAAACTTAGGATAATTATCCTCCCCATTTTTTTTCATTGCTGTTTGAAATTCACGTCGATTATATTCGTGCACTTCCATGTTTTGAAGCGAGTTTCACAGAAAGATTTGCATCGCCCTGTACACAGTGAATAGGATGAAATTTTCTGTAGGAATGAAAAACACATTTCTATATCTAATCCTTGATTGATTGTTACCTGAGCTACGTGAAAAAAAACCGTAATCCCTTTGAATTCTTCACGAAGCATGGAATCCCACTTCTGAAATGATAAATCGAGAATTCACCCACCCATCATCATTTATTCATATGTTTTCGCGGAGTAAGATTAATTGCATTGTAGCACAAACAATGTGGAAATACGTCTTGAACATCTTTGAAGGTTTTCAGCAGGGTCTTTTCAGTTCATTCAAGAAGGATGACAGTAGATCTGAATGAGAAATTATCTGGAATTGATATGTTATCGATGATTTGAACCATTGCTGAAGGTGGTTCCATTTCGATTCAGTTGTGTTTTTACGTTGTTCAGTTATTCAGCTCGTGTATCAATAATGAACTCATGGAAAAACAAGGAATTTTAAATCTTCACCTATCTGGATGCAACACAGTAGTAGGAACTCTGTGAAAGAGAGCAAGTTTAGAATAGTAGACCCTTGATGCAAGGAAAATGTGTGGAAGGCCTTACGCATCCACTTTTCCCAATACTCTCAGCCATTTTTTCTGTTTGTCATGAGAACGTACGGTGTATGCATCAATGTTTCATTTCTGTATTCATCTCTGTTCCCAAAAACCCATAAAAAATGGCGCTTCATCGAAACGACGATTTATTCCAACGTTTGAACACGATAAATGGCCTCCCATCGAACAGAGACTTGTGCTCTCATATCCAGATAGAAATACCTTTTATTTTGTCATATACCCGATATATACGTTACAAACGACATGAAGGGCCATTCAGATAGCTCATAGCTACTATGAATTTTTATTATCGTCCATCGTTTCGAGATTCCTGACAGTGTAATCCTATGTAATAGTATTTCTGAACCTGAAAAATTGTTAGAGGAATACAGACGATACGATTGGACTTGGGTGTACCACAAGGCTCGATTCCGAGCCGTTTTAAAATTCAATGGACTATACTGATTCTCCCAAAGTTTTTCTCGGCCAATTTTCTTCACCAAAACAATTATCAAACACACCAGCCAAGACAATTTTATTCTAATTGGATTGTAATAGAATAATTTGGTTAATTTAGATATCCGACACGAGGTAGCCATGATAAAACAAATTCGAATTACGCACTAATTCGATATTCTCTGAGGACGAAATAATGAATTTATAAACTTATCCAATATCCTTGAAACACAGTGAAGAAGTTTGTGGTTCTTCTCTAGAAACAAAATCCACATTCTTCAAATTCGTAAATTTTTCTCAGTAATTCAATTTAATTTCGACTATAAATTGACATGTCATGGGAATTCCACAGGGTAGTGTTCTAGGACCCCTGTCATTCATTTTGTACAGTAATGATATTGGTTACGCCTTGAAAACTTTTCTTCACTACTAAGGAAAAAATCCAGACAAGCTCTTCAAAATTTTGAAACCAAAGTCTTTCAGCATAAAAAATAACCTATCAATTGAGAAAAACACGTATTTCAAGGAACTTAAGAGATCACTTCTTCGTCGAATAGCTCGAAGGGCTATCAATATGCTCTGTAACTAGCTGTGACGTAGTCACTTGACGAGTTGGTAAGACGAGAATAGCGTTGTCTCTCTCTTGATTATGTGGGATTGTAATACTCGTTTTCCTTGTCACTCTTATGAATTCCTACCTATGTTCCAGATACATTTTTCCGAAACAGTATATCCTGAATTTTGATATTGGTGGGAACTTAGAAGAACATAGATTAGGGTTATTGAAATCAACTCCTGACTATATGAGTTAGGTCATTACCTCAGTTTTCTGGAGTAAACTTGTCTTATATCTCGAAGTATCATCTCTTGAATGGAGATATTTTCATCTCTCTCATTTGACTCTTGTTCAGGAACCTCTAGTAATCTTCTGATGTCTAATAACTTTAGGCAAGGTTTAGTAATATTCAGCAATTTTTAAGTCATTTATCTCTAGTATTCACTAGCAGCTTCTCAGCATTTTCAGCAACCTATGATAATCTTTAGCAATCTAACTTGATATTCCATCGTTTCTAGAAATTTTCAGTAATCTGGTAGTCACTTGTACTTTCTATAGTGACCAGCAACTTCAGCAATCTCTAACAATTTTTATAAATCTCAAGCAACTCCTGATTATCTTCAGCAATCTCCATTGATCTAAAATGATTTCTTGTGATCCTTAACAACCTCTAATTATCTTTGGCAATCTCTGACAATTTTCAGGAACCTTCAATCATGGACAGCTTAAGTGTGACGTCAAAATGGGCGGAACCCATAAAACCTTTCAAACAAAGAAATATTCGCATTGTTTTCTCCCTGGGAATTTTTATAAGAATGAGTCAATGAGAACTTGATATCACAAACAATTTTATTCTAAGATTCAACTGAAAGAAGCAAGAACGTGAAATGAACGCTTTGTTTGGAAAGGTTTTTCAGCTTGTGACGTCAAGACTTAGGCTGACCACTCCCATCAATGTCAAAGTCAATGTCAATATGAGCTGTCAGGATATTTGATAGAGCCATTCCGACACCTGATATCTGTCACCAATCAATCATAATAAAGTTACCGTGCCCTTTATTCAACGCACCATTATGGAACAGCTAAGATTCCATATTCTCACGCAAATTTATTCACCGAGCTCGACCTTTTCGAATGGCAGCCGACGATTTGGGTAGACGGAAGAGATTCAAGGTCTCCTCGTAACCTGCAATTTCCCTCGTGGGGTTGGACAAGAGCCCGGAACCGGGAAAACGGCTATAGGTAATCGATGAGGCACGCTAAGGTGAGGCGGGAGTGCGGAAAATGGCGTTTTCTACTTAGAGGACCGCCTCAGACGGTGCTAATGTGTTTTGCAGCCCTCCCTTGGGGCTATTTGCATCTCGCAAACACCATATTTGCGTTGGCAATATTACTGACTAGATAGGAAAGGAGGTACCGGGTGTTCCAGGTAAATTGGCTCCAAGAGACTGAAGTTCTAGGTTTATTTGTTGACTCCAAATAGCTTGTATTAATATATTACATAACAAGAGTTGTAAGAAGCATATTACGCACGACTATAAAAAGTTACTGATTCTAGAAGTGCGTAATTGTCTTACAACTCGAGTTGTGTACTATACTTTTTCTACGACCGCATTCATTCCCAACAAAAATTAGGATTCCATCAAGTGAAAATATGTTTTCCTACAACTGCTATAAAAAGTGGTGTATTTTCCAAAGCTTACTCAATTTCAAAACGATGTATTGCTCATACATTTACATGGAGAATCAACAAAAATCGATAAAAACTAGTAACAAATCGCGACACAATTATTATGAAACGTCAAAATGTTATCGACAATGCGGCTTGCTATTCGTTTCCATGGCAACTACTGAAGGCTCTACCTTATTGGTTATACGTCGTGCGATTTACTTTACAGATGCTACCGTATTGGTTGGTTCTTGATCGTGCTCTCTTTTTGCGGTTAAATCGTACAGTTTTACGTCGCCCAGTGCTTAAATATACAGTTACATAGTTGGCGAGTTGTACAAATTTCGTCATTTTCTGTAGGGGGAGTAGAAAAAGGGATTTATCAAACGAGAATGTCAGCCGTGATTCAAGCTAAATTTTTTGAAGTCTTTAAAATTTTTTTCTTGAGTACATGACTGTTTTTGATGCTGAAATCATTGGATAGTAACTGTAGTCTGGGTATCGACTCTAGAAACTCTTGTGGAAGTGTTTTGGTCCATCACATATTCTGCCGAATAGTCTCGTTCCATGATTCCATTCCATGGAGTTTCAGTTTTCAGTACCAAATGGATTTGTCAATCTCAAAAGAAGTTTCAAACCATTATTTTCGCTAGCACAGGCATATTTTCTTTTCAATATTTATACCTATTCGTTTTCCAAAGTATCTTGGAGAATTTAATTGAAATCCATGTAGTATTTTGATAACACTTTCACCTAATTGTATTCAATCATTCGACTGTATATTCAGCAACAAATAAAATAATGAAAATATTTGTCCTTTTTAATCCTGATTGACGACCAGACTTATGAGCAGAGAAGCCAGCGATGCTGCTTCAAAAATTAATAACTTTGATGTTGCACGAACCCTTCCTTCTTAAACTCTTACCCTAATCCTAATTCCGTGGATGCTGCATGAATCCCACCTTAAGTCGAGAAGTTGAGACTATATTTTCTGAGATTCTGGAGGACTTCGTGAGTTGAGTTGGTACTCCAAATCACCAGGTAAAACTCCAACTAACTCCAACGATAAATATGAAAATCCCATCGACTGATACTTCATCGTCGTGTTGACTACAGATAATCCGCAACTTTCCGAAGCCCCAGAGGTGATTCTGAATTTACTAGACGTTTCGCGTTTGCTATGCAGTCATCAGAAACTATGAGAAACTTCTGCGAAGCTTCAGCAATACTGGCTAACTAGATTATAATGATCGTACGGTATGTACACCCATACGATGTAGAGAAAATTTGTGACAATGGGGTATTTGGAAAATTCACAGCATCCACCAAAGGGATGTTTCTAAAAGGAGATAATTCGGGACAATAAATTGGAGAGGGTTTTCAGAATCCAAACACTAGAGTGGAAGCAGGTAAACAGTTATTATAACCTTACTCTTTTTAAACTAGTTCGGTCTGTACCTGTTGTTATACAGGGTGTTCCTTAAAGACCTGCTAATATTCGAAGGGGTGATTCTTTGACACATTTTGAGAAAAAAACTTACTACAAATGTATGTCCTAATTGTATCAACTTTTGAGATACAGAATATTGAAAAAAAAAAACAGTTTTTTAATAATAACTGGGATAATATTTTAGACATCTTTAAAACATTTGGTACATGTCTTCTATACATCAAGGTGCATTTTGTGATGTACCAAATTTTTCATCTTCTCTACCAGTGGCGTCCGTACGGGTTTTGCGTTGTATTTGGAGAAAAAAATACTACGCCACTGCTTACTTCCAAAATAAAAATTACTTTTGAGATCTTCATTCATTATTGAGCAGAATTAATTTCATGGATTTTCTTTGTCCGACGAATGGTTTTCGCTTAAAAAAATAAAAATCGTTTTACTTCAGGGTCTATTCCTCAAAAATCTGATGCGGCGTGAAAATTTTTTGCATCGACTGAAAGCAAGTTAAGAGATCAGATTCATAGAATTCATTAACGCATTACCAAACTCTTTGAAGATGTCTAAAATATCATCATAGTTCTTATCAAAAAACTGATTTTTTCTAAGTTCACCCTGTATCTCAAAAGTTAAGACTTCTAGGACATACGTTTATAGGAAGTTTTCCTCTCAAAATGTGTCAAATAATAACCCCTTCAAAAATTAGCATGTCTTTGAGGAACACCCTGTATAACAATCATATGAGTACTCCTGAAAAATCATTTCTGCCAACATAAGAAATATATTATTAGCTGACGGCTTGCTAGTTTTGAGTCGAATATTCGGTGGAAAATGACAGGAAGTCAGCATTGAAAGACTGGCTCTGAAAGAGGCAACTCAGTGGTTATTATTGGCAAGGAATACATAGAAGTAGGGTTCGTACTAAGCACAAACTCGTTTGTTTCTGGAAAAGTTTTGGAAAACCACTAGTTGTGATCTGGAAAATGGCAACTTCAATTTGTAGTCTCGCCATTCTGGCATCTTGCAGCAATCATACACGTTCGTTGTTTTTTGGCAGCCAGTAAAATGTTTCCTTTTATATTACTTCTTTATTGAGGCCAACTTTGAGGACGTGCCCACAATAACAATGTTTGAAATTCAATAATCATCGTAGTACTCATTCAAACCTCTCGAGTTATTTGGCAAAGCACATAATTCTACTATAACAAAGGAATATCGAAGTTTCCATCAACATGGATGGCCCAAAGCTAATCTAAAATTCATCACAACCATGAGGAAATTTTCAAGCAATAACAAAGATCCCAACAAGTTGCCTTATCATGTTTAAAGTACATTTTCTTCATTTCTACGTCGACTAATCTACAGACAATTAGGAGATTCTGGTGAAGAAGAAGGTAAACGACTTCACCAAGATAATGAAGGGATGATGAGAAGATATCAGAAAAGTTGAAGCGTCTCAATGATGACAGATCACTTCCAACAAAAGAAAATTCATGGAACGGAGTCTTACTAGGGAAAATAATGTTTGGTGCTCAATATTGAATGTGTATTGAATGGAAATGAGTTTAGTTGTGTGATTGAAAGCATGGAAAACATTTTTTAGTCTTTTATCTTCCATTTCAAGATGACTTGTTCAATATGGATATAACTAATAATTTTTTTGGCAGACTTGTGTAGTTTTTCTATTTAATGGCAAAGTTGGAAAGTCCTCAAATTCCTAACACTCGATGAAAGTTTTAACGCCAATCGCTCTCTGCAATATTTCCACTTGGGTACGCACCATTTCCAGAGACATTAGGAGTTTTCTTTTCAAGCAGAAAAAACTTAAGAAGCTGTCCACTCATTCATCGTCGTGAAAATCTATAGTTGTCTCTGAACGACTCTGTATACTCATAGCTTTTTCTTGTTAAACCCCACAAAGAGCTCTTTGTGACTTAATTCCCTAAGTTAGCCCCCAAAAAAACTACACTATCCAGTTTCTTTGTCAGTTGTTTGCAGTTTCACGTTCTCGAGTATTCTCATTTATTTAACGCACGGTTTTTGCTAATGATTTCCACCACGTTTGAGTTTCCTCTCTGCTCTTCTGGCTGTTGTAACAGAAACTGAAAAACACCAACATAATACTGCCGTTTATCTGTCAAAGGAAACGGGGAAGACAAAGGAACACCATAGTTTGTCTTTGTGAAAATTCGCGTTCGGTATTGAATTATATCTTAATTAAAATCTGGTTTACGCTTCTGGTTTCTTCCTGTGACTAGGAATACATGCTGGTTTATCATTTGACGGTGTGGCATTGTGTTCAACGAACGGATTCAATAATGGAGTCGTTTGTAATAATAGGGAAAACTAATTAGTGAAATATTATGGATCGTCTCCAACCTATATTGATTTTGCTCTAATTATGCGATCTGTATTCTGATGAATTTCAATATATGATATAAATATAAATGATAATATTATCAAACCTTGTTTTTAGATCAAAATACGTTTAAAGCAAATTCATAATTTTGTGATATCGCTCTGAAAAACGATCATATACACAGGTCTGGCAACTCGTATGGTGGGGGGTAGCCCAATTGAGGACATTTTTGTGGTTCTCATGTTTCTCCACCTGCAGCGCTGTCACTTTGTCAGCCAATCACAAATCAGATCCGATAAGCTTTTCGAATGTAGGAATTATTTTTATTCATTCGAGAGAATTTTGCAAGATATAATATTTCTGTCATTGATTTTATTTACCATTCGAGTCCGAACCGTTTGTTTTGTTTACAATACGAACTGTCAAACATTAATCACATGATTATACCCCTAAATCCTCCTAGCGGATAATTATGGCAACTTTTTCTTCAAAAATAGTGCCCCCTGATTCCAGACCTGTGATATGATCGTGCTCTGAAGTCAAACCTCGAAATGGCTGATTTTCTGAAAGGAAGACGCCAAAAAAAAAAGAAGAAGAAGGTAACCCCAAAAGTGAATATGCAATCCAACCACCTGTCAAATCGAAAAAACAATATGGCGGCTTATGGCACACATTTGTGACTTGAGTTGAAAACTGTTACATTTAGTGATCTCTAGTGCGTTTTTTATGTGTTTTTTTAATTGTGGTTGGTTATTAACTCTTTTTCTGAAGAAAAATGCCTATCACGTGCAATGCAGAACACAACTAAGACAAGGTATCGCATTGTGTGCCATTATCCGCCACATTGAATGTCACGTGGTTTGGATTGCCTAATAGGGAGAGGAATATCAAGGGCGAAGTGTTACTTTGGGTGCGTTCCATTAAGCGCTCACAACGATCACGCTCACGACCACGAATTTTGTCGTTCCACTTGGTTCTGTGCGTCATCAAAACGCTCACGCCGACCCACCTATTGAAATGGGTCGTCGTGAGCATGAATCATGACGTCATTCATGACATTTTCGCCACCACCCCAACGATCGTGGTCGCCATGTGGAACGTCTGAATGAGTGTTTTGGGCGTTGTGAGCGCTTAATGGAACGCACCCTTTAAAGTTGACATAATTGAAGCTGCACTGTATGGTATTTTCGTGAACGTAAGGTAAAAATGTTATCATCATTAAATCATTTTATCAGCATTAGAACTATGATATATCAAACGAAACCGTATTCCATTGCAATTGTACTCATACCTCTAAAAGTATGAAATATCCCAGTGAAACAATGCATTAACGTTATTTATAGACCGTAAAATGGAAAGAATTTTTCCACCACCTATACGTATATTTACGTGCCGACACGCATAGCGTCATTTTCAGTCATCTTTTGTACTATTTTTCACCGTGTTATACGCTGTAATTTACTCAAATATGCCATCGTTCTGATTTATTCCAGTCCACGGTGTAATGAACTAACTTGATGAGGGAGAATTAATCAAGTGAAATTATACGCATGATATAAGGACTGTGTTGGCAAATTAATATTAACGATCTTATTTTCATGGGAGACAAGTTATTCACTTGAATGAAATATTGTGTTTTAGTTTAGTCTTATTCAGAAGTGACTTTTTGACGAAAGCTTTTTTGTTTGTCTTTCTGAATAGTTTAAAAAAACATTAATTTCAATGTAAGTGACGTTGAAAATGTTTTTTATACATTTTCATACATTATTTGTGAAATAAAATAATTTTCTTTTTTTAATATTAATTTTTGTAATACATCTGAAAACACTCAATATTTCCGAAACAGTTGAAGATAGGTATGGGACTAATAGAGATGTCAACTTGAAATTTTGGTGGGTGCTACTACTCGATGTGTTCTATTTTCCTAAAATATTTTCAATACGCTGTTACTTCCGGTTAAACCGGAAGTGATATGAACTTTGTTTTTTCGAATGGAACACCCTGTTTATTTTTACATTTTCGAATTCTGCGGAGAATTCTAGACCTGTTGCGTTTTGAATTTTCTTTTTATCGTGATTCGTTTTCAAGATATTCCATTGTTACGAAAAATTTTTACAGATGGACTGACTAACTGAAATGTCTATATTATCTTCAATTGTCAAGATTTGAGGTTCAATCTCCGCATACACATTAATGAAAGAATGTTCTATCGGGTATCTTTCGAAGTGTTCCAAAATATTCAACAGGGTGTTTGATATTTCAGTTTACTTTTTGGAAATTTCAAATCCCAATAACTTCCTTATTTCAAATGGAATGACTATGAAATTTTCACACTATACGACGCAAAATTTCATTTCCTATCGATTTGTATCAGCATACCATATTGCTAAAATGGATATTTACAGAGTTATCAACAAAAATATGAAAATACGCTCATTCGTCTCATGTGCATTTTCACAAGTGTGCTTTGGATGGTTCTAAATTTCTTATTTCACCAATAATATGAACATTAATCAATTGATATTTTATGAAAATAGAACAAATTGAGTAGTAGCATCCACCAAAATTTCAAGTTGATATCTCCATCAGTTCTCCATAAATCTCTTACTGTTGCCGAGTTAAATTATAAATTATCGACAATTGCCTACCCTGCACATCTATTATTCAATTCAAACTAATTCCCCTAGATTTTTGAGCTCCCCCTTATGGAAAATCGAATAATATAAGCCTCGTTCTAACCCAGCGTCGCTATATTTCAAAGACGAGACCCTTATAACTGGATCTCAATAACGTTAGGCACCCCCATAATTCAGATGTTACACGAATTTTCCCGTATAATTACATTCCTTCTAGCAAGTCGACACGGTGCACAAGATACGACTCGATTATTGGTCTAAGGGGCCCCATTCTCGAGTTTCCAGTCGTGCCAACTTCTAGCAACCCGTTTTGCATAGGTAATATGCGCGAGTCCTACGGAATATTCATTCGTTTTTCGACTAGGGATTTCCTTCAACCAATTAATTAGCGGATATGTTGGTCCTATATTCAAAAATTTACATTTAGGACGCTGAGATATCATGAAGTCTATTTTCACATGCTTTATATTATTGTGAGTGGCGTCATTTTGACAATGGTAATAGTTACAGGTTTCTTTCAACCACCCTGGTCTAATATGCCAGTTACTGTAATTAAAAACGTCACATCATGCGTTCACTTGTCACTTAATTGAGTCTGGCCTAATCGTATCGCACAAATATGATCTTATATCAGTGACGTTTCAAGAGGTCATGTCAAAGGTTCAATAAATCTACCACAGAACAGCGATCCAACAGACACCTGTCACTATTCTATCGATCATACTTTGACACGGAACCAACAAAAGCTGTAGCTTTTTCGATACGTGCTGAAAGATTATAGCAACTCGGGACTCATTATGAATAAAAAATTCGTCAACCGTATGAATATTTAATGCAGCGATCGTAAGCACTCTTTTCGAGAGAATGAAGAAATAATGAGTTGGAATCTCTAAAGCTTTTCCCCCTCAAACTCGGGGACACATTTCACAGCGGAATTGAATTGACAGGGCTGATTGGCATGGAAGACGTGATATCATAATGACTTTGTTTCGTTCGATTTTGTTCCATTGTCTCACGAAAAGGGTAGGTATTATATAACAGTTTTGTATTCTGACCATAAAATACAACTTTGTTGGCAATGAGTCAACTTTGAAAGTAAAATATTCACCAGATTTAGAATATTACCGAAGTTTTATTAATTTATTTCAACCTCAGAATATGATTCGACGTTGGTATTTTCTGACAACAAATTTAGGAAATCAGGGTGAATCGCAATTGATATCAATATCGAAAGATCTGTGATATGATTGGTTAATTTTTATTGTATTTTTTAAGCCTTCGTCAATAAACGTCAAAGTGACATTTAATATGCATATAATATATATCACCGGTTATTAAATTTTGGAATATACAGTTATTCGTCGAATATGAAATTTAGAACCATCCAAAGCACATCTGTGAAAATACACATGAGACGAATGAGCGTATTTCCACATTTTTGTTGATATTTCTGTAAAATATTCATTTTAGCAATATGGTATACTTATACAAATCGATAGGAAATGAAATTTTGCGTCGGATAGTGTAGAAATTTCACCGTCATTCCATTTGAAATAAGCCATTTATTGCGATTTGAAATTTCCAAAAAGTGAACTGAAATATTAAACACCCTGTTGAATATTTTGGAACACTTCGAAGGATTTTTGATAGAACACTTTTTCACTGATGCGTATACGGAGATTGAAACTTAAATTTTGAAAATTGAAGATAATATTTCAGTTAGTCCATCTGTCGAAAATTTTCGAAAAAATGGAATATCTTGAAAACAAATCACGATAGGAAGAAAATTCAAAATGCAACTATTCCAGAATTTTTTGTAGAATTTGAAAATCTAAAAATAAACAGGGTGTTCCATTTGAAAAAACAAAGTTGATATCACTTCCAGTTTGCCAATCAAATTAAGCAAAAGTGTTCTAAAAAGTGCATCTCAACTGCGCATGACTAGATATTTCTTGAATTATAACAGAGTCGGCTTCAGTAAGAATAATCAATTTTTGTACATTTTGGATTTATTATGTCAATTTTCACAACAAAATATTATTCTATCGCAATAGTATTTCTACTATATTTACGGTTATGTAAATCAGTAGTGAAAATATTGAAATTATAAACACTCCAGGATAGATTTTGGAAAGAGTTCCAACAAATTTTTTTTAATTGAAATTTTCTAATTTTATCTTTCGAATGACCCACTCTATGAATATTTCCTGAGAATATGACGAAGTTGTTATACATATTCCATCTGGCAAAATTGGGAGACATAAATCAGATATGCTGTCATACCCGTTAGAATAACGACCAATAAAAATGCAAGACCAACAAAATTCCGCTGCCAACTGCACCGAACAAAAAGAAAAAAACCAACACGGCATTTCGGGACCCCTCAGATACGAACAGGAAAGTCACTTACTCCGGCAACTTCCGGTACCGGTCGGAGTATTTTCTTTTTCGGATTCACGTGTCGTTTGTTAGCCTCATGAATATTGGATGACGAATCAAGAAAAGGATACATCCTGAGCGATCCGCATTTCGACCCGATGGCCAGCAAACGTTGTACAGGGTCGTACGCCATCGCCGTAGGCTGGAAAGGGAAGCCATGTCGGAAGGTCTGAAAAAAAAAAAACATTCTTCTTATTATTGTGAATTTTTTTTGGTACATAGAAATAATGCAAGGATGATAATGAGTTCGAATTCAGGCACGTTGCTGACGTAATTCGCGTCATTGGAAGCCACGCCTTGGAAATAATGAACTTATTGGTATGTGACCCAACATACGCGCTTATACCGTGTGTAACAGGATCATGGTACACCCCCTGTATCTCCTTAAGTTTTGAAGGTAATTGATTGAAATTTGGGATATCTCATATACATAATAATCGGCACTTTTTGATTTACAAATGATTTTTTTTTCACTTCCGGTTTCGTCGGAAGAATTAGAACAAAGTAATTGTATTATCTTATTTTCTTTTAGCTGTAATTTTGATTGTATTCATCGCCCATTTTATTAGCAGGTATGAATAAATTCCTTATTAATAGTACTAATAAATGGTACCACGGTACCAATATGGTTCCTTTTGGAGAAATTGAGTTTTACCCCAAAATCGATTACGATGAACTATATTTGCTCATGAAAAATGCAATTCAGTATTTTTGACGGGATTTCGATTTTTCTAGCATTAGACGGGTAAATTAGAATAAATCGGAACCATCATGGCACACTTAAATGGAAAACTAAAAATTGAATTATCAAAAATATTGACGTTCGAAATGTCACTTATGTGGTATCATTGTATTCAGAAAATTATGCAGATTTGAGAAATGTAATAATATACAGGGTTTTCTATTTAAAAATCAAAAGTTGGTATCACTTCCGGCGAAACCGGAAGTGAAAAAAAAATCATTTGTAAATGAAAAAGTGCCGGTTATTATGTATATGAGATATCCCAAATTTCAATCAATTACCTTCAAAACTAAAGGAGATACAGGGGGTGTACCATGATCCTGTTACACACGGTATGTATTGTTGGTTGTCGATGTAGTAGGCCTGTAACTACGCGCATGCGCAAGACCAACAGCCATCAAAACTGTCTAAACACTAACAAAACTGGCATTTTTGAATCTATCATCCAAATTTCACTTGTGTATCCGAAGATAAGATAGGTGAGGAGACTTTTGAGAAGCACTGTATCATGAAGATAATTTGCTGTGTAACCGAATATATTTTTCTGTGTCGTTCACCAAAAATTAAATGTCTCTGACGTGCAATCATAAAAAGTAACGAGGAGAACAGAGTTTAATTGAATTCATAAGTAATGTATGAAAGTTTTCACCGAATAAGAAACGTGAGCGGAATACGACGTAAGTTTAATGCAAATTCGGGCGACGTTGACAAGAAATAAATTCGAGAAGAAACTGGGAACAGAATGTTACGACAGTTAATTTATATTTGAAAGGAACGCGAGAAATGGGAATTGTATTTTTTGTGGATTAATTAACTTCCTAAATTCTTATACGTATTATCTGACGTTTTAACACATCGTCCCTGTAGCGCAGCGGATAGCGCGTTGGACTTCTAATCCAAAGGTCGTGGGTTCGATCCCCACCAGGGATGCAACAGTGGAACTTTTTTTTTATTTTTATTCAGTCCTGAAGTTATCTCAATCTGAGCTTTCAATATTTTTTTGTTCTTTGACAACACTCTGAATGTCTAAATATATATTTTATTGATTATATCTACTCTTATGGTGAAAAAGTCAAAATTATTTATATCAGTTGTTCACTGATTAATTTATGATCCGGCAACACCGCACCTGTTGCTATCGCCCTGAAACAAATAGCTTCGAATCCAACTTGAATTCGGAAAGTCCCTGCATATTTCATTTCCTTCGAAAAGAAAAATTTAATCAAGAAATTAGTGAAGCACAAAACGCCTAATTTCACACCCACTTTCACATATTTTATCGTACATTGTTCCCTAATAGCGGAGAATGTTCTATTCAACGATTGTAGAGAGCACAAAGAGGGCAATTTACTGGGATTCCGCGCTTTGTGCCAGAAAAAATGAGGTTTTCCGGTGTACCGTCCCATACTTGATAGCATATCCGTCCAGGACCGCAAAGCACATTTAATTTTATTCGAGGTTATTTTTTCACTGAACGCTTTTTATACCCATGCGAAAAGTTTGCAACATGTGGTGAAAATTCTGAATATACAGGGTGTCCCAGAACTCAACGTCAAGCCGAAACGGGGTGACAGGATTGATCATAACCATCACGAGAAGAATCTGAAAAAAAAAATCTATCCCTTGCAGTTTGAAAATTATGGGCATTTTGAGAACATCCTAGAAATTTGATCATTTGTACCATTTTTCGGTTATTGTGGTCATTCTTTTTTAATTTTGTTAATTTGAACTTTGGAACGTGATCCTAAATAACATTTCTAGAATCCCAATGAAAAAAAAAATGACACAATTTCATGTGTCCGAGAATTGAGACTATTTGTTAAACTACGAATTGAAATTTTCAAGATTCGTCGACTTTGACAGGCCATCCTTAAAAAAATGTACTAGAGTGCCATGGCAAGTGACATTAAAAGTTGACGAATTTTATCAGAATTCTAAAATGGTAGAAAACTTGTTAGTTCCATACAATGAAAATGTGTCAAAAAAATTAAACCTGATTTTTGCTATCTCAGTTAGAATGTTTTCGATTCGCACAATCTCTAGGTAGGTTCTTAATTTCAAGGCAAAATGATCAAATTTCTAGGTTTTTCTCAGAATGTCCATAATTTTCAAACTGTATTGAATAGATTTTGTTCTCAGATTTTTTTCGTGACGGTTACGATCAATCCTGTCACCCCGTTTAAGCTTAACGTTGAGTTCTGGGACACCCTGTATATAATATCGAGAAACATGAAATTCGAATTTGACATAATCGGCATAATCATTAATTATTCTTTAACAATTATCCTTGGGATAGTATGGAACCATATAATACTCTATTTTTATTTTCTTAATGCATTTCTTCTCAAGACAAACCAAATATATCCTAGCACCAATGGGCTACATGAGTATAAGAAAATTATCAATCAGAAACAGGAATAATTAGGAATATAGAGATTATTACGACCCTAACTACGCCACAGGCAGTCGGCGATTCACCAACAGGCATGATGAGAAAAATGATAATATCAACATCAAACAAACTGTCAAATAATAATTTGGTATGACGTCAACAGAACCTTAGTCGAGAAAGGGAATATAATAATAATATCAATAAATATCACTCCCTTTGACATGTTGGAACATCCCTTGGAAAAATATGCCCAAATACCTGAGCGTAGGTATATCTCGAACATAAAAACGAGAAGCATTTTCCCGGGAGCTTCAATGCATGCAAAATTTATTAGCTTTATACAGTCTCCCTTCCATTATTCCTTGTGAGCATCACGAATCTCATATCCTGACTGGGAGGGTTTGCATAAACTTATGCGGATAAAGAGCGAACGGCAGAGAATGAATTCACAAATATTAACTTATCATACATTTTGGGAATCGTCAAATAATGAACTGCAAGATACTGAGCAATGTTTCAGAATTTTCGTGGCCTTTAAAATTTGCTTACTTTTATTTGTGCTGGTTTGATTTTGTTACAGGAATTGATGAAAATGGTGAATGAAGAAACTTGAAGATTTGGTGATCACCAAGAAATTAAAAACTAATGGGAACATCGCATATTAAAAATTAGTGCATGGGAGCAATTGACAAGAACTTTGGAACTTTTCATCCTAGAAAATTGACAATAGGAAACTCAAAACAGTGATCAGTGACGTTTTCAGTACATCTCGAAATTTGTAGAATACAAAGTCGTCGTAAAGTCTTCTAATTCTGTATATGAAGCCCTGAAAGCATAGTCTTGAACGTTCCTTAATTATTTTTCCGTAAGATTGAGCGATTTTTTGAATATTTGTGAGGAGAGATCTTTTTTGTAAAATGTTCCTATTACTCAACCCAATTATCAATATTTATTTTTCATTGAGTTACAAAATTTGTCACAGAAGTTCATTTGTCCTCAAATTCTTCATTCTCTAACTTTGAATATTTTTTGAATGTTTAGTTTGATGAGAAAAACATTATGGAACTTTTTTGTAGATTGTTCAATTTTGTATAAATGTTACTGATAGTACTAGTAAATTATTTTTATTTAAATGAGAATGCAAATTCACGATGATGAAGCTCTTACTATCAATATAAAGAATTCATACTGGGTGAATATTTTGAGAGATACTCAGCTTCTACTTTTCGTGTGTCAGATCCAGAAAGAAATCGTTTTTTAATCTTATAAAAAAGACCACGAGTCGCAATATGGATCTGAAAATGACAAAATTATCTCGCATGGGCATTGAAAATGGAACATTACAATGTACAGTTGTCGTTGTAAATGTGTCATCAGTCATAAATTTCATGGCCTTTAAATTTGCTTATTTTTATTTGTGTTGGTTCGATTTTGTCACCGGAATCTATGAAGTTGGTGAATGAAGAAACTTGAAAATTCGGTGATCACCAAGAAATTAAAAACTAATGGGAACATCCCATATTAAAAACTAGCGCATGGGAGCAATTGACAAGATCCCGCAATTCAAGAATTGGCGAGTACGCACACATCGAAAATGGCGAAGGCGCGCAAAATTCCACACTGGTCTTTCTCATTTTCTCCCGTCGTTCTCCCTGAAAATCCACCGAAACATAGCCACAGGTAATGTCCGGCTCAGCATCTGGATACAGCACCCATTGTTTCCGAGATGAAAGCCGAGCTCAGCTGTCTAATGAAACATCCACACTATCCCACGTACAAAAAGAGTAATACCGTAGCCTTCAGCCTTCGTTCCTTTGCCACAAAGAAGATTACACTTCTGGAATGGAACGGCATCTTGACGGGCAATGGCTGTATTATGAAACATAATTCCAAATGTGTACCTGCTGGCTCGGAAAATGATGTAGCGGTGAAATGGGGGGATGGAATTGTATAGCGAAATGGAGGTACAGGATAATTTCGATTTGATTCAATTATCTGTATCGACAACATTTTCGGTCTACGCATTGGGATATTTGGAAATGTGGGGAATACAAACAAACAAAGGGATATCGAATTAAAATTCAAATACAATGTGAATTCGTTCTCCCAATGAATGTAAAAATGTACATTATTAAAATAAAATTATTTTTTATTGTTTCCCCTTTTTTGTGAATGCATGTGAAAAAGATTTGTTTTTCATAATAGAAGCTATATCGGTAAAAAAACGCAAGTCTTGTTGGTATAATATTTTTTGGAGACGAAAAATGATCTCATAATCAGCGATGCTGCGTCTCAATTATCCCTTCCCATTGAAAAATCACATTTAATCATCTCACCCCGTCCAAAGTCCTCTGAAACATCAAAAGCGAGACGGGTTGGTCCTCGTGAAACTTAATTAAAAAATTTTCGCAGGATCGAAGAAAGAATCCTTTCAATCCCTCTTAAGACTAACGAGATTCTCGTCGATATCGAAGTGAGAATAGGGGGATCAGACAGGTGGAAACTGTGCCTGAAGGGAGCTATTTACAGCGGAAAATTGCTTGGATTTCACTCAGAACACTTCATCAATGCTTGTTTCAATATAACTTTGTGCCAAGAAAAGTTGGCTTTCTTTGGAACATGGTGAGATTGAAAAAATGCCAAAGCATAATGATCCAATTTTCAACAGATGTTTTCGTTAAACGTTATTTGTTTTTTTCACCTAGAATAAATGCAATAGTAAGCCCTTTCTATCCCAGTGAGATTCATTTTCGTTTATGGGGAGCATCTGGAGGGTCTTCCTCAAGCGTCCAATAGTAGTTTGTCATCATTGAAACTCTCCACATTTCTAGATATCTTTTTTACATCTAAATTTAATGATGGAATTGTTCACTTTATTCTTCAGTCACATCTCCTGACTTTTCTGGAACTCATTAGGCAATTAAAGTTTGAAATGACCTTCTCAAGGTAGTGTCTTTGTTTTTGTGTCTACAAATTTCTCTATGACATCTCTGAAAGCGATCTCGATTTTTCTGCATTTACGTTGAGACCACTTCTCATGCTTTTTATACAAGGTGATCCATTGGGAAATGGGCATACTGTGAGGGTAGTTAAAGGTCGCTTAGTTGGTTCTGAAAAACCCCCCTATGATGGGTCTAGCGCCCTGTATAAGCGAGATACAGAGTGTTGTATGTATTTCTCCTATTTTTTCAATGGCTCATAACTTACGATGCGCATTTTATATTTTATTAATTTTCACATCATGAACTCATTATCCTGTATGCTACCGAATTCCGAATGAATGAATTTAATAATCCAGGTACGGACTTGAGAAAATTCAAGGAGCTTCATCAGTTCAATACAACACCCTGTATGACGAAATTTCGAGAATTAGTTGGCAGATATGAAAAGAGCAGAAAAAATACTCCTAAGTAAATGAGGTTGGTACTTCCTCATGCCATTCTTGTACCTGTTAATTTGAATCAAAATTAATTTTTCCGATGAAAAGGTGGTAAAAAATTGTGTATGTGTGATGAAAATTGAATTTATTCAACATGCTACACTATACAAATGTTTGAATGGGATGAAATGGCTAGTAATTTGATTGATTGAAAGTGAGAGATTAGCATTCAGAGACGAAAAAGGTATTTTTTTCAAAATTTCCTACCACCTTTTCATCGAAAACATTAATTTTGACTCAAATTAACAGGTACAAGAATGGCATGAGGAAGTACCAACCTCATTTGCTTAGGAGTATTTTTTCTGCTCTTTTCATATCTGCAAAAGTATTCTCGAAATTTCGTCATACAGGGTGTTGTATTGAACTGATGAAGTTCCTTAAATTTTCTCAAGTCCATACCTGGATTATTAGTTTCATTCATTCGGAATTCGGTAGCATACAGGATAATGAGTTCATGTTGTGAAATTTCGTCCGGTAGGCTGTATAATCGAAGAAAACAACGCTGAAAACCCCGTGACACCAAATCATGACTACAATGAATAAAAAAATAAACTCTCGTCCGATCCATTCCCGTTAGTGACACGAGACATTCCGTTCCACTCAATCCACACATCCTCATTTCATCACCCAGTTCCATAGGGATTTTCTCATCGATCCGTCCTGGCGTCAGGACGCCGGTGTCAACAAGTGAGAACAAGTGCAAGTCGTGCATCCTACAAGGTCGATGTGCCCAGAGGACGTTCCATGTGTTTTTGCTGCTGATACACAATTTTTGTCGCGTTTTTTTTATAATTTAATAACATCGTCATGTTATTTTTGTCTATGAACGCGTTGGGCATCGGGATACGTCAAAATAAGAGGTCAAGAGAGATGTCAAAAAAAGAGACTTCCTCTATAACTTCTTCATTTCTTGATATTTTTATCACAAAAGTATTGATGACCTTGAAAGAAATAGAAATAGCCTTTATATTTGTTTCCCAACTCATTTAACTGTTAACAAAGGTTCCAGATGGTAAACTTTCCAGTAATAGGCAAATAGGCAAGTGTGGAAATCGAATAACGATACAACATTAATGTTGCAATATCATAACACGAAAAAACGACATTTTATTTCAACACCATTAACTGTAACTTCTTGAATATTTCATATAACTGAGTATACATATTTGAAGAAATGCAAAAGGAAAACATCGTTTAGTCGGATCATTATACACATCCCTATTACGAAAGTTGGTTTATTAGTCACTTCCAAAAAGCCAACAAGGATGCCTTTCCATGACACAATTATCAACTCGAATTAATTACCAAGAAACGCTCAAAACACTTCATCCAGATATGTGAACGTAAGAAATAAATGAGAAATTTAATGGAAGCAATTTCTTTGATGGTGTGCAAGATGTTTGAGCTGAAAAACAGAACAACCGGGAGATATTGAAATTCCTGAAAAAGTAATAAATCCAGGGGAACAGCAGGAATATTATTATTCCACGAAACAATGAAATATTCCGTTTGTCTTTTGCAAAAGTTCAAATTAACTTTTAAATTGAAACATATTTGTGCGGAGCAACTAGTGATGCAGGTGAAAAAGGAAAATTAATTAAATTCTGTACCGGATAAAGCTCGGATTAGATATGCAGCAGTAGCAGCAACAGCATGAACGGATAGAGATTATAAAGCTAAATTCGTTACCGATAATTCCTGCTATTTCAAATCCTGGACGTTTTGATGTTTCAGTAATCTCCTCCGGATATACGTTCGGTTTTTTAATTTCCTACTATTCAATTTCCGGACGTTATGTTTTATCCAATTCGCATTTAGTTCGATAGAGGATGGAGGTTTTTCCGATGAAAATGGAAAGGACATTTTTTGTGATCTGATTGAACCCGAAAATTATTCGTTTGTGAAACATTGTCCACCTTTCTTAATCTTGACATTGTCCACCTTTCTTAATCTTGATGAATTATCAACAAATCATACAAATACTAATTATGTATGAATGGATATTTGTCTTTTCTCAACTAGATTTATGTTTTCAAAACTAATTGATTGGTACTACGATATGAAGTAATTTTAATTTAATTACTTTAATCAAGACCAGATCATCTAACAAGAAAAATATATTTTTTGGATTCTCATTCTGATCTCTTAATTTGCTTTCAGTCGATGCACAAATATTTCCACGCCGCATCAGATTTTTGAGGAATGGACTCTGAAGTAAAACCATTTTTGATTTTTTTATGCGAAAACTATGCGTCGAACAAAGGAAATCCACGAAATCAATTTTGCTCAATAATGAATGAAGATCTTAAAAGTAATTTTTATTTTGAAAGTAAGCAGTGGCGTAGTATTTTTTTCTCCAAAAATAATCAATGCTAAACCCCTAACGGACGCCACTGGTACATCACAATATGCACCTTGATGCATAGAAGACATGTACCAAAATTTTTGAGGATATATTGAATATTATCTCATTCATTATTAAAAACTGTTTTTTTTTTCTAAATTCTATCACCCTGTATCTCAGAAGTTGACACTTTTGGGACATACGTTTATGGGAAGTTTTTTTCTCAAAATGTGTCAAAGAATAACCCCTTCAAATATTTTCATGTCTTTAAGGAACACCTTGTATATAGATTAGTTTTTTATCAAAAAATGTATGTATGCAAGTATTGTTGGTAAAAAACTCGTCTCAGAAATTTGACAATAGAAAACTCAAAACAGTGATCAGTGCCGTTTTCAGCACGTCCCAGTTTTCAGGTGAATCTAGTTTTAGTTAGTCTTCTGATTCTGTATATGAAGCCCTGAAAACATAGTCTTGAATCGGTCTTGAACGTTTCATAATCATTTTTCTGTAAGATTTTTGATGTGATTTTTCGAATATTTATGGACAGAGTTATTTTTTGTGAAATGTTTAATTTCCTATTACTCAATTCAATTATCAACATTTATTTTTCAATGAGTTGCAAAATTTGTCACAGAAGTTTTTTTTTCCTCAAATTGTTCATTCTCCAACTCTGAATATTTTTTGAAAGTTTAGTTCAATGAAAAACGCATTATAGAACATTTTTGTGGATTGTTCAATTTTGTATAAATGTTACTGATGGTATACTAGTAAAAGAATCTGTTGGTGCTAAGATATGGCTATTTTTATATGATTTCTATTCAATGATCGTTTCCATTAATTGAGAATGCAAATCTACGATGATTATACTCTTGCTATCAATATAAAGGATTCATACTGAGTGATCGTTTTTTTACTCCCATAAAATCAGCAAACGATCGCTGAGACCAGAAATCGCAATACGAATCTGAAAATGATAAAATTATCTCGTAAGGGCATTGAAAATGGAACATACTGTACAGTTGTCATTGTGAATGTGTTAAATCATCGTTATATCCGCCAACACGACCATTCGTTGTTGATTCAATGCTTTGATCATAATTCAATACCGTAATTGAATTTTGCAGATAGTGATGAACACGAATTATCGCATTTAAAATTCAATATCAATCATGGCGTGAAAACAACGAACTCGGTTTTCATTAATCATAATTCGTCGAATTCGATTGAATTGGAAATCCACGTTCCATGGAGACGGAATCGAATGTATTTCATATATGTTGATTGATAATATTGTATTTTAATCTGGTTATGGTGATTTTCATTCAGCTTTATTTTTCATGAGGACAGTAGAGTTAATTAGGCATTGTTTCATATTGGAATCTAATTGAATTGATCCACAAGCTTTGAAATGCTAACAGAAACAAATTTCCATATTTGTTGTGGATTTGATGATAATTTGGTTCATTTTGTATCTCAGTATGAAATTTGTACATATTATATTTATTATCAATGAATTCCAATATTCATTTCACGTCATTGGCAAAATGTTTTCAATTTCAAATTAAAATGGAATGATACATGAGAATATCTATATGGAATAATTTATAACTTGCAGTTTTGAGTATTACAACGATGATTTTATATCTGTTTTTTCCATATAAACCATGAGGGAAACCTACAAATCATTTTAATATTCAATAAAGAAAATCTTGCGATTTTTTGTTGACATATCAAAAGATGCCCTCTAGCGACATCACTCGGAATTAAACGCATTACAAATGATGAGGTTTCGATAGATCAATCAATGGTCTTTCTAACGAGACCAAGTTTGTTAAAATCCCCCGAGTCATTCAAGAGCTACAGCTGTTTATTTGAGATAACTTTCAACCACCCCCCACCACTTAATTTCAATAGACACGTCAAAAAGTGTATGACAAAAATTGCTCCAATAAAGGTCAACTTTAAGATGCATGCATGTATTTGGTAGGTTTACTTGGTATATTTCCGAGAAAAATCGCTTCGAAAGTTTCAGATGACGATTACGCCCCCTGGTGGCCATCCTGGAAAGTTGACAATAGCCTCTAAGGTTTTCTCCTGGTCACTTTGGTGATAAAATTTTTCACCGCAAAGCTGTACGAGGCATAGTTTCCGAGATACAGCATCGGCATTCTTATTTGGTCACCCTGTACATTAACATTTGCCGTGTTCCTGATATGGATCAATATGAACGTCGGCTTTACATTACATCCGCTTTCTCTATTCCGATACCGAACCAAAGCCGTCGAATCGTTTTATTAACGATCCATTGCCGGCGAGCATCGGATCTGAAAAAGTTGCTCATTTTCATGTTTCGAATCCGTCGGATTTTAATGCAACGATGATAACGATGTGGCTGCCGTTCGACTGATTTTTTTTTTGTTCCGTTCGTGCTCGATTTTGCTATTTCGATTCGGAAACGTGTGCGTGCCCATTATAAAACGAAATAAAGGGTTGTTTTGTGTGTCGTAGATTTTTTTGTGGTGGGTTGCATTTTTTTACGTTGCTTCAATGAGGGACAGATGTTTATTTTAATATTGTACAGGGTTCACATTCTTGGATTCCGAGCTTTTTATTTCGTAGAACTCTGAAGATATGCTAACAAAAATAAACTTCTGAATCGTTTCAAAATGTACACCTCAAATTATCTCCAGATCTCCTAAATGTGCATTCATAAATTCAATTAAACTGATGAAAATATTCAAAGTTAAAGGGAGACTTCGTCCTTGAACTTTCCAAAAAATCATTTTTTCGATACGGATTTCTAATCTATATGTGAGTAGAAAAAAATCTGTCGAAGCGTTTCCCGGATTTCGAACGTTTACGATATTTTGAACGCGTTTTTCTTGAAAACACGTTTTTAAAAATGGCTGACATTCTCCTGACCGCTGTAATTAACGTATCGACCTGAAATTTGGAGAGAATACTCAGAAAATATGTCTCCACGGAATGACGGATCGTTTTTTCGATAGATACATTTTTGCATTTATTATTTATCTTTTTATGCGAAAAATAACGCGAAAATTCAGTTTTTTTGTTTAAATTGCTTCCATTTTTCGAAATTTGTACTAAACGAAAAACCCATCCGTCATTCCATGGCCAAAGGATCACACATTGATAATAAGCTTCGAATTTACGTTTCGGATCAACAAACAGGGAGCAGTAATGTCAGCCGTTTACCTCCCACGATTTGAGGACTTGTTTTCGCGGAGCTGCAACAGTCGCCATTTTGTTTTTTTTTTAAAGAAAAATTTTAAGGTTCTGTATATCATGAATGAAAGTAAAAAAAATCGCACTCAAAAAGCTTTACTCGTTTCCTTGAAAAGAAGAAAAATAAAACGTTAACACCTGAAATATGCCACTTTTTTTGTCCACACGGTATGATCAAATTTGTGGAATCTCAGAGAGAGTGTGAGAATAACTATCTTAGTGGAATTTCCGCGATGGTTAAGGCTCATATCCACAGCTTTTCATGTTGCACCAGCTGAACAAATACAAGGAAACGAGTTTCTTTATTCTATCCGTTACATGTGTCAGACAATATTCACGTTTCATTACCAATTTGACGGCGATGATGGAGGAAATCCGCAACAGCCGCGTGTGTCTTATGATAGCTAAAGAGACTCTATCAGTACGACATACGCTCGGCTGCAGCAAATTTCCATAGGAAATACATGAAAAGAGTCCTCGTATGAATATAAACTGCTATACAAAAGCAACCTGGAAACGGAGGAATTTTTAAATAAATGGCGGATGCGCACCGTTGTTTTGGTGGATGCGCTGATTAGTTTTTGACGGAGGTTTAGATTTTCAATTTCTGTTATATTTCAGAAATTACTCTTTCATGAAAAGGTTCATCATTCAATTGGAATAATTTTTCCTACAGAAAGATTGATTAAGAAAAATTGTAGTGTATTTCAGTTTACAGCTTCAAATTTCGTTACTGAATGACTATGATGTGAAGGTATAATAAGAAGAAGTATGTAGAATTTCTAATTGGACAAAACATCTTCGTTTCGAATAGAAATATGAGGAAAAAAAATGGAGAATACTCAACTCTCAAGCGTGAGACATCTTGTACATTGGAGTCTCATCCAACTAATCATGTTGCTAAACTGCTATACGTTTTAAAAAGCAACCTAAAAGTATTTTTTAATAAATGGCGAATGCGTATCATTGTTTTTGGTGAATGAAAAAATGCCGTACAGCTTCAAATTTCGTTACTGAATGACTATGATGTGAAGGTATAATAAGAAGAAGTATGTAGAATTTCTAATTGGACAAAACATCTTCGTTTCGAATAGAAATATGAGGAAAAAAAATGGAGAATACTCAACTCTCAAGCGTGAGACATCTTGTACATTGGAGTCTCATCCAACTAATCATGTTGCTAAACTGCTATACGTTTTAAAAAGCAACCTAAAAGTATTTTTTAATAAATGGCGAATGCGTATCATTGTTTTTGGTGAATGAAAAAATGCCGTACAGCTTCAAATTTCGTTACTGAATGACTATGATGTGAAGGTATAATAAGAAGAAGTATGTAGAATTTCTAATTGGACAAAACATCTTCGTTTCTAATAGAAATATGAGGAAAAAAAATGGAGAATACTCAACTCTCAAGCGTGAGACATCTTGTACATTGGAGTCTCATCCAACTAATCATGTTGCTAAACTGCTATACGTTTTAAAAAGCAACCTAAAAGTATTTTTTAATAAATGGCGAATGCGTATCATTGTTTTTGGTGAATGAAAAAATGCCGTACAGCTTCAAATTTCGTTACTGAATGACTATGATGTGAAGGTATAATAAGAAGAAGTATGTAGAATTTCTAATTGGACAAAACATCTTCGTTTCGAATAGAAATATGAGGAAAAAAAATGGAGAATACTCAACTCTCAAGCGTGAGACATCTTATACATTGGAGTCTCATCCAACTAATCATGTTGCTAAACTGCTATACGTTTTAAAAAGCAACCTAAAAGTATTTTTTAATAAATGGCGAATGCGTATCATTGTTTTTGGTGAATGAAAAAATGCCGTACAGCTTCAAATTTCGTTACTGAATGACTATGATGTGAAGGTATAATAAGAAGAAGTATGTAGAATTTCTAATTGGACAAAACATCTTCGTTTCGTATAGAAATATGAGGAAAAAAAAATTGAGAATACTCAACTCTCAAGCGTGAGACATCTTGTACATTGGAGTCTCATCCAACAAATCATGTTGCTAAACTGCTATACGTTTTAAAAAAGCAACCTGGAAGTTTTTTTAATAAATGGCGAATGCGTATAGTTGTTTTTGGTGAATGCGCGGTTAGTTTTGATTTCATTTCATATCTAATTGAAAGATTACTCTTGTATAAAAGGTTCTTCATTCAATCGGAATTATTTATTCTTTCTCAGGAAGATTGTTCATGGAAAAATTGTAGTTTTTAAAATATTGACGGGACGTCGTTGCCACATTAAAAAAATGCCATACAGCTTCAAATTTTGTTTTTGTGAAGGTACAATAAGAAAGAGTACATAGAATTTCTATTTGAATTACATCTCCATTTCGAAAAGAAAGTTGGAAAAAATGGAGAATACCCAACTCTCGAGCGTGAGACACCTTGTACGTTGAAGTCTCGTCCGACTAACCATGTTGAAAGTTTTCAAATCTAGTCGATAACTTCCATACAAACTTCGTAACAGCTCTAATGATATATAGCAGACACCGAATTACCAATAAATCATCACCAACCCAATCGGAATATCGCTGACAGGTCGGGAAGGTATCGCAACCGTGAGAGCTAGTTGATTTGTTTGCTTCGCATTTCCACAAACTCCCGCACGATAAATTCCTCCTTCCCCTGATGGAGACGAACGTCTCGGAAATTTAATTCACTTAGACGCATCTCGGGAGTCAGTCAATAAGTCAGTCGAGCTGTCAGTCAACGTTCCTGTTGCTTTCTAGGTCGATGCACGTTCGCGGCTTTCGATGACGTAGAGCTTAAAACATCAAAAAAATGGGTTCATTTTACCATGAAAATCAGCGATAATCTAGATAAAATAAAATAAATATGATAAATGATTTGAATAAAATGAATTAAATGAATAAAATAAATGAAATGAATTGAATAAATGAATTGTACGTACACTGAAAACAGAGTAATATCGCTCCGATAGAAGCCGACTACAGCCGAACTATGAAGTTTGGCAGCGAATACCAATAAAAACATAACCTAATTGGAAGCAGTTTTCAATGACGTAATTGCCCACTTAATTTCGATTGAAAATATTAATAATTGATAACGAAAAATGGTATGGCTTCATTCATCGAACTGTTGAATATTTGTCAATTCTTGAATGAATATCTTGCAAGAATTATACAGAAGAAATCATCAAATAGAGAAGAAGTGGGATATTTCTTTCGTTTCCCGAAATAGGGTATGATTTGAGTTGTGTTATTTTCATTTAGGCTGATTCTTGTCAAACTCGATATTGAGAGGAATTTATTATTTCAATACTCGTGACAATGACATCATTCCTTCTCGAAATGTATATCTGTGTATCGCCGACTGCCAGCGGTGTAGGCAGAGCCGTATCAAATTCTTGAAAAATTAACCATCGAAAAACAAACTTTCTCTGAAATTGTTAATTATTTTGAAATTTCTTCTTGCGCTATCATTTTCAATATTTCTCATGCTCATTATCATTAATATTGTGACGTGTCAGCAGCTCCTTTCTGAATGACGCCATGTTAGGGAGGAAATGACTCCCATAGGAACCATTACAACTCAACTTCGTAGGATGGAATCCGGTGACAACATTGGAATTTACTCCAGGAGCCTTGGGGAATACATCTAACTGTAACTTTCGACAGTTGAGACTCAATTTGGAGTACTTCTATTCTCATTTAATGAAGTTGGAGTTTCTGTTTTTGATTTACCACTTTTTGTATATGTTCTAATCATAACCACAAAAACCATCAATATGAAATAAGCTATATTTATTAAAATGGCAAAAATATCATTATAATTACATTAAAAATTTTGAATTTGTTTAGTTATCTAGTTTTATATTTTTATATTTTTTTATTTTTATATTTTGATATTTTGATATTTCAATATTTTAGTATTTTTATATTCTTACATAAGTTATACAGTGCGTCCATAAAGTAACGCATAAATTCATTATTGGCTAAATGAACAATAAAATTAGGAATTCCCAAAACAGGATTTCAATTTACTATTGTTTCAAATCATAATCTAATATACAGGGTGAACCACTTTCGTGTAATGACGTCATCACCATTTTTTTTTCAAATGGAACCCCCCCCCCTTTTTTTCACTGTATAGTTAGTTATATAGTTTTCTGCCCTATTAATAACCTGTTTGCCTCCATTTGCGGACTTCAAAAGGGACAATCGGTAATCCCATCTGTGGGCGTGGTACGCATAAAACCCCGGAAGAAAGATCCCGGAGTCGATCCAGAAACTCGGGCCATTAAGGCATCGGATAGTTGCTATTTGATAGCTGAGGATTCTCCAGAGGTGCCATTTGGAATAGCCGTAATTACGATGTGTGTGTGGTGGAAGGTGTTTGATTAATCTCGAAAGGGATGGCGAAGATGAGGGAGAAAAGGTGCCCCCCCGACAATGGAAAAATGTGCCGTTGGTTTCAAATATCCGTGGAAGGTTATTGTTTTACTTCTGATTTATAAGAGATTTTGATGTAAGTTTCGATCGACTTTCTCTTTTGTTTCGAGGTTATTGGCAATTGTTTTTGGGGGTAATTCGAGTTTCAAAATTGTCCATCACAGACTCCAGACCACATTATTGGGTTCATATACCTAATTTAAAGAACATTCAAGGAAAACTTTTGAAAAATGAACAGTTAGAATTTTTTAAAATTCTAGAATCATCCATGATTTACTTCCAATGAGATATTTTTTGTGTATTTTTGGGAGATTATAAGGTTTTAAGAAGTCGCTGTGAAAGTCAGATCCATCGACAGGTAGTTGAATCTTCTAGTGTGTTTTTCTCGAAACGACATTTTCCAAAACTGCTGACATCAACTCAAATAGAAATTGATTGATGGACTTTGAATTGGAACTGACTATTCTTCAATATATTTCCTATACAATAACCTGCGATCTTTTCAATTGGTTGAAAATTGTCAATTTCGAATATAAAAACGACCTTTTTTACCACTAGAAAACAACACTTTTTTCAGAACTTCGTCATTTTGTTAATTTTGTATATTTTTTGTTCCAGTAGTTGGGGAACTTTTTTTTGGCAACTTCGTTATTTTTCAATATTTCAGTTATTATGTCTGAAAAACAGTCTTACTTTCTTTAGGAAAAAAATTGCCCCTTAATTGTTTAAAATTCAATAGATAATAGTAGTTCATTCGCCCATTGCACTTTTTGCATTAGTGCAAGTATTTAATAACAATAATAATAATACATTTATTCAATAAGCCACTTCACAACTGAAAAGAAAAAAATATACATATACAAAAAATGGTCCTACTGAAAAGGACTATATTCACTGCCATAAATCGCAGGGCACAATGAAAGTGATTTTCAATATGGCCTATTGAAGAAAGTTAAAAATAAAAATAAAAAGAAACAAATAAAAAATCATTTATAATTAGAAATAAGACAACAATAGATTTACATACCAACTCTAGTGTTTGACCCAAAGCAATAAATAAATAACCATATTTATTGAGTTGCTCATATTTTGAAGTTCAAATTAATAATCCTTTAGTTTTTTTTTTCAAAATGCTGCAAAGAGAAATTCCTGAGATGAGAGATGATTTGTCATGTCACTGTACAAAGAAAAATAGTTCCGCTTACTATAAGAACAAGTAATGGAAAAATATTACACAGACTTAAAGCTTTCCTTCAAGAGGAGGAACGAAAAGCGTAGAACATCAGCTCCATAATTCAATTTCTCCCTTCTCCATAAGACTGACAGTTGGAGGCATCCGAGATGCCAAGAGAAAGGAGTTATATTTACCAAAAATGAATTCTTGCCGAGAAACTTTGAGGAAGAGCGCTAATTTGATGTCGAGCTACTGTAGGGAAGCTCCCCTTGTTTGAATTCCGGCCATGCTGAGGTTTCATCACAGCCATGCTCTAATATCTCAATTTGGCAGCCATTATGGGCTGCTGATAATGTTCATAATGGAAACTGAAGCGAGTTTTACGAACAATGTATAAAGATCAAGACGAATACTTTGAGGCCTGGGGAAGGTATTTTCAATCTGACGACTTGAAATTGAAAGTGACTTTCATAAAGTACGCACAAATGGAAAAAATCTTCATTTGTATCATTTCGAAAAATGAAAACTTTCATCAATAATAATAAAAATATTTATTTTGAGAAAAAAAAAATAACGTACAGAAGTTCCTATCAAATGTTAATATTATTCAGTGATTCAAATAATCATCCATTTTGTATGGTTCTATCCTCAGAAGCTCGAAGACATTTTTTATTCTTTGACATTATTCATCAGCTTCATTTTGGTTGGTAGTTTGTTGAACATCTTTATACCTTTATAACTCAGGCTCTTCTTAAAACCAAGTTAGCCCCTATATCCCAGATATACTGAGTGATTTTCAGTTTCCTCGAAATTGCCATTTTTTAAATAAGAAAAATCTAATAATTTTCGAAAAATGAGCAACAGTTTTGATGCAATTCTTCAAGAACATCTTCTTTAAAGCTCAAGTGAACAATGCGAAAGTGAGAAAAATTTTAATGTTTCGTAAAATTTTACCATAACCGATGTTTTTTTCAATTAATTACAAATATCATATATCGTATATCAGGAATTGATTTGAAAACTCCGTTTACTATTTAAGGATGACACCAGCGATGTTATTATTGACAAAACTATTGAAAACTGTCAATTATTACTCAGATTTCATAGAATTCGCTCGTGAGTGAGGTTTTGGCATAATACCCTTCATAACTGATTGATTCTCGTTCAAATGGCTTTTAAAAACTTCTAATCGACTTCTGCAAATGAATTTCGTTCAAAATGTTACTTATTTTTCCTATGTGAGAAAGGCAATTTTTGAAGATGATGAAAATCACTCAGTATAACTGTTGAGGTCCAAGTTGGTTTCAAAACGAGTCTGAGTTGATGACATTTTTTATTTTTTTTTTAACAAAAACGAATGAAGATTTTTTGCATTTATTGCGTACTTCATGAATATCACTAAATATTGCAAAACTTTTAGTTCACACATAATGTAAAAAAACAGAAAAACATTGATTTAAATGTAAGAGATGTTCAAAATATTCGGCGCGAACGTCTAAAATAATTTTCTTTTTTTAATGTTAATTTTTGTAATGCATCTGAAAACACCCAATATTTCCGAAACAGTTGAAGATGGGTATGGAATATTGTACATGAATTATGTCCAGAATTTTCTGAAGAAAACTAATAATATACAGGGGGTTGTATCTGTAATAAGAAAGTTGGTATCGGTCACTGTCACATGACACACCCTATATAATATTTTTTATTTGGAAAAAAGGGCATCTAAAAATACAAATCGAGGTGTCCAAGCGTTTTCCCAACACGCTCCCATTCATTCGTTATCGAATTTATTCCATTTGGCTGTTCCACACTGTATTTGAAAAGTGAATCAGGGGTCACGTGATCTAAGCCCCGCCTCTAATGGTAAAAAATGTGTAGTACCATAAGACGCAATGCTGATTTTATCATTTCCTTCTAAATTTTTTCCATTTATCATGTAAGAATGTCTTTTGAATAGCACATTTATTTATACCGAGATCTATTTTATAAATCTATGGTTTCTTCAGTAAAACGTAAGAAGTTCCGAACCATTTCACTGGAAAGCAGTTTTCCAATGTTTTCATGAAACCAGGAGGCAAAAATAATGACAAAGAGCAGGAATTCATTTGATTCATTCCAACTAATCCACTACTAACAACCTCGTAGGTTTCTCTAGCAATTCCTTTTGTCTCCGAAGATGTATGTTCATTTTGTGCCCGACACACGAAACCATCTTCGTAATGATCTATAATCTTTCACGACAAAGACAACAGCCATCACTGCTAGCGAGAATGTTTTTGCTTTCATCTCCGTCCGAGAGAGTAGAAACTTCTGGCAAACGAAAAGATTTATGAAGAATGAGACGCGGTAACGAAGTAGGAAATAAGATCCGGTACCTACCTGCACGGATTTATGGACTTGTGCCAGATGTGGATGTGATTTTCTTTGTTTTTCGCGTTGTAACGAATTCATTAGATTCGTGAAGTTGGGATATTGCAGGAACTCCGCCATTTCTCTATGCCAGTTACAGTTATGGGAATAAATCTGCTACGTGAAGAGGTTCGAGTTTTCGTTGTGAATATTACATCAAATCGCACTCCTTTCAATTGGAAGGAATATTAAACAGTTCATCTCGAATATAAATGGCGTACCATTTATTGAATTCCTATTTCCCATAGTCAATAAACTCCAGAAGCTCACACCAATATAAACAGAAGAAGAAGAATATAACCAACAAACTGTACTGTAAGAATTATCGAATGAAGTACGATGAGGAATCACCCCCTCAAATGTTCTACACTCATTTAGTTACACCCTGTATAATACATTATTCATTTTAGACTATTTCAACTTCCTCTCATCTAGTCTCTCAAACTTTTCGTGAACAATGCAGTGGCGTACTCATTTCATCTCCACAAACCATCAATATTAAATGAGGTTTTTATGAAAATGGTGGTGAGAAGAAAGATGACGTAGTTCAGAGGAGTAGAAGATAATTGGTTATTAAACCAAGCACTGTTTTAAAAGCTGCTCCAAATAAATAAGAGATCCACTCCATATTTTATCTTACTTTAGCCAACACCTTGGATTTTGGAAATAATTGAAACATAAACGCTACCAAAGTTCCACTTTGTAACAACAGAAATACGAAACTTGAAGACATCTTCTGAGTAAAGTTCAAGAGAGTTTATCGTGAATTTTGCGAAAGAAATTGAGGGCAAATGTCACAGTGTTATTAACAACAAAATAATTTGTCTTTTCAGAAAACTTGGATGCGATAAGAATTTTGATAAGATTGTAACCAGAGAACTGTTTGTTTTTCGAAAGCACATTGAATAACATCATACCCCTTAAGCTTCATTCAATGTACTCTTTCCATGTTTTCATCATCATTTTCTTTAGTAATGGAACAGAATTGATTTTTTGAGATATATGTTTCTGTTTGGTGAAAATTATTGGACTAATTACAATAAAATTCTTGTGGTATGAAGATCATTGAAAGAAATATCAAACTATGCGAGAGAATATATGTCATGCCTTTTCAAAAAATACGTCATCATGACTTAACACTTTTTAGGGAGCAACCTATTCAATCAAATTTATTTTCCTGACATCTCAATTGAAAGCTGAGCAATGGAAGACGGGAGACGAGCTACAGGAGATTGCAGTAACCATAAATCTAACTTAAATTCTCTCTTTGAGAAACTGATGTAGGCACGTTTTGCCATCAACATTAGCACCAAAGAAATATTTCCAAATTACTCGGAACGTGCAGATCTATAGAACGATTTATGATCGACACACACCTTTGAAAGGTTTGCTATTACAAGAAGTCGTGATATTCATCGAAAACTCCTAGCAAAAGAAAACTCCCAACAGGTTCTGCTTTCGTTCTTCATTATTTTCACAGCAGCGGAAAAGCAGCAGGAGTTATAAGAAACGGTGACATTTCCTGTTGAGTGAAAATATGAAAGAATTCAGAACCGTAAAGACTTGGAAAAGTATTTTCTGCGTCATTTTCAATTCCAAACTGTTCAAACTGGTTCGTAAATATGAAATGATGTATTGGCGTGTAATGATGTGTTTGTATAAGTAGGAAAACTTTTACCACTTCGGTAAAAGCTGTGGTAGAAAATATCTAACCTCTTGATCAGAGCCGGCATTAGGGGGATAGCAACGCCTTCGATATAAACACATATTTCAATCCATATTCTACCTAATAATATTGAGAATTATAAATCTCTTTTCAAGAGAAAATTGAAATATTTCAATTGGACAAATGTGTTCATTCCATTTTAAATTTTTTTGACAATTCTTTTTTGTATTAGTGATATTTTATTTCTTCTGAGGGTTTGTGAGAATTAGTTGATTTCTATTACCTCCTTTTTATTTTTTACAAGTATCTGATATATGTCATACATTGTAAAATGTAGTCAGTTTTTATCTTTGTTTTTGTGACATTTTATCATATTGAGCACTTCATCGAGGTACCTGACACTTCATTGTTTTGATTCACTAAATATTTTAGCATTTTTGAACTCCAGTGTTTTCATATTTAGTTTATTACTTTTCAGATTTCGAAACTACTTGGGAAACAAAAACTATTACTCATTATTCAATAAAGGGACGAAAATCTTTGGGCTTAAAAATCTTTAATATTCTACCAAATAATATTGAGAAGTATAAATCTCTTTTCAAGAGAAAATTCAAAATATTTCCATTGAACAAAAGGGTCCATTTCATTTCTTGATTTTTGATATTTTTTTTTTTTGTATCAGTGATATTTTATTTATTTTGAATGATTGTTTCTATCACCTTCTTTTTGTTATTTACAAGTATCTGACGTATGTAATACATTGTGAAATGTCTCTTGGTGAATGAAGTTTATTGTTGTAATTATTATTATTATTGAATTAGATTTGAGAAAATCAAACGGAAATATATTTCATGTAAATATCCCTCTTTATTGAATCAGTAGAAAAAAAAACAGTTATTGAATACTTCTCGCGTTATCTGTATAAAAAACAATTGAAAAAGAATCTTTAGATATGATTCCATCTCCTACTGATTGCGTCAGATGCCTTTTCGAATATTCGAAAGAGGTTTTGAATAATATATCAGATACAGAATAATGAAATAAGCATTTCGTCGTTCGTTCGAATATTATCTTGAAGCGACGGTTTACTGAGATCTGAGTCTCATCTAGTGCTACCTCAGAAAAATAAAATGATCATACATGGTGTTTCTCACACGATCGCCTCACGAAAACAACGCAAGCAATGAATATAGACGATGATCCCTTAATTCTAACAAATTGATATCTTCCTTGGTTCACAAAACTAATCCTGCTGATCCATGGCTCAGTCTCCAACATGGCAGAAAGTTCGAATGCAGTTCGGATGAAATGAATTTATGCGAGGTAAACAAATCCTTCTGTGTCGAGCGGAGAATTTGACTGTGACGTATTTTATCCTCAATGCAAATAAATGGATCTTACTTCACTAAGCTGGATTTTATCAGCACTGAATTTGGTAAGAATTAAGTTTTGAAAATCGAGATTTTCATTTGGTACAGGAAGTTGAAAAGATATTTAGAGCGTTCTCGAATCATTCAACTTTTCACCTGAAGACGACTGTATAGATGTACTCAACCGAAACGTCGTGAAAATTAACGTATATGAGGTGAGTTTTTTATCTTGAGACAACTGAAGGAATCCACATTTTTTTATTCTTGGGAATTTGCATGAAATTATGGGTTTTATGATTTGACAGTAAGTATTTTGTCGTGAAAAATACATGATCCTGTACATACACGGAAAAATCTATGCAAATTACAAACTTATTTTGATCTCGCCCTGTATAATTAAAGTACATTTCACCAGCCGTGCGGCAGTGACCGTCGAAACCACAACCCTGGAAAATTATATGAGAGGGAAGGTTTTTAATGAAGACTCCACAACCATGAATAATGGGCCTTCATGCATATCTGCCATTTTCATTTTGAAATATACCCTTTTATACATCAGGGACAAAAACGGGTTTGAAGAACTGGAACTGAAGTTTCATTAATTTGGCAACACTCGGTGTCCTTGTCGGCTTATCATTGGGAAAAAGGGGATTTGAATGTCGAGAATAAACGATTATTGTTTTTTTTCCACAAAAAACTGTACTGGGAGTTACAGCGTTAAATCGTCCATTCTGTTCATTAACTCTGATGTTTCACTTCATGGTCACCAGAAAACTATAAACACTTCATCGTATTAGTGTCTAACACTTCATTGTCTCGACACACTTTATCGTATCTGGAGTTTCGCTCTCCAATATTTCATAATATGAACTGATTTGTAGTAGTTCTAGTACATTTCGTCGAATTTGATAATTCATCAAAAGATCTGACACTTCATTGTATTGATTCACTGAATACTTCAGCATTTATTGGACTTAATTGAAAAAAATAAATTTCTTTGTGTCAGTCAGTTTTCAATCTTTTTTTTTGTGACATTTCATCGTATTAAGCACTTCATCAAAGTATCTGACACTTCACTGTATTGATTCACTAAATATTTTAGCATTTTTTCGACATCATTATGAAAAATACCATTTCTTTATGGCAGTCAGTTTTTAATCTTTCTTTTGTGACATTTCATCGTATTGAGCACTTCATCGAAGTATCTGACACTTCATTGTATCAATTTACTAAATATTTTAACATTTTTTGGACTTCATTATGAAAAATACCATTTCTTTGTGACAGTTAGTTTTTAATCTTTCTTTTGTAACTTTTCATCATATTGAGCACTTCATCGAAGTATCTGACACTTCATTATATTGATTCACTAAATACTTTTGGGTTTTGGCATTTTTGGGTCATAAAAAACATCATAGCTTCGTGGCAGTCAGTTTCTGAGACATTTCATCGTATTCGGCATCGTATCTGACACCTCATTGTCTTGACACACTTCACTGTATTCGGAATCTGAATCTGCTATACTTTATCTTCGACATTTCGCAATACAAAACAATACTTGATATTTTCTACGTCTTCGACACTTCCATATCTCCGGTACTTCAACAACATCGTCCGCAGCACTTCATCGTCCATTATCCCGTATTATCACGCTCTGGAAATGGATTCCCTCTCACGGTTCGATAACAGAAAAGTGCGATTCCGGCAGCTTTGTTCGACAACCGTCCTACCCGCCGCTATTTTCGCATCATCAAAATTTCATTGCACCAGCTCAACAATCGGACGTCCTGGACGCTTTTACGTGTCCGATGGTTAAAACTTTGAGCCGTAAAAGATCCGACATAATAAAACCCCGACGACATCACCCTATAAACGTCCAATTTTTATTACGATGGTGCTTCTTGCTTTCTTTCGGCCAGTGGCGTACTTGAGATTTCAAGTTTGAACTGGATTTCATTTCACAAATTTGCAATTGTGCACTTATTTCATACAGTGATATTCATGAAGTGAATAACTGATGGAAAGATTATTTATTTGGAAATTATTGTCATCAACTCAGGCTCTAACTTATCCCGTATCAGATATACCGAGTGATTTTCAGTGCCTTCTAAAAAGAACAAATGCTTGATCGTTAATTATTTTCAAATTCATTCAAATCACATGATACTTACAAGAGCCAAATAATCTCACGAATTTGACTGAATAAATGCCTTGTACAAGACCGCCCTCTATGGGTACAAATCGATAAACTTTCCACATACATCAAGCTAATCTTATTCGAACTCACGGTTTTTTACGATCGTCCTAGAGGAGACAAATTTATGGGCTACTGATAATATTTTTTTATCCGCCGACTGGTCCAAAAGGAGGTTTCAATTCCCAGCTGGGACGTGGGATTGACCAAGGGGGGAAATTATTGAGCGGTCGTGCTATAGATTTCGACTCCGATGGAATTTTAGTTTTGTTCCAGACAAGTAAGTTCGTACATTTGGGAGTTTAGGGGGATCAATATTGAGGAATGGTAATAGTTTTTTGTTCTCCTTGCGACTTTTCGCAGTTTGAGTAGGTGTTCTTCATATCGGAGTCGGATGGTTGTGTACAGGGTGATTCACTCGATAGGTTGACAGAAAGATAATCATGTTTGATTTCTGGATCACTGTTTACTGGAGATTTTTACAGGACCACCTTTTTTTTTCGAAAAATTACCACTTTTCCGGTTTTCCCGGGAACGAAATATTATTATTTGAGTCAAATTATTTCATACTGAATTTTACAAATGAATGTTTTCAGAAAGGAATTCAAACATCTATTGTTTTATTGAATAGTCTTATCATTATTTATACTGTTCTTTTTTATTTCCAAATCATTATTCGATTTAAAACATACTCTGGATTGAAAAAAATAATCGATTTGTATCTATAAGTTTTTTTTTCAAAATAATAACAATGTATCTTTCTAAGCATTCGAGAAACTATATTTTCGTGAATCGAATAAACCGACTAACACATTTTTCGCCATTCACTTTCAATTAGTATTATCAAATCATGTACAGGGTGGTCAATATTTACAAATATTCTACTTTTCTTTTCACTGAGTTCACTGAATCAAGTATCAACTTGATGTTATTAAAAAGATATCTCTTGTGAAATCATGTGAAATTTGATTGTTTTCGGTCCATTGCACTTTCCTACTAGCAAATAAAAAAATTTTGCACTACTGGTGGAGAATTTTCGACCAAAAACAAAATAGTAACAATATCTATACTACACAATCTTTTAGATGACTAGCAAGTTTCAATTATATTTTTCTGTCAAAAATTTCAACTAAAGATGCTGGCAACCATTTTTATAGTAAGGAAAATTTTAATTTTAATATTGTCAATACCATCAGCATGGAGTTACTGTTGAAGTCATGCTGTAGTTGATTGAGTAACCATATGCAAGCTATATGTATGTATAATCAATCAACAAAGCTCCAATATTTAACCACTGGAGCATGTATCGAATGGATATTGCCCACAAAAGGAATACCTACAACTATTCCATAGTGAATAATGTTGTTTGTTCTGGACCTCGCATGAGTGAATTTCGAATCATTCAGATGAGAATAGTTTCCAAATTTAATTAAACTTTAGCAATTCCCTATACAAATTGATTTAGTGATGTAGGTTAGGTGATTTGATGGATTTATTGTCTGGTTAATCGGTGCAAAATGATCAGTTTCTTGAGTCCAGAGCATTGAACAGCCCCAGAAAATGACCACAAGAGAATTTTATGAGTTGTTCCTACTAAGAATTTTAATAATAGGCAATGGCTAACTCATGAATGTGACTGAAAAATCGATTAAATTAAGGGAGACTTCGTTCTTCGTTCTTGGAGTGCCATATTTAAGGAGTAAAGCTTTTCGAGTGCGGTTTTTTTCTTGCCTTTATTCATGATGTACAAAACGTCGAAAAATATAAAAAAAAAACAAAAATGGCGGCCGTTGCAGCTCTACGAAAATAAGTCCTCAAATCGTGGGAGATATTATCAATGTGTGACCCTTTGGCCATGGAATGACGGATAGGTTTTTCGTTTGGTACAAATTTCTGAAAATGGCAGTAATTTAAATAAAAATCGAATTTTCGCGTTTTTTTTCGCATAAAAAGATAAACAATGAATGTAAAAATAGTAGGCTGAGTAGGCTCTCCAAATTTCAGGTCGATATGTTAATTACAGTGGTCAGGAGAATGTCAGCCATTTTTAAAAACGTGTTTTCGAGAAAAACGCGTTCACAGTTTTGTTATGTGTGCAGAGGGCGCTGACGGTATCAACTTCAAACGCGTTTAAAATATAGAAAACGTTCGAAATCCGGGAAACGCTTCGACAGATTTATTTCTACTCACATATAGATTCAAAATCCGTGATAAAAAAAATATTGTTTGAAAATTTCAATGTCGAAGTCTCCCTGAATACAAAATCATAAATAATTCGATTCACTTCTCATGACCTATTCAGTACGACCCTGTGTGAAGTTTTGTTTTCTGTATTGTGTCCATAAATCACGTTTTATTAATGACATGGATAATGAAACACATTAATCATAATATTAATTACCATGAATTTGACAGCTATCACATGTCCATACTCGATTACGAACAATAATATCTATCACAGATTGCTACACATAAATTATAGTAAATAAACGGGGTTTTCGAGTTTTCAAACATCAAATTTTCCAAGATGACCAAGAAATTTGATCATACAGTACTTGGATATAATTTATCTTGTTAAAAGGGCTCTGTAATGGCTGTGACGTGGTATGATGGACTACACTTGCTTTCCTTGTTGCTCTCATACATTTCTGTCTATACTTCAGATGTATTTTTTCCGAAACTGTATACAGTATGCCCCGAAGAGACCACGTCAAATCGAGGGAGAATGTAGATCGAAGGATAACCCACCTGCTATGACAAAATTCCTATAATGAAAGTTTTACTGTTTTCAAGATTTTTTTTGAAAACAATGAATTTTTGCTCCTTTCAATAGTTTTGTCTTTACGGCTGGAACAATTTTACACCTTTTTGGTTAATTTTGTTCAACAGTAAAGACAAAACTAAAGGAGCAAAAATTCATTATTTTCCAAAAAAATATCTCGAAAACAGTAAATGGGAATTTTGTCACAGCAGGTGGGTTATCCTTTGACATGGTCTTTACGGTATGTAAATGATGTAAATGATGTATGTTGATGATTCTGTAATATTTCTCTTGGACCAATAACAAAAAAGGAGAGCGCATTACATAGTACGAAAGTTTCGAAGCCAACTCTTGAATAAGGCAATTACTTTTTCCTTTCAAACAGATTTTTCTTTTCGAGAAAATCCTTCAAAGTCGTATAAAACTTTTTATCCGTGACTATCGATCGCAAGAGCAGGGTTCTCTGAAGCGATAAAAGGACTACCTTCTTTTCTTCAATCTTTGCACATTGACCGATTGCCAGTCATCCCATTAAAGGAAAAACTTCCATTCGAGGAAATTCTAACCGATAAGCACGGATATACACAGGAAGAAATGTTTGGTGAATCTTTGAGTGGATTCATGTAAGCATCAATTCAAAATCGAAACTGGTAAGTTGAAATCATGCGATCTTTGATAGCAGACGAAATATAGTTTTCCTTAATTGCCTCAAGTTTCCGAGAATTGAGACTATTTCTAAGAATTCAAAATCTTCAAGATACGTCGACTTTGACAGGCCCTCCTTCAAAAAAAAATTACTAGAGTGTCTTAGCAAGGGGCATTAAAAGTTAGCACATTTAATCAGAATTCTGAAATGGTACAATACTTGTTAGTTTCATACAATAAAAAAACAGTAAAAAAATTAAAACCTCGAGTAACCCGATTTTTGCTATCTCAGTTAAAATTTTTTTGATTCGCACAAGCTCTAGGTAGGTTCTTAATTTCAAGGAAATATGATAAAATTTATAGGCTTTTCTTAAAATGCCCATAATTTTCAAACTGCATTGGATATATTTTTTTTTTTCAAATTTTTCTCGTGATGTTACGATCAATCCTGTCACCCCGTTTCGGCTTGACGTTGAGTTCTGGGACACCCTGTATATGTATTTTACATATTCTACTGGAAACGTTTTTTTATTAGCAATCCGTTTTTCTGGTGATTTTTATGGTTTCTACTGTCCAGATTGTATGCACTAGTCAAAAGAATTCACGTATTTGTTGGAAATTCTTCTCACAACTATCTGCAGTTTGTTTCGACCCAATTAATGTTAACTTCATGTTTATGTTCACAAGATGGAATAATCCCAATCCTCTTTTTTGTGGATGCTCAAATAAACTTTTTTCTTCGTGTAGACGAATAGGTCGGTGATATATCTCGTAGATGTCAGCTAGATCGAAAGGAGAGAATTTATACCTACGTTGCTCCTTTTAGGCATTGAACGCTGTTGGATAATCTGATCTAACGCCATTTTGGAACAAATCAGTTCTCGATTCAACGTATTATCGCTCCGATAGAAGCCGACCACAGCCGAACTATGACATTTGGCAGCGAATAATAATGAAAACATAACCTAATTGGAAGCAATTTTTGATATTGCTCTTCTGCTGATTATGATTCTAATGAAATTGCGAATACTGATGTTATACAAGATTAAAAATCGTAGAAAGAAATGTATGCTTGTCAATTGTCAGATACAGTTTGGATGTGTCAAAGGTGACATAATTTCCAACTAAGGTGAAACCACTCTTCAATTGTTTGTGGATCCAAAGTGTCGATGGGAATTTTATGGAACACATCCTAGACGGATACTTATCGAATCGTCGTGAGATGGCGACACAATCGTGTTCGGTAGCATTGCTTTCTTCCACGTCAGTCAGAACTGGCGGGAAATCCAAACTTCTCTAGTTCATCAACCTACTTTCGAATTTGTAGTCGTTTATTTTTTTCTGTGTGGTGTTTTTTAGTTAAAATGAAGTTTCGTATAGTTTGTGGACAAGCAGAAACCGTCTGTGGTCATCTTTATGGTAATTTGTTAGTTTTTGGAGTTACTTTTTCGTTACTCACATAGGACGAAACCGTTCGGAAACAATAGATTCTCGCATTGGGAAAACATTCACAAGTATATTGAAAACATCTACTATTCAATTTTCCGACTGTGTGTATATTCAGGAATCAATTGAAGATGATATTTTCACGAAAATTTGTCATTTTTCAATCTGACTGACAACTAAACTGACGAGCATTAGAAGTCGGGGTTGCCGCTTCTAAAATAAATAATTCACGTTTTCTGCGCAAAACAAATAGTACTTTGGAGGCACACACACTTTCAGAAGTGTTCATGAAGGTGAAGAAGTTTCGAGTGCTGGACATTATAATATCATGATGACAAGAAAATTGTTTTTGTAATGAATGAATTATGAATTTATAGTATTTGTTTCTTGTGATGATTTTTGGTGAGAAGTGCTAAATAAAATGGATAATATGAGATCTCGTTTCAAGTTTGTTGATACCTGAACAATACTATGCTCAATTGTGACCATTAATGTAAACAGAATTTCATCTATCTACTCACGATATTTATATCACCAGCTTGAGGAAAAGCATGGGAACTAATATTGAAAGTTTGATTTAACCGATTCAGAGTTCTACAATCTTTCAAATATTCAAATTCAGTATAAAATCAACAAAACCTAATACCAAACACAAGAACCATGTCCGCACGTCTAGTTATCTTCAGTGCCACCAGATGGCGTATCGCTTATGTTCATTTGCCAATCAACCTGAGAACTTCATATTGCTTGTCTTGACGACTATATTCCGAAACATCCCTCATCCCTTCCGGTGTGCCCCAAACGGCGGCACGCGACGTTCAATATTAGCGCGCCTGCTCTCGCTCACAACCCCCTTCACACCGCCATGGCCGCCGCCCCCCCTTCCCCAAAACGCCTCCAAGGTCACCTGCTGAGGAGAATCCGATCGCATGAGAATGCGGCGTTGTCGGATCGTACGCACGGATGATTTTTTGACAGGTGATTGCATTTATCTCTTCCATAAAATCCTCGTTCTTTTTCTGCTGAAAAATACACATGGCAACGTTGCATTTTCATGGTATATTCACCTGCCACCCCTTTGGTGCATGTGTCGTCTCCCCTTTAGCTGTCGCGACCCCCCCCCCCGGTTCATCGGTCGGGGGATCCCGCGTGACAATGACGGATTGGTTACGTTAGGATTTCCCTGGAAACATCGTGAAAAGCACTGGAATAGGTCGCGGGGTGGATAGGAGGGGAAGGGATGCCTCGAGGATAAGGTAATGGACTGGAATGTATCGCCACACTTTCACGAGATGGGCAAGTTTGGGTAGATGATGCTCGTTTAATTCCGTACATATTCTCTCGTACAATATATCGGCCCAAATGTTGGTTTTTTTCCTAGAGGGATGTTCTTAATGAAATCATACGTTCACTGTGAATTTCGTGAAGGTATTTTTCAAGAGGAATGCAAGGTAGTACTTCAAAGGTATCATTTCTACGTAAACATCGATCCTATGATGGCCCAGCATTGGCCCAGCGTTGGCCCAGCGTTGGCCCAGCGTTGGCCCAGCATTGGCCCAGCCTTGGATGCTGGAACATTGGTGAAATGCAGTTCTGACGTTTGGGTCGACATTTCCAGATAATGAATCATCGATTCATCTAATTTGAATCAACAAAATTTCCTCGACAGCTGAAACACTCTTCTGAGAAGGAAACTTTAGCAAATAATCTTGAAAGCAATACTCAGCGAGTAATACCTAGACTGGAACTGATACATACACTATACAGTATTCATAAAATCCATCCGACATCGAAATTCAAGAGCATTCCATTGTGCTACATACAGGATATACGTATACAGCTTGGCATATACACTCTGTTTATTCAGGTACATGTAGTTCATGTCACCATGAACTATTTACAGATGCGACGAAGCTTATTGTTTGAAGAGAGCTCCAATTTATGGTTAGCATTTGAAATGCATTGTACCTATCTAACATTGGGTATACGTAGGTAAACAATAAAAGCTTGTCGTCAGGAATGGCGGATGTGGTTTTCATCTAGAAATTCATATTGATTATATTCGCAGTGAAATGTCGATGGAAATTTCATAACTGAGATTTCAAATTCATTAGAGCTGATCAAATGAGGACACCCATGTGTCTATATAGCTCAGAGATGTTCAGGAAATATACTGGTCGACAATTCAACGTCGCCCCTTTTTGTGGTTTTATTCATAAAACAATGATTTCGATTATTTTGCTTTTCCTTCATCATACAGTGTGAGACAGCCAAATGGAATAAATTCGATAAGGATTAAATGAGAGCGTGTTGGGAAAAACGCTTGGACACGTCGATTCGTATTTTTAGAAGCGCATTTTTTTCAAAAAAAATAATTATATAGGGTGTGTCATGTGAGAGTGGCAGATATCAACTTTCTTACTTTGAATACAACCCCCTGTATATTATTAGTTTTTTGAATTCTTCAGAAAATTCTAGACATAATTCATGTACAATTTCCCATACCTAGCCTCAACTCTTTCGGAGTGTTTTTTGAGATATATTACAAAAATCAACATTAAAAAAAGAAAATTATTTTATTACACAAATAATGTGAAAAAACAATCTCTTGCATTGAAATTAATGTTATTTCGTTTTGTTTTACATTATTAGTGAAATAAAATAATTAGTGACATTTTGTGAAGATAAAATAGCAGAAATGATTACGTATGATCGAAATGAAAAACGAAAGAAACGAAGAAACGAAATGCAAATAACAAAATTGATTGAAAAAAATGTTGAAACAGTTCGCTATTTGTTAACAAAACTCCGAACACGCTCATACAAATCATTGACCCCCATTTTGTTATCATTATCTTCCATAATACACTAGACAGAATCAAAAAACACTATCAAAGAAGAAGTTTATAGACGTGTGAATGGAGTGGTGAGGTCAAAACAAATAATAAAACTCAAAATTACTACACAATCTGTTCGCAACAGGAGTTCTCTTCAAATATCTCGGAAAAGTGTTAAGAGAGAAGAAGGAAATTACAGGAGTTGATTGGATTCTTTCAATTAACGGATTTTTATTTTGAAAGAGAGAAAATTGACCAATACCAGTGGATCGAATTGGAACTCTTCATATTGAGTATTGAGTTTGATATTTCATTTAACTTTCTGAAAAATATATACAAGGGTACTTGGCTTTGGGATATTTGAAGTTAAAAATATGCGTCAATGTCGGAATTGTGGATGAAATGAACTGTCATCAGCAATTGACAACTTTATATTCTCAAAATCATCCACTTTTAGACAAGGGTAAGTTTTATCAAAAATTGCCTCATAAATTTGTGGTAGCATTTTATTCTATTATCTATTCCTCCCTCCTTCTATTTCTATATTTATCTATTCCTTCAAAAAACATCCTGTATACTATCTATCAAGGAAAGCCTTCAAAGTGAAAGTAAAAACAGTGTTTTTTCACAAAAAAAAACAATGGATGAAAGAGACGATACGTCAGATGTCAAAGATGCGACAGAATTAAATCACAAAAAAGGTGCGCCTTAATAGAAAACAAAATTGCCAATATTATTCATGTTATGCCACAATATAATGAATACATGTAAAGTATTACGGTTCGAAAAAGTCAAAAAATGTGTTCCAAACTATCGTACACTGGCAAAGTACCACACAGACCTCCATAAAAGCAGTCGAGTGGTGTTATATCTGGTCATCAAGGAGGCCAAACTAAAGGTTCATAGGCACCAACCTACTGCTGATAAAATTTGATTAATCATCATTTTCAATTCACAATGAACGTGAATTGTTCCCGAACGAATTCAGAAAACCTGAAAACTTTCACAATGCATACAATTCTTCGAGTGGAAACTTCATTGAACCTTCGATTGCAATTCGAAGTTTTTCCAATTACCAACTTGATTACGGTGAGAATTGAAACTTCAGCTACATCCAGGGACTATCAATAGAACTGTTAATCGACCGGTCTGGTGAAATAGGGTCGAATAAATATTATTTCAGGCATGGACGCCTTCCTGCGAGTATCGTTCCTTCCTCTCATGGAAGCGAAGTTGGTCGCCATTAATCAACGATGTACTTTTATCGAAAACTGCGATCGCTTCTCGAGTAACAAGAAACCGATGAGGAAAAGAAAGGACAACTCTGAGTGGGGACACTTGAGGGTCTCTCTAAATGATGTATCGTAGTGGGTCAAGCGGATAAAAGTTTTTACTTGTCACAAAGATTGACAGCAAGCAACTGGTATCTATGGAACTCCCATTTTCTTTATTGTTACCTGGGATATATGTATTGCGAAAAAATCACATTCTAAGCAGTAGCCAGTCTCTTTCATGTTAGGTGGGCACATAAAGGGCGCTACTAGAATCAATGCCATACGATTTTAGTTTTAGTTGTAACTATCAAAAGACGTGTGTAAATTTGACAGATGGCGTATTGATAGATTGTGAGTTATAGCATTTCGAGTGAAGCAACTTTTGTTAGATTTCTGCCATAACTTATACAAGGTGTTCCATAAATACATGCTAATATTTGAAGGAGTTATTATTTGATACACTTTAATAAAAAAAGCTTTCTATAAACGTATGTCCTAAAATTCTCAACTTTGGAGATACAGAGTGATATAGATTATTAAACAGTTGGTACTGCGGTATGAAGCAATTTTAATTTAATTATTTTAATCAAGAACAGAGCATCTTACAAGAAAAATATATTTTTTGGATTCTCATTCTCTTTGGAACGAATTTGATCTCTTAATTTGCTTTCAGTCGATGCACAAATATTTCCTCACCGCATCAGATTTTTGAGGAATAGATCCTGAAGTAAAACGATTTTTATATTTTTGAGCGAAAACCATGCGTCGGACAAAGAAAATTCATGAGATTGATTTTGCTCGATAATGAATGAGGATCTCTTGTAAGTAAGCAGTGGCGTAGTATTTTTTCTCCAAAAATATTAACTGTTATTAAACCTCAACATTTTTGAATTGGCATTTTCATTTCCTTTGACAATACGATGAAATCATGAAAATAAAAAGCTGCCATTGGATATATCTCACATTTTTCTATAGAATTTTTTGACAATCTAGAGTGGAAAGATCGAGAAAAAAACTCCAGATAATTATTTGAATGGAAGTCTATTATGTAGGAAAGATTGTCTCTATCACCTCAGTTTATCGTGAAACACCCTGTACATACATACACCTTCTCGCGAAAACAAAACACGAATACTTCTCAGATACTCAATCACTCACAAACAACCACGGAATTGCCTTTATTTTTCCCAATTTCAGCATGCATACAAAACTTGTCCTAATGGAATTGCTTTTCACAGGAAAAACAATTTATTTTGCTGAAATATCTATCACTCCTGGGATAACTTATACACGTTCCGGTAAAACATAACCTATTCCAATTTTCCGTTCAAATTTCACGGCGATTTCGCCGGAAATTCGAATATAATATAATGCCAAATTTATATAGCAGTATTTGTAGGATCAATATCGGATATGTATATGTATGATGAAGAACTGAATTTATTTCGAACAATTTCGCTATACATTGAAGTTTCATATTTTATGCATTGAGACTCTTTTTTGAAAAAATCCAAAAACACGTCGAATATAGATCGAATTTGCGATATAATACAGGGTGATTCATTGGGAAATGGGCATACGGTAAGGGTAGGTAGAGGTCGCCCCGAAATTTCGTCATACAGGGTGTTGTATTGAACTGACGAAGTTCCTTTAATTTTTTCAAGTCCGTACCTGGATTATTAGTTTCATTCATTCGGAATTCGGTAGCATACAAAATAATGAGTTTATGTTGTGAAAATGAATGGAATATACAATGCGCATCGTAAGTTATGAGCCATTGAAGAAATAGAAGAAATACATAAAACACTCTGTATCTCGCTTATACAGGGCGCTAGACCCATCATATGGACCATATCAGGACCAGCTAGGTGACCTCTACCTACCCTTACAGTATGCCATTTTCTAATGAATCACCCTGTATGTGCAAACTACATAACAATAAATTCATTCGTTTCAAGGTTGTGACTTTGAAGTATGAATAAAGAATTAGGAGGAAAAAAATGAACATACATGAATAACAATATATTCAGACAAATCATTTATCAAAATATATTAATTCTACTGAAATCTCAAACTAATAATTTCAATCTAACATAATAGGAATAACAATATGATTATGAGATTTATAAACACACTAACACACAATACAATCTCTCAAAGGTCTCTTGAATTGTTTCAAATCATCACAAATCAGAAGTTCAGTGGTTAAACTAGTTACTTTTCATTTTGCACTATTGGTATCGAAAGATAACCAAATCCATCAGAATTAAATAAACAGACTATAACTTCGTATCTCTCGAAATCAATCGAAAAGGACAATCTGTATAAGGACCGCGTTACTGCGAAACTGAAAATGTCAGGTTCCATCAAATAGAATATTAATAACAAAACAACCTCCCCAAATCATTAGACCCAATCAGAAACAGTCGAGTGACATCTTGACAAGACATCCTTGAACCGATCACGTGCCCTAATCCAAACCCAACAACAACTCGTGCAGAAAGATTTCCCAGGGAAGAGACAGGGGGGGAGCGTTCCCCAAGGACCCCCATGATTCCCTGGTCGACCAATCACACACGGGTTCGGTAAATACGGTCGTCATGGGACTGCCAAACGGGAATAGCGTTTTAAAAGCGAGCGATAACTGAAGATACGCATGGTATAATATGTTGAGAGCTTCGAAGAGGATCAGGTGGTTGAGGAATGAACTGGGGGGCTCTGAGATGGGGAATGATTCAATTTGTATGCCTTTCAAGCTGTGTTGTAGGTTAAATTTGCTCAGATGTTGGGCGCCCCTTTTTATTGCACATGGAATTCACGTCCAACTGCTTGTATTCTTTCATTATACCGCCAAAAGTTCGATTCGGCGTATCCACCATAATTTCAAGTCATTGTTTGGCTCAAGAACAATGTTGCAGCTTACTATTTCGTTTCGTTTTCTAATGTTATATGTTGAATGCGTTCCTGTTCTATTGCTCTTGGAATGGAAGCGTTGGATAAAGCTTGGGATATGATGACAATTCAATCTCAAACCGCTTTTCTGAATTCGGTCTGAATACCCGTCGCGTTCACCAAAAATTTGATTCTGTGTATCCGTCAAAATTTCAATTGACTGTTTCGTCCAAAAACAGTTTCATAGCTTTCTTTACCAGTGATGACCGTACTGATTTTGAATTTAATATTTTCAAAGCAAAAATTATACGCTACTTCTTTCTTTATCTTGAGGTGAAAATTACTTTTGGAATCATCATTCATCTATGAGCAAATTAGATCTCCAGATTTTAGGGAAGTCTTTCAAGAGCGCCCTGTATAGTTGAAGGTTTCAGGTGCATACTTGTTCTTACCCCAAGAATTGTAAAAGTTGTCTGATACTGAGAAAAAAATGGAGGCATGAGACCGTAAAAATCCCAAAACTAAAACCGTAATTCGTTGTAAAAATTCCACCACGTGGTTTTTATGCTTTTTCTTTTTATTACAAATCGAGCTGAGCGTGTTCAAAAAACCCCCATCAACCCATTCCCGACGAACGGGTGATGGAAAATTCGAGAAGATGCGGAAAGGATCGTGACCTGATTAACAGACTGGAAAAACGAAATGAAAAACCTCGACGGACCATTGTAAAACAACAAAACAACACACGATTTTGGCGAAACTCACTGTTTCTCCTGCGGAGTAATAAAAGTGAGAAACATATTACATTCATCTGTCATTTGCCACTGTTATAATAAGGCCATGATAATATGACAGTTGACATTCGAAAACTGACATAAGACAGTTGACGAGTTGACATATGGCAGCTGACATGTGACAGTTGACATATGACATTTGACGTATTACTGTTGACGTTGATAGAAAAACCAGATTGTTTTCTGATTTTCGACGATGAATTCCGTTTTCGCTGTCTCACCTTGTACACTGTCGTTTCGTAACTAGCTTTAGTGTTCCGGTCACAGGTCAAACCCGACAAAGTCACCAATAATAGGGATTATAATTGGATGCCTCTGTTGCGTGATGCCATCACGGTATGGACCGTAACGAACTATCAAAAGGTATCAGAGATAATTACTCGATTGTTATTTCTGCATCAGAGTTTATTGGCCGAGAGACAGGGTGGGGTTTAAGGGGATAAAGCTTGGAGGAGGCCACAAAAGGGGGATTAGTTAGGTCGATATGAATTTATGTATTAGGGTTACCTGGATTTTCTGCATTAAACATGAAATACTATGGAATACTATGGTTGAAATGATATTTTTGAAATGCGACGTTTTAAAGATATATCATAAAAAATACTTCATTATCGTCTGAAGGAGAATTCCCCATTATGGACAGAGAAAACCTTTTCGATAACAATCTCTCACGATTTTCGTACTTCATATGTCCATATTCAAACTCCTCTTCCTCTGATGCACGTCATCATGTCACCATGTCATCTGTCCAATCTCGTTTTTCATTAACCACATGGATAACATGCTCATCCCAGCATTTTAATAAAAATTTTATGACTTCACGGATGTTAATGTGAAATTTCACTTCCTGCAATTTCATCTTGACACGCGAATTATTGCCATATTAATATGGATGTCGTCGGACGAAAATGAAAATCATTAGTTGATGGAAAAACGCCAGGAAGAATGTTGGTTGTGGAAAAATCGATTCACGTCTAATCGTGACAATGGATGAAAGAACATGTTGACGCGAAATGTTGAAACAAAAAAATCATCTACAACTTTTTTGTGTTCTCATCCTTTACTGAAGAGAGAAGAAAAAACTGCTACTGAACAAACCACATAATGGAAAATGGCGGTTGAAGAATTTTTACACCTATCCAAATGTATTTTTGTGGCGTACAATATTTATATGCTTCGCCATATTTCTAAAGTGGTGACATCATTTATCAAATTGTTTTCGTCCATTGAGGTTAGGTTGTTTATTCACTTCACGATGTTTACATATTCGGAGTTGTGGTTGTGCAAAATGTGCACTATCAAATGTCCTTAGTATGATTAAATGCATAACAACAACATTTTAATTACACCAGTGAATTCACGTGAAATTAATATAGAGGTATCACCTCAAAATTCAGCTGGATATAGTATAAAAAAATAACCAAGTACTACTATTGTGAATAGCATCAATATACTAGGGAGAATGTCTTCGTTTTATTGGTAATATAATCTGGAATAATTGTGGAGATCACATGAATATATATCGAATTTGTACTCGTGAAATCAAGTACATTCTTCATATTTCAAAGCATGTGAATAATTCGGAATACAGGGTCGCTGATATGTATGGAAATACTAAAGTTTTTCAAAATCTATCACTAGAAGTCTGGAAGATATAGAGTGCTTTTTCTTTAATAGAACACCCTTTACATTGATCCATGTTTCGGATCTGTTTGAAATTCTGAACAAAATTATTATAAAACATGAATTTCTGAATTCAACTCTTTTCGAGATGTCACTTTCAAATTCATCAAAGAAAATGTTGGAGTATGTGTTTATGTTTACAATTCATTTATATTTTTTTTTGTAGAAAATGAAAAACGCATAATTATTCAAGGTTGATAAAAATGCATAACACGATGAGATACATTTCTTAATGAATGTTCAAGATATTTAAATCAAAATTCTATATCTCAAAAACAATTGGATTCAGGAAATAATGTGCCATATCAATTTTATTCAAAATTTCGAGCAGAATTAAAATATGGTATAATACAGGGTGATTCGCCTAACTGGTCCATTAGAGGTTTATGGATACCAACTTGAAATTTTGGTGGATGCTACTACTCAAAGTGTTCTATTCTCCTATAACATTTTCAATACGCTGTTACTTCCAGTTAAACCGGAAGTGATATCAACTTTGTTTTTTTTCAAATGGAACACCCTGTTTATTCTTACATTTTCGAATTATACGCAGAATTCTAGACCTGTTGCATTTAGAATTTTCTTCCTATCGTGATTTGTTTCCAAGACTGACTAAAATGTCCATATTATTTTCAATTTTCAAGATTCAAGGTTCAATCTCCGTATACACATTAATGAAAGAGTGTTCTATCAGGTATCTCTCAAAGTGATCCAAAATATTCAACAGGGTGTTTGATATTTCAGTTTACTTCTTGGAAACTTCAAATCTCAATGACTTCCTGATTTTCAATATAATGACTATGAAATTCTCACACTATACGACGCAAAATTTCATTTCCTATCGATTTGTATGAGCATACCACATGGCTAAAATGGATATTTACAGAGATATCAACAAAAATGTGAAAATACGCTCATTTTCACAAGTGTGCTTCGGGTGGTTCTAAATTTCATATTTGGGGGTGTTCTATTTAAGAAGAAGACGAAATATTCAGAGACCCTACAACTCTTGTATCTCAACATTTCTCGATATCTTCCTTTGGGAAATAATCGACCGTTTCCATAGATATCAGCGACCCTGTATAAAGCATTACATCACCTATAAATCACTACGTGAAAATTTCTAGTGCAGTGAATACGAAATTTTGGCGAATGCGCTTCACTACAACTGCATGATAAAATTGATCATTCCTTCACAGAAACAACGTTGAAGCTCCACTCCATGATTCACAACATAGCAATATATTTTTTAGGCTGGCAGGCATCAAACAGATAACGCTACAACGAGCAAAGGATTCCATTTGGTTCTCGGTCGAGTTCATTACTAGCTTTCTGCCAACTTAACGATTTTCATACAACGAGAAATTATCCGGCTCATCATGAATTCCGTGTGGTCGTAGAGATAGATACCCCTTTGTTGTTTATGCAGGGTGATAATGGGGTTGTAGAATTTGCACTTCGTTCATTTTCGAGGCGCAACGAGTTTGGGATGGAAACTTTTGTTTCGAAAAGATTGTTCCAACATGAAGCACTTGCTACAATTCATTCTTCATTATCAAGGCCATCGTCTTGAATCGTTGTTACAATCATAAATCTTGAGGAATCTTTGAGGTTATGTATCACATTCTCGAAACTGCAGACTGTAGTATGACAAGTGACTTTTCTTATCAAACCAAGATGGATTTGTCGAATGTACATACATCTCAGATACAAATGCCAATGAATGCCTCAAATCTTATTCTTCTGATAGGATGAAATTGAACAAGAGGGAACTGAACGTTTAGAATTTTAATGCATAAAAAATACGACAATATTCTCTTGCAAACTAAATCAAAATTCGTTATCGAACTAATAGAAATCCAGAATCCTTCCAAAATCACTATACATTTTGTATCTGAATGTTAACAATGTTTCAGGTAGAAATTCATAAAAATAATAACTACTCAATATACGACGAAATTGAGAGAAAAATTAAACGATAGATTGTCATTTTCTGATAGAAATTAAATCACAATTTACAAAAGAGCATTGGGGGGAATCCACACATAACCTCAATATCACTGTTACGTCTTTTGTATCATTGAAAAAGTAGCCAAAACACAAAAAATTGGACTTACCTGCCTGCCTGCCTAAATAATTAGTTGAATTTTTGGAAAATAAAAAGTTTCATCACGGCTTTAAAAAAATATATTTAATGTCTAGCAGGAGGAAATCCAATTACAAGACACTATGTTGCTATAATAATTGACATTTTCGTCTATTACATTTTTACATTACTACAATTAATATGGCTTGTATGTACTCTGACATCATAAAATTTTTTGTCGTGCTCCAAACATTGTTTTCATATATTTTTTGCATCAGTAACATACCTACAACCCCGAGAAATCAACTGTTTCAAAGAGGCTAAAAAGCTAACGAGAAGCGAAAATTAAGATCTAATTTTTCTGATTATCTAATATCAATCATTGGATGAAAATATCTCGTAGAGAAACATAACGAACTATCTGTTTTTTCTTCATATTATTCTATTATCTTCCGTCCACTTTACTAAGATAACAACTAAAGTGAGTGCCAAGTTGAGGTCTGTTCGGAATTGCTTCTCATCGAAGGTTTGTTTTTAGAACATCTTCCTTTGTAAACTTCGTGTGGGTATGTCGAGACAACTCATTTTCATCTCCATCTTTCTTTATACAAGGTGATTCATTTGAGAACAGCAGCGAGACATTTCCATTTGGAAAGTTTTTCGTGACAAAAAGATTGAGGACAGGAAAATGCCAATTTTAGTTAAAAGTAGACTGCAATGATCGGTATACTATTCGAAAGGGTTCCAAAATGCAATATTTTTAAATTATTCATCTATCCCGAGGTAGAAACGGTTTCACAGGGTCCCCACACTTTTTTACGATAACAATATTTTTCTCAATCAATCGTCTATATCATTTATTTCTATATCAATAATTATTTTGGCCATTTCAGTTCATCACTGAAGAGAATTTTTCAGTTATTCTCAACTATATCTATTAATTTTTTATTTTTTCGGTGACGGCTGAAGACTCCGGCTTCAAATTACGGAATATACTAACAGTGAAATACACCACTCGCTTTCAGTACAAAGAAAAGTTACAAACGAACATATATACATACATACAAGTGAAGCTTATATAAGCGTGTTAAATCATTAGCATTAAGTAATATAGGTTTAATAAAAGAGCCTAGAATTAATTTTCGTTAACCATTAAAAGGGGCAATGAAGAAATCAATCAGCTCTTGATGTGTTTTCAAAATTAAAGAGAAATAATCATTGTAGGATTCAATTCCTTTCAATTTTTTAAAAAGGAAGAAAGTTTTATCGTGTTTTCGAACCAGTAACTTCGCTTCAAGGATGAATAAACACAAAAACATGAAAACCCTGTTCTCTCAAGCTTCTTCGGATGAAAAACCGACCTTCCTAAACCCATAATATTTGTTCTCGAAGAAACCCACTAATGGTTTTCCACGGCCTCTCGAATGTCAGACATAAGAACCGACTTTTAGACGAGTCGCAACACAAAAAATCTGCCACCCATCTCGATCGCCCCCCTGGGGGATGCGATTTAATTTTCTATCCGTCGTGCTCTATCTCGTTTTCGCGAGAACGTGGAAAGTCTTCGTCGTCTGCTTGCGGAGAATAATGCGCTCTTTTTTTGGTGCTATCGAGAGCTAAAGACCCGCTTTTTCGTCGATAGATATCAAGCTAATTCGCGTATTAGAATCGGAGATGGGTCATTTTGTTTTGGGGATGAGATCGCGATGAAGTTAGTGAAGTCACTTGTCAAAAAATCGATGAAGCCTGTGATCCAACTGAACAGAATTAAACTTTACCTCCATTAAGCTAGCAGAATCACATTCGAATTTTTGAAATTTTCTTTGGCCATAATTTGAGGCTAATTTAAGGCTAATTTATTACCCTATTGCCGAATTTATTGCTCTTTGTTTTATAAGAAAAATCTTGGGTCTGCTAGCTTAACCGTTAAGCTAGCAAAACCACCTAAAAACATAAGATTTTAGCAAGATCTGATTATACTATGATATTATTTAAGGCTCTTTTAAGGCTCTTTTGAGGCTCTCATTCTAGCCCATCGCCGAATTTTTTGCTCTTCGTTTTTTTTTTAAATCCTGGGTTTTGCTAGTTTAACCGTCAAGCAGATACGAAAAAGTTTTTGGAAATTTTGAATAGGCCATAATTTGAGGCTTTTTTAAGGCTCTCATTTGAACCTACTATCGAATTTTTTGCTCCTCGTTTAGGGACAAAAATACGCGAGTTTCTTTTTGGGTATACAAATATCTATACGTGTATCAAACATCAATGTGAAAGTGAACGGAATAAATCATTGTCGGTGATAGGCTAGAATGAGAGCCTCAAAAGAGCCTTAAATTGTGGTATAATCAGGTCTTGCTAAAATCTTATGTTTTTAGGTGGTTTTGCTAGTTTAACTTCTTATAAAGAAAAGAGCAATAAATTCGGCAATAGGGTAATAAATAAGCCTTGAATTAGCCTCAAATTATTGCCACAGAAAATTTTGAAAATTCGAAAGTGGTTCTGCTAGATTATTGGAGGTTTAAACTTTGATTGTACTAAAACAAAATTGCACTCCCTCCACAATAAACCACAAAGTAATAAATTATCTATCGCCGAGTCAGGATATTTCAGATATGAATATGAATTTCCATCCAGGGACTATGCTCCAGGCCATAAATTGACCCAAATTCGGGGACCTACGTCACTGGTATCTATCCTGCCGTAACCGAATTAGTTTTTCGCCGAAATCTCAACAAGTAGGGTTGACAAGGGTTTCGGAAGTCGAAATTTGGGGAAGGGGGAGGTGGAGTTTCTTTCGGATTATCAAAGAGTAGATGCTGAGTGATCTCAGAAAAGTTGGAAAGAAATTAACAACCACAACTTTGGATTGCTGAAGAAGCCACAGATCACACTCAGTATTATGTGGATTAATTACTAATATTAAATTAAATCAATCAGGAAAAATATTGTTATTGTGAAAAAGTGTTTTATAGAAACTGATTTTACAATAACAATATTTTTTTTAAATTAATGTAATTCTATATTGATGATTATTTTCACCTTTTCAGTTCATCATCAAAGCATGTTTCTTAGTTTTTACAAACTATATTAATTTTTCCTTTTCAAGTTCAATTTTTTCAACGATGAAAAACACTAAAAAACAATTCGTATGTGAACAACGGATCGTATGGACACTACTATGTGGTAGATTTATTTAACCTTTGTCAAGTAAACGCATGACGTAACGTTTTAAATTACGGTAATTAGTCGATTCAACCTGGATGATTGAGAGGAATCTGTAACTATTGTCATTGAAAGGCACTTGTGATGGAAAACTTTTCAGTTCGTTCAAAAGATGACGCTACTCGCGGTCAGTCCAATGGAGAGTTACATACATACGACTCAAGCTAATATGAAGCATGTAAAAATAGCACTCGAAAGCATAAAAAAGTAAGGATCAGTGTTGCCAATAATAGTTTCTCTCTATCGAATAGGTAGTGTTTCAGTCTATTTATTCAAGAAATATAGCTATAGGGCGTTATTCTTTTGATTACTGAGGAACGAATTTTGCGAGTCATCCTTCCTATGTATCATTGCCAACGAAATTATACATTCTAGATGCAGAAAATGATCAAATGACACTTTAAAATATGGAGTTTGCATTTGTTTTACAACTGTTTCGATTATGTCATCACCTGAAATGATCGTACATTAAAAAGTGATGATTCCAAGCTTTATTCGAATGCGAACTGTTTTATACAACAACGAATAATATTCTATAGATACCTGTTTTCCATCGTCATAACTCACAGATATGTTTCATAACATTAAATACCTAGTTGAGAACCAAACATTGTGTCATTGAGATAATAATATTGCTCATTGTAGTTAGGTTTGAACAAAACAAGAAAGTTATCAGTGTTGAAGCAACCAACTACAGTTGAAAGAAATTTTTGAGTGTTTGCCTGACCAACAAGTCATTTTTTTTTGTTTGAATCGCTTGGCTAACCGTGATATTAGTACGTTATTATCATTGATTTCTAGAAAATAAAATGAAAAGTTAACGATAACATTTGGTTCATCTTGAATATTGAATTAAGTTTCGGGAAGATGAATACAAATTTATGAAAACATGGAACAATAAGCAAAAAATTTAATGTTTTCAGTTGTTAAATGCCCACCAAGGGAGTCAATGAAAACGATTACATGAAAAGAGAATTGCCAATGAAAAAAAACCCTGAAATTTCTCAATTTGTGGCAATGTCGATAGATATCACTGGATTCTTTATCTGGAATAATTCATGGATATCTATATTTTCGATCAATAAACAAATGATTATTTTCGTTGATAAACCAGTTTTTGAACGACGAAAAAATACGGGGTATGAAAAATTCAATGTTCTCTGTAACTTGGTTAATTCAATTTTTATGGGGTGTGGTAAGCAGTTCTTTGTTGACTCATATATGTACATAGATATAAACTAGGTAATGGAAATATTGAATTTAGCCATTTTGGACAATTCATACCATACAGGTAAGGATATAAAGCTTTTTAACACACTATTTTTCCTGACGTCGTAGCTATCATAAAAATCGTATCAAGTGGAAACAAGAATTATAAATCCTCCTGGTACTCACAATCTTGTATCGACAAATCAAAATAATGTTTCACTAAATACATATACAAAGCAGCAAATTTGGAAAAGAAATATAGGTATATGGTATTGTATCACAGGTCCGTTTCGTTATTTAATTTTTGTTTTAAAAGACTCAAAAATGCACTCGAGATACGCCACTGCGTGAGAAAATATCGCTCCACATTATAACCAACAACACAACAGAGATATATTCACAGATAGTCCATAATATTACCCATACAAAAATACATTTAATATTGATTTATAACATCGCCTGTAGGTTCTTGAGTCATTACCAATTTTATCTTTTATGTACATTGTTCATATATATGTATAGCTACTCATCTAATGAAAAAGATAAAACGCAGAAAAACGCATAGGAATAATTTGAATAAAACTAAACTAACCCTTTTAACTTGGAAGTGTTCTGCCCTCAGTGTCTCCTGAATTTCCTGATCGGGCCTCGCAGGTTGAGCAACAGAGTTGCGAAAATTGTCCAAAACGTTTTTAAAAGTGAACTTCTTCATAACTTCGCGTCTATCGTCTTTATCCCGTCTCATCGCACCATAATCTGTTTGGAAAATCCAAAATCAAAACCGGATTCAAAACTATTTCGTATCGCCAGCGAAATTACACCATTCTGCAGCAAAAATATCGACTGGAATGGAGCCACACGGGCGAAATATCTACGAATACGTCGCGTGTACACAATGCGCTTCCCGGAGTTTCAGCGAAAATCCGGAGCCGAGGCGTCGCGGCCCTAGCGAAGCGTCTATCTCGTTCTGGTCTCACCAACTCATTGCGTTTTCGCAAAAATACGATAGGGTCGGATATCTGTGATGATTTCGCGAAAACCCCAATGCTGCGCCAAAAGACCTTCACACAACGCGCAAGACTAATATTTTGCACCGATACAATTTTTGTCACAATTTATAAAATGTACCGAATATCGAAAAATTATTCTACAAAAACAAAAGCAAGTTCACTGCTGCTATTTTTCCTGTTGTCACTGAATTGACAGGTTGATAATGTCATAGGAACTAATGAGTACACCACATGTTGCTCGAGCTGACATACATAAATGCCGATCTCTTTTCGTCGTGTTGAATAAAAAGAGAAAGCCTGATAATCAGATGATACGCGACCTGTTAGCTGAAAAACGTTTTTTAATCAGTGACCCCCAGCACAGCTGATTTTACGAAAATGTAGGTCAAAGAGTCAAAAGTCCAAAACACTTCAAAAGTAGTTAGGTTAAGTTTATTATTTCACGTAGTTCTTGATCAAAATAGCGCAGACATGATTCTGAAAGTGATAATCAAAAACTGTTGTGTTGTCTACCACCAGAGAAAACAGGAATTCTGCAAATTGAGGTTAGAAAGGCGGCTAATTCAAATAATCATCTTGCGGTCGCTTGTCATTTGTTCAATACTTTCAAATACGCATTATATTCATATTCTATATACACTACAGAAAATACATTCCATCAACTTTTGTATCGTAGAAAATATGGTACTCTATTCACCGGAGCGCTGGCTTTATTCTCATCCAAACAAACCATCGACACAAGCGAATTCATGGCCCTACCGATAACCTCTCTAGAACAGCTCTCTTCCAACTCTAAAGACATGAAATCCAGAATGGAACTGATGATCCTCAAAGTACAAAAAGAGTTTTGCACGGCACTAGAAGCAGAAGAGGACTGCAACAAATTCCTAGTTGACCGTTGGGAGCGCAAAGAAGGTGGAGGCGGCATAACCTGTGTGATGCAAGATGGAAAAGTTTTCGAGAAAGCAGGCGTGAACATTTCTGTTGTTTCCGGTATTTTACCCTCTGCTGCTGTAGCTCAGATGCGTTCCAGAGGCAAGAAGCTGAACGAGGGAAAGCTACCGTTCTTTGCTGCAGGTAGGAGGGTTGAAATATTTTTACCTGCCGTACACATTGAGAATTCCCTCAGGTATTAGCGCTGTTATCCACCCGGTGAACCCCATGGTGCCAACTATCCATTTCAATTACCGATATTTCGAGATCCAAAATGGGGAGGATACTCAGTGGTGGTTTGGGGGTGGGACTGATCTGACTCCTTATTATCTAAATACGGCCGACGCGGTCCATTTCCACGAGACTCTTAAGAATGCTTGCGACAAGCATAACAAGAGCTACTATGGGAAATTCAAGAAGTGGTGTGATGATTATTTCAATATTCCTCATAGAGGGGAGAGAAGAGGCATCGGGGGGATATTTTTTGATGATTTGGATACGCCAAGCCAGGAGGAGTGTTTCCAGTTTGTCACTGAATGCGCCAATGCAGTTATTCCTTCATATATTCCCCTAGGTCAGTTTGAGCACAGCTATGATTAGTTTCATAGTTGAATTTTAAGATAAGGGACCATCCCAAGACGTTTTTTTTTTCGCTTAATTACAGTTCAAAGGCACAAAACCGCCAAATATACCACAGTCGAAAGAGAATGGCAACTTTTGAGGAGAGGCAGATACGTAGAATTCAATTTGATTTACGACAGAGGCACAAAATTTGGTTTGTACACCCCCGGGGCTAGATACGAAAGTATTCTGATGTCACTACCGTTACACGCGGTGAGTTTTTCAAATACGCACCGCTCAGATTGTTAGAGAGAAGTTAATTTTTTTCAGAGATGGGAATACATGAATCAGCCTAAAGATAATACACCGGAAGAAGAATTATTGGCGGTGCTTAGAAATCCTAAAGACTGGGTAGATTGTTCCTGTGATGATGAAAATAAAACATAAGTTGTATTTTGTTTTCATTTATTAACATTTAAATATATATTTTCATTACTTCTGCTTCAACAACATCAAGGCAAGTTCCTCTGCTTCGTTTACAGAAAGCGAGGAACTGACTTGTTCTATTTTTTGTTTCTTCCTCTTCAACTTTGTGGGTATCAAATCCTCTCCCTTCCTTTTTGAGCTCCTGAAAACAAATCATCAGTCACGACTAACTCCCTAAAATATTCTCTATTATGGAACATTATGAATCAAAAATACATACTTGGTTTTAACTTTGACAGGTTTCTTCTGCGGTTGTTCCTCTTCTTCACTTTCAGACCTCGCGAATTCCTCATCAAGCTCTTCTAATTCCTCCTTGCTTTTCTCCCCATATACCTTATCGGGATCGGGCAACCAAGACATGTCAGGAGCTTCATCAGAATCATCACTCTCTCCAAAATCATCTTTAACTTCCTCTTCATCTTGTCGTTCTTTCATCTTCTGCTCCTTCAACTTGCGCTTCTGTTCTTTGTGCTTTGCTTTAACTTTCTCCTTGAACAGTTGCTTGTCAAATCTGCAAAAGTAACATTGAAAAATCGAAAAAATCCATTTGGGGAAGCAAATTTTGCGAATAATTAATAGTTTGTTAGATTTACATCACTAAAAACTAAGAAATAATTTCAATTACTTGTCTTCTTCCTTGAGCACCATTCTGGCCTTCTCGATATCAATCCCGCCTTCCTCTTCATTCTCATATTGAAGAGCCAACTCGGACTTCTTCTCCTTGTTGCTTCGCATGGCTTGTCCTTCGTCATCAAAGACGACTTTTTTGTTGGGCACAATTTTCTTTTTCAATATCTTCTTAGCCGCCGCAGCTTTGGATATCGGCTTCTTGCCTTTGTTCCTACCCAAATCCAAGTCGGCTATCTCTTTTTCCGTTGGCAGTTCGATGTCGTGGTCTTTCCTCTTCACCCGAAAGATGTCGTCGTTGTCGCTGTCATCAGCCGGTACTTGGAAGGGTACTTTTGGCTCTGGTGACTCCTCTTCACTCTCATCGCTGTTCTCAGAAACATTTTTGGTTTCTTCTCCTTCTTCTTCGTCGCTGTCCTCAAAGTATTTTTTATTGTTTTGTTTGATTTTGGGAGGTTTATTGGTTTTGTCGTTGAGTCTTTGCAAGAACCTTATTCTTGGGGGAATCGCTAGACCCAATGATGCGGCATAAGCGTCAGTGTTCAAGGAATAAACATCAAAAACTTCCTTGTCTTTCATCAAAAACACAGCTTTGGCGTAAGACACGAAAGCTCGTTGCGCGGAATCCTTAAGTGCAGGGTCTTTGGCCAAGTACGCCTCCATTTTTCGCACAGGGTTATTCAGTCGGTTAGGATTAATCCTGCAAACAAAACATTAACACTGCCTCAACTTACTTTCACGCAATAAAACTCACTCGATCCTTTGGATGGGTATCTTCTTCTCCGTCAATTTCTCCACCATTTTCATCTCACTTGGCAATAGCAGCAACAAACTTTCGCCGCCCCTGTGGTACCTGGCAGTCCTACCAACTCTGTGGATGTAAGTGGCTGGATCTTCTGGGCAATCTGCTTGCACCACCCAGTGCACTTCCGGAAAGTCGAGGCCTCTAGCTGCCAGGTCGGTAGCGAAAAGAATAGCGGATTGTTTTCTACAAAAGTTTTCATAGATATCCATCCTACGAAGTTGGTGAAGGGTGCCGTAAAGGGACATCAGACTTGTTCCGGGGCGCAATCTGAAAATTAGTAATGCTCAGTACATAGTTCTAAGTATAGTTCAACTAATTCAGATTCTAAAATGTACAGTAATTGATATTATTTGATTTGATATTAGGAAAAGTGCCATCTGTACAAAAGAATCATAATATTATAAAGTGGTTTTCTTTACTTATTTCCATTTATCTCAAAGTCTGCTTCTTCTATTTAATCAAAATATGTCATTGTACATTATATTTCAAATATATTTGGATTTACTCACTTGCAAAATATCTCATACATATATTTGACTTGTTTACAACTAGAGAAAAATATGATAATTTTCTTATTTGGATGATCCTTGATGAAGCTCCAGAGAATTGAAACTTTATCTTCCAATTCACATGTAACATAACTTTGTGATAGTTCTTTTGGAGTACTGAACTCTGAATGTTCATGAACACTAACATAAGAAGGGTCCTTTAAACTTAGCCTAGCCAGATCTTTCACAGATTTAGTTTGCGTAGCAGAGAATAACAAAGTTTGTCTTTTGGGAGGCAAGTTAGCAATCACAGCATTCATTGTTTGTTGGAAACCCATATCTAGGCACCTATCAGCCTCATCCAATACTAATATTTGCATATTAACACAGTCGAATAAAGGATTTTCATCCATGTGTTGCAGAATCCTGCCAGGAGTACAAATGACTATATTACATTGATCCATACGATTCCTCTCAAATTTCAAGTCTTTGCCACCAATAATCAACCCAGCTGAAAAATCATGGTGCTCTCCAACTCTACGCAAAGCCTCAAAAATTTGATATGCCAATTCTCTTGTGGGAGTAATAACAAGAGCTCCCAAGCCATCAAATCTTGTCCATTGCTTGACAAAAAGCTTTTCTAATATTGGTATGAGGAAAGCCAATGTTTTGCCAGAGCCTGTCTGTGCAGCACCCAGAATGTCTTTGCCTTGAAGAGCCAAACCAATGGTTTCTTTTTGGATTTCAGTTGGTTTATGGTAGCCACATTCACGTAAACCCTTCAAAGTTTTTGCTGAAAGAGGAAAGTCAGTGAACTTTGTCACTTGACTAGAGTCAATCTAAAAGAAACACAAGTTGTAGAATGTTATATAGTATATGTTTCAGACGAACTTACTGTATCATATTTTTCCTGAAGTTGCTCTATCAACACTATTTCCGTGTCTTTCTTTTTATCCTTCTTCGTGAATACATGAACTTTCTTCTTGTTTTTCTTTTTTGGTTCCGACATCGTTTCCGTATTATTTTTCGACTTTTCAATCATACTGCACAACCAACACTTACACCACAGACTAACACATTATCAAACAAAACTAACATGTGTGAAAAGTAAGGTTATATTCAGAAATATGACATTTCTTCTGTCTTAATCATCCGTACTGTGTTGAGATTTCTGATTGGTCTCTGGAAAATATCCATAGAAATGTAATTCTGTATTTATATTGAAATGTCACAATCGAGCATTTGTATTTGTGTGGTATTTGTCAATTTCCATTTAAATACAAAACTTATTGTGATTGAAACTGGTGCAAAACTGATGCATTAAATTCCAAATTATGGCTGATTACAAAGTGATAACTTCAGATTTCTTGCATCTCCAAATATCTACATCGAAAGATGATATATCCTTTAATGAAAAGCGATTCCCTAAAGATTTGCTAATATCAGACTTGAAGGTAGGTAGTTGTGATTAATCAACACCTACTTATCATCGATTCTCTTCATATCAGGTTAAATTGGAGATGATCACTGGAGGCAGCTGTAGTACCATGAGAATACAGGCATTCAATAAAAATGACAAGTTTATTTGTGATTTAAATACAGATGAAACCCTTTTGGGATCTTATCCTCTAGAGGATGGAATGAGATTACATGTTATTGATAATTTCCAACTGAGGAGTGAGATTGACTTAGCCAATGTACCAAAATATGAAATAACTGATGATGAATACAGTAAAAAAACAGATTCTGTTAGGTCTTTCTTGCAAAAAAACAAATTGGGTGAGTTGTTGGGACTTGTTAGTAATTTTAGCACTTTCATAAGACAAATTTGAATTTCCTGTCAATTTCTATGAAAATATAAATGGAAGATGTGAATTCTAGTCTAATTTGAAGGCTTACCTGTGTATAATTGACTCCACTTTGAGGTACACAACCTTTCACTTCAACACATTAAACTAATTGTTGTTAAACATTTTTTGGTTATCTTTACAGGTAAATATAATGAGCAAACTTTGCAGAAAAAAGAAATGCAAGAGGCTGAAGAAAAAAAGTTGGCAGAAGAAACAGTTATAGGATCAAGATGTAAAGTTACCATTCCAAATGCCCCTCATAGATTAGGAAAAGTTATGTATTCTGGTGAAGTAAAAGGCCTCTCTGGATATTGGATAGGAGTCAAATATGATGAACCCCTTGGTAAAAATAATGGGACGTAAGTTTGAATAAGGAAATATGAAGTCCATACATCATTAAATACTTTTCTTGTAGGTGCAATGGTGTGAAATATTTTGAATGTCCTGATAAATATGGAGCTTTTGTGAAGCCACTATATGTTACCTGTGGTGAATTTCCTGAAGAAGATTATGATTTTAATGAAGAAATTTGAAATTATACACATGAGCTTTAATCAAACATTATGTTATAAAATATCTGGATGAATAAAACAGTTTTATATGCAATAATTAGTTGACTTTGTTCTGCTGAAACATTTGAAAATAATCCTGCATAAATTCTAGTTCAAATGCAATTGGGAAATTCAATGTTTTGTAATAAAGTTGGTCCATTTCCTCCACCTAATTCGATTTTATGTCATCATAAAATCTGTTTATATATCAGAATGCAGGACGTAAATTTGTTCTTTCTACCAGTTAGTGTTCAGTTGAAGAGATGATCCTATTTGTTATAATTCTATTTCAACTTCCTTCTCTCCAAACATTCCATCTACCAAGAGGTAATTTTTCATGATAGTTTTTTCCTTGAAATTCGATCACTTTGAATTGTAGAATTTCAGTCCGATGTAAACGACACTGCTGAAGAAATTCAACATGCGATTTGTAAAATTTCTACTAAAGAATTAGAGGCATCTGCAAATGCCACAATAACAAGACAACTTAGAGGAGTATGTACTGCACGTAAGTATTATCATTTAATTGTCCAAAACTCATCAACACCTCAAAAAAGCATTACAAAGATGTTACGTAGAATTCGATGGTTATTATTTCAAGATGATTTGGATCAAAAACTGCATGAATTAGAAATAAAAATTTTGGAAGAAATAGATAGCCTAAAGCAAATCCTACAACCAAGAAGACTGGAGACCCAAGAAACAAAGTTGAAGAGTTCATATTCCGGTGACGTTTTGGTCCCGAAATATTCATCATCAGAACGACCACCGACTCTTTCCTTAAATAGAAATGACGAGATCGCTTTGTATAACGACACCTTAAACGATTCCAATGAAGGAAGTGTGTATTTTTATTACTGGAATATCCCAAACGTTAGGGAACTTCTCAAGAAAGAGGAAATGTATATTTCCAGTCCAGACTTTTATATTCTAGGTAAGTTGAGATAGATATTGGAAATTTACACAAAATATTGGATACAAAATTACAAGATAAACGAGTAAAAATTGGAGATATATAATCGTGATTTTAGGACACAGTCTCCGTTTGCAATTTTACCCTAACCACTTGGAAAAATATTATTTTGGCATACAATTGCGTCCTGCAAGTAAAGGATTCCTGAAAAAGCACAAGATAATTTTGTTGAATGGTATCAACAAACGTTTGGACTTGGATTCTGGGATTTTATATGGTCTAAGAATGGAAGATAGTATATTCAGAATTTCTCAAAATATTATTAGTAGAAGAGGTCTCATAGACAACAACTCGTTGACTATCAAGCTAGAAGTGTATTTAAATTTATGAATTTCATTTTGAAGATTACTCTGGTTCCTAACCACACAGTAAAATTGCCAACGATTCCTTGTTCAAATTTTTTCCTGTCACTTTACCACTGAATTCCTGCTAGTCGCTCCAGACACTTGACATTTGACGCATAGGGTTTTAAATAATCATGTTATAAATTTCAATTTATATTTACGAATTAATTGTCTAAGAGAACTGCTCTCTAATCTAATATTGTTTCGTTTTCAATAATACTTGCATTTCATTTCGGTTGAGACAGTCAGCTTTCTCAGTTGTCGTTAGATAAGTTTATTCGTTCAGAAATTACAGAGTGGTATTGATGATTCAAACTCTTATTTTTGAAACACACCTATAATTAGACAATAGTCAAAGAAATAAAATGAGCAAAAAGCGTGAAATCCATTATTGACCAACAAAATTTGATTGAAATATTTCAAAGGAGCTGCAATATTAATGATCAAATTATATGACATACGTTATATAATTCTTAGATATAAAAGTATTTGAAACATGTTTTTTTTTAAATATCTCATCTTTTATGAATGAAATAACATTTAAAATATGTTAAGGTCCCCTTGAGTGTCACAAAAGTAAATAAAAAAATATAACAACTGAGAAATTAGTCTGTTTCATCCAGTGCATTGCACAATCAGGTAATGAAACGTCCAAAATTAAAACCTAGATCATCACAGCTTACACTTATTGCCTTTCCTAGTGATATTTATGTACGGTTGTACCAGTGGATACATCTCGTGGCTAGTTTTGAAAACTGTAACGTCGTTGATGACAGAACCCAGGTCTTCGGCTGTCGAAAGCTCAGTCGAGTTCGTTCCTGCACCGCCTTCAGCCATGGAAATAATTTGAACTGTTAGCTTCTTTCTTCTAGCACCGTCCTTTCTGAATAACTCCTGTTGAAAGAAAAGATTATTTAAACTATCTATAACAGCGTCAATCATAAATACTGGAGGTAAAAATGAATTCAAGTACCAACAAAAATTTTCATCATTTTAGTCGGTCTATAATTGCAACTTTACCTTGAAACGAAATAATAATATATTAGTTTAAATTCTCACATTAACATTGATTTGCATGAATTCACTTTTAGCCTTCATATTAAATATACTCATCAATAACAATCTGATTTTTATTATGAGATAAAAATTGCCTTCTCAGTATTGTTTTCATGACTCACATTATAAAATTCGATCATGTCGTTTTTCGTTAGGGTTCTCAAATAGGTCACCTCGTCGTTGACTCTATTAAAATGGTACTGCTGGGCAGTTATTTCCTGCCAGAACCTGTTAGTTAGGGAACGCATTTGTTTGGGTTTTTCGAGTCTGTGGGCGGCTAAAGCTTCTCGATGCTTCAGAAACTCTTCTTCAGTCATATTTTTCAAATAGTCCTTGAAAAACAATGAAATTATTGGGAAGTTTGAAAATTTTACGATGAATAATTTGCAAACATGATGTGTTCTAATAAAAAATTACAACAGAGTTATTATTGGGTGTGAAATTCAACAAAAATTACTTACCACCATACTATTTAAGAATGATTCAATCCTGGAATCCAAAAATTGCGGATGTCTCTCAGATTGGATGATAATCCGTAATCCCTGTATTCCATTTGATCTTTTGATTCCAGTAAATACGATATAACCCAATTGTTCCTGTAATTGGTCTTCATTTAAAACAAATTCCAATTTCCAGTTGCAAAATTGATAATGTGAATGAAAATAAAACAATCAAATTGACAGTTCCATATAAATAATTGTGTATGTATATACCTTCGTACGTAATACATTGAAAGAAGGTTCTTGAATAATTTGAACGAACAATTCCAATTTCATGTTCTCCTCTTTCGACTGAAGCCCCACTTGGTAGTAACTTTCGATGCAAGACGACTTGTGTAGTTTATTTTGCACCTGAAATTGAATCGAATTCAGAAATAAAATGAGTCACAAGCGCTAGAAACGATTCAACAAACCTCGTAGGTATAAAAACAACCATCCTCCAATTTCAACTCTCTACTGATGAGCAACTGTTTCGGCAGCAGAGGCAGTACCATCCTGGCACCTGTCAAACTGTCCTCCACTACGCGCACCAATTCCAAGGCCTTTTCTTTGTTCACGTTGCCGTGAACGAGGCTCTCGACGTGCAAGTTCGATAAGACTTGAGGAATGAACGACTCCAACCTCTCAACTGTCAGTTCTACAAGATATATTAATTTCACACAAATTTTCTATGCACTGTATCCCAAATATTTTTTATTTCAATCTCATACGTTCAGTTGCAGCTAACAGTTCACATTTAGTCCAAGACTGCTCAGCTAGTAGAGTTGTCAAGTGGTACATTGCATGCTGATAGGGCTGCTCAGCCTCGAAGTTCTTCAGGCCCCTAACATACTGAAAAAAAACCTCATTGACTGAAACATACCACATCGATTACCTCGAAGCTCACGTTCTCTTTAATGGCAGCGAATCTTTTGGGGTCCACTTGGAAATTGACCAGTTTCTGCATGATTCTTTGCAACAAAATGTGTTGTTTGTTGTTGTATCCACCAATGGCGAGCTGAAAATTGAAATTTCAACGATAGCAGATGATTTAGCGTGGTGTTATTGATGTACTGACCACTAAACCGTATTTTGAATGAACAATATCCCATCGTAGACCTGCTAATTCAGCTGCATAAGCGTATTCATTGAGAGCATCTTTCAGCAGCTGTACCAACATCAGAGAAAGGTTGCTGTTCAGTGGATCCAGATATGCCAAAGGACTGTCGAAAAAATCAAATATTAGTACGAAACTAAAACAATTAGCGTGTCAAATACAGAAATAAAAAATGTTTTTTAGGGACGGTTCAATCAAAAGAAAAGCAGTGATAATCTTGAAACTGAGAATTGACAACTTCACCTGTCAAAATCAGAATATGCCCAAATAAAGAGAATATTTCACAATATAGTGGACATCAAATGCTGGGTAACTGAAAATGGTACGTTCCTAGCAAAATTTCATCCGAGAACTTCCAAAAAACGTGTTATGTAATAAATTATAGGACCAATTATAATTTACCTTACGAAGTCAAACGACATACTCGCTTTAGGTAGCAAGAATTGGTCATCTTGTTTAAACCAGACTCGAAACAAAGCTGTATCTTTTATTATAACCGGAAATTCCGTCATCTGCAAAAACTAACTTAGATCTTGTTCGCCTATAAAAATGTTTAAACTTACGTTTTCTTCTAAGGGGTACAAGTTGAAATCGGTGGGTATGAATTCGTTTTTGTCGGGTATTTTCAAGTCCGGACAAAGACCAGCTTCTTTCCAGGACTGTAATGAAAGTAATTGCAATTAATTTGTTGGATGATTTAGTCGATTTCTAACCTTTATAGAATCTTCTGGGATCTTGACTTTTTTGTATTTTGTACCATACCAGGGTTCAACCTCCTCAACAATATTTTCGAATTTCTGTGAAACTATATAAGTCCTGAAATGAAGAACTAGAAAAACATTCCATATCCCAAAGGAAATTGATGATTTGGTCGATTGTTAGTCTGATTTTTTTTTTATTATCAGTGTCAAGGATATAATTGAAAAGCCGCAGTATTATAATTGGATTATGAATTGAAAACAAAAAAAGTTAATTCTTTTATTTCAGGGTCATTTCCTCTAGATTATCGAATAATTCCCGTGGTTTCGATAGAATTTGACCACAAAAATGGACATGATAATAAAAAATATCTGAATACATTTATATAACGGAAATCGGACCACTCATTTTTATCTAATCCCGAAAACTGTACTACAGTCCCGCTTATTGACAAGATGATATAACCATAGATTAACCTACTTGACAACAGGAATCATTTAAATTCGCATTACCTCAATTTTTCGGGAACAAGATTACTCAATATCCTTTTGATTACTTCTGGTTCCCACTCTGATAACATGTAGTTTGCATATAATACATTCTCCATGGGATATTCCTACAGAAATGAAATATTTTGAGTATTTGCCTTGAAGGAGCATTTGTAGAAAAAATCGCACATTTTTTTGACACTACATACCTGCAAACTATGTACCATTCCTGATATATAGTCTCTAGGCGATTCTTTATCTTTGAATCTGAATACCATGTGTGCAATACTCCTACTTTCATCCTGTACCCACTTTAAAGGCTCTTGCTGTTTCAATAAATTGATATACTGAAGAAAAAATACAAATTAGTTTCCTTGATTTCATTCCCCATGTCAATGGATTTTGATTTGGAGCATGAATTCTATTTGAATACCTGAAAACTCGATTTATTTTGGATAATTCGATAGTTTATACTTTCAAAAATACCCTGTGGAAGCGTCATGGTTGTATTTTGAATGGTTTTTAAATGGCAGGGTAATTTTTCATGTGTTTCACTGCCCCTTGACCGTGTAAAAAGAATTGACTCACCTGGAACACCAATTTAATTATATCGTCCACATGATCAACACCTTCCTCGGTCAAATCTACGCCGACGGTGTAGAAACCAAACCCTCGTGGAGCTGATTTGCCTCCAGCTACCAAACTATTGGACCAACCCCTAGCTTTGAGTAAAGACAAGATGCTACCGGGACCCTCATGTCCCATTAAATGGCTGATATAATGACCTGGCTAAGAAAAACTATATTCAAGTATCATGTATCACGTATATTTGTACGTATAAGAATGTTATTGCATTTAATTTCATTTCATTTAATACTTCATTGAACTTGGATACGCCACTGGAAAGCGGAACGCGAATCTAACCTCACAATTTGAAACGTCAAACATGGAGTTTGTGGACGATTATAAACATGAAGAACAAGGAGTATTTTATTTTTCCCGAAATATTCTCACCGAGGAAGCTGAAATGTTGTACGATTACAATTTACAAGGTTGCGCATGTGTTTCAAAGTGTGAAGTAAACAAATGTCCTTGTATTGAAAGAAGTGGTACATTTTATGAATTTGAAAATGTGTCTGATGTAGCGGGTTATACACTCCATGAGAAAAACAGAAAGTCTCCTACTTATGAATGCAATATCAACTGTCTATGCGAGAGTACTTGTGGTAACAAATTAGTGCAATTTGGGCCTAGGAAAAACTTGGAAATAAAAATTTGTGATGACAAACGTAAAGGTTTCGGTTTGTTCACAAAAACTACTTTGTTGCCTGGAAATTTTGTATGTGAATATGCTGGAGAGGTAATAAGTGGAAATGAAGCTAAACAAAGATTTGAGAAATATGGGAATCAGAAAAAGATGAATTATATATATTGTATAATTGAGAAATTTGGTGATAGAGTGCAAAAAACATACATCGATCCAACAGTTTATGGGAATATAGGAAGATATATGAACCACAGCTGTGAGCCAAACTGTCAGTTGATTGTTATTCGAGAAGATAGTACCATGCCAATATTAGGAATCTTTGCACAGAAATACATCAAGAAAAACAGTGAGCTGACTTATAATTATGGAGTATCAAGTGGTGATTCAGCATTCACAGAGAAAAAATCATGTTACTGTGGAAGTGGAATATGTAATAAATTTCTTCCATTAGATACAAGTGTATAATCTGTAGTTATAAATAAACTTTCCTAACTTAGGTACTTACTTCTGATTTATAATGTTCTGTCATATCCTCACTAGGAAACACCATGTTCAAAGTTCTTATATCTTTGACTGGTTGGACATATACAGCAGTTTTGAATTGATCTTCCTTAAATGGATGTTCATTCCATCTGGGTTCCTGCACATTTTTATTAGAAACAGAGGAGAATAAGGGCACAACTATATTTTCCAATTCATCAAGACTTTCTGAAAAAGAAGATGAATTATTGGGTAATTGATTAATTGAGATCTATTAAATGCCCATACCTTTTCCCAATACAGCAACAGACATTATATTGGATGAGTACCACTTTTTATGGAATTCCAACAACTTTTCTCTCACATTTATATTGTGGGTCTTTGGCAATACTGATAAAGTTTCATTATTTCCAGTTCCAAATGTGTTGAAATCATGCTCTGGATTTGACAAGTGTTTGTCTAACTGTTCTAATCTCCATGCATCACTTTTAACATTTTTATCATGTTCAGAGTTGACTGCATTTATTTCTCTATCAGTAGCAGATTCAGTGAAAAGTGGTGCTATGAAAAACTGGGCAAATCTGGAAGATTAACTGAAGCATCAGCAATACAAAGCTAGAATTAGTCTGTTACCTATCTAGTGCTTCACTGAGCTTATCAGGTACTATGTCAAAATAATAGGTAGTGTGATCCATATATGTGGCTGCATTACTTAAACCCCCATGTTCACTCAAAAATTTATTATAGTCATTTTCATTGGGGTACTTTTCTGTTCCCAAGAACAACATGTGTTCACAGAAATGGGCCAGTCCAAGTACATCTTCAGGGTCAGATAAGAATCCTGAAATTCTAATTCCAGGATAGCTACTCATAAATTAATGGACATTTACCTACCAACATTGACGTCCATTGCAGCTGAAGATTTGTCTGTGATGGGATCGCTCACCAACAAAACTTTCATGTGATTTGATAACTCTAAACCTCTGTAGGATCTTTTGTCTTCATCAGATTTAATTATATTATCCACTCTTCTCAAGACTTGGACTGAATTTGAGGGATTAGCCATTTCTGAATTGGATTGTCTAACACGAGCCAAAGTACTATATTCGAATAGATATATTTTTATTAATGTTACATTATCTATATAGAATTTTTATATTTCACCTACCAATACAAGGTAGTAGATGAATTGAATTTTGAGATTGTTTTGACAAATACCCTAGATTGATTGAGGAACCGCATTCAGAAATTGGTTTCGAGTTTTTTCAAATATTCAATTCAGTTTCAATGCAATATAAAATTGTATTGATATTCAAATTAACCTTATTACAATCAACGCAACTTCTGTCATTCAGCTGTGTGAAAGACTCACCTGTCAACGCGTCAACTAGATTGCGTTCACAAGCTTACTCTAGGGCAGTGACATAGTAACGAAGGAGTAATACATTCAAACCCCGAGAAATAATAATTTTTTCATCTCCGTAAAAAGGTGGATGGAAATTTTGTGTTTTTTTCAACAAGTGAATATCGAGCAAGCTGAAAGCTATGGAATTCTCATGGTATTATCTGATACAGAAAAATGAATAATAAAGATTCATTTGTTGGTTTCAAAAGTGTATTTTCGAAAATGTTACAAGATTGATCCTAATATTTCATATACAATTAATTATCAGGATATGTTGGTATACTGAATAAAAAGAGATTGCGTACATTTCACATATATAGTATGCCTATTATTTAATGTGAAAGTTGGAAACTATTTCCGCAGTTTGATATTAAAATTGTGCTACAAAAAAGTACTAGAAAAAACGAGCGCTTTGAATTGAATGTCAGAAGTGGTCAGAATGATATCATTTAGTAAGATGAAAACCCAAGTACTTATTACATACTGGACATAATTACTTTTAATTAATGCCAATTAAATACTCACTCATCTCTGAACGGTGTATTTCGTGATGAGCAATGTTCACATAATAATAAACTACAAAATAAATAAACTCTAATTGAACATCTGTCAAGGTAAAAACGATCATGAAACACTTACATCATAACCAGAAGAGTAACCGGAGTATGTTTACCTATTTTATTCAAGCAAAAAACCATGACAATGGTCATAAGAAAAGCTCGCAGCAACACTACCAAAACAGTACTGCGATGCCGACTTTGAATCAAATAATAGACAGGTATATATTTTAATTTAATCTCGATTCGTAAAAGCTTACACCGGATGCCAACCCGGACTATAGAGAATTCAAAATGAACCATCGGGTTGGGTATTTTATTGATTTGATATACAAAAAACTCCAAAAGATATCGAAATTTCGTTCGACTAACAATAATAAACTTATCGGTATAGTATCGCTACACTACGTATGTAGACAATTGTCATTTTCGATAAAATGTGGAGAGAAAGCAGTTACATTTCTCTACACACCCATTATATTGGTTGATAAGAGTCTACCTATCTATTTGTTGCTTGATTGATACTACGAGGGTAAGCACAATAGTTACACATGACCCAATTCTGTATTGAAAATAGTGGACTGTCTTTTATATCTTACATCCTGTTTGCATTTATAAACGCATCAGCATTATAATTACTGAATCATTAAGTGAGCTGCTGCTGAATGAATCAATTCATCAAGATTTATATTGTATCGTGTATGATGTTTCTTTGTCTCTTTTATGATGTTTAGAAATACATTCTTTAATTCTGGGAAATCGTCAATATACACTTCGATCACGTGACTCGTTCATTGGAGTAAAGTTATAAACGCAGCAATTAACAACGTTTGACTTACAATCAGAATTTTTGACAATGCATATGGTGATTTCGCTTGTTTTGAAAACAATTTTTTTGTTATGATGTAATATATCAGATTACCATCACGTACGTGTATGACCGTTGCTATGAAGAGAAACAAAATATGGCGTTAATGCGTTAAAATTTGAACATGAGTTTTACATTAACATGGTTAGTCGTGGTGAGAGATGAATTATCAAACTGCCCCTGTAAAATTGTCGATTGGTTCTTTTAAATTTGAGGGTTCCCAATATCACACATTCTTTAATGAATGCTCATAATTTAGTGATAGTAAAGTACAAAATTGAATTGTACAGCGATAGTTGAATCTAAATAAAAGCATTTGGAGATAAACTAGAATGTTTTGGGATATGATGGGACTCGTTCAAAATTATGGCAGAGGTCATAGTTATAAAACCTAAACTGCTAAATTATCCAAATTTTATTCAAATCAAGTGGTCGCTTTTATACCTTTCGAAAAAACTTGTCCCTACCAAACAACATTCAAACCGTATAAAATACCTTATTTTTTCACTTTATTATACATAAATATATTCATTTATGTAGCATTTACAATTCGCCCATTAGTCATTCAAGAGACCATTTTATATTTTAAAATATGAACCTGCTATACAAAACAAAAAGATGTAATGTAATGATGTGATGCAGATTTTTTGCAGTTTATTTTTTCACTGTTTCTCACGTTGAAAAATAAGCAAACAGCGAAATATGATTAATCGAATTCATGGAATGTACCATATTGAACAACTTACATTAAAATAATTGTCACAAATGCACATTTTATTTTCACCCCCATTGTTCATATTTTATCACACTTTCTCATTAGAAAGCTATACTCGTTAATTGATATTTGTCTGCAGACTGATTTTAGACCCAAAAAATTATTACTTTTTAAGGTAAAAATATCCAAGGTCGAGTTTTTGTGATATAAAATTTCGAAAAAGATTAATATTTCTTCAAATCATATCCTATATACATAGTTAATATCAGAGATAATTTATCAGACAGCTCATCTCTGATACTAGATATATATGTATATAGTCGTATGAAATGTAAAACACCATGCAAACTTAATCGTTAATATATATATTTGTCAAAACGTTATATACATCAATAATTAGAACTGAATTGAAATAAACTGCAATCACTTCGAATTAAAATATTCAGAATGAATTTTGTATGGACAAGTTTTCGATTTCCCCCTGTAACTGCTTGCGGTAATATTATGACCTGTTATATATCAAAGAGTTCACGAAATATTTGATATAATAATACATCAGTACACCTAACGGAGGAATTCGATTTACATAAAATTATAATTAGGCGCCTACAGGTTGATGTATCAATATATGTTTATTTTTTTATAAAAATCCCGTACGATACAACTGCTGACTGTGACCAGAACGTGAAGTATTCGAAATATATGTTTTGGTTATTATGTGAATTATAAATGAGTATAAATTGAAAATATTGTATTCAGTAATCATAAGTAACATTATGAACTGCACCCCAATATTTCTTAAGTTCTCAGAGATATTCCCCGAAATCTGATTTTCAAAAGCCATTAGCGCCATTTTATCGCGCATGCGATCTTACAAATCTCAAACACCCGGATGACAATATAGTGACGTCAGCTGGTTAAAAAAATTGGGATAAGGCATGGAAAAAATATCTCTCTTAACAATGTCAATCTATCAATGATAAAAGGGATATTTCAATTTATATTCATCTGTTTTTTTTGAAAAATCTCAGAAATACATTACGTATATGTAGTTTAGTGGTTGTATTTGAAATTTGAATGCCAATGTCAATCCGTCTTGTCAAAAGTATACATGTATATATTTATCACTAGTAAACATATGATATAAAAATACTAACAAAGATACTAATGTCATTGGTTTTATAATTTTATCTATAAACGGAATACTGTGATTAATATCCGGTGATAATAAGTACATTCAACTTGTGATTAAACTGCAACATAATGTCTAAGCCAAAGGTTTTAGTTTTAGGAGGTAATTTTTTCTTATATCTGAGAAACATACATTGAGAACTTGATATTCATGTTTGATTTTAGGTTGTGGTTTCATAGGCCGCAATTTGGTTTCTTATTTAGTAAGTGAGGATCTTATCAGTGCAATAAGAATTGTAGATAAAGTGCCACCTCAAGTTGCTTGGTTAAATACTGTACACGCAGATGCTTTCAATAATAATTTGGTTGAATTCAAAAGTGCAAACCTCATTAATCCTGGTAGGTAGAAATATTATTAAATATATTAAGTTCGCAGTTATACAAGAACTTTTACAGAATCCTGTAAAAATGCCTTTCAAACATCTGATGGTTCCAATTGGGATATTGTGGTCAATTGTGCTGGTGAGACAAAATCTGGTCAAACAGACCCAGTATACAATGAGGGTATCCTCAAACTCAGCATGAATTGTGCCAATGAAGCAGCCTTACAAGGAGTGAAACATTTTGTGGAGCTTTCTTCAGGCAATATGTATTCTTCTGAGAAGGTACGCCACAAAGAAGATGGGCCAGTAGATCCTTGGACTTATGTGGCTAAATGGAAAAGACAGGTATGTAATCAACATTTCAATGAATATATTTCTGAATGTTTCGATTTCTGTTTTTAGGTAGAAAAAAAGTTTGCAGAAATGTCAGAATTGTGTTATACCATCCTCAGACTACCAAATGTCTATGGTTTGGGAGATAAAACAGGCCTGCTGCCAAGAATAATGGCAGCAGCCATCTATAAAAAGATGGGGGAAACTATGAAGCTTCTGTGGAATGCTGACATGAAGATCAACACCGTTCATGTGGATGACGTTTGCAGGGTAATTTGGTTCATTGCTAACCGCGGTGATACGAATGGACAGGTAAACAACTCCTATATTTCATCAATATATAGCCTAACCTTGAAATCATCCACAGATCTACAATGTAGTCGATGACGCAGACTCCACCCAAGGTTCCATCTCCAGCTTGTTAGAGGAACTTTTCAACGTCAAAATTGACTACTATGGCAACATAATTTCCACTGTGGTGGACTTGACAGGCGCCGCCGACGACGCCAACGACAAGCACTTGGCGCCGTGGGCGGCCGCTTGTCGTGCTGACTCCATCGTCAATACGCCCCTCTCGCCCCACATGGACGGGGAGTCTTTGTTGCACAAGCATTTGCGTCTTGATGGAAGCAAGTTGAAGGGGTTGGGGTACGAAATGAGGGTTCCGCGGCCCACTGTGGAGCAGTTGAGGGCCGTTTTGAATGATTATGTCGAGATGCGGGTGTTCCCTAGTTCGTTGGTTCCCTAGGCTGGATTTTTATGGTATGGAGTTTGATGTTATAGCGACTGCGCCAGTTATGAACGAGTTTTATTGTTTTCGGATAAAATACTCCGAACAAGAAGCACGTTCATATCTTTTTTCTTTTTTTTTGGAACACTTTTGATCTCATGAGGATACATTTTTGTGTTGATCTAGGCTTATTTTCATTTGGTGTGTTCTCAAAACGACGTAAAAGCCCTCTCTGGACTATAATCTAACTGGTATTTCACATGGTTAATTTCAACTCAAATTATGTTTTGTGTTGAAAAAAAAAATCTCTCTATAGTAACTTTGACAATTTTGGCAGTAAAGTGATTCAACTTCGTTGAGTTCATACAAGCTATGTTATAAGCTCTTTGTCAATTGCAATACTATAAACTCTGGTGAATTTCATAAAACAAAATTTTTCACACATCAAAATTATCAAGAAAGAAGTAGTAATAATTTGTTTTATTCGACGAGATGTCATTGATTTTCCATAAATTTTCAACTCTGTGATATTGATGTGGTTTTGTTTCTTTAGGCTAAATTCACAGGGTAATTTTCCGAGTCAAATGTTACGAAACACTTCTAAATGTACTGTTTTATATTGACGGTGTGGTACTTAATGTTGAATGATGAAAAAATAACCGGCTTGTGTATTTTTTCATGAAAATAATAATCATTCCGTATTTTAAGCTCAAGAATTATTCTATAGGATCAAGTGCTGTTAAAAATGTACCTTTGTATGTTATGAGGAATATTAGTGAATTAAATCATTATAGCAAATTCTTCAAAATGTTATCCATTATTATTGAAAATTCTTATATGTGCTTATCAATTTCATTGACATAAAAATTAATTTATCTTTGTTATATAAACCAATTCAGCCGTGTCAATAAATTTTGTGGCACGTTCAAGATTCTGCTGGTAGGGACGCATTGTGAAAATTTGAACATTTGTCATTGAGAAATTATACTCTATACATAATATACTATTTTTATAATGTTATGCTGAAAATCAGATGACATACTTTGTCAGTACTTAAAAATATTTATACGAAAACCTAACAGTTGACATTCCAAGTTTGTGCATTATTCGAATCGATTTATAATAGTTATTATAGTAGCTGATGAACTGAATATTGATATGAAATTGCTCAATTTATTTTTGGTTTACATAAGAACCTCTCTTTAGCTTTACGAATTGTTAAAATAATGTTACTTCGTATTGTATTATTATACCTTTACTGAATACGCAATTGTTTTTTCATGAGTATCAGTAGAATTCCCTTCCAGATTAATCAAAACTGAATTATTACGATGCTTCTGACAGATTGACACCTTCCCCAAAGAAACAATCAATGACGTAGTTTTAAACAATTGAGTAATATTCTTCATTCGATTTTATTTTTGTTGAAAACATAACAACTTCATTATTTGTATGTACATTTGCCATATAACTTGTATGCCTCTTTGTTAAATAATTCTGCTACCTGATTGGAGCAATGACAAGGTTTAATTTGAGCTTGTCCCTGTTGGGGCCCACTAAATATGAGGTTTCATGATTACCCTGACTAACAGCTGAAGGATTCAATTCTTCGAACGGAATAAGATCGTCTATATTCACAACTTTATCGTTGTCATTGAAGTGATGGATTTTTTCCTTCACTTCCATAACATGTTCAATACCTCCTTGCATACCGTAAGTCAACACAGACACCTGAAATTAATCAAATTCAAGTTTTGAGCTCACACAACAAATGAAACACCAACCTTTACTCTCATATCGGATTCAGAAAGCTCTCTACATGTTAAAGACAGCCTTACAGTGGACAATGTCTCCTGAGGTACCTCAAGAGTGCCCTGCCACACTATGAGGAAGCATTTTTTGAACCATACTCCTTTGGGATATAAGTCAACAAGCCACTCATTAACCTTAAATGATGAGAAGAAAGTTAGCAAGCTTGGAGATTTCAAAGCTATTCTTTCACGTTACATACTTTGTGAGATTCATATTCAGCTGCTGATAAATGGGAAGAAAAAACAAAAGTACTAGTGTGGTAATTCGGGATGTCATGGAAGTTCTCGATTGTCAACAGTGCACTGCAGCTGTCACAAGTGTAGAGACGAGGAGTAAACAAGCGAGTGCCCTCTTCAGAGTTGTAATAATATTGAATTTGGTCTGTGAGACCTGAGTGATACTTCATACCTAAATAAACCACAGTAGAACTTCAAAATGGAAAATTATTTCAAATTGTTCGCATACCTATTGCCATTCTGTCAACGAAAAACTCCTTGTGCTGCTTGATGACAGGTGAAAGTAAGAGATCTGCCAGCTCTCTAGGAGTCATCATCGGAAACCTTATATGCTTCATAATCTTTTCAATCAACCCCCTGTACTCCTTCTCCATTCTTTCAGCAGGTATAGGTTTCTGTTGAATCTTTATTTTCTGCAATTCCAACCACCTAACCACACAATTAAAAACGACCATTTCATTGTGAACCACTATATCGTTTTGCTGCAATATTCTTATGAACAAATCAATATCAAAATTGCTGAAGTCAGGAGTATTGGCAACAGCTTCAAAATTCCATTTGATGTAATTTTGGCAAGTCTCAAATACTTTCTTGTGACAACAAGCAGTGCTGTATTGTAACCAGGCAAATAGTTGATTATGAGAGGCTGCATGGGGTACATGTTGACACATGTAAGCTAGGCATGTCTGTGTCAAACTCTGAAAGCAGATTAGATATTTCACTAACTACAGCAATGGTTCCAAGTAACATCTTACTCTGACTATGTATTTGTCTGCTAATGCTAAAATTGGCATAACATTGGTGTGAGTGATAAGGATTTTCCCTGTGTAAAAATATTCAAGAAATAAATAGAAAACTGATTCACAGATCGGAAGTTCCTGAAGCTCGACTTTACTTTCATGCCATTCACTCCATTCTGGTCGCATAAGCATCACCTAAAATAAAACAAACATCACATGCCTACTGGGAGCATAATAAACGGAACCTCACTTGAAAAACATCGCTTGATGCACACAAAATGAGTTTGTGAGCACCATATTCTGTATTGCCCACTTTCAGGAAGACATCGCACATTTCCTTATCACAATATAATCTTTTGAGTACTTTGAGTATATTATCGGAATTGTTCACCTGTAAATTCAGTATTATGAAGCTGCAACATTGAATGAATGCAGTGTAATAATTGTACCATTATTTGACAAGAGTCATCTTGAAATTTTCGTCGAGTTTTAGAAGGAGAAGGATCAGAATTTTCATCACTTGTAGTGGCACTAAATGGATTATACATAATTCACTGTGTACAAATATGAGCTGTATACTTAAATTTACACAATTATGTCATGAAGAATAGAAGAATCAAACAAAACTTATTGCTTTATTAACAACTTTGAACAAATAAACATTTAGAATAAATATAAACATAACCAAAATTTTGTAGCCTAACTGTCAAAATGTGCTGGACAATCGAGAAGAAGACCTAACTGTCGTAACCCAACTTCAGACTAACAATGTTATAGCCCGACAACGCTAGTTTCTTTAACAAAAAGAAGAATTTTATTTTGGTAGCGAGTATTCGTTCGACTAGCCGATTGTGGCAGTGACTATTACTTAACGAATTGGCAGTGATTTCAAACGTGTTTCGACTTGACTTAAAAATGTCGAATACGAATTAGCAAATCGTTAATGAGTTCATTGGAGAAAAGAAAAAATGCTGAAAAATTTTGATATCAATAAAGTAAAGCCTATCAATGTTTTCTTCCGACATCACGTCTTTTATTTGATTCGTTGATCCCTTGGTGAATAGCTATTTATTATTTTATTGAATAGACAGGCCTGATGATATATTTCCCCCCGCATATTGATATCCGATTTATTCTGCGAACAAATTGAATGCATGTGCGAAAGCATCGCGTTTACCCGACGATGATAATCTCCAACAAAAGCTCGCTTATCTTTCTCAACTTCCTGCAATCCTGTCACGAAAAGTCCCAATATGGAAACCACGTTGACGGCTGGAATAAAACGTCCCGGATCTTTGCGACAGAGCTTTCCCGGATTTCCAGGCGAACCACCCACGCAGTCCACCCGGAGTCTGGAACAAACGCTTTTCCATGGGCTTTCCAGGATCCACACATTCCACTCCCGAGCTTTCCGGAAATAGTGGGGATTTTCACCAGGATAACAGGACGAGGCGGGAGGTTCCACAACGAAAAACACTTTTCCGGCGACTGGAAACTCAAGATTTTCCGCGGAAAGTGAAAGTATACCTCCTGCTCCGTCATGCGGGCCTGATCTGAAAACTCCGCAGTTGGGGAAAATGTGGAGAAAGTTCTGAAATTCTCCTCGGACTCTTCGGAGAAACTCCCATGGAGTTGCGGAGCTCTAAGCGAAGTTCCAGATCCTGGAGCGTTTCAGACATCCTGAAGGTTGAAATGTTTAAGAGCAGGGAGGATTTCATGGGGCGAACATAACGCCGAGGGAGGTATTTCCACCCCTGGTAGAGGGTGAAACGATCGATATCTAGTCGGGTATCGAAAAAGCCAAGCTTTTCGCGATCGCAGGGGTGGCTAAAGCGGAAGTCCCGGATTTTCCAGGAAGGAAAATACCGGCGCCAAAGATCAGGGGAATATGAGGGTGAAAAGGGTGAGAGCTGATAGCGTCGATGTCGGGGGTGGATTTAGAGGGGTGGAGGTCGATGCAGCGCCGCGATACGTCATTGAGTTATAAAAAAAGAACTTACAGAAGTTGTGGAAGTTTTCAATGGATTTCTGAGTTATCCTTATCGTTATCATTTACAGTTTTGACAAAGTACTCGGAAAAGTTTCCATAATATTGAAGATAACAATAAAAAAATTATACAGGGTGTCTGGTAGCTGGGTGCAAACCTTCAAGGGGGTGATACACTAGCCCATGTAGAACATATTCATACAAACATTTTTATTTTCTAGCGCGTGTTTGATTTTTGAGGGAACTTTTATGATTTTTAGTACAAAAACCCAAAATTGGTCAATTAAATGCTAATAACTTTAAATCTTAACAGAAATGTCCGGTTTTTTTCATTTATTTCAGTAGTCTTATGTGTCCCCAATCGTACTAAAGAAGTTTGAAGCACCATTGTATCCAAAAAAGTTATGTACAGAGCATTTAAACTTTACAAAAAAAGAAAGAAAATAAAAAATCTGACCTTTGATGCCAATTAAAAAAATAAATAAAATACATACAGGTGTTCAGACACTTTTAAAAACATGCGTAGTTATTGCTCTTTCGTTTGAAGTATCATTTATCTAGCTAAGTCCTAAACTTTTTTGATAAGGGTACCTGAACCAGTTAAAGGTTGTAAATATGGATATTTGAAAAATAAAAAAAAAGTAATTTAAATGAATTTTAGCTCGAAAACCTTTAAACTGAAATCCTAAAGCAATATGCGATATTTTTTTTAGACTTACATGGAATAATAAGAAACTTAGCCCAACTTAAAAGAAGAGAAAACTGAACAAAATCAAAAATCAAAAACGCGCTAGAAAATAAAATTGTTTGTATGAATATGTTCTACATGGGCTAGTGTATCACCCCCTTAAAGGTTTGCACCCAGCTACCAAACACCCTGTATATATGCATGAAATTTTTCTACAAAATATTGTTACAAGAGACGAAACTCCTCAATTTGACGATGCTTCAAAAATGACGTTCTTGTACGTTAATTGTACCATTTTGAGGCTTCTGGGAATGTTTCATTCCTGGTTTCGTCCACGAAATTGAATGAATGACAATTGGCATTGCTATGAAACATTAATCTGTCGCTGGTGAGAAGGATTTATAACCCATGATTATTGTTTATGTTTATATTATCAAAATTAGAGTAAAAATCATGGTGAAATGAATAAAACAAAGCATCGATCATTATTTTTTCTGTGTCGAAATTATGCATTTGTAGATTAATTAAATGGAAAAAAAAATTTCTTCATAAGTTCCCACAGCTTCTGGATAATTCCTGATGTATACAAAATTGACTCTGATCCAACTTATATTCAGAATTTCTGAGGTTGAAAGATACTATTTCCTTCAGATTGCTCGGTTTTCACACCATCTAGAGATCAAAACAAGTTTTTTTCTGGATTCTAGACATTGTTCTACGTCTCAGAAGATCGTTTTACCATTTCCATACCTAACCTTGCCTTCACTTCCTCATGAATATCACCAAATCACTTTCTTATCAAGCAAATGACTGCACCTCACGATACGTGGAACTGAGGCGAGCAACAGGTTGGTCCCACAAGTGCTCTGGCTTGAAAAATATGGACGCTGTAGACGCCTAGACGTCGATATCAACAGGTGATCATGCATCACGCGGTTCCCGCGCCGATTCACCGCCCTTTTGTGACGCCTACGATCAGGGCCATATGAGATTCGGAGGGTCTTTCGACGAATGTTTGATAAGAGTGGGAGTGGTTGAATTATTGATTGGTGAATGTGGTGGAGTACGCAAAACTTCAAAGGATCGTGGTTGAAAAGGGTTGGTGAAATTACGTCTCGCAAATCGTTCGAGACGCATAGCTTAGTCTATTTATTTAAGGGGGTTTTCTGGTCTAGGCGCCTACTTTTTGGGTATTTTTCAAACCGGAATGAAAAAATAAAAACATTCTTACTATATATTTTTTTGATTCTTTATGTATATAACAAAATCGAAGAAAAAGTAAAAACATTGTCAAACGCCAGGCCGTTCAAACAGTGCCCCCTAGTTGACTTGATTCCAACTTTTGTGATGATTTAAATCAAACAAATAAAAAAAAATTTTAATCACCAATGATGTCTCTATCGCTTGGATCTCGGCCAGAAAAAAAATCACGAAATTGCGCCCACTTAAAAAAACATTTTTCAACGATTTTTTACGAACTGTCATAGAATACTTTGAATTGAAATTTTCCAAAGTTAAAGATATGTATAAAGAAGATTCTCACAAAATTTCAAAGGAATCGGCCAGATAGACTTTGAAATATCGTGTCAACCACACCAAAAAAGCAGTTTCGAAAAAAAACTCAGTCGGCCGGCTTAGATGCCACGTCACAAAATGCGCAGTTTCTCCCGAAATAATTCGAATTTTGGAAAATTCGTTGGAGAGCATATTTTTGAAAGTCTGAAATTCGTTTTGGAAAATGTTTTCGATTTATAAAATCAAAATTGGACAAATATTGATTGAAATTGAATTATCAAACTTTATCAGCAGATCAACAATTTCTTTCCAATTAAATTTGGCATCGTTGTGAACTCAGACAAATAATAAATTGAATTAGTTCCATAGATTTGTCTTCATGATGAATACTTTTCGAGATACAGCACTCTGTATTTTCATCTGACCACCCTGTACATCTATAATATAAAATTCAATATTCCCAAAAATAATGAAGTATCATGTTCAATATACAAGACGTTGAATTTGTAGTTTATAATTATTTTTTTCGAATATATTCAGAATATTGAAGAACGATTCTGTATTATACATGTACAATTTTTGTATTATACCACATACTATGAAAAGTTCATATTAAAATTAGACGCATTTTTAACGGTTTTATATGAGTTTATATCAGTTTTAGTCTACAGCTGTTTCCAGTTGCGAACATATGGCACTACGGCATGCATTGTATATTTTGTACCCTTAGTACGGGAGAGAATATAATAAATTTTATATCAAATGACATCAATAGAGCATCTGCTCCTGACGTCACAGCCAGTTACAGCCAATCACAGCAATCGAATGTCAAGCATGGTGGTAAAGCATAAACGAAACCATAGCTCATTTTGTAGTGAATATTGTTTTCAAAAATTCAATAAGTTACCAGTGCGAAAAAAATTGGTTTATGATTGGTAATGATTATGGTTATCCATTCGTTGTTTAGATATTAAAATGTTTTGATATCTTTCAGATCTTTTTATCATTATTGTTTGTTACTTGCGTTGTGATATTTATGTTTTACGATTTATATGTATCTATCATTTATTCGTGTTTTATTATATTCAGTAAACTTTCATTAGGTAATGATTATATTAGCAAATTTACACCATTTTAGATATATTTCTTACATAGAAAATCAACTTAACCCTATTTTTAAGTGTGTTGCACGAATGATTGTCAATATTTTGGAATAAGTAACTCGCACAGGCTCTGCCTTAGTGGATACTTGTTTATTCGAAAATATCTTTTATCAAAATATACCGGAAATCCCCTCAAAATGTTCACTTGAAAATTGTAAAAATATTTCTTATTCATATTTGGAAATTTATAGATTTTTTTCTAATAAACTAATTATTATTTTTTGAATAAACTCATTATTATTATTATTTATGTTTTTTTTCAACATTTCATAGGTAGAATTACGTAGAAAATTTCGAGTTTAATTAATTTTTTCGCGGATCTGCGGTTCCTACGCACAATTGGAGAAAATAATTTCGCGATTTATTCAACTTCACAATAGATTTTGGTGAATCAGCTCTCCAAAAAATAAAACTCCAATTCAATTCAATTAATTTCAGCGTCACAACCCGTTCTAAGTATATCATATCGCACGACACGCTTTGAGAGGGTGAGAGGAATCACACGTGGCAGCGGCACGTGGCTCTATTCTCATTCTAATTAGTGAGGGGTGTGGCTTCACTATGCATCGCTCCAGAAACTCCTGTGTTCCTGGTATGTGGCGTCGAAATTTTAGCGCTCAAACCGACAGAACAATCGGGGTCGGGGCGGGCAGTTTTTCTATACGTTGGAATAGGTTGGGATGCATGCGGATTATTATTTTTCCCTTTCGATGAGGAATTTTCAACTTTCAAACCTCGTTGAATGTTTTTTGAATAAAAAAGTTGAAAATGCCACATTTTCTATAAAAAATAGGCTGAAATAAAAAATGAGAATCAAATAGAAAATACCTTATTTCTTTATTGATACACTCTAACGACATTTTTCAAAATTGTTGACATGATATCTCGAAGAGAAATTGATTGATCAACTTCAAGTTGAATCTAAGTATTCTTAAATACAGGGTGGCCCAACGAAAACGTACATGAAGGTGTAAATATCAGGAAGAGATTTTATCGAGAAAAAGCTGAAACACGTCAACTTTGTATTTGTGGGGAATAACTTTTGACGCAAAAAGTATAGCTCAAACTTTACCCTCCTGAGAGGGGGTAGCAAATTTTTTCAAACGGAGATGGGGGTCAAATGATACCTCGTTGAAAAGCCCTTTTGATCCCTATACATTGCTTTTTTGTTTTTGAAATTCCGTGAACTCGTTGCAATGATATGGACTTTTGAAATGTCGCTAATGCATTTCTCAAAAAATTAAAAAATGTGACTTGATTTCGCTCAAAAACTTACCGTTTTATTAAAGTAAATGTTGAGAATATTTTCCTAAAAACGATTCTTCTTTTTTTTTGTTTTTGTTGATTCCAGCTAGTCTTTTTTATATCCTGTAATGTTCAGAGAAGATTTTATTGAGTGAAAAATCATCGTATTTTTGCATGCCAAAATTTTCTTTTTTATCAAAATAGACCAGTAGTTGATAGCTGTCTTGCACCCTGTGTTTAAGTGCTTTAAAATTTACTTTTCGTGTTTTTTCACAAATACGCAATTTTCTTAATTCGCGATATTTTCCCATAATCTTGAGATATAGCTGAAAATAAACATATATTATGTCTAAAAAATCTAATTTTTCATGAGTTACACTGGTAGAGCCCCCCAATAATAAACATTATATTACAGCAATATAAACGATGAATTGAATTTGAATCCGTCGCTTTATCTTACACCACCCAGTACATCATAACAAGATGAAAAATACCCCTATTTCATAATGCCTTCATAGAAAATGAATAAGCGCTGTCTAGTATCAAGAAGAATTCGCTGAAAATGTACCCAACCCTTCAGTATACAAATATCATCAATTTTCTGTTGATTTCTCAAGGTCATTCTCAATGTTTGTTCTTGCAGAAAAAAACAGAACTTCGACATGGAAAGTCGGGCTTATAAATGGGGTACCCGTTGAAGATCCCACACAGTTGAAAATTTTCTTTTCGGAGTTATTGCCTTGTTTTTGTATACGCGGTGAATTGAAAAAGTGTCAACCTCGTGGGTGAGAAATAATTGACTTGAGTTTGTTTATATTGATGAATTCTAAAGTCCATACATTGTGATGATCTGACTATTATTCAAAATCGAAGGTGATAGAAATTCTTCAAACTGTTTGTTTAAATAACGTTCGTTGTTAGTTTCAAAATATTATTATTTTCGAAAGCAATCAGATAATTTACTGTGAACTATGTCAGTGTCATATCACCGTCGCGAGTAGGTGTTTTTTCGAGAAATGAAGGTGTCCACTTTTGCTTCGGATACCAACGAAAAATCTGATTTTGATAATGCGATACGACTCACAGGTAAATAACAATCCAAGGCTTATTTCCATTTTTTATTTCATTTATCAAAATTCGCTTCTTGCTATAGTAGAGTGCACTAATTTCTGAATATTGGCTGCATCTACAATTTTCATTTAACAATAAATTCTACCAAATATGTTATAGTTTTGATTGTTTAATTTTTTTGTGACTATCATATTCTTTCATCTTAATATCACAGCATTTTTGTATAGTACTACAGACTGAACTAGTTTGTTGTTGATGTAGTGAACCGTTTTCAAGGAAAGTATAATAATAAACAAGTGAATGATTCATTTCAAATGAAAATTGAATACAAATGATGACATTGATGACATCATGAGAGGGCTCAATATCCTCATTCCATTGAAAATAAGCGACAGAAACCCTTTTTTCGTTTCGTATCCAAGCTAGTCGAATATTTTTTTCACCTTACGAGATTCTGGAAATTTCAGCTAAAAAAAATTAATCCAATGCATCAGAATAGTAAATATGTTTCGAGGAGACCTTTTTGAGGAGTCCATATTGAAATATATCATCCGATTCAGTGGCATTATATACATTCGAGATATTTCCTATATTTGCTAGGATACCCTGTATATAGTCATGATAATATTTTACAAAATGAGAATTATTTCTTCTTACAGCATCAATAGAATCAAAATCACTTCATTAACGATAACAATAATTAAATCATCGATATAGATAATTTTACTATTATATCAACTTTATATCAACAACAATCTCTCATTCTTCTCGTTTTCAAGAAGCTTCACTTCATTATAGATGAGGATCACTTAATTATTACCAGATATTGTGTATTAATAATGCAAATATCAATGGGAACCATTTCATACTATTAAAGATATTTTCATGATTGATGAACTCACTTTATTTTCGATGAGAATCACTTTATCGTTATTGAAAATCACTACATCGTGGTAAAGATTATTCTATTTTATGTAAGCGACATTGTTACTAACATCTACTTACTATTACTTCATTATCAATAAAAGTCACTTTACTTTTGACAAAAATCACTTCATTATGATATGATATTTTGGATAAATAATCAAATTATCAATAAGAACCATCTCATATCATTAAGGATATTTTTATAACTAATTAGACCACTTTTTAATCAATAAGAATCACTTATAATCTTTATTGAAAATCACTACATCGTCGAAAGATTATTCTATTATTAATAAGGGTCGTTGTTATGTATGAGAATCACTTCATTATTAATAAAAGTCACTTTACTTTCGACAAAAATCACTTCATTATGTCATGATATTTTGGATAAATAATTGAATTATCAATGAGAACCATTTCATATCACTGAGGATATTTTTATAATTAATGAGATCACTTTTTAATCAATAAGAATCACTTAATCTTTATTGAAAATCACTGCATTGAAAGAGTATTCAATTATCAATAAGGGTCGTTGTTATGTATGAGAATCACTTCATTATTAATAAAAGTCACTTTACTTTCGACAAAAATCACTTCATTATTATATGATATTCTGGATAAATGATTAAATTATCAATGAGAACCATTTTATATCATTAAGGATATTTTTATAATTGATGAGATCACATTATAGTCAATAAGAATCACTTAATCATTATTGAAAATAACTACATCGTCGAAAGAGTATACTATTATCAATAAGCGTCATTGTTATTGGTTTTGACGAAAATCACTTCATTATCATAGGATTTTTTCGATAAATGATTCAAATATCAATGGGAATCACTTTATTAATCCAGGCTATGGAAAATTCCACTACCAAATCATCGCCGTATGTGCCATCTCCATCTTGGTAGTAGGCTTCCAAAACGGCATCCTGTCGTACATTTTCCCCGCCGTGCAATGCGAGCTCAGCCTCAACTCCTTCCAGCAAGGCCTGCTCAACGTCGCCTTCCTCGCTGGAGGAACCATCAGCTGCTTCGTCTGGGGCATCCTCGCCGACATGGTGGGCAGGAGGAAAATTCTCATCGCCACCCATCTCCTCAACTCTTCGGTAGGTAACGACTCGACCTAATCACTTCCGAATACAGTGGAATTCATCTTCAACGCAGGTCACGATACTCTTCTCCGTCAGCCCCTACGTGGCCAGCTTGGTGACCTGCAGGTTCCTCAACGGCTTCTTCATAGGCGGACCCGGCACCGTGGTGTATTCCTACTTTGCCGAATTCCAACCACCCAAATACCGCACGACCAGCGTCTGCTACTGCGGTCTCTTCTTCACAGTGGCTTGGCTGCTGCTGCCCCTCCTGAGCCACCTGGTGCTACCGCTGGACGTGCAGCTCGCAGGCGGAGGCTTCCTGGTGATAACTCCCTGGAGGTAAATTGGGTGTCACCCCGAAACACATATTTTATATTTGAATGGTATTGATTTATTCATTGAATGCGAATTCATCAACCTTTTTGCTGACGATAGCAGTTTAGATGGAGCAATTCAGGAAATGAACTCGGTTTTAAAAGATGTACATGACTATTTATTGATGAATAGACTCGAATTGAATGTATCGAAAACAAAAGGAATGGTCTTAACCACAAAACACAAATATCAAACTCTGAATATCAATTATATAGATTCAATGATGAATAATGAAAGAATGGAGAAGTTTCCTTATGACGAATTCTCATCAAATAAGTACTCAACTATTTAGTTTGATATCTCTACTTTCTAGAATGACGATACAAATCATTCAACTCCATTCTATTTTCAGAATAAACCAATTTATAAATTTTGAGGCGGGAAACTGTGACGTACTTAGTGAGTTTAGAGTGAATATAGCTATCGTAAGTTCCATAACCCATAACACATAACCACATTTAGCTGTCAACGTGTTATGTTATGGTGTAATCCGGATGATCGCGGACGAAATCTACGAATGCATTTGCGCCATTGCCAGATCTACCTTTCTATTTTCATGAAAATAAATTGAAAGCTGTTCCGAAAATTCAAACACAAAATTATATTGAAATAATTCACTTCAAGAACAAATTCGATTCATTCATTTATTTTCTATTCAGCCATAGCCCTCGATTATATCATCGCATCCATATATTTTCGCATGTTATGTGCTAGTTATATTTCATAAGACATATATGAAAGGTAAACAATCCATGATTTGGTTTTGCAAAATCCACGACATATTTTACCAAGATAATCCGGTCAGTTTTTCCGAATATTTAGAATAAATTAGAAGCAGGGCAACACTGTACTTCCGAACGCAAAATCTCAATTTGTTCCTGTGTGAACCCGGTTTTTCACTTGGCACGTCATTAGAATGGTGGAGGAGCCAAAACTAGTTTTTCAAAACGAAATTCTGGAGTCAAATTCGATCGCACAAAAAAAAGAAAAAATACGGGTGTAATAATTTTTCATATATTTTATGGAAAAAATAAAATCTCAATATTGGAAACTTCCTCATTGAAATAGTATCAACCGTTAAATATTCGGGTTTTCACTTAGATAGTTTCCTGTCTTTTGATAATCATTTTGAGTATGTGTTCAAAAAAATACGGAAAAAAGTATACTTTTTTTCTAGAATAGCACAAACCCTCTCCTTAGAAACGAAAATAACAGTATACAACACAATTATTCAACCTCATTTTGATTATTGTGCATCTGTATTATTTTCATGGGACCTAAATAAATTAAACCAACTACAAAAGCTGCAAAATCGTGGTATGAAAATCATTTTGAAAGCCAATCGATATACGTCCATTGTTGTTATGTCCAATACTTTACAATGGTTTACTGTCTCTCAAAGAATATATTATCTCACTATGATTTTCATCTTCAAAATACTAAATTATCTTGCACCATCTTATTTTCAAACATATTTGGTATTTCGAAGAGATGTCCATCCATACCTCACCAGAAATTGTGATGATTTTCACTTCACCAGAACTAACCGCAAAAGCACCATGAGTTCTCTGTTTTTTAAAGGTTTCCAGGAGTTTAATCAACTACCTTATACAATAAAAATGACTCACACTCTTACTACTTTCAAGAAAAATATCGAAATCCTTATTAAAAATCATTAAAGTTAGCACCATCTGTATTTGCAATAATGCATGTTGTATGTATTTAAATGATCCTAGATGCCGGATTTTGTGCATGTTTGTGTGTAACAGGATCATGGTACACCCCCTCTATCTGCTTTAGTTTTGAAGGTAATTGATTGAAATTTGGGATATCCCATATACATAATAAGCGGCACTTTTTGATTTACAAATGATTTTTTTTTCACTTCCGGTTTCGCCGGAAGTGATACCAACTTTCGATTTTTAAATAGAACACCCTGTATATTATTCCATTTCTGAAATCTGCATGATTTTCTGAATCCAATGATACCACATAAGTCACATTTCAAACGTCAATATTTTTGATAATTCAATTTTGAGTTTTCCATTTAAGTTGCCCAGCAATTAGCGAACGTTCTTCAAGAAACAGCTATGCGAGTTCAAAAGTGCATTGACGTTAATGGACAGCATTTCGAACAATTGTTGTAATTTTTGTATTCCAAAGCCACCTTAGTAATTTCTTAGCATTAAATTAGAAGAAAGTAATTGTATTATCTTATTTTCTTTTAGCTGTAATTTTGATTGTATTTATCGCCCATTTTATTAGCAGGTATGAATAAATTCCTTATTAATAGTACTAATAAATGGTACCACGGTACCAATATGGTTCCATTTGAAAAAATTGAGTTTTACCCCAAAATCGATTACGATGAACTTTATTTGCTCATAAAAAATGCAATTTAGTATTTTTGACGGGATTTCGATTTTTCTAGCATTAGACGGGTAAATTGGAATAAATCGGAACCATCATGGCACACTTAAATGGAAAACTAAAAATTGAATTATCAAAAATATTGACGTTTGAAATGTCACTTATGTGGTATCATTGGATTCAGAAAATTGTGCAGATTTCAGAAATGTAATAATATACAGGGTGTTCTATTTAAAAATCGAAAGTTGGTATCACTTCCGGCAAAACCGGAAGTGAAAAAAAAATCATTCGTGAATCAAAAAGTGCCGCTTAGTATGTATATGAGATATCCCAAATTTCAATCAATTACCTTCAAAACTAAAGGAGATACAGGGGGTGTACCATGATCCTGTTACACACGGTATATTATACCATCAATAATTTGTGCCATATATACCATGTCTGTCCCATACATTAATATTAATTTAAATTCTTCTTTATTCCTTTGTGTGTTTATACAAATTATGTCCATTAGTATTTTTCATTTACAGTTTATATTTTCTTATTTTTTTCGTACATCTATGATTATTATGTCTATTAGGATGCCTAATTGAATAAAGATCTATCTATGGTTATTGTTCGATTGTTTAGGCTCCTCCTCATCTTGGTCTCCTTGCCCGAGATCGCCGTGGCCGTGTGGCTGCTGCGCATGCCCGAGAGCCCCAAGTTCTTCGTGGCCAATGGGAGCCCCAGAAAAGCGCTGTCGGTGCTGCGGAGGATGTACGCGGTGAACAACGGGCGGGATCCCCAAGAATTCCCTGTGAAAAATCTCGTAGCCGAAGGGGACAATGAAGTGGGCAACGGCAGCAGGATGGCGTGCGACGGGAAGGTTGCCAGGGTGCTCAAAGAGATGGCAGCACAAGCGAGAAATTTGTTCGTGCAGCCGCTGCTAGGTGTCACCGTTCTAACGAGCTCAATCATGTTTTGTAATATGTTTGGGTGAGTTTCTGAGAGTTACTTTATGAGCCACGTTGCAGCTCTTTGCTTTTATGCCACAGGATGTTTGGGCTTGGCTTGTGGCTCCCAGAACTCTTCATCCGTTTCGAGCACTACCAATCCCTGTACCCCAACGCTTCGATCACCCTCCAGGAGCTTTCCTCTCAGCTCGTGCCCAGCAGGAACGTCACCTGCTCGCCATCCTTGGACGCTTCGGTGATTCGCAACACCGTCGCTATGGGAATGACGTCACTAGTATTCAATGGAGGCATCAGCCTCGTTTCCTCCAGAACGACAGCGCGTACCATCACCATGGTAACCATGGTGGTAGGGGGCGTAAGCGCGGGGCTGATTTATTGGATGAGGTAAGCCCACGATCGTATACATAGGTCTTGCAACTCGTGTGGTGGGGGGTGACCCAAACATTGAGGAAATTTTCGTGGTTCTCATGTTTCGCCACCTGCAGCGCTGTCCTCTATTGTCACTTTGTCAGCCAATCACAAATCAGATCCGATCAGCTTTTTGAAAGTAAGAATGATTTTTATTTATTCGAGAGAATTTCGGAAGATATAATATTTCTGTCATTGATTTTATTTACCATTCAAGTCCTAATCGTTTGTTTTGTTGTCAAAGATTAATCACGTGATTATACCCCTATGTCCTCCTAGCGGATAATTATGGAAACATTTTCTTCAAAACTGGTGCCACCCCCCACCACTCAAAAATGCCGTAGATTCCAGACCTTATGTATTAGACCGTGGGTAAGCCACTACCCGAATGGAGAAGTTTCCTTATGACGAATAGACCGCATTAGTGATGACATCACAAATATGCAACCAACATTACACTGAGTCCTGAATCGTTTGGGGCGAAATGATTTGTTTTATACTCGACCTTAAGTACGGATGACATAAGAACGATAATAGAAGCATCGTAACAGGCCCTTTTGTTTTATACTCTCACATGAAATGAGTTGATATTTGAGGAATTGCATCTAAGGGACCTTGGATATGAAGGATGGAAGTAACTATATTTTCGTAAAACGATTTTCTGGAATTTATTCAGAAGTGTTTGAGAAAACTTTCTTCACGTTACCCATTCCATACGACGTATTCATCCTTTTTCCATCGAATTCAAACAGATACATTTCTTAAATATTGCTTATAACAGCGAAATAATTCAATAAATAACATCATAATTCTAACCACAGATTCTGAACCTTAGATAATGGTTACTTAAGGTTCATATTAGCGCATCTTCATTCAGAAATATTTCGTTGTGACTCAATGCACTGTTGGTTGCATACATTTTGACGTCACACTAATGTGGTCTATTCTCATCAAATAAGTACTCAACTATTTAGTTCGATATCTCTACTTTCTAAAATGACAATACAAATCATTCAAATCCATTCTATTTTCAAAATAAACCAATTCATAAATTTTGAGGCGGGAAACTGTGACGTACTTAGTGAGTTTAGAGTGAATATAGCTATCGTAAGTTCCATAACCCAATATTATGATACTCGTTAATGGCGGCAATGTTATGTTATGATGTAATCCGGATGATCGCGAACGAAATTTACGAATGCATTTGCGCAATTGCCATGAAATTTCATGAAAATAAATTGAAAGCTGTTCCGAAAATTCAAACACAAAATTATATTGAAATAATTCACTTCAAGAACAAATTCGATTCATTCATTTATTTTCTATTCAGCCATAGCCCTCGATTATATCATCGCATTCATATATTTTCGCATGTTATGTGCTAGTTATATTTCATAAGACATATATGATATTATATCACGAAGGGTAAACAATCCATGATTTGGTACTGCAAAATTCACGACATATTTTACCAAGATATTCTGGTCAGTTTTTCCGAATATTTAGAATAAATTAGAAGCAGGGCAACACTGTACTTCCGCACGCAAAATCTCAATTTGTTCCTGTGTGAACCCGGTTTTTCACTTGGCACGTCATCAGAATGGTGGAGGAGCCAAAACAAGTTTTTCAAAACGAAATTCTGGAGTCAAATTCGATCGCACAAAAAAAAAAGGAAAAAACACGGGTGTAATAATTTTTCATATATTTTATGGAAAAAATAAAATCTCAATATTGAAAACTTCCTCATTCTCGAGACGAAAAACTAGGCGATCCTTGCAGGTCATCCATGCAGCACTTGGTGGTGGCCTGCATCTTCCAAGCCACGATGATCGCCTCCAATATGAGCACCTCCGGTATAGCCGTGGACCTCTTCCCCACGAAGGTGTGCGGCTTGGCGGTCTGCGTGGCCGTTTGTGCCGGCAGACTTGGCGCAGTCGTAAGTAACTTCGTGTTCGGGTACCTCATGGATCTCCGGTGCGAGCTGCCGGTGTTTATCGTGGCTGGTCTGGTGATCCTAGGGGGAGGGCTGTGTTTGTTGGTGCCCAAGAAGAAGGACAAAGAGGTGGTGGATATGGCTAGCTCGTTCGGGAGGAACGATATGGAGATTTCGGTTGTTTCCGGAAAGTATAAATGAGAATGGAGAAGTGTTCTAGTGTATGATATTATTTGTGATTGTAAATAAAGTCATAATTAGTGGTTTGTTGTTTGATTTCGTTGTTTGAGGGGTTATATACAGTTAGAATTTTCCAAAATATATATTTTTTCAATTTACATTATTGAACATATATTTAAGAATACACACAGATAATTTCATATCGTTCTTGTCAATATTTTCTAAGTTACACGCAAATTTGAAAAGGCGTTTCAGAGTGTTTGAAGGTGCTTTCCAAATTTTAAATGCGTTTTTCTCTAAATGGTGTTTTCAAAGATGGTGACTAACATTACCCGAAAATGGCTGAACCGATCAGTCTGGAATTTCAACACGAGCTTCTCAAATCTATTTTCTAGTAATTGAATTTTTTTATAAACAATCTAAGGTCGAACTTTTGGTCAAAAATATTTTTTTTCTTTGAAAAATCGGCATTTTGTAAAAAAAAAAATATTTTGCTTATTCTTCGATTAATTACTGGATTCAACATTAGGTTAGATTAGGTTAGGTTGAGCAACGAAATTTGTCTGATTTTATAATTTCAGATGATCCAGTTCAGAGATATACCGAGTGGTCACCGAAAAACGTCTTTTTTGAGAGGAGCTCCAGGAGCTCAGCTGTAGCTCCTTTCCAAATATAGTATATCAAGGTATAAGTGGATAAAAATGTCTTTAAAACATGCGCGCCGTCGTGCTCGAAATAAAACAAATGTTTTAAAGACCAGATCCACGAATACTTTACGCTTTTTTTTTGCCACATTTCACGTTTTTTAAAGTTCGATTTAAACACGCTCAGGCGTGCTTTAAATGTGTAAAATGGAGCACCAATAAAAAGAAACGTGAAGTTTAAATGACAAATTTTTGATTATTGATCTGACAGGAGTACCTTGTAAACGTCAAATGAAATATAACTGACAAATGCAAAACTTTATTCAAGCGTGAAATGTGGCACCAATAAAAAAAATAGCGTAAAGTATTCGTGGATCTGGTCTTTAAATCACTTGCTTTATTTCGAGCACGACGGCGCGCATGTTTTAAAAACCTTTTTATCCACTTATACTTTATTATACTATACTAATACTAAGTCTTTGAATACTCTTAAAAGATACCATGATATGAGTACAAATTATAAGACCAATAGACCTGTTGAATGGACTATATCCATTCGAAAATACTGGATAAACTTTTATCGACACTGTATTACACGTCTCTCACTCTTTCCATCTCTTTCCACCCGATGAAAAATCAATAACCATCGGCGGAAATCCAGGGAAACTCGTGGAAAACCCGACAAGGCAGGTGAGCGAGCGACAGAAAGCGAAAAAAAATCACAGGTTATTGAAGACAACTTTCGGAAAACTATCCGGAGGAGCTTTTTCCTTTCTCCTCCGGTCGAAAAGCTCGTCGAGGTATCTTCCCGGAAAATTTCCGTAGCAGGATTGCAGGAATGGGAGCGGGTGCAGGAATTTCAACAGGTGGTTTTCTCCTTCATTTTCCTGTATTGGGTGGATCGATAAATCCACAAACCATGCGCTTAAGCTCACTGCCATAACAGATCGATAATGTTTTTTCTTGGGATTTTTCGAAAAAGTGTTGATTACATGAATTTCAAGGCAACTCTTGGAGAATACTTCTTTGTTATGTACGATTTAATGGACTTTTGAGATCTCTCGAATGATATTGTTTCGTCATTTGTTTTTGCGTTAAATTGAATACACAGATGGTGTTCCTTGTTTTGAGAAGGTTCATGATGGAAGATTAGACTCAAGGATTTGTTTATTTAAATTAATGATATAAACTGAGATATCAGTTAGTAAATCCTGCAATAGTTAAACAAACGATATCATGCAATTACATTACGTTGGAAACTTGTTATCATTATTACGGAAACGCATTAAGACAACACCTAATTATACAATAATTTCAACTTATATTGAAACTTACTGTATTATTTGGCAATATCCTACGACGAAAGTATGGCTTCCTCTTCAGTTGATATATCAACGAAATGTTTCGATGAAGCAGTGACACTTACAGGTTAGTAAATTGAACAAAATGGAAAAATCCTCAAACGTGTTATAAAAACCTTCAAGATTTCCCACTAACGTTGTTGTGAAGGCGTCAAGAGCTCAGACTACCCAAAACTAATCGAAACTACACTTAACAGATTACATACTCTGAATAAAAAAAAATAGTTTTCAAATAGCTTCACATCAGGCAAAGTCTGGTGCTATCGGAGGCCAATTGCCAAATCGTGACATTCTTTATTGCTTGAGTGAGTGATAATTAGCAAACATTTTTCGCGAAATTCCCAGCAAATGGAATTAGAATGCATCATTTAGTAATATTTAACTTTCAACAACAAACAATAACATTCGTATCATATTCATGCATTTCTCGAACGTCGTTGACAATTATCTTTTGACAAATCTGCGAGAGAAGATTGAAGACAAGATTTTATGGGGCTTCTCATGAATATAATTCTGATTCAGTATTTGTCGACGTCCAGATTTTTTCAAATTTCACACTGAACCATTTTCGGGTTTATATTCCGCCCATTTAAACAGAAAATTGGGCAGGTAAGGGGCAGCTCGAGAGTGTACACACGACACTTCCCATGCTCTGAAACATTTCTCAAAATCCATCAAGTAATTTTTCATTGAGAAAGCAATAAACTCGTAATTTCTTCCAGGCTTTGGCCTCTTCAACGTCTACACTATTCTCGTCACTGGTGGTTGTTTAATGTGCGTCATAATCGAGACAATGTGCGCCATGTTCATCATCCCAGCTGCCCAGTGCGACCTCTCCCTCACTTTGGGCGAAAAGGGAATCCTCTACTCCATCAGCTTCCTCGGCGTGATGTGCAGCTCCTTTCTCTGGGGTTTTTTGGCCGATACTAGGGGCAGAAAGGGCGTGACCTTGGCTTCGCTTGGGCTCAGCTCTGTTGTGAGCTTGGTGGGTAGTCAAGTGACGCAGACGCAGCTATTTATAGCCCTCAGATTCCTCAACGGGTTCCTGTGAGTTTATTCTTCTTCTTTCTTTTTAAGCGCAATGACAATTTAGCTCTTGTTCAGGCATTGAATTACTGTGGAAGAGTTTAAATGCACCTATTTGAGGAGATATTCATGACAGATGGGGTTGTCGTTCGGCTTATTTTTATATCGTTGTTTGTTCACAGGATCGGCGGTTCGTCCGCCATTATCTATGCGTATGCAGGGGAATTTCACGATAATAAATATCGCCCTAAAGTTGTAACTTGGATAGCTACTTTCGTAGCATTTGGCAACATTTACCTACCAGGGATGGCATGGATAATTTTACCACTCAAAACAAGTATTCAGTAAGAATTTATAAATCATAAACGTGAAAATGGCGAATAGACATAAGCGATATGCCACCTGGTGGCACAAAAAATAACTAGAAACGCTGACATAGTTATTGTGTTTGGTATTATGTTTTGTTGAGTTTATACTGAAATTGAATATCTGAATCGGTGAAATCAAACTTCCAATATCAATTATTCTCATGCTTTTCCTCAAGCTGGTGATAAAATTATTGTGAGTAGTTTGATGAAAGCATAGTATTGTTCAGGTATCAACAAAATTGAAACGAGATCTCACATTATTATCTATTTTATTTAGCACTTCTCACCAAAAAAAACACCAGAAAAAAAAAACAAATACTATAAATTCATGATTCATTTCATTACAAAAACAATTTTCTGGTCATCATGATATTATGTCCAGCACTCAAAACTTCTTCACCTTTATGAACAGTTCTGAAAGTGTTTATGCCTTCAAAAATTACCCTAAACTAAATCTTGCCTTTCGAATCTAAAAACAGAACAAATTATCAGAATCCTGGATACATTTTAATCGAACCATTCACAACAGAATTCTAACCTCGTATTATTTTCAATATAATCCAACGATTAAAACGAATGATAATGTTTACCACTTTTAGAAAAATGAAAATACATACACGACATGGTTGCCCTAGCTCACTGCAAAAGTCTGAAAGTCTTTATTTTCATTATAAACTTACATTTTATTAACGGAAAAACAGATATAATAATGCAATCAAACTATCCACTGTCTGCATGTGTGGTTCTGTGACTGTCCACTATGGCGCAAACTCCATTCTGTGTCCATGACGTTGAATGGACATCCACTGGACGTAAAGCAACGGGCGTCCGTTTTACGTCCATTGAAAGTCCAAACGTCCTTGTACGTTTCCTTTTCGAAACGCCTGAATATTTCTCCAGGTCATGGAGATGGCTGATGATAGCCAACAGTCTACCAAGCGTACTCTTCATGATTCTGGTGTGTTTCCTACCAGAAAGCCCGAAATATTTACTCGCCAAAGGCAAACAACAAGAAGCCCTGAACGTGCTGAAGAAAATGTTCGTTTGGAATACGGGAAAGAAACCGGAAGAGTACCCTGTGGTAGCCATTCTTTTGGATGAAAATTCGAGTGTTAATCATGGACAGAATGTGAGAGGGTTGAGGTCTATTTGGGAGCAGACGATTCCCCTATTTAAGAGGCCTTATTTGCTTAAGACTTTCATGGTCAGTTATTTGCACTGTGCCATTTTTCTTACGTGAGTTTTATCATTGATTCAACTAGAAGACTGTCGATTGAAAAATCAGTTGGAACAGAATTCGACGAATGAAAAACTTGAAACCCTGTACATTTTTGCATCTTCTAGATCTTCTGCTATCATCATGTGGTATCCTCAAATTCTAAACGGAATGAGTGACTATGGAAAAATAGTTGCACAAGAAGAAGTTACAATATGCAAGTCCATATTGTATCAGGATGAAATGAAAACTGATACTACTGAAGTACCATCTAGTTCTTTAGTAAACAGGGCACTAATAGTAAGAATAAATTCCGCTAACAATGTTTATATGATGTTGTCAAGATGACAAAATCACAGGAAATCACTTATATAACAATTGTTGCAGTCAGAATCATGTAACGATGTCATAAACGAAGAAGTATTTTTGGTCACAATGGCAGTAGGAATTTCGTTTGCAGTTTGTTATATTTTGATCGGAACTTTCATCAACACAATCGGCACCAGAAGACTGTTGGTGGGATTTGTACTAATAACAACTATTTCTGGTGTTTTTGCACAACTTATCAGTGGCTACATTTATATTTTAGTCTCATTGGGTAAGCAAAATAATCATTAAAGTAGGGAAGTATTTCATCATTGTAAATTTTTCAAGGTATTTTTTTGTTGGTGTCTCCAACAATTGGGATAGTTAATGCTGTAGTAGTGGATTTATACCCAACTGAGATAAGAGGGATGGCTTTAGCAGTGTCACTAATGTTTGGACGAGGTGGGGCTATGATAGGCTCAAATGTAACAGGGATATTAATGTACACTACTTGCGACTATATGTTGTATATTTTTGCTATTTTTCACATTGGTGAGTTTCCCATTCTCCTTCAAAATTCAAAGCTCACACTACCTCTTTTTTTTTAGTTGTCATCATTGTTATATTCCTACTGCCCTCCCAAAAAACAACATCATAGGAGGTTAGTTCAAAGCTATTATTATGGCTTTGTATCAAAATGACTTGTTTTTTTTTTTCAGGAAATCTCTTCACCATCAGTATTAGGCACCAAAAATAATTCAATTTCTATTGTGACAAAGAAAATAATACCACTTAATCTCTTAATTGATTTATATATTAAAATCCAACTTGAGCAATTTGAATTTTTTGAAATAGTTCTGGATCTCGTCCTTAGGGTAGGGCTTTGCTACTAAACATGTAGGTATGTTTTCAGGTTGTTCTATCCACAATTTATGCTTGATATTGTGTTCTTGGAGCTTGTCTTTCAGTGCTAGGAGACTCTTATCGTCTGGTGCCTGCAGAACAACTTTGTGCATATTATCTAAGTCAGCCAGATATTGTTGGGTATGCTCGTCTTGGTAATAGAGGTGGGTTACCGCCGCTACTGCATGACATGCTTGCGCTACCACAGCGCCGACAGGCCATTTCAGCTCCTTCAGAAGATCACTGCGGACTACGATATATTGGACGATGCAAGGTGTACTCATCTAAAAACAACTTATATGTAATTGAATTTGAAGGTCCATTTGTAAACCTAACCTTCACTGCCAAAGTTACAAAGAAATGATTTCTTCTCCTCGCTTTGATCGCTGTTAGATGTATACGTCTAATTCATATTGTATTATTGATTTTTATTATGATTTATATGAATAAACATGAATCGTCTCCACGTTAGTATTGTTTCAAGTGAATAATTATATTATTACAACTCAATCTCCCTGTTTCAATTCTTTATTTTTTTTATATTTAGTCAATTTAATTGAGAAAAGAAGTAGCCATAACTAACCTCTCAATCGGCAGCTAAGAACTGTCACACTCTAGAGAATTTTCTTTACTTTAAGATATAAAACTTGCTGATATTCCGGTAAAATGCTGAATTCCATCAAAAATAAAAACGAATTTCAGACAGCCGCACAGTAAGAAATTCCTCTAGTAATATCTTCGATAGCAAAAAACCTTATGATTTTTCAGAGAACAAACTCTATCTGTGATTCATTTCCAAGCAGATTGGGCGGAACAATGTGCACAAGTAAACGAACTACTTGAAGCTTTAGCATCACAACCCAACTATTCGACAGTGAAATTCTATTCTTGCCCTGCTGAAGAACTTTCAGAAGAATGTTTGAAGTACAAAATTGAAGCCGTCCCCACTGTGCTCTTGTTTCGATCCGGTAACTTACTAGAAACGGTCCACGGTGCTGACCCTTCGAAAATAGCTGATGCAGTCAACAAACACAACTCCCAAGGTGACAGCTTAGTACAATCAATTACGTTGGAGGATAGATTGAAAGGCCTCATCAATAAAGCTCGTGTTATGTTGTTCATGAAAGGGGATAGAAATACCCCACGATGTGGATTCAGTAGGAAAATTATTGAAATTTTGAATGCTACAGGGTAAGCACTGAAGATCATTCTCACACTGGTATTATATTATCTGTTTTTTTTTCAGAGCTGCATATGAAACTTTTGATATTCTGACAGATGAAGAGGTTCGTCAGGGGTTGAAGAAATATTCTGATTGGCCAACATATCCACAGCTTTATGTTAATGGAGAGTTAATTGGAGGGTTAGATATCATTAAGGAAATGCAAGATTCAGGTGATCTAGAATCTACTCTCAAAGGTTGAATTGTTTAATCCAAATTTGATTCTGTTCTTCAACCTGTGCTCTTGCTATTTATATTATTTATAAATATCTTCATTGCATGTAGAAGAATGTAATAAAAGAAATTTGAAAAAAGATTTTGAATTGTTCATTATTTCAGTTCTATGTCTTGTAGATTAATGCTTAAATTTGAAACAAGAAATGAAATGAATAACTTTAAAAAGGTATAATTTATTCACATAAAATTTCAATTTTTCAACAAGGGTACAACCATTATACAATTTTTAGCTGAATTCACTATATTCCACCTACCAAGCTTATGGTCTTTTCCAACAGCAATTACTAGCTTACTTGCATCTGACGTGAAATTCAAACAGTTAACAAATCCCACAACAGGAATCTTAAAAATTTCTTTACAAGACTTAAAATTATTGTCCAACTTCCATAGTCTCACAAATCCATCTTGAGACCCAGAAGCAACCAAATCTGTATTCGTTAGTGCTGCAACTGCACTAATCCAATAGGGCTGTTGATTACTAGGGTCCTTTCCATGAGCATTCTGAACAGTGCACAATGGTTTTTTCCTCAACATGCTCCAAACACAAATTTCTCCATCATCTCCACCAGTAATGAAATTTTCTTCATTAATCATTCTCACATTATCGATATTACCACTATGACCATTGTATATCAAATGAGTTTCCTCAGTTATTTTCCACATTTTCAAGTCATGACAACCACAGGAAACCACTCTATCTTTATACAGAGTATCTATAGCTGAGATGCTGTCTTGATGACCAAAAAGAGTTTCAACATAGGCCATTTCATCTAGACTCCAGACTTTTGCTGTGCGGTCTTTAGAACAGGAATATAATGTGTGAGTGTCCCTTTTGAAACACAGTCCTGTGATAGCATTTTTGTGCCCAGTTAACTTCTTGATGAATTTGAATGACAAAGGATCCCAAATGAATATATCATTTGCTTCTGTTCCTACTGCTAAGAACTTGTTATCACTGGAGACAGCTATACTAAGTATTTGTTTAGAATGGCCGGTAGTTTCATCAGGATCTGTTTTTTTAACTAAAGGAATTACTCTTTCCTTTTTATTTTCCAACAGGGAATAAGAAACCACTATTCCATTCTTACTACCAGCTATGACATGTTCATCGTCAGAAGTAATACATAGACAAGTTATACTTCTGGAATGTTCTCGACACTTTAGTATTTTGATCTGATCCTCTATAATACCTTTATACTTGTCAGCTACAGTCAACCGTAATCGTCCAGTTTCTTTCAAATAATCTTCTTTCAGCCGTTTGGATAAATCTCCTTGGTCTATGTCTTCTTTTTGCAACCTAGCTCTCTCTTCCTTCTCGATTTCTTTCAAATATATTTTAGCTAACCGTAATTTCTTCTCCTGAGCAGTTTCATGTTCATCTTCACTCGAAGATATATCAGGTTCGTCGTTTCTAACCATGTCCTCGTCTTCACTACTTGTGATTTCTTCATTTTTGGATGGTTTCGGTTTTCCTTCCGTTTTTCGTTTCTTTCTATTGTCAGTGGAGTATTTGGCTCTTTTCAAGCCGTTCACTTGTTTACCCTTTATGAAAAACGACATAATTCAGCGAGAATCTGATTTTATCTACTAACACGCGCTAGCCATAGATGTGCACTATGCACGAAAAACGTTGAGGTTATGTTATGAGATTGGTTCGAAAGACAACTGTTCTTCTTCTTATATCTATGACCTTATGCCCATACCACAGAGTATAATGTATAAATATTCCTCCCCTAATTACGTGCTAAGACAAACTCAAGTTGGTTGACTTGTACATCAAATAAGTCAAAAGTAGAGTTTGTCATCTGTCGAAACTTAACTTCGGCTTTTTATACTTTGACAGTATTTTTGGTGTGACTGAGTTTTTGTATGATATTCAATAAATACAAAATATAAATCGTAAAAATGGTTAGTATTAACGTTTATTCATACTATGAGACCATAAATGTGACAACTTTCATCGAAAACATATTTTCATAAGATTTGCTCTAATTCTCAATCAAATCCACACCCGGAAAACCCACGTGCATTTTTTCTGTTAAAGGTTTCCTTAAATCCCGTAAGAGTATTGAGACATGAGGCCGAAGAAGAGAAAGGTGAAATAGCTAGACTGAGTAGCTTTGTGGGTGCTATAGCTATAGGAGACCTTGTGAAAAGCACTCTTGGCCCCAAGGGGATGGATAAAATCTTAGTATCCAGTGGAAGAAGTGCAGGATCTGTTGAAGTAACCAACGATGGGGCTACAATATTGAAATCTGTGGGAGTTGATAATCCAGCTGCCAAAATTCTGGTGGACATGTCTAAAGTACAAGATGATGAAGTTGGAGATGGAACAACTTCAGTTACAGTCTTGGGTGAGAGAACAAATTGAAATTCTCATCATGTTCCATTCTCATTATCAAAATATAGAAGAATATTACAGATATTAGGTATGAAATTACCCATTTTTTAGATGTCAAAACATACTTCATGTGTCAAAAATTGCTGTCATACTAATACAATGAGCATTTTAAATAGCCATTTCAAATTATGGAACATTGATTTTCACATTTCTGAATAGATGACTATGAACATTTATTAAATTCTTCAACATGGAATTTGTAGCTTCTGAACTCCTGAAAGAAGCAGAACGCTTAATTGAACAAAAAATCCACCCCCAAACAATCATTGCCGGTTGGAGGAAAGCTGTTGACATTGCCAGGAAAGCCCTAGTAGGCTCTGCAATGGACAACAGTGCCGATCTCGAGAAATTCCGTGAAGATCTGATGAACATTGCAAGAACAACACTCAGCTCAAAAATCCTCTCTCAACACAAGGAGCACTTTGCCAAGTTGGCAGTAGACGCCATCATGAGGCTAAAAGGCTCTGGGGATTTGCAAGCTATCCAGCTGATTAAGAAAACTGGGGGTACCTTGGAGGATTCCTTCTTGGATGAGGGGTTCTTGTTGGATAAGAAGCCTGGAGTGCATCAACCTAAGAAGGTTATAATCATCTCATTAAAATCACAAAATTATCCATCTAGAATTTATTATTTCTCATAGTAAGTTCAAGGTCATCACTTGATACTTGTCTGTTTGATGAATTGGTGAGATTTTATGGGATATAATCTATCCAAATCAGTCCAATAAATTTTTGCCCCGTTTTCATCGGCGTTATTCAGGGTTATTTACACTTATAAGAACTTATCATCTTATTTTTACATGTGGATCCATTTGAATCAGAGATATTTTTCTGAACACTTTGTTGTCAGCAATTCATTTGGTTTGACGATTTGAAAATTAACCTGAAAATATAACTCCCCTTCTAGATGTCATAAACAGATGATTTAAATTAATCAGAGCAGTCGGATGTATTTGTATATTTGCGAACTGGTAATGAAGACTGAAATCACAAAGAAAAAACTGAAATTACAGGTGGAAAACGCGAAGATCCTTATCGCCAACACCCCCATGGACGCGGACAAAATCAAAGTGTTCGGCTCGCACATCAAAGTCGATTCCATGGCAAAGATAGCCGAGCTGGAATCGGCCGAGAAAGACAAGATGAAAGACAAGGTCAACAAGATCCTGAAGCACGAAGCGAACGTTTTCATCAACAGACAGCTGATCTACAACTACCCGGAACAGTTGTTCGCTGACGCAGGCGTGATGGCAATCGAACACGCCGATTTCGACGGTATCGAAAGACTAGCGTTGGTCACCGGAGGCGAGATCGTGTCGACTTTCGATCATCCCGAGCTCGTCAAGCTCGGGACTTGCAAGCTGATCGAACAGGTGATGATCGGCGAGGATATTCTGTTGAGGTTCAGCGGAGTGGCTTTGGGTGAAGCCTGCACCATCGTGATTCGTGGGGCGACGAAACAAATCATCGACGAGGCTGATAGGTCGTTGCACGACGCCTTGTGCGTGTTGGCGGCTACCGTGAAGGAGAGCAAGATCGTTTTCGGAGGAGGATGCAGCGAGACGCTGATGGCGAACGCTGTTAGCAAGGCGGCAGCGCAGACTGCCGGCAAGGTAAACTTTTCGATCAGCATTCACTGTACCTCCCGTAACTTTCTCTTACAGCATTCCTCGATTTGGTTAGATTTAAAAAATAAAAAAATCCTCCACATTGAATTTGTTTTATACAGGAAGCCCTCGCGATGGAGGCGTTTTCCAGAGCGCTTCTCCAACTTCCCACCATAATCGGAGACAACGCCGGCTACGACTCCGCCCAGCTTGTGAGCGAGTTAAAAGCCGCCCATAATAACGGCAGCAACACCATGGGGTTGAACATGGATAAGGGGGAGATCGGAGACATGCGCTCGCTGGGCATCACCGAGTCTTTTGTAGTGAAACGACAGGTACATGACGATTGGTCAACTTTTTGGATGATTTTGATTAATTTTTTTGGTTTTCCAGGTGTTGGTTTCTGCCTCGGAGGCTGCGGAGATGATTCTTAGAGTTGACGATATCATAAAGGCAGCACCGAGGAAGAGAACGGAAGACAGAGGGCACTGCTAGGGTGCCTCGATGATTATTTTTCGCTTTCGGTTTTAGTTTTAACAAGCATTCGCATCATTCAAACTATTTTGTAATTTATAATCGATACTCGTAACACACCTAATAAAGCCAGTTCGTTTAATATAACATTGAATAGTTTTTTTCTTCACCTAGTGATGATATATTTTGATATGAGATGCTGGAATAATTCGGTGACTAAACAAATACATATATCAGTCATCAGTTCTACGGACAAATAAAGGCTTCTACTTTGTTTTTTTATAAGTGCTACTATGAGCTTTATTTTTCATAAACTTTACTCAACTTTTGCATATCTCCACAATTTATTCACACTTAAATCTAGAAATCATCAAAAATATTATTGAATCACTCATTATTTCTAGTATTATTCACAATTTTTCTGAGAAAACTGTACAATCAAAAAATGGGTTTTAAATCCAGTTCTAACAAAAAAATTTATATCACAAACATTCTAGAAAATAATAATAAATTGCTCAATCATTTGAAACCATAACACTCAAAAAATGCTTGGTTTATTGAGAAGGGTAAATCTTGTCTGTATAATTTCCTTGCACATACAAAAAAGGGTAAATCAATCTTTGTAAATATAAACGCGTAAGAAAAAATAACTGAATTTCAAGAGAAATTATAGAATGTGCCTTCTACCCTTGAGCCTGAAAACTAAATTGCAAATCTTGAGGGCGGGACCGAGTTTCAATCCCATATACTTCATCATCATATCCGAATTCAAGAGAAGAAATGCTTTCCCATCGATTTCCTGAAACAAATAATACTATTAGCCAAGTTCAAGTGGAGAAGTACTTATATTTATTTATTTAAAGTCAAAAAAACTCGATAATCAAAAACCATTCATATCCAAAATTCGAGAGAATTACTAATTATTCGAGAATATCTGAGAAACCTGTGCTTGCGACTAATTTTCAGAAACTTTTCCTGGGTCCAAGTCAACCAAGGACATGAAAAAAATACTCACATGCTTTCTGAACAAATCTGCGTGCACACCCAAACAAGGGTCGGTCGATTCGATGAACTGGATGACCTCCTCGATGCCCCATTCTTGCGTCGGCGTCTTGCTGAGCGCTGAGCCCGGCGACGACTCGGACGACTGAGACGACGGCTCAGCCGGAGTCGTCGACGTCGCTGCCTCTTTCTCGGGTGGCTGCGGCCTACGCTTCGCCGGCGTCGGAGATGACACCACGTCGCACGAGGAACATTCTTTCGGAGATTGGTCTAGGGCTACGGAAGATGATAAGTCAGATTTAATAATAATAATAATCTTTATTTTGAGAAATAATTACAATACATTGAATGTAGAGCAACCATTGGACAAAATAGTGTCAATGCTACATATCATAAAATTCTTCCATCGTTTAGGGTTCCAATTTTATTAACATATCAAAGATTTCTTTTTTATATGCAGTAAGATTATTGATCACTTTGATGCGTTCTGGCAATTTGTTGAAGCATTTGATGAAAGTGTACGGTGCCTCTTTTTCAGTTACACTCAGTCAATGCCTAGGATACTGCAGATTTACATTTCTAGTTGGGTGAAGCCCTCTTGTTTCAAACTGTTTGAATAATTGTCTATTTCTGAACAAAAATAACACACATTCTTGAATGTATAAAGCTGGTACTGTTTGTAACCTATTTTTCCTGAGTAACCCCTACATGACTCTTTGTACTTCAAATGTAACATTATTTTCAAAGCTCGTTTTTGAATTAAGAACACACTTACAATATCTCGACTACTTTCAAAACATATCAAACTATATCATATTCTTGACTCAAAATTAGCCTTGAATTTTGTTATTTGTTTGAGAGATTTTGCATCATGTCCATCTTTCCTAATCTTCACCATCTGTTTTCTATCTTTCAAGTATGTTCTAAACCACCATTAAGCTGGACCCCTTACTCTGCAATCTTCCAGCTTATTTAACAATATCTCATGATTTAGGCAATCCTATGCCTTAGAAAGGTTTAAGAATAGGCCTAATGCCAATGTATCATTCTCCAAGTCTATTATATGCTGTATGAACTGGAGAATTGCAGTCTAGGTAGATTTACCTTTCCAGTAACCATGTTGAGAATCACTGATACACATACTGTAAGAAACTGAATCAATCTGCTACACATTACAGTTTCAAATTTTCAAAATTGGTCTATAGTTATCAATAATTTTTGGATCACCCTTATTTTTGAATACAGGGTTATTAATAATGTAGACCAAAGGTTCCGCAATCTGAACACCCACGATTTTTATCAATTTGTTCGGGATTCCATCTGCACCACTGCTCATTTTATTTTTCAGATTTTCAACTATATTCAAGAATTCAGTTTCACTAACCAGGTTAACAAACAGATATTTCATATTTTTGTCAAATAAGAGTATTTTTGGCATCAATTTCCATTGAAATCGCCAAGAAAAACAAAACCAGCAAATAAAAATCACAGTGGATTCAATTGAAAAAAAAACACTCACCGAATAGATTTCGACAGCAGCCCATCACCTGCGCTATCACGCTCACGAAGCTCTCCAACTCGTTCCGGCCGCCCGCCGGCGGCATCCTCACCGTGTACGTCTCTCCGGCGTGCTCAATCCCCACCTCCTCGCCGCCCAACGCGCCCAACCGGGCAAGCACCGCCTCCACCTTGTGTGACGCTCCGAACAGCTGCCCAACCAATCGACGAGCTAGGCCCGAGGGGGTGGAGTCTTCCAAGCGGTCGGCAAGGCGACCGACATCGAGAACGGGACCGCCCGAGCAGGCGCGTCTAACGTGCATAACGATGGGGGCAGGAGAAGGGGCAGACGTGTCCGCTTCCGGTGAGTTAGAGGCGTCCGACGCGGAGGAGGAGACAGAAAGGGTTGGGGGTGGTGGCGGGGCTGTTAAGGCCGGGCGGGACCAGCGGAATCTGAAAGCAGTCGTGGGTATTACAATGCTGTTAATCAGCTATTTTGGAATCCTTATTTTCAAAATTATCAATCAAAAACTCTACTTCTCACTTGCAGGATTATCCTGTTGAATGATCAGATATGCTAATATTTTTATACTAGAAAGTAGTAGCTTTACAAAGCTAAATAACGTTCTTATTTTTTTTTTAATACTAAAATTGTTTCTATAGTACACGAAAAAGAATATTTCCATAGAAAATTTGTATCAGTACCACACATAATCTAAATATTTATTGAGCTATCATCTTGGTTATTGCCAAAAAATCAGAAACCTACCTGTTAGCTCCAGGATTATTCTTCTGCCCGGGCGGCTGCATGGGATGTCCCGACTTGGCGCACCACCCCACAGGAAAAATATCCCTGCTGTCGTACCTACACCAATAATCGAAAGCGCCTCTCCAGCCATCGAAGGTGACATGGATCTGATCATTCTTCACTGCCCCCACTGTGGCGCAACATATCAGCTGGGGGTTCTTTTTGTCAACAGCTTCCAGCTTTTGACCCACCTGAAAGAGATTGGTTCTGGGGCCAAGTGGTTCCTTCTGGAAGATTTTTGAGGGAGCCATCTCAGCTCCATTGAGCGTTTTTAGGAGGAACATAGGCCAGGAGCTGGCGTTCATACGGAAACCTGGAAAATATGATTTTAAGTGTGCCCTATGGTAGAAGCATAGTGATCATCACTCACCTAATGGTGGCTGGAGCATCCCCCCTGACTTTTCACAGTGTCCGATAGGATGTATTTCACTAGAGTCTACTAATCTCCAGAAATCATTTTTGTTATCACTTCCATCAAGCCTGAGCCTCAATCTGGGGCCTAAAATACTGATAACTGTAGCAATACAAGTAGAAGTCACATTACGAGGATCCAGAGCTTCCAGTTTCATTCCCACTTTAAAATCATTCAGTGGTGGATTTGGCGCCTGTTTGAAGCATGTAAGGGGAGCAGCCATGCTATTAGTCTCTCGTAAATACTCCACCCAATCAAATGGCTGATATGTTTCATACTGGAAAGGTCCAGGGGAACCTTCTAAGGGAGTGGATGGGGCAATTGCTGCAATTCTTGAATGAGAAAGCTCTTTCTTCTGATGCTTATTCATACAATATGTAGAACAGTAATCCTTAGATGGTGAGTTGTTGCCTCTGATGACATTATCACACAGTATACATGCGCCTTTCACATATGCTTTTCTAAACTCTGCAAGGCATGTCTCTGAACAGAACTCTTTTTTACCATTTGTAGTAGGAAATACATATTTCAAGGGTAGCTTGGTTTCATTACACCAGGTACAAGATATTATCTTCTTTGGTGGTCTGCCTGGGCCTCTCACTTTAGCCGAAGATGTGTTGTTGGACATTGTTGATTCGGAATTTTAGGAAATGTTTATGAAAAAAATGGCATGCTGCCGGTAACAATAGTTTCCCAATATCACATAGCCGGTAGTGGAATTCAATAGCCATTCAGCAGATATTCAGTATCGACTCTTTGATTGGACTTCTAATCACTTGGGAAATTCTTCCGAAAACAGTAAATAATGTCACATAAACTACGTCAAATGGTCTAAATTGAAATGTCAACAAGCAAAAAAACAAGCCCTTTTGCTATAAAACGCCTAACGCAGTAGGAGAGACAAGTGACAGTTGTATTTTGTATTGAATCACAGAACACTTTTCAAATGTTTAACCAGCCGACAGAGAAAGACGTAGCAGATGTGACTATGTACTAGAGAAATATTTGCGGGATTAAGAGAAGAATTAATCACAGAGTGAAAGGGATACTCTGTGAATTTAGGTTAAAAACGTGTTATTTCGAGTGTCGATCCATATGCACTTTTATACTTTTAATTACAGCAACGAGTGTAGAGTGTACCCAATGATTTTGTGAAATTATTAAATACAACAATATGGAACGTATAATAGTAGACCAAATTGCCGAACAGCAGCACTTAATGTAAAATATCCAAAATTTGAACAGTTTACAGCCTGTCACAATGAATGAGATAAATTACATCAACCTTTTTTTAGATTATGTTGCGAATGTGGAACCGCGATCACACCCAATCCTGCTAACATGTGCGTGAAATGCTTACGTACCCAAATAGACATAACAGAAGGAATTCCCAAGCAGGCTACTCTTCACTTTTGTCGAGGATGTGAACGATATCTTCATCCTCCCTTAGATTGGGTTCATTGTCCAATTGAGTCCAGAGAACTATTGTCTCTGTGCCTAAAAAAACTCAAGGGACTCAATAAGGTCAGACTGATTGATGCATCATTCGTTTGGACAGAGCCCCATTCCAAAAGAATCAAGGTTGAACTAACTGTTCAAGGAGAAGTACTCAGGGGAGCAGTTTTGGAGCAAATATTTATTGTTGAGTATATTATTGCTCATCAAATGTGTGATGACTGTCACAAGACAGAAGCACAAAATTACTGGAGAGCTTCTGTGCAGGTTCGTCAGAAGACAGAGAACAAAAAATCATTTTATTATCTTGAACAACTCATTTTGAAATTTAAAGCACATTCAAATTCTTTGGGTATCACACCTGTTTCTGGTGAGTAGTATTTTGGAGTACACACAGTATTTTTTCATTGTTTTTTATTATTTGAGGTGGTCTGGATTTCTTCTACTCACATGAGGTTCATGCAAAGAAAATGGTGGACTTTTTGTGTGCCAGTCTTCCTTGCAAATTTCAACACTCTAAAAAACTGTTGTCTCATGATATCCACAGCAACATTTACAACTACAAGTTCACCTACTCAGTAGAAGTTGTTCCACTTTCTAAAGATAGTGTGATATGTCTTCCCAAAAAATTGACACAACAATTAGGTGGGATTTCACCTATATGCTTGGTGTTTAGAGTGACTAGTACAGTGCACCTGATTGATCCATCAACAGCTCAAAGTAAGATTTTTCAACTAAAACTTCCATTAAATTGTTGGCATAGGACTATAAAAATAGATGCTTCAATTGATCAGTTACAACACAGTTGAATAATTGTCAACTTTTTGTTTATCCAGTTGCTGAAATCAATGCTACCACTTTTTGGCGTTATCCCTTTGGGTCCATCTGTAACCCCAAACAACTTGTTGAGTACATTGTGATGGATATTGAACCAATCAAAGATAAAGAGAGAAACGTCTTCCCTGGTCAGGGTGCCATTTCCCATCGTCATGTTTTGTCAGATATATGGGTGGTCAAGGCATCTGAACTTGGCATATCCGAGAGTAACATTCATACTAGGACCCATTTGGGGCATGTTTTGAAACCTGGGGACTCTGTAATGGGGTGAGTTTATGTAAAATTCTCAGTAAAATGTGGAGTAACAAAGTCTCTTGGGGATTGAACCTAATTTGTTATATTTTCAGGTATAACCTAGAGGACAGTAATATAAACGATGTGAATTTTGAGAAATTGGACAAATCGAAAGTACCAGACGTGATTCTGGTAAAGAAACATTACCCTGACAGATCTTTCAGAAGAAGACAAAGAATTTGGAAACTGAAGAGATTGGCGGAGGGCGACACTGCATTCGATCCTGATGAAAAGTATGCATTAATACATTCCTTAAAGTTATCAGTTGTTAATCTTCATCACTTTGTTTCAGCGATTTCAACGAATTTTTGGATGACCTGGAAGAGGATCCTGCTCTCAGACAAAACATCAACATTTTCAAGGACAATACAAAGCAGATTCCTTTCACTGTTTTGGATGATGATGATGAGGGTGTACCACAAATCACCCTGGAAGAAATGATGGAAGATTTAGACATACAGGATGTTGAAATGAGAGAAGAAGAATATGATGAAGATGAGGAATATTGATGAACTGTTTTTTTCAATATTCAGCAAGCTATTCTTTACCAGTAACCTGTACTACAATAAATACACAATTACTAAAGATTTTGGTGTTTTCTTTCATCAAATCATATTTTGACACAAAAAGCATTGAAAAATCAATCTCCTATGTAGAGATGTCATCTAAAATTTTTTATCAAAGTGGTATCTTAAAAAATAACACCTCGTTCCGTTGGAAACAGCAATCAAAAATCCACCCAGAACTTTATATTCTCATTTGTTATAACAAAATGTTGGAATCATTTAATTTTTGGTAAAAATTTCGGAAGATTTCGTCTACATGAATTCACAAGTATGTTAATGAAAGAAAGTTTTAAACTACACTTCTGCTATACCTCTAACTGGCCCCAATAGGTAGCGTTACGTGTATCGTTTTTCGATAAAACAAGACAAAATTATGACTTGGAAGAAGAGATATTGCGGATTATTATCAATCAAGACATTCTACTGAGATATTTAGAAACCGAACAAATCTTTGCGGCATCACAGTTTTAAATCTACTTTGGATATTTTGTGTGTGTCTCAACATTTGTCGAGCCAGATTAAAATCACTGTATATAACACAATAATACAGCCACACATTGATTACTGCTCATCAATTCTTTACTTATTCAATCTGAACAAATTGAACATGCTTCAGAAATTACAAAATCGTAGTATGAGGGTGATTTTGAAATCATCGCCTCACACCAATAGAATCATATCGTGTCATACATCGTTGTATCAGTAATAAAATATGCTATTCAATACATGGTATTTTCTTTTCACGGGCCGAATAAAAAAATAAAGTTGATGGTGGTTTCTCCGAAACGAAACGTCGTACGGAAAAGCTCTCGAGGGATTAAAAAATGGCAACGAGAAAGTGTCTTTTGTTTTCTGGTATCTCTTCAGATAACGTCAGAAAAAAAAATGAAACGAAATCGGCAAATTGAGTCCTGTAATCGGTAGAACCTGTGGAACAAAAAAATATTATTACTAATATCTTTGAAGCTTGTACTAAAATATTATTGCCGTTAGTCCACAAACATATTCTTGAAACCGCATCTCTTGAGGGACGTCTGCACTTTCAAAGCCACCCTTGTTTAGCTCATCACCATATTATATGTCGAATGCATTTCAGCCAGAGTGTTCGTAACACGCTTCTAATTGAATTAACATATTAGACAACATCGTCAACATTACCGTATAGTTAGCTGAGAGAGTGTATTTGTATGTTTTGATACAAGATTACCGAGATATTGATACATGATAGTAACAGACAGTTGTAAATAGGCAACTAATAGCGGAATATACAAGGAGATAATCAACTTTTCACCTTTTCCGATGTTCCTGAAGTACTTTGGACGTGATATGGACATTTATGGGATATTTGCACTTTTTAATCAGCTCTTTTGGTGCACTATTTCATAACAACGTCAATACATTCTATAATGGAGCACAAATTACCATAGAAATAAATCGATGGACACAAATAGGACATGTAATGGACATCAAACGGACATTCTATTTTATTGATGAAATGGATCAATAGATACAGATTATTCATGTCTAGCATTTCAATATTATATGCGTTTCAATGAAAATAATGCCAAAAAGGCCCTGCACTTAGCATCCGTGAAGAAGATAACCCTAATATACGTATGTATATAGTCACGTTGCGCAAGTGAAAAGATCATTTGTCATTCTGGATGGCAAGCAACTGCACCACAACACAATAAAAAGTATTTTTTTTTTCGTCTTTTGCAAACACCGAAAGCAGCATGAAAAATGGCCTTTCTTCCATGTGTGTCTCTTATCCAGTCTAGTCCATTCTGATGGAAATGCTTTTCTTCAGAGAAGTATACAGGATGGACAGCAGAAATTTGTGTGTAGGAAAATCCATCTGGATTAAATTCACTACCACGCATAGTTTTTTTGGAATCATCTATAGTGCAGCAATTATCTCCAAATCTCCGAATTTTTTCAGTCCATCTTCATAACGTTGCTGAAATTGATGTTGAATAAAAATACAGGTTGTCCTATTGGAAACAGTGCCCTTCTTATTACAGCTGTCTCGCTTGGGCTGAGCACCCTGTATAGCTTGAAATATTGTAGCAATGTGCATTATTTCACTTTTATCTGAAACATTTTTTCACATTTCTGCTCCTGAGTAAGCTACTCATCTTCATCATTTCAATGGTTCACCCTGTATGGATAACCTAACCTATAATTTCACTATTTTTATGGAAAATATCCAGAGAATTTTTCAATTCCTATATTGGCCGTGAAGCATCGAAAACGGCGACAGAAAACTAGACGATTATGAAAATCCAATACTGCCACTGGCAGTTATTGTTTTTCCGGAATTATTTATGAATTTCGTAGACGCTGTGATATTTTAGGAACGAGTACTCGATATACATGAAAAATAGGATCGCCTGAATTTTGCGGAAAGTGTATTGCACGAGAAACGGCTTCTCGATGTCATGTACCTAAACGTATTTGATTAATGAAATATGTGCTGGGTTTCTTCGAGAAAAAGACCACCTTCCAGCTATGTGACGAAAATTTGGGGGCTAAAGGGATGTGAAATTTCTTCTCCTTCTTCTCTTTTGGCCTTTTCCTTTCAGAAAATTCCAAACTATAGTCTCATTACATAATTACATCTCGCTAGACTGCTGAAAAACAAACCTAATTTGACAGTAGGTATGTATTTTTGATTTTAGAAGAAGGAGTAATGAATAAATAAAGGAATATTATTGACTTATTTGATAACTAAGAGTTGTCATTTAGTTTGAAATTTACAAAGGACATTTTGGAATCCCAAACAATTGAAGAGTAGATGTGAAATGTGAAAAAAATTGTTGGTATATTCATCAGTTGGGGTGAGACAGACTTGGATAAAAAGTTTTTCATTTTGTTCTTTTTCCATGAACAAAATAAAATAGCACTTTTAACACTTGCATCATAAATATTCTTCGATGCAAGTTCTCTTAAACAGGAGTGGATATTTTTATTACAATAGACTCCGGAAAATACCGGATTGTTCGAACATCTTAAGCCGCTCGGCCACTCTCGAAACATAAATCAAGATAAAGTGGCGCTTTCAGTGACAACAACAGATTTTGGCGATACAAACTATGGCCGTGTTATGATAGAATATGGCTCGAGAAGTGGAATAATTTACAATTTATTACTTTTTGCTGGAATGGCTGAAAATGGCTGATAAACCGCACCAAACAGATATAATACTCGGGTTGAGCCGGGCTATTTCAAGTACGTCGAGATTTATGGTATATGTTGGTTGTGAATAACTGCAGTGAATGTCTACAGGACCAATTAAATTCATTCGAAAACATTGGGTTTTACCTCGCACTTTTTTTAACCATAGATTTATAAAATAGATCCCGCACTCAGTGTTTTGTTCTGAAGCACACTCTACGAACGGGTTACCATAGCAACCGTTGGGTAATAGTGGCAAAATTCACAGTGATCGAATACGGTGATGGGTTTGTCCAAACATTAGGAATACACCTTTCGTTGAACTCAATAGTTGAAAGAATATGAATCAAATATAACAATAAGATTGTTTTGAAAAAAAAGGGATATTTTGAAAAATGAACCAGGAAAATATTTCTGCATAATGGTTATAAACAATGTCGTTTCACCAAACAAGTCGTAGAGAATCATGAAATACGTTTCGCGTTCAATGGGACTACATATTTCTTGCCACTAGAGGCGGGGGGCTTGAATAACGTGACCCCTGCTTCACTCTTCTAACATACACACTGTCTATTTTGCGTAGATCCATGTTTTTACCATAACATACACCATTACATTGTGAGAGAGTACATGAAGAGAATTTGGTGTTGAAAAATGTGGGAAAGCATAAGATGACCTTGCAAATTTTCTACGATTTGTTTATGTTCAGTTTGACAGCTGTTCTCAATATGAAAGCTTCAGCAAACTTTTCATCTACCACTGTTCGAATGAAATAAGGAAATTAGTGCGTTAGAAAACAATTGAAACGTTTACATTGAATTGAAATGGTTCTTTTCTTATGACATTTCACCCTTTATACACATTTCTGTATCGCAGATATGAATAAGTTCAGATTATTCAACACTAATTTTCATGTAGCTGAAGGTGTAGCAAATGTAATAGACAGAAAGTGGAGAAGTTTATAAAAAAAAAAAAAATTGCGAATTGAACCAATTGAATCTGTGAATGTGTCCATTATCGATACAGAATTATGTCGTTCACCTTTTACTGACTGATGTTTTATTTACGTTGAACTCTACACCTAGTTGTATCTTTTAACTCATCAAATTTTCCCCTTCATATCCATTACACCAACTGTTCTTCGTGTAAATATTTATCTAAAGTACACTTCTCATTTAAAACATCATATATATAATCATTTCTCTTCGGCGACAGTTGCATGCAGACTGTTTTTATAGTGAATGCTCGTGCCTCTTTGTAATTGAATGCCAGTGGCGTACCAGCACGCGATAATTTTTTGGGGGTCTACAATTAGTTCTGAGTTGGGTCAGGAAATGTCGTTTGAGATTTAATCAAGGTACATACATATTTATATACATATAAAGTAAATAGGCTAGCTTTTTTCCTTCAAATTCGATGATAATGACAGCTTGCAGAATTGGCATTTTATTTTCACGAGAAAATATTTCGCTGGATAAAATCCATGAGGAATATTGTCATTTTCAGTGATATTTTATTTTTTTCGTTTGAAAGGACGATTGAATGAAAATGTTAAATGTTTGATTGGAATTTTTCGATTTCACCAAAAGTGATACGCCTCTGGCAATACTCATTGTACGTTTTCGACATAGCCAATTGATTAGAAAAGTCGGTTTCGGATGCCATTTTTCATTCAAAGAACAAGAATATTATCTGTAATGATCAGAATTTTCACTAACAAAAATTGTATATCCTGGAAGTAATTGATTTCTAGTACATTACACAAAAATACGTTTAAAATTCTGCGTAGGATCTCAGAATGAGAAAATAAGTGTTACAAAAGTATGTAGCAGATCACAGAACTTCTAATTGGCTCAGAGAAAGCTGGGAACTTTCAGGAATCAATAAATAATTAAAGCAACACTTCACAATAACTTCACAACGATGCCAAAATTATTTGGACAGAAATCTTTGATCCGCCAACAAAGTCTTCAAAAATATTGAAATGAAACTGTTCAACGCTTATCTACAGTCAATAACTATCCAATTTTTAGTGTATGTATTCCATGAAACATTTTTCAATAGAATTTAAATGATAGACTCAATCCAACTTCCTGTTTCGGAGTAACAATGAAAAAAAAAGATAAACAGCAACACAATCTTGCTTACATGAATAGACCATACTAACAAATTAATGTGTCTGTTTTATTATAACATCGTCAATTGGTATTACTTACGACAGAACAACTTTCAGTAATTTTAGAGCAATACTCATAGTATAGTCAACTATTAAAAATCCATTAGGGTCACCATTTTAAACCTTGAGCAAAGCTGGGGCAACTACTAGTATATAAAGATTCCTTCTTTGAACTGTACGTGATATTTTGAGGAATATCCAAATGCCAATAAATCAACCGGAAAGACACTCGAAAACGATAATGATTATATTTTCTGTCTTCAGCTGTTATCTCAAACATTCCGACGTTAAAGGAAAACGTAATTCTTGGTTTGTGATGTCTGAAGTTCCCACAAAATTCTCAGAGCGAACAAGCATGTAGGAATGCGGAATGCATCAACTCTTTCTCTTTCTGAAATCTATCCCTTTCCTCAATAGAAAATATACTAGGATCTGGAAAGTTTTCTCCTCAATTTCCAGCTCCGTGTAGAACGGAAATGAATTTTATGGTACTTGGTACTTGGTGAGTAGCGAATATCACCTCGGTTGAAGAAAATTGAAACGGAAACTTCGTGGAGTTGGGACAACTTCTCCACTCAATCGTGTTTCCTTAATTTGCAAAGCACTTCCACAGCTTTTTGGATTTTTTTCTGGAACTATCACGCAAAGCTACACGAACGTTATTCACAGCGACCAATCAAAAATTTGCAGCGAACTTCTATAGTCTATTTATTTCAAGTAGACAGTTACGTCACATCAACAACGAGTGCAATGTTGCAAGATCATGAATCAGTCATTACATTGAAAAACATAATTTTGAAATGAAAAGTCCTGTTTTGAAATTGAATCTGATTTTTTCAAATCAGTTCTCAAATAGTATCAGTTCAAAAACAAAAAAACATTAATTTTAATATAAGAGATGTTCAAAATATTCGTTTCACATCATTTGTGAAACAAAATAATTTTCTTTTTTCAATGTCAATTTTTGTAACACATCTGAAAACACTCAATATTTCCGAAACAGTTGAAGATAGGTATGGGACATTATCCATGAATTATGTCTAAAATTTTCTGAAGAATCCAAAAAAAACTACTTATATACAGAGGGTTGTATTTGAAATAAGAAAGTTGGTATCGGCCACTGTCACATGACACACCCTATATAATATATATTTTTTTTTGAGAAAAATGCGCATCTAGAAATACAAATCGACTTGTCCAAGCGTTTTTCCAAACACTCCTATAACCTTTCGATTATCAAATGAGATATATCGATCATATCATCTGTGATAACAAAATTTGACGTACACAACTAACGATATGAGCATTGAAATACGTCACGCATATCCAACAAACGCCATATGGGACAGAATTTCGATCGACAGAACCAAACAATCCGTTGCCTTCAACTTGTCAAGAGCAATCCGTTCTGTAAATAAACAAATTGGGCTTACAATAGTCGAAGATTGATGCGATAAAACAATTTGTTCACCAATAAAACAAGCTACACATTCTTCGAAAGAAAAGACGATAGGGAGAAGAATAATTTGTTACGGATCTGTGTGGTTTTGGATTTTGAACAATTAGAAAAAAGTGCAGCCATTCAGAATTTTTAATTTTAGAGATATCTTGAACTCCTTTGGCAACATAAAAAGATACCCAAAAGTATACAGGGTGGCCCACCACATTCGCCTCGGTATTTCTACGAGAAATGAAGAGTTAAGGAAAAACTTTGAGCATAGTTATATGTGGGTCCATGAGGAGCATATTCCGAAATTATTTTCAAATATACAGGGTGAATATTTGAGATTCTAAATTTTTCGATTAAATGACTTCAAAAATGTTTTCCATTACAATACATTATGTTTCATTTTTAAGATAACAAAATTATTCATAATTGAAATATAAAATATGAATATGAATGAAATAGATATAGGGAACCCTAATATAGTTTTGAAGGAAATCTAATTCTGCGTCAAATAACGCCACTAAATACGGAGCGTTCCATTCAACAATAAGAAGTTACTTAATTAAATGTGTGTCCCAATTTCCATGCAATTTTTTTCGCCACTCTGTATAATATTGCATTGAAAATTTCATGTAGTAGTTAACTTCAACCTTTGAGCTAAGCAGTACATTTAATCACGAGCAGCTCGTTACACGTTACAGGGTGAAAACAAATTTCAAATTATGGTCTGTATTTTTAAATTTCTCAAAATTTCTCAGAAACGGCCAGTTTTGAGTATTTGAAATAAAATAGTAACTCACCTTAATTTTGTCTATGGTATCTAAAAATATAAAGAAATATAGGGTGTTCCATAAGAAAAAATGTGACTTTGGTATGTAATTTTTTTGGAGATCACCCTATATATTTCAAAATAATTTTGCTTGAAGTTTTCCTCATCTCTCTTCATTTCTCGTAGAAATACCGAGGTGAATGTGGTGGGCCAACCTGTATAATTGAAAATTAATCACACATGATAAAATTATTTAAAACATAATTTTTTTTTCTGTGGCTGTCTCTCACAAAAATAATTTTCCAGTCGTCTTTTGACGTTTAGAAAAAAACCTGAAGATACCATTCATCTTAATGAATATTCTGAAACAAGCCCATCCTATCACATTTTTATTCGATGCCCGGTTCATCCAGATTCCGAAAATTCAAATTCCTCTGACGCATGCGTCATTTTCTAATCTACTATTTCGCTACGGGGTTGTCTTCAATCGCGTCCTGTTAGCGCCGCGACGACGACACGGACGCTCTCCCAAAAACCACGTGACAAGTACTGCCGAAATGCCCGGCAGTTGTCGATGTACCGAGTGATCGAACGTTGAGTGGCGATCTGGATTTTCGGCATTCAGTGATGTGAAGGAAAGTGATGGATTTTTTCGAGAACATGACTGTTTCTTGGATTTTCACGTTGTTTGTGATATTCAGCGTTTATCTTCAGAGTGAGTGAAGGCTTGTTTACATTAGATTTCATGATTCAAATGCCTTATTGAACAAGAAATAAAATTATTTTTGGATTTATTTTTTGCATTTGAATAAAATTGAGGGAATTAAATGATTTTGGAATTCGAATAGAGATAATTAGAAAATACAAATGATATTGAATCAATAATTGAGCCAAAGTTGCTGAAACTTTTTAAAATTCAATTGTAATTTTACTTCGAATTGAAATTAATATTTACTATCTAGACGACATGTCTATCGTATTTTAATAATAATTGAAATAGTTAGGAATTTATTCTGTGTACAGAATTGCAGTTCTGAAATTTTCAACTTAAAAAAAATAACAGTCTTGGTTATGTTCAAGAATCGTTTGAAGAGAATTTTTTTTTTTTCGAAAATCACTTATATCAGCATCCGTTTTCATTCAGAAGATCTACATTATACAAAAAATTGATTGGAAATTTGATATTCGAAGATTGATATCAATAGTATAAATAACAATTGTATTTTTTGCTAGCACTCATAACAATGATTGAGTGAACCTTTTTTTTTAATTTATCTCAATTCAAAATGAGATTTAGAGGTCTAGACTTGTCTGAATAATCAATAATTATTCCTGGATATATTAGGAGATGAACTATCTAAGTATGTATTAGGTTTTTGATCGATGTATATTTCTCATCAGAAGATGATAGTTTTGATATTCATCGATGATATTTACCTTACACAATACAATTGGTATACAATTCTCAGAAATTTAATGTGAAATATTGTATAAGGAATGTTTCAATTTGTTTTTGCATTTTGAATATGCTTGGTAAACCGAATTTAGTGACCTACGACGTCCTATGATCTTTATAGTTGATATTATCTATCGACTCTCTTTGAATAAATCAATTTTCAAGTGTTAATAAGATCATCAATGTTTTGCTTGATACCATATCAAAATTGATTGACATTTTGGAGCAGTGTCGAAAAGAATGTTAACATGATGATAAACGATTTAGATAGTTTCTGATTTTGCAGAGCTTTAGTTGGAATAGTGTGATATCCATACCCACATTAATAATAATTTGAATAAAAAAACACAGTGAAGAACCACGATGACAGTCCTCAGGATTCTTGCTTTTGTGTTGATATTTGGCATCTACGTCAGAGGTTAGTCGAAATAATAAAAAAAACTGTTTGGAAAAGATGTATTTCTACTTTTTCGTCTGAATTGTGAACAAATTCAAGATTGGTACAGTGAGAAATTGCTGAAATTTTGAATGATCTTCCTAAAATTATTTCTGTAAAATTTTATGTGTTATACTACTTGTGAGTTATTTAACCTGAATGAAATAATTTAATCAATCAACTCTGGGTGAAATCAAAGAAATTGAGATACATTCAAAAAATCCGTGATGACTTCTTCTAAGGCTATTGAGGCCAACTGGTCAGGATAATAGCAGAAAAAATAGTTGAATGAACGAGTTTGAAAGATTGCAATTGAACGAAAGGATTAACCTGAATATATGAATTCATAAAAAAATGAGCGGTCTAGCATATTCTGAATAAGAAAGGCAAATCTGGATGTAGTCACGAATATCTGATGCCTATCGAAGATTTACCTGAAAAGACAAAACTCACTAAACAAATAACAAATTAATCAAAATAAGAGTTGACAATATTCCTGCCCTTTCTAACAACAAATCGAAAAATACTCTATCCTGATTCACGATATATCGCAACAAAAATAAACAAGACAAACATGATGAAACTTGGCTTCTACCATATATCCAAGGAAATTACCTTTCATTCCCAAACATTGTCTCATGTCCAGACATACATTCCTATATTTATAAATGTTCGAAACAGCCAAAGAATTAATCATTTGTGCTGAAGTGTAATTTTAGCATTCTCGTTGTCTCTTGAACATCTGGAAGAGAATAAATTAGAGGGCCGAGTACATTCTACTGGGTGTTCACACCTGTGCAGCCAGTTTGACACCAATGAAATATAGAAAAGAAACAATCTAATTGGGTTCTATAAATATTTTTACAATGTCGTTCTCCATAAAATAAACATGAGAAAAAATGCTGGTTCTCATATATATTTACTTGCTCTCATTACTTAATGTTATGTTAACATTGAAAATGGAAGGGAAATAAAGTATTTCCATATCAACTCTGAGATTTTATCCCATATTTGAGAATATTCACAAGCTTCTCCTGCTGTTTATTGTTATAATTTTGTTTATAAAAATTATGTAGAACAGTGAACTGAAATTTTGTTATTTTTCAATTGTTCAATGTTCAAACTATAAATAATATTGGAACTCTGAGGTGGGAAGACAAAGATGAGATTGATGTTCACTTCACAAGTATAGATTGAATTTTTTGTTAACATTGAAAAAGTTTGTTCAGATAAATTTACTCAATATCGACTTCAACGAGTTCAGAATACTTGCTGTAGATTTATATTTAATTTGAGGAAATATGATTACATTTCTCAATACATTCTGCAGTTAAGGTGGCTCAGAGTGCCCAGTATTTTTAAATATCATTTCCTCATCTTTTTGCATAGATTGTTTAATACTCAAAGTCCTCCCTACCTTCATGAGAAACTAGTTTTCAGAAAAAATTTACACAATCTCAACACCAGACATTCACAGATACTTAATATGCCTCGCCATTCGACAGCTTTGTTTGAACGCAGTTTTTCTTACAATGCGGTGAAACTCTTCAATTCCTTCAAACCGGACCTATCAGTACCAATGGTCAGGTTTAGAAGGGTCATTAAAAATGAACTGCTGAATCAGCAGAGCTAGTCGCATTGTTGTCGCGTTGCTGCATTTTTTTTTGTGTTTTTGTGTTTTTTTGTGTTTTTGTGTTCTATATTTGATTATGTTTGATTATGATTATGTTTAATTATAGTGCTTGCTCTCTTCTGTTTTCCCTCTTCTATTGATGATCAGATCAATATTGTTGAAATTGTAGAGGATTCTCTTTTATGTTATTTTTGTTTTGTTTTATTTCTATATTGTAAACTGGAAAGGTTAAGAGTTCAAGAGTAGCTTTAGCTAATCTTCGCCTTTTCAGGGCAAATGTATGTGCATTTGTTGAATAAAGCCGATTTATTATTATTATTATTATTAATGTATCACTTATAAAATATTCATGTTTGAAGTAGCCAAACATATCGAAGTGATTGCTTTTGGAATAGACAATGAAACAACCGGAACAAAAAATTTCCAATCTTTGAAGTTGAAATCGTAACATGAGAGAATCGATGCAAATGTTAGTTTAACGTTTCTATTTACTTTTTCGGAGAAACCGAAGAATTCCATGGAAATTGTGATGTTTAGACTGTTGTTACAATTACAGACATTTGATGACGACTACTAAATTTGTTAAATCAATGATGAGCTGTCTACAATGTCAAATTGTTGTTGAATCAAACCAGGACCTGGTCCAACTTTAGAAAAATACTAACCCCTATACTAAAATACTGTTTTTAGCAAAATTAAAATCGATCGATGTCTTATTACGTAGATTATCTGATCCTAACTCGCGCACCCCAAATTCATGGTCACGAAAAGTGATCAAACTGTATCTACAATAGATTCAAATCATGATATTCGTTGGAAAAAGGTAATTTCTACAAAAATGCCATCGAGTTAAAACTGTTACGAATGACACAGATATTCAGATAATTATCTATCCCCTTCATCTTTTCAATACTTTTACGAAAATTCTTTCCTTTTTTATTTCGTCCTCATTAGTGATTCTTTCAGATCCATCATTTCGTGGAGGACGAAGTAATCACAGCTCGATGGAAGTTGTAAAGTTATCCATTAAAAATCCGTCAGCGATAATTGACCCATGATACAGGGTAGCTCACGAAAATCATTAGAAAATGATACACAAACAGAATAGAATATACACGAGTCGTTCATAATGAATTATGAATCTACCGACGCTACATCATTGACTGTAGTTTGTTTATTTTTGTAACACTATTTTTATCGAATAAATTACTTCTTTTGAGCGATATCTCCAACCAAAAAAGATACACTTCACATTAGTTGTGAGATATTTCAACCGCATTTCTTTGGCAATGTTTAATTTAGAAGAGAATGTTGAAGCATTTTCACTTTTATTGGAAGGACAATAGCCATTATGAAACTGTTACTCCATCCTGAAGGTCATCGAATCAGGTGAACTAGGTGGCCAAATAATCACCCATCAAGTGAAGAGGCTTGGATTCAGACCATTCGTATTCGAAGTTAATCAAAATATTTCTCGGTAAATAAACACAAGTACAAAGAATATCGTTGAAGTAGGATTCGACCGGACCCAGATCGAGCTAAATGGAATTGCAAAGGCATACACATCTATCTAGTTAGCAATGGAAATGAGGGAAAGCACTTGCAATATCTTGATGTATGGAAATGCGACCGAATTTCGGTAAAGGAAGAGCAAGAGCTTTACAAATAACTGAGAAAATTGAACTCTTTCATCAGAAATGAGTGTATTTGTATGGACTAATGGAAGGAACGGGATTTGGATGCAAATCATCATCGTTATAGAATATCACAGTCTCAAATGAACTTCTTTCATTCCACCACGAAGCATTCGGTTGACAGATTTGGAACCCAGAGTTCCACTTGGAGAATTCAACAATCATAATGAAAAATGTTGCAGAAATATCCACTCAACCAATTGGAAGATAAACCACATAATTTTGGGATTCTGTACATTTGACATTTGACAAAACAATGCTTTCATTCGATCGGAATCAACTATAGTAATATCTGATATGAAAAATCGTTCTATCATTCTGCACATTGAATAAATTTGAATAATGAAAATTATATCGTGATAAGAAGAAGATTTTTTTCCAGAATAGCACTATATCCTGATTTTTTTAACAGAGATTTCATGTATGTTCGTGCTTTATGATAATATTTTCTTTGTTGACCAATAACCTATTCAGGGCATCTCAAACTTCTGCCGATCTGTAAAAATTTTCTCATATATCTATGAAACCATCATTTATAAATGAAGCGAACACTGAAGGTCCTAATTTTGATCCTTGTAGTACATTCAATACCACTGTTGATTCTGAAGATAAAACCCATTCAATTCAACGGAAATCAGAAGGTTTTTGGAAAAACGTTACATTCATTATTTTTTTCATTTAATTGGCACGAAGAACCAAGGATGATTTCTTGAATTGTCTGGATTTCTGAGCTTTCCCCAGGTGATTTCGACCACCCGATACATTATTTCTCGGTTTCGAGATGTGAAAAGGCATCACTGATTCAATTTCCCTACTTTTTTTGCAGACGTTTTCTCTCTCAAAGACGTTCTTTTGACAATCCAACCCAAAGTAGTTCAACGTTCGAGTCACAGCCTCCTGCGATGCTCCTACGACTTGCAAGATGACGTTTTGTACTCTGTCAAATGGTACAGAGGCAGCTACGAATTTTACAGGTACACTCCCAGCGAGATACCCAAAATCAAGGTTTTCCCTTTCAAAGGAATCGATGTCGATGTGAGTATTAATGTTGAGTCGCATTGAACAGATGTTGATTACGTTGATTATAATTCTCCTTTCTTTGTTTTCGGAATGTTCGTCGTTGACATTGAGCTTGGCTTTTGATCTGAAGTAGGACGTTTGATGCTTTACCCTTTGAGGTGATTCGATAGGAATTCAGTGAACCACGGATTTTTAATTTGTATTCTCGATAATAAGAATATACGCACAGGAGTTTTTCCAATTGTAATACAAGACATGTTTGTTACATATACGCCATGAAAATATAGAAAAACTAGATTGACAACTAAACTTGTTGAGTATGAGTACCTTACTGAAATAAATCATACTTTTCCATTGCTAATTCTTAGCCAATTAATTTTCCCAATTTCTATTTTGGATAGATCCAATTATTGTCTGCCTTTTCAGAAAATCTGGTACTATTGAAGAATATATTCTTCTTCTTTGACTTTGACATTGATCAATTCGATTCTTTTTATTTGATGGAATCCATTTCGATGTTTTCTTATAACTTTAGAAATCATAATTCGAATCTGAGACACTGCTATATATGAATTGCAATTATGTTTTGAATTGATTTTGAATCAAATTTATATTTTTCAACCTTCTGGTGATTCTGGTATTGTTTCCTTCTGCTCTTGAATCCCTGCAGCTTTTGTCCATTTCTTGGCAATTGATACTGTCATGAAATAACTGAGATTCTTTATCTTGTTTCAGATAAACATCTCTAACTCTACCCAGGTCGTGCTAAAAAACATAGACTTCAATATTTCAGGAAACTTCAGCTGTGAAGTAACTACAGATGCTCCTCATTTCCACACTGGTTCTGATTCTCAAACAATGTTGGTCGTACGTAAGTAAAGTTTCAAGAATTGACTATTTTCCGTCAGGAACAAATACTTTTGAATGATTGGAAGATTTCTCGAATAAATGAACCGGAGTTTCTGAAATGAGCGATGAGAAATAGACACTCGATGCTGAGGAAAAATAATGTCAATTGTCACTGCAAATGTCTTGTCAACATTCTGATCTGAGTCGGAATTTCTTCTTCTTAAGTCAGCTGGGTGAATGGGTTTCAATTTTGGAATAATATCATGAGATCTCCGAAGTGTTCTTCTTTCAACAAGGGGCAATAAATTCCCGCTCCAGAACCTTGCTCTGTCTTTAATCCCCTCTAATGAGGTCTTCGTACCACACCTTTCGACCCAGAAGCAACATCTCGAAGGGTTTAGTGAGGTTTATTCAACCAAAAATATGGTGTAGAGGTGCCTTCATCAGAAATTCGTTACTTTGTCACAGACTAGTTCAAGTGTCCCGATTTCTCCCAAACTCAACGCATGGAGAATCTTCTGTGTCGACTGCACAAATTGATTTTTCTAGTAGTAAATTTTCGAAATATTTGGTCCTCTTTAGAATTCATGGATCTCCATCGCCCGACCAGACCCAATACTCCAAGGAGAAGGGCGACAATTTCCGTATCAAATATGGCAATGCATACCGCCTAGCTATTTCCCCAGGAACTACAAGTAATATGATTTTCAGGTATCGAATCGAAAGTCGAACGCGAAGTCAACATTCTCGACATAATTGGATTCCGGTCGAAGAAGCTTTCTCGCCGTATTCAATCCAAACAGCTCAGTTTTCGTCTAAATATTTGACGAGGTTCAGGAAAGTTTCTTATCTCGGAAGGCGATCGTTCTCGCACAAAATATATTGAATAGTAGCTATACCACAGTCAGTTTCAGATTGAATGAAAATAATCATATTTTATCGAACATGAAATGTCCAATAGACCGGAGTCCTTCGAAATATGCCGCAGGATTCAACAAAGAAAAAATCAAAATGAATGTGGAAAGTCCCGAAGAGTTTCACTCTAACTAATAGAAACATGAATTTTTCTCGATCAGTTTTCGATAATACAGATTCTAACAAATTCATGATTGACATAATCTTCCTGGAATAGGTTAGATACCATAGGAGATGTCTAATTTCAGTAATTGTTCGGGAAGCGAAGTCATTCTCCTCTACAAATTCCTCTTGGTCGATTTTCTGCAGGCGATAGTGAAAAAAATCTGAAATTGGTCTACAAATATTTTCCTAGTAATTATTCACTTCTATGTCCCTTTTATTCGATACATTTAGTATTCAGCTTGTTGTTTGATTGGACTTCAAGGTATCAAACTGTTTTTGAACGTTCAATACGTTCTAATTCGATGTGTGAATGATAATCATCGTCTAGGGAATGGTTGAATCTTGATTGAGTTGATTTGGTCTTGAGTCTCTTTAGACTGGATAACTTTTTTTTTGGTTTGGTCCATTCATGCTTGTTTGTAGTCAAAAAAGCGTTGGAAATAAGAGGCTCCTTGAGGAACACTGTTTTAGAATGAATCGTGATGTTTGATTGGTTCTTATTGTCAGTCTTATAAGGATGTTTAGTTAGTTCATATAATTTGAATGGGTTTCAAACTCTGGACAGTTCAATCCTATGCTATCGAAAGCAGCATCCGGTTTCCAGATCAGTCATCTGTGAGATCATGGGCTCCTCAAGAAGACTTTTATTCAAGAAATCTGATCTTGAAACCGTTGAGTGACCCATACGTGAAATATACCTCTTTTTGGTCGCAATCGACTGCTGAATCGATTGATTGGTTCTTTTTTTCCAGAACTTCCTGAGAATCCTCCAACAATCAGTGTGTATGGAGAACCATTGGATTATGGTGACATTTTGAAAGCCAATTGCACTTGTCCACCATCCAGACCCAAAGCATCATTGACATTCCTTTTAAACAATTATACAGTGAGTTTTCATTGGTTATATCTGGAAAAATACCTTTACTAATATTTGATAATCTCTGATGACCCTCAGTAACATGATAACCTTCAGTAATGTCTGAAAGTCATCCATAGTCGTCAGGATTCACCAACTATCATCTTTCATTTGGTGATTTTCTTGGTTACAGATCGCTAAAAGTGCTCCCCTAACCTCTCAGTCGTACCAAGAGTACGCTTGGAGTGACCTCACAATGGAATTGGAGTTGAACGAGTACCATTTCAACACGGGAAGACTAGTTTTACAGTGCATAGCTGAAATAGCAGATGTTTATCGTGAAGAAGCCATACTGAAACTTGGCAGTGTTAGAGATCCCGTCCCAGAAAGAGGTGAGCCTCAAGGTACCATTACCCAGTACTTAAATATGTTGAATGGAATTTTAGATGCTGATATGATCTTCTGGTTACTTTCTATTCATTGAAGCTAGATTATAGTTTTGGGTGATAACTCATACATTTTTGTTTTTCAGTTAGTGCATTCTCCGATGCGTCAATATCTACACTTCAAACTGTGTTGCATCTAGTTATTTATTTCAATATTTTATTGGTGTTGAGTTAGGTATATGGAAAATTTCGATTATTAAACACTTATCTGTACTTTATAAAGTTCGTTGGAACATTTGTTACATCAAAATCAAAATATTTTAATTTGTTTCTTTAATAAATTTTTACTTATATCATTTTGTATATTATTTTTCCTACCAGAATACCTGAGGCTTTGTATATTGGGTGTTATAAAAATCAAATGAAAAAATTGGACAGAAAAACAACCAATGATAAAAATGGTTCATACAGTTCATAATATTGAGAGAGAAAGAGATAATCCGATACAGAAGCTGGCAAAGTAGCAACTGAAAAATAGCAGAAAGTATCGAAAAAATGTCTAGAATTTGGCAGTAGATGGAAAGTGTTGACATTCGTTACTGCAACACCTGAAGCTTACTGAAAATATTAGTTCAATCCACCACTTTCAAAATGCCTTTTTGTAGAAATAACTATGGACGAAACACTTTTATTGCTCGTTCGACCAATTTGGCAAATGAAATCAACCCTTGATAGTTTTATGCGCCAAATGAAAGACCTGGTCAAATGATCATATTTGTTCTGTACCTTGTTTTTACGGGTTAACACTCGTTTAGGAATGTTTGTGATTGTATTTCAAAACAAACTTATTTTATTATTATTATCTGTAAAGTGGTTTCTTCTCGTCTATATAAATAAATGAATAAATAAAAAAATTATATCTTTGAGATCAATTTCATACATTCATACATATTTATATCGACTCGAGCTTATCGAATGATGGCCCATAAGGGCTGGTCTGTCAGATAAGCTGCCCCCCTAGTGAATATACAACTAATTTCCTTTGTTCACACGATACACGAACATTTATATGAGTTGTCTGACACAGGTGGGTGCAGTCACACCCTCAAGAGACGCCGCATCAACCGAAAAACGACCAGACCTCATTCCACGTTATAATTCCTGTTATTACTACCCTTGATTAGGCAGACGGGAGTGTTCTTTTTCGCATCGTTAGGGTGGAAGGGCTATTTGCGTAATTTGATTAGGCGAAATGCGATAACATTATTGTGGGGTTTGCCAAGGGAAAACCAGATTTTATGACTGAGAGGTCTAGACAAAGAAGTGTTCGCTGAGTATTGAGAATCTTGAATATTTCAGACTCGTTTGGTCTACTCAAGTATGTCTGACTTGATTACAAGGTGTCAAATGGACATAATCGTTCAGAAGCTGCCTTTAACATGGGAATTATCATTTATTATTTTTTGACATTTCCCGAAATCAATGGAAACTGTCAATTTCAGTAATTCATGTACGTTCTAGCCAATCAAAACTTTATCATAGTTAAAATAATCTACTTACATTATTTCAGTAAGAATAATTGAATTCACATTGTTTTTAGTGAATGACAACCACATGACAACGGATTTTCTTGATTTGATGCGTCTGTCATAAATTTCAGAGAAATTCGTAAAATGAATCCCAATTGTTTTGAAGAATCATTAGTTGATGACATAAACAATATGATCATTGAAAGTGCATGTAAGAATACCAAACTAAACAGCGTGTCGATTTGGAAACAATTCCAATTATTTTGAGACGAGATGAAATATACAGGGTGGCCCACTCTCGTGATATTACTACTGAAAAAAATACAGGTAGGAATTTTTTACAATTCTTCGATGTACAAATAAAGTCCAAAATGAGAAAATGAATCCATATTTATTTGGACCGTTAGGCTAGCCTAAAAGTTCTGGCAGGATATACGGTCGAATAGAGTTCTGATCTGGGTACCTGGAGACAGTGGAGTAGAAGTCAATAAAAAACCTGATGAACTAGCCAAGAGGGCTAAGCTTATAATAAATGAAAGAATATATTTCCAACTTTTCAGAGATTATCATCACTAGTTGATTGACAAATTCGATGACATATTGTAATATACTTTGATTTACCTCGTGAATCTACTATTCACATTACTATAACTATTTTTTATCGTGCTGCTTCAATATAAACTCAGTTCCATGCAATGCAATTCCAAAGTCGTGATCAGATGAGACCCAAAGTGGTAACTGGATTTATTTTTGCGCTCTCATCATCCCCACCATTCGCAAAGTTCAACGGTTGATCAGTTCCTGTGTCGGCTTTAAATTCTTATCTAGATTCGTGTCAACGTTCCGTGTCTATTAAATCGTTCACTAATTACTCGCTATTCTATCAGCGTGTTTCCATCCATCCGAAACAAAATTGATTCCACTCCAATCGACTGATTGTACCAACGCATCGGGCAAAAAAACACCCTGGAGGGCAACAGAAATTCATTGGGAATTTAGTGAGATTTTCTAGAAAATACGCCAATTTGCTTATGATGACTCAAAGTGGCTCAGGAGTTTCAATGGTGATCTTATTTTGCTCAGATCACAAACCATTTATGGGTATGGACAAAAATTATTAGGAGAAACAAGGAATGCAAAGAGCATCTGCACCTGACGTCATACCCAATTACAGCCAACCACTACATCAAATGAATAATCAACAATCACAAAGCTCCAACAGACTTTGATGATAAACCCAAAATAAATCAAAACAGATCTCAGTTTACGTCAAAGAAAATTAGATATGACTACGAATAATGTTTTATCACGAGAACGTTATGTGGGAATACAGTATGGGGTGATTGTTTTCGAATAAGGACATTCAAAATGTCCAGGCAAAGCATCTTTCCATAACTTCACCACATACATGATGAATCTTCCATTTTGATTGCGTTTCGATAGCCAATTGAGTACGATTCCGATGCAGGACAATACATCTAATATCCTAGCTGATTGTAGCGTTCTTCTTCATCGACATAACATTCCAAATCCAGTATTCTGCTCACGTAGCACGTATCGTGTCCAAATTGGTCTGGATGCGAAGCTACATGTCGGAAGGATGTTTCGGATATGCTCGAATTTTCTCCAGGATTAGAGTCATTCTCGAGCGTCACATGTCAATTTCGAATGTCTCCAACCTAATAAGGTTAGATTATCATCCGCTGTAGTGGTAGCAATGCGACGTTGTTTTATTGAGTCGATGATGCGATTACATCAGGCATCTATATCAACATTGTCTTGGGCATTTCAGCTCCTGATCTGATTATCCTCTCAAGTTGACAGGAATATGACATGGGGTTTGAGCATTTGAATATCAAGCGATCATGGTTAGATGATAATGATAATATTCATTCGTGGGACATTGAGCTCAAAGAAAATGTCAAGGAAGAGAATTATTCATGGAGAAAACTCTGTAGAGTGTCTGGAAAAGAACTACCTGGAAGCTATCTAAGCCTGTACGCATACACAATGTGAGGTGATAAATCATAACATAATTTCAGAACATTTGGTTTGAAAGGGCTGAGACGAAGAAGTGGGCTGAACCTTTAGCTGTTCATTATTTTTATGGACCAAAGAACTTGAAGTGATAGATCACAAAAGAGGGCCATTTTATCTCGGATAAATAGAGCTAGGGGAAATGAACGAATTAAATTTGCAGGCGCCATAGCAATAATGACAAATAATGGAAAAATGGAGAGGATTCACAACAAAACATCATATATCTGGCATACATGAAAATCGTTCTATACAAAATGTTTACTAGACTTGTATGTGAACATGTATGTATTCGAGAAATAAATTCTATTTTATTTTATTATGGAAATAAACCTTGGAGAAATATAGAATGAAGATGTAAATGAATTAATTTCGAGTTCTGATGATTTCTTATAATTCGTATTTCATTCGTGGAGTCTTTCGTTGAAGATTTACGATTTCGTGAACATTTTATTCATGTATGTTCGTTGAAATTGGAATGGTGAAGGTTTCATGACATCACTCTTGTTTTGTTTGTTTTTTTTTGGAAAATTATTTCAACTTTTGAGATACAGGTTGATAGAATATTGGAAAGAAAACAGTTTTTTCAATAACGACTGAGATAATATTCTAGACATCTTTAGAAAATTTGTACATGTCTTCTATGCATCTAAGTGCATTTTGTGATGTATGAAATTTTTCACCAGTGGCGTCCGTACGGGTTTTGCATTCAATATCTTTAAAGAAAATAATACTACGCCTCTGCATACTTCCAAAATGAAGATCACTTTTGAGATCCTCATTCATTATTGAGCAAAACTAGTCTCACGGATTTTCGGTTGAAAAAAAAATCGTTTTACTTCAGGGTCTATTCCTCAAAAATCTGAAGCGACATGAAAATATTTGTGCATCGACTGAAAGCAAATTAAGAGATCAGATATGTTCCAAAATGAATTAGGAACCGAAAATATATTTTTCTTGTAAGATGCTCTGTTCTTGATTGAAATAATCAAATCTAAATTGCTTCATATCGAAGAACCAACCGTTTAATAATCTATATCACTCTTTATCGAGAGTTGATAGTTTTAGGACAAACATTTATGGGAAGTTTCCTCTTCTTGAAATGTGTCAAAGAATAAATAACCCCTTCAAATATTAGCATGTCTTTATGGAACACCCTGTATACTATAGAACACTGAAATAGAGTGTAATTCATATAAATAAAGCACCAATTGAAAATTGACTGAGTAATTTTTTTCAGTGCAGGTATGTCTGTGTCAATACAAGGAAGCTAAATGATATACAGGGCGATTTTTCGTTGGAACAGTGATATTTAATCATTGCACTTGTCAAACTGCGCACTGTTTTTGTAACTTCACCATTGATCGGTATATAAATGATTCATTCTCAGAACACTCTTACCAGTACGATGCAGAAAAAATACGCTCACGAAAAAATATACGAATCAAAAATGAATTCCCTCTGACCAACATTTTCTTCCGCCTTTCCGGATGGTATCAGAGTTTCGATGCGAGCCTTTAAGGCATCACCATTAATTCACAGTTCGTTTCCCGTAGTTTGATTGAATATCCGCCGGAGTTTTCCGGGCTCTCACCTGCGGTCCGTTACGTCTACGCCGAGTTGATGAACGGATAGCGAGTGTGAAAACGTCGAGATATTTTCGTGTTTTGTTCGAGAATTCGGAGCTATGCTATTGGAGAGTCCATGAGGTGGTTGGATATTTCATGGACGTGTCCAGATTCAATTTTTTCATAGATATTTATTGATGTATTCACTATAATGCACTGTCATCGAGAAAAATCAATAATAAATTATACAGTCCTTAAAAATTCTCATAGTGAATAACAATAACTATTATCGCTAGGGGAAAACACCTTCAAGCAGAAATATTTGCAATTCTACAATGTGCAAAAATATGCAATGAGAAGGCCTTCAAGAGAAAAGGAATCCATATTTATTCGGATAGTCAGGCCAGCCTGAAAGCCCTTGCAGGTTATGAGGTAAAGTCCAGACTCATCTGGGAATGTATCAACGAACTTCTGACGCTGGCAAGGTTAAACAGAGTTAAACTGATCTGGGTACCTGGACACAGTGGAATAGAAGGCAACAGAATAGCTGACGAACTAGCTAGGGAGGGGTCAGCTACACCCTACTTTGGCCCGGAACCAGTACTTGGAGTGCCCAAGAAACTACTTGGTAACTCCATTTAAAGACGAGTCAAAGAATTACAAAGAATAGCCTGGGATAACACACTAGGACAAGAATATAGTAAACTTGTTATTCAGATAACAGGTGAAAAACGAACTGGTGAGATACTTAGATTAAGTAGAGATCAGATGAGACTAGTAACAAGTCTCCTTACAGGACATGCTCCTGTTAGAACAGACCTACAAAAGATGGGGCTATATCAAGGTGACCAGACTTGTAGATTGTGCGGCTTAGAACCTAAGACTATCGAACACATTTTGTGCTATTGTGAGGCACTAAACTATAGAAGAGTAGTACAACTAGGGGAACCTGATTTGAACCTAGAGAATGTGGAAACCCTGAAACCTAGTAATCTTTACAAAATTGTAGAAGGGACCAATATGTTTTAGGGTATCGGAATGATAGGGAAAATACAATAAGCCTCCGGCTGCAGTATATCCTAAAATTAAACAACTATTATCAACAATTCGCACGTAAACAACGGATCGTAAGGCCACTACTCTGTTGTAGATTCATTGGACCTTTGTCATAACCCCTTGAAACGTCACTGGTGAGATCATATTTGTGCGATACGATTGGACTAGTGTTAGATAAGTGACAAGTAAACGCATGATGTAACGTTTTAGATGACGGTAATTAGTCGATTCGACCTGGGTGATTAGGAGAAACCTGTAACTATTACCATTGTCGTTCAAAAGATGGCGCCACTGTATGAGTTACATATATACATACAACGAGCTGATAAAAAGCATTTATAGAGATGGGGAATGTGGTTTTCAAGTTTCTGTTTCTTCTTATAACCCTGTAGAAATTATTAGATATTGATGGGTCTTCAAATAAACAAGCTGTAGAAAGAAAAACAGCCTCGTAAATCACGATCTCGAGGCACGAAGCGGCGATCTAAACCCCTTATTTGGCAAAAGCCGCTCTCTTCGTGTGCGGAGCAAAGTAGGAAATCGAAAAACACTATTCGCGAAATCCCCAAATATATAGATACCTATCATTTCTTGCTACCGAAAGGGATGAGCTCTTTCCATGTTCATCTGAACAGACGACTTCCGTGTGCCGGAGTCGCTCCGTCGACCGAACTTTATTTACAGCCTCGTATCCAGAGGCTCCGGCGATGGTCGTTCCTTCTGGTTTCATTATCCTCGTAAATGGGTCTCTCCCCGCAAAAAGGATTCTGGAATAACAAGTAGCTTTCTGTGATGTTGTTATATCTCGTGAATGGAATGGAACGACGATGGGATTTTGAAGGATTGTTTGGAGGTTATATGGCGATCAATAATTTTTCTCCACCGAGCTCAACCTTGGGAAAGCCTTGCATTTTCAGCCACCCTAAAAGCTCCAAAAAGGAACGACGATAAGCTCTGTAACTGGCTGTGACGCCACTCGATAAAACAGATAACAACAAAATACGAATAGCAGTGCATCTTTCTTGCTCCTATGTAGAATTGCTTTCCTTGTCACTCTTATAGGGTTCTGTCCATACCCAAGATATACTCTTCCGATACTGTATATTAAACTTGACAAAGGGATCCTATCGTTAGCCTTTTCATTTTGGTTCATCATGTCTGCGGATCGTTCTCTATTTCTCACACACTTCGAAGGAAATAAATCTGGAATTCCAAGTAGTTGTTATATTCTGGGAATGAGGGGGATTTCGATGAATTGTTAGCTGAAAGGGCAGCTGGATTTTGAAATGCGTGCCGAGCTTTGTTAGAGATGGATGAATAATTAGCTAGTCAATTATCTTCATCTATTCTCGATCCACACTGAAAGAAGTAACTGTTTGGAACATTATTTCGAATGATGTTTTTTGAAATATGTGTGTTGAGAAGTTGAAATATGGTAAAATTTTATGCAACACCAGGTTTACTGGTGAATATCCGGTATATGATTGAAAAATATTTGCATGAGGCATGACTTCAAAATAAATCAAGTGATGAAAAACAAAATACATTCTATTATATTTAGAAATTTCAATCTCAATCGAAAAACGAAAATCGAATATAATTAATTGCTTTTTGATTGAGTGTATATTCATGTCACATTAAAACCAGAACCAAGAACGAATAGTTGGAGTTCAAAGATGGAAATTCTCCGTTATATAAACACCATTAATGATTGATGTTGGAGAGCTGACTCTATATTGTTATCGCTAACCCTTTCTTCATGATTTCGCCAGTCTACCAAGACTTCTTGACAATCGATTTAAATATTACAGTATCATAATTATGACCTATGAGATAGCAAAATTCGAGATCAAGCAATAGTCAGTGATTTTGTTTCTGTTGCACTCATTAGTCTGACAATTTTCAGATGTCATGAGTCATGTGTCATATGTCATGTGTCATGTATTATATGCGTATTATATCTCATTTTCCTGTTTCTTTGTTTTCCTCAAGAGTATTGAAAGAATACGATAAAAACTCAGATACAAACTTGATTGTCAAACTTTCGAAGTTCAGTAATTTTCTTGATGTTTATATAACCTTGACTTCTTTGCTGTGTACATCGAAATATCAGTGGACAAACTGACACAACAATAATGAACTGTCAATTTCCTTTCTGGAGGATATTTGATTTTTTGTTGATTCTTAATATCGAAACTTCCATCAATATCTCTCGGCCGAGTAAGTCAGTAATTTTTCTCCCTCCTGTTGTCTAAGAACGTGATTTATTATTGAAAGTCGAGAAGCGATCCGATTCTTTCCATTTTCATAAAGTTCAGGAGATGAATTCACGTTGAAACGGACAATATTTCGTTTGTTAGTTTTCGCGGATTTTATTAGAAGTGACAGGATTTCCGAAAGTTTCAATAAAGTTTGGTTTCACCTTCGCTCAATAACGGAAGATGGGTGCCATGCAAGGAAGTAATAAGAAGGGAGCCAGATGGCTTATTCATTATCGATTCTGTATTTAAAGCGGGGAATTCATGGTTCGAATGGCATATATTGTTTTCGAGAATACATTCTCACAGAAAGACAGAATATACCGCTTTTTCGAAACTGATGTTTGAAAACTCGAATTGAAATCTGAAATGAACTACTCTTAGAATGTCATGGAAATGAAATTTCATTCTTCTTCAAATGAATTTGATGTGTTTGTCAACTATATCAAACATATTTGATGAATATTAAATCATAAATCAGTTGATGAACGAATCACGGATGAATTTACAACGCCCATATCATTGAATAACGCTTCGGGTATAAGAACTGAAAACGCTCCTGAGAATTTTACAGTGAACAAATATCATGTTGGCAAAATAATGCTTCAGGACCTATTTGGCTCGTTTGAAATCGAACAACTGGCAAGAAGTCTCAGATATAGCAATTCGACTCCAGTTTCAAGAAATAATTCATTCTATGGAATTGAATCACCTGCGGCAATTTTCTTTGACATAACCTATTTATATTACACCAGAAATATAGGTATAGTTAGTGTGATGTCTTTATTTCCGGGGATAAAACCAACCAATCTTCCCTGGATCTCAGATTCAAAGAAAATTGAGATAGAAAGTTGATAATTATGAATATAGTAACATCAACAAAATAATCATTTTTAAGAGCAAGCACCTTTTCTTATTCTGCACGGAATATTTTGACATCTATCTATCTATCATTATTTACTTACTCAATAATAGTTCAGACAAACAAAATGCTGAATAATTAGAGAACAAAAATCGAGTCGTCGTACATAGTCACTGCTGTCTCACCAAAAACAGAGCCTTTAATTGGTTTTTAAAATTCTTCAGGAAGAGTTCCTTAAACTCCACAGGGACTGTATTGTAAAGTTTGGCAGCGTTATAAGAAAAGCTTCGGATAAAGATCGGATATGTGCCTCCACATTGTGACCTGAAGTCCTCCATGTATCAGGAAGGTCAAGGTTTTTTTCCCCCAGTGTTGCCGGATTTCTTATCATCGGATTGCAAGGAACTTAGTTTTTTTATTTTCTACAGGATGCGATTATTGGACAAACGCTATACTTTATGAAATGAGAGTTTCAATTTCATCAATTCTTCGATGATCTGGTGGACTTAATAAAAACAATTCTCCATTCAGCCTACAAAATGTCAATATTCTACCACCCTAAGGCAATAGAGGCTCTCTGAAACAATATTTGGTGTAGGTACGTCCTTATCGGTGTTACAGCCCTTTGATCTCTGAACCAATATAAAGGCATTCTAGTGCTTGTGTTAAACTCGTAATTGGATGTATTGGGAGCTCCTACTATACCGACACTGAATTTAACGAAAAATTCAATTTCTAAGGGATTTGAGAGTTATGGTAGTCAAATTCGTGGATGAGGCTACATTTTTTCAGTATAGTCTTTTAGTACCTTTCAGCTTCAACAGAAAATCTGTTGGAATCAGCTCTGGAGACCACGACGACTGATTCACATATTCTGAATGGTTTCTTAGGAAATGTGGCAGAAAGCAGAAGTTTGCTTGTTTGATGACCGATCTTTGACAGACGAGAAAAAAATCAGTGTCATTTCATCCCTTATTTTCAGTCATTTCGCTGTTTTCACTTTGTGGTTTTCAGGGGACACACTAAATTATAAATTTCCTCTTGTGGTTGTACGTTTGCTAAACTTCAAAACTCGCTTTTGCTAATCTGACAAGGGTATACGAGAAAAACAAACTCCAAACTCCCTGTTCTTTAAACCCCTCATCAATCTTTCCTTTAATGCCTGATTTGTTGCAGCAGAATATTCAATTACAAAATACGGTGATACTTTGAAAGGGGTCAATATAAGTTAACCTCAGTGTCAGATTCGTCGTGCATGCAAGGTTTTACTTTACATACACGTGATTTATGGTGTGATACTTTCTAAAAGATTATTGAAGACTTTCCGAAGTATGCACTTTGAAGGGTTTCAGGAGCTGAAATCATTAGTTGGGCTGAGTGGCGTTTCCTTCTTCGTTAATTCCGTTCAGTTGCATCTGATAATTGATTTTATGACTCATTTTGGTATAATTTAAAGCCTGGCTTAGGTGGCTTCTCCTGCTTTCAAATTTTCAAATTTTATTCTAATAATCTGAATCTGTTAATTTTTATGATTTTATGTTCAGTTAACATTATGAATAATCACTATGGGAATTATTTTGTAACTAACTCACCATGTTTGTTTTTTATATCTATTATTTTCATGTTTGTTTATTATTATTATTATATTATTATAATTTCGAGTATTCCTCCTTAGATCGTTCTCTACGAATTTCCTCCTGGTGATCATGTACTCCGAGTACTCTGGTTTTCTATTTTTGATTCAATGAATTGCTTTCAAGTTTGTGATCGCAACCCTTCGCATATTATAATAAGTTAAGAAATGCCAGTCAACTTCTTCATCACAGTGAAATATTAATTATGAGTATTACAAAAATCTGAATAACATGTTATTACAATATGTTATTGGAATATTTTCGTCAGTTTACTTTGTTCAGGGTGGAACATTTATAATGAATACTACAAAATGTTTTATTCTTGAATCTAGAAGGTCGATTTGTTTCCATACAAGTTGACTAAACAATCCTATTGCAATAAGTCATGTATTCCATGGGGAATTGATGATATTAATTTTTTCATCTTAACTTCAAAGTAAACATGAGATCACAATCTATCAAATATTATCATATAAGAATATATTTTCGTCAGTTGACCTTAGTCTTTACATTATTTATTATAAATACCACAAATCATAATCAGGTTAAAAACCATTCTTCATTTGATAGGCTATTACTAGTCTATTGATTGATAATTTCAATCCATCGTACTGTTCTCCGTTTTCTTCTTCCTTCGTCGTCTGAAATATCAATTTATGTTTCAACGATGATTTGACTGTCTGTTCAATGAATATTCCAAGTTGATCGCTTGCTGGTCCAGTCCCATCATCTTGCTGTTTTTTCTTCGAGAGGACCATTTCGGTGATTATCGCCCTCTGGAGAGTTTGATACTCCGTTTTCTTCTGGAGGTCTCGAGGATTCCTCCTCAGATCGTTCTCAACGAATTTCCTCCTGGTGATCATGTACTCCAAGTGCTCTGGTAGGTTTTGTGAATATTTGTCTGCCATTATTTCAGAAAGTAGATGCGAGTTCTGGAAGTATGCTGCAGATCACAAAGCTCGAAATGAGAATGATGAAGCTTTGAAGAATTCTTACTTTAATACACTAATGCGTAACCAATAGAATGTGTCGAAAGTGCCAGGTGAATTTAATCCCAGGTTGAAGGTTTAATCCTACCAATAAACAATGATCCAAAATATTTCTCAGGTATCAGGAATATTGAACAATTCGTAGAAGGGATAAGGATAATTCTACCTGGGATATCTCATTGGTTAGAATTGTTGATTATTGTAGGGTTTATGGTAGGATTAAATCTCCAACCTGAGATTAACTCTACCTGGTACTTTCCACACATTCTATTGGTTACTTTTTAGTGTATAAAAGAAAGGATTCTTCGGAGCATCATCATTCTCATTTCGAGCTTTGTGATCTGCAGCATACTTCCAGAACTCGCATCTACTTTCTGAAATAATGGCAGACAAATCTTCACCAAACCTACCAGAGCACTTGGAGTACATGATCACCAGGAGGAAATTCGTTGAGAACGATCTGAGGAGGAATCCTCGAAATCTCCAGAAGAAAACGGAGTATCAAACTCTCCAGAGGGCGATAATCACCGAAATGGTCCTCTCGAAGAAAAAACAGCAAGATGATGGGACTGGACCAGCAAGCGATCAACTTGGAATATTCATTGAACAGACAGTCAAATCATCGTTGAAACATAAATTGATATTTCAGACGACGAAGGAAGAAGAAAACGGAGAACAGTACGATGGATTGAGAATATCAATCAATAGACTAGTAATAGCCTATCAAATGAAGAATGGTTTTTAACCTGATTATGTTTTGTAGTATTATAATCAATAATGTAACACGAATATATTTTTTATATGATGGTATATGATAGATTGTCATCTCATGTTCACTTTCAACTTGAAATAATTTTTTTAAATCAATAACTCATTGCGAGAGGATTGTCCAGGCAACTTTTATGGAAACGATTCGATCAAAATACATCTTTTAGAATATGACGGATATCAAAGTGGTTTTTGACACCTATCGGAACATTTTGTAATATTTATAATAAATATTTCACCTCGATGAAAAATAGGCTCTCAGTATTTCTCGTTGATTTTGGCGTATCTTTTTTCAAATTGATCTCACGAGGTCACTCTTCTCCTTATTCCTTTATAAATATTTTATCAGATAGTCATGCATCTGATGTCACAGAATTACTTTTTTTTTTCGACATTTTGACATATTCCTATATGAATTCTAGAAGACTCAAAGTATAAACCTCGCTCCAGTCTTCAACAGTGATTGTACTAAAAATCCCAATTGGTTCTCAATCAAATCCAGATTGAACGAATGAGCTGAGCTGACCACTTTCGTTCAAAATAGAATTCCGATAGTTGAATCGAGTATCTTTCACGTACAAGTACAAAAAAGTCAGATGTCACTCTTCCTGCAACGAAATTATTCGTTAAACAAGAACGTGAGCAGTAAAATCTCGAATAAAATGCGGAAGCTATCATGCCAGGTCCAGAATCGCTTCTCCTGCAAGACGTGCTTCCGTCGTAGGAGGCTGTGAACGCTTATTGAATTCGTGTGCCGTCACTTATTTTCGCAGAAGATGATATGGATGCAGCACGAGGAACACTTTTTTCTTCGACGTTGAAGAGGAGACCGAAGCGTTAGCTTTTTTTTATCAATTTTGAAATTCTCAAGGAGGGTTGATTTGTGTGTCGTGATAAAAATAGCATGCGTTGAAATCAATTTCCACGGTTTTTCAAGTTGAGAGTGCGTTTATATAAAGTATAAAAACTTGGTTATATCTTTGACACTACGTTAGATAACCTAACAAAAGTTTGGTTATCTTCTTCTTTTTTTTTGGTCTGTTCCTTTCAGAAAATCAGTCAGAAAAGTTTGGTTATGTATTCTGAATAGAACAGCGGTTGTCCATTTTATATTCCTGATCACGTGACTACAGGAGTTACAAAACATAGAGATTACATTCTGGATATCTTCTTATTCGAAATGAAACATTGGCTATAGTCTTTTTTGACACAAATGAATATCATGAAGGTAGTGAACAGTCTAATTTTAAAAAAGAAACAAATCACTTCCAATGGAATGTGTCCAGAATTCTCTCAACAACCCAAAAATACGAAACACTCCTACACATAAAAACAAAAAAAATCGCAAGCGGCCTACTGCTGGCCATCAACTCTCGAGCTGATTTTTCATCAAGGACCCGAAGACAAATATCCCTTTCGACAACAGCAAAAGAGGCTTCTTTTCCGGAAGCCGTCTCGTTAGATGACGTCATTTAGTTGGTCGACGGCGCCGTCGATAGAGGAAATAGGCGTCGCGACGCCACTCGAGGCATTCGTATTCGCTTTTTGCGTTCTACTCATCGAAGTTTTCCTTCTAATCCGACATAAATAAACATTGAGGATGTAGTGAGAAGGATACAATGGGGGGTTGAAAGGACATGAGGGGGGACATTTCAGAGTTTATAAGTAATAATATAATGAAACCAGTATGCAAATTATAGGAAATAATGATGATGAAGAAGTTTTACTCTACCAGATAATCAATAGGGTTTCTTGAATGTATGATGAACATCCGGTAGAAGTATAATCCTGCCATAAACCTTTCAATAATCAAGAATACTGACCAATGAAATATCCCAGGTAGAATTATCCTTATCCCTTCTACGGATTGTTTAATATTCCTGATACCTGGAAAAATTTTTGATCATTGTTTATGGTAGGATTGAACCTTCAACCTGGGATTAAATTTACCTGGCACTTTCGACACATTCTATTGGTTACTCATTAGTGTATAAAAGTAAGAATTCTTCAGAGCTTCATCATTCTCATTTCGAGCTTTGTGATCTGCAGCATACTTCCAGAACTCGCATCTACTTTCTGAAATAATGGCAGACAAATCTTCACCAAACCTACCAGAGCACTTGGAGTACATGATCACCAGGAGGAAATTCGTTGAGAACGATCTGAGGAGGAATCCTCGAAATCTCCAGAAGAAAACGGAGTATCAAACTCTCCAGAGGGCGATAATCACCGAAATGGTCCTCTCGAAGAAAAAACAGCAAGATGATGGGACTGGACCAGCAAGCGATCAACTTGGAACATTCATTGAACAGACAGTCAAATCATCGTTGAAACATAAATTGATATTTCAGACGACGAAGGAAGAAGAAAACGGAGAACAGTACGATGGATTGAAATTATCAATCAATAGACTAGTAATAGCCTATCAAATGAAGAATGGTTTTTAACCTGATTATGTTTTGTAGTATTATAATAAATAATGTAAGACGAATATATTTTTTTACACGATGATGTATGATAGATTGTGATCTCATGTTTACTTTCAACTTTAGATGAAAATATTTATATTATTAATTCCTCTTTGAATAAAAACCTATTGCAATAAGATTGTCCAGTCAACTCTAATAGAAACGAATCAATCAAAATACACCTTGTAGATTTGAGAATACGTCATTTTGTAGTACTCATTATAAACGTTCCAACAAACAGTAAACTGACGAAAATATTAATGATTAATTATACATGTAATAAAATGGTATTCAAATTTCTGTAATATTTATAATCAATTTTTCACTGTGATGAAAAAGTTGACTAGCATTTCTTATCTCATTATAATATGCGAAAGCTGCGATCTCAAAATTGGAATTGAAAATTCATTCAGTCAAATATAGATTACAGCGTTTTATGAAAAAAATATCCCTTATATTTATAATACATCTCGTATGTATGCTGATTAATTTGAAAGTAAACGAAACCTGAAACGGTCCGTTCAGAAAACTTTGATTTGTCGTAATAACAACGGCAGTAGATCACGAGGCGTACAAGCGAATGTGCAATATTCGGTTACTTCCGAAAATATATCTACCGTTATATTGGCACATTAGCAATCATTTTAACGAACGGTTATTGGTTAACTGGAATTATTACTAGGATTATGTGTATTAATGTATATGCATTCGTTGGCCGTCTGCTTCAATTCAACCTGTCATTGACATGAACAACCGAAAACAATTAAACGTTTAATCTAGAGTGCTGTTCCGGATTCGAACGCAATCGTTAACAACAGAAAATCGATAGTTTTAGTATTTGTTCATTCACCTGTGAATATTCTTCGTCCAGTAGCCATGATGCAGAGAACCGAATATTTTATATCGAATGATACGTCCCCATATATGACATTTCATTGAATGTAATTAATCCTTGATCACCACGAGGTGTCCACCTGGATTTATAGTTTATTTTTTTGAGGAAGGTAGTTGTGACAGCTCCCAGAAAGTGCGATGTTGCTGCTTGTATATTTTGTCAAAGATACTCCGAAACAGAAAGTGAGGTTAAGTTTATCAATCAAATTGTTCTGGATGCATTATATGTATACATCAAAATTAGCTCACTGTTGGCTGTGGATAACTGTTGAACAGTTTCTACAATATTTGTAAAACTCCCGACTGAAAAATCTTCATTAGCGCATCGGATATTTCTCTCCAAATAAATTTGGCATCGTTGTGAAGTGTTGCCATAATTATTGTTGCCTGAATGTTAGAAATTCAGTGATTAGCTAGATAGCTGTCATTTTGAGTTGACGCTTTTGACAGATGACTGAATCTGTCAAAACTACTGTATTTGTGGGGTCTCCCATTTTAACTCTTTTGATACATGAAACCTGAACATTTTTACTTCCCATTCAATCCCTTTTGCACTTATTACCCTTTTCCTTCTCATTAATCAAAAACAAAGAAACCCAATAATTTATGGATTTCATTCGGGTGCGGTGAAAGTCTATTAATTCTTTCCTTCATACAATTTCCCGGCTAGAGATGTTCTGAAGGAGGTGTTTAATGAAAAGAAAAGGATAACTTACCGCTTTGGTCGACGATAACGTTTTAATAAGAGGTAAGTAACTCATTCTCCAAGAGGCACAGGTGTCTGTGACAGTCTGGGAGGAATTTCCTGCAACTTTTCCGACCTAGCGATGCTTCTTCGGCTCTAAAATTGGAATAGTTCTTGATCATCAGCGTATTGTTAATGCCTCGCTAGGTTTCATCACCAATAACTTGGGAACCATCTGATTTGCAATTTGAGTGCTTCATGTTCATTTTTGATGTTTATTGCCCTCTGCTATTGAATTCCAACGCGGAATACTAAGCTATTTCCATAACGTCACTCAAACGAAATATTTGATGAAACATTTTATTAGATCCGCAGAGAATAATCTGAGCTGTAATTCAAGTAAATTGATATTATTCTGGAGGAATTCACTCCATGATATCATTCATGGATGCTGTGAAGGAAATACATTAATTATTAATGAATAATAATAACATAACGGCATTCTTTTCCATTGAAGGAAAGTGAATAACGGCCAATGAATACTGAAGGTGATTGTAGTAGATATGGAGCAACGAAAACCTCTTCAACTTTGGAAGAACTTCCATTCAATAGGGTTTTTTTCCATGCAAATATCTTCAGATTATTAGGAAAATTGATGACCATCAATAATGATCTTAGTTTGTTTCTTGGGGAATTCCTGAGAAACCTTGCGTCTCACTGTTGAAGTATTCCGGTAAAATTTTGAACATTATCCAAATCGATCTCAATTTTGTTTCAGATTAAAGACGTTATCCTCCCCTTATTGCAGATTCTTTTAATGAATGATGTATGATTTCACTCTTGATAATTCAGTTCCAATACTTTGCTCATTAATATTCTTGTCTCAATCAATTAACAGATTATCTTATCCTGAAACCACCAAACCCAATTCACTGTTATCCCCTAGGAATCACTTCCAGAAACGATAAAAACAGGGATGAACACGATAAACTTCATGCTCTCAGTTTAATGATCGGAAATCACCCCCTGGAGAATGAACGAACCCCATGAAAGCATCGATACAATTTAACTACGTGCTCAATTTCTGAAACTCATTGGAACACAATGATTGATACAACATTTCTATGGTAATTCTAAATGGAGTTGCCTCTCATAAGTGTAGCTGTGCGTGGAGAAAAACATCGAAGAACACTTCAGGCTGTAATTGCTTCTGTTCGGGGGGAAGATAGGTGATGAATGGGAAAAATATTGGGGAATTACCAAGAGTATACAGGTTGAATGGAGAATGAACGTTCTTTGAATGTGAAGTGCTGCTTATTCGTCCAAGGGGGTTTTCTAGAAACCCCTCATCATGAGGAGGAGGTTAGAATGAGGCCTATGTGCTTCTGGGAGCCTCCACACTGAGACCTTCTGCAGGAGGAAGAGGTCAATATTCCTTTGAAATCTTGCTCTATGTTCATCAACCACCTTGTATGATACTTCAGCTTTCAAGAGACGCCTACAATATTTTTCCATTTTGATTTTATTGGCCGAATAAATCAGTGGTGATAATTCGATTTCGTGATATTGCAGAAGAAGCGATCGCTATTGAAGGAAATCAATTCCGTGCACAGAGTGGCACAGAGTAAGGAAACTTTTCAAAGTTCTCCCAACACAAACCAATTAGATCGAAGGGATATTGGAAAACTGTTTTCCCCCAAAGAGCAAAACTCCGGAGTGAGTAGTGAGTGATGGTCTCTATCGGTAGTAATTAATGAGTTTTCGAATTTGAGTTTCCCTGTACGAAGTTATCTCATAAAGTAGTTGGTTATTACAAGCTATGAGGTTCCATGAATATTCTCTGAGAGCAATGTATACAGAATGACCGTAGTGGTTTATTTTACGCAAATTTATGTCCCTGCAGAAGTAGTTCATGTTCTCCATTTCATCCTCCCAAAAAAACTCATCACACTATACATCATCTGGATCGAACAAAATCAAATTCAACTTCAACTTCAGCATCCATAGAATTCATATGTAGTTTCTTAAAAGAAAATATTCTCGATAATTTTAAATGATCTGAGCAAAATTTTAATGCAACTTCCATAAAAAAATATTATCGAAATCAAATTATGTCATTTCGATTAAGAGATGTCTATCATCACCTCGATATCATTCTGAGACATACTGAAAATATTGATGAGAAGAAGCAACAGCTATTCGGATTGCAAATTTCACAGTGATTGATGAACACGACAAAATAAAATGACTTCATATGATGTAGTCGTCAACGTCTCATGAAAATATGCATTTTATTTTGCCTCTGTTCCCTTTTCCTGTAATAAATCACTTTTTCAGACATTTATGAGAACCTACCAACAATACACAGAGCTTTATAAGTGACAACTTTGATTGGTATGTTGGTTGAAGGAAAGAAAATATTTCTTTTGTTTTGAGGATTTTTCATTCTACTAAAAAACTTTTAAATAATGAAATAGTGGGGTGCTTTATGGGATGTGATTTATACACAAGAAGAGACAGTGGAAACAAAATATGTTGTATATTTTTTATGATCTTTGTTTACGTTTATTTTAACCCCAATTTCATTCGATTTGATTCAAACCCGAAACCATGCACATAGTAGAGGAGATATCTAAAGAAAAAAACTTGGAGAAGTAGGAATATTTTATAATATATTTGTCATTAGCAAATGGATATCAATTTCCAAACTGATGCGAATTTCAACTAGCCCCTATTCTATAAATCCCCACAAAATGGCCACGCCTGTCTGAATAGGATCGGTTAGTGAGTTTCCAAACAAAATGGACCTCTGTGTGAACAATCTCGTTAGCTTCGTTAGCCCGGATTAAAGACTTCACTAGGAACGCCTGAGCTATCCATTAGACAGACTCAAAAGTTTGGAACGAAATGTCGATGGAGTTTTCTCGTTCCAAACTCTGCTTCGCACTCACCAAAGCTCTGGTCCAATTTTAATTACCATAGGTGAGCAATAAGGAAGATAGGAGGATCAATAATTTCTCAGAATATTGTCGTTATTTTATACGTTCAATCTTTTCTGTAACCCATGAGGATGAGTTTGGAAATTCAATGCAGTTCAGGTCTGATATTGAAATTATTCTCACAATTTCTACAGATACATCTGTATGATCTTTTGATTTTGGAGGTTAGGTTCAATGAAGGAGTCCAAGGAATTCAGTGCAGCCAGAGGCCTATCGAAATAAACCTATGTTGAAGTTATCCTGAGGGATATATACTTTCTACTTTGATAAATATAATTATTGTATTGAAAGGGGCGATTCATGATTACCAGAAAAATTAGGAGTCCCAAATTCGATCCATGTGGTACCCCACATGTTATGTCATGTTGTTAATTCAACATGAAAATGGTGAACAAGATAATATTAATCTGGACAGAATCAAAATGTTTGTCCTCAGCATAGCTGAGACAGCCTTCAACTAAATGCTAACGCGGCATAAGGAGGACCGATTTCGCTGTGTTTATAGGGGTTTTAGGGTCATTGAGGTGCCCTTTCCCGATAGGGTATCGACTGGGGAACAATGAGGAAATATTTGCATTGGCAGCTAATGAAACAACGACAAACGGAGGTGGGTTGTGGAACTTTTGCTACTGAAATCGAGTGCTGCATTTCATAATTTGATGAACACTAATAAAACAACCCTCTGCTATTATTCATGCTTGATATTTGTCAGAGGGTGCTTGTGTTTTTACCACAGGTTATATTTCTGCAAAAGAAGATCCGAGAGCATTATCTTGAACGTTTCAGAATAATTATTCTATGGAAACATGCGATTTTTCGAAAATTTGGACATCAAACTGGGTTCGGTATCGGTTTCAGTACATCTCCATGTAAAAAGTTTTCAGATGAGTATATGCTACGATGATTCTTGTAATTTTTCAAGGTGTGGAAATGTGTAATTTATATTTATTTGGATAGTTAGGCTAAGTTGAGAGCTCTTGCAGGGTACGAGGTGGAGTCCAGACTTATCTGGGAATGTATCGAACTTCTGACACTGTCAAGGTCACCAAATTTGTAGATTGTCTTCTAAGTGTCAGTGCGACAAGGAAGTACAATGAGCGTTTGGACCCTTTCAGTAATAAAAAAATATATCATATTCCACGAATGATTTACCGAATAATACATTCATTCAGATTCACCATCGATAAGGGGGACTTTAACTGTAAAAATAAATCATCCCATGATGACTATGAAAAATTTTGCCGATTTCCAGAACAATTTCATCTCGTTCGAGCCCGCAACATATGTATCAAACGGGCTTCCCCCCCAATACACCGAAACAAATGGAACACAATTCATTAACCACCTGAAAAACCGATATATCCACGTCGATAAAGGAGTTTTTTCAGCGTTAAACGGTTACCGATCGGTGGAGTTTTTAAGGTCGTTCTGCATCGCAGCGAATAGCGTCGTTATCACTCAGCGATAAATTTTGAGCGGCTTTATCAGGTGACGTTTCTATTTCCTTTCGCTTTTTATTTGTTTTTCCTTGTTCGATATAACATCTCGTAAATAACATATTGTTCCATGGGAAAGACACAGCGAAAGAGTTCATTATTCCTATGGGGCTCTGCCAGATTCTGTCGTATAAACCACTGAACAGTAGTTTGAAACGGAAAGGAACTTTTGACTCCATACATATTCATCGGATCCAGTACGAACAAATTCGAAGTTGTGTAAAGTTTTTGACATTGACATTTGTTACCGGATTTTCACATGCCAATTTCGAATTTATACGCTGGTTATTTCCGTATTAACATATACATGATCTCAATGAATATCCTACGAACAAATGAATTACATTTGCATTATTAATGGAGCATATTCGAATGAACGTGGTCTATCTGGTAGATTCAATGAAAAAATCCGTTTAGTGGCAACGTATTGAGCGTAAATACAGACGATTACACGGTGAAATGAAAATTAATATTATATATTGTTTGGGAGTTTAATTGAGGACGGTTTGAAAAGGCTAGGGACTATATTGAGTGATTAAAAAAAAAAACAAGAATCTTGTATTTCCACGAGAGGTACAAAAAATTTACATAAACTGAATTGAAAACTGACCACGAAATCGTGGGAGTAATTATATTCATATATAATGTAATTGAATTCTATGAAATAATATTTTCATGAATGAAATATTTTTTATGTTAATTTTTACCATGGAGCATCAATCATTCCAGGAATTCCATCAATTCAATAATTATTGTGAAACAGCAAAATCCCCGTGCTATAAGGAAGTTTTATTCAAACATTCATGTTGAAATGGCTCGTCTGCATTGCAGTTCTCTTTCGAATCGAGGCTGGTATTCGGAGTCATTTTCCTAAAGAAAGTGTTTCCCAAGTGTACAGATTTTCTAGGATCCCGCTTTACAAGGTATATATAAATTTACATCTCGATTTCTACTCGCAAAGTCACTTGAAAACTTTGACTTTTCTTCGTACGATCTAGTTGAATTAGCATGATTTTATGAATATGGCAAAGTTGGAGTATATCTTCACAGTTTTTGTAACTGTATTCCATAGGCCAGGCCGCCATGTACCTTAGACTTGACCACGATCATATACACAGGTCTGGAATCTACGGCATTTTTGAAGAAAAAGTTGCCATAATTATCCGCTAGGAGGATTTAGGTGTATTATCACGTGATTCATCTTTGACAATTCGTATTGTAAACGAAACAAACGATTAAGACTTGAATGATAAATAGAATCAATGATAGAAATATTATATCTTGCAAAATTCTCTCGAATAAATAAAATTCATTCCTTTTTTGAAAAAGCTGATCAGATCTGATTTGTGATTGGCTGACAAAATGACAATAGAGGACAGAGCTGCAGATGGTGAGAAATGAGAACCACAAAAATTTCCTAAATGTTTGGGTAACCCCCTACCATAGGAGTTTCCAGACCTGTATGTACGATCGTGGCCTTCACAGACCTTGAGAATAGGACATGTGTTCTGAGGTTTCCTCGCCTTTTTGACAGTTGTTTGTGTCTGTGAGATTGTTGAGTCCATGTCAGAAGCCAAAGCATGAGAATTTTGGGGATGTTTTTTTGATAGAATCTTTGACCTGTCTCATTTCCGTGGACTGAATTGAAGGTCTTTATATCCATGGTGATTTGACTGTTGACTAATATCAATTTGTGAGCCAGAAGAAATATTTTTCCATTTCACGCATTGTAGGTGATAATTTTCGACAGAATATTTTGTGATATTAACTCATACAGATAATGTCGAAGCGATAATGAACTTCAATTCGCATGAGTGCGGAATAAACGTGAAGCGAACATTTTTTCATCCACCAGAGGCCTACCGTGACACTCAAATTAATTTCCTCATTATATAAACTCACCCAGAAGACAACATACACGCCCCAATTAAGCGAAATAGTGTGTGTAGCCTGCAATTCCGAATATGATGGAGCGCTTTATATTTCAGAATTCATGACTGTAAAAGCATGTCATACATACGCTAATGTGAATTGTAAATACGCTCATAAATATGAAAAATGTCGTCAGCGGCATTCAAATGGAGTGAATTGGGGAGTCAGGAGTGAAATGGTTAAACGTGGATCACATACGGAGCTTATTTCAGGATGGAAAGCAGTGTTCCATCCTCCCATTACATTTTATCCAACAGTAATTTTTTTCGGATTTTCGATAATTCCTGGGCAGATTCTCATGATGAAATACGTCTAGAATTCCTCAAAAAAATCACAAACTATACGGAATATAGGATGTCATCAAAATGAGCGAGCAAATTGACACCTTTGCTAAAATTGAACTGTCAAGAAATCGAAATTTATTCTCTTAGAAATCCAATACTCCAATTCACCATGGGACACCTTGTATAATATGTTGTTTTAGCCTTCCTGCGTCCATTTCTATAACAACCACCAAAGTGTGTATCGAACTTGAACGCCATATTGTACCGAGAGCCCAACATTCAACCAAAATGTCGTTATAAACTTTGGAGTTGCTGTTTACTGTATAGGTTTGTGGTGAAGTTGGCTTTGGTTTTGATTTCCTGTGTTTAACGTTCTCTTGTTATGTATGCTAAGTATATATTAATATAAAGGGCTCGTTCTGTAATGAGTTGTCAACACATGGTGATGACGTGATGATTATTAACTTCCACAAGAAATTCGTTCGGAGATCTGTAAACAGAAAGAGACTGTGTAGTGATTATCGACTTTAAGCTTCAACTTGCAATTCTGAAGCTGATGGATACGTTCGGATAACAAACGAAGTTGAAGATAATATTTCTATAAAAAACAACGATTCATTGTTTCCTAGCTGTGGAGTATCTGGGATGATGGAAACTCACAGCAACTTCTTGAACAATGAGCTGAAAGAATACATAAAAAATGCACGAATTAGTCTCACAAAGCTCCTCCTTTGAGGTTCGGAATTACCAAGCTTCTCAAAATCGCGGAACAACCACAGTTGAATTCGCTGTTGGGACTTCATAATATACGAAAAACAAGGCTTTACCTCGTTAAGAGAAATAAGTCTACTTCTCGTGGAAGTTTTCTGTCGTTTGGTTTTCATAATTATACAATCTCCTGGGGCTTTTTCAGAATAATTTAATATACTTGTACGTGAACTTCGAGAAGAAAAATGATGCTATCGATACAACCATTTTTATTTATTAAGTATCTGCTCGTTATAAAGGGATAATTAAAAAGACGGTCTTCATGGAAGATTTCTCGATAACAGCCACTTATTTTTGGTAATATTCATTCAAGTTTTACATCTAACAGTTATATTTCATTTGACGTTCACAAGGTACTCCTGTCAGATCAATAATCAAAAATTTGTCATTCAAAACGCGCGTTTTTTAAAGTTCGATTTAAACACGCTCAGGCGTGCTTTAAATGGGTAAAATGAGGCACCAATAAAAAAAAAAACATTTCTTTCTGACGGATGCCTAATAGAATATCTGAGAGATTCTTGCTATCTATGCATATGTTTCGTATACATTTGATATCTAACGTAGAATGTATTATAGTCGCACAGGAGATTAAGTTTATTATTATTATTACTATCACAGCTTTAGAATTGGAAATGTCACGAATGGTGGCTTTTATGAATATAAGGGAATAAATTTGAAGGTTTTTGAAAATATTCGGTGGAAGTCACTATAAAAAAATGCACACAGAATATGCGAATGCACAGTACATGCTTTGACTGTCAAGACATCTATTGGACATCCTGTAAACATCCATAAACCCTTCTTCAGACTGGATTGAAATATATTTCGAAGGATTCCCTTTTCGAAAACGTTGTGTGGGCGTTTTCATAAACATGCGATTACGGAAGATGTTTTCTGGGGTATTGTCAGAAATCTATGAGAGTGATAATGACAGCAAATGTATAATCCCACATATTGGAGGGAGACACGATGTTACTATTATCCTACTTTCTCGTCAAGAAATCTCATGAAAGAATCCTAGTTGATTTCAGCTTCTTTACCACCCACCCAAGTTTTCAGTGAGTTCTGTTAGCTATTTAAAAATCTACTGAAAAAATGTCACATGTAGTTATGATTCATTGGATATTTCACCTGTAGAGAACATTCGAGATTTAGCAAGTTGAAATTGATTCAATTCATTGATACTTTCGTTTCTTTAATGATGCGATTTTTGGATGATCTGTTGTTCACCAAACACCCCGTATTCGTCACCTCACCTCCTGTATTTTGCATTCTAGCTGGGGGGGATCAAAACCCAGAACGCTCAGCTGATCAACCGAATCTGGCGAATCAATTAATTAAGCTTGGCAACAAGACGACTTGAAGGCCGAATTATAGCAAATTCGATATTCATAATTAAACCGAAATTGAGTTTTGATCATGCCGCCAGAGTGAATCGAATTACGGAGCAGAATTCACGAAGGAAAGGAAAATATAAATAAGGATAATTTCGTTTGCGAAGTTTGGTTGGGACCCTTAATTCCGTTTCTTGAAGGTCTGTTCGAGCGTGAAAACATTCGTTATGTGGTTATTGGGGTTGATAATTAGCGACCAGACCAATTGAAATGATGATTTCGATATTATACTATAGTCGAGTAGGAGAAAAGAGTTTCCAATTTCATTTTGAATTGAATAACTTGTTGATTTCAATTCCAGAGAAACGTTCTCAGTTCTCAATTTTATTTCCGCTGTAGTTTCGTAGTGAATTTTATTGTCAGTTCAACCGAATATTTTTAAAATTGGGTCCATTGAAACCACAACGACTCTTTCGAAAATATTCAGATACAATGTTCAAATGGGGCTGGTTAAAAAATTCCAAGACCATGTTAAAAAATACATAATGACTTCTATGGGATAGAATTCACACTTTAAACTATATAGGCTGGGATTTTGGGAACTCTGATCATATTTAGCTATAAATGATATGATAAATTGCCGAAGAATTCAAAAAAGTGTGAATTCGAACTGATCAGCTAGCCCAATTTTTAGGAGGACTTATCCAATGTCCGATAAAAAGTGTCCTCGAGCTCACTCCTCTCTCTGTAAACGTAAGAAGAAATTGTGATATTTTCAAGGTTCATTTTTGCTCACAACAACAAACTTGAACTGTTCAATTCATCTTTAGCATCTTTTAGAAGGAATGTAGAAAAGTTCTATTTTTTTCACCATGACAACTGTCATGTGTACACACGTATTTTTACTTAGTTCCTAGTTTTTTCTCTGTATATCATTCTTTTTCTAATGGTATAATTGGCTTGTCCGTTGAATGAATGAATAAAAAGATGAATAAAATCAGTTTAATCGTTTCACCTGATTGCCTGGGCTTTGAGGAAATGGCAGTACCATCTGAAAAAGACACTAAGAATTTGGATTCATGAATGTCATTGTCATTCATGTCATTGTTCACAAGGTTGACTACTACTCCATTCATAAATAGGGCGAGTGAGCTCTCTTTATATACTCCTTGGCAATGTTGTCATTTTATATATTCATAGTTAGATAGTATTATGAATTTCATATTACGAATACTGAGATTGGAAAACTATGCATTCCGTGATCAATGTGTAAACATTCTCACCAAAAAAAATTATTAGCCAGTGCTGAAAAAATAAGGACAATCAATACATTGACTCACACATATTTATGAAAAATTGTATATGCATTATTCCCAATCATATTTGATATCGAAGCAGGTTTGAAGCGAATTTATGATTTTGTGATCTGCCCTATTATATTCTGGATGGGTACATCATTATACATAATATTACCATCTTCAGTAGACGTTTGGGAAATTATTGACTGCTCAATATTCCTTTGACACTACCAAGGAAATTGATGAAAAATTCGATTGATATCAAAGTTTATTTGTTGAAACGATTAGTCATAAACCGTTGCTGGCTTATCTATGCTTACAGAAGCTGGTATTAATATAAATGTGGCGACTATAATACACTGTGTGTACAGCGGAAATGCATATAGGTATGAAGGATATGAACCTGATAATCATTGATAATACCCCTCTATTGTTCTCTGGAGAATACCATGCTTCAGAGAATATTGCTGTTGGCTACATTTTGGATAGTCCATTGGATCAATCAATAGAAATATTACGTTACAGGCATGTGATAATGATATTCGAAAATGGATATGTTGCATGTATTCAATGTGTAACAAAACGACCCTTCGAGTTGGGAATTTTATCGGTCATTGCTTTCAACTTTGGATTTGATGCACAAAATTACAACTTCAGTCATCGAGGTAGTTAGTCCGATCTAGTTATGCTTCAATCTGAATTCAATTAATTACATAAAATAAAAAGGTCGGCCCTAGTAGCAACGAAGACAGCGACTCATTCATTTATCGAACGACAAATCTAAATCCATGCCTGAAGGATACTCTTTCCGTATTCACTGAGCTATTTTTTATAGATTCATAGTTTCTGTATTGGAATTAACCTAACATTTTCTAATACCAAAAAGACACTTAGCCAGTAATCCATTTGGTTTACCCCATGGTTGTACGAGGTGGAAAACGCAACACTTCAAATTAATCTTATTTAGTTACATCCTGTATAAACAATATCAACATGAAATGTCAGGAATATTATCTTGGGTTTTTGATTCAATGAGAGTTACATTTTTTGTGTGTATTGTTTTTGATAGTATACATTGAAGTTGATTCATCAAATTTTCATACGCTTTATACAGCCTTCATCGAAAAAAAAAACTCTACGTAATTCTAGAATTATGATGACAAAATAATTCTATGAAAAAATCATGGATTCAACCGATCTTTGTTGCTTTTCGCAAACAATTGTCTTGAATGATGGCAAACATTTCCCCAGACTCATTGTACCAACCTTCTTTGAATCAATACGTCACCAGCCAGCATTATGAAGTAATTTCATTTAACCCCGGAATCCCGGATCATTCCAACCTTCACCTTTGCCGACGCCATGGGGATCCGTCTAGGAAATTAGAAATAGATTGCGAGCAATTTATTTCACAACGAAAAGCACTTTGCCTAATTAGACTCCTTCGGAATATGTTGTGCTTGCTGTAGACCTCGTTATTTCGGAGTACGAAGTAATTTTCTGTCGACGGGGACTCGAAAGGATCTTCTGGAATTTCGGGTGCCAGATAATATGCAGTCACCTTATTTCAATATAGGTAGGCATGCCAACTGTTTCAGTTTATGAGAGATGTTGGTTATTGCGTGAGAAACTCCAAGTCTTTTTCATTGTAGAATATCTCACTTATGAATGAAAAAACAGAGAAATGTTTCGTATAAAAGTTTTTATATTTGCGTTGAGTACACAATTCTGGAATACAATGGAATTACAGGGTGTTCAGCCTAGGCGAGACAACATTGTGTACACTTTCTTAAATGAGACACTCTGTATATGTTTTCACCATCAAAATTAACATTTGATTCTTCATTGTATGGCACAAAAAATTGTGAATTGACGATCTACAGTCACGCTTATTGGGATTTTTGTATACTGAGCGTTGATTCATTTCAGTGCTTTGAAAAATAATAATTCATCGTTTGTAAAAATTAGTGAGTCAATTATCTGCTTTTTCATATTATCGACAGTATACCTATGATATTTCATTTCCTAGCTCCATTCACCTGGAATATTATTATCTATCCGAATTTCTCTAGCATGTTTCAGATAAAGTTTCTTGATGTTTCATTTAATCCACTTGTCGAACTTTCTTTCACAGATATTACTTTTACTACGACGAAGGTCCCTCTGCGCGATAACTTGCATTTCGAGTCTTTATTAGGAAACTTCGCTCCTTTGTTATTGAATGATTCGAATGACTGGTTGACTATTGCATTCTTTCACTTGGAATAGCGACAACTGTGAAAGGAAATAGAAATGAAATAGATGAGAAGAGATCTCCATTGTTTGGGTTTGAAATTTGATTCAGAGACTCGAGCTGTCTGTTTTGTGTCCTGCGTTCTGTCTTCTGTCTTCTGTCTTCTGTCTTCTGTCTTCTGTCTTCTGTCTTCTGTCTTCTGTCTTCTGTCTTCTGTCTTCTGTCTTCTGTCTTCTGTCTTCTGTCTTCTGTCTTCTGTCTTCTGTCTTCTGTCTTCTGTCTTCTGTCTTCTGTCTTCTGTCTTCTGTCTTCTGTCTTCTGTCTGTCTTCTGTCTTCTGTCTTCTGTCTTCTGTCTTCTGTCTGTCTTCTGTCTTCTGTCTTCTGTCTTCTGTCTTCTGTCTTCTGTCTTCTGTCTTCTGTCTTCTGTCTTCTGTCTTCTGTCTTCTGTCTTCTGTCTTCTGTCTTCTGTCTTCTGTCTTCTGTCTTCTGTCTTCTGTCTTCTGTCTTCTGTCTTCTGTCTTCTGTCTTCTGTCTTCTGTCTTCTGTCTTCTGTCTTCTGTCTTCTGTCTTCTGTCTTCTGTCTTCTGTCTTCTGTCTTCTGTCTTCTGTCTTCTGTCTTCTGTCTTCTGTCTTCTGTCTTCTGTCTTCTGTCTTCTGTCTTCTGTCTTCTGTCTTCTGTCTTCTGTCTTCTGTCTTCTGTCTTCTGTCTTCTGTCTTCTGTCTTCTGTCTTCTGTCTTCTGTCTTCTGTCTTCTGTCTTCTGTCTTCTGTCTTCTGTCTTCTGTCTTCTGTCTTCTGTCTTCTGTCTTCTGTCTTCTGTCTTCTGTCTTCTGTCTTCTGTCTTCTGTCTTCTGTCTTCTGTCTTCTGTCTTCTGTCTTCTGTCTTCTGTCTTCTGTCTTCTGTCTTCTGTCTACTGTCTTCTGTCTTCTGTCTTCTGTCTTCTGTCTTCTGTCTTCTGTCTTCTGTCTTCTGTCTTCTGAATAACAACTATTTTCTTATGACACGATGTTGACGTGGATTTGCATCTCGCAATTAGAGCACGTAACCCTTCCTATTCCTACGACCCGTTATTCTGCCACAAATGCCGCAAAATTCCGGGAGAGATAAACCGGCAGCTCGATTTCGATGCATGCACGTGAGATTCTCCAAAAAGCGTGCCGACAGTGTATCAAGCTGCCTAATGGGATTTAGTCATCCCCTTAATAGGGTTGCAAATAACGGGGATGCAGCCGGTCGAGCGGCCTGGGAGGCGCGATGTTTCGAATTAATTGATACTAATTAGCTGCGGTCGTGTGGTGGAAAAATAAAGTCTGGTTTCGTTCACTAATGACAACAATAATTACTTTTGCTTGTTTGACTTCCGATTAATCAAGAGGACCAGTTGGGATGCCATGTATAATTATAATGATATTAGGTTGCTACAATTAAATGGAACAGAAGAAGTATTAATTTTTTATGGGATATCCTGTATTCCATCAATAGACGTATTGGACAGATATAAGATCATTCCTTTTCAGTAATACTGATCGTATACTTGTTGTTCGATTATGAAATCCTCGTAGAAACATCGTCTTGGTTGTATCAGATGCCAATTAGGGATATTTCGAATATCACAGTGGATTTTGAGTTTTTTCGACCCAAATGACTGTTTCGAGAATCATTCCAGATAGGGGAAAACAGGTCTCAGTTCTATAATTAGTATCTTTGAGCTTTCATACAAGTTTTCAAGCAATTCTATTTATCGAAATCCCTAAATGAACCCTATAATACGCGATATGTTTGGGCCACGCTGTATACCATGGTGGCTATTTTCGATGAATCGAAGTGCCGCCATCTCTGTGAGATGTTCAGAAGTTGAGTTCAGAAATAGAGGCTGAAGTATATTTATTTGCTTTATTGATTAGAAGTTATGGAGTTCTCCGACTCCGGGCTTCTAGTTCGTTGTAGTGCGATCATTTGGTTCAATGACTGATAGATGTCGCTAGGTGATAACAAATCTCAAAGCGTTCTTCTTTACTGAGATTGATTCTTGTTTTTTTCGCGATTTTAATTGGAATAAGGTGAATTGTTCGATATTTCTTGGCAAAAAAACACTGAAAACAAAAATGAAACCCAATTTTTTTCTGTAATCTCATGAAAAATAATGCTAGAGCATCGAAATTTTCTAGTTTTGGTCATTTTTGTTGATGAACAAACAAAACATGATGAAAAACTACGAGAGAATGTCACTTCAAGCTGCTAACCCAGCGTATATTTTTCGTCTGTTTCGGTAAAACACCCAGTGAACTACATTAAACCCAGTTCTAACTCAGAAATTTGTTATGCCATTTCGCGACCACCGATTTGGACTCTGCTACCCTTCCGAATTCCCCTGAGTAAACTGGAAACTCGTTCCGAACTATTCAGTTTTCGGTCTGCAACATTTGGGAATTTCATTGAACGACCATATGTCGCAGAGGTCACTAACTGGAAGCATTTTGGAAGACACTCTGCAGTCGCTAAAAACCCTAATTGGGATAGTTCAGCTGTGCAGAGGAGATTATTCAGTGGATGGTTATTAGTCGATTCTATAATTGAGTTCAACACTTCAACTTTGTTCGTATGCTGAACACTGGACGTTTCTCTTTCTCATTATAGAATTTGTGCTTGAGAGGTTAGGTTTAGTTTGTAACTTTTCTGGTGAACTGATCACCACAAAATGACAATTTCACCAATAAAATTGACGAAGAAGACTCAGGAAGACTTGCGAGCCAAATTTGGTTGATGGCCTTGAAGCATAGCTCTTGAAGTCTATTTTGTTTTATTTGGGAGTCTTGAACCCATCATGGACCTGAAAAAGCCGAGGACTCTGTTTAGTCTCAGGAGATGACTCTCCTATGATACAGGGCATACAATGATGGAGGACTTTATGAAGAAATCGTTCATTATTTTTATAAGAAGTTAAGGATTTTAGATGATTTTTTAGGACCTCCAGAAGAGAAGATCTCCAACAAAGGAAGTAGAATAAAGAGAAGTTAAGAGGAGAACTGGTTTGATATTCCAGCTGAGGATTATTGGAACCATCAGCTCCGTTGGCACTTCTAAGATGAAAGTTGTTGATAATTGGGTGTCAAAAACAATTTTTCTCCACAGAAACAGAAGAATAGGAGTCGATGTCATGATGACGACATCATACTGAGGATGAACACACAACACTTGATCAATTATTTTACGACCAAGAGAGGAATCGGAGAGCTGTAGGTTCTTCTTTTCTGTGAATTGTTGATAGAGATTAGTTCTGTTTATTTTGGCACCAAAAGGTTGAGATTGATGAACACGTTGAGCTCTTTAGCTAGTGATTCAATGGAAGTTGGAGTTTTCTGTTGCATAGTATGTGAAGGGTTTCTGAAAATCAACTGGATGGCTCCACTGTATAAAATCTAGACCATCAAGATGAATCTTTGGTGCTGAATCTTCGGTAGTTTCTGTAGTTTTAAGACATATTAATAGAGACACATGGACTATTCTGCTTCTACTGATGTGAATTTCTTGTTATTTTCTTCGCCCCAGTCTAGTGACTGTTAATTGTAAGACCTCGTGAAGGTTCATCTTTTTACTAATCGGACCAGTCAATATTCCCAGCACTCCTTCAACTTTACAGAACCCATCCGACCGTGATTCAGAGATGAGGAACTTTTGATGAGAAGTTAGGCACTTTAAACAACCCCCAAACCGCTGAAAGTCTGTATGAAACTATTCGAAGCTTATGAAATGCGGCATTCCCAAGTGGCTACCAGACCGAGTGATGACTGCATTAGACGTTGCTCGACTAATCTGTTTTCTCCTCATTAATTTACTGGGTGTTTGTTTGGAGTCGTCCAAAACTCCAGCTCATGCCCTTGTTTCTACAGATGGAAGCTTCAGGTTTGGAAGTCTGAGGAATTCTAGTCTGGAGAATTTGGAGAAAAAATTCTTTGTATATATCGAAGAACGACTCTTTTTCTAGTCTATACGTCTATACGCTAGTTAAACTTTGGAAAATACTGTTTACTTCCAGCAATTTCTCTAGTGCAAACCGTCGTTCGGAATACAAAAACAACAGGACGGTAAATCAATGGACGAATCAATTCTTTATTCAATTCGCCGCTTAGAAAATCACCCGAAAATACATCAATTGTTATTTCATTTTGCTGGAAAGATTTGTGGAGGTGATTCGAAACAATTTATGCTTTGCTTACGCGTCACTGAGAAGGGCCCTTATACATTATTAATGAGCGAATATACATCACATAAAGTCCGTGTGAGAGATATAAAGAGTGAGTGGAAACTTAATGGAATCAAAAAGGGGCATCGTAAAATGAATATTTATGATGTTTTTGCCGGTTGACAGTCCCACTCGTACCGATCTATTTTTAATAGGCCATAGGAATGTATAATCCATTTATTTGAGCTAGACAGTTTTAACAGGTTTGGTTATTTTTCGATACCAGTAGTGCAAAATTGAAAGTATCTAGCTGAACACTGAACTTTTATTGTCTGAGATATAGCTGAGAACATTTAGGCATCAATAATTAGGGCAAAAACTTCACATTTGGAGAGGTCTTCGATTTGATAATGGGTATTTCGATGGCAATCTGAACGACGAGAGCATTCAGTGGAGATGATCAGAAAAAGATCCTATATTGTTATTCATCTCTTTTGTACAAAAATGATATGATTAAAAGTCAGTAAAGAATCATATCGAATATACCTTCTCCATAGAATATTTTTTGAGAATTATATGGTATATATTATATATTTTATGAATCGGAAACATTTCTCGAATGAATATGAAAGATGACCATAATAACATAACCTAACTCTCAGTTTCGGAGTATTGTTGAAAAAAAGACAAGCAGCAACACTGCACTTTCTGGCGATCTGTCACAACTGTCTTGCTGAAATGAATACACCATGGAATAATATCGAATGATATAAAAAAGGAGATTCCAGTGAAAAGGATCGAAAACACTAGACCAATGAAGGTTATTCCTTGAAGAAATTCATCATCATCTTTTTATTTATTTATTTATTTATTTATTCATATTTGGTGGTATCACATAAATATTTCCACAAGTCAATAGTCCACTTAAGGTAAGATCTTACACCTACTCTTATAAATATCTAGATATAAAACATTCATACCTGCAAATACATTCTTAGTTTCATGCATACATATACTCACACTTAAGAACATATACAGGTTTCAAGTCGAACACACATAAGCTGAACTGGCACTATCGTATATAAAATGCAAAATATAATGTAGATGAAAATCAGAATATTCCAATAAAATGGAGTGCAGTAATGTCAAAAATATGGTAACAAGTATTTAAAAAAAAAAGACAAATGTACAATGTAATCAGAACCTATCATTTAAATATCTCATAAAATTCATCAACACTGAAAAGCGCACTATCAATCAGGATGTGTCGGACCTCCTTTTTGAAGTTATTTATTGGAAGATATTTCACGTTTTCAGGGAGTTTATTGAATAATTTCAGTCCTATGAATTCTGGTCTTTTTTGGCACTTCCCAAGCCTACAGTATGGGACCACTAGGTCATTTTTGTTTCTGGTGTTGTAGGTATGAGTGTCGCTAATTTTCAAGTAGTTATCCTTTGTTTGTCTGATATACAGGAGATTTTCGTATATGTATTGTGATGGAAATGTCATAATTCCTAGAAGTTTAAAGGCGAATCTACAATTATCTCTATACCCCAGTCCACTCACAATTCTTATTGCCCTCCTTTGTAATCCAAAAACCCTCACAGACTGCGGTGTTCCGCCCCAAGAGATCAATCCATAGGACATTACGGAGTGAAATATAGCATGGTAGGCAGTTTTTAGTGTGCTTTGAGATACATTGCTAGATAGACTCCGAAGTACATAAACGCTACTACGAAGTCGGCTGCAGATATGATCTATATGGGTGTCCCACCGCAGTCTGGAATCAAGATATACCCCGAGAAACTTCACCGTTTTGCACTGTGGAATATTATCCGTTATATCTCTCAGTGAAAAGATAATGTTGTTCGTTTTATCTTTGTTTATTATTAATTTGTTTGAGGTAAACCAGGTTTCAGCTCGTGACTGTGCCTTCTGGGTCTCCTGGACCGCTTCTTCAAGTGATGGTGCAGATAGGGAGATGGTGGTGTCATCCGCAAAGAGGGTATACCCCACCCGAGTGTCACATATAGGCAGATCGTTTATATAGATCAAAAACAGTACTGGTCCTAAGACAGACCCCTGTGGTACACCAATCCGGAGCAGTCTCTCCGCAGAGAACACTCCATCCACCCTAACTGTCTGGTACCTGTCAGATAGATATGACTGTAATAATTTGATACTGCTGCTAGAAAAGTTATAAACTTGGAGTTTTTTTATCAGGAGATCGTGTGAAACGCAGTCAAATGCCTTGCTCAAGTCACATAAAATAACCGAGTTATATTCTAAGTCTTCGTAGCTATCCATAATGCGCGAGGTTAAATTGAGAATCCCTAAGGTAGTGCTTTTTTCTTTCCTAAATCCAAATTGAGAATTTGCAAATAATTCATGTCTTTCAAAGTATTCATTGATCGAGTTAGCCATGTATTTTTCAAATATCTTAGAAAAGGCAGGGAGCAGGGAGATAGGTCTGTAGTTTGCTACCTCGCCAGTATCTCCTTTTTTGAATATTGGGATTACGGTGGCTCTTTTAAGAGCACAGGGGAATACGTTTTCATTGATGCAGATATTCAATAATTTGGTCAATGGTATAATTATAAGGTTTTTTACTCTTTTTATTAGTTTAACGCTAAGTCCGTAAATGTCAGTACTGTTCTTGTTTTTTAAGTTATTTATTATGTCTCTTACGTTGTTAAAGCTTACTTCATTGAAAGCGAACCCTGCTTTTGGTGTTTGTATACCTTTCATATTGTTCATAGGATCAACAGAGGTTGATGGCAAGTCCTTTGTCAGGTTATGCGCTACGTTTATAAAGAAATCATTATACTGATCTGGGGTTATGTTCGAAATGTTCTTTTTCTTCTTTGAAGCCCTATGTTGGTTGATTATATTCCACATAGTTTTTGTTGGATTATCGGATGTTTGAATCAATCTATCATTAGAGTTTATTTTAGAGAGTTTAATTGCATCCCTATATTTTTTTTTGAAATTTTTATAATCTTGCCAATTTTGTGGGTTATTATGGGTGTTTGCAAAATCCTTGAGGAAGTTGAGATGTTCCCTCATATGTTTTAGTGCCTCGTTAAACCAGCCTACGCTGCTAGGGTCCTTTGCCTTTGTCTTATATGTTTTCTCGGGAAATGATTCAAGATATGATTTATTTAAAATATCAGTAAAGCGCGTAAACTTTTCATCTGCGCTTATAGATTTGTTGTCAAGAAAGTCCCACGGTTGGTGTTCTATCAAATTATAAAAGGTGTTCATTCCAGTTTGGGTGACTGGTCTGAAAGTTTTGTTTTTTGTTTTATCATAACTGTTTTTTGGAATTTGATAGCTAAGTGTGATTTTTTGTGCGAGATGATCCGACAGGTGCAAGTCCATGTTTACGGCCTCATAATAGGGCTCAAAATTGACAAAGATATTGTCCAAACAGGACAGCCCATGTGTCGGCTCGAAAATAGTTTGTTTGAAGCCGTACACCTCAAGAGTGTCACAAAGTTGAACACATATTTTTTGGTTAGTTCCAAAAGGTACATTGAAGTCACCAGTCAGAACAACCTCCTTCTTGTCGTCAAGTCTTTCCAGTAAGGTTTCAAGAGCATCCAGAAAAATGTCAAAATTGCCAGATGGACATCTATAGATTACTATAATATAGATATTCATGGGTTTGATAAACACACCTGATATTTCCATACACCTTTCAATGTTGATGTTATCAAAAATGTCCAGGGTGGTAAAGTTCATATGCTTCTTCAGCAGGACGGCCGTTCCACCTCCTTTGTAAAGTGTACGCGCGGAGTACCCAGCTAAGTGATATCCATCAATATTTAAAACAGCTGCTTCCTCCTCGGTGAGCCAATGCTCTGTCAAGCATAGTACATCACTTCCAAGGTTTATCAAAGCTGCTTCAATTAAATTCACTTTATTTCTCACTGACCTTACATTACAGTGCAAAATGTTGAAAGTTATCAAAGGATCATTTTTTATGGGCAATCTGTCTAACCTAAATTCATTCAATGAGGATCTTAATGATTCCTGACGATTGGTTTGGGCTTAAGTCACTTGTTCTTATAATAAACTATTGTGTGGAATTATATCGAAGTAATTTTTATAGGTTAGAAATGTAATGGCATCTGACAGATATCTGATATTATTACAATCGAATATCGGCGGATTGTTTTCAAGAGACCGTAACCACCCTTAAAAACCATGGTTAATCTATAGTCGTTTGACTAGATCAATTTTCTTCAAAGTAAAATAAGTTCTTGATGAAATTAATAGTTATTTCTAGGCAATTATCTCGAATTGCTTCAACAAATCTGGAGATTTAATCAACTCATCAATATCAAAAGCATTTGTTCACGTTAAAGAACGTTAATACGTTCAAGTATGAACATCTTAAATGGATCAAATATTTATTATATAACACTAAGATCTTAAAATTATCTGTTTAATTTAAAATGATAAGACACTAGTCTGCCTGTCTGTATGAGAGCTGTTTCGTAGGCAATAAACTCGCTGAAGATTCGTCGAGCATTTTCTTTTGCTTGGAGAAAGTTCGTGTTGTTTAAAATTAACGAAGGAGTTTGAATAGGTTACGCAAAACTCTGTAATACGTTATATTGTTCTCAGTTATACAATCCAACTGGTTTCGTTTTGTAAATCGCGAACAGCTTCACAAGGCTCCGCAAATACTCCATACATTCATAATTGGATTCTGAGTTCTATTATCTCTGAGGAAATAAATTATTGAGTCGACTGTTCCAAGCTATGTACTCTAACGTTATGTAGATTGTACACAAATCCATAAAATAACCACATCGTATATTCATTGGGTTATATCTCAATATTTCATTTCTGTTGACGTGAATCATTGACTGATTTGTGGATCGACGAGTAGAAGAAACTGAAATCAATTGAACATGAATATAGTTTGTAAAAACTAGTAAATATACAGGGTCACTCACGGTCGATGGTAGGTTGGACGTATATGAAGAACGGGACGTAGGATTGTTGAAAGTAGCAAAAACTTTGTTATTTCGAATAGAACACTGTGTATTTTATTCCATTTGTCGTTTCTCTAATACTTTTTAACCATTTTCGTATGATACTTCCCTATACCTATCCCAAAAGGTTCTCGAGAAATTAATTGATTTCTTTATTTTTCGTGCAAAACATAGCTTTAATTAAATTTTTATTACTGCGGTATTTGGATTCGTAGAGTGCTGAAATTTTAGGTGAAGTTCACCAATATCCTGTGTATCAATCATATTCGAAGAAATTCGTTCTCCATTGTACAGGGCCGTTCTAATTTGATGACTGACGATAGATACAAAAATGGTGAAAAGTTCATTTTTTCAAATGGAATACCCTGTATATTGTTCAATATCCTGGAAGACAATTGAAGTTTCGAAATGAAAATATCATATTCCTATACCTAAATAGTCAGGTTTTCGAAAAAAAAATCAAGTTCATACATATGTATAAAAATCACCCGAACGTTTTCAATCTCTATAATGACATGTTTCCAGACATTTTATAGAAATCTAATATAAAATATGGCAAAACATTATTGGGAGACACCTGTGATGGATAACTTTTCAATTCGTTCCAAAGATGGCGTCTCAGTTACATACATACATACATACAACTCAAGCTAATATAAAACATGTGAAGAAAACTTCGATAGAGTACTTCGTTTCCGACGAAAATATCAAACATCGAATGTGAATGCATTTGGAGTCATCCCGAGCTCGAAATATAATTCACGTACTCTCACTCTGTCAAAACTCCCAACACGAACTGGTATCTATACATTCTATCAGCGACACTCAAAACTCCTCGAGTTATCAACAGCCAACAACTGGAGTTACTCTCCGCCCGAAAAGGAGTACACACTAAACGTCTGAGGTAACACATCAAAGCACTTTCAGACGGCATATAAAAGGTACATTTTCTATGGCGTATAATGTAGCTCGTGTTGTAAATAAAGTTAGGATGCCGTTCTTAAAAGCGGGCTTGTAAGTGGCAGGATGAGGGCACCAGGTGGCGCTGGAGAATGTGTGTCACAGGTGCTGTGGCCGTTTTTTAATTGGCTATCTGACCATTTTTATCACGTGATATCACGAGGAAAAAATATCGAGGCGAAAATTTCCACACTATGATTGAATGATCCAGTGACAAGGCAGAAATTCGAAAAGTAACATTGAGAAGCAAAAAGACTTTGGAATATACAAAGTGTTCTCATTAACAGAGGTATATATACACAGGATGTTTCTCAAAAACACGTTGCTATTGAAGGGCTGAATATTTGATACGTTCTAAGGAAAAAGATTCCTTTGAAAGTATGTTTCAAAACTGCTTGTAAACATATTAATGATGACTTAAAGAAAACAGTGGATTGATAGTATCTGAGATAGAATTGTGATATCTCCATAAAATTTCATACACATTTTCTATGACAATACTGTGAAAATGCAAATGGAAAAATGAGATAATAATAGCTGTTCTCTAAAGAAATTGAAAAATCATATTCAAAATTTTTATTCATTTTGAACAAATGCATGATTTTTGTTGAAAGAATCAAAAACGTCTCCTTTTCTTGAAATTAGTTAAAGAATCTTCAATATTTTGGTCTGATGCATATTATTTTGAATACTTTTAAGACTTTGCCATCTTCATATTCTACACTTATTAGTATGGTATATGAAAAAAAAAACCATAGACATTTTAAATCCATTTATTGGACTTCTTTTGGACATACAACATATTCTATGTAGACTGGAAAATCAGAGATGTGGTATTGAGATCCTTTATTCGATTCATCAATCAATTTTGAATCGACTGCATTCATTCGGAGGAAATATTTGAACAGTCTCTACACTGTTGCGTTTTTCTTACATTTTGCAGCGGAAAAAAATAGCCTAGTTTCGTTCATCCTACTCCAATATGCATCAGATCACGATCGAGCTCTGATCTCGGCCATCATTCAAAGCTCCCTGCTTGATTACTGCACCTGAAAGCCCCATTGCTCTGGGGGGACCAATAAGTCACGGTGCACGGTCTCCTTATTGGTCTCATAGATCTTCATTTCACGAGACGTTAGGTGAGTTTTTCAGATTAAGCTTTATATCGGTCGGATGGAACAGCTGACAATATGTTCCAATGTTTCTGTTGGCTGTATCGACTGGATTCGGACTTCCAGGCAGGAAGAATTATTATTGTTTCTTTGTTGCTGACAAGAAGAATGCAGGCTTTCGCAATACTCTTTCGGAATCATTCTTCGATGCGAGATCAAATTGAAAAGCACGTCTGGGAAACAATTTCTAATAAATCGCATGTGGAGATGTTCTGGGAGTTGTAAGTAGAGACTGATAATAGGAGTATATCCTAGCTTCTATTAATCATCCTTTCAACTTCATTTCAAACCTAATGAAAATGGAAACAATGCCTGAATGTAAATGTACAATGACATTGTGATCTTGTGAAGTTATTTGTAGATATTCTGGATGTTACAAACATATTTCTAAAAAAAATATTACATCAATATTTTTACCAAAGTTGTACGTTCTCTGTTGTCCATCTTGATTTGTATATGGAATTTAATACTGTCGAGAGATTTTTGTGTTCTTCATGATGACGCCTTCAACATTTGTTGCTGTTTCTTGCATGATTCTTTTCAAACTTAGTGGATTTCAATGCAAACAAAACACAAGCATGTTTTTTCTCCAAATAAGCCGACCTCACAATGCCCAACATAAGCTTGTCAGAGGTGACCATACCTTTGAAGTCGTCCATCTCGATGCTTGGTATAACTATCAGCAATAACCTTTCTTGGGAGTCATGAGAGATCAATTGCTAAAAGTGCATCCCAAAAACTTGGTTTTCTGTTTCGTGCCAGGAGCTACTTCACTTTCAGTCAGCTGTCCACGATCTATAAGGCACAAATCCGACCTGTCCTGGAATACTGTTCCCATATTTGTAGTGCGGCACCTGAACATATCCTGAAGCTGTTGGATTCTGTCCAAAAAAGGGCAATTCGTCTAGTCGGTGATGCTTCGCTTACTAACACGCTTACTTCTCTGGAACACCGTAGAAGGGTTAGCGATCTGTCTCTATTCTATAGATATTTTCATGGGCGATGCTCTTCTGAAATATCAACAATCGTTCCTCCTTTGTCGGTCTCTTCGAGGTCAACCCATCAAGTCCAGTCTTCACACCCCTTCGTGGTTAATTTGGTGACCTGCAGAACATCTCTTTTCGAAGACTCGTTCATCTAACGAACAGCGAGGCTCTGGAACATATTGCCCAGGGAGGTGTTCCCCGAGGCATACGACCTTCAGAAATTCAAAAAGAACACCAATTCCTACCTCCTTTCCCTTGGTTCTCACGGTGTTCTCTGAACATTACAGGATGTCTCCTTCCGTGAAAAGTTTTATATATAAAAAAAATTCTACCTCCTACTGGTTTCAGCGTTGCTTGCTATTCGATTCAGAAGGATGTCAACGATGTATAACCTTCACAAGAGTTTTCGTTGATTCAACTACGCTCCTTTTCTGCTTCAGGTTTTATTTCCATACGAAATTCAGATTTTTCTGCGATTTATATCGTTGGGCGAGCCATACGACTGCGCCAGATCTCACGTTCTCTCGTCGTGGCGTAAAAAACAATGCCATCCTCGCACGTTTTTATAAATCCAGCAACATCGCATGAGACGTAATAACAAAAGAAACTACAGCTCGATTTCTCGCGAGATAAAAACCCCATAACGAACCGACGCCTTCGCGAGATGATGGCACAGATTATACTTTCGAGGCGTCATGACGATTTCACCCTAGTCGTCGCCTGCTAGATACATGAAGATGCCAAGGACCTGTTAGCTTCCAAGTAATCACAACTTCCCTACTTATATCTGTTGAGATAAGTTTTCAACGCGTCCGAGACGAAGAACGACTGAGCATCGTGATTTATTCGACGAGATAGGAAGGGATTCCATGTAGGAGACACATATGCTGGGAAGAAGGAAAAAAGCGACTTTTTATGAGGGAATGTTCCTTGGGTTACGAATGATACAGACGATTTGATTTATATCGGTACTTTTGTGGATAGCAAAATATTATTTAGAGTTTCTAGCTATAATCGTGAGGTCACGTCAATTTTCCTCTTAACACGCTTTATATCCGCTTGGGTTGTATGTGTGTATGTAACGCAGTGAGTGGCGCCATCTTTCGAACGAATGCTCAAATTTTAAAGCCTATTCGTAAACAGTATAGCACGCATTGATCACGCATCAAGAACGTAGTGCTTATTTGGAATACAGCACCTGTCTTGAATTTTGGCACGATTCCCTTTTATGATTCTCGAAACCTCCTCAATGATTAGATTATTATTTTGGGAGGAAAAACTCGTGATCTCATGTAGTTATGATCACGCATTGTGGATGTGTTCACGCTGGAAACCATTGTGTTGAATTAGATATTTTGTCAAGTTGGAACTTCAGAAGGAATATAGTCAAATAATGAACAAAGTAAAATCCTGTTGATACTTGATAGTCTGATTCAAAAGGAGAATATGCCTGTTCTCGTCGACGAAACTTTTATTTTTATATTCTGGTATAATTCTTCTCACATGCAGTGATCACGCGTTAGTGAGTTTGTTAACGTTGACCCCTTGAATTTGGTGATATCAGTCAAGTATAACTATGACTCATTCTCATGTCAAAATGTATTTCCCGTTCTTACATATATCAAGAAACTCCTATGAAAATTCAGAGATGATTTTTATCGCTGATGCCATCAATTTCCTTTTATTCGGACTCCTAGTCGTAACTTACTATGAAGTTGACAAGTTAGCTCACCGTGTCTTCTATCTATGTCTTCTATAATGAATGTGGCGAGGACGACGATTTCTCAGAAACACATAGAGAAATTCCCCTTTCACCAGCTAGCCATTTTCACCCTGGAAGTTTTCCGTCTGAAATATTTATATCATGTAGACTTCATTGCTTAGAGTTCCTTGAAGTCTTGGAGATGTAGTATATAATATATTAGTCATTACGTTCGCGGTGCGTGATCAATATATACTATAATAATAATAATAATAATAATAATAATGGTAATAATAATAAATGTGATTTATTTCATCAAAACTCAAGAGGATATAGATGTATTATGAAATATAGGAAATGATAATAAATCGGAGATGTCCCACTAAGAAAGCTTGTTGTGGGAACTTAAATCACAGTCAAATATAAAGGTATTAATGTAAAAATAAGAATAAGATGTAGAATATATTGAAATGTATAAATAAGAATAAGATGTAGAATATATTGAGATGTATAAATATAGATTCATAGAACTAACTACTACAATAATGAAGGAGATCCGATGGAATACCTTCAATAAATACAGGGTGATTCACCTAACTGGTTCATTAGAGATTTATGGAGAACTGATGGAGATATCAACTTGAAATTTTGGTGGATGCTACTACTCAATGTGTTCTAATTTCCTAATTTTTGGTATGCTGAAATTTTGCGTCGGATGGTATGAAAATTTCATGGTCATTCTATTTGAAATAAGGAAGTTATTGGGATTTGAAATTTTCAAAAAGTAAACTGAAATATCAAACACCCTGTTGGATATTTTGAAACAGTTTGACAGGTACCTGATAGAACACTCTTTCATTGACGTCTATACATTGATCCTTGAATCTTGAGAATTGAAGATGATATAGACATTTTAGTTAGTCAGTCCAACTGTCAAAATTTTTCGTAAAAATGGAATATCTTGCAAACAAACCACGATAGGAAGAAAATTCAAAATGCAGCAGGTCCAGAATTTTTTGTAGAATTCAAGAATCTGAAAATGAACAGGGTTTTCTATCTGAAAGAACAGAGTTGATATCACTTCCGGTTTAACCGGAAGTAGCAACATACTTCAGGAAAATAGAACACATTAAGTAGTAGCATCCACCAAAATTTCAAGTTGATATCTATCAATTCTCCATAAACCTCTAATGAACCAGTTAGGTGAATCACCCTGTATAATAAAAAAAAACAATAGAATGCAGTAAAATATGGACATATGGAGAAAAATTAGATATAAGCTACGTGAGAATTAGCACCAATATAACTGATTTCAGCTATGATGAATAATAATGAATCATCTGGATTAATTACTTCTTTTCATGTCTATTTACGGATGGCCTAGATAATCTCAAAATAATATAGTAATTGTACATCAATCAAAATAATGAAAGAATGGTACAAGAAAATCGAGTTTGTTTGGTGAAAGGAACTGAAATAATGCACTTCACTAATAATACAACACTTTTTCTTGCTCTGTAGGAGTTTTCTGCTATCCAGATATCACATCACTTCATCTCAGGATGGATAACTCTCGTGAGACTGAGTTTTCTATAGCTTGTAATAGAAATTCATAGCTAGAAATCCGTTTGGAAGCGTTTTGATTATGATCACTGTAAATACCTGAAGCAAGAATGAGATTATGAATACATTTGGAACCTTTATTCCATCCTATACCCCAATATTCATCCGATGTAATGAGGTCTGAAAGGAGCAACGAGACCTAAAACCAACGATGTAGAAAATGTTGTTTAAAGACAGATGGGGGAATCGAGGACGTTGAATTTGAACAGTTATTCGGAATATTCAGCTTCGACAGGGGACATCAAACGATCTGGGTGGTAGAAATAGTCGCTTGATGAGATGGAATGTCGTTATGGCTACGGGAAGTCCTAAAATATGAGAGAAAGGATGGCGACAGCACAGAGGACGAAATGTCAAAACAACTTGCTTTGAATTGAATGGGCGTTACTAATGGTCTCTCATTTTTTGTTCCTTTTCACGCTTTATAGGTTCAGTCAATTTGTTTAAGGAAGATAGTTCTGACATATTGGGTTATCTTTCAATACCGTATGTGCAAAATAAAAAATATCTGGAGACATTAGGCATCGATAATTATGGCAACACTTCACAATGACTTCAAAACGATGCCAAATTCATTAGGAGAAAAACAAAAATTAAAAAACAAACTGTTCAACAGTTATCCACGGAATCGAAAAAATTTTTCAAGACAATTCGAATGATAAACTTAACCTAACTCTGTGTTTCCGAGTATCGTTAAAAAAGACCAGCAGCAACACTGCATTTCAGACGAGCTGTCAAAACCTCCTTGCTCAAATAAATATACCATACTTGTTCAATATTGCGAAATTGGTTGAAAGCAATCAGTGTTATATATCTTTATTAAAATCACTCTCCCAATGAGCTTCATGGACATACAATAATCAGTTCTTGATTAATTTCGGATGCATAACATCATGTGATGAGTAAATGAGCAGACTATGAAATGACAGAGATGACTGGATAGCCAATTCATTAATTTATAAGCTTACACAAACAATATCCGAACAATAACCGAATCCAATGTAATGAAGATTAACTAGTGGGGTTCAGTGATATCGAATACTACCTCGTAATTTTCGACAATTGATAGTCAATGGGTTTTTGGATCAAACAGAGTTGAAGCGTTATGTGAGGTTGGAATTTCATCAATCATTTAGCAATAGCAATGGTTATAACAAAGGAGACTGATGGTGAAATTGATGATGAAGTCTATTCATCTCAGGTTGAAAGTAATGTCAGGCTTGTTGAATGAGTGTTTTCACCATTAAACTCAATTGAATCATTGAATTTTCCTTGTCAAGCTACTTCTATAGTTGGCAACACTTCGCTACGACGCCAGCTCATTCAAGTGAATTGGTTTAATTGGAAAACAAACCGTTTTTATTCCTCTTGAATCCATTTCGCAGTGGAATAATAAATTGAAATTTCCAATATCTGATCTTTTCAAACGAAACCATCGTTTTTCATTTTGATATTCACTCAATAGAAGTGAATGCTTTACTATTTTTTACCACCAAATCATTAAGTTACTGTGAATCATAAATAATTTCGAAGATATCATATATTTGTTTATCTGTAACCGGAAACATTGCACCAATAACATGACATATGTCATTTTGAAATAACATAGGCCTACAAAAAATCGATAAAATTTCTTGAAGCAGAGCTGATATCATGTTATTGGCAACCAATTACGATCCCGATCAGTTTTCCACTCAATTTTCCACAGATATATCGAGATATTTATCGTGTTCCCCTTGGTGGTGGATATCAGAGTCTCTTGAAGAAAATTGATTTATTCTGTGGAAATGAGAGCGAGGAAAAAACGGAAAATATCGGCTGACGCAACTATTTAATAATTCAACGCGATCATAAAAATCATACGGATGACTTACCAGTAATTGGTATTGAGTTACCGACGATCTAACGATGGAAGAGACGAGAGATGGAACAAGAAGAGCCTCGTCGATAGGGTAGTAAAAATGGAGGGAAGTAAGAAATGACAATGAAGTTTTAGTGAATATTTTATGGTTGTGGGGTACATGAACTTTTTTACACCATCAGTAATTTATGCTCCACGTTATTCATACAGTGCATTAATTGACACTCATCTCACTTCGTATCGTACTTTGACCTCATTATAATATATAATGCAATTTTGTTGTGGCATATAGAACATCGACATTTTTTTTATGAGACTTCCAATGGAGAGAATATTCATTGGGAGTTTTCAGGGTCTCTGGTTCCTGAATATTTCTTTTAGAAACCCTCCAAAGTGCAAAACATAAAATATTATCTATCAACTGATAATTCCGTTTTCATTCAAACATTTTCTCTTCCCCACAAGGCACCCTGTATATTATACTTTTTGGGTTTGTAGAATGTGTCACCAGTGAAATGTGTCGAATTTAACTTCCAATTCCATTTGCCTTGGCTATTATCTATTCTTCCTCAACTCCTAAGTTTATATGTGAAGCACTCAATAAAGCATCAGTTTTCAGTTCTCAGCAAACAAACTGTTCGAAAATAACGGGGATCCCAGCTTAGCGAAAAGTACTCTCAGACGATATTTATCTTCTGGATTACCATCAACGATTCTAGCCCATCTACTGCAAAAAGTTTATTCAAATTACACAGGAACTTCGGCAACTGATAATGGGCTCTCGATGATTCCTTTTCTACGAGTTTTATTTGAAGAAGGGAGTTACATCATATTCGTTATAATCTCTGTGAGGTCGTGAAAGTTGCTTGCGAATAGGAAATAATTGGCAGTTGGCAAGAAAGTTTGGAAACTTAGATGGCTCTTCAATTATTCGGAAAGTTGTGAAAGTATACAGGGAATTATTTCATCTAATCATAGGAAGAGGAGATTTGAATCATTGATTCAATCCATAGTCTTTTATTTTGAGTGGAACAGAAAATCTTGATTCTGAATCATAATCTAAAGCAAAGAATGAGTCGCTATCTGCGTTGCTATGATGCTCTGTAACTGGCATATCTTTCGTGTGTATGCACAAAGTATATTCCAACCATTACTGTGTAATAATCCACGAAGATATTGAGGAAATGAACTCATGAGTATGCATTTATACCCCAATTTCTGGTTCCTATAACGAGTATCGTATCGAAAACCATAGCGTTTCTCAGATAACATATGGAGACTATCAAATTCCAGCGTCTGAGTGTGCAGGTTATTCTGAACTTATGGTAACGTCATCTAACACCAAGCTAACCTATGTCAACTGAACATGTCGACAGAATTATAATTACTACAGCCGTACTGGAATTCGGAAGCGTCTGATAGGAATTTCTAGATGGTGAATCCAATATGGTGATTATATCCTGATATAGGTTCGTCGCCCCTTGTCTTTGTATATTCGAAAGGTATTTGTCATTTCACATTTTCTGAATTATGAAGAAAAATGAATATGAACAGTCTAATCATGATTGATTTTTTGTCTCTTTGTGATTCGATAGGTAACAGTGAATTCTGGCGATAGTTCTTTAATGAAATCTTTGGCCTGTCTCATTCTCTGCAACATTTTTCCTCTCGAGAGTGGTTAGATGTTTTCTTCAAAACCTCTTCTGGACCAATTCGAGATCATCGTGCTCTTTCTCCTTTCGGTCTGGAACTCAGAGACAATCAACTTTGACTGTCCAATTCTTCAAGGGATCTGAAAAATTTCCAGATGGATTTGGAGTCAATATTCCTCTTGATTTCAGCAAGAGGAAAACATATCTGCATCTACCACCTGAGTTGTGGTTTCAATTCTTAAAGGTTGGTAGCTTTATGTTAATAAAGTTACAGCTCTCACTGGTTAACGATTTCAGTTCATTATCAATTTCATGGGACAATGTTTTTATTCCAAATATAGGGCACATCAAAATATGTTTCACAGACATTTGCACGTCATATGTTATACATGTTTCTGGTGATTCTCCATTGTATAAATGTCTGAAGTGAAGAAAACTTATTCCTAGTCAGGTGAGGAGAATTTTGATGCTGATTATTGCCACTAGGCTCCTTTCAATACTTCATATTCAACATTCAAAATAGCTTGGTAGATACGATTCCCAGTTTGTTGTTTGTGATTTTTTGATGGATTTCAGTCGAGCATTGTGTAGAAATATATGTTGGATGCTTCCAATGGCGCTGAGAGAGCCTGTTCGAAGAGTGTTCTGGAATAGTTGATTAAGGGAAAACAGGAAAGCTTGGGGAATGGAAACTTGGGTTGTATCAAAGCTCTATTATTGAAACGTTCTTCCTGGTTCATTATATATCACAGTCTCTTATGAATCCTGTTTGTATATCTCATGCAAATATATCTAATCTGATACGATGTGAGGCAATGCATATCTGAGTATCCTAACGGTATAGAGACACAGAACGTAGCTCTAACATCAATCCAGCTCTCCATTTCAATATTCAACTGATTCCTCTACGTCTACCATTCCCAAATGATCCCGAAATAAATCCAGATGCCCATTATAAATCAGTCGTCGTGAATATCCATCGAATTGGATACCTACACTCGCACAATCCCACCAAGCCGACTAAATGAAACGTACCTAACCTCTGCGTCCCCAATCCTATCTATTCCTGTCAGGACGGTTATCCTGGCAGGATTCCGCAGTGTCGGGATCAGCCATCCGACCGCACAAACAACACATACAGTGCGCCACGTTACGTGTGATTCCGTCGGTGAAATTTAAAACCTCATCATACGAGTTTATACTAATGGCGTCTTCTCGCGAACTGGTACTTTCTTGGAGCTTTGTTGCTGCCATGCCGGCTCACTGCCAGACGTTTGTTATGCCGGGATAGGCATTGGAAGAGCGGTGACTGAATCACAGTCGACAGATTGGAAAATGAAGGACATCAGAGAACATCGTGAGAACTAAGGGAAATGAGGTAGGAACTGGTGTTCTTTTTAAATTTCTGAAGGTCATATGCCTCGAGGAACACCTCCCTGGGCAATGTGTTCCAGAGCCTCGCTGTTCGTTGGATGAACGAGTCTTTGAAAAGAGATGTTCTGCAGGTCACCAAATCAACCACAAGGGGGTGTGAAGACTGGACTTGAAGGGTTAACCTCGAAGAGACCGCCAAAGGAGGAACGATTGTTGGTATTTCAGAAGAGCATCGCCCATGAAAATATCTATAGAATAGAGACAGATCGCCAACCCTTCTACGGTGTTCCAGAGAAGTAAGCGAGTTAGTAAGCGAAGCATCACCGACGAGACGAATTGCCCTTTTTTGGACAGAATCCAACAGCTTCAGGATATGTTTAGGTGCCGCACTCCAAATATGGGAACAGTATTCCAGGACAGGTCGGATTTGTGCCTTATAGATCGTGAGCAGCTGACTGGAAGTGAAATAGCTCCTGGCACGAAACAGAAAACCAAGTTTTTGAGATGCACTTTCAGCAATTGATCTCACATGACTTTCCCAAGAAAGGTTATTGCTGATAGTTATACCAAGCATCGAGATGGATGACTTCAAAGGTATGGTCACCTCTGACAAGCTTATGTTGGGCATTGTGAGGTCGGCTTTTTTGGAGAAAAGACATGCTTGTGTTTTGTTTGCATTGAAATCCACTAAGTTCTTGGATCCCCATTCGAGAATTGTTGCCAAATCCATATTTATATTGTGAACATTTCTTCCTCGTACGTTTTTTAATTTGGCGGGCTGGTATTGGAGCCCTGGAAGAGAAGGCATTGTGGAGGGTACTATACTAGCTTTACATCAGCTTGAGTTGTATGTATGAATGTAACATTTCGCGAGTGGCGTCATCTCTTGAACGAATTGAAAAGTTTTTCATTACAGGTATCTTCCAATGACAATGCTGATGGTTACAGGTTTCTTCCAATCACCCTGGTCTAATTGGCCAATCATCATCATTAAAAACGTGACCATAATAATAATAATAATAATAATAATAATAATAATAATAATAATAATAATGATAATAATAATGATAATAATAATAATAATAATAATAATAATAATAATAATAATAATAATAATAATAATAATTCGTCTTTATTCACCATAGAAAATAAAATAAAATTACAAAATTACAATATCATTTGTGAAGGTGAAAAGGCGGAGTGTCAGCGAGAGCTGTTTTTAAACTCAACCAAAAGTTCCTGAAGGGAGAGAAAACAAAGAAAAAAATATATAAATTCGAACAAAAAAGGTAAGTATATAAAAATATAAATGTAAATGCGAGCAGCATGTTAACAATGTAATACTCATTAAAGCAAAGAATAGTGTTCTTACGATCTGCGAATTGTTTTTCAGTGTTGATAGTAATGTTAGTATATTTCGTCTAAGGGCGTGAGTTCGAATCCTACTCTGGAATTTTTTGATCAGATGAAAGAGTATTAGCTTTGCACGTTGATTTCTGAATCGTAGAGTCTCAATTACATTTTCACCTGTATCTTCGTGAGTCCTCTGATGTATTTCACTCACGTATTCATATTATTGAATCACCACTGAGACAGTTCATTGGAATTCATCCGTCTTACATAAAAAATTAGATTTTGCTGAGACGAGCAATCACTGCACCGAAGAGCTAACCTAGTATGGAGAAAAATCCCAGTGAACAAAGATCAGTCACGTAAAGGAAGGAAGGGTATTAACAATCTCTCAAGCAGAATTAAACACTAATTACTATTTACACTATTCAGACAAGGCGACCTCAATATTCTTGACCATCTTCTTCATCGTCGTCTTTTCATTTTCACATTTTTATGTAAGTTTGAGATGATCTTTGCTGTATAGTCTTCATTTTTGCATTTGTTTTTGTATTTCTTGCTCTTCTCGTCTTTCTGAAAGATTTCCTTGATTGAAAGTGTCAATAAGGAAGGTAGTTCCATTGTCATTTATTGAATTTAGATCAAATAATTGGTTCAGTAATATACCATAACAGTTTTTCTCCAGATATTGTTTTTCTTCATTGAGTGAATGATATGTGATATTTTCCCAGCTTTGAATTCCTCTTTCTCGAAAAGAAATTGCCAAGAATGTTGGGTTAGTAGTCACAGCTCTGAGGATTGTAATGCATTTCGAGTGAATGCCATTACGAACGAAGGCATTCTCGATGAGATGTAGTTGACGTGTCCTCTATTATCGCTGTTTCATTTCAATGGACCACTCTGTATGTATTATTCACAGATCAGCTTGTTTTTTCCTCCTCTCAACAACAAGACATGAAATACGTTGATAGTACTTGTAGTTATTAGTGGAATTAGCCCCAATAACCCTTCTCATGAAGATGGGTTCCTAGTTTTTTCGTTCCACAACGATTTCGACCGAATTTCATGCCACTATAGGGATATGCAAATTATAAACCTCTCACTCGAATTCTCATTCGCCTGGGAACTGTTCGAGTGACGTTTCCACATTTTCCTCGAGTTTCCAGAAACAAGTCGCGATATATTTTTGATACACCAGCGTCGCGATAAAATACAATTAAAGTTGTTGCGATGAGGACGCTTTTTGTACGTTTTTCAAACAGTTTATGCAGTCTCCGTCAACTTTGTTTTGATGGAATATAAACTTTTAATTAACAGTGAAAGAATCGGAGAGAGATACTGAAAATGAAATGAAACATTGTTTTTCAGAAAAGAGAAACATGAATGAAAATATCCAGATGCATCATATACAATTCAAAAATGAACTGTTCTTCATATATGTTCTTTATTATGCATCATGGAATACAACATTCTAATGTTCAAAATGAACATTAGGAAAAGAAATCATTTATGTGAAATATTTATAAAACAAAAGTAACTCTGGTATCCGCAAATGAAACTAGAACACAATTGAATGCTTTCTCATCTCTTTCTCATCCAAATCATTAGACAATTTGTATTATTTCTGCGGTTGTATAAATAGTTGACATGTTTCTTCCGCCAATAAAATTCCCAAAAGATGTCGCCACTACTGTCCATCAATGACCACCTCTTCAATCTATCCCATTGCAGCGCCAGAGTGGGAAGTCACAGAACCATAAATGTTGACATTGAATAGTTTCATTGTATTAGGTTATGTGTGTTTTTTAGTTAATAAAGTGTGAGTTTATAATGAAAATAAAGACATTTCAGACTTTTGCAGTGAGCTAGGGCATCAATGTGTATGTATTTTCATTTTTCTAAAAGTGGCAAGCATTATCATTTGTTTTATTGTATTATATTGAAAATAATAAGAGGTTAGAATATTGCTGTGAATGTGAATGGTTCGATCAAAATGTATACAGGATTCTAATAAATTGTTTTGTTTTTAGATTTGATTGTCAAAATTTTGTTCAGGGTACTTTGATGGCACAAACACTATAAAAAGTGTTCATGAAGGTGAGGAAGTTTTGAATGCTGGACATGTAATATCATGAAGAAAATTGAATTTCCCATTGCTGACAAGTTAATGGTTTATGTAATTGAATGAATTATGAGTTTATAATATTTGTTTTGTCTGCTGTTCTTTGAGAAGTGCCAAATAAAATAGATAATGTGAGATTTCGTTTCAATTTTGTTGATACCTGAACAATACTATGCTCGATTGTGATCTTCAATGTAAAGATAATTTCATTCAATCTATTCACGAAGTTTGATTTCACCGATTCATAGTTTCACAATCTTTCAAATATTCAAATTCAGCATAAAATCAACAAAATATAATACTAAACACAAGAACTATGTCAACATTCCCAGTTATTGTTAGTGCCACCAGTTGGCGTATCGCTTATGTTCATTCGCCAATTGTGTCTAGCCTAGGAATGAGTGGGTCGGGTGGGGACAGTGAAAGGGAAGGAATTCAGGAAAAGAGAGATGTGTATCTTTTGTTAAGGTGGGATTATAATACACTTGCTCTCCTTGTTACTTTCATGGATTCCTCCCTATATGTAAGAATAATTCTTTCCCGTTGATGTCTTTGATAGAGAAATAAAAAGCTAGAGTGAACGGTCTCCGGTGTCTGGCAACACCAACCACTCTGAGACTCATCGGATTCGTTATGGAAAACAACCGCCATATTTCAGCTGAAATATGTAGCGTGACAAAGACAATATTCTCGAACTGCCGCTCAGAGATAAGGCTGGGCCCTGTTTCTCCTCCTGAGCGGTAAAAAATCCGATCCAACCCGAGCCCGGTTGCTCTATCCGCGTGTTCGCGGGGGCCCGTCTGCGGCTAACTGCCTCTATGATTTAGCGAGGTGCAATCAATTCCGAAGGGAGGCCAGGATAGTGACGTGACGCAAATGCTACTGTTTCACGGCTAGCTCGATGACGGCAGACTCAACGAGATCGTCTCGTACAGATAGATATACTGGGCGTTAACTATTAGGGTCGGAGGATTTTTACACTGCTCTCGACAGAAACAAGAATAGCCAAGTAATACAGGGTGTCCAGAACCTCTTATGTCGAACGTACTCTACAAGAATACGAGGTTAATTTTCATTCAACTCAAATTACCACGATTCGAAAATGTTTCCTAAGTGAGTTATAGTCTTTTGTAGAACACAACATTATGGATCATTCACATCAAATGAATTAATATTTTTTTACGCAACAACATTATGTTGAAAATAAAAAAGAGTAACATTTAGTTTTCTCGAAAACAGTTCGTGATATCCAAATTATTTTCAATTTCTGTAATTTGGTAAATGAAGAAAGTTTAAAATAAAGCAATTGACATGAAATAACCTGTAGTACTCATAGATTCAAGACACCCTGATTTTCAACTGATCTGGTGCAACTGATGAGTCCTGGTGGGTCGAAATAGGTGTCTTACGTTGGAAAAGAACGACAAAAAAAATCAAAGTCTTCTCCACACAATAGTAGGTAATCTTTAATAATCAACAAGGGGAAACAAACATGTTTCAGTCAAGAAAAGTAATACTTCGTGTAAAATTTATTAAATAATATTACAAAGCGCTTATGCCATCATCAGTGCCATACCTGCAAGTGAGCAACAGAAAACCAAAATAAAGATGAAATAGTCGGAATAGAATTACTCACTCGTCAGGTATACAGGGTGTTAATTAAGTATGTTAACAAACTTTAACCACGAATAGTACTCCGAAAAATAGAAAGAAAATGTCATATGAACATGGGTCCGGAAATGCTTCCTAAGGGAGCTACGCTCCTTTGCATGGGGCGCCCTGAAGACGGTTTTCCCTCGATATTATCAGAACACTTCTACTTGACCACAAACTCTTATCTTAATAAACTGACAGTTCTCAAGTTGTTTATCAATTATTGCAATTGTTTTTCACAGCACACTAACTAAATATGTATGTAGACGAACATTTATTTATTTACAATAGCCTGCATCGATTCAATAATTTGCATTTTTCTCGAAAACTGTTAGGCCTATGGAGATGTACCAAGAGACCATTTTTACGTAGAAATCTCTGAATTACCATATTCTGGAATCAAAATGTCAAAAAAATTACCATTTAGAAAATGGGGTTATTTTTACCCTTAACTCCTTCCGTATGATACGCCTGTGATTAAAATTATGAAATTCTGAATTCAGAATCAGATTCAGCGTCGAAAGTTTACCCATCCCACCTAATTTCGTAATTTTGTTATGAACGGTTTCGATAATATCAAGGGAAAACCGTCTTCAGGGTGCCCCATGCGGAGTACTATTTTTTGGAGTACTATTCGTGGTTAAAGTTTGTTAACATACTTAATTAACACCCTGTATACAGGAATCTCCAAAAAAAAAATCGACAACACACTGCCCGAAAACAAACAATCATTCGAGCAGATACTAAACAACTAAAACATTAAAACCTCGTGTGTTAGGAAAAGTAAGATTGATTTTTTTTTGTTTTTTTTATTATTCTTCACCACAGACCATCGTTCAAACAAAGCGAGCACCGTTTCAATCAATCAATCAATATTTAAATAAATAAAAAAAAAATCGAATTTCACTTTCGATATTCCTGCTATTAAAAGAAGAGGTGTTCTCTATCAAAGAGAAAGAGAAAGAGAAAGGTGTGACAAAATTTTTTGTTGAAAAACACCCTGTCGTCCGCACTGCATAATATATGGAGCATCTCATATCAAATATAGATGATGCTGAATCTGATTCAAAACTGTTATACGCTCGAAACAATGATTTTCGATGAAATATCAATATCGAATTGAATGAACTGACCTGTATGGTAGCCAACCTATTGAAATGTTGGCGTGTTGAATATATTTCGGACTGAAGAGTATTTTTGAAATGGCCACTGAATGAGAGATCAATTTATAAGTTGGAATCATCTATCCTTGAATCAAGTGAAGATGAATATTCAGCGAATTAACCCGCTCAAAGAGTGGATGCTACATTCTTAGTATATTTTATTGAGTCGAGTACACACTACCTGAATTGTCACAAGAATCTTTGGGACTTTCCTATTGAAAGGTTTTTTTCTATACCAGATTATGTAGCATCCACTTTGTTGTACGAGTTTATTTGGACCACTTCAAAACCCATCGCAGTGCCATAATTAAGATTTTCTTTTCTCTCCGAGTATTAGGTCCATAATTTTGAGGGGCTTTTGTCTTCGCATTTCTGTCCGGATTTATGTATGCACAACAATGGCTTTCTTCCATTGCTTACAGTATTTTTGCGTAGCGGTACAGGACATTTATTAAATGTCGCCAGATTTATAGGCTCGCCTTACATCCTCGTTTGGGTATTTGAATTCTCACTCTGGAATGGTACATTTTCCCACTCCACTGATAAATGTATACACTGCTCAACAGAACACGAGCTATAGGTTGAATATATTTTATCCGTAAACATCGATCCCTCATCAGAAACGTCGTGACGCAGAAACGTACTAGCAAGAAATCTCTGAGCAACTTAACTCACACTTTATATATGTTGAGAATTTTTTTTCACCTCGACAAACGAATGAAGTGTCAAACTTTTTTTTTGAAAGCCCCAAGACGACGCGCTTTTCATCAGAAGTATCAGAAAAAAAGATCTGCTTCAGCTAGTACGTAGATTAATTTCTCTGGACTATCGAATTATGCATTGAAGTATGACAACTAACAAACACTAGAAATCCAATTATCTAAAACAAACTCAGTGGTTCACTAAGTTATGTAGTCGTTGACCCTCCGGAGGGCATTAATTTCCATCATTGGCCGTCCCTAAAAAATGAGCGCTAATTAAAACAAACAACCCGATTCCAGGAAGAGACTGTGATAGATAAGATGAGTGGTAATCAATTAAGGTTTCCTCTCGAGCACTCGACGAGGGGGAAATAGGTTCTGAGAGCGATGCTTCAGATCTAGAGAGGTCAACGGCGATTTTGAGAATCACAGTGGGTGGGGAAATTGCACTCTTGACAAATTAGGGAAATTCTCACTTTTTCTTGATGACTCAAAGTAGGTGATAATTATGGATATTGAATTAAGACATCTTGAGCCTTGAGTCTTTGAGTCAAACAGATTTTTTTTTGTCAGGAGATATGTGACGACAAATAATGTTGTTATTGAAAGGATGAATATTGGGAGCTTATGAAGCGAAATCAATTTTGACGAAGGATTCATGATGCTTGCATCTGAGAATGGAGAGAATGAATTATCAGCCACTGGAGTTTGAATTGAACATAGGCTAGATTTCTGAATTTCACTACTGAGTATAATTACATCAGATACAATATGCTTGGAAACTTCTGGATTGATATGAAATTCCAACATCTCACTGAATATATGTGATCAATTAGCAATGTGACAGGACGTAGATATTGATCCTATCAAGGCTATTGAAGGATTTTCACTGTAGGTATTGTAGGCTGTGCAGACTTTTCACCGATATTCCAGAGTGAGATTCTGGACCAAATTCGTAATTGGGAGTTTCCATTTTTTTCAAGTCACAAGACGATAAATAATTCGAATAATTTCATTGATGAATAGGTCATCATGATATGTAAGTACAAGTGAATTTTCATACCCGTGATTCCAGAGATTTCGAAGTTGTGATATTTGATGGTTGATAAAGAGGTCAAATAGACCTCATATCATCCAATTATGAATTGAAAACTATTCTACATCAGTACCCTTTCGAACAGCTATGTTTTTATCCGATTCTGGTGACTTCATTTGGGGAATACCACTACTAATCATTTCAGATACTCTTCTAGATGTCAAGAAGAACTGCTTACAGTTAAATCATCGTTGCAGACTGCTTTCTAGAACTCACATTGGTTGATGAAAACCATTCCATTCTTTAAACCACGACTAAGTATATTTATTTGAGCAATATTGACAGTGACAGCTCACCAGAAATTGTGGTGTTGCTGCTTTTTTTTTTCAATAATACTTCGAAATACTGAGCTGAATTAAGTTGATCATTCAGATTGTTTTGGGTAGTGTTTTTGATTTGAAAAATATATACATCAAACTTGGATAATCGAATGAACAGTTTTTCCATATTTTTGAAAACTTCGACCAGAATCGACAAACCTATTTGAGAGATCGAAGGTATCAATCCGAATGAATTCAACAGAGCATTATCAAACTTTTTCTTCACAGCTCAAAATTTATACTGTCTCCTGTAATAGCGAAAGTTTTTTTATTGTCTAGTAATCATTTTTCATGAAATCTTCTTCCTGGAGATTCTCAATTGCGAAAAACCAAAACCACCTTGGAAATCAGCGATATCACCATCTCCTGCGAGTTAGTGGGAGTTATTCGGTCAGCAGGAACGCGAAGCATCATCGCAGGCGCACGCTACAGATTTTCCCTCTCCCGCAGTTTTCGCGCGGTCCTCCCGATAACAGGACGTCGTCGTCGTCATTTGTTTTGGAAATAAACAAAACTGCGGTTCGAGGAAGGCGCATCGTGTTTGGCGCGTCCGTCACGTTTGAGATGGATTCGTGAATTCGTTTTCTTTCTGGTTGAGTGGAGTGGTCGCAGACCGGAAGAATCCGGGAGGATGGACATGTGCGCTTTCATTTGTGCGGATTTCGGAAGGAAATTGTTCGTCATGGTTTTGCTAACTGTCATGTGTAGTAAGTGTTTAAAATTTGTTGATTCATTGTTCAATTTATTGCTAGAAAAATTCGTTCTTGAACTGTTTCAAAACGATTCTCATAGAATTTATATAATAATACATTCTTTCTTATGGCTTTTGAGTTTGTTTTTATTCACAGGATTTCGATGCTGGAATTGTAATTTTTTCTAATCGAGAATAGTGACGGATGAAATAGTCCCCTCCTCGAGAGAAAAACACGATATACTGAGTGATAACTAGTTGGGGATCCATACGAATTCTGAATAAACTATATATTCCAATTAGATCAATCCATAGGTAGTAGAGTCAGTGTTTCATGACTTTTTGAACCTTTCAACTGTTTCAACTCCAAAAACAATGGAATATTCGATTTTGAAGACTCTTTTGGTGAATTGGAAGATCATCAGAGAGAGCAAATTATTCAATAAATAATGGCATATAACTGAGCAAGTTTTCGATATGGCATTTGTTCCTTAAAATAGACAACATGGTCACTAGTCATTTCTTCCTTTATTTTTTCAGAGTGAAAATAGTGTTCACCAACATTATAGTTTGAATTAATTTTGATCATAATGAAGAAGTATTTTTGACGGTTGCGAAATGGAAATGACCAATGAAGCCACTCTTTTCAATAGAATCAAATTAAAGTAGTTCCATCTATTCAAAGGTCGTCAATTTGCGGCTCTCCACAAAAAAATGTGACTCTCCAAAACGAAATTATAACATTTATTTCTTTCGACTCGCAGAATTGTTTGACAGGTCACGAAAAATTCAGTGCTATCAGCGCATCCCAAACACCTAATATACGTATTTTCTGGTGAATCTATTAATCAAAGAATACGTCGTAGAGTTTTCAGTTTCTGTAAACATCATTTAGACGATTCATAGTAATTATTCGTACGAACTGACGATTTTTTGAGTATTTCAGACAAGTCTTGGATTAATCAGGTGCTAGAAAATCGACAATTATTCGAAAAGTACTCCAGATAACGTAAACTGGGTTCAGTTCTGTTTCAGGTCTCGGTCTCAGACATCTCATATGCGGACTTTCAGACAAATTCTGCTGGAAATTGATAAAAGTAGTGTTAGTGTTGAATTTTTTCAGGAAAGGCACCAAAATCATTGTCTCAGATTCTTGACAACTGATTACTACTGCTAAAGCAAATTGGAAAACAGATTTGAAACCAGCGATCTTTTCAACTTTCCACATAATTTTCCACTGGCTAACCTTGCTCGAAATACTGGCTGAGTCATCGTTTTCCGTAGCTGATCCCCCTTTCTATCGAATTGATCAAAAACTGAGACGAGCTCATGATAAAATAAAAAAAGTAATGGAACCTAACCGAATTTCTTATAGTCGTTAAAATGAAAGAGGAAAACGTTCCGCGGATAACAACGGATTATCCTCACCGTATTTGTGCTGTTTCACTACTATCTCCAAACTCATCAAATTATTCGGTGGAGTAATGGCTGAGTAAACTAGAGAGATAGAAAACAGATGCTTCAGATGACGTTATCTCTCCAATAATTGGCCAATGATTTGACTCGAAAACACAGTAGAGATAACAATTGAACTCCTACCATTTTTATTTCCATTTCATCTTTCATACAAAGTTTCCATGAGTATAAATTCATTAAATTTCAAATTTCACAAATGAAATGATTGCTATTCATTTCGTTGTGATTAATAAACATTTCTCGAATTCCTGCAGAAATAGTTCTGGTTGAGAACTATGTTTGCTTTACAGTTTTTTCACAAGAAAAAAATTATCTTTTGAAGTCTTTGAACAGCCATCTTGTGAGGAAAATTAATTCAGGATTGTTTGGAGTCGCTCATCGATTTGATGTTCCAATTTTTTTCATATCGTTATTGTTTATAACCACCATAAAAGTTTTATGTCCACAGTAATAGCTGAAATTTAATAATATAGTCACTTGGCAAATTGAATGAACTTTAACATGCATAGTCAAAATTGAATTCTATTAAACTCGAACATAAATCTTGTAACGGTAGAGGCACTAAAAACGTAATCCATACTAGAGAGAATATTGGAATTGATGTAATAGACTGAATAATTCAGATTCAATCATCATCCCACGGAGGAAAGGATATTTCTCTTGAATATAACGAATCTCTATCCCATTCCATGTAAGCTTTTCTATAAAATATTATCCCTCATGAAATTCACAATCACTATACATCGCATCTCTAGGGATGATATAAATTATATTCTATTCTGAGCAATGTTCAAAACAGAATATAACATTCGAATACAACATTCAAGACCCAGTTGTCTTCTGAAAAACTTAACAAATATTGCTAAAAATTGCATTTTATTTCGATTTCAATAGATTTTTTTATTATTGCAGGGGTCAGAAGGAGCCGGAGACTTATTGTATTTCCCCTATCATTCCGATACCTTGAAAAATATTGGTCCCTTTGACTATTTTGCAAAGGTCACTAGGTTTCAGGGTTCCCAAATTCTCTAGGTTTAAGTCAGGTTCCCCTAGTTTCACTACTCTTCTATAGTTTAGTGCCTCACAATAGCACAAAATGTGTTTGATAGTCTCAGGTTCTAAGCCGCACAAGTCTGGTCACCTTGATATAACCCCATCTTTTGTAGGTGTGTTCTGACAGGAGCATGTCCTGTAAGGAGACCTCTTACTAGTCTTATCTGATCACTACTTAATCTAAGTATCTCACCAGTTCGTTTTTCACCTGATATCTGAATAGCAAGTTCACTATATTCTCGTCCTAGTGTGTTATCCCAGGCTATTCTTTGTAATCCAATGCAATTTCAATAGATATTCAATCCAAACAATGTGAAACTCATCCTGTGGCAACATGATTCTGGTTCATCACAAATAAAACGTCTTTAAGTAACACTAAGACGATGCGAAACTTTTTGGCCACTTAGTATGACAAGTGACGTTCAATCTGAGTGGATTACTTTGAGAATCGACTTTTATTCATTCTTTTGATATGAATATTGCATCACTAGAAGTATCGCAGATAGCAACTCATTCTGAGTGTCAAATGAAAACCCGATATCTTCTTTGAATAACTCGAGGAAAATTGTTGTGTCTCAATATTTCTCAAGCATTGTGCTCAGTAGCGTTACTTTATGGTGGCAGCACTTGCTAAACGCCAGGGCCCCCCGACTCGAAAGGGCCCCAGCCCAAGAGCCAGCGAGCTCAGAAATACAATCTTATCATTGTCAGAAAAAAAGTGAAAGCTGACGATTTATACTGATGGAGCCCAGTCCAAAGACTGGCCTCAGATGGTATAATTGCGCCCCTGATTATACACAAGATGAATTATTGCTGATATTGTGGTAAGCATTTCACAAAATTTCACAAACCCTATCTCCGTTTCCCACTGATTGTGACAATGATTGTGAATGGAGGATTATTGGTTTGATACTACAGAAAGCTTCAGGACGTTTTGTGAGCGATCAAAATGGGTGACATCTGAAGGGACAAGTCTTGTGGTGCTTTCAAATTGTTGAGGAATATGGTGAGCAATAGGCCTAGCTTGAACTTCTGTAAACTACAAAAGTTGTTGTGAAAGGAACTACTCGCTTTCATCGTTAAATAACAAGTTTGTTCGATGAATAAAACGAAAAATGTACGCTGGAGACTACAGGGATAATATTGTGCTCCTCATCTTTGAAGTTCAGACATACATAGAAATGCAGAAATGAACTCGATCTTGGAATCTGAAAATTCCCAGACAAATCGCTTTGTGGCACTCCATTTCCGTTCCGAGAGGTTTTATTGGAATATAAATCCACGATGTATGTACCTATAGATGCGAGTTGAATAGATGCTACTTCCTATAGACTTCGATTTCCTTTTAAATATCTCTTCGGGGATATTATGAGGCGAATTTATCGGGAATAGTGGTTACGTAGATAAACAGTATACTCGCGTGGGCGAACTTCGTATATTTTTGCGATTTTATTGGAATGGAAGTTTTCATTGAATTCGTATGATTCCCATTTTCGTGAGAACTCTGAATGAAGATGTTCATTCGCTTGTCGTTTTAGTTATTTTTGGGACATTTGAGCTCCGTTTTTTGCTTCATGCTTATGTTTCATGTTGATACTAAGGTTCAATGTAAATGTCTTCAGGATGACTGAATTGTGAAACAGGATATACTGACTTCTTCTACTTCTAAAAACTCTCTTTCTCCTCGAGTTGGTAGCTTTTCATGCACTTATTATATCTCTTTGGTTCTTTGTCTCTGCAATATATGCAGTAATGCCTCCTGATGGACATTGAATGGGTTCGTTTATATTTTGAAGTGACCTTCATCATCTACTCTTCAGATATTTTTCATAACCTGTCTGAACCAAGTGAAATCCTTTATCAGGGTCATCATGATTTAGAATTTCTTTTATCTGCATCTAGTTTTTCGAGGTTTCAAAAGTCTTGATTATGAATAGTCGATTCAGTCTTTATATATGCTAGAAGGAAGGTTACTGTTACTACTGATTTTACTTTGGAGTCAAGGCATGTGTTGAGATTTTGAGAATCTGAGGATCTTCACCAATTTCTCCCAAAACCTACTTCATTCTGACTCAATTATTTCGAATTTCTAGAGCAGATACTGCGATATAAACTGACATTCGTATTTGTAACTCTATTTTTTTTGCTATGCTAATTTTGAATGAATTCCATGCACAAAGTATAAAAATATTCACTTTTATTATTTTCTTTTATTCATTTATCAATTCATTTATTCTTCAATGCATTCATTCATTCATTCATTCATTCATTCATTCATTCATTCATTCATTCATCCATTCATTCATTCATTCATTCATTCATTCATTCATTTATTCATTTATTCAGTTATTCATTCATTCATCTATTCATTTATTCACGAGCAGATGCTCATCAAGCCTTACAAAGTTGATAACATATAACTGAAATAAAACTTAATCTGGATCTAAATACATTGAGAACATTCAAGAGAAGGCATTCAAGTAAAAACAGGTGTAAAGTGATTAATTACTGTTGCACAAAAACAAAACAAAAAATCGAAAGGAACAACACAAAGGTTTCAAAACAATATGAAACGATATAAATTATTTACTATTTTACTATTTATTCTTTTTGACAGCTTTTACCATCATTGTGATAATCCTTATTTGGTATCAAATGACTTCTTCGAATGAATATCTACCTTTCCTAGTTACGTGTCGAGATAGCATCAAACATACATTAAATCTGTTTTTCTCCCAACCATCGCATGTCAGCTTTCACCCCAGTGACTGGTACCATCGTCATGTTTTTATGGGAAAAAGTTAAATCACAGAATTTTATATTTGCATGCATCCAACCCTTGTAACGATGTGACGGAAACAAAAGTATCTTCCACGATAAGGCGGATTCTTTTTGGGGAAAATAAACTGAAACTTTACCAATTCATTCGATGGGGATAGATATACATCAGTCATCATTATTATCTCTGGGAAGAGGGATAGAAGGGAATAAAGTGGACGTAGAACAATGAATCAACTTGCCCCTTCTCAATATCCTGTTACAACACTAATATTATTGATGGAATTGAAAATGAGTGTCTTTGAAAGAGTTTTGCCAGTTTTTATAAAAAATTTCATAGTATTCCTGTTATCGATACGATTAGCAGATCAAAAAAAGTTGAGCCTTTTCGGAGTTTAACAAACACCAAGTGACTTATGCATTGGAAAAAATGCATAAGACTTAGATCTGGTGACATTGGTGGCCACTCAATGGAACCACGACACCAGGAAGTCACTGGAGAACATTTAGAACACCTCCTACAGTAATTGAATTGTCAATCGGAATAATTTTTCTACGTTTCGAAGATTTAATTGTTATTTATGGATTCACTTTCATTTGGAATCAACTAGAAATGGTAATTGTTGACTTTTACCAGAAAGACCCATCCAGCTACTGAAAAAAAAATGGGGTAGCTATCAAGAGAGAAAGGTGAATTTCTTGATTTTTTTTCTGAAGATGTTTCTTTCTCTTCATTTAATGCTAGTTTAAATTTAAAATTGAAAGACTTCACTCTCGTTGTCAATGTTTCTCGAAATATTCCTCGATTCCTTGATTAATTTGAAATTCAGCTGAACTCAAAAAGGTGAATTTCTAAAATTCGTTTCTGAAGATATTTCTTTCTCTTCATTTAATGCTATTTCAAATTCAAAATTGAAAGTCTTCATTCTCATTGTCAATGTTTCTCAAAATATTCCTCAATTCTTTGATTCATTTGAAATTCCGCTGAAATCAAAAAGGTGAATTTTTGAAATTTGTTTCTGAAGATGTTTCTTCCTCTTCATTTAATGCTATTTCAAATTCAAAATTAAAAGTCTTCATTCTCATTGTCAATGTTTCTCGAAATATTCCTCAATTCTTTGATTCATTTGAAATTCCGCTGAAATCAAAAAGGTGAATTTTTGAAATTTGTTTCTGAAGATGTTTCTTTCTCTTCATTTAATGCTGTTTCAAATTTAAAATTAAAAGTCTTTACTCTCATTGTCAATGTTTCTCGAAATATTCCTCAATTCCTTGAATAATTTGAAATTCAGCTGAAGATGACAATTTACGGAATTAAGCTCGATAAGTTGATGATTATGCCCTATTCCAACTAAATGATGTAAACACCGACATCCTCTCGTCAAAGTTGAAGGCGCCGTTGAAAAGGAAGCAGAAAGCTCATCGAGTAATCAAAATTTTACAAGGCACGAAGAGTGAATTTCTCGGTGTATAATTCAGGAGCAGAACGCCGAAGGAGTCTGAGAAAGTGTCTCGATTAATTTTATTATTTAATAAGAAAGTTTCGACGATGCAAAACAGTGGCAAGTGATACGCCCAATTTGTCTCGCCGCCCCAGGCATTTATAATTCCAGTTATCTTCGGGGAGTTCGAAAAAGTATTTTTGAGTGGTTTATGTGACGTCAACCAATCAGTATGAGAGATACTGAGGATATTTCTGTTGAAAGTTAAAAAATTAATATATTTTCATGGAACTTTCATGAAACTATAAAGTCAATTCTGATGACTATTCGAAATGTGACATATTACGTGTTCCTGTTTACCTGCTTCAATATATTTTATCAGTCATTTCGAAAGATGAACATTTGCACATTTTATAGTCTTAAATTGAAAGTCACTTCCTTGACCTATTTTTTTTTTTATTTTCAATAGCACCCTATATATTTCTACAATTCTAGATTTCAACAAGAAATTATTCCGGTTGAACCGGAAGTTACTGGTTTTCTCAGTTGAAGGTTCTTTCAACGAATTGAATATCACGAGATTTGATCTTTCAAAATGACTGAGATAATTCATTGGAATGGGTATACTGCGTCACCTGATATTTGAGCTGATTGTACATTCTTCCAGAATACTTTTGTTCCAAATTATTCCTAGATATTGGAAAGAATTCACATTATCATCATCATCATCATCATCATCATCATGTCATTAATCGAATACAACTCCATGGTTTGTTGATTCATATAATGTGCATATGAACTGATATATTAAATTGACGAATGTACTAATCGAATTATAGTGAATAATTCAACATTGTTTGATATCAATTATCAGTCAATGGACGTCATTTCCTATTGATGAAATTGATAGAAAAATCGATGGATCAATAGAAATTTAATCTATAAATTAATGAAGAATGAATGGTTATCAATGAATCGGGAAAATTGTAGATGTGTTCAGAACTTCGGAGAAATAATATTGTTGAAATAACTATGCCTTCATTCAAAATCACTTTTCTTTGTGTCCAGAAGTGTTGGATCCCATGAAAATGTCTTCATTGATTAGTTTTCCCTTATATACAATATAATTTTTCACCAGATAATCCTGAATCATCTGAGGTGAAAAATCTGCTGAAAAACATGGACGTTCTCAATCTCCTAGTTTCCTTATGAAATAATAACATGAAAAGTTCAAAATTAGCATTGAGAACATAACCTAATCATATTCTGAGTGATTATTTCACCACCACATATTGTTTATATATTAAATTTCATGAAAATTCCATCAGGTCGTATGAAAAAAGTTATTCGTTTAGGAGCAGAATAAGAAATGAATAATGGAAGATGGTTTGGGTGTAGAGAATTCAGGAAAAAAGCTTCTTCCGCTCTCCCAGCTCGCTCCGAAGATAAGGTAGAAAAAAACATCAAATTGGACGAGAAGCAATTTAATTTCAGTTAAGAAAATTGGAATTATGTTTGTAATATTCACAAATGCCTGACTGTTGCCATGGAATAAAAGAGGAAATGCATTTCCCCAAAGGAGGTTAGGAGCGTAGGACTCGCAGGAAGTTCCTCTGTTGTTGTGAAGTTGACGTCTTGCAGCTGCAGGCTTTTTGTGATTAAAACTGGATGCGTCTCACTTGAATGTTTTACAAGTTAATGGGTGGAATGGAGGATGTAATGTCGTCTCCTTCGTTACATTCTGGATTCATAAGGGAAATTTACAAGTAGAACTATACTGTCTCGTGATGAGATCAACTTCTTGGGAAATGTTGAGAAATTCGGACAACTAATGCAGTAACTTTTAGCATTCAGCATTCAGCATTCTCAGAGCCCGATAAGATGCAAATATTACTGGGGGCCAGATCTGGAGGATATGGTGGATGCTGGAGCAAATCTGAACCCTATTCATGCAATTTTACCATCGCTTCCATTGATTTATGACACTTGAAGATTACCATGAACCCCATGTATAGTTTGAAGATCACATCACTTCAAGTTGTTTTTCTTTCGACGTCAATGGAGGAGAGGATCATGTCCTCCTTCATTTCCCTTCATCTCCTGTCTGCATGGTTCTATTGAAGGAAGAAGTCAACTGTCAGAAATCTGTGGGAGTAATAGTTTTCAAGATGGTGGCATGTCCACGCATCCATTTCAAGTGTAAACACCTGTATTGCTTCCTCAGAACTCTGTTTGGAGTGACAATATTCTAAACAGCCCACTGTTCTTTTCCGAATACCCTTATTGAAATTTTTGTCGAGCATAAGTCCATCAATTCGACCCTATTCAACGTCAATTTGAAGGAAATTGAATTCCATGTAGTAGCCCGATGGTACAACGTTTTGATGGAGATTCAATGTTGAAGGAAATTGGATTCTTCTGTACAGATTTAGGAGACGCAGAAGATGGCGAAACAAGACATCAGCTTCAGTTAGCGAGAAGAAAAAATGATCCATCATCTCTTTGCTAGCACCGAATTAAAAGTGTACGTGACCATGGCATGAATGATGACACGAGCTCACGAATGTGGGGAAAATAATGCGAAATTCATAATAGAAATGGCCACTCCAGAGTATATTGAACTGTCATTACTTGCGTGATAATCCAACTGAGAATGTGTCCCTCGCATAACAGTTTGATAAAGTTTCAAGTTAGCACGAATAAAGGGACAAAGGGTGGTCCGAAATGCTTCGGGAATGATTGATGAAAAAGCTTTTGACATCGTCAGAAAGAAGGTGTAGCATAATTTATTATATTCTCCCTCATCAAACAGGATACAGGACTGCAGTTGATAACGCGTGAGATAAAAAAGTTGGACGTAACAACAAAACTGAAATACGAGTATACTTCACTTGATTATCAATTACTGAATTGGATGACAGTTTGGATGAATAGGTGTTTTTTGTGATTGAAACTTTTGCCATTGAATGAAATTTGGAGAGTGATTCAAAGAGACATGATATCCAATTTGATTTCATCACTCATTGCATTGGTAGTTGCTTTTTCATTTGCCATTCTTCTTTTTCGCTCTTTTATGAGTTTTCTCAACCTTCACATCCCTTTTCATGGAAGATGTCCACAATACAGGATCAGATGGAGATAAACTGAACGTCTTTGGATCATCAACAGTTCTAGTGCATCTGATGATACCTAGTGGGTCGATGTAGATTATCTGAAACAAGAATTGGATAGTGCTGTTTTCGATAATTTGTCTTCTGAAGATATTCATTGACGTGTAGAGAAGTTTTTCATTTATCATCTAGGTCATTTAATTCGGCTGTTATTTTTTATCTTATATCGAGGTGAGACTCAGTTATTCCTTTTATATATCTTTCAATTCAGCTGATGAATTCTTCTACAGACGGAAATGACTTGTTTCTGAACTGCACCGGATTATTGAAATAAGACGTATTGAAATCGATGAAAACAACCCGCTACCAGTTACCAGGTTTCTCGATACAAAATCTCGTCAGGAACTGCCTGTTTCATTTATTTTTCAATTTAAGTTTTCTATTTGCTGACATCGTTCCTCTGGAATGAATTATTTCCTCGATATACAATTTCGTGATGATAAGTACAACATCGAAATTCGAAAATGAATGATGTATGAATCGAGTTGAAATCGATTGATTCCATTTTTGAATCTGATGATCTACATCTTTGGATTTCATTATTACAATTACTGAAGATTTTGGATTATCTTTGGTTTTAATGAAAATGATGAGTCACTGGGTGCCAAAGGGAGATATATGGTGGATTCAGAAGCAATTTGAAGCCGAATTCGTGAGACTTTGCCATCGTATTTTTTGGTTTGTGACACGGTACAAGCTTTGGATTTGCTTGGTCTGTGATTTTTTTAGATTACCTAATATATTTTTACATATGTTTAAACCATTATACCGTCAGAAAGCTTGATAGACATGTTCAACCCTCCTTGTATAAGAAGTAGGATCGTATACTTTGATGGAGAAGAACGAAAATCCCATGCAAGATGCCAATACAATCTACTGGATTGCCTTCGGTCAAACGATGTACACCAAATTCCGATTCGTCTCTGCCCTCCCAAACAACCACCAAAAGCCGGACGGATTCGCCTTCAAATTAATATTCCGGGAAGCGTTCGAATCCTTATCGAGTTCGACGAAACAGTTTCCGAACACGAGTCCGGCAATCTAACCGAACCCTATTCACTGTCAATGGCAAAGCTGAGGAATTAAATCAGTTACGGACCAAGTGAAGGCTTTCCTCGCGAGAAAAGCGCGGTGGAAAACCTGCGACACGAACTGTCAATGCGCCTTTAATTGGAGAAATTTCAACGCTCCGCCCAACTTAACCGGTTTAATTAATTTTATTTTGGAGTCGCATTCAAGGATCGAATTTGTTGAAGTGAAGCTGACAGTGAGGAGGTACGACCATGTTTATCTTTGAGTTTCATCGTCTCTTGGAATTCTTTTTGTTCGATTATCTATCCTCCAATGTTTTTTCTAATTTTCAAGAAATTTGGAGTCGGAAAAAGACCATCAAACAAAGAAAGAATATAGAGTTTAGTATCAGATTTGGTGAAATCTTCACCAAAACTCATCAAATCATGATGAAACGAGGTTATGTTGAAATTGTGTGATTTTAGTGAAGTTCACGAAGTTTTTTGGACACGATGAGGTATATTTTTAAGTTCCTCATTCCTCAGAAATATTGAAAAATGACAGAGTTTTGTGTTGAATATCACACCATTTACAATCCACCATCTTATGATCATTTTTCTTTCAATAGTTCTGATTTCGTGTCTTCAAAGCATGTTAAATTTTTAGTAACCTGTCTTGGACTGTTCAGACTGACATTGTTTGTGAAAAACTCAATCAGTGTTATTATTCATTGATGCTATTGAATATAACGTAATCGTATGGGGACAAGGACGAGACGTAGAAAGAATTTTAGTCTTACAGAAGCGCATTTTGATTCTTATTTTTGCCATACCATATCGGTCGTCGTGCCGTGATATATTTAAACAAAAGAAAATAGTTAAATAGAATAGAACAAAGATATATACACCTATAACACTAGGCATAAGAATGACTTTTTACTAAACAAAGTGAATCACACCTTCTGTCAAAAATCTCCAATTATGGCTGGCATTCGTTTTTTTCAACAGGTTGCCTTTGTATATTAAAGAGAGTACTTCTTTGGAAATATTCAAAAAAGGTTGGAAATAATACTCGTAGATCAATGTTTTTATAATCTCGATAAGTTTGAAAGATATCTTTCAAATATTCAATTGTGACATTTCTCTTAACTTTTATGTTAGAGTATACTTTACATTATGTATTACGATGATTTGTTGTTATGTTTGTTATTGTGAATAGCATATACTTTGTATATTTCTGTGTATACTTGTATGTATGTACTTTCTTGTGACATGTCTTATCTATTGTAAACAATGGCAAAAGACAATAAAGAATTGAATTGAATTGTTGTCTTCAGAGGTGAAAAAAAAACTTAAAACTGTTATTACAGAAAAAACTTGTTGGTATCAGAAAATTTGTAACAACTGCTTCCTGATAAGAGCTGAGAAAAATCTCTGAGCACTGTTATCAAAGGATAATGTATTCCTGATTCGTGAATCGAACATGAAGGGCTACTCAGAATCGAGAATGAAGGAACGGAAAGTGCCATTCGAGTGTGGAAATGTCCTCGACGAATGAATAATAATGCTGTTTATTGCGAAAAGCAGGCAAGGCAATGGATAAATGGCTCGAATCGAGAATCAATTGAGAAAGTCCCAAGGAAAATGTATGGGTGAAGAATAAAACAATCCGTGATTATTAGAGCTACACATGAAAAGCAGCAGTCCATCGAATTGGACCACTCGAAGATTCAGAAATTGAACAATTAATTATTGTACGACTGAGATTAAATCGTAAGCAGCAGCTGTCGATGTAATTGAAGCTACGTTGGCAATAACACAGCAATTTGCCTTCTATGTACAAAGGATAATGCCCTTTGGCCTGCTTCAACTAAGTCAAGCTTTCATCTATCCAATTTGACGACTTTCAAAGCGTAGTGTCAGTCACGGAAAAATCCTATCAGAATTTAATTAGCAAGCTTGCTGAAGGAGTCAGCTTCAAGTCTGAAGAGAAATCACAAACAATGTTTATCGCATTTTTCCTCAGAAAATCATAATCGAAACAAAATGGGATTGTTGAAAACAGGAAGGAACATTCCTCATAAGTTATCTACGTCTCTGTAGTTCTATTGTCTTCATAGATAGCTAGATGAGAATGGATATAAACGGCATTACTGTTTGGTGTCTTGTCAAATTGGGGTCGGAATTAAATTCCTCTTTTTGAATTTTCTCTTATTTGTGTACCTATCAGGCAGTGGCTTTGGATGAACTGAGCAATAAAAGACGAACAGAGGTTTGTTTCAGATTGGGATTAATCGGATGGATGCATACCGTGACGTAAAGGGAATTGACATTGACACAAGGGAATGAGGAGCACTTCCAAATGGATACATCATCCATTCAACTTGTATGATTTTTCTCGATCAAATCGGGATTTTATTGAATGTTTCCCTAAGTTTAAATCCTCAACAACCCTCTGTCAAGGTCGTATTGGATCCATCAGCAGTACAAAATCTGTTTCTGCGCCACTGTCTTCAACTTACTTCCGCTCAGCATCAATCATTCGACTGAAGAGATAAATTTATTTTCTGAGAAGTTACGTCATAACGCGTTGGATGTCTAGAGATTTATATACGGAATGGGATGTTGCGCAAGATAAAAACCAAACTCCTTCTACTCTTATGTCAAATTCACGATTAGAGAGAAAAATGTGATGTCGATAAAGTATACAGGCTGCTTTTATCGAGAATTTCGGAATTAAATCAAAAAATGTAATGGAACATTTATATTTTGATGCAGATATACAATATCAGAAAGTGATGAGTATAGACAGAAGTCTATAGGAGTGACAAGGAAAGCAAGTGTATTATAATCATGAGATAGAGACAGAGAGCAACGTATTTACGAAGAAAGTGGTTCATAAATATATTTATAGTCGATATATACCCTTCTCAATAGCCATTTTCTTCTGGAAATAATGTTTATATTTTCACCTTGTTAATGATTAGGTAATTTGAGTAATTTCCAAATACTATTTTTCTAATCTAAGTTGACACTATTGCTATCCTTGTTCTTACATTGCTATTCTCGTTATTACTGAAGTTGAAAAGTCAGTCGAACTAGTTGTATTTTATATACGAATCTGAAAATTCATCAATAACTTCGACATTTCCGACTTGAGAGTTGAAGTTCAAAGGACCATTCTTATTCAGAACCCAATTTTCTATTGAAAATATTATTTTTTCTTTCGATTTTCCTATAATAATCAGCGAATGAAATATTACTAGATTGCTCTGGAAGATTTATCAATTCTATTTGGATAATAAGACGAAAGGAAACATTGAAAATGAAGTTTGGGGGTTGTGTTTCCACCCCTCACAACAATGGAGTAAACCAAATAAATTACTAGCTGAGTGTCTTTTTGATGGTAGAGGATGTCAAGTTCAATTCTGTAACTTTTTTAGTGTCTGTAAAAAATAATGTGACAGAAATTGTATGTACCCCCTTTAAGGAAAGTTACCCTGTATACTATGGCCTATCTTCGGACTATTTGGGACGAAATTGGACCACATTACCATGGATATCTTTTTTTTGATGCTGTATAATGGAATACTATGGATCACCTCGAAAAGTATTCCTGATCAGCTTATATTTTTCTTCGTCTTAACAATACTGTCTGTATTATCGGTGCTGAATAATAATTATTCGATTCAATTTGACGTCCTATATCATCTCATCTTGCTTTCAGTGCTCAAGTCTCGCCTGTCGCTTAAATAATGCAGTTCTCCTTCATGAAATTGTTGATAATCACGCTGGAAGAAAATGAGGCATTTTCCTTAGTTCCTCATCACTTATTCCTCACTTCTCTTTCTTGGTGTTAATCCGTTGAAACCCTCAAAACTCGGGAGAATTTCTCGCAGGCAAGAACAACAAAACCAGACGCCGGAAATTAAGTCCGAGCGAAAATTCCACTTAATGTACAATAAAAATACTTTTTAGGACGAGGAAAAAAGGTAATGCGCCACGTACAATTGCGAGAGGGTTCATAATTTCGTGTAAGCAACAGGGAAATTTTAACAACGAATTTATTCATATGTTAATTACAGAGTCTGCTTGATATTTTTCCATACGAGTATAAACAGGATGTACTGGGTGTACCAAGACATCGTTAACATGCAAGATAAAGTGATACAAAAAATTAAAATGGACAAAATTATAAAAAATCATGAAATTTTACATATGAAAATATTGTAGGAGTTTTCATCCACTTATCATTCCCATACTAATACCAAAAAAAAATATACAAACTTCCACCAAGATGCATTTCATTCAATTGAATGAACAAAGAATAAAGTTACAACGTATCAAAAGCGTTTTTCACAGCTGGTCTATGGAATATTTCACAGATACGTCATTCAAGATCATCCAAATCCACAAGTTATGTCTGATGAACCAATTACACGAAGATAGCGCAGTGATCTCAGATCTGGGAAGCTAGGAGGTCCATAAGAATCAAACTACTCACTGTAATTTTTTGAATTATATAGCAACTCTGATTGAAGAATATGAATCATAATAGAAACGAGTAATTGGTTCTGATTTCGCCCATAAATTGCTTGATTTCATAAAAAAGTCACTTGACTAATCTGGTGCGAATCAGTAAACTTTTTTCCTTTTTCCCTTGACAAACATCACATCGGATTCGAATTAGGGTCGATATTCAAGTAATGGCTCAGAATGAGATTTAATACGATTGCCACTCAGCTCCAGCATTGGAAGATTGATGAAATGTTTCAAGGAGATCGATCCGGAGAAATTCAATTATTTGTAGGGTACAAATCCGAAGATTCAACTTTTTCATGATGAGTATAATATTCTCATTGAATGATAAAAAATCTCCAATGATGTTTCTAGTGAGATTATATCAATAATGATAGTTTTTGTAGAATTCAGTGGTGCTGTTTTCAATGCATCTCAAACATCTCATAGACAAGTTTTCAAGAAAATCTATTCACGGCAATGCCCATCATACGTCATACTCCCTTGTAATGTTATCAAGAAATCCATAGTAGTCGTGAAGCCCTAAAATTGTGTGAATTTGTGAAAGTATCGGGAACATTTTCTTGAATGATTTATAACATTTTTTTTTTGAAACTCTTTCGATTCGTCAATGATAGAAAATCGCTGAAAACTATCCCAGATAACCTCAACTTTATATTTATGTTTATCGAGTAAATCCATTTTCTGTCCAAATTCTAGAATCTTGTTTTCAAAGCCATTGGAGAGCTTTCTATGTTTGTATAAAAAACCTCAAAAGAATTGTCTTAGAGTCTAGACACCTCCATCTGTTAATACTGTCCTTGTCTTACACAATATCTTGTTCTAAAACTTTGATATTGTAATCATTGGCACAGCCCACTGTGATAAAGAACGATTCAAACAACCAGTAATATCCTAGCATTTGTTAATGCATAACCCAATAGCATCTGTGTTGGCGATACGTCTGTGTCGACTTGATTTATTCGTCTATTTTGTTTGACGCAATCCCATAACCTTATGAATGATTCGTACATTCCCAGATGTTCCTCTATTAATAAACCCCAGTCCGAAATGAAACCGCATGAATGAACTGAAGTTCGTAGGTGTCAAGATGGGACGGAAATAGTGGTTGCAGAACTGCTCAACTTCATTCCTGTCAACGTAGCTTTTCTCTGCTTACAACTAATGATTTATCGTGTCATATTTATTTTCTATTTTCATACCCGGCTGCACCCAACACCTGTCCTGGTTAAGATAGTCGTTGTAGTTTGTAACACAAAGTCTTCTTGAAATTATGTTTGATAAAGAACATTTGGTGATTCGAAAGTGACGAGAAAAATAGCACAAGCTGACTTTCATTCCATCTTGTTACTCCTGATCGACCTCGTATATTCCTCCAATAAAAAGTGCTTACCAAACTCACTTGTCAGTGTTTCATAATAATGTTGAAGATATTGAAATACTCTTTTTCCTGAATCACCACTAATAATTTTGACAAAAGTTAGGGGTAAAAATGTTATTTCAATGTCAAGGTGAAATATTGAAGAAACTTTCATCTATAGTCAGTAGTTATCGAGTTTTGTGTATTTGAACTTCGATTGGTAGCAACTATATGATATTATTCATTTTCCCAACTATTGATTCTCAAATGAAACCCCCTGTATATTTGCCCATCTTCAGATTCAGGGTATCAATTACATACACCAGTAGTTTTTCCGGATCAAAATGTCGAAAAAATTGGGCATCGAATATTAGAGGCTTTCCACAATATACCCCAAGCATTTTTATGCAATGCAACTTTTAGTATATATATATAGATAGGTGTCAGCAATGCATTGCACGAAATGGGGGACAATTTGTGTAATTAATTTTTTATCGCCCCTCTTTCTATGCTACTGAAAATAATGAAGATTGATGTGGAGTTCATTTTGTTGTTCTTTCTGTTTCACACAAAATGTTCCGAAAAAACTACTGGTGTATGTGAAATGATACCCTGAATTTGAAAATGGGAAAATATACAGGGGGTTCCATTCGAAAATCAAAAGTTCCGGTTAGACCTGAAGTGATGGAATAAAATTTTCCTCTTCAAAAAATGAACAATATCATATAGTTGCTACCCACCAAATTTCGAATTTCAATCTCGAATGATTCAGAAATTTACAGCTCTGGCCGTTTTTTGTGCACACCTCTGTATATCTCGTTATCGATAGTGCATTCGAAAATGAATACCTCCCAATGAACTAGGCTTTTTTTATGAAACCCCCTGTGTGGCAAACCGACGTTGTGGAAAATCACAGTTTCTCAATGGATCTGCGGACAACAAACAATCGAAATTGGATCAACGCGAAAACAAAAGGAATTGATTAATGGCGGTCGACAGATCTGCGCCACATCAGGTGGCGAGGGGGTAGAGGGAAAGTGGGGACAAGGGGAGCACGGGGTGATTGATTATGAAACAATGGAATGCTACAAGGAGACAGCAAGTTCTAGGAAGGAAATCGATGTGACAAAGTAATGAGAAATTGCGAGAAAAATTAATCTTCCAGAATCTGGATAATTAGAGTCTGTCAAATATGATTCCATGAGATGAGAAAAGAGGAGTTAGTGAAGATTACTGGTTATTTTCTTGATCGAAATGGTGGTAGCTTCCATTTCAACAAGGTTCTTTCTTTGATTAGTGCACTACCTTGTTCCATGATGATTTTCTTGTAAAAAACTCATAAAAAAAACAGGTGACAGGAAATTCACGATGTTTCATCGAAAAATCGTTCAATTCATAAAAAAAGATTCGAAATAACTGAAATTTCCATCATTGACTATCATTCGAGGTTTCTCATACTTCTATTCATTTATTTTTTTCATTCTATAGTGAACACCCCCAATATTAGTAAAATAAAATATTACACTAATTACAATTTCCACTCCAAATACAAAGTTTGACAAAACTATTCGAAATAAATATATTGAAACAAACGAAAATGGAAACATATTATAATCCTACATAACATCACTCACTCGTCCAGATGGAATATTATTGACTAATGATTTCTTGGAGCTACTGGGAGATGAGTTAAAAAATCCACATCTGTACTATTTGCATTCCTCATTACACGAGTTAATGGGTTGTTCAGTCCATAATTTCTTTGATGGAATTGTTAATGGAATGTAGCAATTGATCTTGTTCCAAAAGGCTTCACTTTCAGACCAACATTGTGCAGAAGATCAGGGCAGAAAATTCCACCTGATTGCAACTTGTACAAAAAACAGAAGTCCGCTCGTGTTCTCCTAATTTCAAGTGTTTCAATACTTAGCTTGGAGCATAAATTTGTGTAATCCACATGGTAATTGACTGTGAGAATATATAGTTTAAATGCTGAATAACTTGAAGATTTGTGCTGTATTGTTTCAAGCATATTTATATAAATGTTATAACAGGTATTCTAAACAATTGATGCATATTCCATATTTGAACGAACAATTGCACAATAAATGATTTTTGATGACATTGAAGATAAATCTTTTTTAGTTATCTGGACATATCCAAATAGTTTTCTTGATTGCATTAAAATATTTATTATTTTAAATTTATATTTCTATTCATAATATTAATTTCAGGAAAATATAATCCAAATGGATGTTGCAGGCACATATTGTTCTCTGAAAAGTCTATGAAACAACCTTTTCAATTTCGGCTGAATGCCATTCTGAGATGTGCTGCTACCAATAATTGATCTTCTTAATTTTCAGTATTAAATGCAATGCAATCACCTGACCTGGAGATCTGAAAATTGTCTAAATGTATATCCTGATGCGATTCTGTCAGCATTATCCAACAAAATTGCAGATGAATTGGAAATGACACCTCTACTGAGATAAGATTATCATTTTGTGACAAGAACCAAATTTGGGAGATTAAATCTCCATGTGCAACTTGCCTTAACCACCTGATTCAATACAAAGGATGACAATGCAGGAAACGAAATAGAATAGCTCCTCAATCCAATTCCCTCATCTCTCGAGAAAGGAACGGCAGTCGTGACGTCACTCGGTTTTCCTTGTCACCTTACTCCATCAACCGAGAAGCGACAGCCGATTTTTCATTTTCCTTTCACTTTAGCTGCCTGACCTGCCACGATCTCTCTTTTCCTGGCAGCGAAAAACCCGACGTTAAAGCATTAGTATGCTTCGGAGAATTTGACTCTGATGCTGCTAATTTATATTATGTGTGCCTTAAAGGCGATTTCTAGGTCGATGGGTCATGAGGATGCCGTTCAAAAGAAGGATGGATTCCGAGGAAATCATTAGCATCTTCAGAAGGGTTCGATGAAGATGTCGAATTATTGCCAGAAAAGGAACACTTTTCCACGAATTCAATTCATATTTCAGGAAAACTGATGATTCTGATATTTCACGAGTATAGAATACAGATATTATTCAACAATAATCCATTTAAACAGCTCAGCCATACTCAATGCAAGCAAATAATCAATTTGCTCCTTCTAAGAAGTGTTGGTAAATCCGATCTTGATGAAGGTGACATTTCCTTCAATTATCATGAACCCATCATATGCGAACATTTGTGATATTACTCCTCTTTAGTCATTGGTCTAGTGGAGAAGAATTTGGTGGGAATGAGGAAGCATACAATTCATACAAGAATTACCAGTTTTGTTATTCTGAAACATGGACAGAAACTCCATTGATCTTGAGTTCCTCTTTATCTCTACGATTGAGACATCGATAAGTGTTTGTGGGTCCAAATTGAAGCAAACAAAAAGGAGAAGAAGAGGTGGATAAAAGGGAGCTTGAATAAAACTTCTCTTTATGAATTCAGAACCAATACAGGTATTTACCTGCAGAGGCACGTTCATTGAATTAAATTATAAATATTTTCGAGTTCAATGGAATCTCCATCAAATGAAAGGGATGAACCGATTATCTCACCCTGTGATTAATTATCCTGAATATTCGGCGGAATAATTGAATATCGCCTCGCGTCAACGTCTCGTTAACAATGTAAGTTTAGAGTTTTCCTCAAAATTACAACACCCTAAGAACCAACTTGATTAATGGTCGCAGGAAAACCGATAATGAGGAAGTTAAAAATACCGCGTCTGATAAAGAACTGAGAATTTCTCGCGAATTTTCTGAAGATAATTTGAATGGGAACTCTGGGGGAATTGATGATGTACAAGTTGGATAGAATAGGGAGGAAGTTACGAAATTTATTTCGCCTTTCACTCGTACTTCCATCGTCTCATTGTGAGATGGGAGAATGGAGAATCATTTGCATTCAGATTCAGGTCAGAAAACACGAACGAAAATAGGGTGTTTATCACGAATCATGAGGATGAGCAAGCTGAAGCATGGAATGAATAAATGATCAAATGATCAGGTTCTTGCCAGATATCAGAACAAATTCACAATATTTTGCTATACATAGTATTGTTTTTGTTGATATAAAGATATCGTCCTGTATCTCGCTTATAGAAAACGGTTAACCTATCAAAGGGAGGTGATTCGGAATCACCAGAGTGTCATTTAACTCTGAAACACCCTGTATATATTGAATTGGATAACTATTGACTGTGGATAACCGTTGAACAGTTTTTTCAATATCTGAAAAATTTCGAATGGAATTAACAAACTCATTTAGCGGATTAAAGATTTCTTTCTAAATTGGGGTAACAATGCTGATATGAGTCAAATCTTCATTCTTCAAAAGTATGCAGTTCGAATTATTGAGAGTATTGATAAGGAAACCATTTGACGTCAATACTTTATAGCACTTGGTATTTCAACAGTTTACAGTTTATATAGTAGCAGTAGTAGTATTTATTGACCATAATCAGTATAGGGTACAATTGGCAAGTCAGAAATTTGATAGTAGATTCATAAAATTGTCAAGGCTTGTTTTTAGTTACTTACAATTTAAAATTGGGGAGCAGTTAATACCTACTATAACACAGTGGGCTTAAACAATTTCACAGACTATATACAATGTATTGCATATTGCACAGTTGCACATTAAAAGTAAAAAATAGAAAATAAAAAAAATACTTGAAGTATTCCATTAAGTGAAATATTGGAGGCTCGCACTTACATCTATAAGAATAAAAATAAGTTTGCAATGGATAACAATCACTGCTATAACACCCGTCATAGAAATCTCTCGCAACCTGATTTTCATCGCACATCGCTTCACCAAAGAAACTTCTATTGTAGGCTCTATAATGCTCTATAATGTTCTTGATGATCATACTAAATCATCCCCCACTGTTTATATTTTCGAATCAAGGCTGAAAAATTCCTACTCCTTGAGTGTTGCCAGTGCTTAGATGATTTCCTTCTGTGATATTTTTATTTTATTTTCAACTCTTGTGAACTGTAGTGCTATTGTTTTTATATATACATGCATTAGTGAATCTGTAATTGTTGATATGTATTTGCTAAATGTAAACGTGATTTTGATGCATTTAATCATTTATGAAACCTGTTTGCATTCAAATGATGAAAGAAATGATCATTATTATTATTATTATTATTTCCGAATGAAGTTGGCGTCTTTATAAAGTCACTATGTACAATTCCTACCTCTTTTTCCTTAGTTCTCACGATGATCTCTGAATATTACAGGATGTCTCCTTTCGTGGGAAGTTTTATGTAAAAAAAAACAAATTAGATGTCCTATAGTTAGCTGGATACTTCTTATTTTGCAGAAATTGTATTGAAAGATGACCAAATCTGTCGAAATTATCTCTCTTGAATAAAAAGACTATATCATCTTTGTGAACGACCTCGACACAGAATAATTACAGATGAAAAAATAGGAACCAAATCGAAGCCAAAATGAGAATGCAATTTGACAAAACAAAAAAACAACAAAAGTTGCGATGACATGGATGATTCTGCTATGTTCCACAAATTATTTATGGTCTCTCATGATATATATTTTGTCTCTTCCTGCAATCAACTGAAATATTCACTGTCTTGAAAGCACCCATACACATTCGACCCGTTGCACGAATCAACCCTTTTACCACCACCTTCCGTACTACAGTGCTGCCGGGCTCCGGAGTCCGATAAGAGGGTGCGAGACCATCGCCGGAGGGAGGTCAAAGAGGCGCCATCCACCCCCGAAAACCCCAACTATGGGGGGTGTTATCTTAACGAGCACCGCAGCTGCTCGCCGTATCCGATGGCTGACCAATCTGACCATTGTTCGGCGGATCTGGGAGTTAAACAAGCTTATACGGACTTACAGCCTAAGGTCAAGGGAGATACCCAATTATTGAAGCTATTGATGTCGGTGCTCGCGATTCGATCACGCCGTTTTGGGATTATTGCTGCGTCTGATGAGAAACTGGCAGTTATTTATGTAGCAAGTGAGGATATTGAAAGTTTGTTACAAGCGAGGTTGACACTTCACAAAGACTTCCAAAGGTTAGTGTTGTATTCTGGAATTGATAATGAGGAATCAGTGATAGTTTCTGTCATCCAGATTTTCCTACTGCGCAATCACTCATTCCAGCGTCCCATCGCATTTCAAAGTGGTAAGTTACTAACCAGGAGAATTTTGTGGATTTCTAGGGAATTCTACTGAAGAATATTCGGAGTTTTTTCAAAATGTTATCAGCGTTGCTTTCATTCGATTTCAACCTTGAAGAGTTTCATTCTTCCAACTGCCAAGTTTATTATTTTTAGTAGTTTTGATGAAGAATTAAAATGAGAATGAAGTAAAGGAAGTGAAGCTGTCTTCATCAAACCAGAATCGTCCAGCGATCCAGTGTGAATGAGAAACTTCAAATTAGCACTTGTACATTACATCTCAAATAATCATTGTAAAATCTATAATTGTTTATTGGTGATATTCCTCACAACTCTCAAATGTATCCTTCTTGATTTTCTTTCTATAATACGATGTGTTTGAGAAAGAAATGACACACAGTGTGATGACTGATTCTCGTGATTTATGTATTTTTAATTCCTTTTGATATTTCCAACATCCTCTCTCATCCTGAATAGAGCTCTTCTTTTTTCAAAACTGCTGGGGAGGAGCAATGCCATTGTCTATGATCAAAAAGGCCACTTATCAATCAATATTGGATTCCATGGTGATTTTCAAGAGTTGACACACATAACTCAAGTGTAGATATATTTTCACCCTCACTAACCCAGTTTAGAGATATCTTATTTCAACATATCTCGAACTAATCAACTATTGTTAACACAAGCATCATAAACCAAAACCTGTATCATACTAATTACTGTTACATACTCCTATTAGTGGATTCATAAGTCCTATTTAATCTTCAATCTTTTTGACGAAGTGACATTTCTCACTCATGAAATAAAATACAAAAGTTGAGTTCATTTATTAAGGAAAACAGTTCTGTCAGATTTGGTTGAGCAAAATAAAAAGTATCTAGCTAACCATTAAACTTCCAATAGGTTAGGCATAAAAGATGATGGTTACACTTTACTGTCACTTCAGAACATTGTCAAATTCATTTGGAAAAAATTAACGACTACAAAATATAATTGTTTCAAATACTGGACAATATGTAACTTTATTTTGAAAGATACAAACTTCTACTTGAAAATTGAAAGCTTCTATTCAATTTCCAATTATTTGAGAACACCCTGTACACTATATTTTGTCTGCAGCTATTCAATGAAGCAAAACCTCCATAATGTCAGATATTTTGACGAGTTCCTCTGGAATTGAACCTGCAGCGCCATGCCTCTTGTTCCCATTGCTCTCCGTTAACAGAAACTTCCTGATTGAAATTGATCTCACTTGCAGACGATAGTTGATACTCGACTTTGACAAATTAACGGAGAGTTCTCAACTCGAAGATCAAGTGCGCGAAAAGTAGTCGAGGACAATGCCTGACCATAAAACAAATTCCACGATTCAACAGCAGATTCCGGTCCACATTCTCCGGGTCCCGCCTCAGCCGGAGTAATTTCTCCGGGGATTACAGCTTTTTATTCGCTCTTTGTTACACAGGGTCACATAAATTTACGGATGCGTGTGAGGCGAGTCGTTAATGTCCGCATTAATGTAATCATTTGTGAAACAGAGTGGGAGTGTATAATTTTTGGAGAAAGCGTGATTGGAGGTGGTGGATATGTGATATAATGCGCAAGTTTTGACGAGAATTGGAATCCCTTTTTTTGCATCATTTTGTTCCAACTCACTCTTTTGAGATTCAATTATCGTTGGATTATTTTGACTCTTTGAACTTTGGACTATAAACTATTAAAGGGTGGGGATTTAAATGTTTTCATGAGATAAAACTCGATGAATCAACTCACAATAATATTAATATGAAATAATACAAATTCAATTCAAATTTGACAATAATTTTTTCAATCTGCAATGAATAGAATTTTACTTTTTGAAGAATACATAAGGATTTTTCACAACTTCATCAATATAATTTGTATTGAACAATTATTATTATTATTCACAACCATATGGAAGCCATTCATCGAATACTATCGAATATACAAGGTGTTCCTTTTCTCTGCGTCATATCTGATCTGAGAGCTTGAATAATTTCCAGTTTAAAAATTAAATAACTGATGAGGATTACATTATTATAGGAAACCTATAAGATGAATCTGACACTTTTCAGATTTGTAACAACGCGCCTGCGCACAACCAAAGAGCTACAACCATACAGGTGAAACTAACATAAGCATTTCGATATAAAATGAACTGTCTTCAAAACTCATCGAAAACTATGTCGGATGACATTTCGATTATTATATTCATTTGAAATTCTCGGAACTTGTCAATTTTCCCAATTACACAGGATTCACGAATTGGCGCTCATTTACAACAATCAGCATATTGTAATGGAATATTTGTTGGCCTTTGTTGTTTCAGTAAACTGAGAGTATAATTTGTGACTTGCTGATATTATTTCGTTAATTTGGTTGACAAATCACTGCCACGAGTTCACGTGCTTGTGTTGATAATCTGGGTGAACGTATGCAGATTTCCCATTTGATAGTTGTTTAGTTTCTCACTGAACACTAACGGAGTTTCAGAGTTGTTTGTGTACTAGAAATAAGATTCGATTATGGATGGATCAAACTTCCATGTAGTAAGTACATTGAGATTGATGGATTATTAGAGTATCACTCTACAAAGTTATATAGTATTTCGCTAGTTACTAATCTAGTTAAATGAGGAATGAAATAGAGTGTTGATGGAGTTATAATGGATGATTGGACAATTTCACAAGTGTGGATTGTACAGTTATGGATATTCATCAGATATTTTTCCGAATTCGTTATCAAAGTCGCACATAATTTCAAACGCTACGACATTACCTGTAATTACATAGTTGCCATATGTATGCCAAATTCATTTGCAGATACCCAAAACTATTTGGGAATGAAAATTATTGATAAAAATATAAATGATATTTGTTTGACAGTTGTAGATATCCTGATGTTTAGTAATTCAAGGTCACATAGTCTGAATCTGTGTCCAGTTCCTTTTCAAGTATCTTTGATGTTCAGATATCGTTTATGTATCTCAATACTGAATCTACCCAATGAACTTCCGCCTATTTGAAAGGTTTAGAGCGAAAGTCAACTCATTACTTCTTTCAAGAAACAAAGGTCTTCTCAATTTAAACAATATCTGTCTTATATTTCATGGGAGAACTCTCAATTCCATTTCACAATCATTGAAAACTCGAATCACAACTTATTTGAGTACAAATTTCAATCTTCATATTCAATCATCGTTTATAATATATTACAATGATAGTTTTGGCAGGATATAAGCTTGGTTTTGAGCTTTTGTTTCTTAAACAAACTTATTCGGGAGGGGTATGGGATTTGGAAAATCGACGTGATTGTTATCGCTTTGGAAATAGTACAAAAATCATAGTATAATCATAAGTATATCTATTGGGTAACATACAAACACAGAAACACACGATGAAATCGGAGAGAACGAAATGATTTAGATGTATAAGAGAGAAATAAACCATCTCAAAAAATCTAGAATAAACTTCTACTTGTACAGTTGAACCTTGTTCGCAACTGATTGGCATTAATAACATCAAACAAGAATGGATTCTCGCTCGAATCGAATGTTTACTGAAATTTTCTCTTATTGTGTTTGTTCAGCAAAAAAGAAAGGATCCCATCATCGTCTGTATGGATCGGATTGATTCAAGAGAGAACTGATTTTAACGGGTCGTTTCATGCTGATACAGCAAATATTGTTTGTACGTTTATTCTGAATGAAAAATGACATCGATGGGGGAGAATTAATTTTTTTGGAGGAGAAATATTTCAGCTTGAATACGTTTTTGTTTGGCGAGTTCTGATCGAAAATCGTGTACCACTGACCATTCAATACAGTGATGAGAAAAATATCGAAGCTATAGATTTTTTTGATTAAAAACAGAGTTGAAACAGCTTCACAGAAAATGAACTGTTGCCGCTCGTCTTTAAATTTCAGCATATTTTTTTCATAGTGCATCCGAATATCCACCAAGTTTGTTATATTTATGTAAGACGAATAAATAAACTATGGCAAAGTTTCACAATTTTGCATCTTCTTTGCAGGTTTTGAAACTTTTTTCTATTTATTATTGTGTTTATTCCGAGATTAGGATACCAACGGAAGAAAAAATCATACAAGCATCCACTAATTAGGAAATATGAGATATTTGGGTGATCAAAGAAAGTATTGAGTTGTCTAACAATTTGAATATGGCAGTGTTTTGATTTAGTGAAGATTAATCAAATAACAATCAATTGGACAGCAACGTTTTCCATAACAATATCAAAGTTTTTTACAAGGAAATCAAATTGGATATCCATCGTCGTTCGTACATTGATTTCACATTAGAAAAATAATTATACTTTTCAATCAGGGCAGCTTAATTGAGTTTCGATATTTTTTGTCGAAGAATTCAATCAGAAGCTCTCAATATTTTTTTCATGAGTTACTAGCAAAAATATCAGCTGTTGAAATAATTGGATTTTAATTTCTGTCTTTGGGCAAGGATTTAGAGTATTTTCGAGCTCAAAATCAAATCCTGCAGCTTCATCGGATATAGGAATATATTAAGTGTTTTGACATATTGTTCTTTGCTACGCATATGGAGCAGATATAAGCTAAATTGACATTTTTCGTAATAATTTGTTCGCATTTTTTTTCTCAGTGCAATTAATCATTGCCACTGTCACTGTCACTGTAACTGTAACTGTCACTGTCACTGTCACTGTCACTGTCACTGTCACTGTCACTGTCACTGTCACTGTCACTGTCACTGTCACTGTCACTGTCACTGTCACTGTCACTGTCACTGTCACTGTCACTGTCACTGTCACTGTCACTGTCACTGTCTTCACAGATACGAAGTTTCATGAATTGGGATAATTTCTTTTTGAAATGTTTCCATTACCCTGTTCTCCTTAAATAATCTACTGGGGTTAACCTTGACAGAACAACTCATGCATATATATGAATACATCTCTATATCTATATATATGGTGAGTGAAACTTTGGCTTCCTGATTAGTAGAATCTCTCGCTCGAGATAATAAAATGCAATTAGCCTGGCAGACACGAAACTTCGCTTTCATCAAAATCAGTAGAAAAGCATTTGCATCTCGCGCCGACGGTGTAGTTCAATTCTAGAAACGCAATTTAAATGCGAAGACCAATTGTTAATAAACTAATTAACAGCTTACCGCGAATTTCGGGCAAGCTCCGGAATTAATTGGAGAAAATTATGTATTTTCAGCGATTTTCTCTGGACGACTGTCTTAATGGAATTTTCGCGGCCATGTTGTTGAAATTAATTATCTGATGTAGATTGCCTTCCGGATTTCTTGTATTAACGCTCGATCAAGACGTCTCGATTTGGAATCAAGAAATCCCTCGAATTATCTCTAATTAGAATATAATCAAGTTCGAGCAAGTTGAATCTCATTACGAGAAAACATTTCTGTATCGCTTTTTCTCCCACTAGATTCTCGAAGGAGAAAATAGAACAATCTGGTCATCGAATCATACTCATCAAAATATACTCACAAGAATTGTGATTTCTATAACTGAGTTTCAGACTCACAGAAAGCAGAACGTTTTTTTTTACTTTGCTAAAAAGGTCCGAAGAATGTACTGCAGCCAGAGGCTTAATGTGCTTCCTCTATCACACAGATACCTTGAAAGATATCGGTCACTTCACGAAAGTCACTATGTTTCAAGGTTCCCACGTTATCTAGGTATAAATCAGATTTCCCTAGCATGTTATGAAATGGCAGAATTGATTCTATATTCTCAAAGTTCTGTCCTATACAGTTTCGGAAAAATATATCTGTGGTATATAGGCAGAGATATACAAGAGTAACAAGGAAAGCATACACCAAGCAACCACGTCACAGCCATTTACACAGCATATCTATAGGCCCTTTTCAACCCATAGGAGGAGGAATTACAATGCTCAGCTTCAAATCTCTGTAGATGAATTGTTCACGATACTGTTTATTTATGTTACGTAGATTCTAGTCAATATTTCAATTCCCCAATCACTCTCAATCATATTTCGCTAAATTAATAAACATTCACTGAAATGTCGCAGTTTATTCATGAATGAATGTGATACCAATCACATCTCTGAGACGAATTTGTGTTAACTGGGTTCATTCTTTTTCTCACTTCCAATGGTTTCCAATGGATCATCGCATCTGGATATGAAATCATCAGTTGTGCATGATTTTTCTTACGTTTTTTCAGAAATGAGTAACCTTTCTGTACTTTCGAGAATGAATTCAAGATAGAGTTAGAATATTCAGCAATACCCTTATATTTATACGGAATATTCATTTGAAAACTTACAATCAAAAATGTTTTCGGTATTCAATTCAGAAATGGTTGCGAATAATTTGATGTTATTCGATACAGTAAATTACATTTTATCTGCTTTGATGTATATCTTTTTTGACATTGATGTCGAATCAAATCATATCGTTATTTCTATAACTATTGACTGAATTTTTACTCTATTGTAATCGAAAATTCACCATCGAATTCAATTATTTGATATTTTCAATATTATCTATTATATTCCATAATGTGCTCAGAATCTGGTTTGATTTGAATTCAGTGGTATGGATGTTTCTTAACAACACGAATTATCGAGAGGAAAAAGCACTTCAATTCTGCGTGACCGCGTGATTTATTTTTGACAGTGTTACTCTTATTAGATAATTACCGATACCGAATGATTGAAACTTCCATCAAGCAGGGTGGGGAGGGTTGAAGTTTCCGGAGTTCCAAAACAGACTCTCTGGATTTATTGTTTCGAACTCACGTAATTTTGACGACCAACTTCGCTGCTCTGCGACTGGGATTCTGGTCATGTAATAAAGGCCATCTGGATAATGTGCTTTGTAAGTGTTAAATCTTGATCTAGCTGGGGGTTGGGATCTAACCTAACTTTTGCTATTGTTGTGTTCGTGGTTGAATTCGCAATCAAATGTGACATTGTATAGATAGGGGTGAAGATAAACATGAACGTATAGAACTTGAGGCGGATGTAATTCGCGAGTTTTGTATGAGATCATTCCTAACCAAAGACATCAATGGTTTCATTGAATAAATCTATCCTATGCTTGAATTGTATCGTTTCGATTCTGTCAAAATCGAAACCTGTCACGATTCATTCTGAAAACCATCATCTATGGATATCCCATCATGAATTCTGGTCGATGAACATAACAAAAATGTGTCACTGCCACAACTCGTTTTGTATGGATACCATAACTTATGAAAATGCCTCTGAAAATTTCATATCACGAACCCCGAATCGAGATCGTTTCGTTTCTGTCCACTCCCATTCAATTATGCTTGTGTCAATTCTGCGCAGGCATAAAAAATGGGGAAAAAATATCTACCGGAGAGCCACCGATTCACGTTGTTACCAGAATCAACAAACTGCCCATCAGGATTCGATTGATTCTTATTTGAACAGGACAACACTCTTAATTTCCTTTTATAACAATTTTTACAACTTCATGGTGGATAAACTGGTGTTTTTCGAGGGGATTTGGGCAGGAAAAAAGTACAATGAAAATTATATAAGTGATAGTTGATTAAATCTTCAAAAATAAAGCAACTGGACGAAATATTTCGATTGACAACTCATTTCTACCAGGAAGTAAATGACGAACGAACACTTTGAATACCTCCCACAATGATTGAGTTGTTAACTAGAATAATTTGTCCAGTTGATTCAGTTCTGAAGATTCGATTCAATATTATTTGTATTTATTTTTTGTGTATTCTTATTTCACAAAATTTTTACGTTTTATTTTTCAAAATCTTTCCAAAGATATATCGCACGTCCCCCATCTGTATCCAAAAAAATTTCTTGGGTAGCTGTCGAGGGGTGATATTTATTTTTTGTGTCCAAGCGTTTTTCGATTCTGTCTTCAATAACGAAGATTGAAGGAAACTAATCATTCGCACTGTATATGAATCTGTTGATTGGTCAAACGATCCAATTCGTTGCAAAATAGGAAACGACTTTAAATAGACGAACTCTATTTCGACACACTCCATCGACTGCAGGAAGCTCCTCGTTCACGTCCACCTAAAAATAAATCATTTCGCGGACATTCTATGGAGTGCAATTAAGTTTTTTGTTAACAGAAACGCACACGTATTAATATCCGAGGGACGACGACAGATGTTGCTGGTTCGGACCGCTTGGCAAACACCCCAGAAAGATGGCACCGGATGTTACACCAGTCAGTCCCTTTTCTAGCTGACCAAAATAAAGTGGCTGTGCATTAATGGAGATCCTAAAGAACGGTAGCTCGGATAGGCTGGGTTGACCGCAAATTTATACGAGAACAGGGTGAAAAATAGGGCGATATTAGTATTTTCTCTGCCTACTTTTCGTGTGATATTGAGAAACTACGACCCATGGGGATGCTTGGGACAGTTTTTATTCAAAATCAAAAAATGGGAAAGGAGTAGAAGCATCAATATGTATAGCCCACATTTCAGCCATTTGGTAGGAAGATTTCGTGGTAATGCATCACTCAAACTCGGCTGAGATTACTTGAATTCCTTACAAGAGGTCACATACGTTGAAGAGTGATAAAGAAGCTCATTCACTCACCCGAGAGGAAGCAGAACGAGCTCCAATTGGACTAGATTGTTTTTATAATATAGCGATAAGAATCTCCAAAGCAATTTTATAAATGATTGATCAAAGCTCCAGGAATGAGACATACCAAAATGTTCGTCAAAGACCATCGACCAATTACTAGTACCTACTAAGACACAACAGGTGAACAATCAATCTGACTCAACAAAGATCTGAAATCTATTGAGATATTGGTGAATAGGTGTCTAGAAACACATGAGCTTTCCACTTATCTAACCAACCAATTAATGGGGATTGATTCAAGAACGAATCACAATAAACTCATAGGGCATGATGCTCATTGATGGGATACCAATAAGGGTTGATTAGAAACAAGTTGAAGTCGATCTTTGATAGAGCTCTCTAAGACACAAATGATCAGTACTTTGACATATTACTTAGATCACTAAACACATTATAAACGTAAGAATAGTTCATGATTTCCGCTAGCAAATATGATATGCTTGAGCCAGATGGATTACTGCGTCATCACCGAATGAATATTCATCACCGAAGTCAACTAAATGTTCTCAAATCGATGGAAAGGCTCCATGGAATTGACAACACAATACCCAGAATCTTTGTTGTCAGGATTCTCCTCATGGGGATATGTCATAATATGTATATGAATGAAGAACTGAACTCCTTGACTTAGCTGAGTATAATCAGGAAGGATTTCTATTTGCGATCAGTATAGTACTAGGACGTTTGTGAAAAGTATGTCTTCTCCATGTCTTTGAGAAATTAACAGTGTCATTTATATTCGAGGGTTTCAAAGATGGATTTTTTTTTTTATCTGGAAATGAGTGATATTGCAGAAATGATCGCCTATGATTTAGTGCTTATTGTCTGATATCTTTTCAACTTGATATCCTCAAGAGTGTAAACGATTGTAGACCCTGTATATCGTATCAAGCTTTCCTTCACCTCAGATATCACGCGCAGTATCCGCAACAGCAAATCGTTAACTGGAAACTGCCCCAGGTAACAATATTAATGCTTCAAACAACATCAACTGCGTAACAAGATGGAACTACCAGTTAACTCGAATAAATATTCTGGATGAAATTCACAGTTGCCTGCTCTTGAAACCGGATAAAGGCTATGCCCATACGTTTCTCTTTTGTCTTCGGAATCTCCAGTCGACTTCAAAACGGGACCTTTCAGGAAACTATTTAAATTTCGTAATGAGATTCTGGTGCCTAAGGATAATATGATTCTGGCTCGTGGCAGATGTTATTAGGGATAGCTTTGAACGAATTTCCGCAGGCAAGAATACAATGTATTACTACGTCTGAATCAAACCAGATAATTTAATTTCTCGGCATTGCAACATTTTCCGAATTACATGAGAAAGAACTTATCAATTCCATTCGGTCTGAAGCTGAGTCGATCCAAACCATCTAAACAACATAATAATATTCGAATCTCAGGGGAGAAACTTCAACTAGTATATTTTATTTGGATGAACCTCTGGATCAATTGCATGATATTCTTTGAATATTCCATGAAATCATTACCTCTTTTAGGCTTCAAAATGTTAAGCTTTGTATCAAGAGGCGATTTCGAGAAAATCCAGTCCATGCTATTGAATTTCCACTTCATATTGGCGAATATATGATATTTTCTCATTTTTGTCACACTATCTTTTTCAAGAATTAATCCACAGAGAAAATGAATTGCTTGGAAATGAAAATCGTCGATTATTAATTATCCTCAAGGTCAGAACTCATGAAATTGCTGATTTAGTTTTCGATCAATATTTATGATCAAATCATACTGAGATACTCATTAAAAAATTGATGCCTCAACTTATACTTTGGATCTGAAATGTATCAGAAATATTGATGATCCATCTCCTGGTATTTTAATTTTTTTTCCGATTCCAGCTCTAATTCCAGTTATGTTTGTTTAATTTCCATATTTTTTGCATAAACTATTTTTAAAAAATTTTTTCCTCATTATCTGTAATTCACATTCTTTGTCCTTCAGCTGAATTCAATTCATTTTCTTTAGGGCTTCTGGTTCTCTTTCAATATATTGTCACCTAATATAGCAAGTTTTCTTTCTAGTTCTGACATTATTTTTTGACATGACTGTGTGTTGCGTCTTTTCCAACTTCACCTACTTATTTGACATCTTCTGTCATGATTACTTCAGATTCATTACCGGAAATTTCATTCTAGATCTCAATGTTTTTGAATCTGCAATTGTAAACATTCTATAGCTTTCACTTTATTGATGTCCAAACCTTCTATTTACAACTGTAGTTGTTGAAATAAATTAATGGGAGAACAATTCGATAATTGACGTCTCCACCTTGGATGTGTTCTTGATATCAAATGTTTTTTCTATCACTAGTAATTCGAGTATATTGCACCAAATCTTCAGGGTGTATAACTCGAAAACATTCAAAAGTCTGTCGATCGTGATTCTATATCCAGCAATTGTTCTCCCCAAAGTTATTCAATAGTCTCGATCGTGCCAATCTATCGAATCTGATTCTGACCACCGATATAACTCGAATGGGCCATGTCTGAGCGTTTTTCATCTGATCCAGCAACCGTACACGTTATCAGAACGGTCCACTTCAACGTAACTGCTGAATCCCTGGCGTGCAATTACTCTCGGCTAACTAAACAGCCAATTTTGCTTCACCATATCGTGATCTCGGGGTGTTTCTCGTCGGTTTGTGTTCTGACGGAAATTACCCCACGATGTGGTCTGTCTTGTGGGTAATCTGCATCTTGATGAAAGCTGGTTGAACTGTACGCAGTGGAACATTCCTTGCGATATTTCTCTTTAGAGTTTCCTACTTAGAGTTTGGTGGTTCTCAAGAGATTTCTTCAATATCTACCAATAAAACTGTGGGATATTCACTGAGGACAATATGACTTTTAATCTCCATACAGGGCTATGTGAATTGCGCGGTGCTCTATGAATGTTTAATCAAAAACAAAGGGAAGACGGAAAAGGTTGAGCCACAAAAACATCACTATATCATGACCAACCCAAAAATCTCATTCATAAAAATGTCAAGGGAATTTCGCACCAATACGGTGATTGAATCTATCAATATACTAATTTTATCACTGCTGAAGTTTAGAAATTTGATATTCTCACTATCAATACCTATGTCCCAGCAAGTTATGTTAATGAACATGTAAATCTGGATAATTCAGATTCAGTAATGGTAGAACTGAATATAAACAATATGTGTTCAATTACGAAACGATGATGATGATTGAAATACTAACTAAACGATGATTGTGGACACTGCTGGCCAGTCAATTTCAGTCAATTCACTGAAATAACATTCACATGGAATACAATGAATTATTGATCTTGTTGAATCTGAAATGAGTACAAAAACTACAGCGTGCCTACCAAAAAGGGCAAATAACAACCATTTCCTTGTTTTCAATCTTCGATTTCAGAATAAACACAACTTTCTGGTTCTCATCGCAGCTATATCAGATGTGTTCAATTTTACCAAAAAGATACTTTTGGCGGTACATTTGCCATTGAAATGAAACGGAGCTAAACGAATCATCCAGTGTATACTATGAATTCATCAATTCACGTTATACTCTGGGAATGAAACAGATGTATGCCTGGACAGAATTAAAAAACAGAATACGCATCAGCGCAATTTTTTGAATTGGAAGTAAATTAGAATTTGTTTCATAGCCTGATGTTATTTCACATGGGAGTAGAGCATATTGTCGCCAGAAAAAATGAATTAATGATGGTCACGAATATCGAACATGCATTGAAATGTCTGTACAGCATTAAACGAACTAGCAGCGCTTTCCAGAATAATCCTATATTCTGGATTCATTTCAGAGAAGCAGCTGCATTATGTTCACACTTTCAAGTTTTTATTTCTACCATTTTTAGATTGGTGGAGCAGAATCTGGAAAACAACTGATGCAAGGTTTGATTCAAACTCATAACACATCATGATGATCATTTCTTGTTATGTTTTGTAAACAAATGTAATCATTGTTGTAACTCAACAACCCTTATCAGTTCGGAATATCATCTATATCAATCAGGATATATTCGGTATGAATCAAGTCCTGATTAGTCGAAGTTTTATTGGAGATCATGATTTAGTCGATTCAAGAAAAAATTCATCTTCATAACCGACATACATAATTTTTTAGGTAATTTTACGTACAGAAAGTTATTTCAGGAAATTATTGAATAATTACTTATGAACACTTCATTCAGCATAAAAAACTCGATGTCAACGTCAATGTCAACGTCAACGTCATTCTCAATGTCAATGTCAATGTCAATGTATGCCTGTCAGATGCATATTATTGTTCTATGATGATTCGTATTTCCGATCTACTATGCTCGTTCGTGTTGTTTTTTTTTCAACTGTCATGCAATTATAGATTCAACAGGTAGCTTTTTATCTCCATGATACCTTCTGAGAAATGAATATTCTACTCTATAAAAATAAGCATCTCCTGTTGCGTCAATTCCAGTATTTCCACCATAATAACAACCTCATGAATAAAAGACAGCGCTGTATGCAAATACAAACGGAATTCTCGAAGGAAGGCAGATAATGTTATATAATCGAAAACATATCAAGATTCTTTCGAAGAAAAACAACACGGAAAAGAGCGGAAGAGAGATAAAAGACCGATGTTTGCTTATTAAAATGAAAGTGCCGAACTTTTTCACTCCTAGGATTTTTATGGCCCAAATTTTTATCTCTTGATCGAAGTAGATGGTTTTTTTATATATCTTACTTTGTATACTTTCTTGGTTTATATCTGGAAAGAACTCCTAGTCCTGGTGAATGAGTAAATGAAAATGAAAGAACATTCGATGGAATCGAATGGATCTGAAAAACTACCAAACCTACTTCAAGCAAATCAACAATTTCACGACTCTAATTCAAATTTGATGTTGTCATACGCTGTTTTGATATTTGATTATTTCTTCTCTACATCGACTGTATAGTTTAAATATTGAGAATAATTTTCCATCAATGAAATTTCCAGAGGAAGATTGAAGGATGAAGGTTCAAGATTGAATTCAGAATGATCTAGAAATGATGAGTCTGTATTGCATGTAGAATTTTCAACACGAAATTCGTTGTTCCTTGTTTCATCTTAATTTTCTTCCCATCTTTCGAACAATGTCGTTTTATCTCCGAAGGTAGATGACACTCCTGTTAGATGAGGGAATAGCAAAGATGGCAAGTAACTCCCAGGAGGGAAGTTTGGCGTCATTTATAAACCCACTGTCTGCTCAGGAGTTATATTAGGATTTGTCAACAGATACCTGTAGGAATCAGTATTCCAAAGGGAATAATGGGCTTGATTAATTCATGAATTGCATCATATAAATTCTTCTGGAGTTTACCCATTGTATACAGAAACTTCAAAACCACACAGAGAGCATGATTTTCATCCACTCCTTTTTTTCCAGGATCAGGAGCTTCGCGAGGAGTTTCAGTGACTATTCCTACATCAGTTAGAATCATGGACACTGTCACACTCCACTGCAAATATGACCTCGAGGGCGAGCCTTTATACACAGTCAAGTGGTATAAAGGCTCTAAAGAATTCTTCAGATATATACCGAAGGAGCTGCCCAGTACCCTAACGTTTCCACTACCAGGAATCACAGTTGATGTAAGATATATAGTTTGTATAGTCAAGTTGTGACTCCTTTCATAAAAAATGACTAGGGGGTAATAATTATGGAAGATTTGAGCCTAGTCTTGAAATGGGGTTTTTATTTACAGATGCAGAAGAGTTCTTCCAACCAGGTTGTTCTCAAAGACGTTCAACAAGAAGTGTCTGGTCGTTACAAGTGTGAAGTTTCATCAGATGCACCCAACTTCTATACCTACATGGAATCAGGATACATGTACGTCATTGGTAAGTTTCGATTCTTGTTGTTTTTGAAGAGTTTCGTAGGTTGTTTCGACTGGAAGTTCCAACATGGAAAAGACTGGTCCTCATGACACTCAGTAGGATATCTCAGCACATTTTAGATTGTTTTAATTGTTGTCAGCGGTTGCTTTCGATTCGAATTCATTAAGAGTTTCGATCTTTAGACTATCAAGTTTGTTATGGTATCTATATAAACGATGAAACATTATTCTCGATAGTTCCTGGCGAGGAATTGAAATTGGTATAAGTGATCAGAGTGAAGTCTTCATCGAACAATCGAGTTATTTAACGTTCTCTGACAGTCATCAGAAGAAAAAGTTGATTCATTTCAGAGACACTGTTGATATTCAATTATTATTATCATCCATTCATTTCGGTTCTGTTTCCCCTTTTGGCTAGACAGAAAAATTAAAATGAAATTCATTGGGAAGTGAGCTTGACTTGATTGTCCTGGACAATATCAGCGAGTACTTCAAAACTCGAATGTTTGATAGAATGTACGAGGAAAATTGGATTAAAATCTGAACGATGCTAATATGATCATGTCATCGGTTGAATGTATGTCACATGGCGTGCTTCAATTTCCTGATTCCGCTTTGTCAATAACGGTAATTTCGATCAACAGAAATCCTGCACTGTTCATCAAATCATTATTCAAAATTATTATCGCATATCAATTTTTCATTCATCGACATAGATGACGACGCGAAATTTAATAACGAAATCGACTGGAATTCATTATTGGAAACACCAGCGCCGCATCGGAAAAAGCTTCGTTCCTCCATACCACTTCTGGGATGCAGATGAAAATGGCTCGACTGCATACAGATCAATGTCGATATTTCAACCACGTTCACTAAAAAAGCAGATTACAGCAGCACATGTTTGAATTCATCCAATAACCAGTCGAAATTGAAGTTTTCAGTGATCCCGTCCTCAATAGAAAAAATGCACTTCTCTTTGTAGTGCCAATAAGTAGGCCAATGCCGCAATATTTTTCATATCGAATATTGAAGACCTGATATTGTCAATTAGGGGGCTATATCATTGAACCCATGAAATATTGGGCGATTTTCGCGAATTTTTTCAAGAGAAAGTATTCGATGAAACTTTTTGAAGTGTTTTGGACATTATAAAGTATATTTGCAGATAAATTCCAAGGTATTTTTTTCTACAAAAATATTGAAAATTTATGGAGCTATGTGTTGTCTTTGGAGATCCAAAAAAAGTTCCTCCACTGAAACAACAAAATTCAAAAGTATTATTGAAGTGGAAGGTATTTCCTATATTATGGCGTACAATTTTCGAATAATATAAAAAATCAACAGAATGGCATGTCTCTTAAAAAAATTGTCGCTTTTGGGGATAAGAAAATGGTAGTTTTTCAATGCCAAATTGACAATTATCAACCAATTGAAAATATCGTGGGTCATTATATAGTGAATACTTAATTTCAATTTGAAGTCGATCAGTCAATTTCTCTTTGGGAAAAAAGCGTTTAAAATTTCAACTATCGCGGTTTATATTTACGAGTGGTCGCTCTTCACAACGTTGTCATTCAGAAACTATTCAAGATACGACTTTGCCACTTCCACAGGATATTTTCGGAAGTATAAACTATCGAATAAGCATAAAAATAATTCCTTCGAAAGTGTCACAAGTACAAGTGCTTAACCAATTATTTGTGAAAAGTTTTGAGTGCAGATCTACTACACATATGAGCTTCTGCAGGTTCAAAAGCACTGCAAACTAAAAAAATTCAATACAATGTTGCACCCGAATACACATATCGTTTCAATAATCTATGCGTCACATGGAAACGAAGATTTATTGAGCAACAGCGACTACAGTGGATGTCAAAGCTGCCATTGGCTATGTCAAGTTCAATCACGATACGAACGCGTAGACAGTGTGCCAAAACATTTTATCGGGACTCAGTTTTTCCTACAGGGTATTTCATAGGGATGGTCAAAGGATGGATACAGCTTATGAATACAGTATTGTTTACTGAGAGTTTTCGATGTTTCGAATAAGATTCTGTAAAGCATCCCCTTTTTCATCCCCAGGTGTTTCGTGAAATTGCAAATATTTTTCATGTGTAATGCTCTTTTTTAATAGATTTTTTTGAATTCGTCCTTGAAAAAATTGCACAAACTGCCTTCTCAATATTGCTGCTGAATAATGAAGGAATTCGCAGGCATGTATTCTCTATGAAAATGAAATACCAATACCTCGGGAGAGTCCCCTTAGTTCTTGACATTTCATAAGTTTAATTCACGTAAATACATGATAATTATTCGAAAAAATATTACTTTTAACGTTATGGATTACCATATTTCGACGGAATTCCAAATTTTTTCAGAATTTAGTGGCTCCTCTTCTATAAATTGAGCAATGATCCTTTTAATACGTAAATGGGAAAATGAAATGAAATGCATTAGCTGGATCTGATACGGATGAATGAATTTAAGAGGTTGTCTGATAAGGTTGCCAGATCACTAATAAAACAGCTGAATCTGCAAGTGGAAACAAACATTCACTTATATCAACAAAACAATGCATAGAGATGTGACAGATCCCCGAATCACCCTGTAACCGGATCCCTTCGTACGCACATCCGGTTTTTGAACAGATTCAAGACCATGATACGGGGCAAAGCAAATAAAGCTTTGGGTATAAAGAGCGTCCACGATAGCACCCAAGTAAACACTGTGCAGTGTGCAGCCTGCAGCCTCGCTAGAAACGCATCTCTTTCCGATGGACCATGATGATATTTATGCTCCTATAAATACCCAGAGTCGCTTCTGGTTGATTGAACGTCCCAACCTTTCGGTGTTTGCTTCCAAATCGATGTGGATATGAATGTATTTGCTCTGAGAGATAGAATAGGGTATTACAAGTACAAGGTGTAACCCAAAAGATCCAGGACTATCACAAATTGCTCTTCGTTGAAATCTCCATTCTTCAGTGTTGTTGTGGCCGATCTTCAGGATATTCAAGTGTAAAGCAGCTGAGATATCGTAATAAATATGACAATTTGTTTGTTGTATTATTCAGAAAATGAGCATTGAACAAAAAGCAAATATCAAGTTCACCAATATTCATCGAATGATGATGATTTCAGCAGATACAGAAGCTGTATTCTCAAGTGATTTGTGCGTTTTCAAGAGGGATGGGGGGACTCCGAAGATAACCAATGTTCAAAAAAGAGTCCAAATCATCGCTCAAATGCATGGAATCAAAGTGAACTTTATCCATACCACCGATAAATCATTTTGATTGAGATTGTATTGTAGGGGAACAAGTGCTTCGCACTTATCCCAAAATCACTTTATTCACCCCATGTAGTAACTTGTTTGTATCTGTATTTGTATTTTTCAACTGTGAATGAAATTTTATTATTATTATTATTGTAAGAATTATTGTAAGGACAATGTACCATCTCAATGTTCGTAATTTTTGACCAAAAATCAAGTATAACCGTCAACCATTCACCATATTCGCCGGATATGGAAAAATTCTATGTTGATCATTAGAAAAGAAAAAACGTGAGATTATTCTGAAACCAAAGAATTGATTATCAAAAATCGCAGACTTTTGAATTGCACCAAATACATTACATGACGATATGAGAAAGAGAGATTAAATCATTGTCATGACGATGATATGAAATATGGACCAAATACAGCAATTCGAGCTCCATTCCCTGAATGATATCGGTTTTACAGAAAGCTTTTAGCACTTCTGCAGCCATTTCTCTATCAACGAATCAGGAATCCGCATTTGGCACTCTTGCAAAGTTGTTTCCATTAGCATCGGCTCACTTTTGAGATTCAGCAAGCTCTGTTCGTTTGTTATGTGCTCTTTTGAGTCGTATAAATTAATAGACGCAAGTGGAATGTGGTGCTGGTGTGAATTTTACTGGTTCTTCATACGAGAGGAATCGTGAAATGTAACGTGAAAATGTTTCCAGAGTGTCTTTGTGAAGGGATCCCGATGAGTTGATACAGAAAGCTCGCTTCATATTTTTGACTCAACCTAAATATACAGTGAGCAATCGAAAATAAAATCATGGCTCTTCAAGTCGTCGCAACTAAATTATCTTAAAATGTTGGTAACGCCAGCAAATTTCATCCAATATCAGTCGATCCATTCGAATTTCATTGTATTTTTTTGTGTAGCCTTCGTACCAATATCAGAAGGTTTTTCTCTATTCCATTCCGATTCATCTCTAGTTAACAATGACAAAGATGAAACTCATGAAAGATCCTGAAACTCTGTAGATGAAAAGAGCATTCAACGTAGAAAAGCAAAGGATTATCAATTTGTTCAAATGTCTGTGAAGAGTAATATGGATGCCCAACTCATTTGTACCCCTCAAGCGTTCATAAACGTTCAAAACAAACACACTAGGAGCATCAATTGGATATAACAGAAACGAGAAAATCCCCAGTGAGGAGTGAGTCAAACAGGTCTCGTACAAAAACAACAGAAATGTGAACAAACAAAGTGGAAAATTCTTTCCAATGATAGTCTGAGCATTTTCAAGAAGTGTGCCAGTTTTTTTGTGTGATTGATATTATTCTCATCATAATAAATCAAATCCTACTTCATATCCCCAAAGATTTCGTACTCAATCTCACCAACTGTGAAGAGAAAAAGCTCATTTTTTTTCGATTGTAAATCTGGAATGAAAGTTGTTTCGTCTCGCTTCTACGAACTCTGTATTAGATCAGCATTTTGTGTGAATTTGACGCGCAACTCCATACGAAATTCCACCGCAAAGGAAGTTGAGTAAGTTAATTTCCTGAATATGTTCTATTTTATGTGACACCACACGGATCGCGCTACGGTTGATCCATGCGAGTGTTATATATTACAATTTCCATTCTATCTCGCCTTATATCCAGGCATAGGCGTAACCTGATTCCTATCGCATCGACTTCTACTATATTCATGGTGGTGAAGATCGAAATCAACAAGAGGAATCAAAGATAGTTATCAACATAGCACCAATAACAGTGGACTACTGGGCTACAAAGGTGTAATTTGTAAATTTACAGGAATTCTGTATCCTAAACAACTCGAAAGTTTGTTTTTTCGAAAAATCTACTCATTGGTTTGAATATAATGAAATCTCCTTTTTAAAAAAAATAAACTTTCAGTTCACTTTTCGGTACTACGTTAGCAATGACGATCGTAGCCTTTTGAATGGCATAGGCTTTTTATGACTGAACGAATAAAATTTATGTCATGTTATTTACGCCAAGTTTCATCGAATGCTAAGGTTTTGCTCACTGTTTTTCTCGACTACAATAATGGCTTGGTGCATCATGAGTTCTCACCAACAGGTAGTACGAGTAATAAGGAAAAGTTTCTGCATCACAATATTGGACCAGCTCATATATCAATGCTTGTTCGTGATTTTTTTCACCAAAAACAACACTGAATCATGACTCAATCACCGTATCCATCAGATTCAGCTCCTGAAGAAAAATAGTTTTGCTACAATTGATGAGATGACGCCAGAATTGAAAATCTCATAGCCATACCGAAAGTTTTCCCTTATCATGGATGAGTTTCCACTGAAATTGTGTCTAGTAGCAAATCCAAATCGTTTCATGACCTTCTGATGCACGCCACTGACACAAACCCCCCTTGAATATCCGATTTTCCTTCTAGCATACCGTCATGATGACTAATCAAAGTAGGCTGTGTGCTTGACGCACGACATCCTGACGCCTACCTGCCAACGAGAGTGGTTTTTCCGACGCAGTTTTCCCTTTCTGTTCAGGTCGAGACAGCGAGAATCACTAGGAAAATTACTTTCCTCTTCATCACGTGTGATTTTGGTGATATGGTAGATGGAGAGATAGAATGAAAGAAATGTGAACGGAGAATGGATGTCATTATACAGAGAGAATGTGTTAAGTCTATGGCGAATAACTTTTTTTTATTGCCCCACTTTTCTTGGAAATTATATAACATTGTACGAAATAACAATTTGGATGATTCAATACAAGCCTTATTTCATCTCCACCCAAAACAACAACTGAAGAAAATAATTCATTGTCTTCTTCAATGTTTCAATCAATTCAATTAATGCTGGTTGGATGTGATGCAAAATATTCTTCGATTGATGGAATTGATGAATATGAATAGATTATTTCTAAACGCAAATTGAAATGATTGAATGAAAATTCTTCTCAAGTGAATCATTATTATACAACCAAGATGTCACCTCAGCATCACGAGAATGGTTTCAGTGGTATAACTTGTTGCTCTAACTTTCTGAAGCTACTTTATTCTATTGAGTAAATTTTCAATTCTGCAAAATATTCAGTTCACTAATACATTCTGACCATTATCTTCAAAGAATCAAAATCCAATTATTCCTAGTCTACAAGAGAGCTGATTTGAGAAGAGAAGTCACCTATGTTTTTCATGATTTTGTCATGATTCTTATTTTCATCTTTTTCTTTGGATTGAAACATCTTCACTATCGATAAATTTTTTAACAAGCCCCAAACACAAAATTGGCATGTTGTTGTTATTTTTTCAAAAATAACTATTATCCCAAACTTTGATTTGGAATTAAGTATTTAATGTCATATTTCACATTGCAGCAAGACTCATTGTGATGATATTAATATTTTGATAGCTCTTCTAATGATTCTGTAGATATATCTCCAGATATAAATGTCAGCAACTCACACTTTTGGACACCAAGAGAACCAATCTGTCACCATAAGCTTTCTTTTCCCATAACAATTCGATGAATTGATGCATTTCTGTTGAGTGTGCCGACATTGAAGTTGTCCATGTTTAGTAAACTTTCTATCAAGCCGTGTACTTCATTATCAAGCATCGTCCACTCCTCTCACTAAATTACTCTTCTTTCGATATTTCCGCTAGAGTTGCTCCAGTATAGGAAAACTTTCGAAGTTAAATGGAATGTTTTTGGTCAACAAAACCGAGAGCGACGTTTCCAACAAATTAACCTAATTTATGTGTTCTTTCTAGGGGCTTTAAATAAATTTATAGCCGAGTTTCACCAACGCCATTGTGTGTTGGATCTGAAAAATAGTTCAGGCCCTTTGTCGACGCAGAAAAACAAATTACTAAATCATTTCTATTGAGTCGTGATGGATGTTGGTCCAGCTTTTCTCGTACCAAGTGCATTCAATTCGTTCATATAATATACCATATGAATTCATCAAGCAGGTTTCTATGGCGATTTTACTTTTTCTACATCAGAAAAATCTGGTGTCTGAGCCTGGTGGATATTCTGAAAAATGCTTTGAAAATACGACCAATCGATTATCAACACGAGACAAAATTTTAACTGAAAATGATACGAGATATATATCTATAAACGAATATTGGATTTCAATCAACACACTGCGGATACCTTGTCTAACAGCTAGTTCACTATACTTTCTCAGAAAAATCAATGACTAATTTATAGAATTACGTTTGCAATTAGAGTTTTCCGAAATAACAAGTAGCATATGTTTCAGCCAGGCTAATTGAAGGTTATTTTTATTGGGGTACACTTTTAGGTTCGATTTTATTTTTAGTTCAAGTGATCATAAGATGTAGATGATTAAATGTCATGTGATTTCATTAATCGATGATTCCATTGTTTATTTTCGATAACATATACGGAGAAGTGGAAAAATATATAATTGAAATTGTATATATCAATTATTATGATGTGAAGGATATATCAACATAAGGCAATTAAATAACTCAAAACAAGAAGAAGACACAAATGAACGGATCTGCAAGATAATCTTGACAGCTTCAATGACCTATTTTTAATAATGTCATCGATCTCATTATCGTTTACCAATTATCTGGTTGAGAGGATATTTCAGCATCAGTTTCACCATACCCAACTTAAAATTCGTTGAAATATTTTTGGATTTTTTATTCACAATATATTCGAAATCTGTTCTATTTCCAGATGTCCCTGTAGACGATCCGGTTCTTCTTATGGATAAGCTGATTCTGGATACGGGTTATAGACTGAAAGGAAATTGTTCTGCTCCATCTTCTTTTCCTCCAGCGAATATCACCTGGCTACTGAATGGCAAGAATGTAAGTATTTTTTGGGAAACATCTATAAAAGAGAACCAGACCTTTTGTTGAAGTGGCCAATTATGGCAAGTACATAATTGATTTTCTTATCCAAAATGCATCAAATCATGCTGAGAACATTTGATATTGCAGACATGGCACTACCGCAACTCCGAGTATGCACACGTTGATAAGAAAATGAAGAACCAAACCTCAATATCATTTTTATGGATTTAGGCAAACTGAATGAACCATTAAAAAAAATCCAAAACTGACAGTGCACATACTAGATAAGTGCAAATAATCTTCTAGAGATTTAAATACATAGGTCAGTGATGAATTATTAAAAATTCAATACTAGTTCAGTCGCTTATTATGGATGGAAAATATTTTTCAGTCATCTGAAAAATCCCTCTCCCTTGTTGTCAGTCGCTTATTATGGATGGAAAATATTTTTCAGTCATCTGAAAAATCCCTCTCCCTTGTTGTCAGTTTATTGGGTGCATAAAAATATGAATCAGGATAGGAAATAGCATTAAAATTTTTATGAACATCGAAAAGGAAAATTAATCTTCTGACTCACGTTCTGGCGAATATGTAACGAAATCAACTCATGAATTTCGTTCTCGATCAGGCTGTGTCTATAAATAACTCACGAATCAAAAAAGAATCAAACTCATATTTACATGCAATCATTTCAGGCATGTTGTTGCTGGCATGTAATTGAATTTTCAATCGAATGAGTCTCTTCAAACGGTTATTCAGGAGAAAAACGCAGTTTGCAGTACCTCGACGAAGAAAAATAAACCATTAATTTTAATCCCTTCTAGAGAAAATAAGCTGCAGCTGAAATGAACAATTATCGAAAGAAATAAAATTCAGGTGTTTATCTCGAGAGAGTAAACCTAAAAGTGGAGTATGACGTACAAAATTCCTGCGAAGTTTGAAGAGTTTGACTGATCTGAGAAGGAAAACGATTTGATATAATTAGTCAAGTACTTCTCCAAAAACACATTGATATTATCGGACTGACAAACTCATTGTGAATGTCTCACGAGACCAAGGTTTCTTCCTATGGGAAAAACAGCAACTCCCTCAATACTTGGTAGGACCTCGGGTTAGGTCAGTGACGTAACGTGTGAGGTCATCCACAAAATATGGCAGTGTAGAGGATCAAAGAGGCACATAAGCACCAAACTGATCTGATCTTTGATACACGTTTCAAGTATCACATATAGGAATGACATTACGTAACATAATCTTCACTGTCATGAAAACATTGACCCTTTCACGTTTAAGCCAAGTCTCCCTCAGTTGTGATTCTGGATTTTACTGCTGCGGAAAAAGGATAATTCCTTCACCAAGACACAAATCATTGTGGTGTTCAGTTAGTTCAATAGAGCATCTGTGACGCTTCACAAAATGGGCGTGTCTCTCTCGTCTGGAGAGTAAACAACCTCAACCATTCCTGTTTTGTTTGTTCGTTAGATTTTCTCGCAGTTTTAGTCAATTGAATTTTTGAAAAAAAAAACATTATCTACACGATAAGCTATTGTTTTCAGCTATCAGGTGACGTCAGGTGCAAATGCTCTCTTCTAGATTCTGCATCACCAATCATAAGGTGAAAAGTCTGAAGGCAATCGAAAGAAGTTTCCTATGAACAGTGCTTAATTGCGACATCAAGATAACAGTTGATAAAAACTGCATTTCCTTATGATATCTCCCATCCCTTCCGGTGTCAGTAGGCAAAAACATGACAAATCACACAGTTATCATTACTACTTGTTATTGCTCCTATTACCAAGATCATTAGGATGATTTAGATATACTGTGAACCAGTAATACGACTAGTTTGGACTCGGGGGACCGAAAACTTATCCCATAAATTTGACGTCGCTGGTTTTAGACAATATTAATGACTTCTCCGAGGTCGGAAACGGCGAAGAGGTCAGTGATAGGTGAATCGTAACTTTGAACCAGGTGCAGCGATGATAACCGAAATCGGATGTAGGTAGAGGAAAGAGAAGATAGGGTGCGAACAGTTGCGAAATTATTTAATTGATGTGTTTTTGGGATGCACAATCGTTAGTACAGCTTCTAGAAACCCTTCATTGATCTGCCAACCCAGACTTTATCATTAGTAATGCCAAAATTATTTGAATCCAGAATTCCTAACAATCATCCTATTCACCTCATCTCAATTCCTGTGATTTTTCTTCATTTAAACTGAAGAGTATCTTCGGAGGACATAATCTAGGACTCAACACTGTAACCACATGCTGAAGACAATATTAGTTGAAGACTTTTTCCATTGTTACAGTCATTGGTTCCAAAAGAACTACCTCGAAGAGGATACTAATAAAGTTACATAGGAATAAAAATTGAATACAGTCTATCTGCATTTCTTTCATATCTATTTTTCTCCAGTGGAATTAGAATCTTGATTAGTTCTGCAAATATACTGAAATTGGTACAGGGCTCATTGGAATGCTCAACAATTGGATGTTACAATTAATTGAGCACAAAATATTCCATGAAATATATCAAATAAAATGAACATCCCTTCACTGGACTCTTACCAATGAACCAATATTTCCTAGCATACATTTAAGCTCTGTATCTTCAACCTGATTCCTTTTTCTTGTAAGGGAAATTTCAATAAGAAAAGGCCTAGTGACCTAGTGATTTTTCCAAGGTCCCCTTTTTCTTATGCATTGTTCTGAAAACGTTTTGTTTTAAAGCTTATGCAACCTTAACAGTCTGCAAATTCGATATCATAGAGAAATTGGCTCAAATTGAGAATCATATTTGTATGCCATAATTTTGCTATTGAATTTTCATGAACAAATATGGACCAGAATTTCTTTCTCGCTATATCAGTCCAAACACTGATTGTTTTGGTTTTTGCGTATGACATTCTTGCATTCAATGTGGATTTTCATCTGACCATAACCGTGTATTTTGTGGAACAGTGTGGCGTTGAAAATGAAGTAAATAAATGGTTATTCGAAACATTGATGTATCAATTCAGAATATACTCCTATTATTGAAATTGTTGAAGGCCTGGTCAGCTTCATGTGAGATCCATTTTCCATGTATAAATTCCACAAAACAATTTGAATGATATACATAACCTAACTTTCTGTTGTAGGGTATCATTAAAACATTTAACAATCAGCAACACTGCACTTTCTGGCAAACTGTCACAACCATTTCTCTAAATCAATAGATCTTATCAAGACATTTCAATCAACCATGGAATCACTTAGACTTTTTCATTTCCACCACACCTTCCCTATTTTTTTCTCTCGTATACTATGGGTAACGGTATAAAACATCCATGGAGTCTTCTGCAGATGTAGTCACACACAATTTGCTTCACCACTCGCCCCGGAGCAGCACTCAACACGACGTGCTACCTCACTCACTCATCCAAGTACACAGCCAGGCTTTCATTAATTCTATTCGAATCAAACCCATTCCTCGAGTAGGTAGGTCTATATATCATCGAATGTTTATCCTAGCATTATTAAATTCTGATTTATGTCGGCAATCGCATTCGTCATTTTAATTATTGTTACATACTTGCTTGCGCTGCTGAATTCAAGTTGAGTGTGATTAATTAACGAATTGAATTAATGACCGAAACCATGTCGGTTGCAATGCAGTATTGTTCCCTACGTATACAATATTCTCGATACAATATTGCCAGCTGTTCCTACTACAACTTATTTGATCATTAAAGTGTGATGTAGGGCTAATTGCAATCGAGTAATTCATGGTGTCAACTAGGAGTAGTTTCATGAATATTCAAACTACTCTGCAGGCATCACCAGTCGTAACGTGTTGTATCAAAAAATATGCTTCCTGGACATGTGATTGGTGAATAGGATGATGGAAATTGAGATAAATCCACATATTCCAACAAGATAAAATAAGGAATGAATTAAAATAAACTGAGAAATAAAAAGTGAATACACAGGATTCTGCATTTACCTGTAAAGGAGTGAGTAATGCATCAATTAGATCACTGATTGTTTGCGAATGACTTCGTCGCATTTGCCTGAAACATATGTAGAACACCCTGTATTTTAGAGCTGCTCGTATTGAATGCCATACTTTGTATTTTGTTTTCAATTAACGATCAACGAGTCTGCATTGAATTGACGTACTCAAAAACGTTGAGCTCTTGATTGACAGCTGTATATAGCTCTGTTTTTATGAAATATCATTTCTGATGAGTTATTTGAGAGATGATGAATTCTACTACTGGATTCCAGTGGATATGGATTGTAAACATCCATCATGAAGAGTCGACGGTATGGACTATTCAGTATTTCATGCCTACTCGTTGGTATAAATAGAAAATAATCCAATCAAAAGTATGGAGAATAACGTTACGAACGATATTTCATATTTCAACTGGAAATGATACCAATATCGAAAAGTAGATTTGTTTTTTGATTAATGTATCGTGAATCCAGTTACAAAAATAAATTATCCAACCAATGAAATGAAAACTGTCATCCTAGACTGGTACTCCAATTTCAATAAACAACTCTGACTTTGTATTCTTTTCAAAAATCTTATCAGATTTCCTTAAATCGAAAATACAGGTTGTTTTTTGGGGGACACATTATGTTGAATTTTTGCTTGAATAACTTCAAAGATATTTGGTAAATTTTGAACCATCTTGGTGAATTCTACATGGTGTTAGCTTGTTTCCCAACGGAACACCGGTTTTTTTTTTTTCTGAAAACGACAACTATTCACAGAAGTCTCTGAAAATGGTATAGCTGACTGGGCGTATCAATTGCAACTATGACGTCACGAAATTGAGAAAAACTGTCGCTTTCATGCCTCGAAAAATTTGGATATTACATGAAATTTCCTGGAAAACTCTTGTATACTTTTTTCCACTGTGATATACGATCCTAGAGTAGATTTGAAGCAAATTCAAGATTTCGTTATCTCCCCTATTTCCAAAGAGATTCATGGCCTTCCCGTAATAGTTGGGAACTACGAGAATAGCCCCAGGAATAATTGGAGCAAGAAAAAGAAACTGAAACGTGACCTTTCCGTTGTTCTTCGACAGTTTGCTCGGTCTAACATCCCACCTGACCCCAGTGCTGTTCCAATCTGTCGATGTCTTATTTACGGATCCCACAAAGCCCGCCTTTCTAGTGAAGAAGTTCAAAAGTTAACGATGGATGATAAAAACTTCGGCCCCACACAACGTTTCCTTTTCAAAGGGAGGAGATGCCAGCAACAAATAGCCCAGAACTTCTACTAGGAAAGTCGAAAACTTCGTTACGAGTAAATGGAAGTTACCTGAAGCGCATACACTGCGATACTAATAACAATAAGATTGCTCTCTGACGATAGACTTGTCGTTTGGTCCAGAAACTGCGAAGATGTCGGAGAATATAGACGCTAGCGAAAGTTGTGTGATATTTGTTTTGTCTTTCGCTTGTTCACTTTCGGATAAGCAAGAAGCGAACACTGTAGGTTTCTTTATCCTTGCTGTGTTTCATCGTAATGATCGTTGCTTTATGCAGATGTTCAAATATTGAAATAGAAAAATGCAATTCGAGAGTTTTAGATTGTATCAGGTACACTGAACGAATTTCGTCAAACAGAATGACTTTTATGTTTCTGTAAAGAGAGCAGCATCTACACTGTCATTTTCCATGATTTTATCTATTTGGGTTAGATAGTGATGACAGCTCCCAAGAGTTTGCGATGTTGCTGCTTGTCTTTTTTTTTCAACGATACTCTGAAACAGAAAGTTAGCTTACGTTTATCATTCGAATTATTTCGAAGAAAGTTTCCGATTTATCAAATATATACTATCTTCCTTAAATAAATAGACAATATGGTATAGTGAATTGTTTTCAAAACATAACGAATCGATATTTTCTCTTCTAGATAAATGGAAGCTACCTGAAACACCTGCAACCAGTCGACCCTTTCAGCAAAACCACCCCATCAAGCAACAAAAGAACCCCTGCAATCTCATTCTCAGGAATAGATCTTGAAATCGATGAGATCACCTTCCAAGGAGGAAAAGTGAGGTTATCTTGCGTCGTGAGCATCTTCAGTTTGTACAGGAGAAAGAGCGATCTGGTTTTGGAAGAAAGTAGGCCTAGACCAAGGCCTTCATCTGTTTTAGGCACCAGAGATTCATCTGCATCAGGTGAGGCCTAGAAACACTGTTTCTTCGTTCATCTATCAGAGCTCTCTTGTCTAGAGTTCGGGATTCCATTTTCTGTTTGGGTGTTCAGTTGTTTTACCTTGACCTCTTTCTCATGTTTCCACAGCCGCCTTCAATGACACGCCCACATAAAATCTGAGACTTAACGTCTGCGGACATTCTCGGGGGAAGAAAAACGGTAGTATTTCAGGGACAACGTAAAGTGGGACACTTTATAATCATTATCTGAAGCGCGTACGACGGGCAATCTAACTTGGGGGAGACGCCTTTTTGTCCTTTAACTCCCGATTCAGACGGCCGAGACGCTATAGCAGAGGCACGTTTTCCAACTAATTGCCAGTCGTTTGTGTCGATCTGTTGTTTATTTGTTTGCACGGGAGCGATTGAGAAGCAATCAGTTATCGGTGTAGCTAATGTTGAAAAGTTAGAGGAAACTCACCAATAATCACCGGAAACCATTTTGTTTCAGAGAAAAAAAAACAAATTCATAGAGAAATGACAAAATTCAAAATTCAGTGATGAATTCAGAATTCGTTACAAACTCAAAATATGATCTAATGATCTGTTATTCGGCTGTCAGACACTTTTTCGTGATATCTGTCGAGATAAATTGATTTTTGACTCAACAAAATTTAATCATTCAAAATTATATAAATAATTCTGATGAATTTAGAGATACTTCAAGATTATGTAATTCTTCACATATTCCATAGAAAAGTACACATAATCATGCTCTCTTTATTCTTTATTTCAGGTGACTTTTCATCTAGCATCATGAATAAAATCTGTGCTCTGATCCTTCTCAGCAGCATCTCCATTATACGGTAACAATACTAGGTGCATGTTTTTGAAAATTGGAGATAAATCAATGCGAGGAGATATCAGTGAAGAGTGGTTGAGAAATTGTGATATGAACGAATTGGTTCGAGAAATGAGTGTAAATATGTGTTAACGGATCAACAAGTTAGCGGAGTGGACACTCTAGAAATAAAAAGAATATAGAAATGTATTTATATGAAATTAGACGAGAAAATGTCACAAACCTGATTTATTGCTTCAACTGTGTGAGATGTTAGTAGACAATTTGTAATCAAGACTGTTTTGCAGTCATTTCCGTATCGTCTAAGAAAATAATCGGTACTATGCCCAAAATAACCTAACATTTTCAATAACAATGATTCGGTCTTCCACAAAAAAAATATATTCTTGTTAGAGCTGCAAACAGTAACCGAATTCAATTCATCATCGAACACGACTAGAAAAATAATCTTTATCTCATCTTATTATCGTGATGTCATTCAATATTCAGTGCCAAACTTCAAAGGCCACGTTTTGAGTTTTTTCGTCAATATCAAGAATAATTCATACAAGGATATATTTTTTGTGTGTACTTCATCAAATTGGTTTGAATAAAATTTTCGTACATTGGGTGACTGATGAATATGATTTGAAAAACTGCTTTCTACTTTAGACAATAACACTAGCTGAGATGTTTTCGAAAATGGAAGATGGCAATGAATAATTGATTCCTTTAAATGTTACAGAGGGAGAATTCGTGACTGTCATCAATGATTTGTTATCCGAAAACATCTCCACTATTGGACGCCATTTTTTCACATTCACCTTGTATGTCGATGAAAAAACATACTTAAAATTTGTAACTGTACAATCATTAAACAAATACACTGTAGCTATGTTTATAAATGTTTTTAATAAGATGAAAATGTATAAAGATTTTTAATGTGCAAGATTTCAATAACCATTGCCATCAGAAACATATTGCTGTTTTCAAAATGACACGCATGGACTCTATTATGAAATTGAGAATAAGTTATATATGTATATTGATGAAATTGAGAGTTATCGGATATTTTGTTGGCAGTGGTTAGGGAAGATCAATTATCAATATTGATCTACATCCGTTTTGACTCAAACTGATTAACGTGGTCGATGTACAAAATTTGTTAACCATTGTGAATCCAAAAAACATTCGAATAAAGCTGTTGAAATAACTGATGTTCCTCATTTTTCATTAAAGTTAGCCATTATTGAGATGATATTCTTCTCATAATGTTATTTTTTGTAATTTTGGTTGAAAATAGCACTAATATAACTGAGTATAAAAACTACTCGAAGAAATCAACTGCAATGAAGTTATTGACATAAACATTAAAATCCAAAACAAAATTAATCGTGACCTTCTGGAATATTGCCTTGCGATAAATTAATCCAATGACATAATCTGACGATAAAAACTCAAATATCTCAAAAACGTTTGAATTTTTTTAATTTTGATGGAAGCATATTTCATGTACTTTTTCTACTTTATCTAATGCTTCTATTATCATGTCCATAACAAATGCAAGAAAATGAGTTCTCCCGAAAAACTATAACCTTTAAAAATACCTTTTATAGCAATATCAGACATTTAAAAATGACATACATGCAGAAAATTTCAACATTTCGTCGTTCAGAAGTCAAATGGAGAAATTATTTTGATTTCATCAACTTCGGAAGGATATAACTTCCAATTTTTGGCCTCAATTTCATTCATCAAACACATTTTTTTTTCAATGTTCTATCACTCTCAAAATACTTGGCACACATTTTCGACTTACCCTGTGAAAGTGAGTATTCAAATTCAGTAACACGTTCATAATATAATGCAAATGGAATTATAAAAATTTCAAGAGCTTCCACCAAAAAAATGTCCCCCACGTATTCACCACTCACGCTTCGAGATCCATGAGAAATTCGTAAACGATTTCAACTCGCTCCCCATTCTCCACTAGGTGAAACTCCATTACGGTTTCGTTTTGCCTCTCTCCCTTTCCCCGCACTAGGACGTCCGGGTCATCCAAACTCTTTCCCATCGGATAGTATCGTAAAACTCATTGGTGAACGAGACAGCTGTCTTTTTCCCGAGATCATGTACCAACAACTTCAACTATAAAACTTGTTAGTGCCAAACCTCCTCCGGAAGATGGACACTAAAGTTTCGGGTATGCCATTCGCGGTTAGTGTCGCTTAAAGGGGGGCATGGATCGTGCGAAATCGAGATAAATACAGGGTTTTTCAGAATTGCACGGCAATATTTCAGGTACGTATTCTCTGGTACAAAATGAGGAAAAAAGTTCCTAGGAAAATGTGTCCGATCTCGATTATTAGCGGAGTTACAGGGTGTTGAAAGTTGAAAAAGAATTGGTTTTTATTTTATTGTGCTTGATCTACTGCTAATAGAGCTTTCAAATTTTGTATGAGTATCAAGCAATAGGTAATGCTCAATATGAGAGTGAATGTTTTCCAAATAGTACACAGAATTTCCGAGGTCTCAATCTATAAAAGCCTTAAGAAAGAGTTTTCCAACCTATTTTGTCTCTTATAACTTTGGTCAGAAACCGTTCAGTTTCAGTTACATACTCTGGAATGTTTATACTATCTTGATATTTGATATTAATTAAGACATCAAAATTAAATGAGAAAAAAATTTATTAACAAATGTTTAGAGGAATTATTCAAAGTGGTCTCCATTTTGTTGAATGCAACATTAAGTACGACAAATCCATGATTCCTCAGCAGTTTGTATCAACACCCTGTAATTCCACTAATAATCGAGATCAGACACATGTTCATAGGAACTTTTTTCCTTATTTTGTACCAGAGAATACGTTCCTGAAATATTGCGTTAGGAGTAATTTGATTGTAAAAATTAGTGTAAACATCTCAGATATTGTGAAGAATACGACTAAATTACTTTATTTATTGTGACACTTCCGGTTTCTCCGGAAGTGACGCTATCTTTGTTACTTCAAATGAAACACTCTGTATTTTTCATGAGTCTTGAATTCCTCTTATGATTTTGATTTGATTTCGAGCATCACACCCCATATCTAAAATCGACCGTTTCAAAGTTATTCAAAGTTTTCTAAAAAAGTGACAGATGCAGTTCATCAAAAATATGACATCTTCATGTAGATTCAAACTTTCTGGACCAATTACATTTCCCAAAATATGTATAGGGTGTAGGAAGAAGTCGATTCAAACAAACGTGAAACAATTTTCCTTCAAAATATAAATAATAAATTCGGAGATATTCCATGTAATTAATCACTTATATCTTCGTATCTTCTGACTTTTTGTCGAACTTTTGAACGTTTCGGCGAGTTATAACTTTCTTGCTTGAATAAATATAATTTACTTTGCACTAATTGTATTGACAGATAAACCAAATTTGTCAGAATCATATGCCTCAAATAAATAGACTATACCATAAAATGCACTTGGATGGGTGGAAATATTATTTCCCAGCTCTAATTACATTCCCATTCAATAATCATTCGTAGCAGTATATCCTGGGTATACAGAACATTTACTCTCTTACATATTCCCAGTGAGAATAAACAAATACCGCCATCAACGCACATTTCACACCATACCCTACTCACACACCGCACCAGAGAGGGTTTCCTCTATCCTTCTCTCTGTCTCTCTCTGTCGTTTGCTCGTTCAAGTTCGAGATGAATTATTGAGTCGCTTCTCCCCATCCGTGTAATTGTCTCACACTTCATGAAAACCTACTTGTACGACATTAGCTGCTCATTCATAATACATTCCCGGCCAAGAAACAACCGCAGTTTGTATTCTCTAATTTATAATAGACAGAGAGAAGTTGAGAATGAAGCAAAGTTATTCTGAGTTGGGGTAGTTTGTGGAATTTCTTGGGATGTTGTGCTGATTGTTGGGTTTGTTCCCAAATTCGAATGACCTTCTGGATGGCCTGGATCTTCTCTATCATTTTTCTAAGACATACTCAGTTGTACAACAATCGATCTTGATATAGAGAACTATCAAAAGTGAATGAATGAAAGTCACAGATCAAATACGATGTTGAAGATTGAGATAATTTGGGGAAGACATCAACGAAATGAGTCACATGTTCACAATAAACCTAACAAAAGGCTGTCATTCCAAACAAAGCTATACAGTATTCAGTATTTTAATCATCGTTGTAATTGTTTTCTACGGCAAGACAAAGCTCTTCCTACTTCAGTTGAGTCAAATTCAACGACAACAGACATTCGCATATCTGCTCTGAATATGGATCGGTATGTGAATTACTTTTGGAAGACATACAGGGTGTCCCGTAAAGACCACGTCAAACCGAGGGAGAATGTTGATCAAACGATGACCTACCTGCTATGACAAAATTCCCATTATAAAAGTCTGTTTGCCCCTTCAATAGCTTTGTCTTCGCGGTTGGGACAATTTTACACAATTTCTGTTGAATTTTTCAGTGAAAAACACGTGTAGTGTTAGAAAAATCGGAATATCCTTGAAAATACTGGATTATATGATTTATGATCGAAGCAATGTGATGAAAATAGTTCTTGGACCAAAACTAAAGGAACCATATCGGTACCGTGGTACCATTCATTAGTACCCACACAAACGTATTCAATAATATATCTCATTACGTTGTGCGATGAATACAATCAAACTTAAAGCTGAAAGAAAATCATAAAACAAAAAAAATATCTGAAAAAATATTGACATTCAAAATGTCACTTGCTTGGTATCGTTGAATTCAGGAAATTGTACAGAATCCAAGAATGTAATACAGGGTGTCCCGTTTGAGAATCGAAAGTATCAGGTACTTCCGGTAAAACCGGAAGTGGGAAATACATCATATTGCTGAAGAATGATTTAAACGTTTACATTGGAAACATTTTCCCCGAATATTTAAAAGGAGGGCTGTGAGGAATATTGTTATTGAAAATTTTGGATTCTTTCGTTAATAAAGTTTAGCCCATCATAGTGGAACCAAAAATGTACTGAGCTACTGCTGCACGCCACACCAATAAATTGTCTATTTTACAGTGAATTCAAAAAGGTCCCCTTCAAAATGTTCCGAGAATGTTTTCAATATAAACTTCAAAATCATCCTTCATAAATATTTTACTGAAGAAAAAAAACAACCAAAAAGGTGTGAAATTGTACCAATCGTGAAGACATTATTGAAAGGGATAAAAATTCATTATTTAAAAAAAAATCTCGAAAATGGTAAGACTTTTATAATGGGGATTTTGTCATAGCAGGTGAGTTAACCTTGGATATACATTCACCTTCGCTCTGATGTGGTCTTTACGGGACACCCTGTATATTTCCGATGATTTTAAACAACTGATTGAATGTATCATTGTCATTTCATCCTGAAAAATGGATCATCAATTGATGTCGTTAGACAAATGAAGTATAACATTCGACAGATGATATATGACATGTGACACATACGACGTTTGACAGATGACTTTGAGAACCAGTCGTTCAGTATGGACCAAGTAACCTGTAGATCAGCCACAATTTCCCATGTGTGGAAAATCTAATGAGCTAGGTTCACCTACTCTACCCTATCCGTAGCTATCGTTCAGCCTACGCGCTATAATCACTCAAATATTTGGTGGTAGAGCTGGCGTGAAATTACATTTGACAATTGCTCTCAAACGATGTGGAGCAGCCTCGGGGGTCTGTAGAGGGCGGTCGATCCACCCCTTCGCACCCTCGACTGCTATTGGGCGCTTTCAGATATTACTTTTACGCTGGATGGAAGGTCGAATATTTATTGAAAGGCAGGAATTTGTTGCCGGATTCTTGTTTAATCAGAGCGTGATATGGTTTACAGAAGGCTTGGATTGTTCTTGGGTAGAATTTTCATTCGCCCTGTGTTTCGTGGAGGAAAGGATGAAATCAACCTCAAAAACTATATTTTGACGCAGATATAGCCAGTCTATAATAAACAACAGCCATACAGGCCAACAAAATCTTATCTAGAAGATATTTGTCTCTTGAATAATAAGTAACAAAAAATTAATTTCATCAATTTATTCTCGAGATTCAATGTCGAACTTAGAACTCTGCATATAGTGTTAATGTACGTTGAGAACTCCATTACTTCATTTTCAATTGTGTCTATTAATCAGAAATCAATAAAGGAAGCAGAAGAGAAGTTGAAAATTAATATAGAAAACCTTATTTTTGATTATGCATATAGATCAGCATCAAAAACTTCCATATCTAGCAGATATCACCTCATATCTTGATGATATAAATGCCAGATCATGTTCTTTCCTCTTGAATAAAATTGAATGGAATATCCTCAGGAGTTGACAACTCTAATATGCGAATTAGCAGCTCTGACGTCACAGAGAGCGCCTTTCTCAAAGTGACATCGAATTCTGAGAATTCGAAGCAGGCTTCTTCGAAAAAATACATGATATTGCTCATAATTATTGTAATCAATCTTGAAGCGAATTCAAGACAATGAATGCATCTGCAAATACTTAAGGATTCATGAAATCTATTGAATTTCCATGATAATACCTGTTCTTCTGTGTTCTGTTGATTTTTAATTAGTTGAACTCCTTTACAATGTCTGTGAGAGTACCAATTGAGACAACCATAATTTCCCATAGCAGACTTAACTTCAGTGTCTCTGTAATTTTCCCACTCAATCTGGTATTCTTTGTCACGACTTCCACTCTTCTTTATAACTTTTTTCGCTATTGTCCTTCATTTCCTATTGTGTCTGTGCCAGGGGTATTGGAGTTATATAACTAGCAGAATTAGATTCTAGACACAATTCGGGATGGAAAAGAAATCCGAGATGGTTATTATGAGATCCGTGTGTGACTTTGGGAATATGAAAAATATTGATGGAGTCATGCGGAACTAATTTCTGTCACGATTCACTACAAATTCATCAATTCCGAATCTGTTGAAGGTGTGGAGATATATCGAACTAACATTCTGTAGACGAAAGTCTCATATCTCAGAACAAACCTTTTCCAAAATGCTCATAGCTTGCCAAATAATATTCTCTATCCTGAGAAGTTGTAGAATATAAAATTTATTCAAAAAAAGGCTACAAAAGCATTGTCCTAGACTCTGTCACCTTTATTCCTGGCTAATCAATTTCATCACCATCTGCCATGTTGTACTCGATGCATTTGACATATTATAGAAAAATTTGACTGATTTAAGCACATTTGGCTTTTCATTTGCCTCCCAGAAGGTTTGGAGTTGACTTTCAGAGTATAAAGTGGAGTTCATCTCACATTTTAGCCCTTGTAACTCTTCTGCATAGTATTATATTGAAGCAACTTCTGCCTGGAAAATAGTCACCAAGTTTTGAAACTCATCAAGACCCAATCCACTAAAACATTATTTTAAGTATGGATTTGAAATGTAAGGCAATAATTCAAGTATCATTTTGTGACTATCATTCTTTATTTCATCATAAATATCGAATCAAAGAACCAATGAATGAGAGTTGGTAGAATAAACACCGCACGTAATTATTGCTCTCCTTTATCTCCCGATATCCCCATCAGTTAATCTGTTAGGATTACACTCTCGGATTATTCCATGACAGAAAAACCACAAGGAAAACGTTTATATCTCCTAATAGGCCTAATCCGCATGCTCACACTGAAGCTAATCAGTTGCAACATATTTGGGTGGAAAATAATTCAAGCAGCTTCACCATTTAGTAAACTGCCAGGACTTTTAAACACGAATCTTCTGCATCAAGGACATTGTTCCAGCCTCATTTAATGCAAGTTCTACTGATTCGTTTCCAAATACTAACTGTGTATAAAGATATATAACTCGCCCATTGCTGACCATCCTAGAAATCCCTGACAAAGAAACCGAATCACTCTCTTCGAAGAAAAGATATTCCAGGGAGCGAAACGACTCAACCCCCTGGATTCTAACAAAGACGCTTCATCCATCAGAGCAAACGTGCCTGATTATTTGGTCGATGCAGCTCTGTTAGATATCCTCCTCCTAATAGAGGTCAGCTAGAGAGGGTGTTGACCCTGATTCCGGGGCTTGGTCACGGATAAAATATAATTTCCATATCGGGTGGACTGACAAGTCAGATGCCACAGGGAGAATGGTCCATGGAAGGGTAGTCTTAAGTTTGATGAAGACAGATCGTGGGATTTGAGAGGTTGAGGATATTTCCTGGACATGTGTAGGGATTGTATTTTCCTAACTGGACCTATGGACCGGGATATGGTTTATCCCGGAGATTTCATATCAATTTATGAGGGGCTATTTGATTGAGATGATTTCCATAAGCCCAAGTTATGTGGAGACCTTTCGGAAAATCGGAATTAACTTGAAGGAAACCAGGTTGTTTCTGATTCATGTATGGTTACTTCTTTGATTTTTCTTCCCGCTTTCATCGATAGAAGAAAATTGATTGAAACGAAAATTACAAGAAAGGCAAAGTCGTGCATTCAGGAATAACGTGTTGAGTGATATAAAGTTATTACATTTGAAGACAAATTCTGGGAGCAGAATTCCAGAAGGAATGGAAGAGGATACCCAACATGGGACAACTGAAACTCCACTTTCTGAAGTTCCCAAAATAGAGATCAGACCACTGGTAGGGCCTCTCACGGCCACTACCTTGCAAGAGCTGGCTTAATCCTTCTAGGATCCAATTATACTGAGGCTTCTCTGTATCCTACATTTCTAAATGCAAGATATCTATTTTTCTTTCGAACAAAAGTTTTTCCTACGTTCATTCCGAGTATCGAGGTTGAACAACCTTTATTTGACGAGATACAATTTCAATGGAAAATTTGTTCGTACGTTCGAAACGGAATTGAAGTTTCAATGACAAAGTTCCTGTGTATTGAACAATTCCAGCGATAAAAACTTTTAATTTTACAGCGATACAGTCCCACTTCCCTCTACATCATCGCTTCATGAATAAACGATAAGGTCTTATTCGAATATAATAAAGAGTTCCAACGGAGAAGAGGGAATAGAGTGAGAAAATCGGGAAAATTCGAGGAATATTCCTGCTTCGACAATGAAAACAAAGTGTAAGGGCGGTAATCTGCTAAAGTGGATATGGAAATGCAATTCATACCTTCCGATGGCTCCGTCGCCAAAATGAAAATACTCACGTGTACCGTCAATTTAGCCAGAGACTAGAAACTCGAGAATCTTCAGGAAAGTATCTGCGTCATAATAATCATTTCAAATATTTCGAGCCGATTCATGTTGTTTCTGTTGTTCAGAGTATCCCCCAAATTATACAAAACACTAGAGAAATTGCACAGAAAATTGCGTTCATTTTTCATTGGGTGAGCACGTTGAACACTGGAAATTATTTTATGATGGTAATAAAGCAGTGGATGATTGATAGGGAAATAAATTTTCGAGATGAGTGAAAAGCGCAGATTCATGGAAGGAAAAAGATTTTTATGGTCTCCACTGACTGCGTATCCATATGAGCCCTGGAGCTCGCATAAAAATCTTGTACGATAAAAAGTTGCAGATATGGAAAGTTGTAGATATAAACCAAGGTCGGACAAAAGATTTCCTGATGCTGACCATTCAAGAAATAGATGATGAAATGGAAAGAAACCCTTAATCTTTCCCTTACATTTCGTGTCATTCTAGTCGTAGTGGTAAAGGTTTCAACAAACAGGATAGTTCAAAGTTTTTTCATCCAATGAGAGACTGAACAAGATTTTCATACTTTCAGACGATTACATTGGATTTTGACATGACTAAAAGTTTGTATTTCCCTAGTTCGAAGTATGTTTGGGCCATTGTCAGTTAGGTGATGAATAGCTTTTCGAGCATTTTTTGGAAAAAAAAAACACATATCTCAGTTGATATCAGCGGAAATTTGACTTCACATTTCCAATTCCTGTTTTCGAACCATACCCCAGGCAGCAAGCTGACGTCATAATGACGTCTCTTTTTGGTATTTATTGGTCCGCAACGTCATATTACCAAAAAATGACGTGAATACTGACGTCATTTTTTGAATGTACTATAGACGTCATAACCAGGACGTTAGTTTGACGATATTTTCACGTCATTATAAAACGTTAACTCATTGTTTTATATTTTTGCATTTTGATGATTATTTCAATGATCCTTATAGGTTCCTAAATATTTTTCATCGAAATGCAAAAGTTAAACGAAAGTTTACCATAGATACCTTAAAGTGTGTATAGGCAAGTGTACATTGTAGGTACAGAATGGAATCAAATTTCTCTTTAGGCGAATAAACAGACGCAATATAGGTATTATTATTCAACCACAGCCCATCTTTTATGAGGTTCGTATGATTATCAACTCATTGAAAAACAGTTTGAATTTGGCGCTTCAAAACAAAACGTTCATTATTTGTTTGGCGTTCGGCAATCTCCGGAGTTATCGGTATCGGACAAGTTCGGCCACAAGCCAACACGCAACGTTGACGACGCACACGGCCACACGCCATTATCACAAAAATTTTGAGGTTGTTATGTATTCGATTTCGATTGAAATTTCCTATTGATTACAGAAGTCGATTTCCGACCGTCGGTTGTGAATTGTGCATTTCCTTTACTAGTGATTTGTAAGGTAAGTTTAATATTTGGTCTATTGCATGTATTGGATTTGATGTCATGTACTCCCCACTTACTATGATTCCTGTACCTATATCATGATGCTACGTCATTTTAAGGCTTTTTCCTTTTTGTGAAAATAATTGTATCCTTAAGGTTAGTGTGCTGATTAAACTCACTAGGATTTTTTGTCGAGATACTGAAATAATTTGATGAAAAATCAAGAAACATATGATGAGAGTCCAAATTAATGTGTTAATACTGGTGAAAAGAAGCTTCTTATCAGTGAATCTACCTATAGAAAAAGAAAGAATCTTAGTTATATATACACAATTCACTTATTTTGGTTAACTGTATAATAAATAGAGTCGACTCTTCTAAGCTATGAAAGATCTTGAGATGAGTCTGCACAAATAACTTTCTGTTCTGACAACTCAAGGTACTTCTTTCTTTCTTACTTTTCCAATGGTTTTTTCCTACATATCTGTTATAACTGGTGGTAATCTAGAAGACAAAACTTTCAACAATTTGTTCGACCAAATGAAATTTTTAAAATACTATCACATCTGTATATTTTTGAAATTTGTTGTTTTAATAGTTTGTGAATAATAGTAGAGTTTTCATTTATCTATTGGTCATTAACCATTAAATTATATATATTTTTTAACAATAATTTTTTATTTCTAGAAAGTTCCTGTGCCTTGGGGATTTCTACTCTTCTCACATCCCCAACAAGTGGAACAAGTACCCCTACATCAACTATTCACAATAAAATTTGGCATTTTTTCTTCCTAATGAGCTAATCAATTTTTGGTTTAATTCAAATGTTCTGAGTTAAAAATTTTACTCTCGATAATTGTGATCCTCATAGTTCAAAAAAATAACTCCCTCTACTCAAACTGTTATTTTATATATATAATATAAATATATATATTATATTTCATTATATCTTTATTATATCCTTTGATGCCGATGGAACATATAGATTTTCGTTCTCTAATTGTGATTTTATTTACAGACCTTATAACATCATAGATAGGATATTGATTTGTATATGCACTAACATCCAAATAATATGAGCTTGAGACTAGCAAGTGAATACAAATAATTTTGAACCAATATCAATATATATATATATATATATATATATATATATATATATATATAATAAATAGGGACGGCCCATTAACGTCGAAATATAACGTCATAATGACGTTACAGAATGACGTCTTTGGTCTGTGACATAATCACGTCATCCTACCGTCTTTATGGCGTCATTCTTTTCGTCAGCAGGACGTGTCTGGTGTCGAAAAAATGACGATAAAATCACGTCAGCTTGCTGTCTGGGACTCCATTTGTTACTCACTTTGAATATGTTGTTGATGACAATGAATACGAATTTCATATTTGAAGAATTGTCACTGACGTCATGTCTCTAATGGAGAACAAGTTGTACAACATTTTCCTGTATCAAAAAGAATTTCCAACAAAAATGATATCTTCTGAAGGAGAAATCGCTCTGTATGTTTACCTCGCAATAAGCCATCGATAGAGGTAAGAATGGAGTTCCCTATGAATTCCCGATGAAAATTGAATTTCCAAACGTATTCTTTGAGTTATTTTCATTTCGTTGATGTTGAAATATATCAGACTGCAGATGAAGTAAAATTTCACCATTCCAGCACTCGATGTATTCCAAGAACGACAAAACATTTCTTATCGCTTTTCCTTTTCCAATGCCTTATCGAAATTCACGAATGAAAGCAAACAACAACTCCCTAACTCTGAAGGCTCAATGTGGATGTCTGATTGTCACATAAAATTGAAAACAGAAAATTCGGACTCAGGTTTATGTTAACTGTGATTTCTTATGGCCTAAAAAGACCAATAGAGATATTTCGAAGTTTGCAATAAAAGAAGTGGTGGATTTATCGGAAAGTTTCGTATCTTCCAGCCTCAGAAGCTACAGTTATTTTTGATGTTTGTGGAAATGTCCAGGAAGACTCGGACTTGTCTCGTGACATAAACTTCACTTGTCAAGTGATAGGATTCATAGAAGTCGATAGCAAATGTCAATCTCTATCTATAGAGAGCAAGTTGTACAATAGATGTCAAAGCTATTGTGTTATTTGTCAAAGAAGTTGAGATATTGATTTGGAAGAAGAAAAACATGTCTTTTTATCTCAGAAATATTGACAAAGAAAAACGATCATAAAATATTACAGGTTGTTCATAATGTTTGTTCTGAAGATAACTTCAAGATCAAAATGGACTCAAATAATTCATATTGAAGAAACGATGAGGTACGAATGATCCTTTCTTGAAAACGCCTTACAAACTAACGGAAATTTGTCTGAATGCAAAGGTAATTACAAAATTTCCTGAAAGCTTTTCACATCATCTCGGGAAAAATATCCTCCAAGGTAGAGAAACTGCATTATTTCCAGGCCCTAATGATGATCTCGATGTAATTCGGAAATTAATGCACTTGAAATTTTCTCAGTTCACTGAGAATGGCGTGCAGTAATATCGTTATCCTCGAATTTACTTAATTGCTGATAATTTGAAGATAGAACTACGAACAGTCTTTATCTCGATAATATCCAGAAACTCTAGTGATTGTTCTACATCCCCACTTGGCTATTCCCCAGGAATTCAACGAATCGCAGGAATGAAGTGAGTGAAATATACATAGTGATTCATCACACTGAACATAAAGGACGTTCTTGGAATGTCTTTATTGAAATATACCAGATGATCTTCGAGGTGAATCAAATCAACTCGATACTTCAGTATCGTCAGCGTGAGCAAACTTGTCAATGAGTGATTACCACGTGATCTGATCTCCAATTAAAAACGAACCTATCAAGTACTGGCTCTGGAAGACTAAACAAAACACACTCTCATCTGATCTCCATAAACACATTATGAACACCTGACGATCGAAAACAAAATCAGAATTCTGAGAAGAACATTCTGATATATTTTACAAAATCTGAATTTTAAGTATTGAGTATGTCTCTGCGTAATGACGTTTCTCATCCGTGATCAATGCGTGCTGCACTGTTTACGGATAGCCTCTTGGATTTGACGATACTATGACAAGCTAACTTTGGTACGAAGTCGCTGAATTTGACCACCAGGTGGCTCTGAAGTTACATCTCCCAAATAATTTTTCTTTCAAACATGTGAATGGTAGAGAGGAAACAAACAAATCTACATCATGGATGGTTCAACAATGCTTTTGGAATATGTTGAATGAAAAAATTGATTCTGTTCAATTCCATAAAGGATAAAGACTTCATCGGGAAATGGTGTTTTGTTTTTCTACTCTTAATCTTCCCTTTTCCATTAATCAGTTCGATTGTCCGATTTCTCGATTCGAACAAAAAAACATAATCTCCCGAATATCCCGTTCCACTTCAACGCTTTGAATAAAACCTGCCGTACAGAAGATGTACATTAATTCACAACATTAAATCAACGAGGCCTCGCCATAAAGAAAACAATGCTTTCGAAGGCCCTGCCATATAAATCGTTGCTCGAAAGGTATTACCATATTGATGAGAAATTCGGCCATGAATAGATTTGGATTTTGTTTTTTTCTTCAGCGTCCTTTTATTATCAGGAAGTTCTTAGAGCCGAGCAATAAACAATAGTCATAAATCGATATTTCTTCTGTTGAATTGGGAGTAGAGTCTCTTGGAATATTGGTTCATCAGTGCATCTCGACTCATGAGCTTAATATTTGTGAAAAATCACTGAGTGAATCATTATTCTCCATCCATGTAGGGAAAAATCCATTGGAGTAGGAAGAAGAACAGGTTCCCTTCCACTTTCTCCACCACTTCCAACTGTCTTTATGCCAGACACAATACGACGGGAAAGATCAAAGAGATTTTGATGGACAGTGATGGTGAACAACTAATGCTATCTAAATTTTTTGAAGGCTATTATTTTGCTGTCATTGAGTTCCAATATGGAAGATGAATTATTACCAACCCTGTAGAAGAAAAATATGAAATCATGTCATGTTCACGCCAAAATTTCCACGAAATTACTGATCATCAATCCTGTATGAACCTTATGGTGTGACTATGAATTAGTCACTCATTTTCCAACTGGGAACGTAACCCAATATCGTTCTCCTAGTTTATAGGTTTAGTCTATATTTCCCCACCACTGTTCGGGGGCGAAAACCCTCTTATAAATTCTAGAATGAATTTTCTATCCCTCGGCCATCTGGGACTGAAAAGTGAACTAGAGTAATCAATTAGAACGGTGGAACGAATTTTCCGCAGGATCGGAAAAACTTTTCTAATTACAAGGAAACATACTCATTCAGCAAAAGTGAAATATTAAATGAATTCCCCTTCGACGTTATTTTCGGATGCTGACACTGTGAATTAGACTGAAAATTCTTTGTTGCATTGCTAGCTTATCGGAATTTCCAATGTTCTTGCTGCAAATATTTCAGCTCGTTTTCCATATTTATTACATCGATAATTCAATATCATAATTCCATTTTCTATCTTCTCACGATGAAAGTAGAAATACCTCTATGAAAATACGAGATTCCTATGAAATTGAGTTAATCATTAGGATTCAGAGGGGAACTAAGAAAATAAATTAACAAGTTCCTAGGAGAATATTTCCTATAAACAGGCTCCCATACAAAAGATGTAGCTGGGGATCAGATCTAGAGGGCACGATGGATATGGAAGCAATTTTTCCATTTTTTTATCGAACAAAAGTTGCTCCACCCAAATTGTTATGAAGTAGTAGGACTGCTGTCAAAATAATATGGATTTAAAACAAGTAGCGCCATCTATGTGTCAGCGTATGAATTTTTCAGTCCAACTATCACAAGAAGGCGAAAATAATTATTTTTAACACTATTCATGGACGCTCTGTAGTGGTATCTCAACCCGGTACACAAATTATTCTAGACATGCATTCAGTATTCATTATCCTTTTATACGATCGCATAATTGATATATTCGTCCTTTTACCTGAAATTGGGTTCGATGATCTATTCCATAAATGACCATTATTATTCGTTATGCTTTTGTACACACTTTGTATATCAATCAGAAATTGACCATTAATCAGAAACATTCTCATTGAATGACACCAAAAATGTGGTTATATCTTTGGGCGAACAGATAGAACGAATGTATCTTCTTTTAGAAAAAAAAAACCAGCACAATAAAAATTCGACTTCATCGTCGAGTTTCCAACGAACTAACTTAACAGGGAATCCCCGATTCACCGAAATTGCTTATTGAATGAAGTCAGCTCGGATGAATTCGTGTAAATTGGGAAGGCTGATTCAGAGGAAAATCTATAATTTATACCACCTCTGTGAAATTATAAGAATCGCATTGTGGTTCAGTGGACTATGAAGAATTCCGACGTTCATTGAAACAGAATGAATAATGGTTTTCTTATATTCGAGACACAAAGGAATAAATGTGTTTGTGGTTTATCACATATTTCGGTTTCCTAAAAATCAGAATCAGCGAGGCAAAACGAAACAAATTCAGAGGTATCGGTAAGAAAAACTGAAGAAGGAATGCCGCAGGGATCAATCTTAGGGCCTCCTATTCTTTGTTGAATTCACAAGAGGATAACTAGTGCAAAGGACATGGCGATTCCATAAATATTGTTTCTAAAATGGAATTTCACGGGAACATATTCCATGCAATTTCCTCAAGAAACATCAATTCGAACTTTAAATACCCATTCGAAAATTGATGATTTATTTCTACAATTTTTATAATACCACTAGGATATTGCATGGTGAAAGTTGCTATAAAATCAATGTATCTTAGTTTATTCACGTATTACGATTTTATCGAGGCAAGTATATTGGGTTTCATGGATTATTCAACTACTTCTATGAACATACATCTCTTTATTCCTGATAAAATTTATATGTTGGGTATTTAATTGACAAGAGTATAGTATTAGATATCATTGAATAATTTGTAGAATTGAAAAAGCAAGTATCATTATCGAAGTATTAATAATGATTTTTTCAAAAGTATGCCGCGGTTAGAACTTCATAAGCAAGTAGCAATGAAAATGGCCTACCAAGCACCAACTACCGACGAAAATCCAACTGAATTCATCGCGAAATATCGCTCTTCTATAGAAGGAAAGAAAAACCGCAATCGTATAACCCACATGCAATTCTCCAATATCCTCGATGCCAATATTGATTAAGTCGAGTGCATCCAATTCCCATATATCGGACACAGAATCGAAATTGAACGGTAAATATTACTTTCGGCTTAAACGGACCCAACACTCCACCTACCATAAATCTGATTGGAGCGATCAAGTCATGTGTGGAAGTTACTTCAATACCTGTCAGGTGCAGATAACGTGGGATCCGATTTAATTGAAATTTTTTAACGAGACCAGATCTGACTAAGGGTTTGCATTGTGATGTGAGAATAATGATGCGGAAGATTGGGCACATATTTCGGTGTAATGGGATATTGGAAGCGCGACATCCTATCGCAGATGAGGTTTCCAGATATCCAGAGTTCAGCACAGGTGGGAATGTATAGCATGGTGCATCTGAACGTCAGTTTTGAACTTTGAGGACAGTTTCTTGATTGATATACTGCAGAAACAACCAGGACTGTAGATTTATAAATATTTTTTGTTCAATTTCTCTACGACCTAGAGGGGCACCTTTGTTCAGTTTGGAATAAAATTTCAAGTTTCCAATTTGCCTGAAAACTCGTATATGATATTCAGTTTTTTTTATATCTATTATAGTTCACAAGAAATCTTGCATTTTCTAGCGAATATATCATAGAGGTCCAAAAACATCTGAAAAATCACCTGTTTCGTCAAAAATTACTTTTGAACGCCTTAGACATACTCTGGAAGCATATTTTCAGACATTGAAGAAAATACGATGATGGTTTTTGATGAATTCGTGATTTTCTATCATCGAATATATCATAAAAGTCCAAGAACACCCAAAAACATTATTTTCTGGACAACAAACTTAGATGAAATCTATTGTGTATTCATGAACTGTATTTGTGGAAAGTCATTGTCACGTCTTGCATCAACTCACCAAACATCACGAGATCATGAGATTGACTGATTTTGAGAGCAATAGATGCTGACCTTCTGGTCTCTCGGAATTCATGAATATATGTTTTCCATTTAGAGGGGCATTGAAAGCAAGGGTTCGATTGTTTTCTCCCATAATTTGATTATCAGGAATTCTTATTCATGACTGAGAGTTCCTCATTGTAATAAAGGGAGAGATTATCCTCCAGGTTCGAAATGATATTCACTATCCAGTGATGATGAATGGATTTGAAATAGGGCATTTATTAAGAGCAATTAAAAATTCAGATTTCCAGCTCTGATTCAAAATGCACGATATCATTCATTTGGGATTCGAACCATATAAACAAACATGGGATTGCCAGTCTAGCACCCAATAACAGGAAAACAAATCATCGCAGTGCGGAAACATTGAAATTAGTCCCAATTCACCATATTGCCTACCATGGCGTTGCTTTTCTAGAAACAGTATATTACAGTGAATGCATATTGGTTTCATAAATTTTTCGAACAAATCCGAATATACGATGCTAAAAATCGCGACAAGAGATCGTGATACAGGGTGATAATTTAATGTGCCCTCAATTGATATCATTAGGAGAATGACTGAATCAACCTTGGCTGAAAAATGCCTTCAAGATCTTGAATCTAGGAATTTTGTTAGGGAAACTTTGAATGAACCACACTGTATATCATCGCGATACAAGAGCATTCGAGCATTCGACATAGGGACTTCTGAAGATCAATTGATGGAAAAATGTTCCTCACAACCTCTTTAAAAAATATCCGAATTTCATCTCGCTCCACAGAAATTGACTCCAGAGGTTTCTCAACAACAATTTGACAGATGAGTTCTAATTCAACAATCTACAAAAATCTATCTTTGAAAAACGTACACCCTGTATATGCAAATCTGAAAATCGTGACAGACGATCGTAATATACCATATCTTGTACGCGTTTTTGTGTATACTTTGAAATACCTCCAATATAACATTTCACTGGTAAACGCGTAATAAGTGTCAAACATAAGAAAATACCTATGTTTGTAACAGGAGATCATGAAAAATATAGTGTGACGGAAAGAAAACACCCACCATGCTTGGATGCTTGAGGGAAATGAAAATTGTGAAATGTTTGATCCCAGACAGAATTGAACTCGACAGTAACTTGTTTCAAGATTTTTATCTCGGGAAGAATGAATATGATAAATATAGGAAAACTGGAAACTAGAATACATGATTCAATGATGAACTGGAAAGGTTGGGAATAATAATTGATATAGAAATAAATCAATTGAGAAAATGTGTACAAAATGGGTTGTCTTTCCGGTCTAGAGGTGAAACAACTTCAAACATCGTTAAGTCGAATTATGTTTTGCACTGGTGATTCATTGAATGTTTGAGAAAAGCATTATCTGCACAATGAGCTATTGCTTCAGTTATGTTTTGCCTACAAACCGTTTGTCATTCGATTGCTGCGATTGACTGTAATTGTCTGTGACGTCAGTTGCAGATATCACCATACTTTCATGGTTATAGTGCCTTTCTTGAAATGGGCTGAAATAAAATAAACTTGGCATAATGACAATTGACAGCTTACGGTGATAATCTCTTGCTCCTAGTTGAAACTCAAATTCATAGAAGTTATCTGGAGAAGAAAAATGAGTTTCCACTTGATATAACATATTCTTGATACACATAAACTCTAGAATTTGATATAATTTACATGTGAAAGCATCGTCCGATGAAGCTTTGCTAATTCGATCACCCAGACTTGATTAAACCAATCCTAGGTAGGAATTTATCCGATAGGAATTACATCGAGAAAGTTCACAGTGATATCCAAGCTCCTCTCTAATTGAATTCCATTGTATGTTAAACTTGTTTAAAGCTACGGTTAAGCTCAACTTATAAAGCTCCCGAAGTTATACCTTTTGAGATAAAACTTCGAATATTTTCGTGAAGTTATCTAATTTCGAGAAGTCTTGAACGTATATCATGACATTCCTGTATCCGGAAATGCAGGCTTGATTGGAATATTTTCCATTTCTTTGAGGAAGAAAAGAAGGAGAGGAATTGCAGAGCACATTCCGAAGTCAGGTAGATATCATGTTAAAAAAACTCAGCTTTAATTCTTTCAAATGTATTCAGGAACTTCCAGCGTCCACCAACAAAGTAGAAGAAGAGTTTAGGTTATGTCATACAGTTCTTCGAATCGTTTTGTTATTTTGAAGTTATTCGGTGATTTGTTATATTAGTTTGGTGTTTTTGTATCAACGATATAATCAATAATTTCACAAAAGTACTCTACTTCTCAATCACTCTGTATGTACTTTCCCTGAACTAGACTTACACTTGATCCTTTCTCCTGACGAATCCAGTTATTCCATTGTCTTCGCTCAGTTCATCGTCGGCGTATTGAAATCCCAACAACTCTGTCAAACCCTGGAAGATCTGTCTGAAGCTATTTAATAGATTGAAGTTAAAGCCTCCCGTCATGTCTTATTCATGTTGAATCCGGGAGCATTTTACCGGACAATCCCGCGGGATTTTTTCTGGAATCCGACATGTTTTATTCGTCTGGCTGAAGGAGATAGAGTCCACTTGAATTTGAAGTCGGTTTGTTAGGAATGGTCTATTTAGTTCAGGTTTATAGAAACGTTATATTACACCTTGTGAATGATGAAAAGTTTCATCGTTAGACTAAGGAGAGTGTACTTGTGTTCTAGTAATACATACAGGGTGGTCCAATGAAAACGTACCAGGAAGAGAAACCAACTGAAATCAACAAAAACAGAAAAAAAAAGCGAATTGTTTTCAGAACAATATTCTCAACATTTACTTCAACAAAATGGTGAGTTTCTGAGCGAAATCGATTTACTTTTTGTATTTTTTGAGAAAACGGAATTGCAAGTATAAATAAGCAATGTATAAGGAATCAAAAGGGCTTCTCAACTCAACTATTTGGAAAACTTTAGGGGATGCTACCCCCGCTTAGGTGGGTGAAGTTCGGGCTATACTTTTTGCGTCAAAAGTTTTCCCCCTCATATTCAAAGTTGACGTGTTTCAAGTTTTTCCCAATAAAATCTCTTCCTGGTAGTTACATCTTCCGGTTCGTTTTCATTGGGCCAGCCTGTATATATTTTCCCACTGTTATTTTCTCCGCGTTCTTCATTCAATATACCCGTATATCAGCATTTTCCCTCATCAAAAAGACTAAGCTTCATGAACATTTTAATGTTTTTCCACCCTTGCAATTCATAAAATCGTCTGTCATCAAGAAAGGAGTTGATTCGAAACGGAACGCAAACAGAAAACTTCGTGATTTTACATTCATTCGACCACGAAATCTTTCGACTCCTACCAAATCCGTCGTAAATCTCTTTTTTGACAGTTTTTTCTTGGATACCACCGACATATTCTGTGGGAACAGTGGAAAAAGCGGCACTGAATTATTTTTGGAGTCGGGATTTGTGCAGACATATAATAAATCTTGACCTCTGAAGAGGAAAAGTTCAACGCAACCTGGTGACTTATGAAAGCATCTCCATAATGAGATACTGTGCGATAAACCACTTTCCGTGGTTTTTCAGTGCTTGGATATGTTCTTTCAGGAGTTATTGTCGACCACTGAAAGAGACAATGAAGAAATTCACAATATCGAGATTTTTCTTTCGGTTTTCTACAAAATATCAGATGACATGAGATAAGTCAAAATTTGAACAAATTTAAAATCAGCTAAAACTAGAATTTATCTTGAAACAGAATTGTGCAATGATTTGAGCTAACAGATACAGTAACGCAAACACACAAATATACATTATGTACTGTGTAGTTGGCATCCCTTTCTTCATGAAAAAAGACACCAGTGCTCCACTTGGCCAGATTTCCCTTTTCCGAACCGTTTTCAGTAGTTCGGCATTTTTCAAAAACTTTCTGAGTTCCTACAGCTTATATCCTGGCTTAAGCCTTGTCATATTAAGGCTAACAATTTTTAAAACAGTTTCAACATTCCCAACATACAAGAAGTTTCCTTTTTTTCTATGATTCACTTGGAACCATGTTTCATTGGGTAAGTGCAGGTTCATTTTCAGAATTTTCCTCAATATGTATTAAGTTATTGAGAACAGTTTTGTACTTTGCTTCCTGTACTGCTTCACTAACTCGTTTGTATGATATAATCGGTATAGGCTTCATTTCCTTTTCATTTTTTTGACTAACAGATGCAAAAGACCTCTGAAGTACACATGAATGTTGGCATTGTAGAATTCGATGAGTAACAATATCAAACAAATTTCACCATGAAAGTAAAAGTCTATAAGGCAGTTCGACATGAAATTGTTCAATAAATATGCCCTTGAGGGGGTATTCTGGTTATATTCTCGGATAAAAATTAGTAAAGATGTCGCTATCGCTTGAACTACGGCCGAAAAAAAATATGAAAAATTCACAAAATGGCGTCTACTTGAAAAAAAAAATTAATTCATTCCCCTGTTCTTCGACTTTTACGAATTTTTTGAAAATACTTCAAATCAAAATATTTCAAAATCCTTAGCTCCAGCGATGAAGAGATGTATGAAGAAGATTCTCACAAAATTTCAAAGGAATCGGTCAGATAGAACTTGAGATATCGTGTCAACCACCTCAACAAAAGTAGTTTTGAGAAAAACGCGTTTGAAGTTTGAGAAAGATTTCCAGTTTCGTGTCTACTTAGCTCCAAGATCGAGACTAAACTGAACAGTTCCAGGTATATTGGGTACGTACTGGTAGTCAGGTATATATAAAAACTTAATCAAAAGGGTATACTACGAGCTCAAGTCGGATACAAAAGAATTCCTGGAAAACATCTGCCATTCATTGTGTGATCACTCCGCTCGGCCGGTTTAAGTGCCGCGTCACAAAATCCACTGTATCTCTCAAAATAATTCGAAATTTGAAAAATCTTTTCGAGAGCATATTTTCGAAAGTCTAAGCTTTGGAAATATGCAAAAAAAAATTGATTTTTTCAATTTTCTAGACCAGAATACCCCCTTGAGCTATGAATAGCGAGTCATTAAAACCCTTTATATTATTAGGGGTTGGATCAACGAATATTGGACTGGATATGTTCATTCTATTCAGGACGAAACTCTGGCGATGGAATGTAAATCCTAGCCAATCCACGGCAGACACATAAAAATCTCTTGTGTCTGGTAAAGCAGCTCCTCTCTTGCAACCCCTACATAGTGAGGTAGAAAATTACCCAGTCTACGTCATGCCACTATATGGTGCCTACTGGAACGTCATGTTTTCTTTATGAGTCACGTAAAGCAATATCCCCAGACCTGAAAAGGTGCTCCGGATCGTTCATGTTATTCAACCGTACCGGCTTCTCGATTCAATTACGAAAATTCACTGGCGGCATTCCAGGGAGAAACTGCGATCATCGTATTTCGGGAAAGCTCCGCACGATTCTTACATGTCTTGTTTCCTGATGAACTGATCGTCTTTGATTGTGGTATTCATGAAAAATTGTGGTTGTAGGTTGTACCACAAGGATCCCAATTAGGGCCGATACCTTTTTGAGTCTATATCAATGTCACATCCATATTGTACAAAATATGGCTTTTAAAACCATCACTGATGGACATGGAAATATATTAACGAATGAGAAAGAGTGAAGAATTCAATATTAAATTTGGGAGTTCTTGGAGTATCCTTGCCAAATAAATCGAAAGGAATCTTCATTTAAAGAGTTTGTCATGAATCCTGCCCAATACTATGCATTTGGCTTCAACGAATGCTGAAGAACTAAATTGTTTAGTGAATGAGCTCAAGACAAAAGTCTTCTGGAATTGCCAACAGCAAAGCAGAGTTTTGAAGCGAATACCATGTCACTTTTCTCTCTGTATCCTTATATTTGTTCATCCTGAATGAAGTTCTGTCATTGATATTGATCAGTGTGACGTATATAACGGTTTTGATTTGGTCTTCCTCAAGATTCAGATTCAGGACCACTTTCTGTTCTGATATTCTTGAATGATCCAGTGACGATTTGATATCATGAGGAATTTATGTGACTGCCTTGATGAATGATGATGAGAATTGATCTAATACGCATATTCTTGAATTATAATTGGGGAATTATACAATATTTCATTTTCAAAAAATGTATCGAAATATTATAGTGGAATCAGAGATTTGAGTGTTATTTTTGACTTTAGAGTTGAAATCTATCTAAAATACATCATGAAAGTATAACAAGTACTGAAATTATACAATTTCATGATGAATTTTTTCAATATCAATTCGTATTCGTAAAATAGGAATTGAGAAAATAATTTTCACGTACAAAAAGTGATATTGTGAATAAATGCTATAATAAAAAAGTCTCAACTAGATAACTAGCTGTACCCTACCATACTCCATTCGATTTTAGACTACATTTTTCTTTAGCTATCATTATTCCGGTAGATGGCGCGATAGCTGCAACCGACTATCAAATGAGCCGTTTCCTCGGAGTTGTGGGTATGTGACTGGTACGAAAATGGATTTCAACCATCTCTGAGGTAGGGACTCTTAGCACAGAATTTTTTGAGTCTTAGTAGCGTACATAAAGATAGATATTAGTAGATATGTGAAGAGGACATCCAACTTTGATATGAAAACATATCACAATAGGTTTGTGAATATAAATGAACATGACGAGAAGTATTCAGATATTCGCTTTTCAAACTGCTCGAATAACTCCTCATATATTTTATATAAATAAATGCGTTGCATCCAGGAACACATTTCAGTGGGTTCTCCCATTCCATTCTAGCGCTGCAATCGTAGTCTATTGTTCGCCGAAGCTAATCTCAAACATCGGAGTTCATCAGATCGTATTATCCTGGTCGGATATGAAAATGCGCTTTTATTCTTCCTGAAATTCCTCGAGTATACCGGGAGCCGTTGAATAGTGCTATTCTAGCTATACCGTTAAAACACAATTCTCAGCTACTCCACAACAACTTCAGAAATGACGAGAGCCACACGAAGCTCACGAGAGTGCGTAGTTGCCAGATTGCTTTGGGAAATACCCGGACCTTATGAACTAATAGAACTTATTTAGTGCCAACTTCAACTAGACAGACTAATGAAACTGTCAAAAATTTGTTGACAACAGGAGGACAATGTTTGTCCATCAGATTCTTGACGAAACCGTAATAATGAATTACCTTGTGTGATACATCGTTGTAAATAGAATAAAAAACTTTATTTCAAGATATTGATATTCAAAATGGCGCCCATTAGAAATAATACAGTTGACAGATCTTTCGCCGCCATTTTGTGTATAATTAAAAAAGCGATGACGTATTCGAATTTCACATGAAAGAGTATGTGAATGAAGTTTGTTAAAAATCATTAGTACAATTAGTTTACCCGGAAAAAAATTTAAACCAAAAACGAAAATTTTCTTTTTTTGTGATATCTACGAAACTAACATAAATATTTCTGATTTCTTTTCAGATTATTATTCAGTACGAAAAAGCGCAACTTTTTCCCGATTGAACCAACTTCGTATCTCTTAAGATAAGCGAGATCACTATAGCACACGAATAACGGATAGCCTGTATATACAAGAGGTTTTGAATATTCGAGATAACCATTTATTGATTATCTCGAATATATATTAATTCATAACAGTAAGATTTCCTTCATGGTAAGTTTGGTGATCCAAAAATTATATTCTTCAATTGGTATTGGTGGGACTGGGATCAATATCGTTAAAGAAAAACTATCGTTTCTTTGCCAACGTTTCGAATTTTAATAAATTCATCATCAGGGCTCAAAAATCAGTTTCTCCGAGTAAAAATATTGATATACAACATGGAAACAGACATTTTAGATACATGCTTACAGGACAACAATTCAACATCGAGCACGAGACAAATGAATACTCAGTATTCATACTCAGTATTCATACTCAGTATTCATACTCAGTATTCATACTCAGTATTCATACTCAGTATTCATTTGTCTCGTGCTCGATGTTGAATTGTTGTCCTGTAAGCATGTATTTAGAAGGTCTGTTTCCATATTGTATTTCATTATTTTTACTCGGAGAAACTGATGATGTATTTATTGAAATTCGAAACGTTGGCAAAGAAACAATAGGTTTTCTTTAACGATATTGATCCCAGTCCCACCAATACCAATTGAAGAGTAAGATTTCCTTCTATCACTTACAGGGAAAAAAACGAAAAAAAATGTAAAAATCATTCAACAACTTTTGGAAACAATTCATTTTTACTTTCTATGCTCTGTGGTAGAAATATGATCACGTGTGAACGATTTGTTGTCCGATGTTGTTCGAGAGCCGATAGAAAACGGTCGCCTCCCGAATTTTCGATATGTACTAGAAAAGCAATCACCCGAGTGCGCGGAAAGTACGCGTGCGCAAAATTCAATTTCGTCGAGATCGGTCACATGATGCTCTTCACGAGAAATGCTGTGAGCGCTTCGCCTCCCCTAGGAAACCTTATTATGAGCCCGATAATGGATTCCATTGCCTCGTGTAGGTTTGCGATCCTCTCCCGTCTTATAGCTCGTTATGACGCTTTTCCATTTTCCTCTATTCTCACTTCCATCGTCGCAGAGGTGAGATGAGGTCTGGAATCGTATTTTGCGGTCAAAAGAATAGTTATTTATATACTGCGAGATCTTGTTTTTATCTTTCACCGTGTCGGAATGGTTTGGGTTTTATGAAACTCACGTAATCTCGCCAATATAATAAATAATCATTTTTATTCCAAATAGAAACCTAGTTTATGCCTGGAATTCCAGCCCCTTCAATAAATGTCGATTGATCGAATAGTTTTCGAACAGTCATATTGTAAAGTTAAAATGTTATTATTCCCATCAGAAATACTTGGATGATTCACTTTGATATACAGGGTGTCCCGTAAAGACCACGTCGAACCGAGAGAGAATGTAGATCAAAGTATAACCCACCTGCTATGACAAAATTCTCATCATAAAAGTCTTACGGTCTTCACGGTTGGTACAATTTCCCATTTTTTTGGTTAATTTCAACATATGTACACACTGTACCAAAATGGTTAATAAATATCATTATCATTATTATTATTATCATCATCATCAATGTTATCATTATTATCATTATCATGATCATTATTTTCATTATTATTCAAGATGAAAAAGGGTTTCGATGCAAAACTATGAGATGAAAACTATTTACAATGAAGAATCAACATTACGAAATTTTATCATATGTTAGCGAGAGCGATTTTACGAATTTTTCGAGAATTTTGCATTCATTGGATAATTTGAGAACTATCCCGATAAGGTATAACGGAGTTCAGTGCTCTTTGTAACGCATCTCAGACACCTTTATATGAAGTTTCAGCCAAATTTATACTCTGATCTTATCGAAAAATCCATAATCGTTGTCGAGCTTTCAATTCCCGTAGAAGAGGCTTTTGAAGCATTGTCTTTGATGCTTGATTGTTATTTTTTTGTGGGAGCAGGCAATTTGTCAAATATTCTATTAGTGCATTTTTCAGAATTTTTTTATCCATCAGATCAAATATTTTGAGAGTTCAATTTTCAGAAAACGTTCGACAACATTGTCTAGTATACTTAGTGATATAATGAGATATGGAACTGAAAATTGTAGCAGCTCCATTATTCAAATAAATCATTGGGTAGGTAGTCATTGAGTACATTTCGTGATTTTTTTGCCAAAAAACAACACAGTGATCCATCCATATTTACTAGATTTGGCCCCCTGAGAATGTTTTCCTGTTTCCAAAACTAAAAGAGACCAATGATAGGAAAGCATTTCTCCATAATTGATGAGATGGAGTCAGAACCGAGCTGATAATCATGCCAAAAAGCTCATTTCGGAATTGAATTATATCCTAGGGGGATGACTTAGAAGGAAACAAAATTAATATGGAATGAAACGACTACTTTTGGAAACAATTCGAAATTCACCTTTCCTTTTGAACAAACCTCGTATACATGGAACGAAACTAGAGTCTGACGAGACATTGAAGAGGACTCTCGACTTGAGCATAATTCATCGAATCATCTTCGTCCATGATGCGAGAAGAGGATCCTGTCGTTTTCAGCTCGACTCACCACATATACGAGAGAGAAATAAAAGAGTGTGTAAAAAATGTCCTGGAAGCAGAATTTATAGTGCGTGAATTTTGGATGACTGGCAGTCAGTAGTCAGTACCGTGAAACTGATGACAAACAACGGTTCGAAAGAAGGAGAGTTGAAAGAATATATTCGCGTTGAATTCATTGAATTATGAGATCGGAAAGCGACCATTCATTTTGGTGGAAGAGGCATTTCTCAAGATTGAAACAGAGAAGATTCTCAAACAGAGAAATCACCATAAAATTATTTGAGATATCCTACATATCTTTGCGCATTGCAGTGTTACCAACTGTTGCGTGAATGAAAGATTCAAAAATAAAATAGGGTATTTTACTTAGTCTGATGGTGAAAAACCTAGAATAATAGACTATAATGAATCTCTGTTGTTTCAGTGGTGTTCATTTTGTTATCGTTATCAAATTGCTTTGCAAAATTTTCGTTTAAAATTATAATATATAGTTGTTCAAAACTGTAAATTATGTCCATCATATTGTTACAGAATTCGAGAAATATATAATTATACTCGTTACATACTTTGTCACCAAAAAAGTTCCATTGTGAATAGTCTGACGTTCATTTAGTTGAATATTGAATATCAATCAATTGATCAAAATGAAATATACTGAAAATTATCCTTCATTTTCCTCTCGTGTATTTGAATACAATCTGTACCAATTAATTGAAAAAATATACAGGGTGTCCCATGAAGAACTGAAACGATCGCTATCTTGGAAAATATTCAAAATATTTGGCAAATCACTTAAATCGATGGGATCAACTCAGGTTATGGAATTTCCTTGGTTTTGACACTTCTCTAGTCACACCGAAACTTGGTCGGATTGTTTATGGTATTGTTTATGAAATTGAAGTTCGAAATCCCATATCTGAATTCAATAGTTTTCGAGATATTGAAAAATTACATTCATAGACATCAGCTATTGATTTCTACTTCATCATTGAATTTCAATAGATTGTAATGCTGTCTCAATTTCAAGAAGGCTATCCTTTTCGCACCTCACATGAATTATCTTTGATACTGTATGTCCATGGGGTGTTCTGATGTTGAAAATTTCCTGACGAAAATGGTCTGGAAACACAGAAGACGAATTTGAAACATCAGAAATCAGAGTCATCGTTAATCACACGTGTAGTTCATTTTATAAACGAATGAGGTTGAGTTTGGAATTTTTCCTTCAAAAAGTGACGCCAATATGTATAGTATTGAATTACGTATGTATTATGAACTTCATCCAAATGAAACTACGTATGTCCAAACGCCATTTTGGTAATTTCTCAATGAATTCATAAAATTTCAAAATGGAATGCCATTCAGACATGACGATCTATATTTCATGAAGAATCAAGTGTCATCGTGAGGACTCCAAAACTATGTAAGTCGACCAAATTTTTTCATCAAACGACGTCCAGAGGACGTCCCGAAAAGGTATCTTGAGGATATCCTTGATTTGTTTCCAAATGGGCACATTTGGACGTCCCGTAGCCGTTTTTTGGATGTCCCATTATGCTATTAAGGGAACTTGTAGTGGAACACGCTGTAAATTTCCACCTATTCGATTGAAAATTACATTATTTCATTTCATCAATCGAATCCTTGTTGAATATCGTATTTATTGACATGGATATCACACACACATCCGAATCATCAAATACTCTATCAGTAATCCAATTTATTCACGCCCTGCTTGACGTCATTAGCAGCTGTGACGCTTCCGAAAGTGTGAAACGACTGGTTAGAAAATCCTACCCCGAACTAATAACCGCCCCAAGGGTCTACAAATGCCCGAATTTACGGCGTCCCCATTGCTCCACACCTAACCCAATTCCCCGTGGATATGCAACCAAGTTTCGGTGAACGATTCCTCCTCAAAATTACATTTTATAACTTGCACTTGCCGTGAATCAACGGGAAATTTTGTTCATAGTACGTCCGAGAGCTGTAAATATTCCGGTGTATGTCTGCCGGAATACTGATATGGCAGAGGGAGGCATCGATGAACAGCTGAGGAGCAGAGTTGACACCTAGGAGATGCAGTATTTCTTCAGATTCATCTTGAAATATCCATTTCAGAGGATCATGGTTCAAATCATAGGAATGAGTCGAATCTAATTTCGTACAATCGAAGTCTTTTCATGCATCACAATCGTTATAAACAATTTTTAATCGTTGAAATTCATTCTAAGACATCTTGAATTATTCAGAATTGTTTTAAATCATTTTATATCAGTCTAAACCATTATGAATCATTCTGAATCAATATAAATTATCATAAATGATTAAAAATCATTATGAATCATTCTGAATCATTTCGAATAATTTTCTCAATTCAATGTACTCGTTTCTGAAATCATTGTTGATCGTTCCAGATTATACTGAAACATTCTAAATCAATCCACATATTATTTGAATCAATAAAAATCATTCTAAAACATTCGAGTGCATTCTAGATAAATTCTCGAATCATTCCTGATTATTATGAATAATTAGTCATCCCCAATAATTTCAAAAATATTGTCCTAAATCCTCTTGAATGAATCCATATCAATCGAAATAATCTTTAAAATAAATAATTCTGAAGCATTTCAAATCATTCTGACCTATCTAAATCATTCTGAATCATTCTTAATCATTCTGTATCATTCTGAATTCTGAATTATTCAAAATCATTGTAAATTATTTCAAATATTATTCCAAATTAACCTGACTAATTCTCAGTCATTCTAAAAATATTTTCAAATCATTCAGAATCATTTTAAATCATCCTGAATCCTTTCTGATCATTCTGGATCATTATAGAACATTCACAATCATTCTGAAACCCTTCAAGTTATTTTGTCCTTGAATTATTCAAAACACAATCTTGTCTTAATCGACCCTCAGCAACTGAGAATGATGAAATTATACTGTCAGTCAAGATTTCGCACAGGGAAATTTGATCTCAACAGCATTAGAGCGCCATCTATTGGAAAGAGGAGAAAGAAGTCTCTTGTTGTTGCCATGCCAAATAATATCCTGTAAAATCCAGTAGAAATCCTTCGTCACTAAGTTATTACAGGACTGACAGCGTTCTACGTAAGAAAATTTATTTTGGAGAACGAACTCTGCTGTCATTTTCATGAACAGAGTGGTCGATTTTTATACTCAGTGAGTCAAACATTTTCACGGAATTATCAAGACTTCTCTCTGTTGTTATTCAAAGCATTCATATTTATGATACAATCCTCAAAAAACAATGCATGAGAAAAGGAACCAATTGAATGAACGTTATCGATTTTGATACATTGCCAATTCTATCGAGAAGCCTTGACCATATTTTTTTGTGAAATAATACTCACCACGATTATATTCTCCAAATATAATTATGGATGGTGACTTGGGTTTCCTTTTTAGACTGATTGAGGAAACCTTGTTGAAATGAATGTCTCGCAATCTAAAAATACGAATGAGTTTTTCTCTTCAGAATTTATATTCCACAACCATCCACTTTTAATTTCACAATTCTACGCTTTTAGGCGTTGTATTCAAGTTGGCACTCAATTCAGTTAGTGCTAAGTAGCTTAACGTAATAAAATATCTAGAGAGATGAGATTTTCCAATTACGAGAGCCACGTAAATATTATTGCATACAAAAAGAAGAACCGGCGAAATCCGATTTTATTGTACTAAAATAAAGTAAAAGAGCGTACTTTGAGCTGCCACTTGGATTCAGAGCCCGGATTTGGATTCCGGAAACGCTGGTCTCAGATTATATTTCTATGATTTCGTGATAAGCTGGGAATTTTATATTTATTACACTGGAATATAAAAAGTTCTAGCTGTATTTAATCATGGTTCTATATTTTTTTATTGTAACGATCTTCTAAGAACACCCTGTTTATAGTTTCTTGTGGTAACTTCTGGTGAAACAACTTCTGAAACTTTGTTCTTCGAGCATATAATCGAATTCGTAACAACCATATTCGTATTTTATTTATCGATTCAAACTTGGCAGGAAAATTGGGTATAGAAAACAGAAAACTTGCCAATATTCTCGCATCATTAGATTTCAGATTTCAGTAGACGAAATATCGAAAAACAGTTTTTGAATTCATGAATATATTTGTCATCTGAAAAACGAGTGAACTTCTATTTGTATCTGGTCTGCAGTTTATACAGGGTGTACAAATATTGCCGCAGCCTATTACTCCCAATAACAAACAGAAAGAAGGTAACTTTTCAGAAATTTCAGCAAAGCAATAACCATTGATTGTACAAAACAGGGATTGAAGTCCGAAACATTATAATTGTATTTATTTATTTCGAATTATAGACCATCCAAAAGACGAGGCATGAGAAATATGTGCAGGGATTTCATGAAAACTAACCCAAAGATGAATATCAATGAAATTAGTATCGAGTATTTCACTTCAGGCTTGACATCTTTGACAACTGCGGTGACAGAAATTGATGACAGACGTCAATTTGATGCTTCTTGTTTCTTCGACAACGAGAAGTATATTGATGTCACATTTTTGCAAGTTCTACTAGTTCAAATAATAAGTTCTCATTTTTATTTCTTGAGCTATAATTTTTAAAGAAAGTAGAAAGTCTGACAAACATTTTCACTTTCACCCCATAGTATTAGTAGAGATTTCAGCTTTATCATCTTGTCCTGTCTAATTTAATGTAGGTGTTACATTTCAGTGAGATATTTCGATGCAGACTAACTTATAATTCTAATGAAAATACCATTTATAACCTCTGAGTTACAAACTTTTAAAATTCCGCAAAATGAAAACGTCATTACCAACTACTCATTTTGCACGCAGAATTCTAGTACAACGTCCAATTACATTCCAGCTCCATCAGTAGATTGTTGATTTCAATAAACAAATTCCCGAGAACAATCATAGTCGGCATACTTTCTCGATGCTCACTTCTTTATTTGTTCGCTCGAAAGAGACAAATTGGATCCTTTGTTCAATCAAATTGCTTGTTTTATTGTCTTTCTTCGAGTGATAAAATCATATATTTCGCTGCGAATGGGGTAATTGCCGTGTATAATGGCGCTACTTCTCATTAAACAATTCCAATTATTACTACTCTCGTAATGAAAAGACAATTTCCTCTGTCAGAAGAGTTTTCATGGTGCAATCTGAATCCTCTAAGGTGTACCTACTACATTTTGAAGTTGAAGTCACTCAAAATTGTTTCCACAATTCCACACATAACTTATTCGACATGTTTTTTTTTTCATTTCATTATTACGAGAGAATCCACATGTGAAAATAACAGATTGATCACGTGGAATGAAGGCACACATAACACACCACCTCCATTGATCTTTGGACATTGAATGGACGTCCGATGGACTTCAACCACGGATCTCAAATCTGTACCACTAGTTAGCGAGAAAATTCAATAATAAACCCCCTTTTGACGTCCAATGAACGGATGTGCTTTGTGGGGAAAAATCTGATTTTGTTAAAAATTTATCACGGGATATCAATCTCAATATCGATTTAGAACCATTGAATTCATGTTTATAATCTATGAGGAACCTCCTTACCAACATGTTTTCCTCTAATTTTTCATGGACCAATAACATTTAAATCATGAAAAACAACTTGATGACACCCTTCCAGCAATAATGAAACTAGGAAGGTTGAAATAATGCTTAGTATGAAAACGAAATTACTGATGAGCATACTCATTAGTAACATCAATTTTCTCATCGGTAATCTCATTCTCATATCAATAATTAGCTCCTGATATGTAGTTCAATCATTGTCCTTCTAGTTCTCTTCTGATTTTTATAAACTTTCACAGTGTGTTCTCACTCTCGAAATACTGAAGAATCTTTTCATTTTGGTCACAAACTTGGTCATTGGTTCATCGAATATATTCCTAATGCTTCCTCAACCGAGAATACATCGAATGTATTCTTGAAGTTGCTCAGACGTCATTTCTTTAACTCTTAGGGCTTTCAGCACATCCATTAAAGTCTTGTCTACTTAGAGTACGTCTGGAACTAAGCGTATGCGCATGACCAAAGATTCAGTTATTAACAAACGTACAAATGAAACTTCTATAAACGTCTTAATGAGCTCGGACAAAGAAAATCCATGGGATTAATTTTGCTAAATAACGAACGAGGATCTTACAAGTGATCTTAATTTCGGATATGAGAAGTGGCGTAGTATTTTTTTCTCCAAAAATATTCAATGCAAAACCAGTACGGACGCCACTGGTAGAGAATTTTTTCTTTAGTGCATAACAAAATGCACCTTGATGCATAGAAGACATGTACCAAATTCCTCAAAGAGTTTTAAAATATTATCTCAGTTATCATTGAAAAACTTAATTTTTTCAAAAATTTTCTATCACCCTGTATGTCAAAAGTTATGTGTCAAAGAATAATATTAGCATGTTTTAAAGGAACACCCTGTATATCAGTGTGTAGTAGAGTTACAGCTCCAGCTGAGTTGATTTGACACAACATAAAATAGCAGCGAAGAGACTGATGCAGTAGCTCTAGCACTGGCACTAGCACCAAGTGATCAGAGTACCGTGAAAGTTGCTTAGAAGAAGCAAAAATATCAAGAGTTGAGATATAGTTCATGGAATTGTAAAAAATGATTTATTACCTAGGTAGGAAATTACAAAACATGAAAATTAGCACAGGTCAGCTTCAATAATTCAAAGGACAATTCTGAGTGCAGGCGAAGTATAAGAACTGAAAAGTTTCCATTAGTATAATGTTATGTGTTTTAAGGTTTGGAAACGCGACTACCGAGCAAAGTGCTCGAAACTTTGTCCATCCCCAGGCACCCTTTCCTCGAGTCCCTCTGAGGCAACCGGCGAGTTATTGTATTCATGTTTCCGAGTAAAAACATTTTTCACGCCCTGGTTCAGTCCGATTCTACAATGTAGCCGAACGGTGAGAATGAAGTTGAAGTGTTCGGAACGACAAAAGGAGAATCTTATTTCGAGTTCAAAAGGTCGGAAGTATCGAGCCGAAGGGTCGATTCATGCATTGTGATTGTGCAGTGGGTTCGCGGGCAAAATAGGAAGTGAGTATTTTGTTCTCTGTGGAGCTGTATGGTGTACAGGTCGTTTGAGAGAATCATATTGAGGATACGGAACCTGCAAATATATGAGCTAGACAAAAAGTCCCAGAGAGAAAGGTCAATTTCCCCCATGGAGTTTTTCAGGATGTTTGAAATTCGATTCCCACACTGGAATTCTGAAAAATTCTAGAGTATTATCAGAAAAAATCAAGAATGAACTAGAATCACTAGGAATTTTCATCTGTCTACCATTATCATCAATCAATTCAATGTTGTCTTATTGAGTCCTTGTTGGATTTCTTTTGAATTGTTGCAAAATCTAGCTCTAAAGAGTCAAGAATACAATGATTTTTAGAGATGATTAAAAAGTTACGAAAACTCGAATTATCCAAAAGTAATAGTCTTTTTGATGGAAACTACTCGATATAATATCCTGGGAGATGAATCATTTTCGATGAATTTATCTCCCAAAATGTTGTATTATTCATTCTTCAATTTTCTCATTTCCTCCATTCTTGATTTCTTTATTCCTAATGATCTCAATCAAATGACAATTCCATGCCTTCTTTCTTTTCTTCTGTCAAAATCACATCTCATGATGAGAATAATATTTTCGAAAAACAGAATCCAAGCAATAAGATGGAACACTGAAAAAGTCGAAATATCTTCAAGTTTTGAGTCATCATGACAATAGTAGGGATACAGTCTTAGGCATGATGCCACAAAATTTCTGGTGGTTTTTTGAAATTTTCATCGTGTTTCATTAAGTCCATCATAGTTTTTTGAATCACAAATATCAAATCGCAAGAGAGCTGAATCTGAACACATATCACCAAAACTTATATGTTATAATATATCTTCCATTTCAGTCCTAAACATTCATTGAAGCACATTTTCAATTAACTCTTCGTGTAACTTTGAAACAGTGCTAGGAAGTTTTGAAGTCCCTCCCCAAACAACAATGCAATACCTTATAATGGATGGCTAAGGCATCGAACACCGTTGGTTTATTCGTATTTGTATGTCAAATGTCGCTCTGGAATTCAAGGTAGTTCATTTATTCTCTTTGTATGCCTTATTGATTTGATGGTTCTACGGGCTCGTTTTGTTTAGTAAGTAATTCATGAATTCATGAACATTGTTATTGATTGTTTAAACTCATTCGTAGATGGAAATAAATATAGTTCGTAAAAAGTATGAAACATCTTCAAGAGTGAACTAAAATGGCGAAAATATTTGTCGATATGTGATTGAATTGATCAAGAAAAACATTGTTATCGTAAAAATGCCTAGGGTGCTACAAATATTAGTTTTCCCAAAGTGCCCCACATTTTTTTCACAATAAAAATGTTTTTCTCAATCAATTCAATTCAGTATTAATGATTATTTTTGTCCGACATTTCGTGTTATCAACACTAAAAAACAATTCGCATGTAAACAACGGATCGTAAAGACACTACTCTGTGGTTATTCATTGAACGTTCGTCATGATCACTTGAAACGTCACTGATCAGATCAGTCTCAGTTAAGTGACAAGTAAACTCATGACGTAACATTTTAAATAATAGTGATAAGCGCATTACAACAGGGTGTCATTTATACGAGGCTTGTCCGTAAAATAAGTTCCACGAATTTTTTTCACATAAAAAAACTGGTTTAATTTTAAAGAAAAGTATATTTTTGGAAAGTTCAGTCCTTCTTTCATTTTTCGCCGTTGCGTTCTATGCACTTCTGCATTCGAGGCACCCACTTCTTTAAACCAGAGTCATAGAACTCTGCCGCCTGTCCAAGTAGAAAACTAACAACCGCATTTTGTACCTCTTCATCTGTCTTGAATTGGGTTCCGCCAAGGTTTTTCTTCAACTCGGGGAAGAGATGGAAGTCAATTGGTGCTAAGTCTGGACTGTAGGGTGGGTGAGACACCATTTTCTATCCAAATTTTTCGATGAGGGCTGTGGTTCGATAGGCGGTGTGCGGTCGGGTGTTGTCATGGTGAAAACGCACTCCTTTGGTTAGCATTCCTCTTCTCTTGTTCTGAATTGCACGTCTAAGATCTTTCAAGGTCTCACAGTACCGTTCTGCATTGATTGTTGTCCCGCGAGGCATAAACTCGCACAACAATACGCCCTTTCGATCCCAAAAAACGCTAGCCATGACAGGCGGCAGAGTTCTATGACTCTGGTTTAAAGAAGTGGGTGCCTCGAATGCAGAAGTGCATAGAACGCAACGGCGATTATGTAGAAAAATAAAAGAAGGACTGAACTTTCCAAAAATATACTTTTCTTTAAAATTAAACCAGTTTTTTTGTGTGAAAAAAATTCGTGGAACTTATTTTACGGACAAGCCTCGTACCAATGTCATTGGAAGACAATTCGTTCAGAAAATGACGTCACAAACAAAAGCATGTAAAAAGGCTTTTCAAACTCAGAATGAACATTCATCTATTCAGCTCTAGTTTTTTTACTTTTTTCGTACATCAATAATGTGGACAAAAAAACAAACTCAAAATGATTTCGAATGAAATTGTAAACAGATATATTTCGTTATCTCTTGAGCTGTATTTCCATCATAAATCCATGTTTCAGTGTCCAAACTTTCCAGTTCTTCCTATCCCAAAGATAAGTTGTTCCTGAATAGTATAAGAAATATCGCGAACATATTGCGAAGTCTAGTTGTGAGAGATGTTCCACATTCTTCAGCTCGCTAACACGATATACATTCCAGTGAATTGTTCTCTCTACCACATACAATACATAAATCACACGGAAGTGAACCTCTTACACGACATCACCAGATTTCGACGAAACTGCCGCCGTATTTGTGCTATAAAACTGTTGGGATCGAACAAAACGATCTCTGATTTATTCTGGTTAACGTTCTGAAGGATTGAGCATTATGTCCACGAGTGATAGCTGAAATATTTCTCTTTGGTTTCCATTTTTCGAACGGAGAGACAATTAGGAATGTTGAAATTTTTATTTAAGAAGAATTTTAAGAGTAATTTTTTCATTACATCAGGAGGTTTTTTTGTTTTTATAAAACTTCCCACTAGAGGAGACATCCTATAATGTTTCATGCAAACTATTAGGAGTCAGCTGAATGTGAGGTGATTTTCAAAGTAATTCATTTCAAGGAAGTCCTTTCATGATGAAAGAAACGACCTCAAAACAGTGAAGCATATAATGACCAATGAGGAAAAAATATCAACTGATTGCTTTTTAAAAGTAATAGAAATTTTGCAAAAAAATCGTCCACGAACGAATTCTACTAGATGTTAGAAAAAATTTACAGTTTCAGTTGGTTTTGCCAATCAAAATATCGACGAGTTCGCCCATAAAAACAAACAGATATTTCAAGCCAAGTCCTGACTGTCGATAATTGTGATTAATTGAAAAAAATCATGATGAATATTTCACGAGAAAAACTTGCCTTCACGTTATTCAATGAAATTCAATGACACATTCTTGTAGAATTTCATCCAAAATGTAACTTATTCTCAGAAAATATAAACATTAGAATGAATTTCTCAAATAAGTGATTTTTGGAAAAGAACTGAAAATTACTCAGTATATCTGAATGAGGCTAAATTGGTTTTCATGAAGAATTCCAGAATTCTAAACAAACCTTACCTAACCTACCCTAACCTAACCTAACCTAATCTAATCTAACCTAACCTAACCTAACCTAACCTAGCCTAATATAACTTAACTGAAGGTGACGTCAAATGTTTTTGGGTACTGATTTATTTTACAGTAGAATATAGGCACGCTCTATCTGAATATCTGGAATAATGTCACTGTTTCAAAAATTGCTTCATTCTTTCTACTCGCTGACATTTTATTTCCAAAGTCCACTCCCGATACAAGTAATCATTGAGTCAAAACCAGATTAAAATTTTTCCTCAGTGAGAAAATAGTTTTGAAAAAATTATGCGATATCTAAATAACTAAATGAAATTCTCTGTTTCCACCGTTGTTTTGTTCTTGTTTGTTCACAAACCATAAAAATGGCCGCCATTTCATCTCTCAGATCAAGACCCACTTATATACTGCGAGTAATCTATCTTTGAAAAGCTGGACCTTCACCTATAGAAATTCACTTAAGCCCGCTTCCTGGCTCATAAATAAGATGACCGGCAAAAACATGCCCGCCGAGGAGTTTCATAAACTCCCACAATGGCAAGGCTCCAAGCCAGCCTCCTTTCAAGAAACTTGATATCGCGATTCTGCGGGTTTATCTCCAGTCCTGGACAAACAGAATGAAACACGGTCCGGGACCCATTCGGCTAGGGAAGTTGATGGGAGTTTGGCGGAGTCCGGCTGCTCTTTTGATTGCCGCCGTCGGATTCCGGGCACGGATTCCGGAACAAGAAACTCCAATTGGGACGTTGCAAAGGAGCAATACCAATTTATTATATGTGTGGCATCCTTGGGGGATACGTCGCAGGTTTATTGGGTGGGGTAGGTTGTTTGGGGCGGCTGGTAAAAGGGGAGATTTGGGGGTAGAAATCTTGACAATCAATGCTGAGAAATTATTACAATAAAATCACCAAAGCTCATCATAACAAATTCAGATTGTGGTACTAATTATTCCAATACCAGCTTCACCAGCAAACTTTGTTTTGCCATCAACATAATTCCTAAAAAATTATCGCTATTATAGCAAAAGACGGCTGCTGCTTACGCCTTCTTCCGCTGGATGGCGCCACCCAAATCAACAGGTTGACTGCCCTTGACGTTTGAGAATATAAAAAATAGATGTTGACTGACTTTCAGACCTACTGCATATCCACAAAAAAATTCATGAGAATCAGTCGAGCCATTTTGAAGGAGTTGGCAATAACTACCACGCAATACAACCGATAATTTTATATATTGCATTCACTATTCCTGTTATTAGTGAGTATATTGGGATTATAGAATTCCAATCTTTAGTACACGTCCATTCAACAATAACCTTAAAGCCAATTCTTTTTTTATTAGTTGTTTAAAAATACCTTCATGATTGAGAATATGTCATAGTATAAAATTTACAGTGATAAAATGATAACAAATATAGTTAAACTCAAATATAACATAAAAGAGGTTCTGTGAAAAACATACAACATGTTATTACGATTATCACACCTAATGCTATCGATTGATACATACAAGTATATGTATATATTTGTGACGTTTCGCATTCTGTGGTTTCCTTTTCGATATCACTCTCATTTTCTAGTTCCTCCGCATTATTTTCTTCTATGTTCTCTGCGTTCTCAATTTCCACGTCATTGGTAACAGGAAAATCAGTCATCGTAGTATATTTGTCAAGGGTTTTTACAGCTGCTTTTACAGCAATTACTTTCTCTAGCTCTTTGATTTTAGAAGTCATTTGAGCTATGGTTTTTTTCTGATCTTCGATCATTTTATCCGCCGTTACCCCAGATTCAGTCACTTCCTGAATCATCAATTCGTCTCTTCTCTTCAATCTTCTGATGTGTTCGTCTCTCACAAGAACATCGTTTTGAAGTTCATCTCTTATTTCCTCTAGTGAACTTATGATTTCTTCATGTCTCCTCAGTTCGTCGTCTTCCTCTTTTTGGCAACACATTATCTTATAACTTTTTAAAATTTTCACTCTGTATTGTGAATTTCTGAGCAGGCAGGTTTTGTGGAACACATTGGAGCAGTTTTTACAAACGTAGTGTATGAAAGGTGAGTTTGGACAGCATTTATAACTCATTATCGAGTGTATGCGATGTGTAGGCTGGCGAAATGAATATATTTACCTATCGTATTTTTGTCACTACACTCTTCAAATAGCAAATTTATGTTTGTAGGTCGATCGAAACGTCCGAAAAGTATTCAACGTCAACAACATTGAAAACACTGTGGAACGCAAATGGCAAAAACACCATCGCCAAATTATCCTTTTTGCTTTTGAAATAATAAAAATAGTCTTCAACGTTCCAATAACTCAACAGGCCAGAGTTGTACTGATTTTTCATCATGAAGTATGAAATGATCCGTAAGATAAGTTTGATATAGAAAGGATTCAAAAAGAAATATAAATCTAATAGATTCAAGCAAATTATTCATTTGATTGATAGAATAAACTTTGAAGTCTACCGATGATTTTTCACTCAATATGACATCAAATATGAAAAAATATTCATATACAGAATGGCTTAGCAGATGTTAATGAAAACATGACGCAGGGTGGGTACAGGGTGATCAAATTTCGATAGGAGATCCAAAAAAGATAAGGTAGCATCCTCGAGGTCTCTTTTCATATCGTTAAAGAAATTTGAACACTGAATATAAATGCATTGATATTCACAAACAACACATAAACATAGTATGGAATTTTTCATATTTATTCACCAAGTGTTACTGTAATTGGTTATGATTGGCTGTGACGTCAGGTGGAGATATAGATATATATAGATATTTGACGTTTCTTACACGAAACAATATATTTGAAAGAATGTGACGAATATTAGAGAGTTGAAGTAATGACAGTACGTGAGCCGTCCCAAATACAGTGAAGTTCATGGTATACCTACACCTAAAATGTTAGGATTAGCCTAGGTAGAGAATGCTGAAGTATTTCAATATCTCGAATCTTGATTCACATGATGTTTCATGTAATTCTACTTTATATTTTATGCCATTCGCGAACGATCGTTTATACTTCGTTAGGTTTTGGTTAGCATACGTTCCTTTTTTTTACCAACTGTTTATTAATGCGAGTTTACGTACACCCGTTAACCCAAGAAACGTAAGAACTTGAGGAAGGGGCATGCCCAGATGTCAGATTGATTCTCTGTAGTTAAATCTCAATCGAATCGAATGACAATATTCTAACACCTTTTACTTTCACAATATTCCAAAAGAAATTCTTTTATAACTATGCATTTCATCAAAGGTATTTGTCAAACTTGAAACGACCCTCGAAAGTGAATGAAAGTAAACATCCCTCTCAGTTTGCTGTGCACCATAGTGTCCAAATTAGCACCCCAGCCTCGACTCTATCTCAGAATATGCGCCAGAAATTTTGTTATTCAGATGAGTTGAAGAACTGAATTCAAATTTTCTGTTGGCTCCTCTTGTTACAATAATGGGAGATGTCGAATGAAACCGCGAATTAGAAAATTCGGCCTGATTTCTGCATGACTGCCCTTTTCGTTCGACAAGTCGTTCGAAAAACTCATGCATTATAAGTTTTGATTTATCTGTCATTTCCTTCAATATTAGAGATCAACAATTGGGATGTTTTCAGATGGGTTTCAGCTAGAAAAGTGTCGCCATCTTGTCGTACATTGTGCTGTTTTAAGACAGACGATTTGGGTATTTTTTTAGAAGCCGATTCTTGATGCAAAAATGTCCGATTTCTTTCATCCATTAGAATGGAGGTAACAGGAATTGAGAAACAGGTGTTTTTCGACCACAATCCCTATGAAAATATTTTTTATTGCAGTCAGCTTTTTTGTTAGGACTCGAGAAACCCATCAGATTGAACGCGCATTATATGCTATACAGTGTGAAACTTCTCAATCTTCAGACGGTTATCGACAACAAACATCTACCCAAGTTTTACGCGATTTTTTCTTCTTCTCGTCCTTTTAAGAGCCATGAGAGAAATGCTCTTTTGAAATTCAAGCTGCTACTAATCACAAGTAATTGTGATTCTTTTCATTTTGCACTTATGGTATGGAAAGATAACAAAACAATAAACAGATTTCAGATAAAAATGAAGCATCACACCTGATTTTTTGTAGTCAACATCGGCTTCAAGGGTGATGTAATGTAATTTACTACCAAGAGGTCAGGCATGAGTCACCTACTCCCAATTAATATAAAAAATCATGGTGGGAAAAATTGTTCGTTGAATGTTCATTTCCATATCTTGAAGCTGCTGCCATGAAATCGATGAAATTTCAAATTCCCCAGATCAGAGACCGAATCTAAAGTTTAAAAAGCTCATAAAATAACCATCCATAATAAGAAAACCGGAAGCTACTCCAGACGAACTATACAAACCCGAAACAATTCCTCGCAACATCCAAACACCCACGCTTTGCCACCATATTCCAAACAAATAACTTTTAAATGGAAATTATCTAGACTGGCGCTCTCGGAGAGGAATTCTGATGGGACTAGAAAGGAGATGTGAAATAAAATTTTATTTGCGAACAAATGTATTCTGGAAGCCAAAGGCGATGCGAAAATAGAATAAGTTCAACGTAAAACAAGATGGATATCCAAATTATTGTTCATTTTATTCCATCCATTCCGCACGAGTTAGCTCGATAACAGTAGCGTATTAACCTATAAAGGAAAGTACTGAACGAATTCAGTTGGTAGATCGAAGCAATGAGAATGTTGACAGTGTCACACTTATGAATCGTCACTCATTTTGAAACTGGACACTAACTGAAGAAATGAAAAATAATATGAGCCTTACGAGATCATAAGCATTTCAATACAACACATTGAAAACCAACCCGTTGGAAATAATCTCTTGAAAACCATCCCAAACTCTTGCTTTTCAATTGCACGTCTGTTGATGTTCTACTCATTGTGTGATTCATTCTTATATTTCATCTCAATATGTAGTTGCAAGTTAAGGAATCCACAGTTCCTGGATAGAAGATTGCGATCAGATGATGATATTGTTATTAAATGATGTGAGGATTTACTGATGAAATCTCAATTTTTGTTGGATGATGAATGGATCTGATCAATGAGTCGAAGAAGGAATGTTCCACTATTATAAACATAAACAGGATGATTTCGGAAGAGTACAAATATCTTGAAACTGCTGATGAACATTTTGAACAGAACAGAGATGGGCTTAGTGAGAAGTATTTCTCAGGAGTTGTTTTCGATTGAATGAATTTTGTTTAATTTTATGACAGTTTACGAAATCTTTATTTTCTCCAGTAGAGAACTGAAATACCTGATAACCTAAATGGAACCCTTTATGAAAATCTTGATACTATTCAAAAAAGGTCCACCCTACTATCTGGGTTGATTTATGTGTTTCTCTTGGCCCATTTCTTGTTCAGCTTTCTTCTATTCTAATCAAAGTTACTTCAACCTAAAATTTGATAAGAAACCCAGTCCAAGTAAGAAGAACAGCATTCTCATGATTCTTGATAATTTTTCGTTTGTGCTTTCCCGAAATAAAATAACCAAGTACGCCAATGTAAAATTCCACCTTAGCCAGTATACTTATCTGGTTTTCTGGCACCCATGCCAAGTAACAATATAAAACACATCCAGCGAATTGATGTGGAAGAGGCTATAACATATTTTTGCCATAAACTGTAACCCTATTTACGCATTGTAAGATAAGTTTTATAACCTTTTCCTCATAAAAATGTGGAAGTCGGTGGGATAATAAAATTGCGCTTGCAGCAACTTTCCTGTTGGAACTGTTAAAGTGCGATTCGACTCGCATATAGAGATTCGTTGCATTGGGGAATCAAAGTTCCACTTCGAATAAGTTTTTTTGAAGGACAACCCTTTGTACTTCTCAGGTTTCGAACGCTACATTTGCTTGGTGCATCCTTTCAAGATTTTTTGATCAATTGTGAGTTGTGAGAAGCCAAACTCAGGATACCCAAAGGTATAAGATATCTCAACGCGAACTCAACGATAATTCTTGATAACAGTGCTAAAAATCTAGGCGTAATCATAGACAGCTCCTTGTCTTTCTTTTCTTCAAACTCGAGCTAGTTGAAACTCTCATTTGCCCCCATATTGTATTGTTGTTTAGTGAATTATAATTTTGTGCCACAATATAACAAGTAGATGTTGAAACGCGTACAAAATGCTTTCATGTGATGCATACCATATGGTGAACATGTCACGCAATTTTTGTAACAAACTGAGGAGTTGAATGTGAGGAACAAAGTCCAATAATCGATGGTTGACCCATACTGAATCTTCTAGTTCTGTGTATAATTTATTGAGCAGGCATCCTTACATGCATTTGGTCAATTTGAGAATTAACTTATTCAACATTCCTGAGCACCGTACTTCCAAATTTGAAAGGAGTTTTATTATATTTTCCTTAGTCATCTGAATGAAATTGTGCCTTCTCAAATCATCAATTCGGGAAAGAAATATAATTACAGTTGCTTACTGCTGCTACTTCAGAGTATTGGAATCTTCATGATTGTGATTCTTCCCATTATTTTTTCTTCCCATTACTTTTTTTTTCTTATATTATTATCTGTTATCATTAATACTATTTCAGAAGATTCTTGAAGCTTCAATACTTTATGACACAATAGAATATCATTGAGTAAAAGTTTTGAGAGAGCTCAGTACACATTTTTGACTCACCTTCTATAATGTAGCTGTATTTCAGATACTCTCATATCTGTGTAACCATCATTCACTACTTTCACCCCCAACACAATTTATCCAAGAACTCGAAGTTTCCCTATAATTAAGCCTCCAGCTCAGCTTCACCTTCATCGTTGCAGAATTCAAACAGGGCGATTAAAGTGAAATGGCACTCGACCACGGAATTGTCGACAAAGTTGCTGCAATTTATGAGAAGATGATTCTGAATAAGAAACGCATTAAGGTACGACGAACAGACAGGAATTGTTTTGTTGTCTCTCAGTTGCTGCGATAACATCTTCCAGTCAGAGACGTACAGGAGATCAGAATAAAACGACCCGTAGTTGGATAATTCACTATGGAATGTCACATCACCGATCATGGTATGAAACATATTTCTGTAACCCAACAGAAAGATCATGGAGCTTTTTTCAACTTCAACACTATGTTCTCGTTATGAAACATTTTTTTTTTAATTTTTAGGTTAACCACGTAACATGTAATAATACCCCTCCTGCAAGACATTGTGTTACGCCATTGATATTATCTGGATCGGGAAAGACAAAGCAAATTATGAACATCCCATACCGAGTATGATAATTATTGTTTTGCAGGGCATTATTCACGATCCAGATCTAGACAGTTTCCCTCGACCATGAATTTGGGGAAACAGTGGTGTAGTTAAGTTGCAGAAGGGAAATTATTAGGTACACCAATGTTTTTTTTGGCTCCTCCCCATAGCAACCAAGCGATTCAACATAGCAACAGCAGGAACCATAGGCGTACCAATAAATAATAAGTGAATATATATGTATATGAATTTTTTTGGGGTGGCAATAGTGCTTTATTCATAGTTTTGAGTTTGTTGTCTAAGTTGGAAGGGATGGGTCTTGTGAAGTATTCACGAAAATTAATGAACATCTTGGGCACAGACAAAATACAAATCACTCACAACCTGCATATGTCAATTCTTGGGATACTCTGAATATATCCAGATATATGTATTATCCATTATCAATTATCCATTTGGCTGCTTTTGAATCATCGATATCTACAGATGAATTATTCATAGATACTAATGGATGCTGAATCCAAATTGGTTTCAATCAGGTTACTATGAGCATTTTCTCGAAAATTGATCAGTTGGAGAAAATGAAACGTGTTCGAATATTCAGTCTACACTAGCTTTATTTGTACCTCATCAAAAAATATCCACATGCCATTTCATTCTGGAACCATATGCATTCATAAAGGTCAGAAACATGAATGGTTCCAAATCTGATCCCTGTGGAACTCCGGAGATCTGAATATTATTATCAGAATCATATTTATCAAAAATTATCCACATGCCACTTAATTCTGGAACCATATGCATTCATAAAGGACAGAAACATGAAGGGTTCCAAATCTGATCCTCGTGGAATTCAAGAGATCTGAATATTATTATCAGATCATCATATTTGTGATGTGTAAAAGATTCTCAATCAAAAAGCACTGAGAACAACAACAAGAATACGATCAGTGGCTTCATTGCCTGATACTGTAACCACTCATGGTATCAGAACACAAGACTTATTATGCAGAGTTGACTCTCCCTGTTACATCGGAAATTGACACAAAATGTCGACGCTATGGGGTATGCGGTATTGTGGTGGGTGCGTCGATTTGCCGGCATGCTTTAAAAGGAAAATAAAGTGACAACACCTGTGCGGAGAAGAATGGGATACAGAGGGAGCAGCGAAAGCTGTTATATATTCCGACCGACTGGGGAACGTTATTCAAATTTTATGGACGATCCTTATCACCCCTCCGTCTTTTCCTAATCAAGCTCGGAACGTCTGGGCGTAAAAATCTCTGGATTTCGAAGGTCGTGTATTGATTTCGAGCATTAAATAGTGATCATTCTGTATTATTCGTTGATCGAATCCTTTGATAACCTATAGGTTGGAGCACGTTGATTTTCATTGATGAAAAATTTGTGAATACAATGATGAAGACAAAGTCTGCGATGTGGTGAGGATAGAAGATGTCAGAGTAATTAGAGACTATGTAGATATCAATACTATCAAAATAGTGTATTACGCAGATTTCGAAGCTGTATTTAGGTATGGAATTATATATTATGGGAGAAGTGGGCAAATATATCAGGTTTTCACTTGTCAGAAAAGGGTCTTAAGAGCCATGCTTAAAATGAAATTTAGAGAGTCTAGTAGAGGAACATCCAAAAGTCTATCAATACTTACTGGCATAGCAATATATATATGTATACAAAAAGTTCTACTATTTGATGACTATAAATCGAAAAATATCACGATCACTTCATTATACTTATGAGGCATCGGCTGAGTGTTTTTGAGAAAGGACCATTGTATAAATGCCTGAAATTTTATAATAAGCTTCCAAACTCGATCAAGCTGTTAACTGATTCAAATAAATTCAAAAAAGCAGTACATACATTACTAGTGGAGTTGAGACCTTATGAAATATATGACTACCTAGAAAGTTAGCCCAGTTTCAGGATATATTTATACTTGCACGTACTTTGTATTTCATTTTTTTTTTTCATTTTAAGCAGTTGTTCCAATTTTTCTAATGACACTATTTCGTTTGGTCTTAGCTCTCACTATCTTGAACATTGTATTGTGGGATCCTCCAAAATGAAGATGATTATTATTATTATTATCATAATTATTATTATTATTATTGAGATGATTCTGATTATGAATTCCTTTTTCTATGATAACCTATTTTTGTGCAACATGCCATTCGTTTATTCATTATGACACTGAAAAAAACTAATTCCAAAATAACATGACTGTGTAGAGTAGTTTTTCTGAAACTGAACAATTTTTCTGATGTGGCTGTAGATGGTAGAATAGACTGTACATTACTCTAATCGAGGAGTTCATATTCTTTCAACATTATCAGTCGATGTGGAAGCTGAGTTTTTTCTCCTGGAAAATAAATATTTCCTGCAGCTTCCGAATGAATTCACGAAATTCCCGTAGTCTTTCACAGCACATAATACATCAATACTCCGGCTTTTCAAAGTATTTTCTTTCAACGCTGTTCCTCTCTCATTTAGTATTCTGGTCAAGATGCAACCGAATAAAAAATATTCCGATCCTTTCATTCCGGAACCATTCGACGAAAAATAAAACGTATTTTTCTCATTAGAGGTGAAGGAGAACTCGTTGAAGCCATGCCTGGGGGTTGTTAACCCCTGAATATAACGATTTAGAGAAGGATGCTCTTGAAACAGAAGAGGCGAAGTTTCCTAAATAATTCACAGAACTGATACGTCGTTAACAGTTTTTTGATTGGATTGAATCAGTCAATAGTCGATGTGGTTTCCCCAAAATGATTAAACAGAGGTATGAAAAGTTGAAAGGGCATTCGTGGGATTCAAAGCCTTATCATATTTGCCCAACGTTCCAGGATTATTCTTGTGTAAATAAATTCAGCTCGTTTTGTTACACGAATTGCACCTCCTATCTTTACACATCCATTTTGCAATTATAATCTCCTCTGTGATAATATAGGAAGTTATGTTCATGCATTTGATTTTTCATGAATAAAATGCAGATGTTTTTGAATCGAACAGATGTTTGTATGGTCCAGTGAAAAACAAAAAAAATCTTTGACGGTGAAGATGATTAGGTGGGTTAGTAGCTCATATTGCATAGGATATCAGTTTATTTCACCATTATCACTTCAGATTCAGTTGATATGAATTTTATCACTGCATATATTGACGAATAGTACTCATATATTTCAGTGACGAACATAAATCACACTGAGGCATGTACCTGAATACTTTATCACCGAGATTCATTTTCTATAAAGAAGAGGAAGTGAAAGAGAAATAATATTGACAGAGAATGAAAGCAATTTTGAAAGGAAGAAGATGGGAGACAGGGAAATATAGAAGGGAGTATGCAGAAAGAGATGATCTTACCATACATCTTTATTTCTTTACACAATAAGTGACACATTCGTTAACGATCTCATTGTTATTGTTTAGTCTACTTATTTGTATCAGATATAATAATTGATCAGGAATCCAGATGACATTCTTGAACTGAAATCTCTTGCGGCAAATATTCTTTTCAATCTTCGGATAACTACAGAGACTCATTGTATTTTCCCTGTGACATCGTAGTCGTTGGTTGCATCTCATTATACCTTTTCTATAATCCCAGAATTTCTTTCATGAATACACATCCCAATTATAACTCAAAAGAGACTTTTTGAACTCATATTCGAAACAGTTTCAATTAGTCTTTTGAAAGGCCTCGAGCAACAAGCCGATATGGAACTATTCCATAGTCGCAAGAAGAAAATCAAACGAATGAAACTTTCAAAGAAAACGCGGTACATAATCCGTCAGATTAAATTTAATCTCAAGATAAAAACCTCATCAAAAGGAATGTTCATCCAACTCGGTGGTGAAGAATGGTTTGTTTAACATTGGAATATCTTATAGAATGGAATTGGGGATATGAAAGAAGTGCATCTCGTCGTTTCAAATTCTTATTCAATTGTTATAATGTCATGGGATCTCAATCGTAGTCTTTGGAGTCATGAAAATAGATTGATGTCATCGATTTCATTCACTATTCGAGTTCAAACCGTTTGTTTTGTTTACAATACGAACTGACAAAGATTAATCACGTGATCATAACCCCAGACACATACACTCCCAGCGGATAAATATGGCGAATTATTCTTCAAAAAGTGCTCCGAATGAATAAACGAATGAATAAGAATAATGACATCTAAAAAGAACCTTGTATCCTACACATATAACTGGCGTTCTCATTGATATGAAAGACGTCACTCGTGGGAGCATTCGACCCACGTTCCATTCTCCGGAGACCACTGTTTTAGAAAGCCCTCATGTGCGGAATAGAGAGCTATGAAAACCGAAAATATGGAATTCGGAAGTATCAAGCGTGCATCAGAAACGTTTCGCTGTTTCTGAGTTTCGGTGATTATTCTCGACACATTGAACGAAGGGACTGGTGAAACACAGAAAAAGTCCTTTTCTCGATGGTCAAATGCGTGGAAAAAAGCTACTACAGTGCCCCATTTAACATACATATACGACTGAAGGTCATTTGATGTGTTTTGAGAACGAAAAATGGATGATACGTCATTGTTGACGGTGACAGCTGAGAGCTGACACTGCGTACTCCACTTCTGACAAGTGTCATTTGACAATTGATCTCTTCATTCTGCGATATCTATAGATGAATCGTCTCAAGTGAATATCAACTAGTTGTCATCAAGAAGAAGACTGAAGACTACACAACAAAAATAATAGGGAAGCGTACAGAAAACGTCTTAGAATATTTTAACCATCCATGCAGATTGTCAAGATTGGTTCGAAGAATTGTTGATGCCGTCAAAAAATAATCAACCCCAAAAACCGAACGATAATAACCCCCCAATTTTTTCCCCACTGACGACCCCCCAAAACCCACCAGCTCCCAAACTCACCCCTCCATATTCCGCGCATGTGTGCCGCTTCTCAGCCTCCCGAAGGTTGTTCCTTCATTTGTCTCCCGACGCCTGAAGAGACGCGACACCGGCAGCATCGCGACGCCTGGCATTTCGATTTCGACGCGTGGATCAGCATCGCGACGTCGGCAGCTCCGTGCGGATATGGCCCGCGACCGGTGAATATTCTCGGGGTTGAGTGATGTGAACAGGGTGGACGATGACATTGGGATTGTTGATGGGGGTTGTTTTTTTCGTTGTGGTTTCAGTTCAAGGTGAGGTGGATTTTTTTGGTTTCTAGGGTTTTTTTGAAAGGGAAATGATTACGAGGTTCATGGAAAATTTTGTAGATTCGGCATTTGATAATTTCAGCTTTTTAGTTGCTTGGAAAATATTGTTGGAATTTTTATTCGTCTTGAGTACCCAAACAGGAAATAGTAATTAAATAAGATTCAGTGTGGGGTGTGATTTTTTTCGACAACTATTTGTGAAAATTATGGAAAAAAAATTTCAAACTTGATGTTGATTGTCCGAACTATACATTGATATTCCCGATATCCCATAGTGAAAACACCCTCTATAGCAATATTACCAATGTAGAAGTGCATTTAATCAATGTATTTTAATGAAAAAAAAATCCATGCCCAGAATTTCGAGCTAGTGGCTTTCACCGTTTAGAAGTTGATTGAGATTTTTTTTAAATTCAATCAACTTTGAAAGGAAATATCTTACTCATTGTGCAGTTTGGCCTGAGTTTATTCATCAAACTATACTTTCATTTTGATGTATTATCATCCTCAGAAACACATTTTGACCCACCCTGTATAAATGTGATTCATTTTTTCGCATTATGAATAATGACTGTTCTGTACAGAACAACTAGTAGTTCTCTATGATCGTTATACAGTTTTTTCTCATTAAGAAAAAATGTTTTTCGATAAGATTGTTCCTGAGTATATCCAAAGAATCGAAGGAAATCTTTCGTGATTTATCGACACTTTTGACTAATTAGAAACTCATATTTCGTGTCATCATCCTAAAAACTTGGGAAGTCTCCAGTGATTTTTCCCCTCTTCATTTGCTCCTTGGGGTAAGGAGCATGAAATTATATTGGAAACTTTGAATAATGTCAAATTCAGAGTACCTTTCCGTGTATATTATGGAACTTTTTATCAAGAAATTCAAGAACGAGTTCACGAATACTTGATTGATTTTTAGATATAATCAAGTTTGTTTTTTCTGATTACATCCTCAATCTTCCTTCCTTGATGAGAAACCATAATATACTTTTAACTATAGATACCAAGCACATAAAAAACTTTCAGTTGACTTACGGAATCGAATTTCAGAATTATTCAAAACAATCTAGCATTCAATCATACCAAATTTTTGTATCTCATTACTCTATTTTATTACTCTAACAATTTGAAACAGAAATGAAAGCTGAGATGATCTATTATGATCTGGCTAAGACAATAAGTTATACGGAAGAGGAAAATATGTTCTTTTTCATGAATCACTTTTCAACTATAGATAATTGTGTCTGAATTTTTCGAATCAATACTTCTTTCTGTTCCCAATTTCGTTCGAATGCATACCTTCAACGACTGAGAGCAAAAACATAGCTCTATTCAACCGTGATTCCAAAATCCATCCAACATGGACTCTTCAGAACAAATTCACTCATTCGAATTAACACACATACTCATTTTTCAATAATAAAATGGCGACAAAGGATTTCAATATCGGACGCAAATCTCCGAACGAATCGCATGCCTGTGTCGTTACTGGCCGATAAAATTGGCATTCGATTCGTTGAACAGGTAATAAAGCCAAAGGATTAACGGCGAACAATTAAAACATTAAGTTGAATTCATCGATGAAATTTAAATTCCAGCAATGCTCTGTTGCTGGGTGTACGTCATTCGGGAGGGATCAGTAATTATGTTCGGCGATAATGAATAGATGAAAGTTGCCGAGTTGTCGGACGATTTCAGAAGTGGGATAAAGGGACATGAATTGGAGTTTCAGGCAGTTGAGGTGCGGGACTGAGTGCTCTTCAAACTATTTGATTGCAAGATGATTTGATTTTCTTTGATGAAGTGATAATAACTCAGCTAGAATCACAGGAGTTTCAGAACTCTAACAATGTCCTCATCAAAAAATTAATTCAACGATATTTTATTTGCGCTGATCTAAAGAGGAAAGTTCGTTGTTTCTTTCCATTCAATTAATTTTCAGTTGGGACGGACATCCACTTGATGGAGTTATTCATTTAGATATGCAGTTTGAACATTGTTTGAATTGAATCAATATTCAGAATTGGTGACGTATTCAATATATTTCTATCCATTTCATTTCATTTGCATGATAAATGACCCATGATAAATGAGGTGATGTTTATAAAGTTTTCCAAAGCATGATCAGTAATAATAAAAAATGTCATTTCGAGAAAAACACGTTCAAAATTTCAACTATCGATTTATATGTGCGAGCCTAATTACCGAATGAGCAAAAAACTATATCTTGAAAGTGTCAAACTGGTATGGAGAATATGAAACATATCTGAATATAGTGATTTTTCATGTGGTGAAATATATTATATGGTTCCTCAGATATTTAGAATGACGGACATCACCAGTTCATAGACTTCGACTGTCAATATTGTCGACGGAAAATGTTGATCCAACCAATTAGATAGATGAAATGTGCAATTTTCATATTGTAGATTAGTTGATAGGATATGCCGATTCAGATTCTTCATTGAGAAAAGTCAAGGACAAGGTTATTTTGACTTAAGTCAATGGAGCAGCTTTGATAACCCCAGTCACCAGTAGTTCTAGCTCCTCGATTTGACATTTGAGATTCACGATGCTGACTAAAAGGCGCAAGAATCGGCATGAACCATCTACCTTCGCATTCTTCGTTCATCGAACTTTGAATAAAATAACTGTTATGCATCTGATATCGAATTGATTTTCACGTACTTAACAAGTCTTTCTTTCGCGAAGCCAATACATTTCCCAACCTCCCCACGCATTTTCTTGATTATATTCCGAAAACGAACAATAAGCGTTCGTATCAAAGGTTGTTCCCCCACTGAAAAGTCTCTTATTCTTTCTCCTGACCTCTCTGTGTTCAGACGCCATCTGGTGATCCACACACCCAGACATCGTTTTTCATTTCTTTGTTTATTTATTCGACATAACCTGGCGCTTAGCATGCATGAACAAGGAGAATGAGGTTGAAGATACGTAGAGATAAGTGTTGTTTGCTGCGATATAAGGGCCTCAGCAACACTGAAATGATAGTTACGACTCGAAAAGTCTCGTTCTGCGCCACAGAAACGATGAGATAGCTCAATGATTCCACAGGAGAATCTTTGGTGACTATTTCATTGCTCCAGCACGGGTTTGTGTTGATGTAGATTTGGAACAGTTAGGTCAAGAGGCGAAACAAAGTTGCTTTTGATGCAAAAAGGGAACAATCAAATAGGAAATGTCAAATATAGAACCCAGAATGTAGAAAATTGGAACCTTAGGGGACCACTACCAATATATCTCGAAATTTTGCTTGCTCCTATCCTGAAAATATAAAGCCCTCGTGAGTTATCCTAGACAAAAAGGAATGACACCTAAAAGAAGATTAACTTGGTTTGCTTGGTACGTAATTTACTGATTTCTCCTTCTCCTCTAGATACATTTTCCCTGAAAGATGTGCTACTCACGATAGAGCCAGAAGTCGTGCATCGTTTCAATCATTCGATATTGCGATGTTCTTACGATCTCGAAAACTACGCCCTCTACTCTGTGAAATGGTACAGAGGCAGATACGAATTCTACAGATACACTCCCAGCGAGAATCCAAGCATAAAGACATTCCCATTCAGAGGCATAAATATCGATGTAAGTTCTCGAATATGCTAAGTTGAACCTTCAGCTGCAGTATGCATGAGCTTCAAGCAATATTTATTAATTGGGAGTTGAGAGATTGCTGTCATATACAGGGTGGGGCACCACATACGACACGGTCTCTATAAGCCAAACCATTGAATATTTCGGGAATTTCTTCCTTTAATTATCTGTATATTCATCGAGGTTGCAAGAGGAAATTATTTTGGGGTATACAGGGTGGTTCAAAAAAGTGTGACATATCAAAGTTGTGTTTTTTTGAATGGAATACCCGGTATTTTGTTACAGTTTTGGATAGTTCAGGAAAAAAATACGATTTCATAACAGGTAATACGTACCTAACTATAACCGTTTTCGAGTTATTGTTTTCTTTTTGAAAATGCTGAGTACAATTGAATACTTTTCGAGCTTTTACTGTTCACTGAAATTAAGTTTTTATTCAGATTCATATTCCGACCGTAGTTCATTAAACAGACATTTTTTTCATCATTCAACTGAGAAACTACAATGAAACATGAAATACAAATTAAAACTAGGTGCTCGAAATGATGATTACAAAGAGCTACTATTTCTATGAAAGTCTGCCTAACATTTAATAACATTTGAGGCGACACTCTTCGAAAAGCAGCTCTTATTCTCTCCTTCATATTTTCCAATGTGGTTGGAGGAGAGTCGTCAATCTCATTTTTCAAATATCCTCATGAAAAAAATCTGGCCAATTTTGTGGTCCTCTCCTACCAATCTACCTATGCGGACAGCACACATTCAAAAACTATCGGACAGTGAATTTGAAACGAATATGGATCTGAATGATAGTAAGATGTTCGATTGAGTGAAATATGGTAACTGTCAATGAGAATTCTGTTACCAAATCTAATAAATGTCGTTTCACAGATCTTTCGATTCAAAGAATGCATTGAAATGATAACTGCTATTTACTATTGAAAATGCCAATATCTTGAAAACTATTCAAGCTAGGTATAGAGAATCCCAATATAAAATGAAAGATAATCGAATTTTATATTGTTCAGATTGAAAAATACAGGGTGTTCTATTTAAAAGTTATCTCCATTTGAAATTATAGAAAAGTAACAATTTTGAACGTCCTGTATAATATTGGGTGACGGGTTCTATCGGAATCAATAGCCTGAAACCTCTTTAAAGCTTGGTCAGAATTGGAAGGGATGGTCTCAATACATTTCGATGTTATTCAGTCTCCAATTGTACCCAGCATTCTCAAAAAGAAAATAATAACTCGAAAATGGTTATAATTCTATGAAATCGTATTATTTTCCTCGGAACTATCCGAAACTGTAACAAAATACAGGGTATTTTATAAAAAAAAAAACACAACTTTGATGTCACACTTTTTTGAGCCACCCTGTATACTCCAGAATAATTTCCTCTTGCAGCCTTGATGAATATACAAATAATGAAAAGAAGAAATTTCCGAAATATTCAATGGTTTGGTTTACAGAGACCGTGTCGTATGTGGTGCCCCACCCCGTATAGATATTAATCTGAATGCATTTTTGAGGTAGTGACGAATAAATGTTGATTGACCTCACAGTGAATCAAGAGTAAACTTTTGAGAATACTATGAGCCATAACGTTTATCGTCTATTGGATCGCTTCTCTTGATCGACATTGCCGTCATTCTGATCTTGATAAAACAATCTTTAGGAATAGCATCAGCTGTTTGTATTTCAAACGATTTTCTTTATTTCACAGGGATATAATTCTAATTCGACTCAAGTGGCACTAAGGGATATTGACTTCAATATTTCTGGAAACTTCAGCTGCGAAGTTACTACAGATGCTCCGTTTGCTACTGGGAGTGACACCAAAACAATGGTCGTTGTCCGTAAGTAACTTAATTCAAGAGTTTATAGTGTGAACCATGGAAAATTAGGCGATTTTTTGAGGAAATGCTCGATAGATTGTTGTGAAGTTTTTTGGACATGATAATGTATGTTTTCAACTGTTTTTCTGGGATTTTTCTCACTGAAATATCGGAGAATAACGGAGTTCCGTGCTGTTTTTGGAGTTGGCAAAATAGTTTCTCATCTGCTGACATGATTCCAGCTGTAGCTGTAGCTGAAACAAAAAAAAAACAAGAATCAAAGTTGGAGTTTTTTCCTATACAATCACCTATGATTTCTGAAGAATATCAGGAATCAATAAAATGGCGAAGTTCTGATGAAAAGTCGATTGGTCAAATTCTCTTTGAGTTATGATGTCAGCAATTTTGAAAAATCTGACTACACGAATTACAAGAAGGCCTCAATTCATCCTTTCTGTCAAAATTCTATTCCATCCCAATACTTGTGTTATATTTTCGTCGGATAAATAAGACGAATAGTTCAAATATCTTTGCTGAGGCTGAAGTGGAAAGACAGAAGTAGAGGGACAAATAAAAATACGTGTTTGAGGCCGACCGACATGGTTTTATGGGAACAAATACGATGGTGCTATGTCAACATTATGGCTATTTCACTAAGGGATACCCACTCTGCTCTAAGCTCGAAACGTCCCTTTTATTATTATGAAAGGATTCGCCATTTTTTTGAAAATAGACAAAAACATCGCGAAGAAGATGATTAAAAGTAAGCATACATAATCGAAGCTTGTCATGTGATATTTCCAAATTGCTAATGAAGCTTCTTGATTTAATCTAGAAGGAACCAAAATCTCATCAATGAGAATTCTACAGGCTATCCGTTCTTCAATTGTCACTTCGGGGATCAGTCTTATCTTGAAGAGATACGAAGTTTGTTAAATTGGAGCAAAGTTTCGCATTTTTGTGCTGAATAAATATCTGCGATAGTTTTGAGAAATCGCCAAAAACGAAAATTCCTTATCGCATTGAACGTTTTCAACTAAAACTTTATTCAGATATTTTCTTATAAGGTTATTCAATATGACATTGTCTCTTCATTGGTTCCCAAAATGGTGGAGAAACATGCCATAAATGAATAAATGAATGATTGAAAAAATGAATGGACGAAAGAATAAATGAATAGATAAATAAATGAATAAATGAATAAATGAATAAATGAATAAATGAATGAATGAATAAATGAATAAATGAATAAATGAATAAATGAATAAATGAATAAATGAATAAATGAATAAATGAATAAATGAATAAATGAATAAATGAATAAATGAATAAATGAATAAATGAATAAATGAATAAATGAATAAATGAATAAATGAATAAATGAATAAATGAATAAATGAATAAATGAATAAATGAATAAATGAATAAATGAATAAATGAATAAATGAATAAATGAATAAATGAATAAATGGATAAATGAATAAATGAATAAATGAATAAATGAATAAGATGATCAATAATGATCGATATTACCATAGTAGCATTAGAGAAATGGATAATATAATTCATAGAACGAACCATTTTATGATATAGGTCTGGGCAAACCAGAGGCCGTTGTGAAAGCTTTACGATACCCATTTCTTGATATCGTTTTGTTTACTAGATCTATTGAGTTCTTCGGTGATTGAAATATACCTCGATGAAGCATCCATCCCTCAGTGCTGAGTTCTGCTTTGTGACCCCCTTACACACTTCCTAATACTTCACAGTTGTTGGGGTAGATAAGATCCCCATGGACGGTCTACGAAAGCTCTCCACATCGGTCTCTTGGCATTGGAGTTCTATTGAAAGACGCCGCAATCATAATTTAATTGGACCCTATCTGATGCTTATTGGGTTCTTTCTCCTTTCCCTACTTTCTGGTATCGACAAGGAGGCGCTGACCCATGTAAATTTGATGATATCCGAGATGCCTTCGATGTTCCCGATCAGAGATAACGGAGTTGTTTCATCGAAGAAAAACTGTGTTGCGAGAGAAGAAGCTGGTAGTAGTAAATATAAAATTTGGCGCAGTCGGTAGGAATGACAACAAAGATGTTGATAGTAAACAATGACAACTTTGAAATCATTCACACGAATATTTTAAGTATAGGCACACATTTAGTTGAATTCAAAATCCTTCTACAAAATTCAAATTCTGTTTTTGAAGTCTGATACATAATTACTTCGATTAAGTATTCTTTTCGTCTACTTGTTTTTTCAGTCTTGACATATTATATTTTCTCGATGATTGTTTTTCAATTGTTAGTAAAATATTTTCTCGAAACAACTATAATAGTAACACTTCTCTAATATATTTCATTTGTGACGGTTTGATTATTTTTTTATGGACGTAAATATTTTTCGTGAATAAAAGTCATTAAAATCATCATCATTATTATCGATATATACCTTCAGAATCACCTGTTATTATTGTTGAGATGGACGATTCTGAATTCCCGAAGTCCCATTAACCATTTTATATTTGTTTATATTAATTTCAATACGCTGTATTTCGATTCATACTCTGTCTATTATATCACGTTTCATAACGTCACGTTCACATAAGCGTCGGAAATTATTCTTCATGAAATTTCAGTACCGTATCGTGTTCAACATAATGTAATATCTCGTGTCACGAAACATGACCTACAAATTCAATTTGATTGATCATATTAATGATCGTCATATGATGCCACAATAACTGACTTATGATCAGTAGTGACAGTCATGCAAACTGGACCTCATTCATTGAAATAATCTTCAAAGTACTGAGGACAGTACCTGTGTACATTTCTTGCAGTTCTCCAGAGCATTCTCGTTTGTGTTCTGCTATCGTTATTTATGGAATTTGAAACATTCGAAATAACTAGGAGGATTTTTGAGATGATACACACCAAAATGTTTGTTTTGTCATTCAACTCATTATTATTATTGTTGTTTTTGGTCTTGCTGAATTCAATTTCTAGAAATACCCTCAAATCGATTCTTCACTCCCTAATTTCAGAATTAAAAACTGAAATCGAGTTATCACTTCCAATATTCCTCTGCAAAAGTGTTGACATTTCAACCATTCGAATCCATTGCATGATTTTGACATTTGACAAGGAATGGAATGTCTACAGGACATCGAAGAGCATCCCAGCCTGAATGCATCGTTATTATTACCGTTCACTCATCCTTTTCGAAATAATCCCATCAGAATGCAAAAGCAATTGACATAATTGGATGGACAAACTCAGACGTAAGCAAGTGGCAGCTGGATGGACTGAAAATTGTGTAGATCCAGAGAAACTGAGCCCTGGTGATGGCGACTATGCGGCATATTTGTTCACTACCCGCCATCAAAGGATATCCTCAAGCACGAATCACTATTGATATCAATTACACGCTTTGATATCATTAGAGGAGAAGCAAATAATGATTGTTAGACTGTTGAACATACAAGGAATGTCCAACTGTGAGTGTGTGGATGAAGAAGTGGAATATGAAATCCTACAACATTGTTTCATCAAGCAAAATACCTTACATTTGTGGAATACAAGGTTTGGTTCAATTACAATAAAATGACAACATACATTCTTGAACCAAAAATGAGGTCAGCTCCAGATATGTTGTGTACTTTCAACAACTGACTGACAATCAATGGAAATCATGTTTGTAGATTATTATATTCTGCCAAAATAATACCGAGAATTTTTGAATAAAACACAAATTTCACATTGAATCATCAAACATTTTTTTGTCGCCTTCGAAGTAATCTCCATTGGATGCAATACATATTTCTTATGCCTTTTCTAGCATGACCTTAGCTCGACGAATTTTGTTTTATAGATTCAATGGACTCAAAACGATTTTCACGAAGTGACACATGTCACACGTAGCTAAATCAGGTGAATATGATGGTTGTTTGATGGTATTTGGCTTCGGGTCGTTCTTCCACGAGTCTTGCTGTTTTTGACGGATTTTCTCGAGGTAAACGTCTCAGTACGCCCAGATAGTACTCCTTATTGACCGTTTGTTCCTTTGGAACGGATTCATGATGCAGCAGACCTCGGATATCAAAGAGAACGATGAGTAGAACGCGGCATGTCTTCGACACTCTCAGGGCCCTCCTTGAACGCTTTGTACCAATTATATGCACGGGTTTTTGATGAAACTAATTCACCAAAGGCGTTTCCTAACATTTTCAACGCTTCAGCACATGAAATTCAAGGCGAAGTCGTTCGTTCATTATAAAATTCGTGGAGCACTAGTGATGTAGACTGACTTAACCAGCTGTTGTAAAGGAACTGGTCTACAGATGGAATTAACAATTTCCGGTACTTTTTTGACAACAATGCTGAAAAAACATCATCTACAAAATCGTTATGTTGAGCTGGAGGAAGAGATGTACAAACAAGAATGATATTTGTCTATTGTCGTCTTCTCAAGAAATTGAGGACTCTGCGAATGGAAGTACACCTGCTACGATTGGAGCACATCTGCTTCAACTTTTCCGGTAACAACATACTTTCGATAAACTAAACTATGTCCTTATTTCCGATTGGATGTCCTTTTATTATCTTTCGAAGTTCAATATCTGAACTCCCAAGTAATAACATTGAATTCTTCGAACGTTGTGGAATTAGAGTCGAGGATCCCTTATCGATGTCGAATAATATAATTAATCACATCACAGGAGCGCTGATGGAGATTGATGAATTATTTTCAATTTCAGAAATGAGCGAATATATGACAGGGGCTAAGTTGGTTCCAAGACAAGCCTTCATTTTTTACGTACTTGACGAGCACGGATATAAGGATACAAAGATTCGTTCTTTCATTTCAATATTTTTTGAGCATATCGTATAATGTTAGATCGAATAGTTCCTGAAAAAATTTCATAACCGATCTGGATCACTAGACAGATAGATCCTAATCACCTGAGTTGGTTCATCAGTGCTTCCCAAGAGCTAGCAACATCGCAAAATTGAAACTTAATTAAGCTTCCATTAATTTATGATCAAATTATACACTTTTTTTCGTGTGTTGAAGCATAACTTCATTTAAAAAAGCTACAATACAGCAGGTTCACTGAAGCTGATGAATATTGAACCAAAATTGATTCGAAATTAATTTGTTTTCGTTTCATTTCATTTCGTATGAGGGATCACTAGAATATTCATAAAAACTGAATTTTCCAAATCATCCACCTCAATGTTGTTTCATGAATTGAATGGGGGTTTGTCATTTAAACTTCAATTTCTCTAACAAAAGAGGAATAAAATGAGGACCATATTTTTCGTCATTAATACAAGTATGATAATTTAGTTTAAGTTAGTTTGAAAGTGTAACAGTGAGAAGTAACACCTACTTCCCTACAGCTTTAACTGGAATTAAAGCACTTGCTTCACAGATTTGGGGACAATTAGGAAACATTTCCGACCCTGTGAGAGGAATAATGGCTGAAGAATGATGAATTATTCGCATGATAACTAGAAACTCGACGAAGTGAAGAGCGAATATATTTTCCTAGACGTTAACATAGTTTTTGCGATGTTCTCGCAAACTTTCTCAGAATGGCTCATGAATGGTTTCTCCGTTAATTGAGTCGAATAGGAATAGTTTATCATAGTCGGGAGAACTGCCGTCTGAGAATGGTAATTACAGAATAAGCGAATTTATTTTTTACGAGGGAAAAACCGGGGAGAAGAGCTTTTCGACTCAAGATGCAGAGAGTTACATTTCTGAGAGAAACAGTTGGATATCCTTTCTTATTTCGTCTCATAAAAGCTAATTAACTCGACACTGAGATGTTCTCTGATAAGTGAACGGTATACGAAAAAGCAACATGAATATTTCAATGGGGGATGATTTAGTTAACAAGCTTCTTTTGTGATTACTTACTTATTCATCTCGATTCTATGGATTTGCCTTGAGAGTCTGCGGATAGGGTTTGATATAATGGAGCCCAGATTCTCCGAAAGCTCAATTAGTGTTTCGTTATTAGCATCAGAGTGTTCTTTTTTACTTTCCCAGATGTCAATTATAATTCGATAACGAGACCATCTACAAGGTGTCTCATTCACCATAAGAATCAGTTGGGAATTTGAAATCATTCACTCCTTACAACTCAAATAAAAGCAATAATTGGTCATCCAATAATATAATCATGACCAGCATTATTATTACCATTCTATGGTATCATCGAGCAGGCTGACCAATAGTCACAAATCTTTTCGATGATGAACCTATAGTAAACTAGGAAATAGCATCACATATGACGCAGAGTTCCTCAGGGAAGTGTAGTGTGTCCTTTACTTTTCATACTCCTCTGTATTGATAATTGACACAGGAATATCCAGAAGACTCATGAGTAATCGTCATCTGATACTTCCAAAGTGATTTTCCACCATGTGAACTCACCAAATACATTTCAATATTTTGTATTTGACCAGAAATGGTGACAATTACCGATATCCAACAGGGCATGGCAATGAAATAATTATCCAGAAACATATGATAATTATTCATCAATCTACAATCTGAGCTGAAAGATGTATGATCGTACAACTTCAACAAAAAAGTTAAAGATTTTTTAGTATTGCAGGGTTTTCACTCTACCACTGAAATTCTTGATGATGGGTGAATTGGGAGTTTTCCGTATTTTTGTTAGCCATTCCTCCACGTGAATGTGTTTTTTAAATAAATGTATGTTATACTATAATATTTATACTAATATTTATCTCAACACTTGATTGACATGTCCTATTTCATGTATATGAACCAAAGGATGAATAAATATTCTATCCTATTCCATTCCATTCTAATTATTGGCATGCTCTTTTTCAGTATGCATCGAAATGAAATAGTAGGAAGTAGTCAGGAGTTCTTTCAGATAAATGGCTGTAACTCCTGAATGACTCAACTGATTTCCACAAATTTGGTCTCGTCAGAAAGAGCAATGATTGATCTATCGAATCCATCTTATTCGTGTTCGATTCCGAGTAATGCCACCAGATGGCATCTCTTGAATTCAAAACGTCTAATTATAACGAAATGCTCAATGGAATTGCTTGCATCGAATACAGATCCTAACCACCCCTCTACATTTGTGATTCTAGAGTTACCCGAGCATCCACCTACAATAAGCGTGGAAGGAGAACCCCTGGACTACGGAGACACCCTACGGGCCAACTGCTCCTCTTCTCCTTCCAAACCCAAAGCCACTTTAACTCTTAAGTTGAATAATTTAACGGTAAGTAGTAGCGATGAATGAGAGAGTATAGAACTTACTCAAATATTAAGAAGCAATATGTTTGGGGATAGAGCCGTATAGCGAACCTTAATTATATGAGGGCCAGTAGCGTTCGTAGAAATAGTTGGGGAAAGGGTAAATGCTTCTGTCCCAAGTGGCTATACCAGTGTAACCCATAAAAAAATTTACGATCACCGCGATTTTTTTTAAGAAAATACTTGATAATATATTTTGGAGTTTTCTCTTCCTAATGAATTATATTTCAAGCTGCATTTGGAGATTTTTTTTGGCATGAAAATATTGAGAAATAAGTCGCTCTTTAGAACGGTGCCATTCGAAAACAATTCAAAGTATGATCTAGCTGCCTTCACAGGATATTTTTAAAAGCATAGACTATGAAATGAGCCGAAATAAATTGATTTCTTGAAAGTGTCACAGTAGTATAGCCCCTTAACATGAGTCAATTGTTTTCAAGGTGGCAAAAAGTGATGCATCCCCTTTTCAAAAACACCCAACGTGGAGTGACCTTCCGCTGTTGATGGTGCTCTCAGAAAGCCATTTCAGTGATGGCAGGCTGGTTCTTCGGTGCATATCCGAGATAGATACCATATACAAGGAAGTGGCAGTGCTCAAGCTAGGTAGCGTTCGTGATCCCGTCCCAGAAAGAGGTCAGTAGAACATCACTCATACTTTCTGCTTCTTGTATGTTGATTTTTTTTGAAAGCTGAAGGAAAATCTGAAATCTCATAAGAAACTGGAAATTTTTGTGAGAGCTATACAATGAAGAATCACAGAGGAAAATATATCCGTTTGAAGTATTCTTCAAAAATTTTGAATAACATTTTTTATCCATTGACCATAGAGAAGATTGAAACAACATATTATCTTGTGTTAGAAATAGACATTTGTGATTGTTGTTGATAAGCCTTGCCTTTTATTCTCATAATTGTTCTGTTTCTTTTGGTTCGTTTCTCCTGGTTTGTGATTGGGTCCTCCAGTAAAACAGTGTAGATAAATAAATAAATGAAATTAATAAATGATGAAGACGTTCTAATTGTGGTATTCCACTTCGAACCAGTACCAGTTTGATCGGTTATAGAATTGTATGGCTTTCAAATATACTCAATGATCTGTAATCTCTTTTTTCAGTAACTTTCAACATTGCGAAAGTCAAATCACCATCATGGACGATGCTTCTGACATTATTCATAATCTCAATGTTGTCAGTGTTAAGCTAGATATTCATGATGTTTATATATGTACATGTATACAATGATATGTAATACTTTTTTTCATTTTGTAATTAGCTGGTTATTGAAATTGAAATAATAATGATTATTATTGTTGAAAATGGTTTTATTATCACTTTCACCGTTTGTATCACAATTTCCAATGTTTTTCTGAACGATAGAAGGATATTTTGACTTCCATCTTTCTAAATATGCAATTAACTGTCTCACTCAAAGAATTCACTTCCAGTACGTTCATCTTGAAGTAATAATTATGCCAAGCAATTGCTAGAAAACGAAAAAGGAATACTATGATGAAAATCGTAATTATCTTCAAACTCATTAAACCTGAAAATCATGAAATTCTAAGAATATTACATCATGTTCTAATTGGGATGCTCGGGATCATATACGAATCCTAAAATCGATTATGGACTGCCTTTTCATCAAAGACAGCTCACGATACGACATTTCATTTTGCTATTTCCTTGACTTCCTTCATTCACACAAGTAATTGCTTCTGAAAAGAAATTTGAGGCGATATTGAGTCTGTTTCTGTATCTGCATGGTGTGGTTCATTTCAAAAAGACAAAAATATTTATGACGGACAAACCGTGAATGAGAAATTCATTGTTATTGGATTTTTATGAACATTTCCGAGGTATATTATAGCTGAATAAGTGTTTATAAATAATTAAAATTTGGTATTGCACAAAAGAGACTAACCATATGATTCTATATTCCTTTCAATGCATCAAGAATCCAATAATCATTACATCTACTTCTACTGACAAGTTCATTTTTTTCGAAGATTGGTTTGACATCTGCCATATTCATGAAAAGAAAGGTGGATGTAATAGTTTATCAAAGTATGAGTGGATAAAAATGTCTTTTAAAGAACAGATCCACGATTCACATATTACGTTCGAATAAAGTTTTGCATTTGTCAGTAATATTTTATTTGACGTTTACAAGGTACTCCTGTCAGATCAATAATCAAAAACTCGTCATTCAGACTTCACGTTTCTCGTTTCTTCGATGATATTGTCATGGTAACTTTGAAGAACGCGCGTTTTTCAAAGTTTGATTTAAACACGCTCAGGCTTGCTTTGAATGGGTAAAATGGGGCACCAATAAAAAATTCAATAGCTCGATGCCTTACTTTTGACAGCTCCAAAAAATTTCATAGGAAGACAGGTTTGAAGAAAATGGGCAATATAACAGGTAAGATCAGTTTTGTTACTATCATTATTTTTCGCTTCAATGGAGTGAATTTCATCACATACTCTTGGGGGTGGTTCAAAGTTGTTTCGAAACTGTAACTTCTGAATGAATCAGCGGATTTCAACCAACTTGGTTCTGTTGGAAAGAGCATAGATTGTTCTATTGAATCCATCTTCTCCACGATGTATTTGATTTCGAGTGAGACCACTAGAGGGCAGCATTCGAACCAATGTATTACTAACAAAAAGATTCAGACTTTGCAACTCAATAAAACTAGAAACGAAAGCCCAGTTTCGGTTTGTATTCCAAAGAAACACCCAAACATCTTCGGACAGTAATTACCAATATGTCACCACCGAGCACGCCGAGCAAGATTCGCCCAAACCCGGCGCATCCACCAATAAATAACACGCACAACGCGCCCGATGGGGGGTCGCCGTATGCCAAGAGACCTCGAAAAGAGGGTGAGAATGGATGGTCGAAGTCTACCAAAGGCGCACAGAAGTGTCTACGAGGCACGTCCGCAGCAGGAGTGACAAATTCGCGGAAATCGGACTGTCACGGAGATTGCTTCATCGCGGGATCTGCTTAGTGGACTGGGACTGAAATGAAAGATTGGAGTGTGTTGAAGGGGCATTTTTTTTATCCTCTCGTTGGATTACAACTGAGGTTTTGGTGAACATGGGATTAGGGTTTTAGGGCCAGCTTCGCATGTGAAGCTGTGGCTCTTCGAACGTGAGGCTGTAGCCCTTCAGTATACGCAAATATAATTGGGATATTTTAAAACACATCTGGAAATCGTTCTCAAACTTGAGAAAGTGAAAACAACTCATGAAATGTTCTCAAATGTAGGTTTTAATACTAGCATTATATGAATTTATTCTGTTTTGAACAAATAGATGATTTTTCGTTATCGCGAAACTTAATTCATGCGAATATTGTTCTGACAATTTTCAACTTTTGCAACCATTCGATCTTCGTTTTAATTTTTTAAATACAAACCATGCATATATACAGGGTATTCCTTGAAGACATGCTTATATTTGAAGGGGTGATTCCTTGACACATTTCGAGAAAAAAACTTCCTATTCACCTGTCCTAAAACTTTGGAGGAAAAAAATTTTTTATAATAACTGGGATAATATTTCAGACATCTTTGAAAAATTTGGTACATGTCTTCTATGCATCAAGGTGCATTTTGTGATGTACGAAATTTTTCATTTTCTCTACCAGTGGCGTCTGTGCGGGTCACTTTTTAAATCCTCATTCATTATTGAGCAGGATTAATCTCATGGATTTTCTTTGTCCGGCGCATGGTTTTCGCTTGAAAAAATCATTTTACTTCAGAGTCTTTTCCTCAAAAATCTGATGAAAATGTTTGTGCATCGACTGAAAGCAAATTGAGTGATCAGATTTGTTCCAAAATGAATGAGAATTCAAATAATATATTTTTTTTGTAGATGCTATGTTCTTGATAGAAAAAATTAAATTAAAATTGCTTCATATCTCAGTACCAACCGTTTAATAATCTATATTTCTAGAGCTGAGACTTTTAGGACATCCGTTTATAGGAAGCTTTTTTCTTGAAATGTGTCAAAGAATAACCCGTCCGATTATTAGCATGTCCCTAAGGAACACCCTGTATATTTTGAATACGAGATGTCATGCAGGTAGTTTTTTTTATGTTGATCTTGAATATGGCATTACTTTCTCAGTGACTACCAAAATGGCAGTGAAACACTTGTTAAATTTGGTTTTTCTCATGAGCACCATCTTGAATTTCAACATTTTCGGATGCCGTTTTTTTCTCTCTTTCCACAACGATGTATTACACAATGTCACAGTTTTGTCATCAATCTAATTTTTTTTTTTTGCGAGAGATGCTTTGAAAAAAACACGCGAAGTTTTGGCAGTTTGATTGGTCTTTAGTCGAGTTGACGTTGAATAATTGTTGTTGGCAATTTTCAACTAAACAATACGATGAAACAGTCGTTTTGCGATAAAATTATAATAACAGAACGAAACACAATAGGAACGCACACATATTGATATCAACGAACATTCAACGAACAATGGAGGTACACTAAGGCTCTTGACATATTCCTTTTACTCGAAGCAAGTCTGAGGATGTTTTTTTTTTCAATTTCAATTATCTTGTGACATCTTCAAACTATCGAAGATATTCTCAATTATTCTCAATGGCGTAGATTGGATTGGAAACACTCTGTATTTTAGGTCGAATTATGTATTAATTTACTGTATCCAATATTGATTCATCTGTGGTCATGTTTCTATAGTATAATTATAGTTATTCCTGTCAATTTGAACCTACGTGAAATATACCGCATAATTCAACATCATTCATACGCATAATGTAATATCGAATCAATCAATATATAATTATGTAATTTGAACGCATGCACACAAAATGATGAATGGGTAAATTATTGGAAACATCTCAGGGAAAGAACTGCGTTTTTCTCGATTTCTCGTTAACCCAGTTGCCTTATGAGCTGGGAAAACGATATGAGATGTTTTGTTTCACAAAGATAAAATATACCTATACTGGCAGAATAACAAGTTTTTCCTCCAAAATAAAGAACTGTGGGGGATGTGTTTACATACTAACATTCATCTAGATAGAACATTGATAAAGTGTATAGGAACGGAAACTCTAAAACTTTCCGCTGAAATTGATGTTCACTTGGACGAGATAGTTTATATACGGAAGTGGTGCAGTTTATGATATTTTCAGGGAGATTCGCAATATCAAAACCCGGACCTTCATTTCGCAAGGGTTCCGAGGCCATTGACGGTGATATATTCAGTAGCTTGGTGGATATATGGGATTTGAGTTGTTTGATTTCTCTTAAATTTTCTTGATTATTCATACCCTAGTCTTCATAATCTTAATTCATATTCCAAGGAATTTCTAGGTCTGAAAAAATAACCAGTTGCTTTCACTTCCTACTGGGTGTTCCTTGAATATACCGGGTGTCCCAAATTATCGAATACATACAATATCTCGCTTATTTGACAAAATGATTTGAAAATTAAAAAACTGTTTTGAATATTACTGAAACACCTTCATGGTACAACTTTATTGAATTTGGTAGAGTTTCTAACCATCAGCGGAGGCAATTTATAATTTTCATAACTATAATTAGGAAATACAAATAAATCTGAGATGTCATTTTTCTGTTGTGAATAATAAAAGCAACAAGGGTAATGTATCGTTGTATTCCAAATAAAATAACACGCAATTCTCTATGTCAATTACAGGGTGTACTATTTTAATGAATTAAAAATTATTTAAATAAAAAGTGACAGGTAGGTGTACAAGCCTGTCAGATGCAAGTGAAGTTTTTTCATAGTCAACTGTTTTCGTTCGAAATGATAGTTACTGTTGAGATCCTCAAAAATTTTGTGGGGCAAATTCCATCTCCTGGTTTTCATTTTCGCTTAAAAATCAATTATCAACTCCTTGTAGAGTTGATGCTGTGCTAAATTCTTTGTAATCTGGAAGCAAATAATGAGATCAGATTCGTTTCAAAATTGATGATTACACAAAAAATACATTTTTCTTGTCAGAGTTGAGACTTTCAAGACATACGTATATGCGAGGTATTTTTTCTCGAAATAAGTCATAGCAACACCCTATATATCAATGAGATAACAATAACACAATTATGAAAACACAGCTTCAATTCATTGATCAAAATAATGTTCTCTTTTGCTTCGATCTTTTTTATATCAAATTTCTTTTCATGTTTTCTTTCCATTTTTTTTTGTGTAATATCTAAATTCTTGAAGCAATCACTTTTCTTCTCTTGTCTTCTTTATATAAATCTGTGTATTTTCTTCGCTTTCTAGCTACTACCATGTACTCTTTTTTGTCTCTGTTCATTTGAATTTTTCTCTCGTTCCATATTATATGATCCTTTTCTATTTCCCTTTCAATCAGTACTATCGTCAACAGTTTCAGGTCCATTATTACAGCAAAATATTTCAGTCAATAACATCGTTATAATGATATTATTCAACAAATTGGTGCGACCTATGGTACTCAATTGAGTCAAAACTAAATCTCTAACATTATAGTACGATACCAAGAAATTCAGATCATCTTGTGTATTATATTGATCAATAAAGCTCCAACTCCCAATCCCGCTCGTTTTATTTCTATTTCCCTACTACAACATACAAAGGGCTTGTCAGACATGGAATTGTCTCCCAATAGTTCGCCCTCTTATTGCTTTCCATGCACCAAATCTGTTTGGGCATTTCTCAATATATCACGCAGTTATGTCTGGTTGTATGTTTACTCGTCCATATTCTCGAAATAAAGGTCATTATCACTTCATTATTCGGTAACATTCTATCAAGTATATCTTTCATGATAAACTCAAGGTCGACTTTATCCGTGAATAATCCATTTGATTCGAAAAGTATATACAATTTTTTATCGATTTTCTTGAAACCGAATTCATAGGTTAGAGAGGTTATCTTCTGTCACGATAAAAAATTCAATCCAAATATTTCGAGAGACATTATACAAGATGCTAATGTAATTAAGGGTATTAAAATTGCACTTTCACACATGAAAAAACAAACAAAGTTTCATTTCAGAGATAATGACACTTTTTTATCATGAATCAAAATGATGTATTGATGTAATTATCAAACACTAATATTCAGATTGGGCCTTGACGTATACGTTAGGTCTCACCTTCGACATACAGAAGATTCTCTATTTATATTTCTCAAACAATATTTATTCGACCAATTGAATTATGGATATATAAATTATACAAAAACAGTGATTTCGAAAATACCTGTAGAATATCATGGATCATTTGCTAAAGAAAATATTAGCGTTAGAATAGCAGAAATTATATCGTTTTCAAAAATAATATTCATCTGGAATAAATTTTATCATCAATATGAAATGACAACCCTCGAGTTTCGTTCCGATTGAACTGATGTAATAAATCGGATGGAATCGAATATTTGAACGGGATATTGAATGTCACCTGTCTGTTTATTTTCGATGATATATCATCATTCAACTGAATATAATCGAATACATTCGATCATACGTTTACCGCAGAGGAATACACACATTCATTTGAGAAAACTCGTTACGATACATTTTCTTCAAGTTGGTAACAATTATAAGAAAGTGTTTTTGAAATCGCATTCGTAGTTTGCTTATTGAAAACATAAAAAAACACTAACCAATTTCAGAGAGTAACATTATGAGGACATATTTGAAGGCAAGAAATGGTTCTACGTGATGATGAAATGATATACTGGGCGTTTCATTTCAGAAAATTGAATTTTTCCAATTGAAATCTTTCGTCGCATTTTATGGGAAAAAAACGACTAGATGCAGAATTCAATGCTGAATTCGATAGGGTGAAAATATACAGCGTGTTATTGTACTTCCACACACCCTGTAGAATCAAATGCCTACTGAATGAACCTACCTCAACTGAATTACAATATTGTAGAACAAATTTACGATGACATTTTGTCGTCCTTATTTATTTACGTCTCGCAATGCCCTCTGGAGTGGTTGGAAACGCCGATAGTTGTCAACCTTCAGAAAATATTTTGACCCAGCTGATAATCCCCATCAGATGTTTCAATTCGACCCAAATCACAATAATATCTCTCGAATGACTTGTATGTAAAGCTCATGATTTGTCCCCAACTATAATCTCCTCACGATTAATAATTCTGCAGTAAAACGCAAAAGAATACGTACTAGGACTGCCCCTCACACCGTAAATCATATTTTAGTCGGGATTAGACCAATCATTTGGCCACCATCCATTCACATTAGCCGATAAAATCTGTCAAGCCAAGTTAAGTTACTGCCCAATTAGTCCACAAGTTTGAAACGATGTGGTGGACTCAAATGTATTATGTCGGTGCTCTCAGTTAAAGCCGCTGTTGATAACGAATGTTTGGGTACTGAAAGAGATTCAAAAGATAATCAGATGAATTCGTTATTAGTATCATTTTGCGCCTATTGAGATTATTTTTTTGCGTATACATTCCACAGTATATTTCAAAATATGTCACCCACTCTACCACATATCTGACATCTGTCATCGACTGTTCTCTCATTGGTTCATTCAAGAGGTCTACAACTAGCAAGCAAAAATTGAGGCCTTCAGGACATTTGCATACTCGGAGTTCTGGTGATGCTTATTGCTTCCTTATGATATTCATGAAATAATCCATTCAATAGTTTTTTTTTCATCTTAGTCATCTATGGCAAAGTTTTACCAAAATTTTCAACAGAGTTTGTATTTTCTCCAAACATTACTTCCATCGAATTATGCTGAGGAACATTAACAGCCTCTAATACTGCTTGTCAATCAATCAATTTCAGTGAAGTATTTGGTTTTCTGTTCTTGACTACGGTTAATTAAGCTCTACAATCATGAATGTATGGTCTGGTTTGATACCCGTGTCAGATTTGGTAACTTTTCAATGCCATCAGTACAAAACAAAAAGTATCTAGCAATGACAGACGGCTCAATAGGTTTATAAATCAGCTGGGATCATCAAAGCATCAACAATTATGGCAACACTTCACAACGATGCCAACTTGTTTGGAGCGAATCCCTACAATCGTTTGTTCACATACGAATTGTTCTTTTATAGCGATTTTTAAAAATTGTTCTTTTGAGAGCTTAATATCATCGTATTCTCATCAAAATGTCGAGAGGATTGAGGGAGATGCCTAGAAAATGGTTGCATCTTTATTAGAACATTTCAAACACGAAATAGATAACAGGAGACCCTTACTTTCATTGGATTTTATTCGAAATGTGAGTAAAGAATCTTCATGAATATTTATTTACTACGATACCACGATGGTTCAATAGTTTTTATGGAATATGATTATATACCCAAGTTTTTATTCGGAGTTAATTCGGAGCGTCGCTGAAAAAGTGAAAGACATGTGGCATCACGGCTAAATCTGGCGACGCTTCACAGGTATCAACCCAGAATAAATAGACCATAGATAGATATATTAACTTGGTATGATGTTGAGTAGTTGATCAGTCTGCAATTGTAATGAACTTTGATAAAAAACAACTATTCGACCAGATAACTCTTTAGATTGTCTCTCTCGATAAGATCCTCATATCTTCCTATTTTCTTGATCTGTGGACTCCTTTAAACAGAAATATCTTCTATCCGTCAGATGGCGTATTGGTTAGTGACGGATAACTTTGACATTTTGCACGTAAATTCACGCGGAAGAATAGCATTTCGCGCATGCCCGTAGTAGAATGTATTTTTCGACAACGAAATGAAATATAGCCAGCTGCATGACTGCCTTTATTAGTTCATCAATTACATTGAACACCAACGGCAATGGAGCAATATGCAAATCGTGTGTCAGTCTGGTTTATTGCCAGCATTCATGATCTGGTGCAATTGTAGTGAATATGAAACAGAATGTAGCTGTTTCCCATCAAAATTGCTCGTGTTTACGAACCGTATGATGCTTATGAGAAATTATTATTGTTTCGTGCATTTGGCTATATGTACGTTTTGGAAACGGTGAAATGTAATTTCCTATCGAAGCGTATTTCGATGAGATAGGAAAGTTTACATCCGAGCCTTGATGATGCTGAAAAAATAAGTGGCTGTTGAGAATTCTTATGGGAAAAATTAATTTCTATAAGTGGTTCAGTCACATAATCAAGTATCTTGTAGTGGATTTATTTCTGTTGTAGTTCATCCATTCCAGGAAGATGATTTCGATATGTATTCCTCTGGAATAAATAGGAGCTATTTACAACGATCATGATACATTTGGATTTCATCTTCGCTCCTTCCTGTATGAGTTGATTCCACGAAAGAATCTCTTTTAGTAGAAGCAATCCAATAATCAAGTTTTCAAGTTTCAAGTGGTTCGATTGCATTTTTATCAAGAACATTTGTTTCATAGTTTCTTCTAATAACCATGAATACCAAAAATAACTGAAACCATCAAATAATGCCAAGAATCAGCAAGAACTACAAGCAAAGTATGGCTGATAGTCTTCATGTTGTGACATCAGCAGCTATTCCTTCAACTGCATCTTCGTCACCATATTAAAGATATTGGACATATTTTGCTTTAGTGGAATAACCTCTACTCGATATGGTAGCTTAGGGGTGTTTCTTCATTAAACTGTGATAGAAATTATTCAACAAATGTGACGTAACCATCAAACTGAAGTATATAGGCAATGAGGACGTTTCCAGTGAACAATCGTGTATCCGTCGGTTATTAATTTGAATTTTTGTAATGGTCACGTGATAATTTAGAAGGTTGAGTCAAAGATTTCAAGCTGAAACGCTGGATGGCTCAGATTTAATGAAGGTAGCTTCACTCTGTGCATTCATACTCATTTTAATTCCTTATTTATAACCACTAAACAATCGTTCAAACTCAAAAGTCGAAACGCTTCAAGGATAAGAATTAGTGATTTTTACGCAAAATCCAGACATCCTGAACCATCAGAAATAAACCTCAATATAAGCTGTCTTGAATGATTTAATGAAGGTAGCTTCACTCTGTGCATTCATACTCATTTTAATTCCTTATTTATAACCACTAAACAATCGTTCAAACTCAAAAGTCGAAACGCTTCAAGGATAAGAATTAGTGATTTTTACGCAAAATCCAGACATCCTGAACCATCAGAAATAAACCTCAATATAAGCTGTCTTGAATGTCTTCAGGTTATTATCAGCACTTCAGGGATATCACCTAAATCAAGATCCACACACAATTTAATTCAAATGCCTCTCGCAATTTATGACAGTGCATCCACTAAAGCCAATGCGATCCATTAATGTTTCTACAGTTGAGTTATGTTCTGATCACAAAGTTAATATTGGGGTGCTATCATGTGCAGGTGGTGTTATTACTTGCAGCAAACATAAAAAGAGAATTTCAGATTGGATGAGAATCGATAAAGTAATAAATTACGATTGGTGCTCCAATTTCAGTGCCATTCTGTACTATTATCAGAGTCAGAGAGTGCGCTGTTCCTGCTGGATTTCCTTTGGAATTTTATATTTCTTCCTCCATAGCTGAGTTGAGGGCGAAATGCCAAATATATTCGAATACATGAAATATCTAGTGCAATAATTGTCATAAGCATCGACCTGTTGGTTCAACTAAATCACTGAACAGTCAGAATAAATTTGGTCCTATCCCTAGCATGATTTTTCTGATTAGAATTTTGTTAAACCAATTCTGACAGCTGATGAAATATTATTCCACTGGAAATTTTCAGTTCCTGAAGATAATACGAACTGAAAATGAATTGTGGGATCGAACATATAGTCTATTTATTCTGAGTTGATACCTGTGTCAGATTTGGTAACTTTTCAATGCCATTAGTACAAAACGAAAAGTATCTAGCAATAACAGACGTCTCCATAGGTTTATAAATCAGCTGGGAACATCAAAGCATCAACAATTATGGCAACACTTCACAACGATGCCAAATTGTTTGGAGCGAATTCCTACAATCGTTTGTTCACATACGAATTGTTCTTTTATTGCAATTTTTCAAAATTGTTCTTCTGAGAGCTTAATATCATCGTATTCTCATCGAAATATCGAAAGGATTGAGTGAAGATGCCCAGAAAATGGTTGCATCTTAGAACATTTAAAACACAAAATGGATAACAGGATCCTCTTACTTTTATTGGATTTTATTCGAAAGGTAAGTAAAGAATCTTCATGAATATTTATTCCCCACGATCTTACAATGGTTCAATAGTTTCTATGAAATATGATTAAATACCCAAGTTTCAATTCGGAGTTGATTCGGAGCATCGCTGAAAAAGTGAAAAACATGTGGCATCACGGCTAAATCGGGCGACGCGTCTAGGTATCAACCCAGAACAAATAGATGATTTTCAATTCATAAACAACCTCCATTCACAATTGTGTCTCAAACGTTCAAATATTTCTACGATTCCATGAGAAGAAATCTGTAATTATATAGTTACCATTTGCCGAAATTGATCTGCAGGCATCAGAAACTCTTCATATATCATCAGTATTGGAATGAGTGGACAAAACTCCTGATTTTCTTCCAATCATACCAACTACATTTGATACTGCATGGTATAGGTGTGCAGTAGTTCATTGTTCATGAAGAGCGAAAAGATCAAATAATGTTATTGAGTCCAGTTGATGATTGCTGATATATTCACTGAACAGTTTTTCTTCGCAATTTCAGCCTTATCTGTGAGTTGGGCGTTTTTTCAAATTGTTGTGTGTGGAAGTTTTAATGAACAGTCTTCATTCATTCTTCACCTGTACGAAATTCGCTGAGCTCATTAAGGGATCTTTGATTTTGGTTTGAGAAATATCGTCTGAATGAAGAGATGGAGGAAGGTAATTTCTTTCAAATTGTCAAGTTAATGAGGTGCTTTGAGTTGATATGTCTTTCTACTCATTGAAACATGATTTTCCGTGTAACTTTCGCACAACGACCCATTCCCCGAATCATTAATTTCGCTAGCCAATTATTTGTCAATCAGCTGCCAAGAGCTCTCAAAAATCAAATTTGCAACCGACATGCCTCAAGAACAATGCAAGCCACTTTGGAGTTGACAATTCTTCTTTCGCATAATATCTTATTAATTAAATACAAGGCAGGGCTGGTTTGTGCTGAAACTAATTATTTCTTCATTACCGTTGAACTAGCGCAGATGGTGCTGGCTTCAACATAATGTCGTAAAATAGCATTAGCATTCCGGAGGGTTTCCAGGATATTTCCTGGTGTGTTAGGATGTATGCGTGACGGTTCAATTAATTAATGCCGGTGGACGAATCGATGAGAAATATATGTGTGCTCCTGAAAAAAATAACTGACGTGATTCAGCATCGGCAATGGAAGCTCTCAAACACGATGGAAATGTTCGTGAGTGAATGAGAGCTCGAAGATATTCCTGGAATTATTTGGAGGACTTGTCTGATGATCAGTATGAGAATTTCACGCCCCAAATCTGATTGACATCTGAAGTTATGAATTGATTCAACTAACTCAGTAAAGGTGATGTTGAAATCGAACACAAGAATTAATTCGATATCGTGAGCTCTTCAAAATAAATCATTACAGAAATTGGAATTTTCCTTCCTCTTCCAAATAAGTTGTGAGATGAATCTTACAACTACCTGGATAATCTTTTCAAGAGACATTAGGTACGTTGAAGAAATAGGCTCTAGAATTGATTCTTGGAGGAATAAGAAATTATATAGAAATGTTCATATCACTCAGAAATACTCTCTTGAATAGTGAAACTGGTCGAAGTCAATCTGAATGATCTCATTCATTCCTGAATATGAAGTTCTGCCGAAACTTCACAAGAGAAATTGATTCTTAATCTCGTAGTGATTTACTCGAAAAGTGTCGTTTCGTTGTAATAAAATATTTTCTTCGAAATATTCTATTTCATGCATACTCACATACAATTCGCCAATTGTTTGAACCAGAATCGAGTGTTCCACAAGGATCTGACTTGGGCCACCCTTCTATAATCTATTTGTCGAATACATTATCGAGGATATCGATGTTCATTTGATGAAATAGACACTTCTAGAAATATCTCCAATCATGGAAGTATTTCGACATATACAAGAACTTTGTTACTTTGGAAATGAAAACAGGGTTCAGCTTTGATTTTTCTCCATTGAGTTATCCAGTGCTTGATCAACAGTTATCAATTATTGATTTTTCCACTAATCATGACGCGATGAATCTGATCCCAGCTAAAGGGTTCGTAAAATAGGAGTTCAGAAGACCTCACTCTAAGAAAGACAAGGGAAAAGTAATGATCAGTTTTCTTCATGGAACTATCAGAAATATATTCCATCGACTACAGTTATGTTATAATCATCATTTGATGTCCTGCACTGATGAAAATTATGTAGAAGATTGTAATCTATCCATAACGATCATGTGAACGAGATAACCGTTTTAACGCATTCATCCACTCCATCGGATAAATGTAAGGAAATAACAATAATTCCCGCGTATACAGGAATTAATTCGGATTCGTGGATATAAATAAGGAACCGAATCGAATCCAGCCTCCCTAATGCGTTCGTTCCATTCGGCTCTATCGGTAAGCAGTTTGACGATGCTCGGGAAAAAGTTATCGTCTCATCTCCAGAATTCGGGATAATCGTCGGTCCATTAGTAGAAGTGCGGCTCGAAAGGGGTGGGGGAGAGGTGAAGGGGAAGGAGGGGAAGGTTGCAATTTGGTCTGAGGGCGAGATTCAACTTTGCAGAGATTATTTCACACCGGCAACTTCGAGGGAGTTCGATCGTGGTGGAATCGAAATCGATACTATAATTCGACATTATTCATACTCGAACACATTCAGGGTATTCCCCTCCTTTTTTGACAGAAATCAGGATTCGTCATAAGTAGAGCCGAGTGGAATAATCCTTGTATAATCTGGATCAGTCCTTCAACAAATACTGAGTGTTATTGAGTCTTCTCTGTATTGGTTCAAATTTCACATAGGTAAACAGATTTTGATAGTTTCAACTGATTACTTCAAAGTATTTTGTGGAATATCTGATCTGAATGACTGTTATTTCTTCCAAAAGTCAGGTTGTAACAGCAATTGATGTATTTTTTCAAGGTTCGTGAAAGTTTTCGAATGATGAAAATATGGTCATCTCAGTACTGGCTAATAATACGATGTGAAAAACTCTTAAATATTCTCTTCCCCTCTCTCTATCCTCAGTGTCGCCCCCTATTTTCATTTTAGGATGTTTACCCTTCCTCTTTTTTTTTCTCGAAGATATAACAGTTGAATTCCTATTTCCAAGACGATGTGAATGATGTTTTCCTCCTCTGGATACCGCCTCCCATATAATACTGTGTCATTGGAAACTCCAGATCGCTGCCAAATGAGATCTATTCTGGATAGAGAGGCTCTCAGAGTTATTTATACAAGCCATTCGTTTTGATGATCAACAACATTTTTCTTTCTACGCAGAATGTAGATGTATAGAAATGGATGAATGGAAAAAATAGCTAGGAAGAATTGGTCATGGTCATAGTGTGGGGTTTTTCTTTTAGATATTGGATTTCTAGAACTGTTTCATTTATTATATTGCATGAGAGATCTCTCCTAGAGAATATGCATATTGAATTAAAACTTGACAAGACAGAAATTTCTGGAACACAATTCGGAAAATAGAATTGACCTTTCAATGAACCATGGAACAGAAATTTGTACTTTGTATCATTAGCCTGAATTATTCCAATTAGTACTCAATTTTATCAGGACTTCAAGAGACAGCAACAGTTTTGAAGAAAAAGCTTAACATTTTATTAAAACTATACCTAGATGGATGTCTGAAAATCGTAATGATTCTATTGACGTTTTAAAACAACGTATTTTTGCAGAATGTGAGGCTGTTTCCGCAGACACATTTGCAAAAGTACGAGAAGAGTTTAAAAATATGATGTTTTACTGTCAAGAAGTAAATGGAGGTCACTTCGAGCAATTTCTCTGAGTAGATACTGATTCTAAAATCTGTAGTTAATATCATACTGAATGGATTCGAATTTTTAATGTTTACTAATGAGCCATTGAAACTGCCATAAACACAAATAAAATTAGTATCATTGAATAGGTTTTTTCGATACATTTCAAAAGAGGTGTCGCTTGCCGCAGGGTTCAATTTAAAATTATTGGTCACAATGGCCTTGTGACGTCATCTTTGACGATTTAGTTTACAACCTTTAATATTCAGTTTCCAAATTTCACTTGTTTATGTATAATCGTTCCAAAGATAAGAGGGGGGGAGGGGACTTTTGAGAAGCACTGTATGCAACCTCCAGCCTTTCATCTATCACTCATGTTTTCTCTTTCTCTCTCTTTATCTCTCCTTCCTTTTTTTTCGTTTGTTTTTTCTCACATGATTTTTTGATATTCCTAATTCTCGAATATTAAGTGACACATAGTTATAATATTTCCAATATCATTAGATTAGAATATCATGAAACATCGTGAAATTTGAGTCGCTTATGACATGTAGTTACATTGTCTCGATAATTTTGCAAACATGGTTCCCAATTTCAACAACAAATGACGTATACGATTCTATTATCTCTCGCCTCAGTTCATCTACCTACTAACTATGCAAACTTGTATCATGAGTTGAGTTGATACGCCAATAGCTAGATGGAATTGATACGCTTGAAATGTCATTTCCACGTATTTACTTCATTCATATGTTCCAATGAACATATCCAGTAACGCAGAATTGATTTGAAGGCTGTAATTAGTGGACTGAAACTGACGATATGGTTTTGTTTCGAAAACATGGCTCACTTTCAAAACTACAATAGTCGTTTGTAGAATGTGTTAATTCGATCAGAACCGAATTGATTATAGTTGATTTTTTCCAAAGGAGATAGAAATATTATGAATCGATAAAAAAGGAAAGTATTGGGGATTATTTTCATAGAGGATTCTTCAAGTCTTCGTAATGTTTTTTCAGGCATTTCTTGCAAAAATGGAAAATTGAATATTGGCAGAACATTGACACATAACCACTATATGTGATACAACATTGTAGAGAATTTTTGGAGAATCTGAAAATGTATAAATTCGACATGGCGTTCATAGGCGAACAACAAAGTTAACAAGTGGTTCTCCACCATTTTGGAAATCACTTATAGAATGATGCTTTATCTGAAATTATGAATGAACTTGTAGTTTCCAATGTTCAATACGATTTGTATATCAAAAAATAAGATAAAAACTGAAACTGAGATTTTTTTCTGTACATTCAAAATGATCTCAATTAATCGAGGCTCTGTATATTTCTTAGGTTTGAAAATGTAATAAATGATTCTATTCATCTCAGGGGCAACAATAACATGCCGCCTGTTGAATATCATTTAGCAAAATATGTTTATGAATATCAATCTGATATGATATTCATCAGCACCACGTTCATGAATGTTGTTGCTTCTAAAGGTCAAATGACAAGATTTCGAAAAACTAATTAGCAAGTTTGCAAGAAAATAGGCCAGTAAAATGAAGCTTTCTTCCTGTCATACATCGTCTTATACATTTCATTCCATATCACTTTGGGTGATTTCCATGGTCTGTGATAACGTTTAATGAATTGGGTAATATATTATTAGTCTAATCTACTGCACCATAATTATATCTAATTCAGATTTAATCTAATGTAGGATGCAAATTATTGTTTCCTAATTGTCTATAGATAACATATTGACCCACTGAAATTTCCGAAAACAACATACAAGTTTTACATTTTACAAATCACCAATATTTTATGAGAAGCATTATTTCCAACTAACAATGGAAATAGTCATTTTTCTTTTCGAAATTTCCATTGGTAACCTATTCTTATATCATATCTCCAAGTTATGAAACCATCAGCAAATAATTGATGAAAGGAAACCCCTGTATAAACTTCCCATTATTGAAAAATCTTGTAAGTCAGTTTTTATACTGATAAAATTGATCCTAAATCCTCATTTCAATCCTTGAGCCTGACTTTCTACCTGATATTGACTTCAGAATTATCAGAAACGAAGCCAAACTCTCTTTCATGGACATATCTCAATTTACTTTTCATCAAGAATGACAGGAGAGTTCAATCAATTCAATATTGAAAAAAAATGGATTGAAGAAATTCATGTTTCTCCGTTTACGATTCACACTGAGGTCGAGAAAATCGAGAATCAGAAACAGAATTATTCATTTTCGTGATAATAAATACTACATGGAAAATTAGAAATAAAAATTGTGAAATATGTTGTAATTGAATTTGGACATCGAAATGATAGTAAGATTCATTTGAAAATATAACAAAACCTCTACTGGAAACAAAATGAAAATATTGTTGATATTTCTTGTTATCTAGGGATGATAAGTGACAAAATAAAAAATCAATGGGTACAATGAGGATGATTATAGTCACAAAAATAGAAATTTCCACTCATACAGACATGATGCCGCAAATGGTGAACCATTAGGATGAAACGATAAGAATAAATAAGGTTCAAGAGGTTAATTATTAGTGTTGAATTATAGAATTTGATAGAGGAACTCAACCAACTTTGATGTATACAATGGTCAACAATGTTAACGAATCGAAAATATCATGTTTTAATGTATTTCGTGTGCAATATTCATTAAACTCGAGATCAACTCGTGCGAAAAGATTCGCTGAAATGATTTCCACCTTTTTGTTTCTGGAAAATAAAAATGATAGGATTTTTTCAGTCAATTCCTATTGATCAGTGATATAAACATCACAATAATAATTACTTTTTCTACCTTGCAAAAATCGAAACCTATATTGATATCACTGACCAATATTATTCATTCTCCTGGTATATATTTCGAGCTTTTTGTTAAAACTTTTTTGAAACTCGTATCGTACAACCAGAAATGTTTTTTCATTAATTTCGACCATCATAGTCGGTGACATATCTGTTTATATTTGATTTGTTGAATGTCTCCTTAAGAAAAGGATAATGAAGGGTTCACCCTTTAGTCCTCAAAGCAGGATAGCTTAGAATTTGGTTACCAAAACCTTTTCAAAAAGTTTGATGTTTGGGAAGGCAGTGTATATCAAATCAATGTTCATTCTTATCTTCGAGCCGTAATAGAAAGTCGACATTTTTTAACGATAAGGCGTTACGAAAAGTTTTCATATACTCTTCCGAATCGTTGGTATAGCCGGCATTTCTGTAGTGATAGTGAGTTGGAAAATATTGGGGCACAATGTTTTCTGAAGATAACGACTACCTCATCCATGGACCTGAGCCTTATGAAGCTATCCCGAATGAAACTTTGGGGCAGATTTTCTGGAAGATTTTGAGTGAAAATGATCCTGGCTATCAAATCATGGTATGCTTTTTATATTTTCTTCCTGATTCATTTTACCGCAAATAGATATTTTACATTTTCCACTAGTTATCAATCATCAATGTATTCAAAAAAAGAAGAAAAAAATCAGTAGTTTCACATTTGTTTTGAATTTTTTTTGTTCTTGAATTCGACCAGAAAAATACGATGACGATTTATTTATAGAAGAGAAAAAACAAAAGTACCCTGTTATAATCTAAGTTGTAGTTCAAAATTTCACCTTTATTGTTTCGTCAGCTTTGGTGCCATATTCTGATTTGATGGGCAATTTACTGATACAACTGAAAATCACATATGTTTAATATCTGAAGACAACATAGAAGTGTTTTTTCCAATTATGAAAAATCTTCTACGATGAATATTCAAGAGCAATCTCAAATAATTGGAGTAATAGTATTTTCATCTGTTGATTCTAGACTGGAATTGAACTGAATCAAAATGAGTAGGGAAAGTTCTGTGGATTCTCAGTCACACAATCAATAATAATCAAATCATTTTCGAGACTATCAAAATTGTTTCAATAAAACAAAAATCAATTATAATATTTATCTGTCCAAAATTCATATTCAGTCAATAAGGTTGCACTCATCATGATGAAAAAAAGTCCTTCCATATTTCAAGAAATCGAATTATATAATTACCTAAACTAGAATATACAGGTTAGATAAATTACGATGTTTCTCGTTAAAACTCCAAGATTGAAATGAAATATTCTTGATCTATTGTTTGAAGCAAGAATCGATGGCAATAATAAAACTTCATGAATGCGAATGTCTGAGGAAAAATATTTTTCTCTAACAGATTGACGCTCATACCGGCAAAGAGCTTGTTTCAAAAGACTTCCTGGAACAATCCTGTCTTCTGGCTCAAGCTTTACAAGCCTATGGATGCACTCCTGAAACAACCATCGCCATCGCCAGCGAGAACAACCTGGAGTTCTTCGTCCCTGTCATGGCTTCCTTGTTCGCTGGTACCATCACGGTACCACTGAGTGTGAACTACACGACATCTGAGCTTCACCATACCATCAACATCACCCAACCGAAGATAGTATTCTGCTCTAGGAGGGCTGCGGCTGGATACCTGCAGATCAAGAAGGAGATGCCTTTCATTGAGGTAGGTCGAATATCCCTCTGAAGTATCCCTAGGGAGCTCAGTTTGTCCTGCTATTGGTCAATTCAAAAATAGTGATGCCATATTTTCATACTCTGCTTCAATGACCGACTTTGGAGAGAAGGTAATTTTCATATCCGTATCTTCCGGCTCCAACTGTTTACCCTCCAAAACAAATGATTTCGTTCAGTTTCTTCATGAAAAACTGAACCAATGAGCATTACTGAACATTCTCTTCACAGGTTTTGGTAGTAATCGACAGTAGTGAGACATTGAATGGAACTATGAGTCTCAAAACTTTCATGCAAAACTCTCTTGGAGGTCAAAGACTTTCTCTTTCCCAATTCACCCCATTTGACGGAGATCCGAAGGTGAATGTAGCTTTTATCTTGTGCTCTTCTGGTACTACAGGGATGCCAAAAGGAGTCATGCTGACTCATACCAATGTCGCTACACGACTAATGCAGTCAAGGTAAATTGAGTAATGAGTTTTTGGAGTTATCTTCTATATCTTCCATTTTCCCATTCAAATAAACTCCACCTGTTTGTTCCAATTAGGAAATTATCCACTATCATTTTTTAATCACTCGTATTCTAAGCTTATTTCAGTAATTCTCGAATGATAATTAAATGATTCGATAAATAATTACCTTGAGTTGTCATAGGTTAGTAACAAGCATCATTATCGGTATCAGTATATATGCTTGTTGTTTCAAATAGCTTGATATGAAGAATATAGAGATTGCTCAATCCAATCTCATCTCAGTTACATCACTTTCAAAAAATAACCTTATCATGTTTGCTACTAATTATGAGATTGGTCGATAAAAAGTAAATGGAATAGTTTCTAATTTCTGTAAATAAACGTCTACAAGACTTGCCAAACTCGCTGAACACTCAAAAATACAAACTCTTCTTCTATTGTTTTCACAGAGACCCAGCCTACTTGACCCCTTACACCAGAGTCTTGGGTCTGATGCCTTTCTACCACTCGTACGGCCTCTTTTTTGGTCTAACTTCTTTCCTCAATCGCCACATTACCATCATGATGGATAGGTACCAGGAGGATTTCTTCTTGAGGAGTATTCAAGATTACAGGATAGAAGTGTTGAGGGTCACTCCACCTTTAGCAATTTTCTTGTCGAAGACGCCAAAAATCAAGGAGTACGACTTATCTAGCGTTGTTGAATTCTTCTCGGCTGCTGCTCCATTGAGTGGGGAGACTGAGGTTGAGTTGAAGAAGAGGTGAGAAAAAAATTTGCTGATGATAACTTAGTCATAGTTGATAGAATCAGTGAATTACTTTTTTTATTCAGTTTCATTAAAGGGAATTCAGGTTCATAAGTACCGTTAATTAGTGACATTTTACTACTTAGAGACTTTAGATATCTGAAACCAAGCTCGATATCAATATAATTTATACAATTAATAAGATATGTACGATTTGCAAAGACTAATATACCAATTATTCACGTGATTATATATTATTGTCCAGGAAAAACATGTACGTGTCAACGTAATAATGAGTCTTCGATAAGATAAGCAGAAGTCAAAGTACCTGGACAAATTAAGAAGCTTCACCAGTTTAACTTGTTAAAAATTTTGTGATTTTGGAGTTATTTTCGATGGAATATTTTCCAGACATAATAGACTTCATTTCCAAATATATTTCATTTTTTTTTGACAAAAAACCTAAATGATAACGGTTTCATACCTACGAGCGATCGCTTTTTAGAACGTAGATACGACCTTGCCATTTTCATAGTATATTCATTTATATCAGGTGTTTCACAGTGAATGGAACATGACGTAACTGGAGAACAGAAAGACAGATTATTTCGAAGATTTGTGAGCGTGAATAATCAAACTTGGTCTATCCGTCTGGAATATTTTCATCAATACAGTGTTGCCGCTTGTATCAGAAAGCTACTTCGTTATTTCAAATGGAACACCTCGTATATTATACCAAATTCAGAATCCTTATGAGATTTCTCACAACTTTTCCACATAATTCCCCATACTTATCTGTGACGATTTCCGAGATTAAAATTATTTTGTAAAATTTTTGTGCAAAACCTGACCATTGAAAAATATCAATTTTTTTCCAATGTAAATTTACAGTATATTGCAATTTGGGTTATAGCTGCATAAGCCCATCAAGTATTCTGTCGATGAACTGTATCTCAGTTTCAGCATACAGGGTGCCTTCCGGGAACTCATGGAAATGACTGAAACTCCGCTTTATTAAATGGCATGCCCTGTATATTATCACTTATTCAAAAAGTTATAACATTTTCCATTTCAATTGAGTATACTCTCCTATACCTATCTCGTACAGTTTGTTAGTTATGATCACTTATGTTATGAGATTTTAATGAAGAGCATAAAGTGATTTACCTCGAATGGATTCGAGAGAATTCATTAGGTTGAAGAGAAATTTTGAAATTTTTTTGAAATCTTTCTAGATTTATTGATACACATGTTAGACTTTGATACTTTCAGCATTTTATGATGATACAAAATTTTTTTCTCGGAAATCGTCACGAATAGGTATGAGGAATTGTGAGGAATCTCATAAGGATTCCAAAAATTGTATATTATAGGAGGTGTTTTATTGAAAGAACAAAGTAGCTACTACATTCTGATACAAGCGGTAACACTACATTGATGAAAATATTTCAGACGGATAGAGCAAGTTTGATTATCTACGCTCACAAATTTTCGAAATGATTTATCTTCCTGTTCTCCAGATACTTCTAATGTTCAATCCACTGTGAAGCACCTTGTATAGCTATAGTATGAACTACCGAACGAGAAAAAGCGTTTTTCCAAAAATTCAACACTTTCCCAATATCTTATCAGTAGAAAAAATCACAAAAGTTGCCAATGAAGCTGCACACTATTTCTGTGTCATCCATACATAACCTTCATCATAAATATACATCAACCCTAGTCTGGAAGTACGAAATTCCTTCCAGATTGAATCTGAAGGCCATCTACCAAGCCTACGGTTGCACAGAAGGCACCCTAGCCCTTACCATCATGAACAAAGACGTCTACAGACCAGGCTCCTGCGGGCAAGTCATCACCTACATGACCTGCAAAGTCCGGGACCCGGACTCCGGTAGATCCCTGGGCCCCAACCAGGTGGGCGAACTCTGCTACAAGGGCCCCTCGGTGATGAAGGGCTACTACAAGAACCCTCGAGCCACTAAGGAGTCCTTCACGACGGATGGCTGGTTGAGGACCGGGGATCTAGGGTACTACGACGAGGAAAAGTACTTCTACATAGTGGATAGACTGAAGGAGCTGATCAAGTACAAGGGGCACCAGGTAGCCCCAGCCGAGCTGGAGGCTATTTTGGTGAATCATCCCAAAGTGCAGGAGGCTGCGGTGGTGGGCTTGCCAGATGAAATGGCTGGGGAGCTGCCATTGGGTTTTATAGTCAAGAGGGATTGGGTTGATGTTTCAGCGAAAGAGCTTCAGGATTATGTTGCTGGTGAGTATTTAGCGTTTCCAGAATTATTGCCAATTCCAAACTGAAACTCCTCTAAACATTATGAGAAGAGAGCCTACAAATAAATTGGAGATGAGTGATTCATTTATTGTTTCAGGTAAAGTATCGCCTCAAAAGAGGTTGAGAGGAGGCATAATTTTTGTGGAATCGATACCAAAGAATCCAAGTGGGAAAATTCTGAGGAGGAAATTGAAGAATAAATTGAAGGATTATAAGGCATTGCAACAATCTAAACTTTGATTTACCAAGTATAGTTCCTCTCTTCAACTCCTATAGTAATTATTTTTTTCTCTGGATAGTTCAGGGACACTGTATTTATTGCTTCATTTTAAGAAATGAGTATACAATTTTAATATTGTCAAATGTTATAAATGTTACTTCGGATATTATATTTACAAATTTTTGGTCTTGTTTCATTGTATCTACAATCAATTCTTCAAGGCAATATAACCTCATTTCCCGATTTCGAGAAACATATACAGGTTTCATCACGTGGCCAATTTGTTGGGACTTTTTTCGAAGTTCTTTTCGAATAAAGAAAACTCTGAGCTTGCACTAGTATATTTGAAAAAATCTACTTCTGAATTTTTTTAAATTGCAAATTTTAAAATTTCATCAAAGCAGAAGTAAACATTCTTTGATATTTGGCAAGTGACATTTTGACGGGCTTCAAACTGATTTATCACGATCTTTATATCTCCTTTCTCCATATTCTAGTGCATATTGATAGTGACGTTTCCTTGAGAACAGAAATATGGAAAACTATGAAAGTTGTGACTGATTTTTTGTGATTTTTGTGTTTCGATAATATACAGAGCGTATGATTTCAAATTCCGAGCTATCTTATATATCTGAATCGGTGAATCTCAACTGAATATGTAAGGAAAAAATCAATACATCCAGAGTGCATTTCGAATCAGCTCAATTAAAATCCAAGGATAATTCATGGATATTACTGCAGTTGATTATCTAATTGGACTGAAAGCTTCTGGAATTCATTTTAATTTTCTTCTGGGAATTTGGGAGTTGGGGATGAATTTATATGAAATCCCTATGAGCATTGAGATTATGAGGATCAATAGTTCCATTATTATTTATCGATTGTTCAATTTATTTATTGAAGATCAACCATTGCGTGTTTGAAGAACCATGTTTGCAAGTTATCTCGACAACATTAACAACATTGTCGAATTTTCAATCGTGGAACTGATTAGAGTAATTTTAGATGAAAAATAATACCACTCACTTCAGTTCGATTCCTTGTATCCTATTTCTGACCTTGTTAGGAATTCTTTACACTGTGTATATATCCAATTACTAGTCGTAGTCCGTCCTCTCTCATTTTCTAGCCAAGTATAAGTGCTCGGTGCTAATCACTTATGTATCATATATTCCCTCTATCTAAAACATCAGAAAAGGAGAGCTAAAATTGACTAACTTTATAAACGGGTTAAAGAGTTTGTTTGGTTCATTCTATTCAGAAACTTTCCGAGATTCTCCAGGCTAATGGATTCCTCCTATTACTGTGCTGATTTTGTTCCTTTCATTAACAAAGTCTTGATGGAATTAAGATAGGATGCGATAAATGGAATCAAAGATAAAAACAATTCAGTTGAGGGGATTGAATACTAATGCATTTTGTAGCAATGTAAAAGGGATTTTCAGTACGTCGATGGATGAATTCTACATTTCAATATTTCAATTTTGCAAATTTGTGATTGTTTCGAGAAGGTTTAATTATTTATACAGTCCTGTACACAACTTGGAATTGAGACTATAGAACACATTTGATTTGAGCTCAGAGGACGTAGGAACCTTGAAACCTGGTGACCTTTATGAAAGGAACTGATTTCTTTCAAGGTATCAGGTGTCATAGGAGAAGCACAGTTAGCCTATGGCTGTAGTGCATCCTCCAGATTTAATCTGGCATCAAAATTGATGTTCAAAGTCCTCCAAGATCTCCTGATGTAACCATCTCATTGAACTGAATAATTTTTTTTCGATTAAGTTTGGCAGTGTGTTTGTCCATCAATCATCACGAAAACTCATCAGATGAACTTCCTCGGGATTTCATTAATACTCTAATTCAAGGGTACCAACAGAAATACATGAATCCCGATCCCATTGCAATGCCTCAGTTCTCAGAGAAGTGGGACCGAATCGAGATCAAAGAGTTTCAAGCAAATAGCGAACGTACAGGTGAAACTAGTATAAGCGTGTCATAGGATTTCGTAGGATACTCGATGTTCCTTTTCCGTTTCTGAGCAGCGTATTTCTTCGTGAGTATCGGCAAGCCGCAGTCGATATCTCGAGCCATTAATTCGCCGGATCCTTCCGAGTTTGATGAAACATCAAGCAGAATTTTCCGCTCTGTGCTCACCTGCGGTCGTCGATGCACTTTAAGAATTGCTCGGAGCTCGAATAAGCTCTTTTCCAATTGGATGTTCACTTCGTGGAAAAGGCCAACCTCTACCAAAGATAAATTATCGAAAAAAAATGGTATTACGTTGGCAGAAAATGTCGGTATATACTCGAATAAATCTCTCTGACAAATCGGTGGCCTATTTTGGAATTTGGACGATGACTGAGCGTTGAACGATTTATTCTCCTAACTTTCCATGCGCCCGGTTGTGAAGTTTCGGCAAGTGGGGAAAAACTAGCATTATCATAAGATATATACTTTTCTTCGCTGACAAATAACAATGGGGAAGTATAAAACACTGACAGAAACATTAGTTGTCTCAGGACAATACGAGCATCTGATGACACCTCCTGAATAATGACTCCCACTGGGTGAGTCTTTTTGAAGCTACATTTTGTTATTTTCATGTAAATCCTTATAGTGGATTGATTTCTCGCTTCAAGTTTTGATGTGATTTGGTTCAAAAAAACACGAATTTGGCAAAAATATCGTATGGAAATTGATACTTTTAGAAATTTCCAATTTTGAAGTTGAAATTACACCTTCTTTCCTTGAACTCTACAGAGTATCTGGGAAATCCAGATAAAGTAGAAATCACGAATGAACTCTCGAAAATCTACAGGACAAAATAAAATAAAGTTCGCACTTGGATTGATTGATTTTTGGACATTCTTGTGACTATTTGCATTTGATACAGTGATAATCTACAATTTACAACACATTCTAATGATAATAAATACTGATTTTGTTATGACTGATGAAAAACAATAATAATTGTCTTCTTCTCCTATAATCTAACACACTTATCTACTTTTTTACACATTTTATTTTCTTGTCTTTTCATTAATTCATCAGATTTTCTTCCATTATTTTTGAAAGGGTCAAACATGAACCATTTTGTTGCTCCTATTCAATTCGAATTATTAGAGAAATTATGTTGTATTTGAATTTATCAGGTATCGCATTATATAACTTCATCAACTAAATCAATATCAAACTGGAAACTTCTCTCGAATATGAAAGTTTTTTGTGAAGGACGTTTCTTTACGTTTTCATTCCTTGTGGTGATAAATCGTGGTAAAACACGAAAAATAAATATACCAAAGAGATACCGATAGAAAATTAACACACCAGATCATTAAATGATATTTTTGAAATAGGGGTAGACTGGGACATTTCAATCGATTCCTGAAAAAGGATATATTCCGAGTTGTAATACCTACCCTTCATCGAAACAATTCGTGAAAGTGAAACTGGTTCAATTTCTCCTTCCAAAATGAAGTGAAACGGATTATTCACGATTTCAACTTAGAGGAATGAAACCAACAACAAGAACAGAAGATATCTACCGATTCAGTGGACTTTTCCCAATGTTCAGGAACACGACAAAACGAGCATTATTCATCTTACACTCGACGATAATGTGCTGCTCAATTATGAAGTGGGTATTCCTTTTCGGAAGTCGAGTTTGGTCGTTTCCGTTAATACAATTAAGTGCCCATAAAGTTTTGTTAGCTTCGGGTGGGTTGTAAATTCGATGATATAAGTGAATTCTCAGCGGGTTTCGTATAGGTCGAAGTTGCCTATTACTTACACTTTAATTCTATCGGATTCAACTTAGTTTGTGTCCGCATCGTTATTCCGAAAGCTGAGTTATTCTGGTTTACATGATATTTCTAGCACGTTCAACTCAAAAGCTTCAATGCATTGTTGTTATCAACAAATTTTGAATTATTGACGAAGAAAATCATCGACATTTCATATTACGTATATTTGATTATGTTTGATTATGATTATGTTCAATTATAGTACTTACTCTCTTCTGTTCTCCCTCTTCTACTGATGATCAGATCAATATTATTGAAATTGTAGAGGATTCTCTTTTATGTTATTTTTGTTTTATTTCTATCTTGTAAACTGAAAAGATCAAGAGTTCAAGAGTAGCTTTAGCTAATCTTCGCCTTTTCAGGGCAAATGTATGTGCATTTGTTGAATAAAGCCGATTCATTATTATTATTATTATTATTTTAATTTCTTATCCATGTTTCATATTATTATTATTATCGATTTCTGAACATTACAGGATGTCTTCTTTCGTGGGAAGTTTAATATAAAAAAAATCTACACTGGTATATTCTCAATATTTGAGTCAAATATTCACTACCTCGTATGTTTTCTTTTCTTTCTCTTTATACTCTGTCAAAGTTCCCTGATGGACTTATCAAGAAACTAGAAGTGGTAGTGCACTGTGGTAAACTTTTACGAGGTGGATGCAACCCCCAAACGTCCGAAGAGGAGTGACATGACTTCTGGAGGAATACCAGGTGAATTCTTCTTTTAGGAAACTTCGTCCAATTTCCAAAATCTTTTTTTTTGTAACCATACCTCATCGAAAACCTCGTGTCTGAATCTGCTTTTGAATGATGGATCTAGTTATGTATTGCATTACTGATTATATGAATCATATTTTGCGAAATGAGAAGAAACAGAAATGGGAGTATGGAAACATCACACTACCCACACTGAATCAAAAAGAACTGTGAATACATCATTTTATCGAGTTTCTGGAGAGCACGATGAATTTCCTATTGAGAACAGGGCATGTTCATTTATTCATATACTTCCATAGTCACACGTGCATTGTATTATATTTATTGTGATATTTTTATTGTTTGTATTCCATATTTATTCATGTGTATATTTTCCTTTGATGATTCTTGTTACATTGTCCCATGAACTAGGAGTTGTCATCCAAATAAAACTTTATATCATGCAAATATTGGGGAAGTTGAACTTTTTATAGGAAATATCCTTCAGTCTCAGATTTGGAAAGATATTTTACAGTACTTTCCTAGTACTTTTTTGTATGGCTAATCTGCTCAATTGTTCATTCATTCGAATCTACGAATCTTGTAGCGAATATAATTCAGCAGAGAAAATGTTCGGATTTTTTCGCCAATTCGAAATATAACAGGAACAATAAATTGCCCAAAACATTTTTTTATGGTACACCACGATATGTTTAGTAACATGAGTTCCTGAAATAACATTCTGAACTATATCACAGTCTAAACAACTTTGAAACAATTTTGATGGTTTCCTTGAATGCTATAACTCAAGATATTTTTCAATTTTAGATCCACTGATATTGAGTTTGGTTTCAAAATGAGAACTTTATTCTGCGTCTGAAATCACTGAATCACTGATCTGTTGTCCAAACCGTTGGAAGTCCATTGAAGTTGAAAGAGAAGCAATACCAGTGCTCGTCACATGCACATACTGTTCCGGGTTGTAAAAGATTATTTCCATTGACTCATGCTCGTCCAGTTGTTATTCATACCATATGGGAGTTTCAGTGCAGACTCCCTGCCAAATGGAGCATATTCCTCGAAAAAGGATTCCAGAAAATCTGGCATTTGTTCGATTCACACTCCAATACCCTTGGCATAACCAAGATAATGCATGTTTTCGTAAAACTTCTCGACCGCAAGCAATGTGCAATATTTCCAACGACACTAACTCGCCTTGAAATCCGCAAAAATCATACAGTATCTATCCGATAATGGCAATTCCGAGTAGCTTTTTCCAGCCCCGGATTTGGACCGGCTACAGAACGACAACAGCCGGAGTCATTGGAAGGCGAAAACTTTGGCGATTGGATTAAGTTTGGCTCTTCGAGAGTTATTGGTCGACGTCACGCTATTCTATTAAACTTTTGAGTTTCGGCTGCAACCGAAGCTGGAAAGAAATTCGCAAATAATGGATCACGGTCTGGTGTAGATTCGTGTCGTCACATGGTGCGGCGCTGATAAAGGATAACTTATTGAAAACATTCTCGATAGAAAATAACGGAATGCCAGTCGTGGGAGCTTGGAAGTTTATGAGAAGAATGGAGCGAAGAGAACTCGCCAGAAGAATAATTTTCGATTATGAACTCAGATGATGAAGGACATGGAAGGATAACTGAATTTTCAGGTGCTGTTATCCAATATTCCTACAACGTGAAACAAAATATTTGCGTTGAAAATTTGCTCATGAAGGTCGACCAGTCTTTTATATCGCGATCTTTTCGATGTGAAAAAATATCATACAGCGTGTCTTCAATTCAGGATGACTCTCGTGATGATCATCTCGATTTTATTAAATCAGTTTCTTGACTAATATGTATCCTCGATGACTGCTCAGAATATTGTCCATTGATTTTCAAACATTCATTTTAACTTCAGAATATAGTCTATACTGTCGTATACTGTTTTCGTTACATCAATTGTGATATAATCCATAAATCTTTATAGTAATTTGAAATTACGACATGTATTACTTCACAGCTCTTGTTTCAATGAAGGAAAACGTGTTATTTTGTCAATCTTATATCCAACTCCACACTCGTTGATTCCTTCAACAGTAGCATAATTCAAAGTATTGATTTATTGATTATTTTATTTTTCAATTGGAGATTTTTTCAAAAGTTGTTGCATCAACCAACAGGCTCATCAGTAATATCAATACATAGTTTCAATTTTCACATGCTTTATATCAGATTGAGTTGTATGTATGTATGTGAAATTCCGCGAGTGGCGCCACCTATTGAATGACTCGAAAAGTTTTCCATTACAGGTGTCTTTTAATGACAATGTTAATGGTTGAAGATTTCTCTCAACCTCCTTGGTCTATTCGACTAATCGTCATTAAAAACGTCACTTTATGCGTTTACTTGTTACTTATCTGAGACTGGCCTAATGGTATCGCACAAATATGATCTTATCAGTGACGTTTCAAGGAGTCATGACGGAGGTTCAATAAAAATATCACAGAGTTGTTTCCTTACAATCCGTGGTTTACATGCGAATTATTTTACAAAAACTAAGAAACATGCTTCAAAGGTGAAGTAAAAAGAAGAGAATTATTGATACAGAATAGAATTGATCAAGAAAAATATTATGATTGTATAAAAAAGCATAGATGCTATAAGGGTCAGTTCTGATGAAGTGCAGCTTTTGCAAAACATACTTATTTCTTGAAAAATGGCCTTTAGGTATAGCATTATGTTTTCAATGTTACAATTATCACCTATTGGAGGTTTCAAATGAATGTGAAGTATTGCCATTATTATTGATGCCTCCTAGCTAGTTTTAACTAATCATAAGTTCAGTGGTCTGCTAGATATTTTTTATTTTACCCTCATGGTATTGAAACATAATCAAATCTATCAGAACTATCTTGTGATTAGCACTTCCAGTCTCAAATTTCAATCAACCTCCAGCTACATTAATCTGCTTCCATGTACCGTTGAAATTGAAGGGCCCAAATTGAATTCGCGTCGAATGATAAAACCTTTTCGTTGAGAGAGAAAATACCTTATTTCGCTTACGTGTTCTTATCACAACAGACCGGCAACGTTCCGAGTAGCGTTTATTGAATCACCCATATCGATGTCAGTTTTAACGACAGCAATCGTCGGACCTGGACGCCATAAATTTTGGGACCACCGAAGCCGATCGAACGGCTCGAAAGCGTGGACGCTGCAGCGTCGGGACGCCCAGTGAATGGGCTAGATGTTGCTAGATTCATCAACGTCGTTAGTGTTTCATTTTGGGGTGCTCAGGAGGAGGTCCTCATAGTCTTACTGAGCGATGAATGTTTTAATGACGTGTTAAGGGTTATTTTTGTCTGCTATGAAAGAAGTCGTGGTACATTACACATCAATAAACAGTTGTTTGTTTGCGAGCAGTGTAAAAAATCATGACAGCCCCAAACAAAACCGTTTCCGACAAAGAACAATGCAGCGGCAAGACAAATTGGGTGTGTCTGAAGCTGAAAGAGGCCGACATTAATTTTCCACAGTCGTCTTCGCAACCGTATACGTCATGCCTAACGACATAAACTCCACGCGATGAGCTAGGAGTATTCTAATTCCGATATGCTTGCACTTAATAAATTGAAATAGGTAATCTAGAAGGAGATAATCATCCTCTTTCTTCTACAAAGGCATCACGATTTCGATTCGGATTGCAGGAAGGAATACGCTTCTATGTTTTTCTCGAGAAGAGAACGGAAGATATTCCTGAAAATGAGGGGGTATTCTAGTCTAAGAAATTGAAGGAATCGATTTTTATTGAGCATATTTTGAAAGTTCAGACTCTAAAAAATATGATCTTGAATTATTTTGGAAGATACAGCAGATTTTGTGTCGTGGCATCTGAGCCAGCCCAGCAGAGTGATCAAACTTCAAACGCGTTTTCCTCATAACTCATTTTTTGAGGTGGTTGACATGATATCACAAGTTCTCTGCGACCGATTCCTCTGAAAGTTCGTGAGAATCTTCCTTATACATCTCTTAATCGCCTGGACCTTGGATTTTGGAGATTCTTTATTCCTAGTATTTGAGAAAAGTTCTAAATCCCAATTTGAAAAATACCAAAAGTGGGACTCTAGACCAGAATACAACCTTGAATTGTTGGAACGGATGTGGTAAGTCAACAAACCGATGGAAAAAACATTCTTCTTCTAAAAGTCACTTTCAATGTTATATAACTGGATTGTTAGGATAAGAATAATGGATCCACACAATATTTCTGAAAGGATATGGATTCTCTTCCTCGTGAGGGACTCTGCTTCTTGTGTGTTCACCAAGTGCATATAGAAATGTGTCTCCTTCACTTCACAGAGGTTGTAACAAAATTAACAAGTTGGACAATTGTTTCAGAAATTCATCAGTTGTCATAGTATGAAGTTAATTAAAAGTACAGCGCATGCAATCACTTTTCAATAGGAATCATAGAATTTTATTTGAAGAGCCAATGTAGTTCTGAACAGGTGTTGCTGATTGCCAAGTTACGATTTGACACACAAATAAAACTTTTCTGAACTGCAAGATTCGCTGTGTATTTTTGTTGGCATTCGTACGTAGGAAAGAACTCTGAGAACTGAACTCGAATTGTTTGCAGACATTCGACATATTACAGACATTAAAGGAATTGATCGTTTGTTCTGCGTCCGACGAAGTTAAAATTGATGGGTTAAACTTTGGGACGAGGTGGAAAATCGGAGTTTGTTCAAAAATATATCGGAATATTCAATATGTTGATTTTATTTTTGTTTGATTCAAAATAGGGAATCTTCATATACGATATCTATATTTTTTCGAAGAAATGTAAATTGTCATCAACTTAAGCTACTCTTAAGAACAACAACTCAGATATAGTGAGTCATTTGAGGATTCTTCAAAAATCGATTACGAAAGTCCAAAAGATTTTGAACTGATATTTATGAAAATAGGTGATATTTTGAATGAAATCTTCGAAGAACATCTCCATTGTAGCTCATACAACACTGTGAAGGTGAAAATGAATTTCGCTTGGAAATTTAAAATAACCGATCCTTTCAATTTCTTCAGCCAATCACAAATACCATTTATCAGGAACTGATTTGGAAACTATATTTGTTTGTTAGTATGATCCTATCTATGTAGTGCTTGGCAAAACCATCGAAACTGTCAATTATTCCTTGCATCTCATTGAATTCGTTTGTCAGTGAATTTTGTTCAAAAACATAAGGTGAGTATTTTTCTATATAAATGTGACTCTCGGTCTGGATCAAAATATCACATTTTATTGACTGACCACGAAAGAAAGAACTATGATATCAAATTTGCATGTGCTGAATCTGAAAACAACTGAGATATCTGGTCGAAGTATCGACAGACCAAACGTTTGTATTCAATTTCTGAAACCCGTATAATCAAATTAAATTTCCACTACCATCAGTAGCACGTACGAAAATACTAATCAAAATACACACGCCATAGACAAATTGCTTTGTGAGGAACTTCCTCTATGCTTCCACAGTGGCAGAGAAATAAAAATGTAGACAAAACAAGGGTTCACCATCGCAAAAAGACGCCTCGGGCTACCCTGTTCCGTAATTAAAATTCGCTACCCTAACTGCGAAACGGCTCATTATGCAATGTTGTTTTATTCGAATTCTCATATCAAGAGGAAATATTCATTCGTTTGTTTTCAGTTTTGGGGATCATTTGTGTAACGTGCTTTGACGCGGGAGAGTTACCCATGTTGTTGACTATTCAAAAGGGTGTTGCTCGGATATTTCACCAGACAGTAGACAAGGGATCCATTATTTGGTGACGTCCAGCTAAGCTGGATGAACTTTCGATCGCGAAAATTACACTGGTTTCAAAAATACTATCAGAAAGTAAATGGAAAACATTTTGAACAACTTCTGCAGTGTTTCGGAAATTTTGCGATTTTTATATAAAAATATCGAAGAAAAAAGTTATTCTTCAATGTTGGAGGAAAACGAAGTTATTCTTCATAATTGAAGGAAAACGAAGCTATTCTTCAATATTTTTCAATACCTATTCAATATTTTTCAGTAACTATTCGAAATGTGAAAAGATTCCTATAGATTGCGAGTGACTTTTTTTTTGTCACACGAAGTTGATGATATCTGTAAATTTACAATAAACAAGTCCATAGTTCAAAAGAAGGTTTTAAAGTTCTCTATAACAATGAATAAATTATCAGTTATTTGTTGAAATGTTAAATAGTGCGAATCGAATGGATTTGTGAAAGAAAATCGATACTGAAAGCAGTTACGATAACTGATGCGTTTTATTTTTATACAGGGTTATGATAAAGTAATGCACAAAATTCATAAAACGTACAACGATCACTTTTGAAAAAAATGCAAAAACACGTCAAACTGTTCTTTTTATTCCGCATCTTTTGACCTAAGTTACAAAAATAACACGTCAAAGTTGTCAAAGTTATGACGTCATCAACAATTTTTTTTAATGGGAAGCTAAGATTTTCATCACATTATGTGATAGAGCTTGTGTTATTACACACGGGAAAAATAGTTGCAGTGGGGCTCACATAAGAAAAAAAAAACGAGAAAAGGGATGAAATAAATAATAAATAATCCTTTCTCTTTCGGTTGAACGATCCATAATAATAAAACTGTGGTGACACGAATCGTACGACTGACACTGACAAACCGTTGTTTTAGTAAAACAATTGAAAAAATTCATAAGAACGACTGTTCTTACTAGATGAGTGTAAGTTTGACCTCTTTTTATAATCGGTTATGTTTGTTCGTTTTTTATTCTTTTTCTCGTTTTTTTCCTGTGAGCCCTACTGCAACTATTTTTCCGGTGTGTAAAAACACAAGCTCTATCACATAATGTGATAAAAATCTTAGCTTCCCATTAAAAAAAAATGTTCATGACGTCATAACTTTGACAACTTTGACGTGTTATTTTTGTAACTTATGTCAAAGATGCGGAATAAAAAGAACAGTTTGACGTGTTTTTGCATTTTTCTCGAAAGTGATCGTTGTACGTTTTATGAATTTTGTGCATTACTTTATCATAACCCTGTATATAGTTGTTTTTTTTTCAACTGCTGACAAGATTCCGGTTGAATAAATAGCCAAAATGAAAAAATTCAAACAGTTTATTAAAGTTGAAGGTATTTACTTAACAATGACCTATGATTTTTCAAAAATATCGAAAATTATGAAAATGGCGTGTATCAGAAAAAAATCGTTGATTGACAATTTTCAACTGATAGGGAAAATTGTTAGTGTCTGTATAGTGAATATATTCAAGAATACTAAATTTCAATCCGAAGTCAATCGGTCAATTTCTCATTGAGCAATTCTCCAAAATGTCATTTCGAGAAAAACGAGCGGTCGCTCTATAGAACGCTGTCATTCAAAAACTATTCAAGCTACAACTTTGCCGCTTCAACCGGATATTTTTCAAAGTATAAACTGTCGAATAAGCAACAGAAAACAATGTTTGAAAGAGTCACACTGGTATAGCACCCCACGCAACAGATTCTAGGATTCATCCTCTAATACCGTTGTGACGTTGCCCCCCTGGGGGAGACCCTAATCGCCGTAATCGAGCCAACACGAAACGGTTTATAAATTCCGTCTCGAACGACAATCGCTTGAAAAATTAGGGCCGCCGGTCTGCCTTAGCACGAGCCGCCGACAAACCCACTGTCACTTCAATACCGCACCACTAAATCAAAAGCTTGTTTCGACCGACCTTCCTCCAAAACAAACACATTTCCGAACGTTTTACTCAGCAGAGGCCGACGTCGAATAATGAATACGCTCATTCGTTCCGGTTTGCCGAATTTTCCCAGGGTCTCGGCCCGAGCCTGAGTTTTCGTTCACCTCGAATGTGGCTACTGATGCGTTAGATTTTTCATCGTGTTCCGATTCATCGATATCCGAACGGGAGCATTTCTCTAGCTGCTGAAAAAATCCGGATCGCATGTGGGAGGCACAGGCGTGCGAATATAAATTGGATAACCTTTTCTAAAGACGGTCAGTGGCCCCTTAATACAGGGTTATGATAAAGTAATGCACAAAATTCATGAAACGTACAACGATCACTTTCGAGAAAAATGCAAAAACACGTCAAACTGTTCTTTTTATCCGCATCTTTTGACATAAGTTACAAAAATAACACGTCAAAGTTGTCAAAGTTATGACGTCATCAACAAATTTTTTTAATGGGAAGCTAAGATTTTTATCACATTATGTGATAGAGCTTGGGTTTATACACACGGGAAAAATAGTTGCAGTAGGGCTCACATAGGAAAAAAACGAGAAAAAGAATAAAACACGAAATAACATAACCAATTATAAAAAGAGGTCAAACTTACACTCATCTAGTAAGAACATTCGTTCTTATAAATTTTTTCAATTGTTTTACTAAAACAACGGTTTGTCAGTGTCAGTCGTACAATTCGTGTCACCACAGTTTTGGATCGTTTAACCGAAAGAGAAAGGATTATTTATTATTTATTTTATTCCTTCTCTCGTTTTTTTTCTTATGTGAGCCCTACTGCCACTATCTTTCCCGTGTGTAAAAACACAAGCTCTATCACATAATGTGATAAAAATCTTAGCTTCCCATTAAACAAAATTGTTGATGACGTCATAACTTTGACAACTTTGAAGTGTTATTTTTGTAACTTAGGTCAAAAGATGGGGAATAAAAAAAACAGTTTGACGTGTTTTTGCATTTTTTTCAAAAGTGATCGTTGTACGTTTTATGAATTTTGTGCATTACTTTATCGTAACCCTGTATATCACCAGGGAGCATTTCAAATGACTTTCTGACCGGTACAAGACAAACCATTTTCACCTACCAAGAGTCTCGTCATTTGCATTTCGGTCATAATCCACACACCTATATACAGAGTGTCCCAGAAGTCGACGTCAATGGGATTCTCTGCAGAAGAAATCATCTACAATCTAAGAAATATTCTACCAAATATCATACGACTTTGGAATTCTCATTGAAAGCGACACTTTGTAATGTTACTTGGCAAACTTGTAACATGAATTTTTTCTAGTACAGTCAGCCAGAGTTGAGAGAAATTCTGATCGAAAATCTTTTGTTAGGGAGAACTGCTCAGACTGTACCAGTTGGTTTTACAGTTTGAGCAGTTTGAGCTTCTTTATAAACGGTTATTTTTTTTTAAATACTCAGTGGGTCTCAGAAGCGTTTCACGATGTTTTATCAATTTTTCCAATTCTTTGTTGGAGTCATAATTATCTGAATACTCAGTATATTATGTAGGTTTTGGTATACACGTTTTCCTACTTCTACTCCAGCGATTGTCTTTTAAATAATAGAAAAATCCAGGTCTAAACCAACCCAAACTCAACAATTTTGGGTCCCCTTAAAAGTTCCTCAAAATTAAAAAAATATATATTGTCACAACTCAACGAATATGTTTCGATGAACGAATCATTCTTTCCCTAGTAGATTTGGACAGGAAATAATATCAACTGTCACATAAGAACAAAAAAGTCCCCAAAACATTCCTACATATTTGTGTAATGTTTCCTTCTCGCATAAAAATGATGTGTGAGTTGGAAAGTAAAAAATAGGGCCACAGTGAAACTAAGGAAGTATTTTGCCAACTGCTGTAGAATATGTCGCCGAGCCAGGAAATGATAAATATCGAAAGAATTGTGAGATACAAGTTTGGGAGAAGAAACAATTTGGAATGGTGCAAGATGGATGATAGTTTAGTGAAAAAACTTGGGATACACAACACACGAGAAGTTTTTTTTTAAGAATTTATGTTAGATATATATTGAATGGTTCTAGAGAATTATTCACATTGGAATTGGGAAAGAAATTTGTAACTCGTAATTCTAAGTGAATTCTGTCCAAAAATGATGGGAACACAGTAAAAAGTTATATCTTGGATTGAAGAAATATATCAGAGGAATATCGCTCTTTTATATTCACAAAAAAATATTTTCGTGAACTCATAAATTTGAAGAAACTATCTTCAGATCGAAATCATGGCGAAACTTATTTGAAAAAAAAAATTAATCTCAATTCATCATGAAATCTGAGAAATATTATTCATTTAATCAAAATATTCATTGAGTCTCAAGAATGCACTCTTCGAAGCAAATAAAAAATATGTATGTCCATTCGACACAGAATTACAAAAATACCTCAGGAAAAGTATACAGAATGAAATAGACTTCATGTGATTTCTAGAGTAAATAATTCGAACCTTTCAAAATAAAAAGTTGAACTAATTCATACATTTCAATCTAAAACATAAAAATAATGAAACAACATGAATCAGAGAACCAGTTCTCGACTTGTAAATTAGACGTGTTACAGTAAAATAAACTATCGAAACGAAATTGGAATATTATAGGGGGTTCTTAGATGAATGTTCTTGGTATTGAACTGAAGTTATACTGCCATTTTGTCGATTAATCCTTTTATATCATCACTACGATGACATATTTCCTTAGCATTCAAATACCCGCTCGTTATATGAAGAAAAATGTTGATACTATTCGGCAAAAACATCAATATAGAAATGATTTCTGAAAACGATTCTCCAAACCGTCAGTGATTGATTGTATTGCTCTATTGAAACTACATAATGATAGCTCCGCCAGAATAATATGAGAGTATCCATTATTATGGCGTTTCCCGAAAACTCTCTTGATAATAAATCATTTCTAAGGACGTTTATGAAGATCCAACGCTGTTTCTCAATGGCTTCCTCTTTCGGCATCTTGATATAGCCCTGTCATTCTTTGTTTGCTCCTATTTCGTATGGATTCAAAAGAAACAAAGAAATATTGCGAGAAGGAGCACTCTCAGATGAATTCAAATTTGGGGAATTAGATTTCAATAAACGACAAAATAATTCAACGCTTTTTCATCTATTGAATCGCATTGTCAAAGATTACGAAACCCAATAATCAGTATCCTGAAATCGAAAACAAATAAGATTCCTCAAAAAATTTATTGAGTGAGCCTCACAATTATTCTTATTCGAAGTTACTAGAGCTGTGCTCCTCATTTCCACTTTCGAATATGTAGATAAAAAAACGTGACCATCGAAAAAAATAATAAAAACAACTCCATATCCATGGACCACCCTAAAAAACAATATCCCAAAAAGGACAACGCTGGCTTTAAGTACGTGTACATCACAAAATCCGAAACGATCAAATCAAATCACGTCTCTACGAAATGTCAGTCCTTCCACGGCTCAAAAAGGGACATGGATACCTAAGACAACAAATAAAACCCTGTACGGGTAGACCGTGAAAGATCCAAGACGTTCGTGCATCCAGATTTTCTACATTCGAGGCACAGATCAGATTGATTCGTATTGTTGTCTTGTGTTTCGTATGTTTTCACTCTTTGTGGAATATAAAGTGGCCTGAAATAGAAACGAGACTATTCGAAATGTCGCTACAGTTCAAACGATAGCAGCCTTTTGATGTCTGAACATAATCGAACTTCAGAATCAGCTCGAAATGTGGTTGGGATTTTTTATTCACTTTTTTCCAATGCTCATTGTAGTACACGAATCCATATCTGAATAGTAGGGAAGTGGATAAGCTAGGAGTATCAGCACAGTGGGCTTGAAAGAATCCCTTTTCCATCTGGAGCAGCCATTTTAAAATCGATTATATGAGTACTGAAACTTCAAAACCACTGCTTAAGTTAGTTCAAAATAATCTCATAGCATTTGCCATTTGCCTCATAGATGACATCAATGTTTGACATTGACTTACGACATTGACAAATGACAAGTGTCGTTAACATGTCACAAGTGAGAACCAAGGATGATGAACTGAAAATGATGGTTCAATAGAGCTATTTTATTGGCCAAAGGCGTGGCTTTCGATAGCGCGAATTAAGTCAGCAACCATGTATCTTATTGACCCACAGTTGACATAGTAATGTCAAGCAAAACGAAATATTATCTAGGTGAAAGATCTGTCAACATTTCAAAGTTCCCATTTGAAGAAATATCAAAAATTATATACGTGCAATTGAATGTTTTTTTTTTCATTTTATTCATATAAAAAATCAACTGATTGTTCTAATATTTTTTTTGAGTTTCTCTGTGATCACGAGACCTTCCCTTTTGGTATTCCAGATTATTTTATTTCTTGAATTCATCCTCATTATTGTTCGCATAATCTGGCTACTGATAACGTTTACACAATTTGTTTTTATGCATGAAAATCGAATGGCGATGGAACACAAACGAAAGATCCGGCAGTGACGTCACGAAAATCTGCTCCTCTCCTCTCTGGCACTGCGGAATTTGCCAACATCGCGTCTTATGAAAATGAACCACATGTATTTCACTGATGAGCCTAATGTCACAGTAAAGATTCAACTGAAACAAAACGAATACTGATGAAATCTTACAGTTTTCCCCTAAGTACAAGATGGGTCGTCTTTGAGACCGAGAATTCCCATTCACGAGGAAGAGGGTTGAAACGGGGTTAACAAGGCCTTGGGGGATAGGAAGCGTGCTAGGTACGTACGTATGTACGTGCGTCGCATAGACGGAAGACAATGGCTAGCCTGACGTGTTTCTACGATCTGGCTGTCATGCCATGCAACAAATACTCTTGATTAAGCTTCACTTTACGGTGCTGCTCTGTTTCTGGACCGATGCTAAATGAGCCTGGTGTCGTTACGCATATTCACGTGCCACTGGATTCGAACGTTAGTCCGAGGATACGTGAGAATCTTGTCGAACTGCATCATTGAAAGAGTGTTTGTAGAAAAAAATGCGACAATAAATGAACAGTATCCAGATGAAAGATAATGAAATGATGAAATATTGAACTAATACTGATGTAAGTGATCAAAATATGAATCTTCACATATCCAACATCATGTTACAAGCATAATTCCAGATGTGATTAAAGAAGGCTTCACATTGTTGATTAGAAACCGACACATATCCAGAAAAAAGTCTTGTCTTGAGTTCTGAAATTATTTTCTGAAAATTGCATTGCAAGGGTGTCTGTAAAAAAGCGGAGCAAATTTTCGAAACATTATGATGAACATAAACAATCTGACGCTTACTTCCTTCTCTTATTGATAACAACTGACCCAACTCATTTAGAAAACGAAATCATGAAAAAACACTCTTGGAGATAACATTGAACAACAGTGTCATCAGCTGTTCTTCCAATCTTGTTCTTGTTCTAGTTCCCAATTCTACAGAAACAGATAATGCAAAAATTTTCTACTCCATTATTCAATCTTCTGCAAATGTGTTCTAATAACAAACCAAAAGTTTTATCAGAAACTCATCCGTTTGAAAATAACACTTGGTCCTCATATAGCATTGCTAGAGCTCGGTTGTTTTATTCTACATATTTATCCTTCTATGAAATGTTTGAATCATATAAAAATATGCACGAATATAGCTGGAAATGAAGCATGTAGTTTCTCCATTCAAGTCCAGCTGAAGCTCTTCCCAGGCTTGTCTTTGAAGACTTCTCTTCCAGATTTTTCCACAGAGTGACTGCACATTTGAAGAATTCTTTGCTCGTTATTGCATTGTCCATTGATCAATTTCCAAGATGGACTTAAACACCAAACTGTCAAGTAATTGTCAATTTGATGTTGCCAATATCAGTTGCAAGAGATCAATACAACTTTGTTCAACTGTCTGATATATTCAATGATGATACTAATGAAGTCATCAACAAAAATGAAGACATCATCTAATTTAGACGAGTCTAGATGATATGCCACCATTTCTCGGACTATATTCCTGTCATTAGATCACAGGACTGAAACTAATTGTGTAGGGTCAGAGATGGACAACTCCAGCTGAATACACAGACATCTACAAACCGTGGAATAGAATTGAAACTATTGACGTACTTTACAAATCTGATGAATGCCAAAACCTTTTTTGAAATCATTCTAATCGTGTCTTTGAAGTGTTAGTAAGTGTATAAAAATTGAAATGTGAGTTCACGAAAAAGTTTAATGTGGGGTACCACTCGGTACAGTTTGGGGGGGCGTTAACATCTGTCAGATTGGATATCATTCTTTTATTTGTTATCAAAATCTTCCTGGATCAAACTTATTCCTGGATTTTCTTGATTAATTTCTAGTTGGGTTTGGGTTTTATGATCTCGTATTTATTGTGTAGAATTCAGTTGTGTTTCGAGGTATTTTACATGAGTCGTAGTCATAGTCCTCTACATTTGTCAGAAAACTGAATTGAAACATCAATTTGAAGAGAAGAACCTCCATAACATTCGCGACGAACGGTGAAAAAGTTCAGCAAACTGAGCCACTTGATTCTGTGACTAGGTACTTTGAAATATTCCATTTCCATGTGCGACTAGTTCAACTTTGATGCGCTTTCAACTTCCATTTCTGCGACTCTTTTTACCACTTACTGCCTGCTGTATGCTTTCACCGTTTCAACGAACGCCTGTCTGATTCGAGACGCCATTTTTACGTCCTGGTTTCTACGTCTTTGACACTAAAACTCCGCAAATACCAACTAGTGAATGTCAATAATAGTCAAAGTCGTGAGATTTCATCATGATACTAGTCGAAAGAAGATTCCAGGTGAATATGTTCCTAGAGGTTTAGAGTTTATTGCCAAGGAATGCATCCAATGCAAGGCGAAAATTGAATAATTCATTCATTTATAAGATCTACTCCAAATCAGTTTGGAAAGGAAGTTGAGCAATTTTCATTCACACGTTGCTGACAATAACTCTGATTGAAATTTCTGGAAATATGAAAAGAATTTTTTACAATATTTCAATTTTTAATATCTTGAAACATTTTTGGTTGAGAACATGACATTTCTCTTGCTATTTTGCTGATCATCAGTTTCCAAACTCTTCAGATCTCAATGCTAGGCTGACTGAAAGTTTTTTTGTTCATCATATGGGGATCTCCTCAACTTTCCTTCTGAGCCAGTTCTCCTTTGTATGGTTGCTGGTTTTTTGATTCAGCTAATGTATGATTGAGTACACTCGTGAGATATTCAACTGATCTGGGAACCTGGACACAGTGGAGTAGAAGACAATGAAGTAGCTGATTCGAATTCAGAGAACTTGGGGTCCTTCAAAATCATGGATAACAAAATATCATCTATCAATCTTCTTGTCAAGATACGCGTATATCAGTTTGAGACCCCTGTAACCAACCCCTTGCACAAGTAAGTGAATCTTTGAATCACTGATCCCGAAAAAGCATACCAGAATAACTGACATCCTCCCCACGATATTGAAATTCGAATACATATTTATAGCGATAGCTCATCAACAGGAAGGAGATACTTCGAGGTGACATTGAAACCCTAATTTATGCCAAATAAACGGCGAATTCCATCGGGATTTTTCGGGTGGAGCAAAGACTGATGACTGTAGAAGCTCACCGCGAAAGACCGGCGTCGCTAGCGTCTATCGAGGGCGTCGTATCGAGACGTCCCGTCGACAGAAACGGAATTGCTGTAAGGAAAGCCAAACTGGATAAAGTATTTCATTTGGCTTCATACGTTCTACGAATGGCGAACCATTTATATTGCCCGAAGGATATAGGTGGGAGCGTAAATTCGTAGAGCTGCTGAACCAACATAGGATACAGTATCGGTAATAAATTATCTATGGTATTGCTGTATATTCAGTAGTTTTGGAGTTGAATCTTGAAACAAAAGGGAATAGTTTTTGGCCCAAAAAAAATGTCGAAGCTATTAAACATTACAGTTCTGGTATCCATAAGTATCACTGGTGTTATCTAAAATCATGAATCAATAATGTTAGGCCTCATATCATCCCAATTACATGATACAACCATATAAAAGCTTGGCAGTTCATGATCATTTCTTTTATTTCGTAATAACTACCCATCATAGAATGAACCGCTCTCTTCGTTCCTACGTTGTTCTCTGCCTGGTAATCTGGTGAAGAAGCATCATGAAGTAACAGTAATGCATACATCTCAACAATGCTCAGGAATTCCTGGCTATACCTCAGATATTTTTCTCGATACTGTATGCAAGGTAGATAGAATTATTCGCTGATGCCTACCCAAAGCAGCATACCTGTTGCTTCCAGTGATGTCATTAGTGATTAGAGCATATATGGAGGATATGAACATTTCATAAATCAAACTAGACAGTTCGGCATTACACAAGCTGTATACGGATATTGTTAGCAATCGAAATATAAACGAGAGCAATTCGTTCGATTGTTGTTTATAATTCATCAACGACCAGTCCATATATCTGGGAATTGGCGAGAGGTTTCTCGTTTATTCATAATTTCTCGATTGAACGGGGATGTGTTGGATATTCATAGGATTTCTCTTGATATTGTACAGCTATTTTGCATATAGTTCAAAGGATATCGTTCCTGCTCATCACAAATCTGATAATCAATATGTCAGATTCAGTGAATTTCAATCTCATCAATTTCGATGATGCGTTTGAGTCGTTTATAGATACCTAAATATAAAAATTGTTTTATGCAGTATGTGGTCTTCAAGAAAAAACATGAATGACTGTTGATATATGGACCATAATTTTGAATAAATTATCTTGAGTTTCAACTCCATTCATACCCAGTCTCATCAAAACTGAAACCAAAATATTCGGATTCGGAATATCTTGGAAGTCATAGGAGAACTTCGCAATAGGACAGACTGTTTGCTGAGATTTCCTCTTCTCAGAATCTACGGCTGGTTGATCTATGGCTTTCGTGTATGTACAGGGTATTACATTTCAGTCACCAAAGTTTGAAACATTTTCGACTAGACAAATAAGGAATCATCAGTAGCTCATTGTTTCATTACCAAGATCCATTCTCAATCTCAGCTCTGTATAGAAAGAGAGTTGTGTTACTTTGGGTTACTATCATTGGTAGTGAAGGATAACTGATGATAGCTATATAGAAGTTGGTTAGAAATGAGTGAATCCCACTGAAAAATGCCAGTGCCACCTCGACAAAGAATTATAATATCATAAATTACGAAACTTGTGATCAAATCTCCACGCGATCTCAAGACTTTGTATTCAGGCTGGGAATCTCATTTCGACCAACCAGAAGGCACACCAAATAGACCATAAATTACAGTGAATTTACATTTCACTTGAAATTTAGGCGAAAAAACTTCGTTAAAAAGAAGTAGATATCGTTCAGAGAGCTGCATAAACATTTCTCATGAGTTGGAGACTCAGTGAAAGGAAGCTATTCATTGAGATGGACAGACAGACGTACCACAAGAAAGCAGACAGATGTAGGATTCACAAACGAATCAGACACGCTTGATTTTAGGGTGGAAATTCGTTTTACTTAGAATAACAATTGAATACTCGCGAATTGTTCATGCCTAAAAACAACATAATTCTGGAATAATAATCGTTTCGTGATTTGAAGGAATCTGGAAATAACATACTGTTTAATGTCCAGGAAGTGGTACTCATCCCATCAGTGGAAATCAAATATTCCAGTGAGTTATATCCTGTACTTTGTCTACGTTAACCCTCATAATGAAATTGAATTCATAAGAGTGCTGAAAATTTCAGACTGAAAATAAAATGAAGGAGTAAGCTTCGATCAAAACTAGATGAATGAAAGAATGAAATCGTTTACTTCAGGATCTGAAATCTGAAAAGGTTCATAAATGTTTATGCATCTAATGGAAGCAAATCAAGAGATAAGATTGATGCTTAAATGAACGAGAAAACAAAGAATATATATTTCTTGTCAGATCATTCGTTCTCGAATGAAATGATTGAATCAAAATTGCCCCGCCTGGCAATGAATAATCTTCATCACTCTGTATCTCGAAGACTTCAAGAAGAAGCGTCTTGGAATGAGTCAAATCACTTCCTTGGATATTAACATGTCTTCAAGAAACACCCTTTATATTCCCTAGGGTGTGTAAAATTCAATACTCTAGATGGAACGATTTCTATATCGACTACTCATAGGATGTGGAAACATTTCAGGAACAGAATCATTCAAGAACCTTTTTGGATGAAGAAAATGATTATGTGAGCCTTGGGAATGGTCTTGGTGAAAGACAATTTGGGGATAATCAATCAACACATTTATATCAGCTGTATACCATACAGTTTCTTTCATTTTCCATTCAATAGTTTGGTAGATAAAAAAGAAATATTCACCAAAGCTTTTCTTCGGATCAGATCTCCAACTCTACAACGCCTTAATCTCGTTGACTTTTCTCGAGAATCATAATTAACCCTTATCTCCTCTCGATCCAGTCCAGCTTCTGTGCCATCAAGTTTAAAAGCTTGTTGCTCAAACCCTTTCCATTCTCCAAGGAGCCACTTTTTCCCCACGATAAATAAACAAACATTCCATTGTTTGCGATTCGCGAACAGGACCCAGGTAGATAATTGAAACTTCCGACTGATAAATGAGATGGCAGCAGCAAGAGCTTGTTTAATTCTGTAGCACGAAACGGCAAGGAACATTAATCGCCCTGTGATACTGCAGGATTTTTATGGAAGGCGATAACTTATGGATACGGCAGGTTTTCCAGTTTGTAACGGCAGAGTTTTGGAAGTGTATGCTGTTTTATCTGCACTGCTATTATTCAACTCTGTAATCCTAGTTTTAATGTTTGAACTCGAAGGACTCGTGCCAATCTTATCTGCAAACAGATGCTTTCGTTCTTATTCAGGAGTTGTTTGTCTTTCTCTTCTTCTCCTCCAGATAGTTTCTATTATTATATTCATATATAGTAACAAACATGTACAATTTCTTTCGGGATGGATTTCTTGTTCTTGTGATATGAACATGGCGTCATTCAAATTATGAATAATTGTTCAATCGCACAATGGTGATGTGATTACTATTGATTCCTGTCAACAACGATTGTAATATGGAGAAGTTGAAGGAGTTCACGATGAAGTTGCGAGAAAAATTATTTGGGATAGTCACGAGAAAGCTGGAAGCTTGAAACTGAACTGTAGATCATGAACGAAACAAAAACCAAACCTTCACCTTCCCACTATTCCAGGATTTGTGTTGGAGTTCCTTCAATTCCGCCTTCAAATACAGAGGAACATAAAAGAAATAATCCCCGAATCTCCAGAGTATCGCTGCGACTTCCGTATAACACAAAGCTGCACCGGAAAACAGTATTAACATTTCAGTCCTTTGTGTCCCAGTGAAAATATAAGCCAGGCTTAAGAGATGAAATGAAATTAGAACACCGATTGGTCTTTGAAAGTCCTGAGAGAAAACGAATAGGGGTTGCAGTCGTTCTTTATCGCTTGCACGTCTTAATTCTGGTAAGAAGCCGCCATTTTGTCAGGAATAGAAGTTCCACGAACACTCTCCGACGAATAATTGATGGAATTAAGGGTTGACTAGGAAATATTCCGGGTGAAAAATAGGAGGAGCACTCTGGGTGCCCAATAGAATTAGGGTTCTACTTCCTAAGAAGCTTACAATAATCGATAATTCAATTCCACTACCTCGGTTCCTGAATATCAAATAATCTTAGCTGATTTCTCATCCTCCAAAATCATGGATCCAGATTTTCATGATCATTCCGCTATAAAAGTATTTAACGATGCTCTTTCAAGAAAAGACGACTTTTTGAGAGCCCTCTACACCCTTAACTCCGTAATATTTTTCAGCTTCGGGTCGAGAGGCTTACATTTTTTTGTGAGAAAGATGGCAGGGTTGGATCTAGATGTAGAACTAAGAGAATAGGCAGATCGATCGAATCAAAAAATCTTTCCACTTGAATTCAATTGGTGATATCTTCGTTGGCATTGGACATTCCACAAGATGCTGCTTTGGGGCCACTATACATGAGTCTGAATAGTGTAATAGAGGATTTTGTAGTAGTTTTTAATCGTATGCGGACGAGTAACTTCTTGGATTATCATCCGGAAATTCTGAAATGATCATCATTAAGATATTTACATCAAAATAAAATGCCTATGTTGATTGATTATGAAACACACCTATGTTCAATACTCGAAAAGTACCCAAACTTCTGTTATTTCAATAAAATTCAGACGGAAAACTTGATCTACAATGGAGGCTGTGCTTTCGGGAGCCTCCACACTTCTGGATCTAGGCCTATCCTCGTTACAAAACTCCTCAGGCCAGACCTTAAGTCCTCAATGTACCAGAAAGGTTGTGATTTTTCTTCCCCTAGTGTAGAACATTAGTCTTTGGAGATCTTTGCAGTAGGGCAGAATGTGCGCTGGGTTTCCTCGTCTTATTGGCAGATTGAATGTTGATTCAAGCACTGTTGGATGTCATCCTCATTCCAATTCAACCAAGAGAAGTAGGAACCATTGATAATATCCACATTCTCCTACTTGGCATTAGGAGGATATCAAGTTACCAGAAGTTACTCATGTTGCTTTGATCAACTTAACTAGAAAAATAAATTATTCGGAGCCGTCCCTGTGTATCCCCTCTGATTTTCCTCATTTTTATTGTCTTTATACGCTGATCCGCATTGAATATATATTTTTCTCCCTCTTCTCATGTTTGCAGGCTCACCTAATTAGGGTTTATATTATGATACCCTCACTCCTTGAAAACCGTTATTTACTCGACTTTATGAAAATCTCATTTTCCTGTCTTTATACCACCCCACAGTGAATAGAACCCGCATTTTTCCATCTTTGTGAATATGCTGAAGGGATTTTTATTGAAAGATATATGCTGAATTGGAATTCATTGCTGGGGGAATTGGAAATGCAGAAATCTGAGTCACTTCTATGTTTGTGAGGTTGTGTTGGTTTCAACAGTATCAACTGAATCTTGGTATGCCTCATTATTTTTCAGCCAGGCTTCTGAGAAGTACAAGGAACTTAGATAACAAAAAAACATAGAAATCTTCTGGATCTCCCATCGATACAAACGAAAGAAACTCTTTCATCTCACTGAATAATTAGACAAAGTTTATTCATGTAACTCTGCTATAATTACGATATACTCTCTATAGGGAAACTTCTTATCACTGAGATCGTAATTCGTATTACATTGTCGTATTTTCAGTCCCGGAAGACGTAACCCTACGAAATAAACCAACAACACACATGACACAATCGTATTCCTCGACTATATCTCACTTTGACCATCTCTCTCTCTCTCATTTTCTCGCTTCCTGCTCAGAACTTGCCAATTCCAATTATCGGATTCATAGACAATGAGGATATCAATGTCGTCTACGACTTGACTGCGCATTACTAATTATAATTCCTTCAACTTCTTGGTATTGGAGTTTGTTAGCCTAGGTTAGACGGACCAATCGGTGATCATACATTGGTGTTGAAGACATGGATGTATTTTGATTTGGAGAATTTACTTCAATCTAATTAGTAGCATCATAAAATTTCAAACAATCAATGAAATAGGTTCATAAATTCTTTTTGGTTGTTCTTTATTTGTTGTAAGTTATATTTTCATCCAAATGTCTCTCAAGATTTTTAGAATTCATAGATATGTTTAATCGGTGAGATTGCAGAATTTGTGGAGTTGTTAGAATTTGTAGAATCTCAAGGATTCGACAATTCCTTAGATTTTTTATCATTTGTGGAATTCATAGAATTTGCCAAATTCATAGAATGTTCAGAATTATCAGAATTTGTGAAATTTTTTTAATTTGTATGGACCTGTAGAATTTATAGAATTTGTAGAATTTGTAGAGTTTCTAGAATTCGTAAAATTTGTAGAATTTGTATAATTTGTATCGACCTGTAGAATTTATAGAATTCGTAGAATTTGTAGAGTTTCTAGAATTCGTTAAATTTGTAGAATTTGTATAATTTGTATGGATCTGTAGAATTTGTAGAATTTGAAGAATCTGAAGATTTTGTAAAATTCGTAGAATTTGTATGATTTGTATGAGTTGTATGGATCTGTAGAATTCGTAGAATTTGAAGAAATCGAAGATTTTGTATCATTCGTGGAATCCGTAGAATTTGAAAAAATTGTAGAATCTGTATGATTTGTATGGACCTGTAGAATCTATAGAATTTGTAAAATTTTTAGAATTTGTAGAATTCGTAGAATTTGTATGAATCTGTAGAATTTGTAGAATTTCAAGAATTCGAAGGTTTTGTAGATTCTGTATCATTTGTGGAATTTATAGAATTTGTATAGTTGGTATAGACCTGTAAAATTCATAGAATTTGTAGAATTCGTATGGACTTGTAGAATTTGTAGAATTTTTAGAATCTGTAGAATTCGTAGAATTTTTAGAATCTGTAGAATTGGTAGAATTCGTATAATTTGTATGAACCTGTAGACTTTGTAGAATTTGTCAAATTTGTAGGATTTGTAGGATTTGTAGAATTAGTTGAATTTGTAGAATGGGTAGAATTTATAGAATTTGTAGTATTCGTAAAATTTATAGGATTTGTAGAATTTGTTGAATTCGTAAAATTTGTGGAATTTGTAGAATTTCTTCCCTGAAATTTGTCGAATTCGCAGAACTACAAAATTCGATAGTCTCCAAACAAACAATCATATCCCACTTTCGAAAACCGAAATTCACGAAACAGAAAGCCGGTATGCGGGACAAGCCTATCCAGAGACTCGCTAAAATCATCCGGAGCGCATGCCCAACCCTCTCTCTGCCTTCTCCGGTTCACCCCCACGGTCCAGCGCGCCCGTTGCATCCGACGTCGACGCCGTGTCTCGCTCCGACGCCCTCGATAGACGTCGCCGACGCCGCCAGCTCGAGACCGTTCGAATCTCGAGGATTCACAGGAATCCCGCGACTCCGGAGACTCCGGGGATATGACATTGTGGACTTCGTTTTCATCGGGAAAAACATGGTCGTTTTAGAGTTTGTTTACATTGTTTTGTTGTTGTTTTTGGGAGATGGTGAGTTTTCATGATATTCATTTACAGTCCAATATTCATAGATTATTTTTTCGCTCGTTTATCCATTTATAAAGGATTCAACAATTTGTTATTATTGTTATTGTCTTTGCTGATTACAATGATCAAAACGGATCAAGAATTGAATATCTCGTCCAAGAGTTATTTTGAAATGACAATTTTTTATCAATTGTTAGATACACCCAGTATACAATATTCTCAATCGTTGGGAAATTGAATCATGAATGAGAATGGTCCTATAAACCTCTACTTTGAAGTCAAAATATTTCTTATAATCTCTTGAATCCTTGAATTTGTAGAATTTCTTGAATTCTTATTCATGGAATTTTTAGAATTCTTGGAATTTGTGAATTTTGTAGAATTTTCAGGATTCTTAGAATTTGTAGAATTTGTATAATTTGTGTGAATAAGTAAAATTGCTGGAATTTCTGGAAGAGTTATTTTTAAATGACAATTGTTTATCAAATGTTAGATACACCCAGTATACAATATTCTCGATCATTGGGAAATTGGATCATGAATGAGAATGGTCCTATAAACCTCTACTTTGAAGTCAAAATATTTCTTATAATCTCTTGAATCCTTGAATTTGTAGAATTTCATGAGTTCTTATTCATGGAATTTTTAGAATTCTTGGAATTTGTAAATTTTGTAGAATTTTCAGGATGCTTAGAATTTGTAGGATTTGTAAAATTTGTATAATTTGTGTGAATAAGTAAAATTTCTGGAATTTCTGGAAGAGTTATTTTGAAATGACAATTTTTTATCAAATGTTAGATACACCCAGTATACAATATTCTCAATCGTTGGGAAATTTAATCATGAATGAGAATGGTCCTATAAACCTCTACTTTGAAGTCAAAATATTTCTTATAATCTCTTGAATCCTTGCTTTCTCTAAAAACTTTTGGAGGGGATTCATTCAGATCAACTCTCTATACTGTAATATCTCTTTTATGAGACGTTTCACTCATTGTTTTGAGCTTTATGAAGTTGACCTGAATAAATCCAAACCCCAAGAAATCCCCCTCACCCCTAAAAAGTTTGAAAAAAATTTAAGTCAAAGTTAATGATGATTAATAAAATTTTTCAAGGTGACTGTTTCAGTTATTGTCGTTTCTGTGTCAGTTATCGAACAATATTGTTGAGATTTTTGGCTGATTTTTTCAATAACGTGATATATTATGTATTGAGAAAGAGTTTTTGTGAATATTATAACGAAAACCAGGTATTTTGAGATCTAACAATTTCGTTACTTCCGACAATTTACGAAAATGACGACAAATTCATATGATGACTACAATCAAGAATAATTCATGTTCATAAAAACATCAAAGAGTCTCTGAAATTACTATAGAAATGTCAGTGGTAGTTCCAGGATAATTTCGAGATCTAATTGTTTCACGAACCTCATTAAAAGTTCCAAAGACAGATCTCACTTCATATTCAATTCATCTTCGACTTGTGAGACCTCAAAGAGACCATATTTCATTGAATTTTTATTGTCCCTAGACGACACGTCTCTTTCGGAGCAAGAGTCGTGATCGTTGAAAAGATATTTCTTTTTATCGAAATGAATTCCACGCCTGAGTTGAAATCGGATACACCTCAAGAGACTCAAAGGAATAATGATATTCGAGGAAAAAGAAGTCGGTAGATTTCTGTGAAGAGCTGAAGAATTCAAACTTTTTGGCTTCCTTCCTCAATTTCAGAAAATTGAGCAGTTACGAGTTTTATATTCATGTCTTAATGAATGGTTTTTGTTACACGTTTTGATTATACATGAATTTGTCGACTGGAAACTTGAATGAATAATCAACACAAGAGAGCGGAATTATCAGCAAATCGTTGAATTATTCTTTTGTATGAAGAAATCCTAATTCGAGTTTCGATTCATTGTAGACAATTTCCATTCAGTTGTCAATTGAAAAAGTTGTTCCATTATACATGTCAAACATTGGAAAGAAATTGTTACGCATAATTTTTCAATAATATTGTGTTTCAAAGCAGCATTATTTGAATTTATTATCATAAACTCAGTGAATCCAATTGGTTGTTCAAATAAACTTTGTGAAAGTGTGAATCAAATTAATTTTCCAATTCTATTCAAGAACGTCTTCCATGTGACTAGGATGAGATCCGAAAGAGAAAGAAGAATTGTACAAATCTTATTCGCATGGAAATTCCTCCAACTTCTGTCAGTACACGAAAAAAAAACGAGGCGAAAGACCCGAGAAAATAAAATTCCAGTTCATTATATTTCCAGTCGACACATACCTACTCTGTTTCCTCCTCAACTCAATAAAACTTTCACCATTACACGCCTCCTCCAAGTTTGTGTACTCCTCCTTCAATGCACAATATACCGAGGAAGATATGGGCACCGCTACAAAAGGTAAATCTCGGTAATCTTATAATTACTTGTCCCGGCATAAACTTAGCTGCTCGAAGTACTTCATTAACCGAACTTAATATCTTTGGGAACAATGTAATAAAAAGAGAATTAAGTTGAGCTACCTTTCGTATTCATCGAAGGATGCTTTAACGAGACCGAGCCACGCAATTCCGCTATGGAAATGAACAAACCTGAGCAATCATCGTACGGTTCAGAATCAGGAATCAGTAACAAAGCATCGAGAATATCTCGGCTGGATATTAAGGGCGTAATTGGAAACAACTGGTTCTTAAGCTGCGCCAATCCTGGATCAGGATCCAGGTGATCCAGGAGAGAGTTTTTATTCGAAATGAGGAAGTTATTGGGATTTGGAATTTACAAAAAGTAAACTGAAACATCGAACAACCTGTTGAATATTTGGTAAAACTGTAAGGAGTATCTGATAGAATCCTCTTTCATTGATGTGTATGAAGAGATTGAACTCTCTATCATTAGAGTTGTAGATAATAAAGACATTAGTTAGTCATTTTTCGAATGATCAAGAATTCTACGTAGAATTCGAAAATGTAAAAATGAACAGGGTATTCCATTGAAAAAACAAAGTTGATATCACTTTCGTGTTGAAAATATTTCAGGGAAATAGATCACATTAAGCTGTATGAGCTGTCTCTGTTAGTTCTCCTAAAGTTCTGATGAATTAGATGAATCACCTTGTATTTCACTACCATCTATCATGTGAGCTTGTTGAAACACGTTGTATACTTCTCAAGCATAATAATATCACAATGAACAAGTCCCAATCAGATTCCACCCAAAATCTGATACCTTCCAATCAAGTCTCAGAATAAACCGTTACATCAAAGGAATTCCATTATTTTTCCTCAACGTCCTTTTCTTGTGATCACTAAGCACTTATTATCCGTTCCTATAAGAGTATTTCACTGGAAAAATAACATTCCTCCATTGCCTTCTATTCCACTCAACAGCAAAACATGGACGACTTAGTGTACTTGACAGGCTCAATGCAAACAATTGATCTTCTTTTCGGTATTTTCATCTCCAATTTATTGATGGAGAAGTTTGGAATGTTATCTTGATTCAAATAGGTTGAAGAATAAGTTATCTAGTTTTATGTATGGAAAATTTGTCTTATTGCTGATTTCAGATATAGCTGTTTTCTAGGGGTTGCCGAAATGTTACTGATGAAAAAAATATCATTTTTTTCATTCATCATTGCTCTCAGTTTTATATTTCAATGATATTGTTCACGTTATATTCTCCAATTGGATTCGGTTTGGAGAATATTTTAATTAGGAATAAACTATCATTTTACCAATTGTATATGAGCTATAAAATTCCAAAATACATCCTTTGATCCAGATTATTCTGGATAATGAACATGGAAACAACTCTGATTCATGATCCAGCAAATCGAATATACAGGAACAGATTTTTCATCATTGTAAACCCGACCAGATTATTGGAATTGATCCCATCAAAACAAAGACTTTGGGAAAAATGAAAAGTTCCGAGCAGTATCGGCCATTGTTTGGAAAACAAAGCAGAAAAAAGTGTATTGGAATCCATTCCTTCATCCTGAAAAGAGATTTTCCATAGCCATTTTATGAACGAATGGAAAACTGATTGCATGATGAAAAATAGATCGCTTATTTATTTGCCTGCAAAATAGTGAAACAATTTATCATAGCTTGATATTCTCAGTAATTGGTTGATAACGATAAAGGAGAAAATGAGAATGAATTATCACGAATTATTACTTGTTCATCGATTTGAAGACATTTTGAGTTGCCAATAAAAGTTCCTGGGGAAGTACAATAAGTCTCCATTCTCCAGACTTCAGCTAAATAAAAGAAAGTGATACCTTATTGTTTCATTTTCAAAACAAGATATTAACTTTTAATGGTGTTTTCAACTAACTCTTGATGATCAAAGTGAGAGCAATAATGAATCGCGAATTGCCTCTCGATGTCACTCGTGCTTCCAAAGCTCTTTTCGTGCATGTCGAGTGGATCCGCAGTAGCGATACATTTCATGCACATTATTCATCGCCGTATTTAATTAAATTTCCAGGAGTGGTCGAAATAATAAAAAAGAGGCGGATAACAGAATTACAGCTTTCACGGGAAGCTCTAGTGTGAGTCTAGCCATTCTGCGTGCTGTGTGACATTAAAACGAGAATAAATAGCGTCGTTTTATTACTTTTAATATCGCCAACGTTTTATGGTTTTCTGTGTCTATTTCATTAATGCTTGTTTAATAGAAGATACAAAATCTTTTGCAACAAATTGGTCAACTGGGAGTTGTTCATTTAGAAATAGTACAAGTTGATTCATTTTTGATTCGTAAACAAGAATTCAAATTCAAATTCATATACTCGCTGAGCAACATGAAATAGGAGGAGGTTTTACTTCAGTACTCAACAACTAATTACATTCATATTCAAAAAATCAGTCGTTATTTTCATTGAAAAATTTATTGAAATTCAAAATGAACATGAATACAAAAAAAATCGAATAGCCATCAAGATCAACAGATTGAACCCCTATGAAAATTAATGGACTACAAGATTCATGTGTCTACATGACAGAATATATTATATATTATGTCCAAAAAAGGGCTATTCGTCTCGTCGGTGATGCTTCGCTTACTAACTCGCTTACTTCTCTGGAACACCGTAGAAGGGTTAGCGATCTGTCTCTATTCTATAAATATTTTCATGCTCTTCTGAAATATCAACAATCGTTCCTCCTTTGGCGGTCTCTTCGAGGTTAACCCGTCAAGTCCAGTCTTCACACCCCTTCGTGGTTTATTTGGTGACCTGCAGAACATCTCTTTTCAAAGACTCGCTAATCCAACGAACAGCGAGGCTCTGGAACACATTGCCCAGGGAGGTGTTCCCCGAGGCATATGACCTTCAGAAATTCAAAAAAAAACACCAATTTCTACCTCCTTTCCCTTGCTTCTCACGATGTTCTCTGAACATTACAGGATGTCTCCTTTCGTGAGAAGTTTTATATAAAAAAAATCAAAAATATCTCCTCTCCCTACATGCCACAAGCTCAAAAACCTATTGTATTATTTGCTGGCATTCATCATTATGATTATTCTCAATACACATCCTAGAGCCCATTCAATTTAACGAATTATTTTCTGTAATCATTCGTGATAGTAATTTCCCGAGTGGAAAGCAATCAAAACTGATTAAAATATAGTTGTTTCACTCAACCGGAAAAAAATCCTCCATTTTCAGATGTCACTTTTTAATTGCCGACTACCCGGATTTTATGTGACAATTTCACTCCTAATGACGTGTTGCCAGGGATTTTAATGCGAAGAGGGATTTCGGGTTTAACGTGAAATATAATTTAATGAAAAAGGGAATCAAAGAACGATGAGTAGGGAAAAAATCGTGATTGTGTAGAAAGATGAAGGGTTCGATTTCAATCTGATTACAATCTCATTATTCGTAGACTCACGAATGGACCACTGAAAGCGATGATTTTTTCAAATTCCTACTTCACAACATTTCCTTGGAACTATCATAATATCCAGACGAAAAACGATGTAGAAACATGAAATACAAGTATCGGGAACTTCTCACCACTTCCTCTGGATGAAATAGCTTCGGGATTTCCAGACTCTCAAAAACAAACACTTATTCTCATTTGTTATTGGACACTAAAACTCTGAGCTGCCCTCAAATGAAGTAGATGATAGAACTTTGGAAAATGAGATTGAGAATTGAAGAGTGAAAATAACCTACAAATCCTAATCAATGATATCCAGTCACATACTGAAGGTTAGGAAAATAAGTCGAAGTTATCTTCAAGCTCTTAAGTTTATTGATCTATAATTCTGAGATGACCATTCATCATGCACATATGGCAATTAAAACTGGAATAATTCCGTTGGAAGAGCGAATGAAAGAGGCGTAATTCAAAAAGTATCATAAATCTTCGCCAGCTGCATCCTCAATGGCGTTTTCCAGGCAGCGTTGTACAGAAGTAAATAATTATCATTGAATAAATCTTCTTGTGCGTACCTGCAACTATTTACTGGAACAATATCATCGAGGATGTTCTGGTGCAGATGTTTCCTAGTGGTAAAGCAGGCAATCAATTGTTGGTGAGAATCAATAGCAATAAATTATTGTTGGCAACTAATTAAGGAAGTGCATCTAGTGAAATTTCCGTGTGGAATTTCCCAGTGAGATGTAGCAGACGATTGAAAAAACCAATCTCCACAATTTTTCCACGTTAGAATATGGGAAAAAAAGAATGTCAATCAAATGGAATTACCAATTCACAGATAATTATACCATTGAAAAAAACACACAAACACCTATTCAATCATTGATGATAACCTCATGCTTTAAATACATTTGAATTAGTATTCCTCTTTATATAATTTTGTAGCATATTATATTCAAGGAAACCGTCACGAAAACAGCGTTGTTTTCTACGATTTTTTTTCACCATATGTATATTTGATGATTCAAATATACTTCTATCCAATCAAACACAGTCCCTCCTATACTATACATTTTCAGTATTCAATTAAAATTGCTCGATCAATTGTCTCAATTACTGTCTTGAAATCTAAGAATACTGCATCTACGTACTTATTATCATCTATATATCATCTATTTAAAAAACGATTGAATGACTACATCACTAGTTTGCCTCGTACACAGATACATAAAATAGTGTATTCCTAATATTTCTGTGTTTATACATATAGTTATCAGCCTTCTCAATTGTGTCCTTTATTGTATATGTATTTTTTTATTCGAAAACAAACTGTCCCTGTGATGTAACCAATATAAAAGTATATAAGTATATATCTAGTGTTAAATATGAATGTTGTATTTTATTTTATTTTATGTTACGTGATTTTTAAATTCCTAATTGTAATTCTCACAGTCACACACAAACTGGAAACAGTTTACGTGACTTTTTCGTTTATTAACTCACCTTTTTTACTATGTCTAAATTTTATATTGTACCTGGAGTCAATAAATATTATTATTATTATTATTATTATATCATTATTCCAGTTTGCAATAGTTAGTTATAGTTCCACAAAATGATTGATTACCTATAAGTGAATTGTTAATATTAAAATAATATGGAGAGAAACATGAACAAAGAAATATCCTGTATGTCAAAAAGCTCCATAAAAACATGAGCCTGAAATGATGTCCCCGTGTAGGAGTCGACGGATGGCAAGTCCACAGAGACTTCATATCTCAATGGGAATTTTCACACTTATATGGAGGAAATTGCCCGAGAGACGCGTAGGATATGGAGAGGAGCTGAGAGAATTGAATTTGTACCCGTTACCAGAAAAAAGAATTGATCTTTCGTCTCTAACATACGCATAGATAAAAAGTGGACGTAAACATCAACAGAATTAATTTGAGAAGGGTAACAGGAGAAGGGGTGATTACTTTTCAGGGCGATGCCTCCTTTGAGCCTAGGAAAACTGAATCAACATATCCAATTGGGTTTTGAGTTGAGAGCTTACATTTACATGACTCAACCGATCAGAAACTCAATTAAACTTAACCATCTAAACTTACAAATGAAGTCTATATCATTGCTATATGTAACTTTCCACTTCGATATATCCAATGGCTTACGGAGTAGGATAGTTTTCTTCATTTTGACTCTGTTGGAAATCTTGTTTTGATCCGTTCTGATTGAATCGTAATAAGGGAGTAGGAATTGATCGTTACTCAATTTCCTAAGTTGATATTAAACTTTGTTGTCGATACATACATAGTAGTGCATCAAAAATTGAACATGGAGGTTTAGATTAGAAACATTATTCGAGGTTAATTGTTCGTTCTTTTTGAAGCAGAGACGGACTAGTAGCAGTATTTATTTTCTTTATGAATTATTCATTCTGTGCCGCAGTAGGTACAACTGACGTAGAAATCATACATATTACGTAGAACAAATAAACACTTCAACTGGCCAAATAATGTCATGTGTCAAAATTTCAATGAAATGACTCCATAGTGTAATATCTTCAATAGCAAGGTATCAGACATTACGCCTTCATGACATTTTTTATGATGGTTTTGTGTGTGATACATTATAATTTTCTTTATTTTTTTCTCAGATTTTATTCAATTGATGCATCACCTCATATATTAGTTCCTTCAAGATTAATTTCATTGTATTCTCTTCTTTTTGTTAAATATATTTTCTTAAGTATTTGCCCTCGAATTGGGTTTTCTTGTTGGGGAATGAAGAGGATTATTATTATTATTATTGGAAAATTAAATGGTTCTAGGATTTATTTGATCAATTTTCATCATAATAGAGCTGCTGAACAGTTCAGTCAACGACGAAGGAGAGGATCACGCAACATTCATCAGAATTGTTCGAAATATTCAGAAAATAAAATCACTAGTAAATGAAAGACGAACAATCGTAAGTAGCACTAGAAGTTCAGCCATTTCGTATCATGATGAGTACTAGACAAAAATCTATTGTTTTCAATATTGTTTTCAATGAATCTATCGTTCACCATAATATACATGCAACATCCTTTGAAGTAAAACGTATCAGCTAGCAGAAAATGAATTTATCTTATTCTTAAGAATCAAGTATCAAATATTATTGAGGACTCGGTCTTGCATCGAAAGAATAGTGATCAAAAATAAATTTGAAGTATCTATTCAGATGTTATTTAGAAGCAGTACTACAAGCAGGCTTGACTACATTCTCCATGTTGTTGTTAGAGTTACTTTATGGTGGCTTTGGGGTAAACTATCCTTACTCAGGCTGAGTTCATGGAAGATCTATTCTGTAATACATGTTTAATCCTAAACATCTCAACTACTCGTTATAGCATCACAAAATTCGATGCATGAGTAGCACAAGCTTGATAACATAACATGCACCATTGGAAACTATAGTGTTTACATTTTATCGACATCGGGTAATTTATTCCAGTCCGAACTGTTTTCATCAAGTTTGTGGTAGTGGCGAAATTCAAATTAGGCGACAACCGACAACGTTGGCGCTCCTATCCACATCCATTTAACGAACCGTTTGTTCTTCGATGAACTATAGTGACCGCACAAAACGTTTGGTTAGAATTCAATTATTTTCCGATCGAGAACTTGTCTAGATACACCCGATTCCTGCATAGTGACAAATTATTCATTCGGCTATGCTGCGATGCAATTTCGCAGGGATTTCAACCGAAAATACTCCGCAGTTCATTTCCACTTTGTTTTATACAAATAGCGAACTGGATTGAAGAATCAATACGCCAATGAAATTATGGGAAAATGAAATCAAGGGCTGTGGCTTCACACCATTCAGGACAGTTGCAATCGAATGTAATTATAACTCATTTATCAACAGATTTTCCTCTTCACAGTGACTGCTCTGTGCCTGTTTTGGACAATGAACATTCGACTCCATGTGTAGACTGTTGAATGTCAGAGAACTTTATATCAAACTGAAAACCAGCTTGTATCCAAACAGAATTTTGAAATAGAGATCCATTTGAATCCATTGAGAACAATACTCATATATTCACCATTTAGGTAAGTTTGGGTAAGAAAAGAAGTAAGTACCAAAAATTCTGCTACTGAAACTGGAATCACCATCACATTTAATGGAATTCCAACTCGTCCAGCCATTTAGCAGCCCCATTGAATTGTACCTCCACCTGATCCAGAAAAACTTATCAGTACCTCACGAGTCAGCCAGAGAGAACAAAAGCGATATTTCTCATGGGCGAATTTCAGAGAAATACATTTAAATCAGCAGATACCCCAAACCAAAACCATTCTATCAATAGAGAATGTCCATTTGAATTAATTCTATCATCGATTTATCTTACCAAACAATTCCATCTCGTGAAAAAACGAATCATATTCTTACTGTTGCAAATTTCCTCTCATCTTCATATTGATCAACCAAGAAGCCATAGTATTGGTTGAATTTGTCGCTCATTACTTTTCTGGCGGAAACGGGGCTTAAAAATAAACCGATTAATTCCTGTGAAGGGTGCAATTTCCAGGTATTTAATTCTTATTTATTTATACCAGTGAATCGTTTATCTTGACAACAAGCTCCAATAAATTACGGTACAGAATTCTCGATTAGAGTATAAACAGAGTAGAATGTATTATTCGTTGTAGGAAGGCATATTTCATTCTGGATGATACATGAGAATTGTGCAGCCTCGAGCTCCCGTTGCTCTACACAATTTCATATTTCTTCTTCATGAATTGAAATGGAACCAAAAATCATAATGCACCATGTGTCTATAAATTGCATTTTAATGAATAATCAGTCTGGATTCAGAAAAAATTACTCATGTGAATCAGCCTTGCAACTTACACTATGTCATATTAAAAATCAGTTAGATGATAATAAATATGTTATTGCCGTATTTCTTGACTTGAAGAGGGCTTTTGAGACGATCGACAGAAAAATATTGCTGTCTAAATTAAAACAATATGGTATTGGGGGTAGAGTGTATGATTGGCTGAATAACTATCTTCAACATCGGAAGCAGCCGGTTCGCTTCAATGGTCACATGTCATCGGAATTGGAAAGTGACGTAGGTGTTCCACAGGGAAGCGTTCTAGGCCCTCTGCTATTTGTATTATATCTAAATGATATTGAACTTTTCGTGGATACTGAATTCATTGACCTATTCGCTGATGACACTTTGATTGCTTGTGGAGATGTCAATATTGAAAGTGCTATACAAAAAATGAACACCATACTAATATCAATTAGCAAATATTTGGGCGCAAATAAACTGAAATTGAATGTAGCTAAAACTCAGGCAATGATCTTTACAACCAAATATAAATATAATGCAATTGACATTGTTAATATCAACCTGAGCATCAATAATGAAAAAATTCACGTGGTTTCAAAAGTTGAATATTTGGGTTTTCTTCTCGATAATTGTTTGACTTTCAATGATCATTTTGATTATATATACAAAAAAATTTCAAAAAAACTTTATTTTTTCACCCGAATATCTCAACATTTGTCGACTGAGTCTAAAATTAAAGTTTATAATTCAATAATTCAGCCGCATTTTGATTATTGCGCATCAATTGTATTCCTGTTTAGTCTGAATAAAATAAATATGCTGCAAAAACTGCAAAATCGTGGAATGAGGATTATTTTGAAAGCGAGTCGATTCACCCCCATTAAATTGATGTTAATGAGCCTAAATTGGTTTCCAGTAGAAAGAAGACTTTTCTATTTTGCCATGATTTTAATATTTAAAATACTTAACAACATGGCACCCGAATATTTTCAGAAATACGTAACTTTCAATAAGGATATCCATGACCATAATACTCGCGGAAAAAATGAAATCTATGTACCAAAAACGTCTTACCGCAATACTATGAACTCATTATTTTTCAAGGGATTTCTAGAATTTAATAAATTACCAGATGCCATTAAATCATCATCTTCACTGATAAATTTCAAAGACAGATTGAAGAAATACATACAAGTATAATGGGGGTAAATATGTTTGTTTATCTGTCAGTGGGGTTCTTTCTTGTATTGTGCAATATAAATATTTGTAACTGTTTGCTCGGGTTATTATTATTATTTTTTTTTGTTTATTAAATATGATTAATACTAAATATGTAGTCACATTAAAATGATTCCTCATGTATTGTAATATTCTAAAATTGATTTATATTTTGGTGATGTAACTTATACTAGTGTAAGTACTATGAAAAAGTACTACTTCTTTGCTTGGATATACACTACGTCGTTTTATATTTATATATATATTTTGTATATTATTTTATATTATACTATAATTCTCATATGTATATTAGGATTTCTATTTAAATAAAGATCTATCTATCTATCTATAATTTATAGACATGTGGCATGAGGAATCATTAAGCTATTCGACCAAGAAGAATATTTTGAAGGAATGGAAGAGGTCGAGACTCCTCTTCAAAGGATTTCTACTAGGCACATTGAGCAGACAAGAAAGATATCAATGGTAGCACTGTTCACAAACCTTTTGCACAAACATTTGAATATTATAGGCATAATTGCTAGTGCAGAATTCAGATGGTACTCACAAGAAGAGGGAGATTTTCTGTACCATGCGAAATTCAAAAACGTGTTGGTGAGAAAGTTAGCTTCTTTTGCCACAAAGTGGTCACCACGACCCATAACGGGTGTAAACTAGAAACTTATATATCATGATTTTCCTTAATAGTGAGTTGATTTTATTACTCATGTTTTATCAAAAACCAACTTCAACCAACTGAAGTAAAGCAATCCAGAAAAAAGTGTGAGCTGGACAGTTCACTTTGAATTTCGAGACTGAATTACAGAAAGCACCAAGAAATGTTCGAATAAAGAAGCATTGCGATATTTTCGACATAACTTTTAATGATGTTGGTGCCAATACTGGATAACTAATGAATGTTCCAGGAACGCATAAAAAGGAATAACATTCATCAGAATTCATAAATGAATTTTCTTTTTATGCTTTTCATTCCAAGAAATGTATCAGCGGAAGCAATATGGAAATTATCATGATTCCAACATTGAATCAAGAAGTTCATGAAAAGAATTTTATTCAATAAGATTCAAGAATTATACCCATGTCGTGGAGTCAATAGAGAACCTTATTTAAATTTTCAATTATTGGATGTTCATCGAATTATTATTCACAGATGGCCATTAAAAAAACATGTCATTGTTCATGAAAACCCCACTAGAGATCGAACGTGAAAATAAGTAATTCCTTCAACAAATTCCGTTCGCTATCCTATGGGCCAAAGGATATATCATATAACCACTACGGTATCTGGTAAACCCTTATGACCCTTATTCCTTGCTGGTGAATTATACATAATCCTAATTCCAGTGTTTTGGGACTTTGTTGCCTGCTAGTGTTTGCCGGTTAATTAGCATTCAACGCCGTCCCATGGCTATTAAGCTAATAAAAGCGAAACAGACACAACTTGAAGAGACCACTTGCAATTTTCCTATGCAAATGGTCTGCTTGGATGGAGATTCGCCTACGAACAGGAGGTTGTCTACTAATAATCCTGTATTACACGATACTTAGAATGCTAGTCCAAGATTATACAATCGACCCTAGCTGCATTTCAGCAACTTCAGTTTTTCACCTTCAGCTATACACCTTCGGAAATAATTCATCTTCCATATTGGTATTAAATGAGAGAGAAAAGAAAGGCCTGCATAAAGTTGAGAGAGCATCACTCGAATAGTTTGGAGAAGAGATATCGGATGACTTCACACATTGGCGTAGCACATATTATGCGTTCAGTTGTTGAAATCAACTGTTAACGGAGAAATTGTAAGAAAAATTCATGATGATTCCACATAGGATAGGTATTTGACGAAAATGAACTGAATTATGAATGAATGAATGAATCTTTATTGAGTAGGGAAAAATCCCAATATACATACAATAATTCAACAAAATTCACAAATAGAGACTTATAATGTTTATGAACTGTATAAAAAATGAAAAAAAAAATACAATTGGAATTCACAAAATTTGAATAAAAGAAAACAATCCTTTTATTCAAACACTAATTTAACACTATACTCACAAATAAAGATGTATTATGTATTCAATTCAGTTCGACATAGAAATTGTTTTGCAGGTGTCGGCGAGAAAGTGGGAGATAATTTTTTAACATAAGTGATATCAACATTAGCATAATTAATCATTTTTGTGGTGGATTATGGAAAGAAAGTTTTTATTTTTTCATTCGTCCACCGGAGACGGCCTCTTGAATCTTCTCCACCATATTGTGTATGGCACAGGGACAAGTGAGTCGGGTAGGGACAGTGGAATGTAAGCAATTCCAGAACACAGCGATGTGTCCCTTGTTTATCTGGGATCACATGATTCAGCTTCACACGGAATTGAAAAAATCACTATTAACGTTCAAATTTATTTGTAAAATCTGGTACAGTTTACTTATATACCAAAAGAACGGAGTCTATCATAATTACCAATGAGTGCAGTATCTGTACCTGAATTCAGCTATTATTGGTTCACCATAAACCGCACAAATTCATAAAGTAAATCATTCTGCTCTCTGTTTAATGGCGACTAATAGTTTCCAGTTAATATCTAGTAATAAACAAACATTTACTCTGATTCATGTCTGGTTTGGTTTCGATCCCCAAGGCTTAAATGTTTAATGTGGTAGGTAAGACCGTGCTTATGGTTATGAGATAATATAGGGACAGTTTTGGCAGTTGACAGCGCTGTATTATTTACGTCTTTAGGTATGTTTGAGTGAAAATTGAGTTTTATTGAACAATTTGACTTGATTTAATTCTCTAAGTAGTAGTTCCCAAAATCTTGAGAGAAAAACTTCCCATAAGTCCCATAAGTCCTTAGAGTTTTAACTTAAGAGATACAGGGTGATAGAATTGAAGAAGTTTTTTGATAATAACAGAGATAATATTTTGGAAATCTTTGGAAACTTTGGTGCATATCTTCCATGCATCAATGAATTTTATGAATCTGATCTCTTAATTTGCTTTTAGTCGATTCACAAACATTTTGAGGAATAGGCCCTGAAGTAAAACGATTTTTATTTTTTCAAGCGAAAACCATGCGTCGGACAAAGAAAATCCATGAGATTAATTTTGCTCAATAATGAAGATCTTAAAATTGATTTTTATTTTGGAAGTAAGCAGTGGCGTAATATTTTATTCTCCAAAAATATTCAATGCAAAACCCGTACGGATGCCACTGGTAGAAAAAATTTAAAATTTCGTACATCACAGAATGCACCTTGATGCATAGAAGACATGTACCAAATTTTCCAAAGATGTCTGGAATATTATCTCAGTTATTATCAAAAATTTTTTTTCCAAAATAAGTTTTATGGAAAGTTTTTTCTTAAAATTCTTAGTTTTTGTGATGACATACTTTACTTGACATAATCTGTACTGTGCTTTGTTTATAATTATAATGAAATTGAATTTGGAATATTATACTTTGTGTTTAACTGAATTGAATTCTGAAAAATGTATTTCTTGACAATATTGTCAATTCAACATGTTTATATAGTGAGATTGCTTCAAATATATTGAGCATAACAGAAATATTACAATTCTTGTTATCTGTTTTATATTGGCTGATGTCAAAAATGGCATACCTCTCCGAAATCAATACACATCTTACAACCGACATAAAATCCGAGCGGAAAAGAAGGACTTCCCCCCATTGGCTCCCAAACAAACGGAAACTTTTCAATTCACCGCGTGTTTACCATCTCCCAGATTGTACAGTCTCATATATTGATGTGATTCTTTCATCCGAGGCCGAGGTCCATTTAGGTTTCTGGGCAAATCTGAGGAAAACTCAGCTCCGATCGTCTTATCGATCCGACTAAAATACCATAAATTTGCTTTTCGGATCGCGAAAGCAAAAACCGTATGAGTTTTTGCCTTGGGGAAGTTATGCGAAAGTTGAGTTAACTCCTTGGTATCCAGTACGAAATGAGCAGGCGAGCGGAATATATTACATCGAATAGTAGATGTTAGGATGACGATGAGGAATGGCAAATATTGTTTTTGCATTCGATGTTTTCCGAGACGGAATTTGATTTCCACAAGTAAATTGAAAATGTCGGCGGAGGTTTGTTATCTTAGTATTTCGTTGGGTGTACGGGATTTCAGACTTTGGAATGACTCTAATCAAAATCATTCGAGTTCTACAGCACATTGGATGTGGATAAAACAAAGTTGGAGTTCATAATTCAATGGAAATGAATAATGACGTTGTTTCTACTATAACTCCATAATGGTTTCTACCATATGAATTGTGAATTGAAGAATCAAAATGGGTATACTAGATTTGATAAAAATGGGGCCTATGTGCTTCTGAAAGCCTCCCTTCCTTCTGGACCAATTAGAGCACTTAGAACTCAGGCTAGCGCATCAGCTCCCTAGTTTCTTTCGGTTGCCCAGCTTTTTAAAAAAGTCTAGACAAGTCTGGGGTCGACTTGGCTGGAGCTTATAACTTCAATAGACACAATGGCCTATTATTTAAACTTCTGCTCTAGGAACTTCGCTGCATGATGCTATATAGCTGCAACTTCTGCCTGGAATATCGTCACGTGTGTTTAATGTGAGTCAGAGATAATCCTTGACGAATTCATGATCATTCCTTGAGAACATCCCTAATATGACTTAGGATTCATGACAGAATATCATCTCAAGTTTGAGGTCATGAGGATTTTACAGAGGAGTTGGTAATCATTTATAATGTTCTCCTCAAGACAATTCCAAGAACATGTTCGGAATTTGATCAGTGTAACTTGATAAAAAATGAATCTGAAGTGTTGTATAGTCAATGATGGAAAAACTGCTAGTATTCATGCTGCAAGATGTCATTTAGAATATTTATTTGAGTTACCACGTGAGTAACAATGATAAAAAAGTTGAAAAAGTTGGGAATATATGAAAAAACCAAATATCTTCACAATAATCCGAGGAATGATCCTTAAAAATGTTGGTACTAGTCTATCAAATACCCAATTTGATTGTAGACTAGTTTGACACATAATCAATGAATGAATGACACTACCATCGTAATCACGAATTCATCAGAATAATAATAAAATAATAATAACGTTTATTCAAGAAATGTAGATGACAATATTATTTTACATAAAGCAATTTACATTGAACAAATAGAAAGAGAAATGATATATTTGAAATGATCCATCATCATTTCCAGAAAACCTCAATAAACAAATTTGAAATTTCAAGGAATAAATCCTTGATCCTTGGATCAACTTAACAGCGCAGCATCCACAAATCCATTCCCGACTAGCAATCGAAACACAACAAAAAAAGGAAACATGCGAAAAGCACATTCAGTCTTGGGAAACAACAGAAAAACATATTCTATCAGCGTGGCCTGCTTTGTGAAAGTTTGTCTCGAGAAACAAAGCGCTTTTCTACTAGCATCGGCTTCTGATCACAATGAAACCTCGCGTCTATCGAATCCCTTGCCAGTAACGACTTTGATATTGTGGTCTCGACTAACTCCAACTAACCAGCAAGCTTTAGTTGATCTATTCAGAGGTTTTTTCAGGTGCTCCACTCGTACCACATTCTAGATTGTGGAGCAGTAGAAGATTTATCAAGGCACTAAAACATCTGATGGAAAGGGAAGGCATTGATGTCATGGTCAGCAATTGTGACGTTCGTGAATATAAAAGATGAAGATATAAAAGTCCACTTCATTGTATTGTCGCGTACAGGGGGTGTTTTTGGAGGTCACCCCTGTCGCTTGGGTCGTACTCAGGAAATATAAATTGAATGATTCCAATTACAAAATTGAATACAAAACAAATCATATAATTTGATGATAATTTTGATGGTACATTATTTAAGAAGGGATTCAATGATACAAACAAAAATAGAAATGCTTACCCTAGAATACACAAAAATTCTGAGAACTCAGGAGGAGTTAGGGGCAATCAAGAAAAACTGTAGCATAGGCGTCCGAACTACCCCTCTAGACTGACTCAGGACTCCCCGAAGACTCCCCAAATCAAATCTATGATTATAAATCCGCAACGTCAGCAAAATTGCATTAGTTATCCTCTTTCTTGTGATCGATACAGTAGGAATCTTGATATAGGGCATTTCAACGACCTGTCAAAACAAATTCAATATGGTGGGAGTAGGCACACAATGCTTTGTTTACATTTTGTTATGTTATAAATTGATCTAAAAGATGTGAGATTTTTGTTTTCGTGACTGCATCAAATGATTTTTTATATTGTTTAGAGCTCATTAGTGGTATTCTCACTAAAAAATGCCTGTTACATGCCTTTTAGTCAACTGTGGAAGTCGTTCCAAGGATGATGTAAAATTCTTTTTAGTGCCTGCGGTTTTAAGCCACAGGTTTCGGATAAACGGATAAAAACGAATTGTCTGAAAGGCTATGGATAGCAGCAATTAAGAGGGACGATCTTACTGAATCGATACTGAAAAATCAGAGAGTCTGCAGTAAATATTCTATAACTTTTATTGTATTTACATTGTACATTTTATTCAGCTGCAAATAAAAGTGCACCCACATGACTGCAAACTTCACTGTGTCCAGCCATTCATGGGCAATGTGCTGTTAATACACTTTCATCTTTGGCCACAATGCACCAAACGTCTAATGGTTTCTCATTTTCTCTCTCAGAATATTTGACCTAAAAAAATTGCTGAATAAACAAAAGTCAATAGAAATGAACAAATCTTACCTTTCCCACTACAATGTAGAAACCATTCACCACTTTTGTCCCCACATTCACAACAAAGCCTGACTCAAAATACTTGAATGAATGCAAGCTTTTGTAGGCCTTCATTTGTTCTTTGGTGTAATAGCTATTTGTTAGCACTAAATACGAAACAATATCTATATTTGTAATAGGTGGAATTCAATGAACTGAACTATCCAATTCCTGGATGTTCAATGTAAAAGGGTCTACATCATTTATTATCTTCAGCTTCATTCGGTATCTGTAAATAAACATTCCACTTCACATATGGGAAACAAAATGTTGTGTAACCAAAAAACAAATTGGGTTTTCAGCTTACCTTTCACCAATATCAGGATTTTCCAACAATAATGTCCTTAAATATACACTCTGCATCTTAAAACTTCTATCATCAACAACAAACTCACACAACTTCGGAAATAATGCCGTAATGACGTCACTTCAAACAGCTGTGTGCCTACTCTCGCCATATTGAATGTCACGTGATTTGGAATGCCTAATTGTCAAGTTAGGTTAGGTTAGATTAGGTTAGGTTAGGTTGGCAAAATTCTCATTTTTCAATCGCACATCCAATGCCATGAAATTGTCCAGGAGATTCACTTAAAAAAAAGAAAGAGTATGCATTGAAAGAATTCAGCACAGTCCATGATAATTTTATTAATCGAGCCAAGATAACCCAATTTGACATTTTTATTATATATTTTGCAGTTTCTCAGAACTAATAACTGAACTATAGAAGATAAAGGTGCGCTGCACCCTGTATATCTCTCACAATCAGCATACATCTCTCTTCTTCGAATAAATGAAACATACAGGCTGTCCTTTATTCAAATGTAACTGTGAGAATCTCGCTTACCTTGAGATACAAAGTTGGTTGAATTGTTGCAACGTTGTGCATTTTTGCGTTGAATAATAATCTGATTTCTCTCCTCAATTATTTCAGGATAAACTAATCTTACTGAATATTTGGAACTGAAACTTTATTCAGCCAGTTTTTCATTAGTTTTCAAAGTGGTATCGCATTTTTAGTGATTTCCAAAATGACGCCTTCTTGAATTCTAACCCTTTTAGGTATCGTATTTCATTGTCTTCATAACGATGTGTCACACATGTGTCAAAAATGGAAGAGAAGAATACACTTTGACAATTCTGACAGTTTGCTTAGTCTCTAGTCGAAAAGTAGGCGTTGAATAAGGTTTGTTGACAATTTGGCATTCGAAATACGGACAATCAAAGTTGAATATAATTTGTTTATAACTGTAGAAAATATAAACTACAACAGAACATCCCTCTTGAGATTTTATAGGTTATGTATAAGATGAAGAATATTGAATCTCTACTGCAGGACCAAACACTCATTTTAATTGAACCCCATAAATCACACCCGCGTCATTTCGATAAGCGTTCAGTAATCGATATCCAATCATTTCCAATCCATGTTCGTATTTGCACTCAATTCTGCGGAGAAAAACTTCCCCAAACTTTCATACCGTCTGAAAGCAAATAATGTCAACTCAATCGATACTAATTCGTTACTGAAATAAACCGAATGCTTTCGTGAAGGTCCCACATTCGTAAAGACGACGTTGTTTTCTTTCAGGAATCGTGTGTCTGAAAGACGTCGTCCTTGAAATAGACCCGGCCGTGGTGGAAAAGGGTGGAACTAGCAAATTGAGATGCAGCTACGATCTACAAGGTGCTCCGCTGTATACTGTCAAGTGGTATCGGGGGACGCACGAGTTCTATAGGTACACCCCTAAAGAGCTACCCAGCACGAAAACGTTCTCGCGCAATGGGGTGAATGTCGATGTAAGTGGATGGAATAATATCCGAATAATAATACGAGGGTTGTTCGATAACCCAGTGACTTTTCGATTAATTGGTATATTTTCACAAAATGATAATTTCATTTAAAAAAAAAAAAAGTTTTTTCTGAATGATATAGTCAGTAAATCATATCTTTACTTGTTCAATTATTCAAGATAATATAATTACTTGAAGTTCCCAAAAAGTGAGGATATTATTGAAAAACACTAATATTTTGATGGGTTTTAATGGTCTTGAAATTGGAGAGTAGGCTTTGTATGTCAATCAATACATACAGGGTATTGTTTGACGAATAAACTCACGGCCCAAAATGCACAGGAAAATCGGAGGGTATTTTAAGGGGTTATAGGGGTTAGAAGGCCGAAAAAAACGAATTTTCCAGAATTTTTCCTAAGAAAACTTTTACATTCATTGATCTTATAATTTGTACACATATCATGGTATTTTTTAACAGTATTCTAAGACTTGGTATTAGTACAAATATTAATTTGGAAAGGAGCTACAGCTGAGCTCCGGGAGCTCCTCTCAAAAAAGACGTTTTGCGGATCTTTGAACTTGATCATAATTAAAAAACCAGATTTCGTTAAAATAACTCCACTAATTAATCGAAGGAATGACCAAAATAAATTTTTTCGACAAAATGGCGGTTTCTCCAGAAAACAACGATTTTTGACCAGAATTTCGGCCTTCAATTGTTCATAAAAAAATATTCATTGGTGAGAAAAAATATTCGATTAAATACTGAAAAATATATCTAAGAAGCTCGTGTTAGAATTTGAGACAAATTTGTTATCGAGTAATGATATCGAGTGATGGTGGACCGACTTTGGAAACACCATTTTGAGAAAAACGCTTTCGAAAAGCACTTTCAAGCACTCTGAAACGCCTTTTCAAATTTGCGTGTGACTCCAAAAAAAATCATCTGGACGGTTTGAAATTTTCTGTGTGTATTCTTGAAAGCATGTAAATTAAGAAAATATAATACCTTTAAGAGGGTGAGCTGTGAGTTTTTTGTATTTGTTATGGTCAAAAAATAGATGAATTCGATTAAGGAGAGTAAATTACCAGAAGAAGATGCTCTTGTCAAAATACAAAAAATTTAAGTAGTCACATGATGTCAGCATGTCAGCATATCAATTCATCTCGAGATTCATCAGTAACGACATTTTAGAAGGCCATAGCAAATTTTTTTCTTAAGTTTGACGTTCAAGACAACAACATTGCCGTTAATTTTTTCGTGTGATTTCTCTGCTTAGTTATATAACTACGATTTTCAACCGAGATCTTGAGAAATAGCAGCATTGGAAAGATATATCTTTCTCAAAATGCGTCAACATAATATTATGCTTCGGTAGTAGCCAGATTCATTTCGACAAATTCGAGTCAGTGCATCGATACTTCCTGGAGTTGTCAATTCTCTAATTGCAATGCTAATGATACTGATACAGCTCCTTAATGGACCGAAAAAATTTCGTGTAAAATTTTCCACGAAAACATGAAACAATAAATCATTGATGCAGTCATTTTATCGAACTCACAATCACATATCCACTTCACTCTTACGACCCTTATAAACTCCAAATGACTAATGTGTAAAATTCCAGCTGCAGCAATCGAACGAGCACCAGGTGGTGTTAAAGGACGTGGGCTTCAATCTGTCGGGAAAGTTCAGCTGCGAAGTGACCACAGATGCTCCCCACTTCTCCACCAAAACCGTATCCAAGGACATGTTGGTCGTCGGTGAGTATCATTTGTTACGGGAACTTTCATCATCGAATCCAAGTTGGCCGTGGACGATGCTCTGATGTTCGGAGTTTCTACTGATCGGAAGTTTCCGAACGAAAGACTGAAGAAGCGGATTCTGTCAATTTCTGTTATTGTAAGAGAGGGTATTATCGACTATGGAGCCTACTATACAGGGTGGCAGATTTTTCCACATACACGGTTAGGCAAAAACCTTGGAAGATATTGATTCCTTTATTGTGTGAGTTTTTTTGTCGTTCTTTTTCAATATCCTTCACTCCACTTTGGGCTATGGACTATCTCCGTCGAATGATCCCTTTCAGTAGTTTACAAAGGTACCCATGTTACAATGTTTCTACGTCTTCTAGGTATGAATCAGATTTTCCTAGTTGCATTACTCTTCTTTAGTGCCTCAAAATTGCAAAAAAATTATTCATTGTCTCAGATTTCAATCCGCAGTTTCAACTCCTTTCGTGAACTACGTGATTTTCGCAACTGTCATAAGAAAATTTGTGTGTGAAATTATCCACAAAGAATATGGTCTTCCAAGACAAGACAAATCGTCGACTATGTTTTTATGTTTTTAACTGAGACGTCCTTGGAAATCTCAGAAAAGGGACCTTGGTGTAAGATCCAACTTTGCAAACTAATGGATGCTCCCCATGTTACACTGTTCTCTTCGTAACAGACTTTTTTGTGGTTCCCTGGCCCCCTTTTTCTCCTGGCCTCTGTACGTGTGACTCTCAAATTTGAAAACATCCCCAAATGACATCATCTTAACAACATCTTTTTCGATATTGCCAAAAGGAACTATTTTTAAGGGAGTATCAATACTGTTTCGAGAAAATAATCATTTTCCCAACACATCGTATTCTTACATTCCCTCAAAGAGGTTGTTTTATCGGAGACAGACGAACCAAAGTGATGAACAAATGAAATAAAACAAGAAATGTAGTGAGTATTGCGATATCATCAAATTCATAGCAACTTGGGATGAGCTGCAAATCCTATGAAAACGTACCCAAACATGTCTTCGACTCCGTTTCAAATCATCTTCATGGTGTCTTTTTGAGTACTGAAGTTTTTATGACTGTCTATCCCGATTCAATACTTTCTTATTGGCTATATAAAGGACAACTACTTTCGTTCTGACCATAAAAAAATATCCCAAATTTTGTCGGAGATACTTTATCCAGAGCAACTCACAACTTCGCTTTGATATCAAAACTTCCACCAATCTAATAAATTTTATATTTTGTTCCAGTATTGCCGAACAGTCCACCCAGCATCAGTACGGACAAAACTTTTTACGATATCGGTGATGTATTGAGAGCAAATTGCAGTTCTTCCCTCTCGAGACCTGCTGCCACCCTTACCTTCATTTTGAATAATATTGTGGTGAGTGAAAGAAGTTCAGCCGAGAACTTTGCGAGTTTCCGTTAGGCGGCTAACGGTTTCACGGTTTAACTCCAGTATTAATTTAGAAGTTTCAGTTTGATGAGTGCATAACCTCGCATTCTTACTCGAATCAGAGTATACAATGGGATCAGTTGGAAACGTATCACTTCTAATGATTTTCTACTCTCTTCGAAATGAGCAAAACTGGGGAAATTATACAGGGTATTCTCCTACTCCTTCTCAAGCGATCACAAGAGAAATCAAAGTCTGGACCAACTCAAATTTGACATATTCCAAGATACTTTTTGAAGCACCCAGAATCTCAAGCAATATTTGAAAGAAGCATAAAATATTGAACCGAACTGTGTACTTTTCACTACTGGGTTTTCACGTCAGAATGTATCATGTCAATGGTACAGGGCGGTGCCTTAACACATGCTTATATTCAAGGGGATGATTCCTTGAATGACGTTCTGAAAGTCATGTATATCTTACATTCATTCAAGACGAAATAGTATAAGTGGATAAGAAGGTCTTTAAAATACGCGCGAGTTTATAAAGCAAGTGTTTTAAAGACCAGATCCACGAATACTTTACGCTATTTCTTTTATTTTACGTTTGAATAAAGTTTTGCATCTGTCAGTTACATTTTATTTCACGTTTCTCGTTTCTTCGTTAATATTGCCATGGTTACTTTGAAAAACGCGCGTTTTTAAAGTTCAATTCAAACACGCTCAGGCGTGCTTCAAATAAGTGAAATGGGGCACCAATAAAAAAAATAAAAATAATGACATGATGAATCTGATAGATTGATTTGATAAATAATCTTATATCTCGACTGAATTTAAAGTCTCAACGGAAAACTTTGGGATAGTGTGATGATTCTATACCTTCGGTGTTATTCGATTTTCTCACAAGAAAAGCTAACTTGGACCTAAATCAGGAGATTTTGCATTCTACTCCTGTATACTTTCAGCAAAAGTAACATCTTTCGGAAGTGGAGCATGTTTCATGAAGTTCTTGTTGGTTTTTTTCAATTCTTCAGTGGTCAAAAATGTATTTTGATCCATCGAATATATTAAAATACGAAACCCCAATTGAATTGATGCCTATTAATAATTTTCTTTAGGTTTTGAACATGGTATTATTGGGAAATTCGATAGAGAAAAAGGGGGATGCTGTCCTTTGACATGTTCATTTATAGGAAAAGATGATATTGTGGCTCAATGGATTTCCTGGAAATCCAGTCTGGTTCAAATTCTGTCTGATTGAAGTACGTCCCAATATCTCAAATCCGTTAATATTACTATAACAAATAAAATCTACGAAAGATTTCAATCTGTATATTCTTCATCCGAACATGGACTCCATCATTGATAAAAAAAAACTCCCTACTCTTCTGATGGAAAATTTTGCACAAGTGAATAATTATCTGTCATATACATGCCCTGTTTCGTTCCTCCATTTTTTCTGATGCTCAATCAACAAGATTACACGAAGCATGAGAACAAACAAGAATCACTTGATAATTTATCTCCCAAACCCTTCTCCAAAAATTATCCACACGTCACTATCACTACTCCATTCACATAATTTTTCACGGATTCCCGATTCATAAAAATCACACCCTTCAGCAATTATCATACCACTTCTATTTTTTCTCTGTGCGCGTTGCAGGGATTTCGAATCCGTTGAAAAATAATCAAGCCATCCGGTGTGAAAACATGAAGCGAATGCAAATAAATCACATAAATATTTATGATTCCGGATTGGGCAATCACTTCCCAAACTCACAGATTCAGTTCCATCGGGAGGAGGGAAATAGATGCTGGTCGGATAAAAAATGGCATGTGCATCTGGTTTCAATCAAAAAGAAGAAGAGTATATGTTGACTTTGCATTTCAGTAGTATTCGCTTCGGAAATTTGAATGATCATTCATTTAATCCAAATGAAAATATAACTCATTTATTAGAATAACAGCTGACTGTTTCGTTACATGTAACAGAAAAATCTGCAACAAAAATATTGTCCAATCTCACTCCAGGAAACAAAGAATTGTTTCATTCAAGAGGCTCCAAGTCCATAAAAATAAAAGGATCATATTCGAAGAATACTTCAACTGTGGAGCTGGAGGTGTTTTTGTTGTATCAGATATTTGACGACTCATGGCTGATCCACAATCCATCATAATTATGGTGGATCCTCAGAGAGAATGGTGCATTGTTGTTGAAGGGGTAATGAAGGAATAACAATGATCCGATTCCTAAAGAATTTGAAGCTCCAGGCTGTCTCATGAGTACACTTTATTCGTTCTCAAATCGGAGTACTCTCCAGAAAAATTAGGAGATGTCAGTGAAGAGCTCAGATATCAAAAAAGATATTAGGAAAGATGAACTATCTTAATGATTCAGACTACGGTTGGGCGCTCAGAGATACCTTCCAGATGCATTTCCAGTAGCAAAAGTGTACGAAAATGCGTCTCACTGGGAAAAATAAATGTGGTCAATGCTCATTTTTGATAAACCCTTTTCTACCATTCACGACATTTTTTATCCAAGCACTATTGAAGTTTTTCCTCAGTGCTTTCGCTACAGAAAGGTTCTGGACCAATTAGGAGCTAGATAAGTCTACTTCAACTGCCCAGCTCTTAGAGGGTTTCAAATTACGAGATGACAGATTAGAGGGGATGCACCAGGGCCATAAAGAGCCAGTTGCACCGATAAAAAAAAAAACAAATCTGTTACAGGTATGCGCCAAATGTAATGCAATCAAAAGCACCTATTCGGACCTCTTCTCCGTGTACTTGACCTTGGACCTGCCCCTATTCGAGTCCCACTTCAACGGCGGTCGGATGATTCTCGAATGCGTAGCCAAAATCGGGAATCTGTATCAGCAGACGACCGAGATTACATTCGAAAACGACAGGGATCCCGTTCCTGCTAAAGGTGAGGAACTTTTTATCTAAAGTGGAGCCTCTACTGAAATTGTTTTCCTGGTCAGCATGATCAATGAACAAACTCCTAGTTTAATATTATAGATTGGACGTCTAGAATTTTTTGATTCAGGGTTCTTGAATTATGGATTATCACCTCTCAATTCTAATTCTTGGGGAATTTTTGAAAGATTCTGATGGCCAAGAATCATCTTCTCACATTTTGGAAATGTGAATTATAGATCTGATCGAATATTGTCATTGTTGAAATGTCAAACTTGTAAAATTGAAGCATTTATTGCAGTGAACATATTCCCTGAAGTAGTTCAAATGTACGTATATGTGAGCGTACTAAAAAAAATCGCTGATTGCATATTCAAAAAGTAATCCAATTGGTATTCGGTAGTTTATATTCATATATATTAGCATCCCAATCCATTTGTATGTTATCGAGTGTATGCTGTATTTCACATTCATGGTTATATCCTATACTGGGTGTGCCAGTTGCTCCACTTATAAAATAATAATTTTTCGACAGCTGTCAAATTTATACAAGTGCCTGTTGGAGGTCAGTGCTGACTAAAAACCGTTTGAATTCAATGCTGCAGTTTATTCATTTATTGAAGATAGTTCCGATAGAGTTCATTATGGGTATTGGTGCAAAATAAAATATTCTAGCTAACCACTGAACTTCTAATTGGTTGAGACATAGCTGGGAACATTTAAGCATCAATAATAATGGCAAAACGTCACAGTGACTTCACAACGATGCCAAATTCATTTGTAGAGAAATCTTAGATTCGCTGATAAATTCTGTGGAAATTTTAACAAATATTTGAAAAACTGTTCAACGGTTATCCAGAGTCGATAGTCGATAGTTATTCAATTCTGTTGTATATATTTTATGAATTTGAAAAATTTCTGTAAACAATTCGAATGATAAACTTAACCCAACTTTGTGTTTCGGAGTTTCATTGAGAAAAAGAAAAACAGCAACACTTCAACGAATACTTTGCATCGATTCGAGGTGGAGACTCAGCTTAACCTGACTGAATCCCTAGGGCGTGGATTGGCGTCCGCCTTTTTGTCGTTCGACCTTTCAACGGGGTGCGAAAGCGAAAGGTCTTGGACGCGGACATGAGGGAAGGAAAAGTAGAGATTAGTTTGGTCGAAGATCAAAGTAGGTAGGCGTGTGCGTCCTGTGATGAGAATTCGAGTTTATTGGAAGCGGGATTTGATGACTAATTCGCACGGCAAATGTTTTCCAAACGACTCTCTCAAAGTTCGAAATGACCTAAGTTTTATTTTTTTCTTTCGTGATGAATGGTTGGTCATATGACGTGTGTCGAAAAAGATTTGTCCTTCAGTTCAATTTCTATAATAACAGATTTTCAAGAATCTACACCTTTTCCAATTGTATTTTAGAAAGCGTCAAATGTCAAATGTATCACAGAATAATGAAATGTATTTCAGAAGAGTAATATGTACTTCATAATAGATGAAATGTATTTCTGAAAGCGGTTAATGTATTTCATGGAAATCAGATGAACTTCAGGAATGTTTTAACAATTCAGGTTACAAGAAAAAATATTTCAACTCACAAACGAAATTATCGAGTAGGTATAAATTATGGATCATTCAGGATTTTTCATGAACTTAATCATAGAATAACAAACAGTTTTTTCACAATAAGAAAATGATAATTAAATAGATCCGTAACTGAGCAAACCATATGATGTCATATATATTTTCATTTTCCTGAAATATGGAAAATAAGACTTTCTGAAACACTTTTGGCACCTTCGGAATTACAACTGGATATTCTAAAATACATTTGATCATTCTGAATCACATATGACGCTTTTGGAAATATATTTGACTCTTCTCAAATGCATTAAACACTTTTCGAAATACAGTTGTAAAAGGTATAGTTGGAAATATAAAAAAAATCACCACTACAAAATTCAGGATTTTCTAGCAATATTCAGGAAATCAATTGATAACCTCTACAAGTTATCCCATTCAGAAACACATGTCATAATCGAATAATTATTCTTGCTCTTGATGCATAAATCCTACGTGCTCCCCATCCTGTATAATTCCGTATTGTTAATGATTCATTTGTTGCTATGTACTATACTTGCATATTCATTATTGTTTTTTTCTTATGTTTCAGTCACAGCCAATAACTTCAGTGCAGCCAAAGAAACGAAAAGCTTTTATTTCATGACCTTTTTGATTTACTCGATATGTGTTGTTCAATAAAATGTGATTCAATTATTACGATTCAATGAAATGACAATTGTTTGTGATTCTTCCACAGCTGTGGACATAAAATTAGATAATGGAGGGACTTTTATATTGTTCAATTAAAACATTCCATATGGATATTGAAATGAATTTCCAATAAATGTTAAATGGTTTTTGAATAGGTATTTTATTTCCCATGCACACCTTCAGAATAATGTATTTCTACACAATTCAAACGAGAAAGGCTACGAATACTAAAACATGATAGCTTTTAGCTTTTAGAGGAATATGCGGTTGAGTTTAAATTTATATTCATCCGAGTTGACACGTGCACTTCTGGAATATCTTTAATCTCCTAACAGGTGTCCTTAGACGACGCAAATAGGTTTGATCTTATTCGTAGAATCGTCGATCAAAAAAGTCAGTAACATTTTTGGATTTTGAACTCATCACATTATCGTTCTGATTCATAGCAAGTTTTTTCAACAATAAATTAGAATATTCGTGTGCATAATTTGAAATTGTGTTCAACTATAAAGGGTGATTGATCAACATGCAAATGCTGCATGGAAAATAATTCTATTGATGATAAATCCTTGATTTTCCATAGCTGTCCACCCTTTTCACAATTATAATACGAACAGATATCAAGCTTGTCATTTGCCTTGAATTATTTCTCAAGAAAAAAGACTAGGGGTTTTTATTTCAACGGTCTGATGCTGAAAAATTACACTATTGAATGAATTTCCTCATGTGGATGACATGGTCGATGAATTATATTCAGTAGAAAATATACACTCCAGTGAACGATATCGATATTCTTTTGTTTCATAGCAGGAAATGTGCTGAAATTTATACCTCGGTTTACTATGGATCGTGATAAGAGAAAACGATATGTTCTAGTTCAGTAGAGATTGGCACACGTATCATTATTGTGACTCGAATGAAAATTATATTCAGTCAGACAGAAAACCAATTCCAAAACATTGCAAAATCAGCAAGTCAGAGATTCGCCATTTCTTAACAGCAGTTGATGACGTAGAAGACTCCAATATGAAGCATAATATGAAAGCCAAATGTAATTGAGAATTCGCTATTGACTTCAGAGACACACTGTATATTCAACAATGATTCTAAAGTTGGGATATTGTACTGAATCAATATTTCAAACGATTCGTAATCTCAGAGATTAATTTGCAATTATCAAAAACCTACTTCAAAGTCTAGATAGGGTAGCAATTTTATTCATATACTCATAAATATATATTTCATTTAGATTTCATGTTTTCTTGGGTAGGTGGTCGTTATCAAAATACCTACGAGCTTTTTATGTATCTTTCTGAGCTTAATACTTTCTGCAAACTTCAAGGAACACGTTTTATCATAATTGAACAATGTTAAAAATGATAATAGTATAATCAGGTGAATAACATTTTTTTGTATGTCAAATGACTCCAAGCTATGTTAATCATGACTGTAATTTTTATTGGTGCCGCGAATATCGGTATAATCAATGGAGAAGTTGCAAATATAAAACTCTTGATCATCCATAAATGATCATTAACAATCAAGAACCAGAAATCAGGAATTTCATCTACATCATTTTTGTAAAGATGGCAATGGCGCATATACTGAGACTCTTTCAAACATACCATAGATTTCACCACACCAACCCCTATACTGTAGAAGTTCACTCATCTCAAAATTCAATCAAACAAAGCAAGGAATTTCATATTTGATTATTGATATCTTGGTGAACGCATCGGAAATATACGTTCATGAAGATTATAACTACACAGAATCATTCCAGAACGATATTGCAATCCTCAAGGTAAGATTTCCAATTAGATCCTCTCGTGAAAAACATCTTGTGTATTACGATAGTCATCTAATCTCAAAGACTCTACACTCTGCGGTGATTTTATTGAAACTGATTGAGATTCATCAGAATGAAGTTCACTGAAGTACGGAGTAGTAATGTGCTACCTACGAATCCAAAATTGGCGCAGTCGTGTAGGATAGTTTTGCACAATGAAACAAACGACATGAAACACAGTATTCTGGTCTAACCACGAAACATATTGAATGAAGAAGATCTTGAATAGATACAAGTAATCTTCTTCTAGTCAGTCTCACTGTAGTCAATATTTCAAATTCAACAATGGTATTTTTAGTTGGCCAAACCTCTGACTTTCAATGCAAACATGCAAGCTTTAAAATACCCCTATCGAACGAATCCACCCCTGAAAACGAGAAAGGTTTTGTAGCTGGTTGGGGCTTAGACGAGGTAATATCGTGTGCTAATATTTTCCCTGCCATTTTCATTATTAGTTTTGCTAGTGGGTATATTTCAGAATTATGAGAAACAACAGTTTGAGTTGAGAAAATTAGAAGTAGTTGTTCGGGACGATGATACCTGAATACAGTTACGTGTCAAGTCTCCTGAGGAGGGTTTAGCAGGTGTTTGTAGAGTGATTCACCGTTTTTACAACACACAGTATCCTCTCCGATGATATTTCGATGAGTATACAGTATCAAAAAAATATACCTTGGGTATAGACAGAAATCTATGAGAACAAGGAATGCACATAACTGAGAGAGACGCAACGCTACAGTGTCAGAGCTCATCGAGTTCCCTTCTTCGAGTTATTCAAAGTAATATTGAGGATTATTCTTGAAATTCCACAAGCTATTATTGACGTTTTCATAATACCCAAGATGAATTATTTGGAATTATCTAGTCATAATCTGAGATGAGACACTTTTGAAATGACATATGAACTAGTTTTTATCGATGTAGTGACAGGTTCATTCTACAGGGTGATTGTGGAGGCCCGTTACTTGTAGATGGAGTACTACACGGAATAATTCCTACTACTGTTACTACCTTGTGGAAACAATAAATTCCCAGTAGTAGTGGAGAGTGATTACAAAACAATTTCATGAGAAAAAATACACTACATCAATTGTATTGTATATTTTATAAAATCAACACATTATTCATCGATTCATTACACTATAAATAAATTCCTTATCAGCAAAAATATGTTCAGATTAGATGACAATCTTTATATTCTTTATAAAAATATACGAAATCTCTCAGAATTTATGTACCTGTGGAGGTGATCTTATATCAAAATGTTTCCGACTAGTATTTATGCCTTCCTGGGCTTGATAATCTCTGCATACTGTAAGAAACTGATTTCATTTCAGAAACTTTAGAAAATATAAGGCTATTTATTTATATGAGCCAGGTTTCAGTGTCTTCAACATTTTTTTCACAAATATAATTTTTATAGGTGCACCAAGCTTGGATATAATAAATGGAGATGTAGCAAACATAATTGACTTTCCCTACATGGTGAGAATGTTTATGATTTTGAAACATGTGTTGAATTGATTATTTTTCACGAAGGTTTCATTTGTGTTTGAATGGAGTCACTATTATTCAGATTCCAGTTGTGGCGGATCAATCCTTGATGAAAAAACTATATTGACAGCAGGACATTGTGCTTATGGGTGAGTACGGAGTCAGTTTGAATAATCCAATGAGACAACAATCGAATAACTGACGTCACTTCCTCTGAAATATGGCGGACTAAATCGGTACAGCAGCAGTCATTTTGACAGTTGACTCATGAAAATGAGAATGACCATAGTATAATCAATAATACTATTTGAATTGAAAGAATGACTACAGGGACAATCCTAACCTTTTCAGATATGAAGATTGGATACCCAAACTGAGAATTGGAATAGGACATACAAATATCACCGAAACAACTATGGTGAAAATATCTAAAATGTACCTATACGAAAATTTCGAATACGCCCCACCATTCACTAACGATATCGCAATCATCAAGGTGAGATTTCAAGTTCGATTTCTTCGATAAATATGACAAGACTCGAGCTTTTCCATGTTTTTTTTTTTTTTAGTTGTCAGAACCTCTCACTTTCGATGAAAATGTACGACCCGTTAAGTTACCACAACCAAATGAATCTACCCCCGAAAATAAGAAAGGTATAGTAACTGGATGGGGTCAAAATCAGGTGAATAATGCAAATATTCCCATTATTATAATATGCAGGGTATTCATGAGTCGAATAACACTGAATGAGCTTTGATTTCGAGAGCGATAGAGGTCTCAACATTTCAAAATCATTTTCGTGGGATACAAAGCATCCCAAAAATGATTAATATCCATACGATGAAAATAAATGTTGTTGCTAATTCAGGAAGTTGTAGTTTTGTGATTACCTCTCAATAAAGGTCATGTTCTGGTTTCTATAAGAAGTGAGAATGGATTCAGAAAAAGATAGAATGAAGATGGTTACCATTCAAGGAGGCTGTTTTCAAATAATCACACGCTCAGTTCGAATAACCCAAAAGGATCAAACTCAAAATTGAGTTAGCAATTAAATTCTGGACACTTCTCTCTACCCAAAATTTTCAAAATAGCAATCGTCTCAACCATGGTTAACATATATTGTATGCATTGAACATATTCCAGACTGGAGTGACTTCACAGTTGTTACAGAAACTTGAGATACTCATTTGGGACGATGATGCTTGTGAGACTATTTACAAAAACGTGACCGATAAACGTTTCCCAGATATCAGCTATGCGACGAACCGAACCATTCAATTTTGCGCAAAGAATCCTCAACAGGTTACAGCAGGTGTTTGCAGGGTGAGTTGTCAGTTGTCATAATACTCATGACATTGTATTATATAACAGTATGATGAATGTCTTTTCAACAGGGAGATTCTGGAGGTCCTCTAGTTGTGGATGGAGTGCAATATGGAATAGTTTCTCGTATGCAACTTCCCTGTAAAAATAGTACATTACCTGTAGTTTTCACCAAAATTTCGCATTACTTGGATTGGATCCTACCCAAAATGGGATAATTCAATAGCATCTTCACGAAAGTGACTGTTTTTTTCTTTATGTGGAATAAAAGACGTATAACATACCATGTTATTTATTCATTTCAAGCCTCCCTAGAATGAAACTCAAAATTACGTCCACATGACGTGGTTTCCATAGTAACAATAAACAAATGCCAAAAGTATGGACATAGTTGACAAAAGAGCATAAGATGAGGTGCACTCAGTGAACACATAACCTCACTATTACTACAAAAGCGTCTTTCATAGCATATGGAACGTGTTCAAATTACAACGCTACAGTGTCAGAGTTCATCGATATCTCTTATTCGAGCCATTCGAAGAAATATCGTGATTGTTCTCTTAAAATTCCACAAGCTATCATTGACGATTCGACAATACCCAAGATGAATTATTTGGAATAATCCAATCAATCTATTCGATAAATTCCAACTTCCAGACATTATTGGAATGACATTTGAACTATAGCTAGTTTTTATCGATATAAAGATAGGTTTATTCTACAGGTTGATTCTGGAGGCTCGTTACTTGAGGATGGAGTACATAACGGAATAATTTCTCACATGTTACTAAGCAAATTCCCAGTAGTTTTCAATAAACTCTCACATTATTTGGATTGGATCATACCCAAAATGGAGAATGTAAACATTTATTGATCATATCGAATATATTGATTCATGTGACAGAATAGATATCTTGTTTCAATTGAACCCTTGAAAATTAGTGGAGAGCAATTACGAAATAATTCCCTAGAAGAAAAAATCTACTATATCAAATGTATTGTATATTATATAAGATCAACACATTGTTCATCGATTCATAACACTTGAAATCAATTCCTTATCAGCAAAAACATGTTCAGATTAGATGATAATCTTTATATTCTCCATGAAAATATACGAAACCTATCAGAATTCATGTACCTGTGGAGGTGATTTTATATCAAAATGTTTTCGACTAGTATTTATGCCTTCCTGGGCTTGATAATCTCTGCATACTGTAAGAAACTATTTTCATTTCGAAAACTTCAGAAATAATTGCTATTCTTTTATGAGTCAGGTTTTAGTTTCTTCAATTTGGTAATGATAACTGAGAATAACCATCACAATTATAATTTTCATAGGTGCTCCAAGCTTGGATATAATAAATGGAGATGTAGCAAACATAATTGACTTTCCTTACATGGTGAGAATGTTTATGATTTTGAAACATGTGTTGAATTGATTATTTTTCACAAAGGTTTCAATGGTGTTCGAATATAGCGACTATTATACAGAATTCAACTGTGGCGCATCAATCCTTGATGAAAAAACTATATTGACAGCAGGACATTGTGCTTATGGGTGAGTACGGAGTCAGTTTGAATAAACCAATGAGACAACAATCGAATAACTGACGTCACTTCCTCTGAAATATGGCGGACTAAATCGGTACAGCAGCAGTCATTAGGACAGTTGACTTATGAAAATGAGAATAACAATAGTATAATCAATAATACAATTTGAATTGAAAGAATGACTACAGGGACAACCATAACATTTTCAGAAATGAAGATTGGATACCTAAATTGAGAATTGGCATAGGACATACAAATATCACCGAAGCAACTATGGTGAAAATATCTAAAATGTACCTTTACGAAAATTTCGAATACGCCCCACCATTCACTAACGATATCGCAATCATCAAGGTGAGATTTCAAGTTCGATTTCTTCGATAAATATGACAAGACTCGAACTTTTCCATATTTTTTTTTTCAGTTGTCAGAACCTCTCAATTTCGATGAAAATGTACGACCCGTTAAGTTACCACAACCAAATGAATCTACTCCCGAGAATAAGAGAGGTATAATAACTGGATGGGGCCAAGATCAGGTGAATAATGCCAATATTCCTATTATTATAATATGCAGGGTATTCATAAGTCAAATAATACAGAATTAGATTTGATCTCGAGAGCGATAGAGGTCACAACATTTCAAAATTATTTTCGTGATATACAAAGCATCCCAAAAACGATTAATATCCATATGATGAAAATAAATGTACTCCTCATGAACATTCATATTCAAAATGTTGAGATTTCCTGTGAAAATTCAGTCCTATTTCTGGGGATTCAATTTTCAGTGGTTGTTCAAACTCTCTTTCCGAATTCAATTCAAGGATCGGCAAAGGATCGACATTTTAAGGAAATATTGAATCGTTCAGGGAATGGTATTTTCATGCTACCAGTTGCAAGCTCAAAATGTTGTGGTTTTGTGATAACCTCTCAATAAAAGTCATGTTCTGGTTACTATTAGAAGTAGGAATGGATCTAAAACAAGAAATAATGAAGATAATAATCAGTCAAGGAGGCCGTTTCAAGAATCAAACTCAAAATCGAGTTAGCAATCAAATTCTGGACACTTCTCTCTACCCAAAACTTTCAAAATAGCAATGCATTGAATATATTTCAGACTGGAGAGAGTCCAAAGTTGTTGCAAAAAATTGAAGTACTCGTTTGGGATGATGATGCTTGTGAGACTATTTACAAAAACGTGACCGATCAACGTTTCCCAGAGTACAGCTATGCGACGAACAGAACCATTCAATTATGCGCAAAATATCCTCAACAGGTTACAGCAGGTGTTTGCAGGGTAAGTTGTCAGTTGTCATAATACTCATGACATTGTATTATATAACAGTATGATGAATGTCTTATTCAACAGGGAGATTCTGGAGGTCCTCTAGTTGTAGATGGAGTGCAATATGGACTAGTTTCTTATATGCAACTTCCTTGTGGAAATAGTACATTCCCTGTAGTTTTCACCAAAATTTCGCATTACTTGGATTGGATCCTACCCAAAATGGGATAATTTAATGGCATCTTGATGAAAGTGTGAAATAAAAGACGTATAACATAACATGTTATTTCATTTCAAGCCTCTCTGAAATAAAAATATAAAACTCAAAATTACATCCACATGACGTGATTTCCATGGTAACAATGAACAAATGCTAAAAGTTACATAGTTAACAAAAGCGCATGAGATGAAATGCACACAGTGAACACATAACCTCACTATTACTGTTGAAGCGTCTGTTATAGCATATAAAACGTGTTCAAATCACAAAGAGTGGACATGCGCACTCCAAATTTCAGAACACGAAAGGTACTGAGTGATTTAACTGTACCTGAAATAGAATCAAACTGTGATATAAATCACAATATTGACAAGTGATGTACCTGAGAAATGATGCTATCGTTTCATTTTCATTGGACCCGAAATGTCAATATTTTGACGTAAATATTTTTTGGGTCGCTTTTCATTCTATACCTTCATAGTATGAATGTATCTGGAAGTTTTTTGGTTGTTTCTACTATTTAATTATTCAATTATGTTGAAATAGCTTCTGGAATACTGTCTCCCAAAATATCATGGATTCAATCAGCAAATTAAAAGCGTATATCAGCTTGAATACAGTCAAAGCCTTTCATGAATGTTGAAAGCCATAATCAGTTAGGTTTGATATGTCAGTGGAATTACACATATGTTTCTGTTTCAATTATAAATGCAAATTAAAATGATGAAATATTTCAATAAATTCCATCGATACGAGTACAGATTAGATAGCCTCAATTTTTCGGCTTCAAATAATCAGATTGAAGAGGAACTCACATAGATCGAAGCGAAACAAAATGGTTACAGTGACTTCATTTATTGTTTTGAGTTTATTATTCTCTACTTGTGGTAAGAAATCGATGTTGTATTGAATTGAAAAAAATAATTGAGCATTGTGGGAGCTGTTAAGTCAACTCATATTACATATCTTTTCACGAATGATTTCGCTCATTTGGCATTATTGTGTAGAGCAATTCTTTCAGCGTCTGCAAGTTTGGAAATCGTGAATGGACACAGAGCGAAAATTAAAGACTTTCCTTATACAGTAGGTGAACTGGTCATTTTGTACGTATTCACTAACTCCAAGCGTGTTTAGGTTTCAATCATACAGTACTTACCTGGCTACTTTGAGGACTTTCTTTGTGGTGGAGCTATTCTCGATGAAACAACTATAGTCACAGCAGGAAGATGTGTTCTTTAGTGAGCCAAAGTGAAAGTTAAGTATCGAATTGGATATAACCGTTATATTTCTTGTAGCTACGAATTAGACACGATCAAAGTTGGAGTAGGACATTCATACATTTTCGAAACCACTATGGTAGATGTTGCGAAAGTCATCCAACATGAGGAATACGTTTTCACTCCTCCTTACAAACACGATATCGCGATCATCAAGGTAAGAAGTCTTCCAGTTCCACCCTTTCCATCAAGTGATGATTTGACGTTTTCAGTTGGTAAATCCTCTTCCATTGGGTCCAAAAGTCCAGCCAGTGAAGCTACCCCAAGCCAATTCATCTACTCCAGAGGGCAAAAAAGGGAACGTCACTGGTTGGGGAACAGAACAATGGGTATCGTTATTCTGAAGTGACAATTATTGGATACAGTTTGTTGGTCTGTTTTTCCAGGGTAAAACTGCTTATCAGTTGATGCAGAAACTTGATGTGAAAGTTTACACTGACGATGATTGCGAAAGGGCCTGGGCTAACGTCACTGATCAAATAAATCCTGAGATAAGCTTTGCAACTGATAGGAATGTTCATATATGTGCCAAATATCCAGAAGCAGTGCAAGCTGGTGTTTGTTTGGTAATCATAAATTTCTTCCATAATTTATTCCAAGAATCAATGAAATACCTATTAGTGATACTCTGCAATATGTATATATCGTGACGTGAAAATTAATATCATAATTTGAGAGATAATGGGGTTGCAGGGAGATCATGGTGATCCTTTGGTAATCGATGGAGTTCTCTATGGATTAGTATCTTATTACAAGACGGACCCATGTGGATTGGTTGACTATCCTTTCGTGTTAACCAAGATATCTGCACTCGTGGATTGGATAACACCCAAATTAGGATAATGATTTCTTGTATCGAACAAGAATAGATATTTGAATGCAGAAGAAATTCTTCCTTGCGAGTTCATTCAATCCTTTCATCGAATGACACAAAAATATTCAGGACATTTAATTATATCTGCATCCGAGTACAAATATATAATTTTCCTGTATATTCTTCATTGAATCCATGACATTTTCGCATTCTGAGACAATGAAACTCACCCTTCGTGTATTTGGTGAAGTTCTGCTTTTTCACTAACGTGATAAAAAAACATTATTCAACGTTGCTGTCAGCGGATACAACCAACATTTTGTGCTTCAGCTACATAAAAACGTCTTCTTGGATTTATATCTCGACCATCGTCGTGTATCTGAAACCGACGACAGTCTGCAGATTCCTGAAAACTATGCTCGACATAAACAACAGAATCGTGAATCCATACAGGAGATACGGAAATTTTTGGCGATCCTAAAAGTCTAAACGCTACCAAGTGGCGAAGTTATGAACTTATTTCAAGAACGAGCTTTTGTCGGTCGCGTGTGTGTTTTAATTATCTGCTTGTTCTTCATAAAGTCCTTACTGAAGACAGTTATTCGAAGGCACTTCTGACGTAAACGTATGTCGATTTTCTCACGAAATACGTCCGACGTATCGATACTTTTTTTTACGTGGTGTTATCACTCCGATAGACACCGATCACAGTTGAACTATGAGATTTCTGGCAGTGGATGATAATGAAATTTTACCTAATTGGAAACAATTTTTATATCGCTGATTATTATTGCAATAAGACTATGAATAATAATATCATACAAGATACAAAATATAGAAAGACAAGACGACTTCATTTCTAGGAAAAAGGGGGTAAAATGGATTCTCGTTCGAATAACAACATGTGAAGTTTAATAATAATAATAATAATAATAATATCTTTATTTCTGGAGAATAATCACAGTGCAAAATATTACAAAATAATACAAAAACAGAAATAACGTCACAATAAAGATGGGTCAAGTCAGAGAGTATGGCTGAGGTATTCAGCGATAGTATAAGGTTCTGTTTTCAGTAGAATCTTATGAATTCCTTTTTTGAAATCACCGAGTTTATTCATTTGTTTGATACTGGTGGGGAGTTTGTTGAACATTTTAATGCATTGATAGAAAGGGCTCCTCTCTGTAACAGTTAGTCTATGTTTTGGGTACACATAATCAAAATTTCTAGTGTTATATACATTTTGTGGTAGACTATTTTAAAAAAGATGTTTGTTTCTAGAAAGGAATAATAAGAGTTCCTGTATATAGACTCCTGTAAGTGTAAGGATTTTTAGACTACTGAATTTGCCTCTACATGATTCTCTTGATTTTAGTTTCAGCATAGTTCTTAAGGCTCTTTTTTGTACAATAAAAATTTGCTCTGCATTTCTACTACCCCCATAAAAGATAATCCCATACCTACAAACAGACTCAAAATTTGAATGTTAGACCAGTCGGATTACATCTGTGTCAACATACTGACCAATAACTCTCATTGAATACAATACTGAGCTCAACTTTTGACAAACATTTTGGATATGACTGTTGAAACTCAGTGTGCTGTCTATGTGCAGACCTAAGAATTTGTATTCATTTTCTATTTTGAGTGAAATATTTGTTTGTGTATTAAACATTTGAGAAATTATTATTCACAATCAGAATGGTTGAATATGAGTTGATTTACAATGTTCACTCGATCATGAAATCTGTGTAAAATTCATTCATTCATTCGTCTGGAATCCAAATTGGCATCATTCATCGACTTGTCCAATTCTAACTAAGTTTACGCCATTTTGATCAACATTTCCATCGGGGATACGTCGCATAGATACGTTCACGTTCGTGCTTTGCCTTAGGTGTTTAAGATCCCAACTCAAGAGAACGTATATCAATGACGTTAATTGTACATTTTATTCCAATGTTTGTTCGAAATTGTTTTGACTTGCAATCGACCGTGATACAATACAAAAAATCCATTGCATAGTCACGTAACAATGAAGTTATTCGCCAATTATAAAATCACGAATTCGACTGTGAAATATTTGCTTTGACCGTTCAGAATGGCAGACACAGCAGCAGTAGCAGCAGCCTTTCCGCCAGATGGAAATTAAAAATATCGAATAATTTATTTCCACGACAGCAGCCAATTTGCCTAATTAGAGGAGTGCCGTAAAACGTATTTTGATGCGCATAATGGAGCAAATGCTCGGGAATTTCTCATATAGTCATTTCCGCGAATGGACCAGATGAAATATCTCCTCTGTAGGTATCGGGAGGGAAATGTTTTCACATTACGACTCAATTAAATTAATCAGAGAGCATTGGTATGAGTAAATTGTGAAATGAAGCAGTTACATTGTCAGGTTACAATGGGAATAACAACAATTATAATTTCAAGAAACAGAACCAGTGTTTTGAGATTCTTGATAACACACAAAAAGGAAATTGAATATGACTGCATGTGTCGATAAGCTGTTGCTGTTCCTCGTAATCTGTCATAATTTGACATTATTTCCACTCTAGAGCATAATTTTCCACTTGCCCGTTTCAATTTACAATTAACTAACAAAAAAAAATAAAAACCTAAACACTGATGAGATATGATCAATAGTCATTGTATGATTGTATTATATTTTGAAACTTCTGAGGATGAAAAAGATTGATTCTCAGTACTTTTCTTCACAAAAAATGAGAGATATTTGAAGAGTCATACTAATTATATACAATAATTACGAAACGTACATTATAGTAATAAAATTGTTGATACCGAATGAATGAGTTTGAATTCAGGATCGTTGCTGACGTAATTCGCGCAATTGAAAGCCACGCCTCTTCGCAGACAAAACAGCCCAATAAGGCATTCCAAATCACGTGACCCAATGTGGCGTCTGTAGGCAAAATTTTTGAAGTGTCATAAGAAATCATTTGGTTCGTTGTGAATAAATCATTTGAACGGCATTATCTCCAAAGCTGTGTGAGTTTGTTGTTGATGATAGACTTTTTAAGATGCAGAGTGTGTATTTAGAGGCATTATTGTTGGAAAATCCAGATATTGGTAAAAGGTAAGCTAAAAAATCCAATTTGTTTACACAACAGATTGTTTCCCATATGTGAAATGGAATGTTTATTTACAGATATCAAATGAAGCTGGAGTTAGTATGTGATGTAGACCCTTTTACATTGAACATTCAGGAATTAGATAGTTCAATTCATGGAATTCCACCTATTACAAGCATAGATATTGTTTCATATCTAGTGCTCACCCATAGCTATCGCATCATAACAATATGACAACAAAGCATTGTTTGCCTATAGCCGCCATATTGAATTTGTTTCGACAGGTCATTGGAATGCTTTATTGAACCCTTTTGTACAGTCTACTCGTATCATCCCTGCTCATAACCTTTGAAAATATAACTGCAGGCATCACATTGTACACCTAGATGCAATGGTGATTGCATATTCAAGTACCCAACTACTATTTTGTGCAAATTTTTGTTTTTAAAAAATGTTGTCTGTTTAAAAATAGCTTTTTGAAAAATGTATAGTGGCAGTGAATTTTCAAGCACACATCCAGATATAGCAGATTCTGCTGAAAATATAACTCTTAATCTCCTGTTAACTAGATCTAGGTTAATACGAAAAACAATACAATATTTTTTCTGAGGTATCAGGATTATAGGGGAAGGACAATAAGCCTTTAGTTGTATTATATCCTTTGGACCTCTTGAGTAAAATAAAAAATAGAGAAAAATTGTTGGTCCATGGCATCCACTTCCTTGTAACTACCTGTATCATAAACTACCAACCAACCTACCTATAGGATATCCAATGAATTATTCGTGCCCTGAAATTGTCTGAAAGCTTCTAGTAACGAAAGCCCCCCATTGAAATATCCCAGAGACCTTTCGGGAGCTTTGCTAACAAGGGATTAATACACGATTAGTTTCTTTGAATACATAGAGATAGCCTCCGGCCTCCGGATCAGCATTGCTCGAATCATCTAATAGCGCTCCGGAGGACCACCAGAAATTAGCGCTACTAGGACGAGAGCACGAATAAACGAACTAGGACGCCGAAGAATAATTTCGTTAATGGCTACGTCGGGTCGAATCGCTCTTCTCGATCCTGGATTAGAATTAATTGAAAGATATATTTTTTGAGCGTCAGATGGACGAGGAGGACTTATAGAAAACCTTCTTGACATTTCTTAAAGGTGAGGTGTCTACATAATGGTGAAACCACTCTTCAATTGTTTGTGGGTCCAAAGTGTCGATGGAAATTTCATGGAACTCATCCTAGAAGGATACTTATCGATTCGTCCTGAGATAGCGACACAATCGTGTTTGGTAACATTGTTTTCTTCCACGTCAGTCAGAACTGGCGGGAAATCCAAACTTCTTTGGTTCATTAACCCACTTTTCAATTTGCAGTCGTATATTTTCTGCTGTGTGGTGTTTTTTAGTTTGAATGAAGTTTTGTATGGTTTGTGGACAAGCAGAAACCGTGTCTCGTCACCTTTATGGAATTCCGAAGGTATTTTGTTTGTTTTTGGAGTTGGAATCAATAATTTACTTTTTCATTACCCACATAGGACGAGACCGTTCGGAAACAATGGATTCTCGCATTAAGAAAACATTTACAAATATTTTGAAAACATCTTCTATTCAATTTTTGACTGTATGTTTATTCAGGAATCAATGAGAGATAATATTGATTGACAACTAAACTGACGACCATTAGAAGTCAGGGTTGCCGCTTCCAAAATAAATAATTCACGTTTTCTGCGCAAAACAAATAGTCGCTTCCAACAAAGCCAAAGTTACATTACCTCAAAATACAATTCTACGTTTCTTTATCCTTACAGATTCGTGAAATACTGTCAAATCAATACTTTGTAGACAAACTACTGGTGTATTTCATTAACATTAACAATTAGCGTTGCATTTCGCATTATTATAGCGCCGAAGGTGTCGCCATCCGTGGCGATTCAAAAAAGCATACTTCTCGGTTCGAAAATATGCTCTTTGATCGAGGGGTTTTGGTCATGGGTCGAGATAGGGACTGGTTCCACCTTACTTAAAGGCAACATTAATAATGTCAAAACTGACATAAATGTCAAAACTGTCAAAAATGCCAAAAACACCATGAAGGTCAAAAATGTCAGAATGATTCATTACGTTATTTACATCAATCGACTATGATTGCCTCTGACCATTTCTCCGTTCATCCAATCGAATGAAGGATCATAGAGAGTTGTTCGTCTGTGGCAGCGTTCTGTTGATTCGGATGGGTCGTGTTCGTGATAGAGCGGCACTTCTGTATTCCTTTTGTTATCGAACCAATTAAAGGTTCTATTAATATTTCCAAGCCCGTAGATTGGTGAATTGTAAAGAATCTCTTGGCAGGCATACGAGGTTCAGGAGAAATTTAAAGAATCGTTATAATGATATCGATAGGAGAAAAGGAAAAAAATATTGTTGATCCATTTCATATCTGTGATTCTCAGTCTAGGGCCATCACTCATGAATATTTACATCAATGTGAAGATATCGGAAAAGTTCGTCAAGTATCAAAGAAACAATATTTCATGAGGAACCCCCCCTAGTGCTAAGATTAGATTCTTATTAATTTTTCTGAAGGGGTCTGAAGGATGCACTGTTGCCAAAGGTATATTGTGCTTTCCTCATCACTTTGATACCTTAAAAATACCAATGTCACAAGGTTTCAAGGTCACGTTACTCTTGTGTTATTCATTTCTTCAAAATCCCACAAAATGTGGTCAATAGTCTCAGGCTCCAATCCAAGGAGATCTTTTATTTTGCTCCGTTTATTCTCGTTATAGAATCGATTCACTAACCAGTTGAGTTGATCCATGTTATCGTCATCATCGTTGTAATATTCGTAATTCGAGTACGCGAAATGTCTTCGAATAATAGTTTCGTTATCCTTTAATGAGATGAAAACCTACCTGCCACTCATAAATTTCCACCCGTGTCAATTCTCCTTTGACACAAAGTTTTCCTTCTAATTCAGAATCCCTTGGGGCGGGTTACTATCACCACAGGAAACAAACTGCAGATACTTGAGACAATCCAATTTCAGTCATTCTGCATTCATAAAGTGCTTATGTTCGGAATTAGACAGTCGTCTTGTTGATATTCTGTGGACCCCATCTTTCGAGGAACGGTGTATTTTTAAGCGCCACTACTGTAATTACGTTTTGTTTGTGATCTCATTCCGGAAGAAGGAATAAAGAGAATTAGACTATTCTTTCCGTATTCATATTACGTTAACAGTTTGATGCAGGATCTATCATAATAACTATACAAATGAACACGCTCCAGTTGCACAAGAATTTTGGAATATTTTCAAAAAATTGGTCAAATATTTCGGAATACATAGAGATAAATTCATATTTAGACATCGGGGATTAAGATTGCATTTTGATTCAAAGAGACGTGAAAATAAGAAGACTAAAGGACAAGAGGACGAGGAGACAAGAAGGTGAGAAGAGGAAAAGACAAGAATACATAAGGCGAAAAAGATAAGAAGACGAAAAGACAAGAAGGTGAGAAGAGGAAAAGACAGGAAGAGGAAAAGACAGGAAGAGAAAAAGATTAGAAGACGGAATGACAAGAAGACGAGGAGACAAGAAGTTGAGAAGAGGAAAAGACAAGAAGAGAAAAAGATAAGAAGACGAAAAGACAAGAAGGTGAGAAGAGGAAAAGACAAGAAGACAGGAAGAGAAAAAGATAAGAAGACGAAAAGACAAGAAGGTGAGAATAGGAAAAGACAAGAAGACAGGAAGAGATAAGGACGAAAAGACGAGAAGACGAGTAAATGAGAATGAAAGAAGATGGAAGACTAGAAGAATGAGATAATATGAATGAGCTTTCAAGCAAATCGAAATTTTTCCTAAATCATTTTAATCTCACTCGTGTAAGAACGATACTCAATTATAAACGAATTTTCGAATCAACGACATTTCGAGAAGTTGCAGAACTTCTGAAGCGTCGTCTAATCGAAACAGTCTGAGTGATAAATGCGACTTCCACATCCATCTCCATCTTCATTCACCCTGTTTACAATCGCATCCCGTCGTCGCCCAAAAATGCCCACCCGGCTCGAACAATTAAGATAAAACATCGTAAATACGAAGTTGAAAACAAGAAGTCACGAATCCAGACAATAAGCTGCCAACTAAGAAAATACGTTCTTACCATTAGAGCGAATTGGATCAGAAACGTGCGCTGAGGAGTCTCGTGAGATCCACTTAAATTCGGCCTTGTTGACCGTCTACCATGAATATTGTTCAGAAATGTGAAGGGTGGAGGATGTAGAGCACGATTCCTCCCTGCATGTCGAGTGTTTCCATCTGGTAATTACGAAAATTGCTCACTCGACATCACTTTTCATAAAACTCTGATTTCATGATAATAACAGAGCATCTGCACCTGACGTCACAGTCAGTTACAGCTAATCACAGCAATCGAATGTCAAATGGTTAGGGCGTGAAATAATTACCCAACTTGAACATACAACGAACACATAATTAATCAACAAAACGGAAATGTTCGAGGTTATTTCACCTCCAAACCTGATAGACAGGCTCACCTAACCTAATCTTACCGAAACATCGCTCATTTTGTTTCAGGGTCCTTGTTCAATAATTCTTTATTTCTCCAAGAAGATTTTGGGAATCTTAATATATCCCAAACTTGTCAACTATCTGAGATTTTATGAATAGCTAATAGCTAATAGAAGTCATGAGCTGAACTTTCATTGAACAATCTTAAAATGCACCAATGAAAGCTTTCAGGAAGCTATTTCGAAAGCTTCAAGCTCACTTGACTGTTTCATAGCATAACTGAAATGAAAATGAACAACATGTAGAAGGTTTCAGTGCATGAAGATATTGAAGAGAATGAAACAAGCCAGAATTCGTGAACTAACGTAGACTGAGCCTAAACCTGAAAAAAGCTGAACAAAATCCATTCATTTCTTATGAAAGACCGATCTCAGAAAACTTTATCTCTAGATCTGAGAGGAATAGACTAACTGATCAATCTAAAACATGTATTCGTTGGAGTTTAACGTCGAGTTCCAGCATCAACTTCCAAATTCGAGATCGATAGCAATTGAGAAGACTCAGTATATGACCAGAGCTACTGGAATTCACCTTCAGCAATGTCATGGCATTTTGCGAATACCAAAAACTGTAACTCGAATGTTGGTACGTTCAATTGCCTTCAACAAGAAACTTTGGTGAGCCCTTCAGAATTATTTTCAACACGAAACGTTGACGATTTCATAAGATCATCACTACAACACGTCTACAAAGTTGGTGGTTCAATAATGATACTTCAAAAACAGGCCAGGAGCAACTACTGTCCAGACCAACATTGTTTGACCTACTATTTAAGTGGTGAATGCAATCGAATGCCAACATCGAATTTTGCAGGCTTCAACACTGAGGACAGCATCAGGAATCTCTGTCTACAAGTAGCATCAGATTGCTGAGACAGGGCCAGTTCAAATCTGCATTTTCCGACCAGACAGCAAAAAAAGCTACCAAAAGCCATTGGGAGATATTCTCCAGAGTTGATTTGCTATTCTGATTGTGTCTTGATATATCGTTGCTGCCAACTCATTTACCATCATCATTTCCATCTCCCTTGATACACTGAATCTGAAATAATAATCCGTGTTTGCCGTTGAGTTCGAACCAGCTATCGTCGACTCAGCATTCGCAATATGAATCGCAATGTAGGTATTTCGATTCTCGATGTTCGAAAGTGTTCGGTGAAGCGGTTCCAACGAAATGATCAATGCCCGATTTGCATAAAAATGTAGACGGGGAAATGGCTCGAATACGGCCAATAACAGTCACCGAGAGAAAAATCTTTACTACACTACTTTCGGGTTTTCCACTCGCTCGGTTGTGAGTTTACGGCAATTTATGTAACATGATGCAGGTCGAATGGAAAAGAGGTAGGTAGATTTAAAGTGAAATCCTTTTTTGAACCCAGCAACACACATACTTCGAGCCCGCACAAAAGGATGAGCTTTGCTCCAAGAGACGAGATGGAATTGAATAAAATGAAATTATATAATGGGAGCTGTTCTCAAAAAGAAAAAGATTGGAGAAACGTTGACAGAGGTGGACTTTTCAGCATCTGAATGTTGATACAACTATGCTCTCTTCTTGTTCACGAAAAAGTCAAAACAAAATGGGTGCCAGGCCATGCAGGTTGCAAAGGCTGAGGATGACCCATGAAGCCAATCACCTTTTCATAATACAATGAAAGCACTGAAATGGATAATAACTGGATGAAAAACCACTGGAAATATGACACTGAGGACTTCATGTACTTCTTCTAAATCACTACACTCATCAACTTTGATATCCTACCACCAGGTTCGAATTATTCTCTGCAGTAGCTGCAGATACCGTGAAATAATATAAAGGGTGTTCCCTAAATGTCTTTACAAAATCCTGTCACATATTCTGGAGCCTTGAAAACAACTCGATTCAAATAAGCTCAGCTCAGTACGAAGTTGCTCAATTCAAGCACTGGACGGCTTTCAAGTAACATTTTTCGAATCATTTCTCGAATTTCGTACGTTGACATTTCATGGGCGTAAAGTTTGATTTTTTCAGTGAAAAAAGATTCAAAACTTCTACGTCAATGGAAGAAAACCTGCTCTAAAAAAGGACTCTTGATAGAATAATTCGATTATCTAGTTTTAAATAAAAAAACAAAATAACAAATATTGTGTATTGCAATATTTCTATCTTGTCGAGAGATATTCTGCTCTATATACGTGGTTTCGAGTAAACAACAATCAAAAATTCCAACAGATAACCAATTTATATTCACAACAATAATTCATAACGATGTTCATTTGTCTCATATTCAACTAACTTTAGTCAAAAAAATTATTCCGGAACTGTCTTCTTGACGTTACATTCTCCACATCTCTCATCTCATGGATCTCACTACATTATATATTTTTCATTGTCACATTATCTTCCAATAATCTAGATCTCTTGAAAGCAACTAAACTGTCGAATACAGGGTGAAATGCTATATTCGCCAGACCAACGGTCTTTCTGCAGTATCATCACGATATTTCATACAGAGTCAATTCAATCTCAATAATAGGAAACTTATTGAAGTTTGAAACTTTTCGACGACATATGACAGCACTCCAGAAAGTGCGGCGTTGCAATTCGTTCCTTATTTTTTAGCAATGCTCCGAAACGAAAAGTTAGGTTAGGTTAGGTTTCAATCGATGAAATACATACACCATAACTACGTATTGAAGTTTTTCTTTATCATCATATCTGTTCTGTAACTTCAAATTCCATATGATGATTCCATATTTCGAAATCATCTATTGTCCAACTCTAATAGATATATGTTTTAGGAAAAAATCAGGGTTTATAAATCAGTTGTTTATATTAATTTATACAACAAAGATGCAACAATTTTCTAGGAATCTACTCTCAATGCGTTCGACATTTTGAAATAAATTTCAGATTTAAAATAGGCTGTTGAATGGAAAAAAATCCAAAAATAGTCAGAAACAAACAATTCGCATGTGAACAACGGATTTCGGAGATTTTGTTTCATACAATTTGTCATCATTGTGAAGTGTTGCCAATATATTGTGGATGCCTCAATATTCCCAGCTAATGTATTCGGAGTTCTGTGGTTACTAGATAGTTTTTGACGTTGACAGATAAACAAATCAGTCAGAACTATCTTCCCCAAATAAATAGCCTATACCTGTTATTCCTCCCCTCATTTTTTCGAACAACATTGCTAAAAACCCAATGGACAAAACCTCGTATTGGTATATTTTTTTTTATTTTTTTTATTACTACAGGGGTCCAAAGGATATACTGCAGCCGGAGGCTTATTCTATTTCCCCTATCATTCCAATACCCTAAAACACATTGGTCCCTCTGACTATCTTGCAAAAGTCACTAGGTTTCAGGGTTCCCACATTCTCTAGGTTCAAGTCAGGTTCCCCTAGTTGTACTACTCTTCTATAGTTTAGTGCCTCACAATAGCACGAAATGTGTTCGATAGTCTCAGGTTATAAGCCGCCCAATCTACAAGTCTGGTCACCTTGATATAGCCCCATCTTTTGTAGGTGTGTTCTGACAGGAGCATGTCCTGTAAGGAGACCTCTTACTAGTCTTATCTGATCTCTACTTAATCTAAGTATCTCATCAGTTCGTTTTTCACCTGTTATCTGAATGGAAAGTTTACTATATTCTTGTCCTGGTGTGTTATCCCAGGCTATTCTTTGTAATTCTTTGACTCGTCTTTAAATGGAGTAACCAAGTAGTTTCTTGGGTACTCCAAGTAGTATTGATATATTTTCCTCCACCCCAACGAAGAACCGTTCCCTCTCGGGAGCCCCAATCATCTTAGCCTACGGCACAGAGTCCCATTACCCCGACACAACTTTCGAATTCACTTTGTTCCAGCGTCGTCGGAGGAGCCCGTTCGAGGTGAACCGAAACAGACGGCGCTGCTCTACTCCCCCAGGCTTAGACATTAGTCCACGTCCAAGTTCGTGTCACGTGCTTAATCAAAATACTGGTATTAATCAATCTGGGAGGAGGAAAGTTTGCTGCCACCGCCTCCGCCACCGCCACCTGACATCGTAATGTGCTCGATATAATGTAACTGGGTGTTACGTCATGCGTCATTCGTCATCGGTCATGCAAGAGATTATGGCTGGAATGTATCGGGATTTAATGAACAGTTGACGTGCGAACAGGGAGGACGTGAGTACCTACTTTGAGTCAGATGGATGAGCTCGGTGAAAGCGAGGCCGGAATGGGTCGCCAATGACAGGAAAATCGATGATAGTTTTTGTCCTATCGATAAAACCATTCAATAGATCATTCAAAATATCTCAGCTATGAATCTACATACACTTTTCTTATCGCTGCTTTTTTATAATAGCATTCGTGAAGAGTATTCGTCTTTCAAATCTTGTGAACATAGCTTGTTAGCACCAGTACTAATTCTCTTCAGAAAAAGACAACTCATGAGTCGAATTCTCATCAATTCTTCGATATTGAAATGTCTGTGACTACGCCCAAGATTTGGGCAGTCAAAATAGACCATCTCTAGCCTGGATACCAGGGAAGAGATTGAGGCTGATACGCTAGTCCAAGAAGAACCACGAGGTTCTCTTTTTAGTCCAACAGTGCTTGGATCAACAACCAATTTCGTGAATGGTGAAGAACGACGCAGGAAATAAGAAAGGCTAAAGAGTTTATCAAAGAGCTATCGCCAGAAACTTCAGACTACCTACAAGGTCACAACAGAAAGACTAGTCAAAGGATTACAAAAAATAGCCTGGGATAACACACCAGGACAAGAATATAGTAAACTTGTTATTCAGGGTGAAAAACGAATTGGTGAGATACTAAGATCAAGTAGAGATCAGATAAGACTAGTAACAGGTCTCCTTAGAGGATATGCTCCTGTCAGAACACACCTACAAAAGATGAGGCTATATCAAGGTGACCAGACTTGTGCGGCTTAGAACCTGAGACTATTGAACACATTTTGTGCTATTGTGAGGCACTAAACTATAGAAGAGTAATACAACTAGGGGAACCTGATCTAAACCTAGAGAATGTGGGAACCCTGAAACCTTTTTTTTAAGTAAAACTTCTCACGAAAGGAGACATCCTGTAATGTTCAGAGAACTTCGTGAAAAGCAAGGGAAAGGGGGTAAGAATTGGTGTTCTTTTTAAATTTCTGAAGGTCATATGCCTCGGGGAACACCTCCCTTTGCAAAATAGTCAAAGGGACCAATATTTTTAGGGTATCGGAATGATAGGGCGACCAATCAGAATCATGGTTGGGCTCCTGAGAAGGCATTGTAGGCTCAACAAACAAGTGAATGATATCGGACCAATTGCAATATAAATTCACCATTTACCAATCACCATTTTGTGAGAAAAATAGAACAAATCCAAATCGTTGTAAATGATCTCAGTCTTCTCATCACTTTTCCTTCCCAGTAGTTTCCTCAGAATAAATTCCCAAAGTTGGAGTGCGTTCAGCAATCACTGGCAGCGTTGTGACGTAATAACTGCTAACAGCGATATTCAATTGATTTTTTGATGAGACCAATAGAAACAGAATATTATTATTCCAATATATTCATAGTTAGATAGCATTCCAAAATTCAATAGGCATTCATATAACAAAAAGTAATAATTAGAACTATACATTTCGTGATCACTAAAGAATATAGGAAACATTCTAATCAGTGTTGGTGCATATAAATGAGCACCAAATGAACTTAATCGATAACAACCATGAACAACCCATGTTTTTTTCCTGGACGAAACTAAACGTATTATCCTCGAAAGTTGAGAAAATATGACAGTGACATGCGTCTTGTATTAGCAGTTCTGACGTCAGGAATAGTGTCGTTTTGAAAGTCCCGCCAAATTCAAAGGTAGGTACATTATTTCTCATAATTTTATTTGATCTCATAGCAAGTTTGAAGCAAATTCAGGATCTTGTGATCTGTCTATTGCTCACTGAAGACTCGTGTGAAAGTTGGAATAACATTACAAGTATGTTGATAGGCAGTTTCAATCTTCGGAACTATCCGGGAATGATCAACCTCTGGAGTCGTTATTAATACCAATTTCTCAATGTTTGTGGCGAATGATTCTATTTCCGTGTTGGAATAGTTATTCCTCACTGCAGGTATCAACGTCTTCCCAGCAAGCCCATATTCCGAAACCACGCCAAGCTAATTATTGTCCCCAACAGCCATGGAAACTTGCCCCAACACAAGCCATTTACTGGACAGCAGCATTCCACATACATAAATTCACACTTGGATTCCTCTTAGGCACACATTGTTGACATGACAATTTGCAAGGGATTGCGGACGGTGCTTTCATCCGTCCCGGTAGATATTCGATAGTGGTTTATTGATGGGCGGACACTCTGTAACGCCAAATTGGATGCTTAGGTGGAGATTATGATATAATAACTGCGCTTCGGGTATCTCCATGGATCATGTCCAATTTGCGTGCGACAACAATGCTCTGAATAACCAATATTTACTTTGGATTCTCATTACTCAGCTTGTAGCTATTCTAGAGCCCTTATATTGATAGGTTAGGGAAGTACTTTGACATGGACGCTGCTAATTGATTTCAGTGAATAGATTATTTGGCAAATGAAAGCCAAACGAGATTGATTCGGAGTTTGGAGTTGCAGTTCAACATCGATTCTGTCTCTACGCACCAGAAGTATTGATGGAGTGGTTTTGAATAATGAAAATCCCTTTTTCATTGTCTGACCATGAGAAGTGAAAGAAAAATAATGAACTTTTTTCATTCAATCCACCAATATTTTCGCGTTTATGAAAACACAGTTTGAATCCATTTGGAATACAGTGGAATCACATCAAGGGTGATAGGCAGGACAGGATGTTTCATTTCCATAAGACGCAATGTTGGCTAATTTTGCGGTGCAAGATAAGTGCGTATTCCTGACGTCACTGACGGACCTTTCGTTGTTTCATCGCCATTTTTATTCTGTGAATGTAGACGTACAATCAAAACACAATTTTGCTGATGGCAATCACGAAAATGACAGAGTCGAATCGAAAGTCGCCTTGAGCAAAGGAAGGGTACTGATACACGTGGTTCATTAAAGGCGTCAGCGCAGCGTTGCCAGATCAACCGCAGTGGCACTAGTCCCATTACTTTTCTGTCACACCTCGTATATCCCTGAATACAATCTCAATCAATTCTGATGTTTATTTGTGCTTTATTTTTTGTACGTTTCATAGTTCTTACAAAGTGATATAACTAAGTGGTTTATTTGAAAAATATTAAGAATCAGACATTGTTATGATAATTTAATATTTCGGTGGAGGTACTTCAGAGGCTTCTCAACAACCAAATAACAAACAAATCATGAGAATTCCATAGGAAACATAATCGGAGAATTTCTGAGCAACATAAATACTGTCACCAATACACTGTTGCCACTTCTAACAGAAAGTACTAGCGGCTCGCTATCCAAAAACCTCCGATTTGAAATACAATCCAATGTTCTCCTTCAAAAAATTTCACTTCTCTAATAGTCAATATCTTCAAATAAACTATTTCATTCAAAATAACAATGTTGCTATCAATATGTGGAAATGACAACGCCGACTAATCCAAAATATCGTAGCTGTGTAGAGAAGTTTCAAAAGTATATCTCCAGATCGATTCATTGTTTGGTATTTGACAAGATTTCCCAGTGAAATATCGAATGAAATGAAACTAAATCAATACAAATACGCCATATTGTTTTGTTATCAACAATTTATGAGTATCTGAACAATAATTATTAATTGAGTGAATCAAAAAATATGTTGTGATGGACACCCATCATCATGACAAATGAAAACTGATGATGACAAATGTCCGTATAAAAACAGCTTATTGCAACTCTCCAAAATCGTCCAGCGAAAAACATCCGAACTCGTTCTGGTGATTTTTCTTTCTTTTCATATCTCCGTTGACCTCGATATCGAAGGCAGAAGCTAATTCTCTAGTGGATTCTCTATTTTTCCAACAAATAATATTGTCCCTGTACTTTCGTCTTCTATATAAAACATGAATGGATGAGAAGCTTCGAAAGAGCTTATGGAATCTCCAAATCTATTGTTGATAGTCACTTCTGAAAAAACATTATTTTATCGTCACCATGGAGAATATTTGATTTACTTTTGATACACTGAAGAAAAAATGGTCGATAAGAGACTGAAAAGAATTCCACAGTTCTTGGAATGTCACATTTTAAAACATTCATTGTAATGAAGAACTGTCTTTGAAGATAGCAAAAATCAACTTAATTCAAATGATTCATCTTCGTGTGATTACAATCCAGAAATAATTGCCGTAACCTCCCAAATTTAAGCTTAGACTTGTGATACAATCTTTTTTTCAACAGAATTTTTTATATGTTAAAATGAATTCAGAATCGATCAACAGGGTGTCTAGTCTTCAGAAGTTTCTCTAGTTCTAAAAATATCAGGAATTCGACATTCTGGAAAGTATTCACTCATATATTTCAGTTTTGAAAATATAATTCTTGAAGAAAACTGTTTGTTTTAATTCACAAAATACCCTATCAATTTTGATTAAAAATCTTCGATAACATTTCAAGTCGATAAACTTGAGAAATTTGATTATTGGAATATGCGGATATAAAAATAAATATAATACCTGTGGCAGCATACACGACACTTCCTTTTTCATCAATCGCTATTCCAGATTTCTGGATAACATCGGAAACCACCAAGTTCCTGTTCTGTCCTCGAGCTATACCCGGTAAACTCGCTGTATTTTCGAACATATTATTGAGACCAAACTGGAATAATGAACAAGAATGTATTGAAAATATTCCCTTGCATAACATGTATTGATATTTCATAATGTTGTGTGACTATCTTTTATGTCATGTTCATATCCAAGAGATCCAAGCTTGTTCTGCTCCCAAATGTCCTGATCTTGATTCGTAAAAAAATACTAACTGGACACTTCTAGTCACTATCTAGCCCATGAGCCCCTTTTTGAATTGATATCATCAAGAGAATGAGATATGACTTTTGTAACTCTGTTTTGATTCCATTTTATTCATCAGAATTATACGTTTACGTTCTTCTCAGAATACAGTTCTTCAATTTATTATGTAACCTCAGAAAATTGACGAATTTATGCAACCAAGTCACACCCAAAAAAACAAATTAGAATGCTTACATTTCTGAGTGTTTGGCCAAGCCTTGCCTGAAAATCGAACTTGAATTTTGGTAGTTTCAGTTCTACTAATTGCAAATCCAACGAAAACAGGGCTTGTTTCAAACTATTCTCATTAATTTTCTTCATCAAGTTCGGAAGACCATCTTTGGAATTCGGTAACACAATGAACATGGAATATCGTCCATCCTAAAATTTAAACTGTCAACATTTCGACATAAACCTTCATAAGAATCAGGGAGAGTATCTCGTGCTTCATATCTTGTGAATTATTCAAATCATAAATTGTTTAAAAAATATTCTGAATAATAAGTGCGTTGCGATATAAGTTCACACTTAATTTCAGCAATTTTTCAAAACCCACTCTCAATATAAAAAAATTACGATATAATTCAACGAATTTGGTTCAGGTGCATTCGCAGTTTTTTTTTTCAACCATAGTCTGAAATTAACTCAAAATTTAATCTAAAAGACCTCAGATGAGGCTGCTGAAATTAACAAACCACTATTTCAGGTCTCAATCTTCCATCAATATCTCTCCTAAATTATCGTTATAAAAGCTCAAACGTCTTACTTTATACGGCAATCTCACGAGCTTGGCATCCAAGGAATCAGACTCGGTATAATAAAATTTATCTGAGGTTGATATAAACGGAGTTTGCAGTGTGACGAATCCATCCGCATAAGGAATATAAAATCTTCCGATGTGACTTCTCTCTTTAGGAAATTGATTTCTCCATGCATCTTTGAAGTAAATGGCATTCGCTATAATCATCACCGCATCCTGTACATCCTCTGAAACAGATAAAACCATTATGTTAATCAGTAAATATAAAATTCTCTTTTCAAATCGAATATTCAGTAAGGAATAAATTCATAAAAAATGCACTTCAATTTATATTTCAACTTCTGATGTTTCAATCACATTGATGGCCACAAAACGCCCATATTGTCATAGCCGAAGCATTAATGACGTCATCAATGCTTCAGAAATCTTGAAATGGAAGTTAACGTGTCCGCAGATTTTTCGGGAAGCTTTTTTTCGTTGATGAATTTATTTCTCGCTTCATGTACACACTGTATGTGTTGTGAAAAGTTCAATGCAGTTATACCTGGCGATACCAACGTAGGAATTCTCCCATTGGTCAATTTTTCCACCCATGAGTTAACGCTGTGACTGGACGACAAAGGGTCGTGGAAGTCTGTGATTTCGATGTCAGTTTTGAAAAATGATTTGGCGATACTTGCAAAACGTTGTTGTGGTTTTATGTCCGAATCCATGAATATACGGGAACCAATATTGAAGACATATTCATCGTTCTCATTTATCTAGAAAATTCAGAAGAGAGAGGTGATGGTTAGAATTGTTGTTCAACAATTATTCACCCTGTATAAAAACGTGACTTGAGCAGGAAATTTTATCATGTCATATTCGATAATTCCCATAAAAGTTCAAACTCATTACTAAATTTCAAAGATCTGTACAGAAGTTGACAAAGTATGTAAAACTAAAGAATTTTTTTTCGGTCCAGATCTTTGCAAGTAAAAAAGAAATCTTCTGAAGATGACGTGACTAAATTTTTATGTAAGGAACAAATATTATGACATCAAACAATTTTTACTATGCTGCGTCCATAAGTGTCAAAGTTAAGTTCCTCCACTCATGTAGAACTTTTCCTCAAAAATATTGGATCAACCCTTGAAAAATATATAAGAATAGGAAAATTGAAATTCAGAAGCCTTCGTAATCATAATGATATTTTAATACTCACCTTAAAAAGTGACAACATGTTCCGGTAACGTTCTCTGATACTTTTTTGGTCGGAGAATTGCAATACATTTTGAAACTCTTGTTGTGTTATCCCACTAGACCCTTGGTAAAGCAAAGCCAGAACTATTTTCAGACTGACAGGTGATATCAGAACATTTTTTGGTTCTAATGAATATGACTGCAAGAGAATGAAATTGTTCGAATATATATGTATATACGAAATTAAGAACGAATATGAATATAATATAATTTTTTATAGACCAAACTTTTGACTTCATTTCATTTGCATATAAATTACAGTAGACAGAATCCACATACTGGAAATAACAATTGATTCTTTTGTATGGTGAAGACATTACAATGAATCAAATTCGTGCTTAAAAGTATCAAAACTATTTTTGTTCAATAAAATCTGATAACCCTAAATGGCATCAAAAAATCAATTATCACCTTCAGAAGTTTCCAATCAAAAGAATCGGACCAATTCGCACTAGGATAATAGACATCTTCATTCGATGTAGTGGGTGTTATATCATTACCCTGCACTAACACTCCAAGGCATAACACTGCAAAATAAATTAATAGTTGACGCGTACTAAATAATGAATGAATAATGAATAAATGATTATTAATTCTATTAATTGAAACGCATTTGGAAATCCCAATGATATTATCTTTGAAATTGTATCTGAATAATGAAACAACAAATTTACCAATGAATCAATAAAAATTATACAGGTCCTTCGGAAACTTCACCAAAATGGACTGGAAAAAATGTATAACCTGACGACAAGTTAACAATAGTTCTTCGTATTTTGAATGAAAAAATATCAATACGATGGATGAATCGAGAACAAATCAATACTTTGAGATAATTACAAGATCGACACCAATTTTGTGAGACAAGAAGATGAAATTTCAAAATTCCAAATGGATTATTTGACGAACAACATTGTCCCTAAAAGATGTATCAAATACGTATTTCTTCATCAAAAATTCTCATACTATAAATTGCCTTTAAAACAACAATCTGGAATGAAAAATCAACCAGAGGAGTAGCTCAAAATCTGTTCATAGTGTTCATAATATTCAGTGATAATTTATTATATCAAATCAATCATCATCAAACAATTATATCATAGATAAAATGTAGTTAGTCAACGAAGTCGAGTCAGGTAAAACAAGTGGCCACTTCACTACCAAATATCTTCGAAAACATTGAATAGTTGAGTTGCTGAAAAAGTGGCCAACTAGAGCACCATAGCTTACATTCTTGTAGCTTAATTCAACACTCAACAATCACACACACAATATACGATTTATTGTTTGATTTTATCAAGAAGTTTTAATGCATCCTTCGAGTTCTCGTGGTTTTAAATGTCGGTTAAGGTAACGTTATTATCAGACAAACAAAACAAGCATCAAATTATCCTTTTCTGGTACACCGCTCGTAAAATTTCACCCGAGCACTCACAACGATAAAAAAATGGATCCCCACACATACCTAAAGCGAAATATCCACACATTATGCTTTGATTATAACGACAAAACTGCGCGATGTCCGCTCAACGGTTGACCCAACTTTATAACTTGTTTGGATATTTTGTTTTGTTTTAATTATCACAGGTGGATTCGTATAAAATCAACTCATCGGTGGGCTATTTCTAGAAACCCATACCAACATTGAAGCTACTAACAGCAATGACCGCTCAACGGATATTGAATGAAAATGATAATATTCTAGATTGCCTTGTATTGAAACAGCGGGAATTTCCCGACCTCTAACAGGACCGTAATTGCAACAATAATAACAAAGTGTAGATGATTCATTTCTTGGGAGGAATGGACGTGAATGATTGTACATAACCTCATTTCAAAATGTGGAATGAAGATCACCTGTAGGTTGAGTTAGGTTAGGTTAAAAACTCAGTCTTCCAAATTCAATAATGATTTTACTCATTGCTATAGCAACGCTTGCTTTTGTTTTCAACTTTGTTCGACTCTATTCCATTCATGCACAAGTTTTAGTTTGACCTTGTATGACAACTCCATACTAACTCTACGTTTCATCACACTTTCTTAGCAATGACATTAAATCTCACTAACGATTAGTTCATTCTTATGCTAAGAATTATTCTTCACTTTCAGCTTGTCTATGAAAGTCGTGTCTTGTCAGAGTAGGTATGGAACTAGGCAGTTTCACACATACAGGTGAAACTAATATAAAAATTCGGTGTAAGATTGTGAATTCAACAAACTAGATTTTGTTTATACTTCTCTGGAATAATACTTGTTTAAAGACATATTCAATGATCAAATTTGGTTGTTGATATGGATAAAGTAGATGCATTTATTTCAACAGCGAACATATGCCATGCAACAAGTGATAAAAACAAGATAATAACTATAGTTATATAAAAATTCACAGAGATATTGACATTGTTACATTTTCATCAATGTTCAACGATTTCACCAGTTTCACTGATATTTCTAAAACTGCTCATACGAAATACATCGAATAGCGAGCATCTTTGAAAGGATACACATCCTGATGCAATGGAGAAAAAAGTCTCCGTGTGTCTTGTCATATTTCAAAGATATCTTTAGGGCCATAATTGACTAAATAAATTAGTTCTGTGTTGAGATTTCTGTACCTTCTGACCTGTATACTATAATCATTCGTTATCTCACTCGATTTTTGCCAATTCATCAGTGAATTAATTTAATTGGAATAAAAAATTGTTAACAATGACCAGCAATCAAAATGCATCGGCGTATTGCATTTGTCATGGTTTTATGAATTCAGATCACAAGGCTTTGTGGGAGAGTAATTACATAATGACTGAAACCAATGACCTCAATATGGATGCACTAAGCTTCAATGTGGCTATTGATTTCAGTCAACAGTTGATTCCTTCATATGGGACCTCGATGTGATAAAAAACTGTCTTCGAATTTATCACAAGTTCGCTCAAGGATCCTGTTGAGGTATTTTCCCATCTGGGAAGGGAAATCTGTACGCCCCTGGCACGGAGAATCCTGAATCTGCTGATCTTCGAATTGTAATTGATGAACTATTCCAATGATTCATTGTGGAGAATCTTCTTACAAGGATAGCTGTGCGTGGTTTTGGAACATTAGATTGTTCATCTAGATCAATGATTCCCAATTTTATTTAGCCTATTGCCCCCCTATTATTAAACGCCCTCTAGATTATTTCTTTACAATCTCATCGAAATGTATGCGTATAAGATTAATTTGTATTGAAGTTTCTGAAATAATGAATGCATTCATTGAACTCACACAGACAGCTTCGCTTGTAAAAAATTGCTGAATTATTCTCTCAACCCTGTGGTTGAGGCTTGGAAGTAGTATATTTCCTAGATAATGTCAGATTTCCCAATAGACTCTCAATGGCTTCCCATGTCGGTGATTCTCTTAATAGAAAAATCCGGTTACAGGTTTCATTTATTATTCATGTCAGGAAATGTTCAAAAGAAGCTGAATCTCTTTCAGCTACGTTTGTTCCACTGATACTTCTACCTGCATGAAATATGGCGTCCTAAAATAACAATTTCTTCTCTTCTGACCTAAATAGTTTCAATTCGGTTTGGTTTGGTGAAAAAAGGAGAATCAATTAAGTGGCAAAAAGACGATTTATCTCACTTACCAAGCCTCTCCAACGCTAGAGGCACGAAATTCGTCCAATAAAAAACTAGACAAAAATATGTGGGAACGCGATGATATCGTTTTTCGCACAGGTGATTTATTTTCGGGATTTTAACAAGACAAAGAGAGTTCCTGACACTTTCAGACACGAAGGAATCCCACAGGAGTCTTAGGGAACGAGAACTGGTGATATCAAAGATGAAGTAGTTGGATGAATATCGGATTACATATCTGAGCTAAATATCAATTCATATCTTTCAATTTTATATACAAGTCGATAGTTAACGACTCTTATTTCAGTTGAAATAAACTATATAATAATCTGTTTATCAGCCAAGTTTAGAATAACATCAAACATACCATTTTCTCTCTTATTCAAGTAGCTTTTTAATTATTTTGATTATTTATCTATCATTGTGATATGCCAAAATTCATCTGCAAACTATTTGGAAATTAAAACTATCAATCTTATCGAATACTGTCGATGTAAATGTACTGAACTCATGAAATTTCTGATTTTGCTACAAATCAAGTTCTATTTTATTATCAACCGTCAAATGAGCATCAAATCAAACTAAGGACATTTGATATTGCAGACGTGGCACCACCACAACCCCCTAAATATGTAAAGGTCGTGAAGTAAAAAAAGATAATCTTGAATCTCTGAAATGAAATGTAAGATATTTTCTGAAATTCAGTGATTTCAATGAAGTGTATTGAATTTTTTTTTCGGGGCAAGTACTACATGTTATAGTGAGTGAAAAATTTTTAAGTCTTGTCAATTCAAAATAGTTACCGAACTGACAAACTCCTGATAAAATGTTTACAATTGCATATATGCTCCAGATTAATCAATGATATTCAACAATAATCAATGATAAACGTTTACAAAGAAATTGGCAACAATGCAAAGCGCCTGAGACTGAATCTGAGGAATCCCAGAAGACTGAAAACATTTCTCCAAGACTGCTGCAATTCCTTTACCTTCATTCACCCCTTATGTGTTGCTGAATAATGGAAGCATCACGAGGGGTGAGTTGTTCAGTACTCACAACAGTGTTGTTTAATAAGTCTGTCACTACATAATTTCTAAACGTCGCAGGCGCGTTAGATTAAGTGTCAAGCTCATTAGTTGAGATTTTCGCATTTCGGTGAATTTGTGAAATAACTGTGTAGTGGCGTGAATTGGAATTAATTCATCTGTAAACATTAGTGTGGAGAAAATGAGTCTTGATTCACATGGTTAATAGTTGTTAGCGAACTTGAACGACAATCGATTGATTTAGCCATATTTATTAAACTGGGTGCCATTTTCAGTTCCATGCACGAAATTCGTGTTTATTGACAGTGTTTCCATCGTGTTGGGTCTATCATCGGACATGCAATTCCACGATATATAGTCTATTTATTTAAGCAATATGGTTGCGATGTTCGTTTGTTTCTCGCAACGTTTGAATTATTCAAATGATATATAAAACTCCCGCCAGAAATTGTAATCCAAAACGCTGGATCCAATATCTTTTCTCGACCGATTATTCACTGCTTCGCCTATATGGAGCTCCCCATTCAATGAAGTCGAGTTTGACGTTTCATATTGACTAAAACAAGCGCCTCAACTCCCGGCTACTGGTCACACTTCAATTTACTAACATTACTATTACCATTGTCATTGGAAGACACCTGTAATGGAATACTCGATTTGTCTGAGAGATGGCGCCCTCGTGAAGTTACACACATACTCAACAACTCAAGCTAATATCAAGTAAGTAAAAAAAGAATTAGATACGCAATATTCGAAAATAAATGTCTCATCACGGAGTTTTGTTGATTTTGTTCAACAGCTACTTGAATATGTATTTTTTCTGACATTTTCCCAAACTGCATCTTCCTTTTCCTATTCTGTTAGCGAAATAAAATGAACAGAATGACACTAGGTCATAGTTGGAATGACAGGATGATGAAGACAGCTCATCAGAAAATGCGGTTTTGCTGCTTGTCTTTTTATCCAACGATAATCCAAATAAAAATATATATATACCATAATTTACAAGCTCAAATAATGGATCAAAGTTTCCTCTCCAAATAAATTTTGAAATGTTGTAAAGTCACTGTGAAGTGTTGCCATAATTACTGATTTCGATATTGAACGGGTATATGGAATAAAATATCTTGGAGTAGTTCTTGATGATCGATTAACATTTAATAATCAGGCAAATGTTCTATGTAAAAAAATTGGTAAGAAGGTAGGTTTCTTTCGACGAATATCCTCAGTTCGTTATTAGTATACAATACAATAATACGCCCGTGTTATAATTCATATGTATTCATGATTGTTATTCTGTTCGAAAAAAAAATCACATTACAAATATTGCGGAATGAATGCCTGTGGGTGATATCAAAATGTAATATCGTAATAGCAGTTGTTAAAATGCATGAGCTGTTGAATATTTTGACGGTCGAGCACAGTACAAATTTAATTATATTTGGATGATTTTCTGGTTAAAACTTCAGACACACATTTCAGAATTTTGAGTTCAGCAGAAAATGTTGTAATGTTGTAATATTTAATTGTATGCGAATTAGTTATGTATGAATAAATAAAGGATTTACTTACTTACTTTCCAAGTTCAAAATGAATCATGACATAACAAACTGTCAACTGTCAATTAACGGCGATATCTCAGCTGTCATACGTCCGAATGTCGTAGAAATTGGACACGAAAACATTGAAGGATAGAGAATCGAAGAACGGAATAATAAGAAATGTCAATAGTCCTTAGAAGAGATAGAGCTATCAAAAATTCAATTATTCATTGATTGAAGTGTGGGCTTCGTGCGCTTCATTTTGCTGAGACATGTTCCCCTATTGTTACTCCCCTGGTTGTGGGGCTCACAATTCAAATCCAGTCGAATCCGAGGGCTACACAAAGTAAACACAAATGCGGTTCATTCCGATAGCGGCAAACAAAATTATTCGGAAAGTTTCCGAAGCAATTTTCGTGTAAGTTTCCGCTTGCCGACAAATAAAGTAACAAAAGTTGGGAAAAAACATCCTCCACTATCCGTAACATTCGCAGTTCATCAAGGTCCTTTCAGGAAGTCGACTGATCACTGCATTCACTGCGCTGATTGTGGATTCCTGTGAAGAAGAGAGCCTGATGAACGATGTGGCCGATCCTGCGGGAAGGATATCGCAAAAACTCGATTAACTCCTGCCGGGAAGGGAGATTTTCGCGGACGGATTTTCGTCGGCATCTGAGAGCGATCTGTTTTCCCATTGGTTTCGAGAGTTTTCTTTGCCCATCGCAAATACTCGACGATTGTTTTCGTTAAGCTTAGATAAATGATGTGGTCCGAATTTTTTTTGTACAGTCGTCGGGTTTTTTCGCGGAATCTTCGGGGCGGAACAAGTTTCTTCTTCTTCTCGGCACACACAAAAAATTACAGAATTCGACGAAAGAAAACACCAGAAATATAGAATGTTCGCTGCCGAAACGGACTGTCTATTGTTCCTCCGAATAATAATAACGAAAATATAGTCTACAATTCTGACAGCTTGCTAAAGTGTGCGGTGTTGCTGCTTGTCTTTTTTTTTCGGGATAATCCGAAACTGAAAGTCAGGTTGAAATTATCATTCAAATTTTTTTGACAAATGTTCTCGAATTGTAAAGAAAAATATACTCCCAACTCGTCTTTTATTTTCAATATTCATGAAACAAACTCCATTAGCAAATCAAAGTTATCTCTCCAAATTAATTTGGCATCGTCACTGTGAAGTGATAATTATTGATGTTCAAATGTTCCCAGCTATACCTCAAATATTATTTCTTCAGTATATCAGTGATATAATTTTCAGATCTCGAGTAATAAATTGATTGGTTATAACGAATGAAAATGAAGGTTATTTCATACAGCAAATAAAAAGATAAAATCCGAATGCACCAATCAAATTACACATGTCATGTCAAGTCGTAAGAAATATGTGATTTCATTGGTGCATTCTTATTCATTTCATTCTTATTTGGTGTATAAACTAACCTTTACTTTGTAATGACGTAAAGACAAAAATGTTGTCAGAATTCAACAACAGTCCTTTACTAAGAATTAATTCATCCAATCAAAGACAAATAATGTACGGAGTGTACTTAATTACCGATATAATATCATTCATAATGAAATTAGTATTCGTTGTTGTTCAAAAGAACCAAGAAAAAGAAGAGATATAAACATCAACCAATTCGAAAAAAAAAATCAAATGTTGAAAACGGATTCCAAATGTTCCTTCAATAAATGGTCGATTCCCACTTCATTTCAACGTTAGTAGTTTATACTTCTGAATGATTCGTTTTTGTATTTCACTTTCCAAGCATGTCCTTGCGAATAGTCTATTGGTGTCAAATCTGGAGACCTGAGAGGCCATGCACCAGCTCCAGAGTGGTGTTTATCTGTACGAACAGTCTTTTCGATATTATCAACAGCGAAATAAATTAGAAAATGTGTTTTCAAAACATAACTATGCAATTTGAAAATCTCACAAGCTTTATTTACAGATTATAATAACAGTGCAGATTATTTCCATTAAGTAAACATGACTTCCCGAGAATTATGCGAAATATTCAGAAAATAATAACATTTCATTTCCAGTGTTCTAACAGTAATTTACATCGTGTACACACTGTGTTGTAATGTCGCTTGATTATAAGATCAACAGCGGATCACAGTATGGTTTCATAGGATTTAATTGCAAGTAGAACATAGCGTATACCTTATCTCAGCATGGAGTCACAACCCCTAGGATGTTATAGAATTTTCTTCAATTATAATGGGAAATGTATCGCAAGGAAATAACAAGGCCTGCATTAGAAAATCTGTAGAATGGTTCATTTGGATTAACGTTTTAGTTCAAATGCAGAAAAGATAAAATCGATGATGAATAACTGAAGTCATTCAATATAAACAGAGAAAAAATAATGGTACAAAAAGGGTCTCTCTTGCCTGGGAGGTAAACAACTTGAAACATTTCTTTTCTGTTAATTTGTATTGTTTCACTGTACTAGTTTATTGAAATTTCGAAAAAAACCTTATCTACACAATAAGCAGAGTCTGTTATTGTTCCCTCCCAAATGTTTGACTTTCGATGTTGTGGTTGGCTATGACGTCAAGTGCATATGCTCTATATATACCTCGAAGTAGAAATTTGCTAATAAAAACTTAACGCAAAGCACAGGCGTGAACGTAACTATGCGACGTATCACCAAAACGAACACGTATCTCCTCGATTTTGAAAAGAGAGTTAAGGCAACAAGAGTTTGGAAACGTCACTTATATAAGAAATGGCGTATACATAGTTTGATTTTGACAGTTCGACAGCTATACCAATTCTTATTATTTCTGTCGAAATCAATCATTAGTTAACTCAAGTTAAATCAATAGAAATCATTTTGATTTAGATTCTTGACAAGGCATAAATTTCACACAATCTTTATGATCAAGTGAACATGAGACGTCGATTTATATTTTGACCATTTTGATTAGAAAAAATAATTTCCAAATGTCGTTTTATTTGAATGAGGATTTTGTTCAATCTATTTTCCCACTTTCTCAGTAGATTCAAAGTCGCTTTTCTCGATGTAATGCATTCTTTAGCTAGTAAAAGAGCACAATTGAATTTTCTTCTCTCTATATCCCACTGATAATATCCAAATCATATTTATGTGAGATGTGAGCTTCTTCCCAATGAATCAGAAATACAATACAATAAGAGAGTGTTATACGCCAAAAAATTAATTGAAATTGGTTGGGATGATTGATTATTGAATATTCAGTACCAGTCCAGCTGCCCATTATTGACAAAATAACTTCCAAACCCTCGTATGTGATATTTATTATCATGAAATTATAATGTTCTTGGGACCTGACAGTAGCCTAATACACCAATATATATATATATATATATATTAATATCTAATATTAATGTATAAACCTGCTTGAATTAGTAAACAGTATTGATGCAATACTATAGAAATCGATTGAGTTTCCAAAATATACTGATTTCAAGCTGAAGTGTGACATTGTCTTAACACTGAACGTCATTTGTCATTTGTCATTTGTAATTTATCACTTGAAAAATGTTTCGAAACATTTTATCACGAGGTGGTGTTTATTCCCTACGGTGAAGTGAACTGCCCCATCGAAATCAAACAGTAAAGCGGCTCGATTCCCTGGAAAATGATGGGAATTACCCCAGAGAGAGTTTTCCATTTCCCAAAGAGGTAATTATCACCTCAACATCTAATTGATGGCCATAAAGAAGCGCTTCAGCAAAAGTCGTATGTAACGAGTCTCGCAATTAAACGTCAGATCTAAGTTATCTCAACAGTAATTCCGGAAAACGTGGAAACTTTCTACAAACATCCGGATAAACTTGCCTAAACGTACGTGTTTTCTTCGTGTTTGAATTTATATTCCGAAGGTGCGCGTTTAAAATTACTTCGGGACTTTCAAATTAGTTCCATAATATATTTATGGCGTCGAGTTCTATGCTATAGTTTCTACGACTCTTACCTCATTGTTTATTCTTCCACGAAGCGGATGCATTTCGATAATTTTATGCGCTCATCGCAAACGCGGTCGGTCGGGCTCGTAGCCACTCCACACAACTTTTTCAAGATTCCATTACGCTTGTATAAGTTTCGTTTCAAGAGGCAATAGTGAAAATTAAAAAAAATAAAAAAAATAAGTTTCGTTTGTTTGTAATGTATAGTTGACTCTAGTCATGTGCGTAATTCCAGACTAGATAACTAGCAATGCATATTATCGTATGCTGGGTTGCCTACATTCAGTAGTTGAATTTTGAATATAATAATTACGTATCAATTATATTAACTATCTAATTCAAATGAATTAGAATCCATGAAGATCAGTATGATATAAGTCTTATTTATAACTAACCCTTTGATCGTCTGCATTGTTCCGAGCCATAATAACATCCAGATAACGTCAACTGTCATTAAAAACAATCCATTCCTGACGAATTTTTGTGATCAAATTCTGAAAAACCCATACATATTATTAATAGAAAACATTTCTACCCTGTTTGAGATTGACATTTATGTTGTTTTCTGAATAGACCGCATTAGTGATGACGTCACAAATATGCAACCAACATTACACTGAGTCCTGAATCGTTTGGCTCGAAATGATGTGTTTTATACTCGACCTTAAGTACGGATGACATAAGAACGATAATAGAAGTATCGTAACAGGCCCTTTTGTTTTACGCTCTCACATGAAATAAGTTGATATTTAAGAAATTGCATCTATGGGACCTTGGATATGAAGGATGGAAGTAACGATATTTTCGTAAAACGATTTTCGGAATTTATTCAAAAGTATTTGAGAAAACTTTCTTTACGATACCCATTCCATACGACGTATTCATTCTTTTTCTATCGAATTCAAACAGATACATTTCTTAAATATTGCTTATAACAGCGAAATAATTCAATATATAACATCATAATTTTAACCACAGATTCTGAACCTTAGATAATGGTTACTTAAGGTTCATATTAGGGCATCTTCGTTCAGAAATATTTTGTTGGGACTCAATGCACTGTTGGTTGCATACATTGTGACGTCACACTAATGTGGTCTATTCGAAGTGAATAAACTGACTCTGGAATAAGATACCAACTTGGTGAAACCCGATGAATAGAAACTCTTGTTTAATTTATTTTTTCATTGGAATGAAAATAAAATAATGTATGGACGAGCTAGCTTTTAAATTAAAATTTTCCGAATTCGTTCAAGTCACGTCAGAATTTCATTAGTTTCATGAAATGTCAGCAATATAGTTCTTTCATTATTGGTACAAAATGCTTGTCATATTTGTAAGTTATTGATTGATATTTGGTGAAAGCATCTTTCCTCGAATTCGAATCAATACAATCATCATGAAACTCCAAAATAACATTTTTCACTTCAAAAATTCTTTACTAATCATGTTGCGCCAAAACAAATATCGATAAGAGGACCATTATTACATCATATCTGCGGCGTCGTCCCATCTTACTTACATACCCTAGAAATTTCAAATAGCTATCAGGATCACAGAAAAACAAACGTTCGTTTCTTTTCCGATACAACAACATTTACGCATAGTTTTGTCATTATCATATAGATGGCGAAAATGTGTGTATAGTTCATAGCAAATGAAATAGGTGGCGCTATCTTATGTTGTATCATATGTTGCATGTTAAAAATCTATGCAATCCTGGTATCTAGTAGAAATGCATGCTTTTGTCGCGATTGCCTGATGAAACTCAGCTTGGTCAGAGGAAGAAACGTAATAATACATTTTCAAGGCAATGTAAGTCTGTGCAGTGTACAATTGTAATATTCAGGGTACTGTTTGGTTCAGACTTCTATCAGAATCGCATAAATATAGAATAGTCAACTCTTGTAGGTAACTGAAAGTCTGATAGTATGAACCAGATGATATAGATGGCGCTCTGCTATTTTCAGTTGTATACTTTTCAATAGCGAGCCTTTCGAATTTCTGGAATCCCGATAACATTATTCAAATCTTTCAAACACAGAATTGAATTCAACCCTGAGGAAATGATGCGAAAGTTTCGATCGGTTGGTACCAGACATCTGTGACGATCCAAACAATCTGCACATCTGTATCCAGGATCGCAGAAATACAGAACGGTCAACTTTATAATAGATGGCGCTAGCTGATCTTTCTCTCGATCCATAGTGTACTATTTTATTAGTGATTACATAATTTACGACTTTTTCGAGTTATGGAATCCTGATATCAATATTCAAACCTTCAACTTTGTCGATAAATGCGAACGTTCTCGTAATGAATCATCACAACTGAAATATTTTGACCAATGTACTGACTTGCCATTTCTATAAAAAAGTAGATACGACTTAAATATACCAAGTAACTATCAGGTATGTTGATTTTCAGAATCTATCATTTTCCTAAATACTTTCCTGATATTTTATTTGAACATTACAATAAAAGAAATTGTGTGCCAGAATCCCAAAGCTGCACTTTGTCCGACCACTGTTATAGGGCAATGAAACAAAACAAATATATAGAATTTCTTTAATAAAATTATAGAACTTCATAATCATATTTAAATAATATACTATATCATAATCTTAAGAACTGTAAAATGGATTATTATTTCCGTTAGAAAAAAATCACACAATGACACATAAAAATCCATCTAGAGTCACAACTATAATTTTAACATTAAGTGTGCTTACGTGAGAATTTAAATTTGATAAAAAAATTAATAAAAGCTATTTTTTATGTACAAAATGGTACATAATAACAATCTATGTACAAACACAACATAACCTCGAATTTCATACGCAGCACATATCCAACCTAACCTAAATACGTCAATCGTGTCAGTTATTCATCAAAAAAATTTTTGGCAGGCTGATTTTCGATTCCATTCCAATAAATTATGTATGTCGCATGCATGGTTTTATTTGTACAGGGTGGGCCAAATTGGACACTTTTGAATGGAAAGGTTCTGTTTCTAAACTAAATAGATGAAAACTGATGGCAGTGTCTAAGGGTCAATTTTTATGACAAACTTCATGGTGAAAACTGCATATCGATATTTTTGGATTGGTCATTTCAAGTTCCATTGAAATATGCAGAAATATACAGGTTGTCCCATTTGAAAGAATGATGTTTCTATCATTAACTATTGATATATGATTTGAAAAAATCAATAAGTTGAACCATTGAATTCTACGTGAAAAAGTGCCTTGGAAATGTTTCATTAGAAACAAAGAATTTTCACCAGGAAATAAGTTACAGCAACTTTTCGAAAATGCACATTTTCGGAAATCATGCTGTAACTCAGAAACGGTTATAGATATCGATATGCAGTTTTCACCATGAAGTTTGTCATAAAAATTGACCCTCAGACACTGCCATCAGTTTTCATCTATCTAGTTTAGAAATAGGACGTTCCATTTAAAAGTGAAAAGTGTCCAATTTGGCCCACCCTGTACATCTCTCGGATTTGCAAGATTATAATCGGACAACCCGATTCATAGCTTGACCCAAATAATTTTTCTTTGTATTGATTAGTGCTGTTATTTTTTCTAAGATTTGTCTGAATTCGCATATTTTGAATGCATCACCCTGAATTTAAACTTAATTTAAAAAGATGCCATACTAGTATCCAGTATATTCGAAGTTCAGTGGTCTATGGCGAAAAAAAAAAACGAAAATTTAGTGATTAATCCACATTTGAAGTAATAAACACGAATGTTTCAATATTATCGTGGGAAAATTACTGCTTTTCGAGATATTCCACTTCTTTTTCGTGTCACTATTTTCAGTTATTCATCCCGAGGAAATCTGAAAATGTAATAGTTTTGGGATATTCAGATTTGACAGCATTTAAACATGATGATTCCGTCAACCATTTGTCAATTGACAACTGTCAAATCACAGTATACGTTGGATGTGAAATTTCAAAATGGAATGTCTCGAAAAGTTTTGATTCGTGAAACGTAAGAACAGAAAAAGTCATCATCAAAATTGATACCGCTTAATATGTAAACTTTTACCAAAAAAACTATAATTTGATACAAACCGATTGCTTCCAAAATAGACACCAGAAACATTAAATAACCAACCGCCTACCAATCTCCCCCGCACGACCAAACACACTATACATACTATTTACAAAACCCCAAATTCGATAAGCTCAGTCAATTCGAGGTGGGCTACTGTCGTCGTCCCCGAACCGCCCCACCGCGTCAAAGTTCGCCACGATCTTCGACTGGAGCGGAATCTCGCACGAGCCCTCGTTGGAGGAGCTTTCGGCGTGCGTCGAAAAGTCCGTCGTGTCGCCGCCGTCCTTCGATAGGGCGTCGCTGCTGTGCAGGGAGGCGGTGGCGGCAGCGCCGTTCGAGTGCTTCTCCATGAAGCTGTTCACCTCGGCGATGTCGAACATCTCGGGAGGGGGTTCGCTGAGGGAGCTGCACATTTCGCCGCCGAGAGTGAAACGGCTTTCTACCTGGGTTTTTGTGATATGATGATTTTAGTCTTAGTATCAACACAGTTTGATGTTTATACAGTGCGGTGTTGGTTTACTGCCAAGAAGTAAATGGCGAACATTTCCAACAACTTCCACATTAAGTGTGGATTCATGCAGCACAAAATAACAACGTAACAAATAATAAGAATTTATTATTTTTCAATGACAGTGTTTATGTAGCCAAGTATCAAATAACAAATAAGAAGTTGGCCAAATTTAACTTTCCAAGTTAATTGAAGGCGATTTTCTTATTGTTTTTTTATCCTGTTGTTTTGCTCAAATATGTTTTATTAATTTTTTTATGTATGTTGATCTCATTTTAGTTTATTTATTATTATAGTTTTATTTGGTTTCAATGAATGTCCTGTTTCTTTGTGGAAATAATTTTTGTTTATTTTGTTAATGTTGTTTTTCACTATTTTCTCTTAGGATATTGTAAGAATATTTATATTTCATTAATAAAAATATTCACAAAATTTGTTTGTTTAATTGAATTGACAAAAATGCATTATTCAAACATATACAGATATATTTATTGCTAATTGTTATTTGGTGTGCATTAAAGGTAACATTTGATATTTGTTACGTGATATTTGTTGTTTTGTGCTGCATGAATCCACCAAAAAAATCGTCAATTAATCATTGTTTTAAATTACTGAATTTGGTTGTTAGCTTACTTCAAAAGAAATTACCATCTACCAAAATCTACCATTCTAAAAAAAAATCTATTAAATTGTTACTACAAAATTGAAACTCTTTTCAAAAACTCAGAAACCACGAATTTTATCACCAGTGTGCAATTTTGAAATCGATATTTCAAATGAGATGTCGCATGATGCACATTCTCATTTGAAAATATTGAAGAGGTGACCGCCCCATGACGAAACTTGTACGACCTAGGATGGAATTATTACTGTTAAAATCCACATGTACGAGCGTTTCGCTCAAAATATAAAAATGAAGAAGTTAACAGGGGGTAACTCTTGTTCCAACGCCCTGTACATGCAGTTATCTCACTTCCTGTTTTCAAGTTTGATCTCTATGGTCGAAATTTTCTACCGTGTAATTAAAAACTATATTCTTGTGCTAGTGCTAGAACTAAAAACTTTAAATGATGGTTCATCTCCATGAGATGCAATTTTGAGCAAGAATATGTGCTCAACATTTTTAATCAGAATTTGTATCATTCTCGACGCTATAAGCACTAAAGAAAGGAGACGGGTTAAGGGAAGCTAAGTTTTGAATTTTTTCGTGAAATTTTCAGGTAATATTTATAATTGGAGAGTTTTTATTTATGTTAGCGGACGTCCATAAATTAAGTGAGGCATTTTTTAGGATTTTTGACGCCCCCCCGCCCCCCTAGGTGAGATATCGCAAGATTTTCCTCAACTACCTCTCCCTCTCCCCAAGATTTTTTAAATTATATGTTCTAGTTGTAATTGCATTGGATTATAAAAAAAATGAAAACAAAAAAATTATTTGTTCTATTTTATTTGACTAGCAATGACTAGTATTAAAGATAAGAGTTTTGCCGTAGTTCAAAATTACTACGATAAAATTAAATAATAAATTAATAACAAAAATTAATAAAAGATTAATTCCAATCATATTTTCACTCTAGCAACATTTTTTACTTCAATTTAACTTTCACGCAATTTTACATCGTTTTCTACTAGAAAAAAATAATTACGTGATATTTGCTAAAACCCTCCCTCACCCCTAAGAGAGATTTAGAAAGATTAAGCTTGACCCCTTCCCCCCTTGAACACCTCACGTAATTTATGGACGCCCCCTTAAGAAGGGCAGTTCAAATTTTCCAATGGAAATAGTGACGTCAACACTGTATTTATAGACCAATTCAAAATTAAGAATGATCGGATGAATTGAAAAATAGAAAAAACTGCATGACATGAATCAAATCAAATTGAACCACATCAAATTGAACGTCATAAAAAATATCTTCGCTTCGTAAATGAGGCCATGTATCCAATGTATAATAATTTATTGATTTATCTTCGTTTTTATAGTAACAAATATTAAAAATTTTTGTCTAATCCTATAAATATACATGTATCTGTCTTCGGTCTTGATTAAATCAATCAATCTACGAAACATAACCTACTAAATCAAATTGAATCCAATTACATCGAATTTAGAACACAACTCACATCTAGGAAGGTCCCATCGGCCAAGTCGTGCCTGCCGACTTCCGCAGCAACGGCCTCTTCTCTTTCCAATTTCCTCCCCGTCGACGCTGGATCATCGACGTCGTCATTAAGCAACGGCATGCTGCTGTTGAACGTCTTGTGCCCGACGTCGACGACGCCCTCGTCCAAGCTGGGAAGCGAAAACGAAAAACTCGGACCCGTCATCGAAGTCGCCACGCCCGACAAGTTCAGCTCGAGGTTGGATTGTAGATCGTTCACCATTACCTGTCAACAGTCAACGTCGTTTAGACTCAGGAATTCGCATCGTTTTCCTCATTTTACCTGCTGATTAGCCACCGTCTGCGAAATATTCGGATCGGTGATCGTGATGGGCAGATCCACGTTCTTGGGCACCTGCTGCGTCAGCACGTCCACCTCCACCTTCTTGGCGTTGGTGCTGGGCACCTCCAGAGGCGTCATTATCGGCGAACCGAGCGTCAGGCTCGTCTCGAGCACGTTGCCGACGTTCATCGGATAAAGAGCGCCGCCGGGGCTGAGTTTTGGAGGCGAGAAGACGTCCGTGTCGGCTAGGGCGGCCGCCAGGATGTCGGTGCTCTTTGCCGGTCGCATCACCGCATGGTTGTCGGGGTTCGCGTTGATCAGGATTTGCTGGTCGCCCGCTTGGATGAGGATGCTCTGCGGGATTTCCATTCCGTTTAATCGTTTATTTATACATGCAGGTTCCGAAAAAATACGTTTGAGGAATACGGAAGATTTATAATAGACAATAACAAGACAACATGGTGTTTGCAATCGCCAATGCTGTAGAATCGTTTCCAATGCGATACTTTATTTTTATTTAATTTTTTTCATTTCCAAATTGCAAATATGTTAAATAAATAACATGAATTATAAATTGTGCAATATAAATCATAAATGCGCCTAGATGCTATATAAATGAACAAATGAAACAAAATAACCAAATAAATACAAATACAAATAATGCCATTTAGTCCACTATATTTTGTCTTATTCTGAATTACATAGCTAAGAAATGTCATGGAAACATGTCAGTATTGAGATTGAAAACGTTCGGGCATTTATTTACGATAATCTGATTTGAAAATGATCCGATTTTTATACATATGTATGAATTGATTTTTTTTTGAAAATCTGACTATTTAGGTATAGGAACATAATATATCATATGAAAGGAACTTCAATTGTTTTTCAGGATATTGAATGATATACAGGGCATTCCATTTGAAAAAATGCACTTTCCACCATTTTTGTATCTATCGTCAATGCCATCAAATTAGAAGTGCCCTGTACAATAGAGAACGAATTTCCTTAGACATAATTGATACACAGGACATTGGTAAACTACACCCAAAATTTCAGCATTCTACGAATCCAAATAGCGCAGTAATGAACATTCAATTGAAGCTATGTTTTGCACGAAAAATAAGGAAATCAATTCATTTTTCGAAAACCTTTCGAGATAGGTATAGGGAAGTATCATACGAAAATGATTGAAAAGTATTAGAGAAACGAAAAATGGAATAAAATACAGAGTGTTATATTTTAAATAACAATGTTGTTGGTACTTTTTGATAGAAGCGGCAACGCCGCAACGCTGAAAATATTTTAGATCGATAGAACAAAAGTGATTACGCGAGAAACCAAATTTTCAGAATAATCCTACATCCCGTTCTCCATTTACATCTAACCTACCATCGACCATGAGTGACCCTGTATAGTAAAGCTGCTAGAGAATTGTAGGTTTCGCGTTTGAAACAGAACATACAACTTGCGATATAAAAATTTATAAAAACAATACCAACACTCAAAAGTTACCTCAAAGTTTTCAGCACAGCAAATATTTCAGTTCCTTACAGAAATCAAGAAATCGACTTACCTTCCCCTCCGCATTGGCGATGATATTTGCCAAATCGGCCGTACCCTCGCCGAGCGACTCCAAAAACTTCTGCGTCGCGACGGGATCCCCGGTGACGATAAGCTGTTGGCCAGGCTCGCCCAAACCGGCCTGCACCTCGACGGGCGGCTCCGGCAGCGATATTTCGCACGGGGGCGCTTCGATAGAGACAGCGGGCGGTTCTACGAAGTCGCCGCCCATCATCGGTATCGATACCGGGGCGGTGCTCGAGGGGATGTCGATTTTAGATGTACCTGGGCGACAAAAAATCGTGTTGATGCGTTTATACAGTATCAAAGAGGGTATATCTGTGGTATAGACAGTGGGATTCATTTGTATTTTTTTCGAAAAAATGAAAATTATCAAGTCAAGTTCGTATTGAAACCAACTGAAAACCAAGAAAGACAAATCACTTACCTGCTTGTAGAGTTTCTCCTGGATGACTAAGCTTCACCGTGGCCGCCTGAGCCAACGGCAAAGGTTGTTCCGCTCCAGCGTTCAACGTGGCCTGGTCGATCTGCAGCACCATGTTGCTGAGATCGCCGCCGAGGCCAAGATTCGGGTCGAGCGACATCAGCGCCTCGTTGTTCAGCGGCGTCAAATTGCCCGATTGATCCAAAGTGACCAGTACGTACGAATGAGGCTGTCCGCCCACAGTTTCGTTGGGCAACGCGAGGATTTGGCCTTCCGTTATGGTCGTCTGATTGCCTACGGCGTCCTGGATCACCAGTTGGTTCAGAGGCCTGTGCAAAGGTTAATTTGATAAGCACTTAATTTTGTATTTAAAATAAGCAATGGAAGTGTACCAGACTACTTGAAAGATAAAGTAAATTATAATTTCGAATATCATCACTATATCATCATATTTCCCAATTCCACAGAAGATTTATACAAGAAATAAAAAGTTCACACTCTCAATTCCTTCAAAATCACTCTGAAAAACACTTGTTGGAGGGAAGTAGTCCCTGATTTTTTTCATAAAATAATTGTAAAATCATTTAATTTCTTTACACCCCCACTCTTACAACATTTTCACGTTCTATTTTAATGATTATTCACTAATACAGTATGAATATTTTTATATTATAAGTTTTTAACCACTGTGCATGGTTGATTGTCTGTATTGTATGACTAAATAATATTTCATTTTATAAATCAAATAAATCATTTATATATTATCACAAATAAATACTGAATTATTTGGATTCTCAACTTTATACCAGGAAGAAATTCAATTGATATCTCGAAAATATGTTTTTGATTCACATAATAAGGAGAAAAATTACTTGATTATTGAAAATGATTCATTTAGGTTAAGCAATAAATCACAAATAACTAGTTCCAATACAGAGAATGAGTCATCAGTCAAGAAGTAACCAAAGTCATGTAATCAAATCCGAATCATTGCGATTTATTTAGTAAAGACTATTATCAATATTGGAAAATCAACCACATCTACTGACCTATCAGGTTTAGGGGGTTCTACTGCTGTCAGTGGTTTCTTGGATGAGGTCCCCACAAGAGGAGGTGGAGTACTCATGTACTCCGTTCTTGACGAAACAGTCGCTGAAGGTGTCACCTTCTGTTTCGGTTCTACCTTTTTCGGATAAGACCTTTTCGGGGGTGGTTTTTGGACGACCTTACCGCCGAGAGCGTCCCCTAGCTAGAATAATAAAAAATTATATGTATATCAAAATGATTTCGTGATATTTTGATATATCAATCCAAGGACAACATATGTATATGCTTCAATTTCTTATGATTATTCTGGTATGCATGCCTTGTTGGATAGAAAGTTTTTTAAACGCATGAATTTAGTACCATGACCGCCTGCCTACGCCCCTGGCAGTCGGCGATATACAGAAAGTGTGTAATAAATAGTCTGAAATAAACATTATCTTTCTCCTTTCAGGTCGTTAGAAACAGTTTACACTGCATTTAGTTCAGGAAACGAACTGTTATGATCGATCGTTCATAGATACATTACTGAAAAAATTGAAAAATATCCCGCGACCTTGGAATCTTGCATCAATTACACTCTGACGAAACAACATACCTTGGACGATGAGCCGAACTTCATGCCAGTACTAGCTTTGATAGCTTCTAACTGGGCGGCAACTTGTTTTTCGATATCATCGTCAGTGGTCGTTATCTTCTTAACTGTCTGCCCGTGCTTCGTAGTTATAAGAATGGTCTTGGGAGTCTTGCTTCCTTGCGGTTTCTGACTCGTCACCGGCACTCTTTTAGCGACAGCTTTTAAATTCCTTCCTTGAAGCGAAGCGTTCGCCAAAGCTTGGCTCGAAATGGGCACGAGATTCGGACCGACGCTAACCTTCTGACCCACCTTCGAAACCGTGGGTTCGTTGGACGTCAACCCCTTGGGCGCTAGTATGGTTTTCGTCAGCACATTACCCTTCACGACGGCTTTGGTGATTTTTTGGCCTTGGTTCTGGTAACCAAGCATCTTCTGTTGCGCTGGAGTGAGAAGCAACCTTTGTTGCTGCCCCTGCTGGTTCGTTACAATCATTATTTTGTTTCCTGTGGGTTCTGAAGCGGGCTGAGAGGAACCCGCGGGCAGAGACCTCTTCACTATAGCTTTTTTAGCAACGCCCTGTAGCTGCGTCGCCCCTAGAGAGCCCTGGGGTACTAAAATGTACTTCCCGGACTTGTTAGTGGTGTTTGGTAGCGTGGATGTTGGGATTTTGGTAGCTTTACTAGCGACCGATTGTAATATCCTGGGCCTGGTCAGCTTCTGGGTAGCGATTGTTTTGGTAGTTAATGGCGGCACTGTAACAGCTATCGTTTTGGCCGGCAGTTTGGTGAGCGGAGCTGGTTTCACAACCACTTTTCCTTCGGTTTTATTCGCCGCAGAGCGAGCCTCCCCGCCGATAACTATCGGCATGTTTTCTATGCTCTCAGGAGTCAGGATGGAGTCGGACAAAACAATTGGCATTGAATTAATGTCGAAATCGTTATCGTCCTGGGGATTGCTAACAGTCACCGCGGCTGCGCTCGCCGAAGACGTGACTCCCGATTTCAAAATCTGCGTTTTGATGGACGATGAAATAATCGAGGGATTAACTGTAGGTAGATCGACGCTGCTCGATTTCACCACAGCCGATTTAACTAGGATAGGCCTCACGATGGGCTTTTTAATTTTGCTCGTTGCAGGTTGAATGACTTCACCTTCAGGAGTTATGATAGTCTGCTGCAGTATTTTCGCCTTCCCACTAGACCTCGATCTCGCCTGCTTCTTCGCTAGCTTGTTGGGCGAGAGATCGCTCGGCTCTGGTTCTTCTACGACGTGTTTTTTAATGTCCTTGTGAATCACGAAAGCTTCCACGTCCTCGATATCATCCATAACATTCTGCTGCGGCTTTTCAGCTGGCTTCACAGCCTTACTACTCGCCGGTCTGATAATCTGCTCCGAAATTATAATCGGTCTAACTTTCGTCTTGACAATGCTTGGCACAATTTTAGCGGGGGTACTGACAACGACATCTTGAGCTGTCACCACGGCGCTTTCGGTAGCTGTAGGCGCATCGGAAGTTTTGTCTTCAGTCAACCTCTCCATCAATTTCGAGGTGGTGGACATGACGGAAGACTTAGGAGCCTCCTTGTTCTTCATTTCGTCAATGTCGTGCTTGAATTTGGCAGAGCATACGATCTGTGACGGGATGTGCTCCTCGAAATCGCAGATATCATCGGCTGACGCCTTTCCTCGCTGCTGAAGTGCCGCTTTTTTCTCGGCATCCGAGGTAGTACCTTCGAGTATATCGAGCAGCTCGTATTGCTCGTATGCGTTCGACCTCTTGGTATCAGTCTTGGGTCTCAATTGTTTAGTGATGGCTTTGGAACTGAACTCAGTACCCTTGGAATCAAAGTCGGTTGATTTGTTTGGATCGCTAGTGTCAACTGTGCTGGTGCTGTCGTTGGTAGAATCAGAAAAGTCCACCGAAAAATGCGACAACACCGCGGTTTTCTTGGCGCTTATAACTTTTTCTGTCGTTATCTCCACTTGTCCGTCAGCTAAATCCTTTTCCGAAACCACTGTCAAATTCGCCTCGATAGCGACCAGTTCCGGTTCGGAGATCTTTTCCGAAAGAATTATGTCGGTTTTCTCCGGATTGCTGTCACTGTCGAAGCTACTTTTCAAGTCAGCCAGTGACGTCAGTGCTAAGACGGATAACTCTTCGCGACTAGTCATATTCGACAAGTTGGTTTGAATGGAGAATTTCAAATGATCATCAGCGTTGTTGGAACACTGGATTTCTATTTCATTAGGGGGTACCTCAGACTCTGCAGCTGGGACATCGTTTGTGGTTTCATGTTTATTTGATACTGTCTCTGTGACTATAATTTTTTCTGAATGGGCGAAAGGAGGCTCAAGATCCATATTTGCTTCAGATATATCTGCTTCTTTTTCTCCTTCTAAATTGACTGGCTCAGGATCTTCCACTAAGTCATGTGCCTTATCCGACGACTCAAAATACTCTGAAGGGTCAATTTTTTTGCTACATTCTTGTACTACACTTTCCCTAGAATTGATATCTTCTCCAACGAGAATTTCTTTCGATATTTCTTGCAATTTCTCGATTGTATCACTGATTGATTCATCGACCGCTGCCTCGATAGTTTCCTCTGTTTCAGTAATTAATCTTTCTTCAACAGAAATTTCATTTTGGCCCACTGGTTCTTCATTGATATCATCCTTGCCTTCTGTATACCCCAATATATCCTCTGGCACTTTTTGAGTTTGTTGTTTGAAAACTTCTACATTAGAAAGAGACTCTGCTTCTGTATCTCCATGTTTTGAGACTGCTAATTCGGCAGTTTGACTCATTTCATTCTCAGTGTCGTCTGTCACTGCAGGAGGTTCTGAGTGTACTTGTTCCTCAATCAAGTTTGTTGCTTGGTGAATATCCTCGTCTGCCATAATGATTTCATTGACAACCTCGATGCTTTCAATGTCACTTTGAACTTGATCCACTGATATTGTCGACTGGTTTTCTTGAACACATTCTTGTATAACTTCTTCAACGACAAGAGCTTCTGATATTGAACCTTGTGAATCCTTAATCAGAGTATCATCTAAAGCAACTTCTTCAGTGTGAATTGTTTCTTCAATAACTTGCGCTTCCGAGATTACTTCATTTTCTTGTTTCTCAACTTGATTGTCTTCACTAGAGGCCACAGCTTCTTCAGTTGATGTAGGTATTACTGTTGAAGCGTCTTCCACGTGTTTTTCTTCATCTGGTTTTTCAGTTTCCTTTGATTGTCTCTTTTTTTTCGCGGATGATTTGTGTCTCGAATGTTTACGTTTTCTGTGTTTCTTTGGCTGCAAAATGGCGTCTTCTGGCAAATGGAGACTAGCTTGACCTATGGGCGAGTAATCATCACTTTCAGTTTGAGATATGAGACTGAATGAGAGTGAATCGTCCTCTGGGAGTTTTGAATTCTTGGTGTCTTCAGAATCGTGAATTTCCTCAGCACTACTTGCATCTGGGTTTGTTTCCACATTTTCTTTAGAAACTATTGGATTTGTTTTTTCGACAATTTCCATGTCATCACTTGCTACTTGTATTTCTTCAGTACATGATTGAGAACCCTCTTTGATATTCTTGCTAACATTATTTTCCTTCTCGGGTTCTGTACCTATTTTATTGATTTCATCAACATCATCCTGCTTCATTTCTGAGTCTTTGTTGATTTCAATTTCAGAAGTACAATTGGCTTCTTTATTAGAGTCATGCTTTTCAGAAACCTCAGCAGTTGATGATTTGCTGGTATCTTCAGCTTCTAATTGATCCACGATTCCTGAAACAACTTCTTGAATTTCTGTGCATTCAACAGTCTCCTTGTGAGATAGTAATTTCTTCTTATCTGGAGAATCCACTTGGTTTGTGTTCTCAGATTTTTCTTCCTGAACTATCAAATTCTCCATATCATCTTCTTGGTTTCCATGTGGTACCTTCAAATTCTCACTCTTGTGCTGATCTTGATCAGCAAGTGGTTCAATATATTGCACTGAATCTTTTGATTCCACTTTAGCCTCATCAGAACTTGCATTGATTTGGCTATCATCATCCTTCAAGTTTTTTGGACCCTGTTGTTTTTTCCTATAATTCCTTCTAGATTTTTTCCTTCTCGAGATTCCCAATGTTTTTGATTGTTTCTTTTGCGCTGTTGTGTCTTGCGTTTCAACTGTAGGCTCAATGGTTTGATTTGTTGATTCTTCAGAAGCATTACTGTCTTTGATCACATCTTCATGCTGTGTAATTTCCATTTCTTCAGCCACTTGATCATTAATTTCACTCTTGTGTTTATTCTTTTCTTCTTTTGTTGGTATTTCTGAAATATTTTGATCAGGTGTCACAGTTATCTCAGATGCTATGTCCCCTTCTCTTTCATCTTCCATGTATGATTCTAGTATTTTATTGCGAGGAGTTCTGGGTTTTTTCTGCATTTTAGACATTATCTTGATTTTTGATTCTTCGTTTATATGTGCCTCGTCAATGATCCTTGACAATATCTTCGTTTTTAGTTCAATTTCTGATTCCTCGAGTTTGTCAGATGAGGTGCTTTCTTTTTCTTCCAGTTTATTAAAATCAGTCTTTTTTGGTGTTTGACAACTACGGGCAGCATTTCTTCTAAGCTTCTGTGCTTGTAGTTCATCTTGCTGTTCTTTCCTTCTTATCTCATTCTCGAAATCTTCAAAAGACTTTACGAATCTCTTCTTGGGATTGATAGGCTTCACAGGAGTTTCAGTTTCGCTTTTAGACGTCTGAGCCTTTTCCCGTTTTTTCCTCTTCGGGGAACTTCCCACTTCCTCTGGCTTATCTGGGAACTTTATTGTCTTGACACAGTGAAAATTTTGCTCGCATTTCAGCACATTTCGCACCTCCGGTAAGTCCGGAACGGCAGTTTTCTCCATCAACTCTTCAAAGGAGGCGTCCATTTCATCTCCCCCTTTCCTGTTGAAACTTTCGCTGACCTTCAGGATCTCTTCCTTGTCGAAAGCACGAATTTCTTCTTCTCCTGGGGCGAATAAATCGTCGGATTTCCTCCGCTCGGTTGGAGGTATGACTCTGGGTATTTTTCTGCCACTGGCAGCAGAGGTGTTGATGATGATGGCATGCTCTTCCTCGTCGTCTTCATCGAAATCGAAGCAGGATTTGATCGCTTCCTGGGTCTCTTTGTCCATTTTTGGTGGCCCCCCTTCTTCAACTGTTACTGATCCATCTTCAGCTGTCACAACTTCATGTTCAACAATGAGAATGTCATCTTCCATCACCACTTTGTCGCCTTTCTCTACCACTGTCTCTTTGGCTCGGGATGTGTCCTCTTCTGCGACAGTATCATCCAAGCTCTCGGCCAACTTACTGTCGTCATCACCCATAGAATCGTTGGTACCATTCATGTCATCATCGCTCAAATCCCACTCCGCTAGCAAATTACTACGGATATCTGCTCTTTGCTCTGGTTTGCCATCCAAGCTGGGTTTTTCAGTCTCGGACACTTTCTTTGCTTTGGTAGTTTTAGTCTTCCTCTTCTTCTGCTTCGGCGGGCGAGACACTTCATTATCACTGGAATCTGTTCCTGTAGTGGCGTCTTCGACACGTTGCTTCCTCTTATCCTTCTTTTTCCGGATGGCTACAGGCCTTTTAGGCCTGCGAACACCTGGTACATAGTCTCCTTGTATGTGTGATTTCGTGTGGAGTACCAAGACTTCGAGACGTTTGGTAGTGAAACTGCAAGAGTGACAAGTGAATTCTTGATCGGGTTCGATGTTGATGCGAATGACTTCCTCGTCCTCGGAATCGCCATTGACTCTGTCTTTGCCGGGATATTGGATACAAATAAATGCTTTGTAGTCGTCTGCACCTAGGAACCTTCTGTGAGTTATGTAAGTCAAGTCTCTCGATTGCTCTGCAAAAAAGAAAGTCTTTTGTTTTCACACTGAGTTGAGCAAAACTAGAAACTTACTCATGGAACTCCGCTGCTTCTTGTCCTTGAGGACTTTGCCTTTCGGGCTGGGTGTACCAAATATTTCAGCTACAATATTCGTCTTCTTCTCTGGAAGAAACATTGACTCACTGAGAATGTTTGGATTGCCTCCTGTTTTCAACTCAGCTGTGGTAACATCTTTTGGGAATTTCTCCATGTGTGGTTGTTTGGATCTGAAACCGGCTGGAATATTTCAATTTTAAATACGGTTTGTTGAAAAGTTGTGATACTACATACCCATGCCTTTTTTGATGAAATCATTTTTTCTCTCACAGTTGTAGGGGAATATCGAGGACCAACTTTTGACATATTCACTGAAAAAAAAACACATATAGAAACAATTAAATGGCTGCTGGAGAAGTATTCAATTAATGAAAAGATTAAAAAGACATGTCACATCCCTAAGAGAATTCAGTCTATATATTCAGAAGTAATATCAGTAGATATTAATTAATATATCAAATGTCAAAGTATAGATAAGTGTGACAGATTACCTGTTACTGTCAAAATATAAACATGAAATTCAAGAATGACACTTATGATTCATCAACATGAATAAATTTCTAAGGCAGAAATTGAATCACAATCAAATAAGTTGCATAAACATCCATGTAATTATGATAAGCTGAAGCAATTCATCACAAGAATGTGATAATAGAATGATTCAAAATGATTCAACAAACATACTTGCATTTAAGATATCTTGCAAGAATATGCTATGATTGACTACAAGGAGATATTTATTTACAACAGCTAGAATCTATTTGCTGAAAATTAAATCAGATCCACAATGAACATCAACAAATTATATGGCATAATAAGTTTCTATATAAATAACTGAAATATGAAAATACTGGAAAGGATACTAAAGTGGTCCAAAAATGACTCCGAAACATGAGTGTTTTTTAAATAAATATAATTTTATAGGTAAGTAAAATACCAAAGACAACCTCAACATAACACACAGTTGATTGAGTCAACACATCACATGATATTTTCACTGATAGAATGTGCTTAACCAAATTGTTCACAACATTTTTGATTGTCTCAATTTCAAAACAGTAAAATATGGATATGAAAGTGATGCAGTAATTCTGGGAACAACCAATAAACACATCAGGTAATCACACTGGTATACTAGTACTCACTAGGAATCTTCATCAAAGAATTTCACAATCACAAGTGGAGGTTTTTTGAAATCTAAAACTTCACTTGGTAAGGTATCAAGATCTTTCACTTCTCCTGGCCACCAACTTGGTCCGAGTTTTACCCAGACAATATCCTCGTCCTTGTAATTGTATTCAGATGTGAATTCCTCACTCATTTTGGAGGCAACTGTAGCAGTTGACAATTTGACTAAAATAAAAAATATTGTGTAGAATACATGAGAGCACTGAGTTCACTCTATTATTCTCTTCAAGAAGCTTTTGAATAACATATCAATTTATTGCTATTCCGAGCATATATTTGATTATCTTCATTTTATACCAACAATGATGGACAACACGATCTGCGCAATATTGTAAATCACATATAAAGACATAAATATTATTTAGATCATTTAAAATTAAAAGATAAACACTTTCTGAAGGTTGTAATCTATCTTGTACATACCTAAGCTATCAAACTCTTCCAAAATAGCAACAAATTCTACTTGTCAGAAACCTTCATCATTATTCTCTTGTTTGGCGTCGCCATGTTGCCAACATATTTTGGTTTTCAAGATGGAAGATACGAAGGGACTTATCCAGAATAACAAGATTCAAATTACCAATTTCCACGATATTTTGTATAGATGGATCTATTTTCCATCAGTCGGTTGAATCAAAAATATAGTGAACAATAAAAAACTTCTATAAATTATTATCAATTTTATTGTATTGGTAGCAATGGAAATTAGAAACATAAGTTCAGTGGAAACTGGAAATTGATAACTGCACACGCCTGTGCAAGAAGCCTCGTGAAATGGGCTGCCAAAACTGGCTGTGTGAATTACCGAACATTGCCGAATGATCAGTGGTTTCGTTTTATTCTTTCTGACGAGTGTTGAGCAAAAAAATAATATCCCGAGAAAATCAAACAACTGTTTCCTTTGAGACAGTAAAATCGGCGCCACTGAGCGATCGGGTATGCTCGGGAATTAGGCTGTCAGCTCAGGCAGCAGTCTTCACTCAGGTATCGAGAAGTACTGTGATCCATATGTAAACATTTACTGTCTTCTGTTAAATACCGGAACTATTTTATGATCGAAAAATTCAACCTTCATTAGGGTATAATTCCAAATAGATCGACGTTTAGTTTGAAGTTGCTTTGTATGTGATGGAGGCGTTAGTGCAACCAAGTACTGTTTGTTGCCTATCTAGTAGAAGTGTTTCTTACACGCATTATTTTCTGCGATCCTGATTTCCGGTATTGTTTTGAAACTCATGATTGCAGTGCGAGCGTGCTTCAATATAATTTCCAAGTAAATTAACAAGGATGAATTATATTGTGAAATCAAAGTTATTCTCACACATCTATATTTACTTAAATATCCTGATTTTTCAAAGTCTTTCACCTTTTTTTGGGGGTTGGTACTTTTAGTTTTACATTTATTCCTGGGAGGTATGGTCACAGATTGAACCAACTGTGGTATGGTTGTTTCATACAACCTGTATACCTGAACAATCACATATCTTCGATTCTGAGTGGGAGCAGATATTATTAATGTCTTGAAATTCTCATGAGAATATTAAATGGATGTCGTTCCATCTTCTTGAGCAATTAGCTCTCATTGTATGTAAAATTATACATCGCAAATACTCGTACTCGCGATTATATATAAAGATGGCTTCTCAGATAGCATTCGAACACATTGTTGAATTTTTTACACATGAATGTTTCGCATTTACTGAAACAGAAATTGTGCTCTGATGTAGAATTAAAAATATGACAATATTTGAATTGCTCCATATGCAATATTGGATACACGCAATGGCATCCTAGCTCTAGAATATTTCAGATTGTTGAATAGTGTGTGTGTAAATGCTCCTTTGACGAAAGAAATTTTGATGAATACCAAAACTGCTTAACAAATCGATGTAATTTTTCCATAACCTAAAATGAGGCGTTGCAATTTCATATTCGCAGTCCTGACAGCTCAAGGTCGTACAATAGACAAGAAGAATAAGTTCATATATAATAGTGTGTCGCCACAGGTGTCGCATTTGAGATGAAGACACCCCAATTGATTGGTTACACTTATAAAGACTCTGAACTCGAAATATCAACTTCAAACTCAACTCACTACGAATTGAAAAATATTGCTGATGCCTATATTTTCCTACGTGTTTGAAATTTCGCATTTTTACTTTTTTCGTTATTTTTTGTTTATATCTCAGAGATTTCATACAATTCGAACTACCAATTCAAAACGATAATTGAACGTCTCCAGACTTCTGGCTCACTCTGTATAGATAGATATAATTACCTATATGACATGTGAGAAGGAATGTTATCATTTGAATCATCATATTCACATATCCTTGCTGTCAGATAGAAGCATATAGAATGTCTCGAATTGTTGAAAGCATCTTCGTCATTTTGATGATATCTCCTCAGTGTGTAACATTACCTCATTCCAAGTTGCACGAACAAATACAAGGTGATCAAATCAACAAATTACTATTGATAAAAGTCCATCCCAATCTATCAATGACAGTTCTCCTCTGAACTCTATATAATAAATGACACCTATAGACACCTTAAATAAATGAAAAGACAATGCCGTGCGTGCCATGCGACTTTTGCGATAAATTGCAAGTCCCGAAAATACAGTTCAGTATTTGCTTGCTAATATACGCGCATGCGTTTTAGCTGCATGTCTGAGATAAATTCCTATGAATATTGGACATGTTTCTAGTGTTATTGCGTATTTCACCAGAGTTGGCGTTAGCTATCTCGTGTTTTCCATCATTTATTTGGACAAAATAGGGAAATGTTAAAAAAAATCAAACTGTATGTTTAGTCATAGTCATTAGGGATAACCAAATTCGTCACAAATGTTTTCCTCAAATACATAGACTATTTAGATTGACGGGTAGGAAATCCATTATCACGTATGTGAATTATCATCGATAATTTCAGGGTATAAATAGCGAATTTTATATTCATTAAACAACCTTCATTCTTTATTCGTATAATTGATATGGAAGAGTTTCTTCACAATAGAACTTTATTTTTATATGCGTTCGCACGTAATAACGATGATTATAAGATCGATGAATAATTGAGCTTTCATTAAAGCTGGCTAATTTACCTTATATGTATGTAATAGTGCACGTGTAAATGAAGTATGAAAATATGAGACCTCCTAATACAACCTTATATAATTTTTCGGTCAATTCCTAGATCCATGGATCAATGGAAAAGTCATGAATTATAAAAATATTGGATATAATTTTTTAATTAGATATATTGATGTTATTTGGTTTCAACAATAAATTCTTGTATATTGTATTGGAAGAAGAGCATGGTTGGCAAGAATTTCAGATTTCAATTTCTTCACATCAAATAATAATAAATATATATACAGCAAATAAAATGAAACAAAATAAGCAATGAGAAGATGAAATACGAGTTCTGTTAGAGTGTGCGGTGTTGCAGCTTGTATTTTTTTCAGCAATAACCCGAAACAGAAAGTAAGGTTAAGTTTATCATTCAAATAGTTTTGGATTGAAAACATATATACCAAAAATTGACTGTGGATAATCGTCGACAAGTTATTCAATATTCGTAAGAATTTCGACTAGAATCAACAAACGCTATTAGTAGATTAAAGATTCCTCTTCAAGAAAAATGGCACTGTTGCGAAGTCACTGTGAAAGTGTTGCCATAATTATTGATGCCTAAATGGTCCCAGGTATGTCTCAACCAATAAGAAGCTAGATACTTTTTATTTTGCACTATTGGTATTGAAAATCTGTCAGAATTATCTTCCTTATCAATTAAATAGACTGACCTTTATGATTCAAGAAAATCAAGAGAGCAGCTGTCAGTGTCAAAGAGGTAAAAGAGGGTAACTTTTCTTGACAAATTGTCTTCTCAATGAATTCATTCATCACATTTAATGCTCAATATTTATAGATCATGTTAAGTCATGAAAAAACTCAATTTTTGCCTGTTGCGTTTTTCTTTATAATCGTTTTCTGCGTATTATAATTGCATCAAACATTGCCCTAGCTATTGAGATGTTGTTGGCACAACTACCAATTATAATTATGAGTTACCTACGTGTACACAGCACCACAATTAAGCATGTCGTTACTCGAGTTACATTCGCGAATATCACGTATTTTTGAAAATGTGGATTGATGATGAGCAGTCTTCATCACGAAAAGCCAATCGGCCTTGGCTGGCAATCGTTTTTGAACCCGAAAGGATGCCTCGAATGTGGAAAAAATAGCTGACGAAACGAGAGGTGCCTGCTCAGCTATAATAAAAATTTTGCAACGAAGATTTTGACACCGAGGTAAGTGTAGCAACGTGCATAATTCGGGTTTCATCAAGTATTCGCCATTTCTTTTTGAACGTAAATAATTTGCATTGTGTTCGTCGAAATTCAGGACAGGGAGAGTGTGATCACTATACTACTCATGCTCCTGATGCTCGCATTGCTCGGTCTAGTTAAATTTTTGGTTTTTCGTTTTTCTTCGATCGGTACATATTAATTGAAAGAATTTGGTATCCTCTGGGACAGCTCTGTCAACTGGATAAAAATTACGAAGAATCTGTGCAAATTTGAACTTTAACTACAAACATTGCCAACATTTCAAATTAAATAAGAGATAATAACAGATATTCATTCATTTATTTTTATTACACGGGATAACCCAATTTAAAAGGAATAAATATCACAAATTTACTATATAATTACAAGTATCACATACATAAAAAAAAGAAAAGTTCACCAAAGAATATCAAGAACCAACATCATTTAAAACCTTTCTTATCTGATTAACATTCATACAGAATAAGACAAGAACTTGTGAAAACTTGTTAGAAAGATATAGTCTATTGATTTGAACAAGACAGTTATGTGACAGCTTGTCAGAAAATGCGTTGTTGCTGCTTGTCTTTTTTTTTCAACGATACTCCGAAACAGAAAGTTAGGTTAAGTTTACCATTCAAACCATATTCAAACTGTATTGAAAAATGTTTCTATTTATAAAATATGTTAATTAAAATTGTAAGTATCGACTATGGACAATAAATACACAAAATACGAAGTTTGACAGTATCTTAGTAGATTGTTTCTCCCATAGACTCCATGCAATACGTTATGGGAAGGATGTGATGCGATTTCTACGTTATAGTATTTTAAAGTCATAAATATACTATTACTGTTATCGGTGTCTTTTATAGCGCTGTCTTTCGTGTTTTCACCCACTTATGGAGAACTGAACGCATATTCGATAACGATAAATATACTATACAATCGAAGCGGATAGATTCACCTAAGAAACGACACGAAGATGCATGCTGTAATTTACCAAAAGATCGTAGGATAATGGAGATTACATAGCACAGGCTTCATTAGATTATCCAATCTTAATAGGAAGTCTTTTGTTTTGGTAAACTAAATGAATTCGATAAATATATACAGTGTGGAACAGCCAAATGGAATAAATTCGATAACGAATAAATGAGAGCGTATTGGGAAAAAATCCCTGTATATTATTAGTTTTTTGGATTCTGCAGAAAATTCTAGACATAATTCATGTACAATATCCCATACCTATTATATCTTTTACTGTTTCGCAATAATAAATAAAATAATGTAAAAAAAAACAAAAAAAAATATAATTTTCAATGTAAGAGATGTTCAAAATATTCGAATTCGTGAAATTAAATAATTTTCTTTTTTTAATGTTAATTTTTGTGATACATCTGAAAACACTGAATATTTCCGAAACAGTTGAAGGATATTGTATATGAATTATATGTCTAGAATTTTCTGAAGAATCCAAAAAACTAATAATATATAGGGGGTTGTATTCAAAATAAGAAAATTGGTATCGGCCACTGTCACATGACACACACTATATAATTTTTTTGGAGGAAAATACGTACTAAAAATACAAATCGGCGTGTCCAAGCGTTTTTCCCAACACGCTCTCATTTATTCGTTATCGAATTTATTCCATTTGACTGTTCCACACTGTATACATCTACAGTGCGTTTTCAAATAAACTGTTAAAAGGTGTTGACAGGCGCCATTTCGAAGCAGTTCAGGGATTTATCACATCCGCAGTATTAAAAACGCAGTCCGTATTTGCGTATTGAATAGAATCGGAATTAGTTTCCAGTGAACCAGTTCTTCAGACCAAATCAAATCTCATATATTTTTTCATTCAACTGTGAAAAATTCTAAACATCAACATCATTTTTCCCGTATTATGTAAATTGGAAACAGAAACTCGCTATGCGCGACCTTTCAATATTAATAGCTCTGATTCTCATGCTAGTCTCTTCACATTTCTCTGAAAAGTAGGGATTCGGTGGAAAATAAAATAGGGAATGTTTTCAAGCAGCCTAGTGTCTACATAACTGGCAGTTTTTTATTCAAGGCCATTATTATCATCACTTTTATCATTATCCCGTAGGTTGGCAGTATTGTAGGAAGTGAAGCAGACATGTTCTCGATGTGAAGCACATGCACGAAACGTAATCCGACAAAGATCCCATCTACGGTGAAAGCAACGACGAATCGCCGTTCGCAATCGAAATACGTGCACCGTGTTCTGTTTTCCTCCATGATTTTTTTTCGCTCGTATATGGAGGACATCTCACAGAATGTACAGCAACGGGAAAAGTAACTCTGTTGCGAATTGTACACGGGGTGCCACAAGGGCCAGTTCTAGGCCTCTGCTCTTTGCGTCTCGTATACATAATGGTTTACTGGTTTAATCCATGAGTTTATTCACTATTTCGTCGAAAACATCCAACAGAATATGCCAGATTGAAAAAGGCAACACTTGTCTGTGAATTGTATGCCTCAAGGACCTGCCTTTGGGCCTATCTACTATGTGCCTTGTATACATGATTTTTTCTTGGAAATAAAGTGTTGATTCAGGATGCATAGTTTGTAATTTTTATGATAGTATGTTATGTCTTCGACGATATTTACTACCAATTATTTTTATTTATATGCATACCTACACAAAACTAATCCTCACGCAATTTAATGATACACTGACATAGAAACAGTATTTTCCTTGATATTCTGTGCCTGTACTTAGCCTGTTGTAATTATCGTACGAGACGTAATGAGTTGATTTCGTTATCCACAAATTTGAGGTTCCGTAAGAATAAGTAGATACGTAATACGTTTAACTCAAAAGTACCAAACTTGATGGTATCGTTATTGACTGAGGTGACTTCCTGCGTCCTACTTTACATGCTGACATCACACTATTCGTAACTAATGCACATTTAATTTTTTTTCTTCAAGGACATGCATGGGAAAACTTTTTTATCGCGAAAAAAATGTGGGGCAAGATTCCAAACATAACATAGGCGATTGCATTTTTTTAATTCAGGCTTCTAGAATTATGTCTTAGGTCCAATATTTTTGGATAGATTTTTGCATGGAATTGTGGCACCACCACAACTCCGAGTTTCCAAACGTCGTAAAGCAAATAAGCAACCAACCTAACTTCAAAATTTGTTTGAGACTTGTAGACATCTCAAATAATCCAATACTCACCCGTATACATTTCGCGAAAAACTAACTTTGTCTGTCGTGTTGTTTTCCCCGAGAAATGTCCCCGTGAAGTCTAGAAAGCTCCAAGATGGTATGAGAAAAAAATTCAGAATTCAATCCGAATGAATTAATATACCGGGTGTCCCAAATTATCGTATACATACAGTATCTCGCTTATTTGACAAGATGATTTAAATATCAAAAAATTGTTTTGAATGGCACTAAAGTACCTTCATAATGACTTATATAAAACTCTTGACAGGCTTGTGCACCCACCTGTCACTTTTTTGACATCGGCATCACTTTTTGACAACAAAAAATGATGTACTTATTTTTAATAATAATACTTGATTTTTATCAGGATAATTAGGTCTGAAATGTTAATTTTTTGTTGTTAATAATTAAAAGAGCAACAAGTATATTGTATCGTTGTATTCCAAATAAAATAACACGCAATTTTCAATGGCAATATACAGGGGGTACCATTTTGAAATAAAAATTTCTTATAATGCATTTTGGGCCATGAGTTTATATTAATCAAATTATACTTTTTTTGTAATCACCTTCATAAAGCTCGGTACACATTTTCGACTCATCCTGTATATAATACTGTGTATATGTACTACTAGTTTATACAGGACGTCTCGACCGTTCTATTACGTATATGAGAAAAATATTTGTTCGATGTATCAAAAATATAAAAATTTGAGAAGACATGTTCGTTTACCAAATTTTAGTAGACAGTAATGAGAGCCATAAACACCGAAAAAGACACCCTGTATAAACCAGCATCTTCCAGTATCACCGCCGTCTACGATCGTCACGAAGTGAACTGATAATCTGTTGGTAAACCAGAAGAAATTGCAGACTTTTCTAAGGTAACACACGTCTTCCCTTACCATCACCAATTGTTGTCTAACGTTGCCAATTTTCGGGGTACAGTAGTGGGTGGTTTTGAAGAAGATGCGTGATCTCGATGGGATTGATCTGTATAAAAGAAGAACGAGGTGATGTCCGGATACAGTCTCATCTTCGTTCGGAATAGAATCTGAGATATATACAGGTGGGTGTTGAGGACTTGTGGTACGAGGTGGTGCGTTTTTGATTTTCGAAAAGTGGATTATTTATCATTTTTATTTGTTAGGTAGGATTTGTAGTATCTGAGAAATCCAAAATTTCGTGATTCAGATTGTCAACTGTCATTTATAATAGGAAATAAACAATGACGGCGTTTTCCTTTGCTATTTTGATTTTTTCCTGATCTTATTTGAAAAAAAATATTCTACTCAGTTTTGAAAATTCACATTTCAAAAATGTTGTATTGAATATAATTTTGATGAATTTGGCAACATTGTAGATACAAATAGTATAGCGATTCAAGATTTCTGATTTATATCAAAGTTGAAAACCAAATTCAAACATTTTGAAGCTAAAAATATATTTTTTTCATCATTGAATGAAAAAAATACATCACATTCTTGATTTTTTCTATTTGTGAAACATTTATTTTCACTTAACAATTTGTATAAATTAATGTTACTGCCTTGAGATATATTCATTCAAAATTTATTTGTATCCATATAATATTCTGAAATAACTAAACAAGAAGTTTTTCAGTTTGTCATTCATAATACTAAAAGTCATGCCTTTTATATTTCAGACACTCAAAATGGATTGGATGCTTTTGGGAATAGGTAAACATTTTCGTATAAACTAAACATTAATTCTTCAAATTTCATTCGAAACTGTCTTTTTTTTATTGGTGCCCCATTTAAAGTTCGCCTGAGCGTGTTTAAATCGAACTTTAAAAAACGCGCGTTTTTTAAAGTTACCATGGCAATATCAACGAAGGAACGAGAAACGTGAAGTCTAAATGACAAATTTTTGATTATTGATCTGACAGGAGTACCTTGTAAACGTCAAATGAAATATAACTGACAGATGCAAAACTTTATTCAAACGTAAAATGTGGCACCAATAAAAGAAATAGCGTAAAGTATCCGTGGATCTGGTCTTTAAAACGCTTTATTTCGATTTTATCCACTTATACTCCAATATACTATTATTTGTTATCGATTTTATATACCTATTAGACATACATGTGTTCACACATCTGTATCACCCTGTATATACAGATATGAGGTATGGAACAGACGATTCGTTTTTTAGAAATTATTTTCTGGTCGAACATATCTATCATACTACAAACTGTATTATTACATAAAATGAGCAGTTAAACAATAATCATAATGATGAGATTTTTTTAAACACATCCATCGAGTTCACATTCATTCACGAATACTATAACACCATTATCGCTATTACGTTAATGACAATGATGATGTCAACAAGTTGTGCTAGTTCACATTCGTTAGACAATTCAGTGTATTATTGAGGCAATAAGGTTATTTTGTTATTTTTTTTTTAATCCTTATCGACAGTGATCAAATACATTTCTAAGAAAATAAGAGAAAATAAATTTTGCTTAGATTTAAAAGGGGATAGTTTAGCTTGATTGACAGTCAAGACTGTTTATTTTTTCAGTTTTCTTTTGTATACCTGGGAACTTATTGGTGAGTATGCTTCAAAAAGATTCAATAAATTCGTGGATATTCTGGACTACTTTGGTATTCTTACCTTTACATTGAATTTGAAGGCTCAACAGGGTTACAACTATCCAGCTCCTGAGCGTCCGTTTGGGGGAACCACATCAGAAGTACCAGGACAACAAGAAACAACAGGTTCTCAAGGTAAAAACGACTATTCAAAGAATCCCTCTGAACGCTTTCATGATTTTTCAGTACCCTCTAATGGTTACCAACGTCCAGGTACTACATCAACCAACAAACCACTTAATGTAGCTCAACAAAACGGGTACCCAAGCACACCTGCAGGTCCCAACAGACCTCAAGGTATTTCTCCAATATTTCAAACAAACATTCAAAATTGACCATTGTGAATTTCTCAACAGGCCCTCAACTGCCAATAACGAACGGTTATCAAAACGGTGGACGCCCTTCTAGGCCCCCAGGGCTATATGGAACCCCAGGTACTCCGCAATCTATGCCAGGAAGTACGTCTTCAAGACCAGACCAACCACAAGGTGGATATCCAGGACAATCTGAAAGACCTCAAGGATATCCAGGACAATCTGAAAGACCTCAAGGGTATCCAGGACCTTCTACTAGACCTAATTCTCCTCAGAATGGATACCCTGGACCATCAACACAAGCAGGACAACCACAAGGGTATCCAGGACCAGCTACTAGACCTGGATCTTCTCAAACTGGTTATCCTGGACCATCAACACAGCCACAAGGGTATCCAAGACCGTCTACTAGACCTAGTTCTCCTCAGAATGGATACCCTGGACCATCAACACAACCAGGACAACCACAAGGATATCCAGGACCTTCCCCTAGACCAGGTACTCCTCAGAATGGGTACCCTGGACCATCAGGACCTCAGGGCTACCCAGGACCCTCTACAACCCAAGGAAGTTACCCGGGACAACCAGGCAGACCTCAAGGACCTTCCGCAAGACCAGAGCAACCTCAGGGATATCCAGGAGCTTCCAGTTCCCAAGGAGGCTATCCGGGACAAGTAGAAAGACCCCAAGGATATCCAGGACCATCTACTACTCAGGCAGGATATCCAGGACAGCCTCAGGGACCCCAAGGATATCCTGGATCGTCTGCTAGACCTGAGCAAGGATTCCCAGGACAAACAGGAGGCTCGCAAGGTTTTCCTGGATCGTCCAATAGACCAGAGCAACCTCAAGGTGTTTCTCAGGGATTCCCTGGAATTTCAACAGGACAACCAGGTTCTACTCAAGGATTTCCAGGTCAACCAGGTTCTTCTCAAGGATTTCCTGGACAACCAGGTTCTTCTCAAGGATTTCCTGGACAACCAGGTCCTTCTGAAGGATTTTCTGGATCTGTGGCAGGACCGAGCGGTCCAGGTACAGACGATGGACAGTACGCTGACGGAGACTACTCAGCAATCCCTGGAGAACCAGACAGAGATTACCCCGTCTATTCGTACATACCTGAGACGTCATTTTCTTGCGACCAACAGCAATATCCTGGGTATTACGCTGACGTAGAAGCCAGGTGTCAAGTATTTCACGTATGCGCAAACAACAAAACGTACGACTTCCTGTGTCCAAACGGAACGATTTTCCACCAAGAGTACTTGGTGTGCGTCTGGTGGAATCAATTCGACTGCGACTCAGCCCCATCCCTATACGGAATCAACGCGAATATCTACGATTACTCCATAATTGGGGCTCAGCAACCTGGGTTCCAAGGTCAAGTAGGTCCTACCGGACCTGGAGGACCACAAGGTTATCCCCAAGGTGGTCCAACTGGACCTGGAGGAAGTGTGACAGAGCAAGGGGTCACCGGGGGATATCCCAGTGATAACAGACCGCAAGGGTTTGGGTCTCCTGGACAGGAACCATCGCCAGGATACCCGAGTGGCCCAAGTAACGAAGAAACACGCCCAGGATTTCCTTCCAGACCCCAAGGACCTCCTGGAATTGGTTCACAACAAACTAACGGACGGCCAGGGGCATATCCTAGTTACGAGACCACAATGCAGTCTTCTTCAGAGGGTTATCCGAGTAACAGACCCACTGGGGCTTTTCCTGGAACCTCTCCTGGTACCCAACAACCTACCAGGGAGTATTTACCCCCATTTTGAACCACGGTGACGCTTCCGCTCGTATAATTGATAGTTTGTAAGGAATAACCATTTGTACCTACTCTTAGATATAAGTAAACCGGGTTTATTTATTTTTTGTACATTTTCAGAGTAAATAAATATTCAAACGAGGTTATGTTTTTATTGGTGAGCCTACATAAACTTCTGATCGTCGTACAATGACTCAAAAATAGTCTTGATGGCTATGATGTAAGCAGCAGTTCTGATATCGGTTCCTAAATTATGTGAGTTTGTGATTTTTTGTATTTCCTAGAATTATTCCAATCAGCAAAGACAAAAGCATAAATATTTCACAATGTACATTTCCGACACCATTTATTATTTGTGTGATAGTATCTGACACAATCCCTTCATCAATCGTATCAAAATTGTTCTGATTGGGTGAACAGGCAAATGTTAATTTATGTTGAATATCTGCCATTTGTCTCAGTGAACTACCATAAATTTTATTAGAAAACCTAGAAAACACATCTTGAAAAATTGCAAAACTTCCCGTAGACTCGAAGAAAAAAAAAATGACATAAAAGCGACAGATGACAGCCCCATACTTAACCTCAAAACGTCGTCATTGGCTCCACCCACGTGTTGCAAATTAAAAATATACTCCAAATACGAAGCGATGGTGGCTCCAGAGCACGAGTAGATATCAGGAACAACTAATTTCGATTTGCTAATCAAAATCCTGTGTGCAGATGGAGTTACAGGACCATCGGAAGCCTCCAGGATCAACTTGGCTTTAACGTCTTTAGCGGTATAACAGACCAGACTTTTTTGACAAGCAGCCAAAATTAAAATGTCACACTCCTCTTTGAAGATGTTGTCGTCTGTGTTTGCTTTAGACAACCCGAAATTTACAATGGAACCAGTGTGATTCTTGTGTTCCAACAGTTCCTGAAAGAGAGGGAATCGAATTCCAGCTGGATTCTTTGATAAATTATTGAGATACCTCCAAGTCTATTCCTTTTGCATCGTAAATATAAGCATCAAGATCTTTGACTCCAACACAAATGGCGCCATTCTCGATGAGCAGTTTAGCGAGAGGTTTGCCCAATTTTCCTAAACCCTGAAAATTAATACCTACTCGTGAAGATCTGAATCAAATCACAGCGGTAAGTTTTGCCTGAATTATAAACGTTTTCCCGTTCAACCCCTTATCTAGGCCACATTTCGCCATCAAATCTTCATTATCCAAGCAGAATTTCAAAGCTATGTAAGCACCTTTAGAAGATGTGAGATCGTAGCTTTTGAAGCCACCATATTCTACAGATTTACCACCAGCAGCTACGTAAATGGAGCCTGAAATCTTGGTGTGTGACAGCTGTCAAGACAGTTGACTGTTATGATTACCGCGATACTTTGCAAATGAATTCGAAATCCATGACATTTCACGCGAGGAACTATTGATGTCTGGTTGAAAAACGTCTTTTTCACTACCTAAACACAAACGATGAATTTCGTTTCGTACTCATAGAAGTCATCACTAATTATTACAATATCCCTTTTCGACCAATTCAGAAGCATATTTCTCCAAAATGTTTCGCAATTCATTGTCAGAGTAGTTTTGTGGGCATATTTTCAACCCACCATGGGCGCCAGCCATGTTTATACCCATACAAGCGTTTCTGTAAGTCGATAAAACAGATAAAGCTTTCATTTCATCTCTTGTGATGTTTTCATGGATCCTTAGACCTGAAAAATAGTCAAATCGAGAAGCATCATCATATATTTTAGAGTAACCATAATAAAAGTATTCATATAGTAAAATTTCTGAAAACAGTTTCTTTTAGATACTTTCGGACATCACGAGTAGTTATCAATCCTGGTTCCTGTAACTTGTCATTGGAATTTAAATATAATAATGATTGTTCGATTAAACATAGTATAGAAAACTATATAAAAGAGGATAAAGTTTATTCTTACCACCTAAACAAGTTTTGAAACCACTAGCCAGCCCATGGTTGACTCTAAAACCTCTGATCATTTCATGTTTTCCACTGTCTCTTTTTATTGGAAACCTCACATCTATCACAGAATTACACTGGTCGAGAATACCGACCATTTCCTCGGTCTTACTAAAAATTTCCTCATTTTTCAACTTGGGCTGGATCGCTTTCAAGTTCATTTCGAGTGTTGGAAAGAACACTTCGTAAGCTCTGTGAAGAAACCAGTTGGTACTGTCGAAAAACGCTGCATTTGCTAGGTAAAAGGAGTTTCTGTATCTTTCAGGAATTTCGTAATTCCCTGTTGGTGTAGGCAGGGAAGGGAATAAATGTTTGATTTTTGAGCTGGAAGCTCCAACATTGGAATTTGTTATGAAAGCCATCTGATTCAAGAGATTTTCGACAATGTCAACATGACAAACTTGTCAAATATCGTACAAAGTTGGTGGAATGAGTCTTTATTTGAGGAAGATAGTTCTGACAGATTTGGTTATCTTTCGAAACTATTAGTGCAAAACAAAAAGTATCCAGCTGATCACTCATTGGTTGGGAAATAGGTATTATGGCAACACTTCACAGTGACTTCTCAACGATGCTAAATTCATTTGGAGAGAACTATCTTTCTCAAATGAATAAACAGTATCATAAAATATAATTTTTTGAAAATACAATGGAGAAAATGAGAACACGAACAACACCATGAAAAACATTTCTTCATCGATGCATTTCAAGTTTGAAAAAATTTTTATTCCATGAATGTCGTATATACAGTATAGACCACTATAATTTAGCGTTATGAATATGATCGAATAAATATAAAAATTGAGCACAGCTCACAAGCAAACTTATAAAAAAATTACTTAAAAGGTAAGTCCAGCTTCTGAGTAAGTATTGAAAATCTTAGTAACAGAATTGATGTAAGCGGCACTTCTCAGATCAATTCCCAAGTTGTATATTTCCGAGGTGTTCATGATGGCCTGAAAAAAATTCGACCTCAGCTGATTCCACAATATCCATCAACAAGTAAATATAACCTCGAAAACAAAATAACGATTAAGCAACAGCACTTACCTTTCGTTTTTTTTTTGGGTGGGTTAGAACAGGACGTGATCGTACTTAAACGTATCAGTGATCCAAAGATTAATTTCTGTTTCCTTATTTGAGGGTTTTATTCGGTATATTCAATATACAATAATGCTTAAATAAATACACTCGTTTAACAATTTTGGCCTGATAATCTTACTTCGTTAGGTGGAATCCATAATGCATATCGTGAGGGATATTTGGAGGTGTGAAAAAATAAATAATACATGTTATATAAAAACGTTAAAAAATAAAATTTGAATGGAATAACGGAGGTCAGTTTTAGAATCCAAATCCTGCGTCATTAATAGTGAGGAATATTTTCTGAACGGAATTGATATAAGCCGCAATTCGCAAATCCAATCCTAAGTTATATTTTTCTGCAGTATCCTTAATAGCCTGGAATGAAAATAGGAAATTTTGAGCCAATCGTAAGAAAGTGTACTTTCTATCAACCCCTTTGATGGGCGATATGAAATGAAACATTAGAATGGGTACAATAAAAAGGAATTAATTATGGCTGAATACATGAAGATTTGTTCAATTGAATTTTTTTTCGACAACATCAATATGAAATGTTCATTTTTCTGCTAACATAATAGTGAAATCTGAAAATATTGGTTTCTGCTCTCTGTAATGAATGAGAAAAACACCTGTCTTCGTCATAAAATTGAAGACATTCGCAATACTTCAACATTCAAAGATAAAATAATGATTTTGATAGCATTAAATGATTTTCTTCAGATTTCTGAATGAAGTCGGAATGAAACTAAATTGAAATAAAATGACGAAATTCCTCCTTATTATGCCCATATATCACATTCCCCTGTACGAATTTATGCAACAGCATCATTTTATCGTCGTTGAGCTGGTGATAAAAATAAATAAGCGTTACACAACTTTCTCATCAGTTTGCCAAAAATAAATGGCACACAAATGTGTACAATGAAAATTGATATGGAAATTTCGATAATCAAGGTTGATGCTCGCCAAAAACAACCTTGGATATATTTAGGTCACCGGTCGGTTCGTGACCTTTCGAAAACGCAGCTGATAAAATCATTATTGTGAGCTTGAAATATTTGTTTTGTGTTTTTAAGCGGTAGAAGCAGAACAGATTCTTCCAGTAGATCAAAAGATATATGAAACATTTGAGATTTTTTCAGAATCACCTATCAATAAGGTTTTATTCCATTAGGACTAGAATGACATATGACAATTGATATAGTGATCCCTCAAGCTTTGTCACTCAAATTAATGCACCGAAACTATGTAATCAAATTTGTTTTCAATAAATAAATCATCTTGAATTTTAAACGAGAATCATCTTCAGAACGGTTCAAGAATTTTTTTTGTTATTCACACAGCTGATTACTCTTCGCTGAGAGCTGAAAAAGAATTTTCATAGTTTGCATACCAACAGAATATTGAAGTGACGCTGTTATTTCCAAATGTTTCACATAAATTTTGGTGTACTCATACCTCTGTACCATTTCCCAATGAAATATTATAATTACGAAGCAAGACGTTCGCATCTTTGGATCACTGAAAATACAGCTAAAAAACAACTTGGTACGAGGCAGATATTAGTCAACAAAAAAAAAAACAAAATAAAAACACATGCAACAAATACTTGAAACTCACAATATTAGTCAAAGTAATATTTTTGTTTGTCACAAGAGACACGAAAATCTCACCTTAGCCGACCTCTCCATGGTGAAATTCAAACCAGAGTGGACGATATCCTTCTCGGAAGCACCGGCAACTCTCTTCTGGAAAGCCACGGACGGGATGATCGGAATTTTTCCGGCGTCAGTGAATTTCCTCTCGAGAGACTCCTGAACGGACTCTGGAAACGAAAAAACGGGGCGAATCAGCCAAAATTCCACGACAGATCGTATTCATTACTTACGCAACAAATGGTAGTTGGAATCCTTCTCGTATTTGAAGGTCAACCTGCCGTAGGATACGTGGTTGATGTTCTTCAACCATTCGAAGAAGGAGACGGTCACACCACCGGCGTTGACGTAAAGATCGGGGATGACGAGAACGTTCTTCTTGATCAGTATCTGATCGGCGGCGGGAGTCAGGGGGCCGTTGGCAGCCTCAGCAATTATCTAGCATCAAAATATGGATTATATATACAGAAAATTCGATGAAGTGCATATACAATTAACTGAAAATCAGTGTTGCAATTCTGCGTGTAATTCGTGAACTTATGAAGTTCTGTGTCAAGTGTCAAGTGTCAAAGAAAGTGAATCGACAAATTGTGACGCCACGCCATAATCCACAATATAACTTTTGAAATGAAATTCAATAATTACTTCTTGATTCATTACTGGAAGATCAAATTGTGCATTTATCACTTGTGCGACCAATTTATATGCTACAAATAAAAAATCCGAACAAAACCATCATTTCTGCATATTGTATTATTCAATATTTGTATTTCTCGCCCGCAAAATCCCTTCAGTGACGTTGGATTAGACGACTGTGTCAGTTTATTATCTCGGGTATGGTAGAGATGTATTCCAAATCAGTTGCGTGTAAAAACGTGTAATTTGACAATTAGAGTAGTGTAATTGTAAAGTTTTGTGTTGGAAACACTGCTGAAAATATGCAATGAAGTGCAATTATACAATGAAGCACATGAAATGCTTAAATATTGAAATATCGACGGATGAATTGAGGAAATCATACCCTTGCTTGGACTTTGTCTGCATTATCTTTGGTTATGACCTTTTCAGTCGCTGCTGGTACCAAAATATCGCATTTGTGGAAGAGGAGATTGCCTTCGTAGGGTTTGGCTCCAGGAAAACCGACAATTGTACCATTGGAAACGCGGTACTCTTCAAGATCCTGTATGAAAAAATTGTTTCAATATCCATTCTTGTGTAATAAATTCTATGCTTATTTTGTAAAGTTTGTAAAACATCTGATTGTGAAACAATTGATTGAGTAAACATTGATAAGAGACGAGAATAGATTGAAATGAGTAAACATTTTATCATAAATGCGATAGGATTATCAAATCAAGGAAAATCTAGGTCATGATGATTTTTTTTTTTATAAACAGGCGAATAATATACATTATTCTCATTGGAAATGTAGTATATTGTTTCAGCAAAACATACCTTGGGGTCGATACCGTTCTCATTGATGATGGACCCATCAAATTCGGCGATACCGATACATTTAGCCCCAGCCCTGTGCAAATACCTCATGGTATGGAGACCTACGTTACCGAAACCTTGGATGATGAAAGTCTTGTCTTTCCAGCCGGTTTTCAAACCGCACATTTGCATGTAGCTTTCTTCGTTGATGAAGTTCTCAATTCCTAAACAATGAAAAAAAAAACCTTTGAGGATTTTCCCAACAAAAAAAAAACAATAGGCATACCATGGAAAACACCTCGTCCAGTGGCGGACACTCTCCCGTGGATACCACCTTGGTTGATGGGCTTCCCGGTGACACAGGCATGGTTGTTGATGTCTTGATAACCGATAGTTTTGGCATAAGTATCGGCTAACCAGGACATCTCCCTCTCTCCTGTACCCATATCAGGGGCGGGCACATCGATACTGGGCCCTAAAACCACCGACTTGTTCTCACAGCGAATCATACTTCAATATAAACTACGATTGATTTGAACTACCGCAACCTTCTTGTGCGTCTGGGAATTTTACCTATGAATCCTTTTTTGACCAATTCGAGAGTGAACCTCCTGGTGATCTTCTCGAGTTCGTGTTCAGAATACTTTTTCGGGTCGATTTTCACGCCGGCTTTACCACCACCGAAAGGTACGTCGACGCATGCGCACTTGAAGGTCATCAAAGCTGCCAAAGCTTTCACTTCATCTCTGGATACATCCATGGAGAAACGCATACCTAAAAAAATACAATGCCGATCGGAATCAACTAACACGGAATCGGAGCTCTCCCGCCATTTGTACAAAATGTATTGATGTATAAATGTAATGATACAGATAGTTGAAGTGTTAAGGGGTGTTTGGAAACTAATTTTCTATGAATTTTTCGCCCTGTAACTCAAAAACTAAAGTGGTTAGTTGTCTCTAGAAATAAGATATACCGTAAGGCATCGAAATTGGAACATACTGTACAAATATGCAAAATTTATGATCACTAATCAAATTCATTCAATTCAAGCTGTTGTTGCTAATTGTTTTACATAAATTACATAATATGCTAATTGAAAAGGATTAATTTTGATAACATTTCAATTGTATATAATCCCTATTTTATATTGTTTTCTGTTATATCACATTTGTTTAGATGTTATCTGTTTTGAGAGCAGGTTTTTACATAACAAGTGCTGATAAAATGTGGCATATTGATATGGGATATGACTCATATTATCATTTCCCTAGTTAATACCACACCACAAATTAATTTCATGTGCTAAAGTGCATCCAATTAACATTTTTATTATTTTGACCTTTATTTATTATTTTAGCACCATAAATATTTCAATACATGTTACCAAAACCATATAGATAATAAATGAATGATTTATTTTACTTGTGCTTCTGTGAAATTTCATATTGCAACAATTTATAAATTTAATTCGTTTCCCGATTCAAGGTCATTGGAAAAATTAACACCCACTATTCCTTACAAAACCATTATGTAGATGCAGGTAATAAAAAAATGTTTACATAAAGAGAAGTTTATCACACATGGCACATGATAAGATGGAGGAAAATGAAATTAACATAACTGTGTGTACCTAACACACAAGTTTGTTTTTTTGTTAGATATATGCTCAGTTTTAAACTTTTTTGATCTATACATCTGTTATATTCTAAAATTACAATCTTCAACTTCTATAGTATAATTTTTTTATGTCCCTGAATTTTATAACCATCAATTTAAAAAGGCAAAGTATTTTTTTTTCCTCACACTATAATTTGCTTTGGTAACAGCTATTCAAGGTTAGGCAATTGACCTTCAGATCACAGACAACAAAACCAAGCCATCCTTTCTCTCACAGCTTTTTATAATTGATTTTCAATTAAGTTTTAATTCACACAGAAATACATTTGCACAGTCCAACATTCCAGAGCAATTATTATTTGTGTATGAACTAGAAGGAAAATTTGAATTTCTTGATTTATTGAATCTCTGAAATTGGAATTTTAAAAGAAAAATATCTGGGAGTTATATTATAGGAACGTATCTACTTCATATCAATATTTTCTAGAGATTATCCAAGCAATGCTGAGATAGCTAGCTATATTGTGATGCAAATTATTCAGAGTAGATATTTTCATACTTGAACTGAAGCATACAACTCACCTCCTTTGCATGGAGTCCTGTGGGTGCTGTGCTGTGCCCTATACCCCTTGATTATCTCATACTCCCCATTATCCCTCTTGATAGGGAAAGCCACTTCAATGATATGGTCACATTGTTCCATATGAGTTAAAATACCCTTTACTTTAGCTTTCCTCTGTTGCAGAGTTAACTTGGACCCTTTAACTTTACCCAGGTCTTCCACAAGTTTGTCCTCTACCAAAACACAGGCTTTGTGATAGAAATATTCCACCATGTCGAAAAATCTTGGGTTGGGGTTAGAAGGCATATCTTTGAGACGGTCGGGAATAACATGATCAGCATAGGTCCGGCCTTGTAATTGATTGCATGCTGCAGGAATGGCTTTCAATATCGTACTTCCTTCGATAGTTCGCAATTTCATGGGTCCAAGTCTGGACATGAATTTCAAATTCAACATCGTGAACTGATTTTAGTTTGTTGCCCTAGGGAAATGAATGAATTTATGAATTTGAAAACAGTTACTTAGAGTGAATTTATGAGAGTTTTCTACGATATGTGCTACCTTACGTAATTCTTTACCTAGATGCCCAAAAATACCACTGTCGTAATTTTCAAACGGAGCACACCACACAACAAAGACAAAAATACTTGTGGCAGACCGCAGTGAGAAGTCTGACAAGTTTCGCAGAAAAGAAAGTTTGAAATTGCAAACGATAAAACAATATTTGCAACATGAAGTTGACAGAAATCTCGAAACGATTGTTCAAAATGACATCAACATATCATGTAATGTTATCCAGTCACAGTGATGTCACAATCTTACATTTCTGTGATTGTGATCATTCAAATCATTGACAATATCACTTGTCATATTGTCATAAACATTGTGCAATACGTGTTGATGTATTCAATTTCAAATATTTTAATTTAATTATTCATCTTGGAATAAGACTTACGATCTGTAATTGAAATCTAGGCAAGAAAATAATTCATATGAAAAATGGACATCACAACATTATTCAAAGCGTGTGTGAAAACTGTTCGAACCACAAACAAATCACTTGGTGTGAAAGATCAGAAGTCTACCATACTCAAGTCTCAAAGAGATAGCAACCTAATAAAACCCAAGGAAATAGTTAAACAAATCTCTACCCTACAGCAGATCCTTCAAGAAAATAAGGCAGCCTATCTCAATGTCCTGAACTATCTATCAACTAATCAAACAATGACTGAAGTTGATAGACAACAAATTGACAATATGGCTGAAGATATTGTTGGTAAATGTAGAGAACTCATCACTGAATTCAAAAAAGATGTATCAACTTTATCAAAAAGTAAACAGAAGGAAGAACACTACCATAATGTGATAGAAACTTTGGAATTGTATTTGAAAAATGTATCTAAGATATACACTGAAGCTAAAGCTGTGAGAGTGAAGAGAGTTATTGAAACACATAAGTTATCAAAACTAGAAAGCACACCTGTGAAAACAAACAATGTCACTCAAAATGAAGGAAGCTCTGAAAATTCACAAGAGTTTCCTCCAATCAAGGAAGCTAGAATACCCCCATTACCAATCAACTATGATGAAGAGCTTTCTACTGAGGATATGCAAATGTTTGAGGCAGAAAATGAACATTTATATAATGAATTGAATAGTATGTCAGATGAAGTGAAGCAAATGGAAAACAAAGTAGTTCACATTGCAGAGTTGCAAGAACTGTTCACTGAAAAAGTTTTACAACAAGACAAAGACATTGAAAGGATTGCCTATACTGTAGTGGGTTCAACAGAAAATATGAAAGATGCCAATGAACAGATAAGGCAAGCTATTCAGAGGAATGCAGGATTGAGGGTGTATATTTTATTCTTTTTGTTGGTCATGTCATTTTCTTTGCTATTTTTAGATTGGTATAATGATTAAAGTGAAATAGAATTATTTTATCATATACAGTTGTCTTGTTTCTATGTATTGTTGAATATTTTATTCACAGCAGTGGACATTGTCAGCAATGGGATTTTGATTGAAAATGTAACATCTAATAAATTCTTCGATCTATTCCTATAATTCTATTCTCCTAATAACTATAAGTGTAAACTCACCTTTAGTTCCAGTTCTTTTAGAATATCATAGAACATAAAACTGTGTAACGTCAGTTCCCCAATAGATGGCGGAAATGAATTGATTGTGAAATTCAAAAATTTAAATATTCTTAGATCAAATTCAGTTTACTGTGGCTAGTACCATCATAATATTCTAATTAAATTCATTCATTATTGAAATGGCTTGTGAGACTATAGATTTGAATGGATATAGTTCCGATTCAACTTACTGCTCATTGTTTGAGAATTCCGAAAAAAGTAATCATGATACAAGTTATAAAGCAAGAAGGTCGAAGTCTACATACGATTTACTAAATGAAATTCTTGAAGTAGTTCGTCTTCATATGCAAGGTAAACATCTCATGGGAATTCATGAGGTGCAGGAATATATGAAGCAGCTGAAGAGAATTCCTCTCAAAACTAATAAACACCACTTTCAGCACAATAAACTTAAGTCTATGTTATATAAGATATACAAGCAGAACAAGATGTTCGAGACAAGCTTTTCTTGCTCTATAGATTCCAATAAGGATTCTATTCTTGACTGCGGATTGACCCAAGATTTTCAAATGATAAAAGAAAACCAAAACGGATTACGTCCGATGTTCTTACCAGTGGAAGTTGCGAGTGAACCAGCATTCTTTGGTTCAGATATGTTATCTAACAAAATGTTCATCAGTCATTCAACAGATGTAACAAACAGTAACTACAAGAAAGAGAATCTAGCAATTGAATGTAAAGTTGATCCGATAGAGAGTAAATATCAAGCAGGAAGCAGCTCAGATATGTTCCTTACAGAGGAAAAAGTCAATAAGACCCAACCAGTCATCGTTAGTGATTTATCAAAATCTATGGAATTATCAGCTTGGTTACCAGATACTCAAACAATAATTTATCAAAATAGTAGTATGATGGAAACTGAAACGTGTATTGAAACTTGTTCCCAAGAAACTTTGAAAAACGATGAATTATTCAAAATGCCCCCACCTAAAGCCAGCAAGAAACGCACATCTTGCAGTACTGAACTCAGTGCCAGCTTCAAAAAGGAAAGCTTTCAAGACCAATCAAATTCCACGAATCTCCCAAGTAATGAAAACCTTTCAAACGAAGCTTCGATACCTCAGACCCCAGGAGATGAGCTCACGAGCCTAGCATTGGAAATAACGAGTATGCAGCAATCGCTGTTCCCTATGAAGACGTTCTCCGACGAAAACCAATTTCCGGAAGGAAAAATCGATCCCCGAACCAGCTACCAAATGGCCACGAAGTTAGGTAGTGCTTTCCATACATGTTATAACGATAAAATAGCGAAATTACATTGTGACGTAGGTAACAAAACGAAATCTTGGGATCAAATCCAAGAAGAGCTGGACTACATGGAATCTTTGGCTGGGAAAACTTCTGAAGCGTTGTCTTTGGCTTTCGATAACATCCATATCCAGGAGAAAAGGGTCGTTAGCAGGGAACACAGGATGAAAATAGAGAGCAACTTTCATGGTTTCAATAAGGAGGATTTGAAGGCGTTGGAATGGGATGATTTTTTGGCAGCCAACGAGGCTAGACTCGATGAGCTGTCGATGGAACTGAAAATGAAGTTTATCGCTGAAAGACAAGGTGTTGTGCAGAATAATTACTTTGAGGATGGAGATTATAGTGATCTGGACTGGAGAAATTATAACAAAGATTAATAATCATAAATGTTACTCGTAAGATATCTAGTATTGATGTTGCGTTGTTTCTATTTGCATTTGTTACTTCATTTCAGTTTGTTGTTTTGAAATTTGAGAAAACAATCAATTTCGTTGTCGATGCACGTATGTTGATCAACTGAAAATCTTCATACAGAAAAAATAAATTTATTTCATAATAAAAAAACGAAATGCATATATACTTTTTTGAGTAACTTTGTAATAAAGAAATACTTCCTCGTAATAACATTAAACATACTTTGTTTGACTAGTAGAAGCTTAACATTTTCAAGTCTAATAACATAAAACATATTTTATACTGTACATATACCTATTTTTAGGTGAAAATCACATAGCAAATACTTATAGAGTAGGCAAAGAAACATTTTTGTTCGGTTTTTCACTTTGGAAAAATTATATCAACAATTTCACATTTTTACAATATTAACAACCTAGAATGAATGATGAAACATGTGCACATTTTACAAAAATCGTGGTGGCATATTCTAAATCAAATATTACTTGCACTATTTGTGAAAAACTGTCAAGTATTTACGACAAAATTTTGAAAAATCATTCAGGAACAGCTTCTTTGGTTAGTTGTGGATCATTTATATGTACATTCACTTTCCCAAGATTTTTTGATTTAAAATTTCCAAAAAAATATATTCAATACTACAATACTATATTCGAAATTCACCATCGACTGTTGAATTGTCGAAATATATTGAATAAATAAGAATCATTCAAAATATAAGACAAAAAAAACGAGGATTCATTGTTCGTATTTTAATATTACATGTGAATGAATCACAGTAAATTATTGCAAAAAATACTCACAATTTTTTATGGAACCAACTGCATAACGCAAAACTTATGATTGGACAACGAATGCGTCATTCGTCCGATTGACGGCTGTCAATTACCTGTAGTCATCTTAATTATTGCATTTGAAGTAGGAGAATGACAATGAAAGTTTATTTATACTTTTCTGCGTATTTCTTTCGGACACCCTTCGAATTTCAGGCAAATATACCACCACATATAACAAGAACAACCTAATAATAAATATGTAAAACTTCAAGTAGCAAAAACAGTCTCTAAACGAACAAAATTCACCGGTTGCCACCTTGTCACAAATTTATAGTATCCAAATCCTGCATAGGCGCTCTTGTAGTACTGCTGGTACTACTTCCATCCTGAGAGGAGGGCACGACGTGCTGAGGACCCTAAAGATGTTAAAAAATCAGTACCCACTTTCGTAGGCAAGGTGAACAACGATCGATTGTTGAAATTAAATTAATACTTGAGCTTGAATTATTTAAAAGGAAGAAGTATCATCAACTTCAAGTCATACAATGAGCACAAGAATTCGTTCCTTCCGTGTTTATATCTCATTAAGGGGAAATAATTTCATAACCTAAGGAAACTAGGACCAAAAAATCGATACTCACGTTGGCACCCTTGTTGTTACTGCCGCCCGAATTCATGTTCAACTTGTTGATGATGTTCGGTATGTTGAACTCGGGATTGGGCAGCTTCCGCATGATTTTCCCCGAAGTAATCAGCCTGCCGAAGCCCTCTTGGTGAGCGAAAGCGTATCCGGATCGTATGGACCGCCTCGCTCTCCTAGCGGACGGCGTTCGCAACACATCCTGACTGTGTCTCGAACGCACCTGCGCCACTCGTTGCTTCAGGCGCACCCTGTCGGACAGAGTCGGTACGACGTCCACGAAGTAGAAGCGCCATGCCAACACCTGGAGGTAAAGGAAAATCGAGGATATTATTAATATTATTAATTAAATACCAACCAAATCTATTCACTTACCGGCATTATTGAGATGATGACCACCAAAACAGTGGTGAACCAGAAATTAGCCTCGGACATGGCTTTGGTTAGAGAGCCTACGTAAGGGCCACCGCAAACGTAATTGTAAAAGTTATCAGCGATGAAATAGAAGCCGAGGGAGCCCCAAATCATGACGTGGTTGAATACCGTCCAGTACATCGTGTCCATGGCGATCTGTCAAATGAAAACAAAAACATAGCATAACATTGATGTTCACAGTTTGGCCACACGGTGGCGTCTAGACCTTTAGACAAGTAAAATTTGTTGAACAATGTTTCTAACCTGTGCCGTGTTGACGATAACCAATATCGCGGCGGTGACACTACAAAACAGCATGTAATCCGACAATCCTTGTCCCCTGGGACTGACAGCATCGAAGTAAGTGCCGAAAGGTATGAAGAAGAGCACGATAGAAACGAAACACCCTTGGAGGGCGCTGCGGAAAAACTCTTTTTTGTTGAAGAATGAGTTCAAGTGGCCCGGTCGGTAGAGTTGCGGGTAAGTAACACTGTTTTTGTCGTTGACGTCTTGGTCGAATATGCCGACGGCCAGTACCGGTAAGGAGGTGTAAAATAGGTTGTAAATCGATATATACATCGGATCGAATACTGTCTGCAAAGGAAACAATTCCATATTTATTTCCTTTCCGAAATATTCACAATAGAAGGAAATATTATAAAATAACGCTTGGCAACGCTATGAATTCTGGCGCTGGTGGCTAGCATCAAAGTGAAATGAACAAGAATGACAGGTAATTTTTCCCAAAAATTAATGATCTGGCCCGCACATTTTATTGTCCGAATAAACATAAAAATTAGTACATTTGAAATGAAAATAACAATAAATGAAGAAAATGTCTTACCTGTGCACTGAATCCACAGAAAAAAGCGTACCAGAAATGGCAGAGAGTAAAGGCAAAGTTCTTATTGAAAAAGTATCTAAGAAAACTGCACATCCTGTAGTAGGACCATCTACCGTGAACCAAAAGTAGTCTTTCTAGAAACCTAAATTGCGCTATTGAGTAGTCGGACGCTAGGACGGCTTGCATACCTTCTTGGCCGGATATACCGACACCTATGTGGGCAGCTGAAAAAACGAGAAAAATATAGAAGAGTCAATTGAATTTTAAAAGATTTGTTCTATCTAACAGCGTTTCCAAACATCTCTTTCAACCAATTCATTCGAAAAAAATATACACAGAGCAATTCAAATGAAATAAAAACTGTTTTTCATTGAATAATTCGTTAATTAGCTTGAAAACAATATATCTCTGAATGAATACCGCAATTCGCACGTCCGAAAGGGTCATCGAACGATTTTTTTTTCTCAATTTCATTCCTCTAAGGAAGATAAAGTCTTCCCGAAGAAGTAGAAGCAGAAGTCACTCTGTGAATTTGCGTCTCCCAATCTTCTGTCATTCTCTCCCGCACTCCTAGACCACACAACATTATTTCGACCACGATTCCCTCTCTCACCTTTAATCATAGACACGTCATTAGCACCATCTCCGACGGCCAGCGTGACCGCGTGCCGGCTCTTCTTCACCAACTCCACCACCAGCGCCTTCTGCAAGGGCGTCACCCGGCAGCAGATCACCGATTTGCACTGCATCACCACCTCGAGGAACAGCCGTTCGAGCTGCGGGTGCAGACAGTGCACCAGCGAGTTACCGTTGATGACGATCGCGAAGCCGGCCGTCGAGGATGTCGACGAGTCGTTGGCCCTGTGCGGCTGGCGGACGTCGTCGTCGTCTTCGTGATATTCGAGTTCGGTGCTGGAGAACGCAAGGAATTGAAGGTTAGGTTAGATCACGATCATGTACACAGGTCTGGCAACTCGTTTGGTGGGGGGTGGCCCAAACATTGAGGAAATTATTTTGGTTTTCATGTTTCGCCACCTGCAGCGCTGTCCTCTATTGTCACTTTGTCAGCCAATCACAAATCAGATCCGATCAGCTTTTTGAAAGTAGGAATGATTTTTATTCTTTCCAGAGAATTTTGCAAGATAAAATATTTCTGTTTTCTATTGTTTTCATTTCCATTTTAGTCCTAACCGTTTGTTTTGTTTACAATACGAACTGTCAAAGATTAATCACGTGATTATACCCCTAAATCCTCCTAGCGGATAGTTATGACAACTTTTTCAAAAATGGTGCCACTCAAAAATGCCATAGAATCCAGACCTATGTATATGATCGTAGGTTAGATACAGTTTATAGTTTTATCACAATAGATTATTTTTTTGCTGTTGATAGTTACGTCAAACCTGGTCAAGTCGCCAACGCTAGACTAAGTAAAATACGTAATTACGCTACTTCTACAGTTGGTAACACTTCAAAAAGTGAACTGATCTATACGAATTGTAATTGTTTCTAACGATTCAATCGAGAATTATTTAAAATCTGTTTTTCAAGAAGCGTAAAGCAATCTACGAAGATTAATAAAATGATATATAATATAATGAAATCTCGTTTCCATTGAATTTTTCTACATAAATGAATCAGTGAATCTTTTCTTCGTCTGAAAAAAATAATATGCAATGAGTGATTCGATGTAACTCAGATATCAATTCGAAACAGAATAGTCCAGTATTCTATTTCAAAAACATTTCTTGTGACGTAACTATCAACTATCAGAATAAATGGACTATAGATAGGATTATTATTGAAGCACAGTACATTAGAGAGCAGGTAGAATGAGTTTAAACATGTACATGGTGGATTCACAAAATTCACGATTATAATAAACAAGATTAATCCAATGAATAACTATATTATAAAACCACCATGAGCGAAACTTGGCTGAGAACTAATCTAGTGTTAATCACTTTCAACTAGTCCTAAACTTCTATTCTAGCGTTGAGAAAACTGTGGATGTCGTTAGTAATACGAAGTGAAATATAAGAAATAAGAGTTAAGAATAATTTTCAATTTCTATTTTTTGCCGAAAATATTTTGGCAAATTTGGACTTCTAGCATTTGTCTTGAAATTACTGAGGTGCTGAAATGATATCTCAAGTTCTACTTCACGTACTTGTTTGAAATTTGATGAAAAATCTTTTACTTTTCCTCGCCCCTGCCCCAAATTTTGGAACATTTGAGTCCACGTAATTTTGTTAATTTTTCATTTGCAAAGGTCAATCTGGTAGCAACAATCAACCACGTTTTTTTTTGTAGTCCCCACTTTGACATTCTGATTTTTTCAATGTTCTTCAAATATCAATAAAAAAGAGTCAATAGTGGAGATGTTTTAAATTTTTTCATCAGAGTTTGAAAAATGCCTAGAATTCAGGCGTTTTATCCAGAATACCCCTGTACACATTTCAAAGCTTCGACCTTTCGAACTCACTCGTATTACAGTCGATAGATAAACTCTTACTCATTATATAACTTCGCAGTGCACAAAAACATTGAGAAAATGATAGTTCAAGATCCGACCACATTATCCAACCGTCCATTTGCTTTATCAATCAAAATGCAACTCGCATTTCGAATAAAAAAACAAACGACCGTCAAACCCACGCGGCCAAAAAGAGGAGAGCAATAAAAATAGAGCGAGCAGCTACACTAAACCCCTCCCCTACCCTAGTCTCGCGTCTACCTGTCTCTCTTATTCGTATAACGTACGCCACCAACGTCCCACCTGAAAGTGACCACACTGACTGCGGGCGGGTTGCCCGAGGTGTGAGCGGACGCCCGCCCGTACCGCTCCGTCGTGGGTGGGTCGGCGCGGCCGTTCGGCGCCTGCGTGGACGGCGCGCGCGGCCTGAACGTGTGCACGATCTTGATGTTGTCGCGGAATTTCAACAGCTGCTGGTGCACCTCGTCGTAGGAGGAGGCGTCGACGATAAACACGTCGACCAGTTCGTCGGTGAGGAGTTGACAGGAGTAGCCGATGTTGATGGCCGTTTCTGCGAATCGAAATACTAGGAATGAAGACAGCTGATAGTTTATATTTCCAAAAATATCCTGTGGAAGCAGCAACGTCGTGTCTTGAATAGTTTTCAAATGGCAGCGTTTGTTTTTCTCAAAAGGTAATTTTTCAAAACTGCTCACATAACTCAAAGAGAAACCGTCATTTTTCAATATTTTTGTAAGAAATATTCTCAAAATAAACCTTATTATGTACTAAGAAATCGATCATTATTTATTCCAACATTAGGTCTTGTAGTTTATCGATTATTGATGAAAAATTACTCAAAAAATAGAAATAGTAATCAGAGTTTGGTTCCAAAGAATCACTTAATTCAATATCATCTAAAATTCGGCAAAATAAATAAATAAACATATTATTATTTTCAATATCACACTTGTTATCAAGATAACGTAATATAGACTATATCTTTACCTTGTTTGTCACCTGTCAACACCCAAATCTTGATACCTGCCAGGATGAGATTGGCGATCGTCAAAGGCACGCCGTCTTGCAACTTGTCCTCTATGGCGGTAACGCCGATCAGCTCCATATCCTTCTCGATCTCCTCGTAGAGGGCGTCCAGAAGTTCGTCCCTTCCCTCCATCGAGACGGCCGCTTCCTGGTGGCGCTGCTTCCAGCTGTTGAAAAACTCCTCGTCTAAGTCACACGAGGCCAGGCACAGCGTTCTCAAGCCTTCGCCGGCGAATTTCTGTGAAGCGATTTTCATTTGGTGTTAAACGGTCTGGGAAACTAAGAACTACTCACGTTTAGGTGTTCTTGAGTCTTATGACTGACTTCGTCGGTAGCGTTCTTGAGTCTTTCGTAGATGACGTTATCCGCTCCTTTGCAGTACAGCTTCAGTTTACCCTCTCTCCTTAATATCACCGACATTCGTTTTCTGACGTTGTTGAAGTCCAAGATGCACAGCAACTCGTATACTTCTTTCACACCCATCACCTGAATAAATTCGATATAGTATTTTTTTGGGAATTTAATGAGAGCGGAAAGAATAGCCTGTAAAAAACGGGCAGATGTCGGGATCCCCTGTTCGTATTAAAATTATGATGTAAAAATATATATTTTTTACTTTAAGAAATTATTTCATAACATGTTTGAACACACTACTAATTTGGGCCAAACAATAACCAAATTTATTTGAGAATTCAACTCTCAACAATGTTTTTTCATCGAATCGTAATAATATGGTGTTATAAGTTATTCGAGAAAATTAAATATATCTAAGAAATAATTTCAAATTGAAATGGCCTTGACTTATGTTGTAATTCTATAAAATTCGTGTGTTTGGTGTCATATTCGGTAGGTTTGTTGTCTCTTTCGGTATTTTTGTAGTCACAATCGTGTGTTTAAGTTATACTTTTATAATGAGGAGAGTTCGAAACCCTTTTTAGGTCTGCTGGTATCAGTGAAAAGAGTCTGGGGGTTACGTAATTTGTGTTCCTTTGGCCTATTTTTTATCACTCCGCGGAAAAAATAAGTCATCATTTTTCGTGAGTATGCTTATGATACCTCAGTTTTATCTTACCTTTTTTTAGAAATAGAAGAATTTTCAAACAGAAATGACGAATATCCATTATTTGAGTTTCTATATATGACCTGTCAGAAGAATAGCTGATATTTTTTTTAAATATAGTTTTCAAAATCCATTTCTGCAATACGTTTATTTTATCCAAAAACAAAAAACGGTCTTTCACATTTCCCACCCCAAAATACCATATGTTAGTTATGATTACGCCAATGCAAAGTAAACCGTTATGAGATGTTTTCGATCTAAAAAATCTTTCAGATATTTAAGTTTCGGAAGTATTCCTCCAAATTTTTTCGATAGATGTTTCATTTGCAGGTCCCATCTCAAATGTCGATCTATATCCAAAATTCAATTTATCGGAGAAATTGTGTAAAATAAATAGATTGTCGTCTGTCAGAACTGGCACGCCTAAAATTGATTCCAATTATTAAAATTATTGATTGAAGAAACAAAAATGAATTATGAATGACAAAAACGCCCTAGGTCGAGTGAATTCACTAAAATGTCAAATTCAAATTATACTTATTTTTCTAGCTCTCGTTTTAGCCGCGAAGAAGTGTTCTTATCTGATTCACGTCACATCTTACACTCAATTGTCATACATTTCACGTTATTTTTCCTCGAGGACCGAAAAATCAAGAGACAAACGTCTAATTACCTCGATAGTAATGCTGTTGGGCGACCTCTCCTTGAACACGAACCCGAAATTCCTCGCGGCCGCCACCAGCGCCGCCTCGTCGGGCGACTGCGCCTGGTACTCCAACCGCCCGTCCCTATTCTCCGACATCACCGTGTGGCACAACGCCAACAGCCTGAAGAAGGCAAACGACGGCTCGTCGCCCCGTCGCACCCCTTCCAGCAGGTGGGCGTCGTAGAAGCGAAATTCGGGCTCGTAGTCGGCATTAAAGGAGAAATCCAACGGTTCGGTGTCCTCGGTGATCTCGATCACGTCGCCGGTACGTTGGTCGATGACGTCGCCGTACGAGCGACCGGCTATCGAGCACTTGTTGAACGTCATGATGTTTTGAGTGAGAGTGCCGGTCTTGTCGGAGAAGATGTATTCAATTTGACCTGCGAAAATAAACGGTATATTGATATGGAAAAATCAGATAATCATACCAAAAAAACTCACCCAATTCCTCGTTAAGCGTGGTGGTCCTCGCCTTGGCGTTCGTGCCCGTCTTGTCGTAGTACATCTGATCGTCCCAATTGATGAGGAAACTCTGCACGAATCGAATCACCTCGACGGACACGTACAGCGAGATCGGCACCACCGTATTGAGGACGATGGCGTACGAGAAAAAGACCAGCAAGGCGATGATGGTGGCGCCGCCTAGCGGCTCCGAAGGCACCAGCGTGTCCCACGGCAGGAACTTCTGGAAGTATCGGCCGACGAGGGACTCCCAAATGCCGCACGCCACCATACAGAAAAGGCACATAGACAATAGAAAAAATACTATCTGCAATAGAAAAAGACGGATATGAAATGTGTTTCTTGGTCCAAGATTATATAACAAGGTCCCCTTAGAACATGTAATGTTCAAAAAAATAATTGGCTGCAAGAGAATGCAGTTTTATCACAGCTCTTTTCAACCTGAGATGTTATTATTCTTATTATATATATTATTCTTCATTCTTTAAAGTCATTCGAATATGATTCGTGTAACGATTGTGCTCTGGATTTTACCGATTGAAATATTTTCAATTTGTACCCAATAGGAGTAAAATCTTCATATCTTATCGTGCGTTGTTTTCTATACATAAAAAATTTTAATGTGTTTTTTAGTGAATCTGTTGTACTTCATCTTGTATATACCAATGATTTTATTTTTTATTTATATACATTCAGATGATGATTATCCCATCGTGCATTCTTTTTTTTTTCTTTTAGTAATTCCCATTTAGTAAGTTTATTGTTCTTTGTCTTTCATATATCAATGTTCGTTTTGCTTTTTTACTTATATACATTTGAATGATTACAAGTAGTTTTCACTGCTTCTGTGTTTTTTTGCATGTTGTCTATTTATGTGTGCATTTATGCCATGAACATGATATTCCATGATATTGAAAGTAACATTATTCAGTATTCACCAAATTTCTCACCACGTCGATCCATCGTATACATTTTCATCAATGGTTGTATTTTATATTGGCATTGATCATCTATAAAACTTTATTTAGTTATGTTATATGTTTCATATCCACACACAAGCAGCACCAACTGCTTCTGTGGAATCATTTTAGTCACAATATATGTTGTTCATTATCTGTATCTAAGATAATGAAATTTTTTCAGGTGATGTTTGAGTATTCTGCAAAAAAATAGGATCTAATTGGAGCTAACACTTACCCCTATAATTAGAAAGTTCAGCAGCCTGTCGATGCTGGTTCTCTTGAACTTGCTCTTGCCGCTGTTCTGCATCAATTTGGTATCTTTACCGGCGAAAATAACGACGCCGTAGCACCATTGGGTGTTCCGTAGCACGCAGCCTCGCAACATGATTTTGTCGTTGTCCAACGAAAAAGGTTTTCCTTTCCACGTCAAAACTCCCTCGAACTTGTTGAGAAGATTGTTGGGCATCTCGCAGACGATCTCGCCATCGAAGTCGCTCAACAGGACGTCGTCCTGGCCCATTTCTGCGGTCTCAACGAGGCACTGTCTACATTTCAGGTTGGTTTCCCTGTAATAGACATCGTTAAATGATCATAAAATTGCTTCAAACCTGCTCTAGGATAAAATATAATATGAATGTGATTAAAAAGAAGTCTTGTGTAAAGAATGATTCCACCTTTTTTTGTATAGAATTTTGACTTACCCGTCCAATTCCGATGTTTCAATGTAACACAAGCCGTTCGGCTCGCTGGACGTCAAAATAAGTACATCAGCTGCTATGAAAGAGTTATTGTCCATCCTGATTATGTCGCCCACTTGCACGGCCGACCATTTTTCATCGACGAGCTTCCCTTTGCGGACCACTCGAGATTTCCGGTTGTTCACTTGGGAGTCGGAAATGTGTCGTTGCTAAAATAAGTATAGGTTAAGTTGATGGAAACACCTTGGGAGATTTTAGTTGTTTTATTCGTACATAATTTGAGACTAATACGACAAAAATGCTAAACCATGTACATATTTGTTTCAAGGATTTCATAATTGATTTTAGAATTCATAATAACCGAGAATGATGGAAACGACCTTGACTTACAATATCATCGTAGGCATCCTTGATGGCAGTCAATCCAAGAACACCAATGAGCGGCAATGCCGTAGTGACAGGTGTCAAACTGCTGATAGCCGGTATGAGTTGCAGCACGAGAAGACACAAGAAATAGAAGTTGGCCAACCGCTGGAATTGCTCGAACAAGTTCAAGGGCAGGAACGTCAGAAGGGAGTACTTTGAGGTTTTTATGTAGTTGCTCTGGAATACACATGAATTTTATTGACGTAATTGTTTATTAAGGAAACAAACACGCAAACATTGCTTCATTATTGCATCTTCAAGGTTTGGTTGTGAAAAGTTTGCTACTAGATAAAATTTTCGGTGTTAAAAATATTTCGCAGAATATTAAAATAGATTACATCATTCTTTCCAGACTACCAATGTGTACAATGACATCATTGACCAAAGAATCATGTCTGAAATAAACAATTATTCACGTTCGCACATGATTTTGTATTGGATAAGTTGTTCACTAAACAATAAACGTTGCATTGTTCAGTAATCAATTCAATTAGAAACTGATGTTTAGAATAGTGAGTTAGTTGATACCATTACTATTGGATTATATTTACAGTTATATACAGAGTGCGCCAGGAACAGTGGATTGAATAATGAAGATATGAAGAATATGAAAATGATATAATTGTCAGTTTCAAAATAATTTAAAATCAATTGATAATTTCACGGATAAAGGTGTCTGTATTGGATATAAGATGTGTAAATTTCAAATTACAATGAAAGTATTGTTATTATACCACTACAGTATAACTCAAAATCAAATATTTATCTAAGAAGGGATAACAAACTGGTATAATGAAACAATATTTACTTTGTGATTGAATCTGCAAAAATGAAACATTTCTATTTGTATCAAGATGATATGTATATATTTTCACTTTTTTCAAGTCTTCATTTCAGTTCAATCAAGAAGCTGTTAGGTAGCAAAATTAATCACAGGGATAATTGAAATGTTTAAGAAGGTTAATAATTACACTTGACTTTGACAAGCTGTTACAGAATTAAACTATTTAATTATAATTGAAGCCATTTTATTTTTTTTACAAATCATTATGTGTTATTATTGTTTATAAGGGATTTTCAACCAAACTGTAACAAAATTTGTTCATAAAAATTTCGAAATAGACTAGTTGATAAAAGATTATATTTAATCATTTCCGGAATGTAATCAAAACATTCTATGTTTTTCACAAGAATGAGTCAACATGATTCATTGTTTTGGGATCTGGCAAAAATCAAACATGAAAGATCTATTATTAGAAAATAGAAAAAACTTACAGCATAACGAAATTGGGAGTTATAAAGTCTATCATTTGCATGAATCCTTCTTTGATTATCTGAAATAAAAAAGACAATGCATGTTGAATTATAAGTGATTATCTTCATGGAAGGGGATCACATGATAGGTTAAAGAATAAGAATCATAGTTTTCAAGGTTGTGTCAAATATAACTTGAAACATTCGTGTTACTTCTGGAAATATCTCAAATGATTATTTTTCCTATCATGAATAAATTTTCAGATAGAGAGTGACAATTAAGAATAGTAATGGTCACATGAATAGATAGCATTTCTATGAATCAATGCTTATTATATTTATATTGACAATTTTCTACTCAATTAAAGCTGCAAAATATAAATTGACCTTATATAACATGGTTCAAGGATATAATAATTAACTTATATATTGGAATAAACAAACTTGATAAATCTTTATTGAAACTTAATGGCTTCTCACCATTTGATAGCACTTGTCTGTAAACATTGGAATCATTGATACATACCTACCAGGAATGATATTCATCAGTATAAATCTGTTTATTTTATTTCTCTCTTTTCAATCACAATTTCTGAAACATATCAGTCAAGTTCCAAATTGAATTCTCAAATGATTGATATAATGACATCAGCAGTTAAAATATATAAATATTGAACCATGAACAGAAAGTATTTGGCATTCAATAACATTCTGCTAACAACTTTTTGGCACATTTAGGAGGAAAATGTTAATCATGGAAAACAATAATTTGGCCTATTTTGACCTAATAAAAAACTTTCATTCACACTCCCTTCAAAAAGATTCCTAGATTTGAAATCGACAAACCTATAATTTTACATTTAATAATCATGCTGTACACTTTTGTTTTCTGCAAATACTCACCACAAACAGAATAAGTTTTACGAAAGTCTTTGGAAGAATGTGGAATATCATTCTTATCTGGAACAGTAGTCTGATACCTTCTTTGATCCTTCCATACCACCAACTTACTAAAGAAACTAAGAATGGACTCTCGAAGACTCAAATGTCTTCGATCACTACCTGCTACACTGTTTCTAGATTGATTTATATCATTATCAGTTGCCTCAATGCTTAAAACTGAAGCTTTCTGTTTCTGTTTGCACTTTTTCCTCGTGTGTTTCAAATGTCTTTTCGAGGTTTGCTGTTCACTATCGTCATACACTTCAAAAACTTCTAATTCATAATCCATTTTCTTAGGAGAAATGACGTTCAATTGATCATTTGCTTATTAACAGGATCTTCCGACCCTGATTCGTAAGGCTTCATTTCCAGAATGAGCTCTGCGGATTCACGATGATTCCAACATTATTTATATCGCAAATCACTGGAGATAATCAAGCATGTTCCAATATAATATACCGAGGAGCAATCGATTGACTATCTTATTTTTGAGAGCATTCAAACCATACAAACACAAGTTTAATAATGTGTCAAATTTGCGAAACCACTTTAGAAATCACGAACATAGAACAACAAATAGGCGTGTTCTATGATCTATCTGTCGCCTGTTATGTCAGTGCTGTCAGTTTCCTCTAGTCGGTAGTTAAAGTTGGATCACTGTGATCTCAAAAAGATTGGGACCGAAGGTTGATTTTGTGAAGTGTAAACATTATGCAGGTCCGGACTGGGCAATAAACAATACGCAGTGTGATGTTGATCTTACCTGAAGTTCGTGATCGGCTACTTCTTATCGATGACCTGCCCACCATTTTAGGATTAAGGATTCAGGATGGATACAGGCGAATGAACAAAGCGAAATACAAACATAAGGTCACTTGATTTTTCAGGTTAGGTAATTAAAATATTAAGGTCACTTAATACTTACAACTAAGATCTAGGATGTGAATCCTACATCGTATATTCGTAAAAAAATTATAAAATTTGTAAATGTAAATATGGCAGAGGTAGAAAAATTGCGAGAAATATAACATTACATTATCGCTCACTTTTATGCACTAGTCGAGGGGTACGCAGGATCGCGGGATAGGGCAAGGATATTCGGTATTGGGGGACGGTCTGCCAGGGGCGTGGTAAGGTACGACGTTGACGGTGGCGGGGGTGATGCACGAGGCTTGCATTAGTGCCTGTCGAGCCAAAAGTCTCGGCCATGAACTAATCTGAAAAAAAATACAGCTGTCTCGGGTACATCTCAAACTCTGACGCTTCTGTGTTCGCGGCGAAATCAGGGTGAAATGAACAAAAGAAGCAAAAAACGTTCTGTCAAGCACAGTCAAGTATAAATAAATAATCGTGTTCCATGTCATCGGTATAGAAAGTATAGTGTTCCTTGCCACAAGTTGAGTGAGCGAGGTTGGCAGAAAGTGTTCCATCGATCTCTTCGATTCATCAGCAGTGACTGATGATTTAATGAGCCGCTCATCAATACACACATAAATATTTTTCATTTCACATTCATGTGTCAATAATGTTATTCAAAAAATCGATATGAAGAAAAAGCACTGATGTCACGTGACAACCAATGAGATTGATACTAGTATTTCAGACAGAAAACTGAGTTTGAATTCTTAGTTAGTCACAAAAATCAGTGACCTCCCTTTCAGTGTATGGTATATTTATCGAACCTTGAAACGATAGCTTGTCAGTTTGTTTAACAGCATTTCACATAATTGTTTTAATTAGTAAATCTAGTCCCATTAAAATACTATTGTGTTTGAGGAGTATAAATGGCTTTATCACCTCTCTGGAAATTTCTAGTGTGACCTGATTAGGTTCGTTCTAAAAGCTTTTAGTGTTATTACACGGAACACGAATGACAAACGAAAAGTGTAGAATTAAGGTTGGACCATCCCGAAGACGGAACAATTAAATTTTTGTTACCCTATAAAGGTATCTCAAATGCTCGAATACTATACAGGGTATCTCTGATAAGTGCGCGAAAAATTTTCAAAGCTAAAATATGACGATCTTACAAAAGTTGTTTTGAGAATTAGTCAATTTGATTCAACGCTTTCGCTGTAGGTTATATAGGGTGATTCACGACGAATTGTACTTAGTCCAACCATAAGTGCTATGGACTGACTAACTCAGACATATGAAATATGGCACATTGAGTAGTAATTAGTTTTTTTTTTTTGAATATTATTGGTTTTCTTTAAACAACATCCTGTAAGCCAGATCAGACAATTTTCGTTTTTCTCTCTTTAAAGCTTAAGGAGGATACTAAGCAAAAGTAAAAAAATGAACGCAGTTTTTGTTTTCTGCAGAAAAAAAAATCAAAAATGATGCCGCACTACATCGATAGCATATCATTATTTTTCAACAAAAATCATAAGGAATAAGGAAAGTTTATATTACTCGAGATGAAGATGATTGAAATTCTAGGCCATATTTTATTTCACATTTTTATTGATCTTGTGAGAAGCTATTTTATTGAGCTTCTATAGATATTTAACATAATTCACATATTTTCGAATATCATCCTGTATATCCGTCGAAAACACAACAAGCCATTTTTTAATATGTACCAGATATGGAATGGTTCAATGGAATTCGTCGTGAATCACCCTGTATTCATTTCGAACAATTTATACCCTTTTTGGTAAAGAGTGGAATACAGCGTGGTTCTAAAAAGTTACGATGAAGAAACATAAAACCAGTCCCGTGAATAAATGGATAAATTGAATACCTGAATCTTCATGACAGTTGATGACAGGTACTATAGGATACAATTATCGATTCAAATATTTCAGTGTCCATAATTCACGGTCATTTCTGCATTGACCATTGATTTACAGAGGAAAATTTGCATGCTAAGGTCAAGTTCGCGGATGGTTGTAATTTTCATACGGTAAATTATTCAAAGCAAATTTATCGAATGGATTTTTCAATAAATGTATGCGTTAATTCGTGCATACTGACGTGTGTTGGTTATACAATAAATGCGTTATCTACTAACTAATGAAGGATAATAATCATCAAACCTATTATTTTAATCACAACTACATTTTTCATTCACATGTGATTGTTTTGTGGGTGAAAAAAAATGACACATTTATCCAAGGTCAAAATTTTCAACCGCGATAAAACTAATTAGCCAGTCATTCACTGAAAATATACACAAATGATTTCGCAGATGAAAAAGGGGGCTCGAAAATCGAAAGTAGCCGTGAACCAACCACGACATCTGTCACAATTCCCATGGCACAACAATAATTACGGCGCATCATCATTTATTAAAGCTGTTCGATTGATACTTTTCGTTAAATAGGTCAAGTTAGGCATAATCTAGAAAATTGCATAGACCGTCTCGTTTCTTACTTTTCGAGTTTTTATGAATATCTCGTTGCTTTTGGACTCACGCTGAAATATCGTGGGGAATGATTCATAATGAAACACCCCATAGAAAATGGCTTATGAGACCAACGAAACACGTGAAATGTTCCATTTTTACTATCACTAATTTGTCCCTTGAATTAAAACCCCCACACAACAACACCACTGATATTTAAACTCCACATAATTGACGCCAAAATTGAATGAGCTCAAGAGACCACAGAGGAAAATATAAACAAGAAAAAAATATACTATCTTCATGAACTGATGAAAGTGATTTGAACTTGAAATATGAAATTATCGCTATCATTTGATATCTGTGTTACACGAAAATAAATTACTCAATTAATTTGCTATCACGTATAGATTTGAATGATTGACATGAGTATTTTATCTCTGTATCAATAATTATTATTGATCTTTTCGATCGTGAATTCCTATAAATGAGAATACCATTCTCAAGTTCGTATATACAAGGTGTAATGTGAGTACGTGGCCAAACTCGAAGTGGTGATTCAAAGACGAAAAGTTCATATAACCGAAGGTCCGGTAATGCTTCGTTTTCAAGATACAGGGTGTCAACATTTTTGATAGAAATAGTTTTTTCTTAAATATCTTAATAATCTTTCAACCGATTTTGTTGAAATTTGGCAGTGTTATTAGGAGGAGTATAACGGTAGTTTAGCCCTTACTAAATTGAAATCATATCCAGTGGCGTCCCAGAAGGCACTTTAACCAATATTTTCGATCAAAAAAATGCGCGCCACTGAGTTTTTGCATTTTGTTATTTTTTTGTGAAAAAACATGAAAATATCTTTATTGCATATCCCTAGGACAACATAATGGACATTTACAGGGTGTTGAAATAATATAAAAAATTTTAAAGAACAAGAAGACGCAAACTAATATGACGTTGAAACTTGGTAACAATTTTTGCATAATTTTACCAGTGGCAAGATATTTACGAAAAAACTATTTCTATTAAAAATGTTGACACCCTGTATCTTGAAAACGAAGCATTACCGGACCTTCGGTTATATGAACTCTTCGTCTTAGAATCACTCAAAGAATCACCCCTTCGAGTTTTGCCACGTACTTACATCACACCCTGTATGCTGATATCACTATAGCTTTTCCCTTTTTTTTTATTTACACAACAGTTCATGTTACTAACAATTACATAATTTCTTGAAATAACGTTATCTTATCGTTCGAGAACAATGTCATCATGAATCATTTATTACTTTCCCAATTATCTTTCATCCGTACCGAAAAACAAACATATATTATGCACTATTTGGCCCATGGTTACCTTTAACACCAGCTGTCCTTCCAGATCTGAAGGTCATGGATTTCACACAATCATTTACAGTTTCTCGAGGAATACTAAACAATAGACAGAAATTGGAAATTAATAGTTCGACTAGTTGAAAATCAGTAAATCACCACTTCCTTTGACGTGCAGTAGTGATTTTAGATAACTAGTATAAATCTTGAGTTGTGGTCACATTTGATCATGCGAAAGCCCTTTTTTATCTACGATACTCCGAAACAGGAAGTTAGGTTGAGTTTACCATTCAAATCGTTTTGAAAACTATTTTTGATTTATGACAAATAAATTTGGCATCTTTGTGAAGTCATTGCGAAGTTTTGCAATAATTTTTTATGCCTAAAATGTTCTCAGCTATGGCTCAACCAATTTGAAGTTCTGTGGTTCGTCTGTTGTTTTTTTTTTCTTTTTTTCAAGTTATAAATTGCAATTCCAAAAATAGGATCCAAAATACCGTTCGATATTTCAGTATATCCACTCACCATCAACCAATAAACAATAGAAACTCTTCCCTGACACCGAAAAATCAAGAACTCGGGAAAACCCCACGCTCGACTTGCACGAAAAGACAAACGAACGACGGATCTCGTCGAAAACGCGCCGCCTACTACAACTGAAAAGTCTCGTTGTCGCGTTATCACGCTGGCAGATATACAGGTGCGATAAGACTTACGTGGGTTTTAGGGTACTTCGACGGCGACGCTGCCGGCGACGCTGCGACGTCGGAATCAATCGGCGTATGGTTGACTTTCGCGAATGTCAAGTTTAGCGATGACGTCATCTTTCGTACGTGAACTTTGCGAGGGAAAGTTCTCTAAGGACTTCTAAATTATTTTCAAAGGTTTCCAACAATTGTGTAAAAAGGTTTACAGTAAATTTAAAAAGCTAGGATACATCATTTTACTTGGTTTCATACTCACGTTCAAACATTTTTTTTAGTTGCGCATTTTTTTCAGAAAAAAAAATAACTATATAGGGTGTCAAGAAACATTTTGAACATCTCTTACATCGAAAATAATGTTTTTTTGTTTTTTTATATTATTTGTGTAATAAAATAATTTTCTTTTTTTAATGTTAATTTTTAATACATGTGAAAATACTTGATATTTTCAAAACAGTCGAAGATGGGTATGGGACATCTTATATGAATTATGTCTAGAATTTCCTGAAGAATCCAAAAACCTAATAATATACAGGGGGTTGAATTTAAAATAAGAAATTTGGTATCGGCCACTGTCACATGACACACCCTATATGATTTTTTTGACAAAAATGTGCATCAAAAAGTACAAGCGTTTTTCCCAACACGCTCTCATTTATTCGTTATCGAATTTATTCCATTTGGCTGTTCCACACTGTATGAATAAACATGTATTTTATCTGTTATCAATATTTGGTTTAGATAAACTGTATTATTGACGAGTCAAAGTAACAAGTAAAAAATAGCTCCAATTAGAAAACTGGATCCATACATGAAAATAGATAAATTTACTGAATGTGTTCGAAAACTACTAATGCAATTGAAAAAGAACGACAAAGAACTCAAAGTCTTTTGTCGTTCTTTTTCAATATATTTCACTCCACTTTAGGCTAAGGACTATCTCCGTCGAATAATGCAATTTCCTTGAATTTCGTTTTGATGGACTTGTCAGATGACTTTACAAATTCAAGAGTTGTTGCTCATGCATTTCAAATGAGCACCACTAGAATCTAATCGATATATCATAGTCGCTTAATATTCGATAATAAGCTACATTCATTCATTATTCACATGGACGAGTATCTATATCAATACGACCTCATTTCTGAGGAACAACAATTTTTACCATGAGAGAATTGATCATTCGAAACAGATGCGCCATGTAGAACTTCTAGCTAGCGAAAACTCCAATCGATATACGTCCAAAACCTTTTCGTCAATGATGTTTATACGATTGCATGCAGTTGCTTTTCGACACCCTGTATGCGTTATACGATTTTGTCATGTGGACGCTTGATTAATCAGAGCTGTCTGTCTTATCCTTCGGAGCATATCGCTAGAATCACTTCCGAAAATTAAATTTGAAGGTCTACAAAAACATTTGTCATGATTTCGGAGGTATTTCCTTGTACTGACTTCGCTGAAGCAGAAAACAATGTTGGTAGGCCGTTATTTGAGGAATTCTAACCGTCAGTGATGAATGAAGAATCCAATAATGTTTCCCAAAAAGTTGAATTTGATCGCGAATTTGATAAAGTATATATTGAAATTGTTATCCCATATAAATTGTACCAAACTGGAGAAAATATCTTTCTATCCCTGAGGATGACCATATTACAATTCGAAACGTTGGCAAGAGAAAAGAACTGCCATACACTCATTACAAGTTTTTAATTCTGTTTCACCGAAAAACGTATTTTCCTTTTCCTCAATTTGTTGAAGTCCGTTTTTAATATCTAATGCGGTGTCGAGCATAACAAAAGATGAAACGATGATAAGCCGAGTGACCTAAATAATAATTCTCTTGAACTATATAAAACTCGGGCCATATTAATCCTGTACCACTCAAAATGTCATGACATTAAAACGAGCCGAAGAAGAGAAAAAAAAACTTAAACAGGCCACAATGGACTGGAAAACATAGGTGGGTCGAATCGGGTTTCAGAAAAAAATATGCAATCCAGGATTTTCGTTGGATTTTAGTTTATCGAAGATATCCTACGAGAGTTTCTCGAAAATGTCACTGGGTATAATGAATAATACCTCATATCACAAGATGACAGTATTTTTCTCTGTTTTTCTTTCGAATATCTATGGAAATGTGTGATTTGATTGTACTTTAGTAGAGCATTCTAATCAAGGAAATATTTTCCTATCGAAGTATGAAAATTACTAAAAATTACTTACACAAAAATCATCTTTTGATTTCTCATACAGAACCTTTTATTTTAATCTCGAAACCATCGAGCTGTTTTTCTCTGTTATTCTCAAGGACATTGCCAGTTATAATGGAAATAAGACATGTTTCATTGTTTACAATATTTCATCAACAAAAAGCTGAAAGAGAGACCGAATATTTTCGAAAAAATGTTTTTCTCCGCCACTGGCATAGAGTGCATCAAGACTGACAAAAGGAAATTCAAAGAGCGACCTGATTTTCTCGGAAATAGCAATCATGGCGATGTCAAGGCGTGACCGAAAGGGAACAATATCGGAAACACTCGTTTCTCGTTTAGATTCCAGACTGATTGGGTGGGTGGATTAAAAGAACGAAAAAGGTGGAGACCGGCTCCTTCACCAAAAATCGAAAATGTCGATATATGTTTATTTGAAAGTTGTGATGGCTTGACATAATAGGCGCTGTTTCCGTTCGTCTTTTTTCAGTGATCCTCAGAACAAAACAAATCTTCAATGTTTATGAGTCTGAAGATTTTAAATACGTAAGAAATCGATAACATTTATTTTTGGAGCACATTCTTTAAATTTTATTAAACATTACGGAAATATTTCTAGTGAAAACCAAACACGTGGATGAATTTTTTCACGATTCTCAATTTTTATTCAATGAGTGGTTTGAATGAAATATCTATCTCAAAGGTATCAAGTTTTTCCTTTGTGTAAAAAATATGGATTATCGATTTTGATGATACTATATAAATATTTAATGACTTGTTCAATGTTCCCTATAAAATCATTCACAATTCTGTGTCGTGTATTGTTTGGAAGAAACTTTCAAGGGCAAGCAAAATGGAAGGAATCTATATCTAAACAGAATTCTGACCCAAAATCGAGTACTCAAATATTAATGGTATACAGAGGGTGATATGTTAGAACAGAGACGGAATTGAACAAATTTTGAATACTTGGTATATTAAAAAAAAAAAACTTTTGTACAACATTATTGTAACAATTTCCAGTTGGTATGGAATTATGTTTTTTAAATCAGAACTATCTCTCCTACTGAGTAAGGTCATAGAAATATCACGAAAATATTTTCAATTCGTCGTAGACGAGTTTTGTCAATTTAAAGTAGCGGAATATTCATGGTATTTGGTTTCACAACTTTTACAAGGTTTGTCTTATAGAATCTCTTAAGACCAAGGCCAAATAAACTAGAGTTTAGACACGTATAATGAATCTGGAAAAGCCATTTACGAATTTAACAACAATGTTGCTTTGGGATAGGGTATCTACGCAATTCGAAGAACAACGTACATGAAAACATGTTCAAAAAAACTTATAATAGTCAAAACATTAGGAAACGATTAGAACAATGTCATCTCATATTTTTTTTAACAACAGGGTACCCGGATATTTTAGCATTAGGTGGGTTATTATCAAATCCTACGAAGATGATTTATTGACTTAATTGGATTCTAACAACGTGTTTGACAATCAATGCCTAATACTCTAATTCTCAACGCATTAATATTAAATTTTCTGCTTATTTGCTTCATTTCAATTCACTGTATCATATTTGTTCACAAAGTAAAGATATAGTATAAAATTGTAAGTTCTTCAAATACAATCAAAATAAAGATGATGAACTGAAAAGTAAATAATAACAAAATGACAACACAATACATTGAGAATTTGGAATGAATTTTTCATAATTCATATTTGCCAATATTGTCCTTGTTGTTTGTCAACATCAAAATTCTTCGGAGAAAAAATAAACTGTTAAAATAAACTTAAAATAAAAATATATAACCCCTTTCCTAACCTGTGTGTTATTATGTTATCCTTGAAAACATACTTGAATGAAACATTGATAACTTTCACCACTCACCAGTACAGGTAATTCACTTGTTAGACCACCAAATTAATAGTATGTAGTTTCAAAAACCTTTTCACTGGAGTTTCAGAATTTCTCACATACACCTGAAACTTGCAGTGTTTTCAATTTCTAAATTTTCAATCCTCAACTTCAAATTTCTGTAACAATTGTCGCTGTCACATACAGGTGTCATCCTCACAGAATCATACTGACAAACAGGTAGACGAATATCATCGAACCGTCACATCTGTATTATCTCATACTATCCCGTCAACTGACCTCACGTGTTCCTTGGATATACACAAGGAAAGGTTATTGCTTCTATCTTTGTCTGTAACACGATACGAAATATACTTGCATAGAGAACGCTTTATAACCGGTCGTAATTTCAGTGGAAAATAGCCATCCTCTCACTCCGCTAAAATGACATAGAACAGTGAATTTGTGGTGTTTCTCGAACCTACTCAGGAATAGACAGGGTCGGCTTAGCACTGAATTATTTTATCCAAATAATCTGCTTATGAACCCAATGACGAATTTATGATTTCAGTTCGCAATGTCGTCACGTTACAATATTCACTGAGATGAAATATTTTTCAGTGAAAAAATGTGGTCTTCGCATTTGAAATGAAAAACAAATGTCATAGTGAAACATTATATATTAAATGGAAAAGCAAAACAAAGATATCACAGGTTTCTCTGAATTAGGAATACTGGAGAAGGCTTTTTCGAATGATCTCTCCAAATATTCACCCCCGCTTATAACCAACTCACAAAATATGTTTTATTCGAAAAAGCCCCCTCTCAAACAAACACAACAAAAATATAACGATTTGGGAAAAGTGCCCACTGTATAAAACAACAAAGGAACATCTAAAACCCCTCAATAAAAACAAACTCATTCAAACATACCTATACAACTAGATACAAAAATATACAACTATAAATAACAAAGACATATGCCTCTTCTTTCGCTAATATTGGCAAATACCTACCACTGTAGGGAAACGTGATTGGTTGTTGGTTCATTCAAGAACGTTTTGGGATTATAATTAAGTACATATATAGGTAAAAGCCTGGTTACAAGTTATTTTTGATTTTTCAATTCTCGATTCTCTTTCACACTGTTTGATATGTGTGGACTGAAAGTATTGTTCAGCTCAAGTGTTCAAAATTTGAATAGGCGACGTTGCGAATAAATATATGGGGTGCCTCAAAACAACGCCAAAACCTCTCCACACAAAAATGCACCCCAGAATATTCTCTCTATAATTGAACATTAATTGAATGAGCATAGAGTTTTGACTGAGCACTGGAAATTTCAAAATTTGAGCCCCTCCGATTTTCAAATATCGAGAAATGTCCATTCCCATTTGAATACAAAGATAATAAATTGATCTGAATTGAAAAAATCACTTCCTCCTACCATCTACCATTTTATCGATTTAAAAGAGAACTGCCACCGATAGAATTTTTTCCTACACATCTTCATCTGCCTATGAAGTTCAATCACGTCTGCTTATTATCATTTTTCGTCCCGCTCCCTATCAAGGACTTGGTCCAAGCTTACTACAATGGAATTTGAATAAAATCAGCTTGTACTGAGCCGAAAACCCAAGACTCAATTCAAAATATACGAACGTGTCCCCTACAAGTAAAATTTCAACTCCCTCGAACTTTTATCTGAAACTATCTAGTTAATGTAGTTGATTTTTCGATATTTTCTATGCAACTTGAATTAAAGACCTACGCTTATTGAAAAATGAATTGTTTAACTACACAAAGGAACAGCGTTGAAGCCAGAAAAAATATTGAGAGTAACGATAAAACCCAAATGGATCTACAATAGCAAGGTTTATCTGGATAGACCCTGTATATTTGGCAAACGTAGTTTAGAAATGTATTGTGATCTACTGTTCGTAGAGTTCAAAAATTCTAACGAAATACTGATAAGGTTTGAAACTGCCTGAAAGTATTTGGATGTCTGGGTTGAGATTTTTAGGTTAACTGTTGTCTTTTGTGGCTTTTTGTGGTTTGTTGTCGGCTTCAGGTTTTGAGTCCCGATTATTCTGCACCAACACTGAAGAAAGAGCTTCCAAAGACTGCCTCACCTGAAAAATTACAAGAAATGAATTAAAAAACCAATTAATATGGCATACCGTGTCGGAAAAAAATAGTCTTCCATACAGGAATTTAATAAAAGCAAAAAGAATAGCCTACATAAAATTGAGATAGCATTTCTTGAATAGTTCGAAGAAGAAATCGGAAAAATTATGAGAAGAATTTTAACGACCTTTAGTCGTTTTTCAAAAAATTTCAAAAAATGAATTTGCCTGAAAACGGTTGTGGTATCCGTATTTCGATATCTAGTATATTTTTCGAGATATTTCATGTTGAAAATTCCAAAAAACTCCATAAAGTTGCAAAAATCCACAAAAAAAAACAAAAAACCCAATTTTTTCAACGGAAAAATGCATAAAAAGTCGAACAGTGAAAACTCTACGACGACTTTGAATTTTTCGAAAGTAGCTAGCTACCTTTGTTCGATTTTTCGAAAAATTTCAGAAAATAAATTCGCCTGAAAACTTGTCTATCAGGTGTCTGAAAGGCGAAATCCGTTTTTCGATATCTATTATTATATTTAGTTTTCGATATATTTCATGTTGAAATTTCAAAAAACTCCAAAAACTATTTTACATCAGACATATATTTAAAAAAATCAAACTGAATCATTTATTCATTTTAATTAGAAATTTGATTTCGAATTTGTGCTGCGAGTTAATTATCAAATATTTTCATTAAAAATAAATTTTGTTGAAGCTGATGAAACCAAAGTATATATTTTTTCATTTGAAGAAATTATTTCATCACATGTTCAAACAAACTACCAATTTGGGCCAAACAATGTGACATTTATTCAACAAATCATCTCTGGTATCCACTAGAACAAAACTGAATTATTTCTTGTCTCAATTCACCCAAATCATTCGATCATTTGTACTTTCACAGTGGTTGTATAAATAGTTGGCATGTTTCATCAATTAACTGAATATTCCAATGTTTTCATCGCCACTGCCTATCAAAAAATGTCTCTTTAATTTTTCCCGTCGTATTGTGTTTTGCATAGTGACGAGTCAGTCGGGTGGGGACAGTGGAAGGGAAGCAATTTCGGAAAAAATATGTGTCTCACTTGATTGTAGGAGGTTATAATTCACTTCTTTCCTTGTTGCTTTTCAGTGAGTTAGTGAAAAGGGGAGGTTTGGCATTGAAGCATCCATTGGCCACAGATTGGTAGTAAATTAGGAGTTCTTTTTTATTTTATTTTTTATTATCATTTTTATTTCTATAATTTTTCAATTTTAAATTTCTAGTTTGATATTTCGAAGGAATGAAACCAAAGTTGCCCTTCAGTTTTCGCGTTGATAGTACGATTTCCGATGCGTCTACTGACCTGAGCGATGAGATCCAAATTACTGTCCAAAAAATCGTTGACAGCCCCCGCCGACTTGGAGTGCAGTTGCGAATGCCACTGCAACAGGTGGTTGTACACGTCGTTGGAGCCTTGCAGCGCGCCATCTTGTAGCACCGAGGAGTACTTGCTCTGGATCTTGCTTATCCTGAAGAGCAGTACTCCGGCGGAGAAAAAGAGGAGGATGAGCAGGAGAGTGGTGGCGCACAAAATGAGACTCTGTCGTGGGAGTTTGCGGAACTCGATGATGGCGTCTTTTAACGTGCTTATGATGGATTTCTTCTCTTTTGCCTGGGATAATGCTGAAAAAAACAAGCTAGGAGTTATTGAAAGTGGATTTCGAGAGGTTAATTTTCAATATTTCGAGATTAGATTTGATAAATCTAAATCACTCGATTTATATTGTGACATTTTTTTTTCTACACAAAATTTCACCTTATTCGTCAGGTGAGTTTTCAGTGATTTATCCTCTTAACTTTTTAGTAATTTTCTGATTCTGTTACGTCACACATTTAAGCATCATTAAACATTAATTTAACTTGGACAAACAAAGTATTTAAAATTTATAAAGTGAAAATTTCAACTATTTAGACATCTCCATCTCATTTCGAAACAGAATGAGAAGAGAAAAAAATGTTGTTAACGCTATGCAATGCTCCTTTATTCAATTCATATCAGTATTGAAATCGTTATGTGTTATTGTTAGACAAAATGAATCATACACTATTCATATGTTTATAATGTATCCAGAAATCCAATATCGAAATATATTTTCTCATATGTTAAAATTACCTAAGGATGCTGTAGGGAATTTTTCGCTTCCTCAAGTGTAATCAAATAAAAATGTACAGTGAAATACAAAAATAAGTAATGAGTACAAACATTTTAGAAGTATAAATACTTACCATCAGTTTGACTTTGTAATGGTTCTTTCAGCAATGTTTGAACTATTGAGAATTTAGGTTTTATTTCAATAGGTGGCGAATCTCTTCCACTTTCAGTTTCACTGGAATCTATATCCGGTTCCTAAAATAAAAAAAAATATATTTACCATGGATTATAATCCACTGATCACATTTTTTTTAAATTTCTATAAAACTACGAGACCTCCTCTCACTGTGTTCTCAGCGAAAAGAATATAAAAAAAGTACAGTATAATTACTCGAAAGAACAATTGACAATTAATATGGTTTTGACATTTGTAGACATTAGGAAAAACAAACGTACCTCAATCTCTGGTTCAATTATCACGGGAGATGCACTCTTTGCTTTCTGCCAAACTGTTTTCATGTAAACCAACGTACTATCCCTGGACATTAAACTTCCAAAAATGTGTTTCTCCTCACTTGTCGTCACTCCCACAGCGTTTGGAATTATTCTCGCTGTTTTCTCTTTGGTTATGTTCTCCACAGTCAGTATCGGTATCAGTAGCTGCAAAAATATTGTTTGAGAATTTCGGTAAATATGACCAAAAGGGTATCTATGTGACAATTAAAAGAAATATTTATAGCCTGATAAATATGATGAATATTTGCTTGCAGTGAGTAACAGGCAGGTATTATGAAATAATTTACATATTATCAGTTTGAATCATATTGAACAATGAGTATGTTTGTTGAAAAACTGTTTTTATATTCAGTGAAATATTTTTACTCAATAAATACTTTCTTCTTTGACAATAAAATGAAATAACATTTCTTGACGCACAGATGTGTCAACTAACTGTTAGGTCCAACTCTTCCTATTGATTCTGTGACAGTCTAGTGACATTCTAGTGAAATTTCAGTATAGTTCACACTAGAAAAAAATATAAAAAAATTAGAGCTTTGAGAGGACGACGTTGACCAGAAAATGTGGGAATTTTTGGTATGTATCATTAATTTTGTCCAGAAAATTTGATTTGATGAACATTATCATGTTAATAAAATCAATAGTTTCTGAAATGATTCTTGAAAAGTTCGTGATTTCCCCTTTATATTTAGTTAGGCAAGATAGTTGTGACAGCTCGCCAAAAAGTGCGGTGTTGCTGTTACTCCTTTTTTTCCAACGATACTCCGAAGTAGAAAGTTAGGTATTGAAAAAAATAACGAATTTGTCTGAACCATCTTCCTTAAATAAATAGACTACGGATATATATTTTTCAAAGTCTACACTGATAAATAATAAAACTGCACCACATATTTCACGAAAATCTAACATTTGTTTTTGTCTCTGATTCAGATGAAGTTTTGAATAAAATGTTCTGCTAACCTTGGTAACATATCCAAAAACATTCGAATAAAAAGCGAAATAGTTTTTGGTGATATAAAGATGTCCTTGAAGAAGTATATCGCCGATCAGAGCGCAAGAATAATAGTTGAGAACTTTTTCGTCCTCTTCAATGTTCGGAAAATGCCGGAGGAACTTCTTTTGTCTGGCCTTGGACGTCGTATGGATTTTTGGATCTTTTGTGGTTTTGGGACTAGGTGGTTCAGTGAGTTGAGCCTGCGCAGTCATCGCTGGCGTTGACGTCGATAGGTGTTTCAAAGAAGTCCTGAAAAAACAAAAAGTCATGATTTCAATTTCAATTTAATTCAATGAAAGTGTTTACAGAATAATGATACTTTGGTAATAAATATAACTAGTAAATATATCAATAGCTTTTATATATAATACAAGCACCTAGGTCTTAGTAGAACCTGTATGTGCAACTTAAAAAAAATAAAAATTAATTAAAATAGTCTGTATTACAGTTTAATGTGCGTATTGAAATGATCCAAAATCTAGAGTGAAATTATTGAAATATGTGAGTTTTTATATGTAGATTAGAAGTGGAGTAGATGTAGAGTTGTTGATTAGAATGTTTCATTGATTTTAGGAGTTTTCTACTGGCATAACGCAGATTTTTATTCAAGGGTTTTGTTACTTTCGTGATTAGTTTGAAAACAACTCTTACTTTGGTAAAAATAGACAACAACAGAACATGTTAGTTTGTTTGAATAATATTTTCTTGCTAACTTGACAAAACTGAGATGCTTACAATTCGCACCACAACTGGAGACTGACTAGACTTGTACTTGAAACTGGGAGCCTTCTTAGCTTTATGACTTCGCAGGTCAGAATCTTGAAGGTACGAACACCAACTAAATATAATTTCTTTAAAAACCCTGTTCTGAAATTCCTAGTGTGGATTATTATTCCAGGAAGGATGTTACCTAGTTTTTTTTCATAATAGGCGCCATTTGTAATTTTTTTATTGGTGGGTGTAGTATGACGTACTGGTTCTTAAAGTAGGGTTTATACATCAGATGAAATAAAATGAGGAGTAATATGAAACTGAATATGAATTTTGAAGAAATCGAAATTATTCAAGGCAGAGAGATAAGAAGAAAAATCTGTGTAGTGATTTGAATGTTGCGTTCTTGTTTCATTTCAATTAATTATCTTATTAAACCAGTGTGTTTACTTTTTATTTTATTTGCTATGGAAAATGTCTCTTAGATGACCAATCATAGTTCTCATCATTATAATTCATTGATACCATGGTTCAAAGTCTGATAAAATTATGTTTATATATCAACACAATAAAATTCAGTTCATAAAAAATAACGATAACAACAATAAACACTGATGACTTCTGAGGAATTCTTGTATGTTTTTAAGAACAAATGTCATATTTCAACAGTGATACCAATCAAAATAAACAATATAGATAGAAAAAAATTTGAAAAACATATTTGTTTCATCGAATTTTGTTTATCATAAGTGGAAAAAAATGAGACATAAAAAAACTTGATTTCAAAATACGAAATTTATTTAGTTTCATGTATTTTGGTAGATGATCTTCGTTATCTGCACATCGAAAATACATTATCATTTATCAACTGAAAAAATAATACAATGATTTCATCAATGAGGGTTTTGTCAATATATAAATAAAATTTTCAGATATAATGATATTGTAGTCTTGGGCAGGTTTGCTAACCCCTAGATACGGTCCTGACTCATTGACACACTTTGACACTTGCGGTGTACCTTTTGGTTTTATGAATAAGGTTTTTCCAAACTTATGAAACATATTAGTCTATGTATATGAATACGTTTACTGAACCTAAACGGTATCCTGTTACAGGTAGGTACGTATCTTTCCAGGTCAATTTCAGTAATTCTATTCATAATTTCTGATGCTGGCATTTCGAAAATGACACCTGGGACTATTTTGGCAAACTTTCCATCTCGAAATGAAAGTATCTTTATGATGAGCGATGTTTTATTGACGTGCTATGGTATATTGATTGAGGAAGAAGTTCTAGCAGTATGTCAGAAAATGCACTGTTGCCGTTTTATTTATTTTTCAGCAATACTTCGGAAAAATACGTATTGATTGTAATTCATACATTATTCAATTCTACCGGTAATATTCTGAATACTCCTCAATTCTAGATAATTCACTAGTAACTATAGTCGACTCAACATAAAGTTTTTTTCCTTTGTACGTCATACATACTCAATCAATAGGATTTCGAAATCTCAACTATATAACCATTATATCATATAGATTATATTTCAAAGTTTAATCAATATCGATAAACTAGAGTAACACCAACCTTGACTAAGTCGTATCTTTTTTGCCATAATCCATTCTACTTTGAATTAGATAACATACCCACTATCTTTCAGACCGATTCGTGTTTGTTTAATTTATATGGGAATATTTCAACATCGATAATTCTTCAGAAATATTTTTCTTTGTGAAAAAAACATGACCTTGGGAATTGTGAGCAGCTTTTAATTCACCACGACCTATTTTGAAGCGCCCCAGGTTGAATCTGTCTGGTGGAGGAGTTCCTTAGTCGATTTCAATGCGGCAACACTTTGACATAAAAGTTTTTCAACCTGTCAACTGTCAAGTGTCTTCAAGCGTATAAACGGTACATTGTTTTTCGTGGTTTCGGATGATGAATCCATGTTTGTACGCCACTGGAGTTGAGTGGTGTCACGGCCGATGAGATCTTTCAACTTTGCTTGCATATCAAAGTGCCTGAATCATCGAGTGTATCAGATGTTGCGTTCTCAATTCGCTTATTAATAGGATTAAAATAAAATGTGCTGCGCTGGGGTCATAGACCAGCCAAGAGAATTATTATGTTTTCAGTTAAAAATAGATAGTTTTCAAACAAGACGCGACATTTTCTTCAGGATTGAAGCTAGCTATAGAGGGTGATAGCAACAGGTAGATTAATGACCTGCTAGATAACCTGGTCACAGTCCATTGGATTCATTGTGTTTTGAACATGATAAATGTCGAATCCAAACACAAGTGAGCAAAAATGGTAATTGCATCTGAAAAAAAATCCGAAGCAGATTTTTTGAAGGAATGATAATAAACGGACTCACAAAATATCTTCTAGATCGAGGTTCACATTATTTGAAATGATTGTTCCACAATAACTAATCAACTCACATTTTCGATTTCAACAACTATAGGTAGGTTTACTTGACAAATTTTTAACTTATCACGAGAACGACATCAACGAAAATAAACTAAACAAGTGGTGGAACGAGTAGAATTGAGGAACCAATTATGCCATTTCGCGGAAGTACCAATAATAGTACACTTACCAACGCTTTTAATTTGTTAATAGCAATATGAGTACATTTTCGTCAACTGCATAGAATTAGCTGACAAAACCTTTTTCACGTTTTTTCTGCCTGACTATGCAATTAATTCCTTTGTTGCGTTATCATGACAAATAATTTTAGTTTTAATTGTTGTTCGAACAACATTGGATAGCAGAGGATTCACAGTAAACAAAATTCACACCAATACCGTCTGGTGTCACATAGTTCCTGATTCTTTATGAATGGCAGCTGATTTCAGAGCGTAAAATAAATCATATGATGACGTTAATTTAAAACAATTGATATTCCCCAACCCCCAATTAATAATTCCTAAAGCGACGCCAATGTCTTGGAAGATGAACATTGCTAGCTATTTCTGTTATCTAGAGTTCATTAACCAAAACAGTTGGTTGTTTTCATAACAAATGTAACTTGTGTTATAACATCAATACAGTAATATCTGTATGCTTTATGATTTTACCATTTCCAAAATGTCTAGCATTCAATGGACTACCAAAGTGTGACGTCAAAATGGAAGGAGCCCAAAAAACATTTCCTGTAGACTAAGAGCTAACTTATACAAAATAATTATCTTAAGGTAGATTTAGACAAGCATCAATTGAAATTAAATTGATTCCAAACAATAACTAATGGAGTAGAATCATGTAATATTGGAAAAAGCTTAGTTTTCGATTAGATTTTGTGGAAACGTGAAAATGTTCTTCTCTAAGAGATATTTAGCGACCAAAATTGAGGAAATTAACAACTAAAGTGGATGCAATCATATAATCAATATCCTGTTGTTTGGTCTATCAGCTTTCACCATAGGCGTAACGAGAAGGGGTTATTGGGGACGAAACCCCCCATTTCTCAGAAGAAATAAAAAAAATTACCAGTGATAATTTAGAAAAATAAAAATTTGAGTTAACATTAGTCAACTCTAGTTATGCCAATGGTCTTCACTCGTGAAGAATTGACAATTGCCACTATCAAATCATGAATTTACAAACCACTTGATATATTACAATGAACTGTTTGGCTGTTTTGAATACTGTTGTAGATATTCATCATTTATTTGAATCCCTTATCTCCTGTTCAAATATTTTTGATTTAAATTAACATTCTGAACGTAGCAATACATTTGTCAATCGTCTACGTTTGATTTGTTTATTACACTTCCGTTTATCGTTATACTGGGTCCTAATAAAAAACAATTTAATTACATACAAAAGTATTATTTGTTGTCTTTAAGGTGTACACGGTTAATTTCAAATGTGAATGCTTCTATTTTCGTGTTTGTTTTAGTAGTCATTCTATTTTATTGCCCACTTCAATAGTGCAGGTGTCAAATTAGATAACACATTTCTCCATATCTTTTGGCATAATCTATTTTTGTGAGTAGCTAAGGAAAATCGCAAGGTTATCTGTATTCTACAGAAATGAAGTTATTGGAATTGAATTTGTGAGAGTTTCAGACTATCACAATCATAGAAATATTTTTTATGGCCTCTCAGACAATAGGAGTGTTTGTTTATACAGGAAATATTATAAATTTAGGAAAAATTGAATAAGAACGTTAAATGAAAGGGCAATGGTTAGTTCATACAGCAAATAAGGAACAAAATAAAATAGGAATAGTTCAATATACACATCTACAGGGTGTTCCTTAAAGTCATGTTAATATTTCAAGGGGTGATTCTTTGACACATTTTGAGAAAAAACCTATAAACGTATGTCCTAGAAGTCTCAACTTTTGAGATACAGGGTGATGAAATTTTTGAAGAAAAAAAAACAGTTCCTTGATAACTGAGAAAAAATTTGGTACATGACTTCTATGCATCAAGGTGCATTTTGTGATGCACGAAATTATTCATTTTCCCTACCAGGGGCGTCCGTACGGGTTTTGCATTGTATATTTTTGGAAAAAAAAAAATATTACGCCACTGCTTACTTCCAAAATAAAAATTACTTTTAAGATCCTCATTCATTATTGAGCAATATTAATATCATCGATTTTCTTTGTCCGACGCATGGTTTTCGCTTTAAAAAAATAAAAATCGTTTTTCTTCATGGTCTATTCCTCAAAAATCTGATTCGGCGTGAAAATGTTTGTGCATCGACTGAAAGCAAATTAAGAGATCATTTGTTCCAAAATGAATGATTGATGAATGATGAATGGTTATCAGTTATTATCAAAAAACTGTTTTTTTTTTTAATTTTATCACTCCGTATCTCGAAAGTTAAGACTTTCAAGACATACATTTATAGGAAGTGTTTTCTTGAAATCTGTAAAAGAATAACCCCTTCAAATACTAGCATGTCTTTAAGTAACACCCTGTATATGGAAGCGTTCTTATTTTAGCTTATTTCTTATATAAACGCTTCTATATAGATTTGTATGTGGAACTTTTCCTACTTCATTATTTTTGCTGTATAAACTCACCTTTAGAATGTCTGCTATTTTATGGTTTTGGTCGGTTAGTTAGTCGTTGTTTAGATAGCTTTGAAATGATATTATTTTATTTTAGTCTACATACACTCGTGTTCCATTTGCTGTATGAATTTTCCTGTGAAAAATATTTAAAGTAAGATTCTTGCGGCTTCGCCTTTCGAAAAAGCCTCAATCATATCAACTAGGCCAATTTAGATGATCACACGTTCTTTTGTTTTTCAATACTTCATTATAGTTGTTGGAACTAGTGGGATTTAAACAACGTATTCTTTGTTTTTAATAATGTATATCGTGTGAAACATAATTGCATGAAAGTGATTTGCCGTACTAATGACAGCTGAACGAGTTAATTGAAAAACAGACAGCGAAACGATCACTTTCAGGTGTTTAAAATGAAAACGCCCGACTCGATTATTTCGATTATTCAAGCGATTAAGTTTTAACGAAATAGGATAATCTAAAGCCTAGCCACTTATTTTCCATTCATTTTTTTTCGCTCTCCGCGACAGGCTCCTGATTAGGAAATTCAAAGGGCATTTTCGAGGATTTTTGAATGGTGAATAATCACATTATTTTAGGTGGTAAATTTCGGTAAAACGTACCGAAAAATGAAAAAGACTTACTCTGATTTATCACTAGTACTGCACCCACTATAATTATCCCCGTCCGAGGAAGATTGATATTCCAAATCAATTATTTTGAGTTTTATTTTGTCCATTTCGAAATCGCGCTGTTGACTCGTCAACATCGTCAAAATTGTGTGTTCCCGTCACGACAATCCTGACTGTTCTGATAAAGCATGTAAACTCCTACGACAAATACTCGATCGATTATTGGGAAAATAAAGTTTATCAAAAGTGATATGATAAAGTCGAATTCGAAAGTCGAATCATTTATTTGATATACATATATGTTTATGGAAGCCATCTGGTTATTAAGCAGTGGCGTACCTTGAGCTCAAACTGTGTTATTGGTTCTAAAGGGGGGTTTAAACAACAAACAGACCAGAATAGGCACCGTTTTCTCCAGATTTGACTGCAACTGCGACTTTTTCCTACTCCCAAAACTGGGAAAAAACCTAACCTCAATATTTATTTGATAGTTGTAGACTTCTTAAATGCACCAATAAGAGAACAATTTTATAAATGACGTCATTACTGCCAGAAATATGCATTTAGGTAGCCGCCAAAAATTCCTTCAGGGTCAGTGTTGTGGTTTATTGTTGAAAATGAGGAAGTTTCCAATATTGATATTTTTTCCATGAAATATATGAAAAATTATTACACCCGTATTTTTTCTTTTTTTTTGTGCGATCGAATTTGACTCCAGAATTCCGTTTTGAAAAACTAGTTTTGGCTCCTTTACCATTCTGATGACGTACCAAGTGAAAAACCGGGTTCACACAGGAACAAATTGAGATTTTGCGTGCGGAAGTACAGTGTTGCCCTGCTTCCAATTTATTCTGAATATTCGGAAAAACTGACCAGAATATCTTGGTGAAATATGTCGTGGATTTTGCAATACCAAATCATGGATTGTTTACCTTTCGTGATATAATATCATATATATGTCTTATGAAATATAACTATCACATAACATGCGAAAATATATGAATGCGATGATATAATCGAGGGCTATGGCTGAATAGAAAATAAATGAATGAATCAAATTTGTTCTTGAAGTGAATTATTTCAATACAATTTTGTGTTTGAATTTTCGGAACAGCTTTCAATTTATTTTCATGAAAATAGAAAGGTAGATCTGGCAATTGCGCAAATGCATTCGTGGATTTCGTCCGCGATCATCCGGATTACACCATAACTGGAACTTACGATAGCTATATTCACTCTAAACTCACTAAGTACGTCACAGTTTTCCGCCTCAAAATTTGTAAATTGGTTTATTTTGAAAATAGAATGGAGTTGAATGATTTGTATTGTCATTCTAGAAAGTAAAGATATCAAACTAAATAGTTGAGTACTTATTTGATGAGAATTCGTCATAAGGAAACTTCTCCATTCAGTACTAGCCAAGAGCCTAGATTAAATTGAGGCTAAATTCGAATTAAATTAGATCAAACATCGATTCACCTTAAAACTCTAATCCAGACAATGATGCATAAATTTGGTTGAGTCAACTTAGAACTGATTAGGTTATGTTAGGATAGGTTATGTTGAGTTAGGTTAGGTTATGTAACATTTGTTTGGGTTAGGTTAGGTTAGGTTCCATATTGCTTGTGGGGCACACAATTCAATAATCCTATTAAAAACAACGTAATCCCAGGTCAAAATTAATAGTTTTTTCTTAAAAATGCCAGCTTTTCGTGAATTTGTTGGGTGTTCTAAAAGGGGGGAAAGGGATAAACTTCGTTTTTTTTCGAATTCCTAGGGCGTACAAAGGGCGTGGAGAAAATTTAGATGCATTATCACAAGAACGTCGTATGGCATGGATTCGAGCACTAAAACGTGGGGAGTTGAATGAAACGTTTGTAAACAATGCAAGAATATGTGAAACACACTTTGTAACAAGCATGTAAGTTGTCTTTTTAAAATAGGTGAACTAATTAGAGCATTTTTTTCTGTTGGTAATTCGTTTCTTTTATTAATATTTTAATTTTAGTGGAGCCAGCTGAGCTTAGAGGATAAAAACAATCCTGATTGGGTATCCTCAGTGAACATGAGATACCAAACTATTGAAAGTCAGGATGGAATAATTTATTTATTTGGTAATAAATAGTCTTAGTAGTATAGTGTACATTTTTGTTTTATCTCTTCTTGTTTTCAATAAACAAGGGAAAACTAACAAAACTCATGAACATTACCATAACTTCCATCTATCAAACAAGCTTCAGATAATATTTAGGTAAACAATCTACCTTGGCAACAACAACAAAATGTGGATCAATTTTCTTTGCCAAAACTTCCAAAACAAATCCAGCCTCATAATACTTATAGGCTCGCAAATACTTGTAAGCCTTCATCTGCTCCCCGCTATAAAAACTATGACTGGTATAGTGCTTCCATTATCAATTGCAGAACACAGTTATGCGAGGAGTAATCAATATTTAATATACGCCCTATATAAACGCATGGCACTCACGCCAAAATTAAGAAACAAAAATAATGATTAGTACTCGTACGAAGTCAAAGAAGCCGCCAGGGTCAACGTGGATTCGAGTTATGTGTCAACATCCCTTTCAACCAATGAAAACATCGAATCAGGCAAGCATTGGCATTTTATTGGTCGAAGGGTTATGGACACTCGGAAGCCATAAATCATCTTTTTTACTCAACAGATTGGATTGTCTGGATATCAGTGGTGTAGTGTGGTGTGTTGAATTTAGAAAGTTTATTAAATAAATCGAAATATGACGTTTTGGAGACCATGGGCGAATGAAAATAATTGAGTGCTAAACAACGGCGTAATAATGATTCGATTGCCTTTTAAGGAAAACTTTCTCGCATATGATTTTAAACGTATTTATAAAAATAATAAATTCGTAAAATAAAGTATCCCCGCCTATGACAGATCAAACAAAATTGTCGGTAAGGGTTCGGAATGAGTTTTTATATTCTGCAATTGATAATGGAAGAACTATAATTAAATAAGTCTATTTGGCCTACATTGGGCAGAGAACTCAAGTCCTCGGTAATTTCTCCTGACACTAAAGCGTAGGGGTCTATATTGTTTATAAAACTCAAATTCTGTTCATATCGCACTTTAATGTCTTTCTCAAGCGAAAGATAATAATCAATACGATTCATTTTTAATAAAATCGCTCGGGAATCACAAGAAAAAACTTTGTGATCACCAAATTCGGCACAACAGGGCAGAACCGTCACTGTTAAATAAATGAAGATCGATTCTTTGTATGCCCCACAAGCATAATGGCGGAAATGTCAGAGTCACGTGACCTGGAATGGTCAATGAGCATTTCTGACGTGTACTTCGTACTTACTTGTCACATTTAGAGAAAACACAGTGATTGGGGCTGGATTGGGAATTGCCGTGGATGCAACCGCCCGGAATGAGGGCAGCTTGAAGAGTGTCCGGAGTGAGACAGACGCCTGGAGAGGGGCATGGTAGATCTTGGGGCGTGCTAGGAGCTGAACGAGCCCCCGCGCTCCCAAAATTGCCAGAGGACCTGAATGAAACACAACAATCAGGTATTTGTGGGTATTTTTGAACTAATTTTCAAAATTCGATTGGAATTTTTGTTTTTACGGCCGTATTTTCGAGAAAACTCACTATGGAGTCCAGAATTTGAACTTTTTCTTTCGATAGTGGTGTAAAAAAATTATTAATGTTATCAAAATTCGCATTATTTGGATCAAAACTGAAATATCCATCGGTACCACTCGAGTGAAATTAGCGCCGACTTTTTTGAAAATAATTGTTTTTCTCAGTGTTCTGGGTAGTGTCGATATAGTTCTGGAGTTCTTTACTAAAATCTTCAATAGTTTCAGCAAATTACGGACGGAAATCGAAAACTTAAAATTTAATGCTAACTTCACGCAGCGCCGTGTTTTCTGAAAATATTTGTTCTGATTATTTTTTCCTGTGTATTTGGAATAGTTCTGGAGTTCTTTGATGATTTCGAGAATAGTTCAGGTGTAATGGAAAAGCTATTTCAAAAAACAATTCCGAGTTTCAAAACTCCGAATAGAAATTTGCGATATATAAAAGAATATTTTTGCAGTTCTGGATAGCGGCCGAAGAGTTCTATAAGATATCCCAATGACATTTTTTCGAAAAGTTGATGTTTTTTTAGTTATTAGCGATTTTAAGTTCGCGTTCCGAGAAACACAGTTTTCGATTTCCGTCCGTAATTTGCTGGAACTATTCAAAATTTTAGTAAAGAACTTCAGAACTATATCGAAACTACCCAGAACTCTGAAAAGAACAATTATTTTCAAAAAAGTCGGCGCTAACTTCACGAGTATCGGTACCGATATATTTCAGTTCATGCTATTTCCTGGAATACAAAAAATCAAATTGACAACCACCAAAGTATGTATTTCGTTTACTAAATAAACATTGCCTGTACATTTTTGCGCAAAAAAAGTTGTTCATTTTTCGTTCTCTCAATTGTAATTCAGTACTATCATATTCTAGATCCTAGTTGTTATCTTCATTAATAAACAGCGGATATAAATCAACTAGATGACTATCAAACATGATTAGTATTGGTCATTGCAGAAGGCCATGATTATATAACCAGATATGTTTGTTTATACAATGACCGTGCTGAAAAAATTAAAAGTAAATTATTACGAAATTAATGTTCAACGAGTATGAGAAAAAAGCATTAGGTATATCAACGGGAAAACAAGTTTGATTTCTGTAGTCTATTTGAGGTTGATAATTACGTCACACCTGGTGAATGAGACTTGACTGAGCAAAAAACTCAAAACATTTTACCAGTGAATTTTCCATATATCGATCGCTATGCCAAATGTATTTGCTATTCCTCAAACGAATTGTTTATTATCGATTCTCGAAATTATTTCTTTAACTTACTGATAAATTTATGATCCGGCAACATCGCAAATGTTGCTTATGCCAACCTCAACATGAAGATTAAATATCTACTTTTTATCATTGACTTTCAGTAGTAGTACCACTTGTCAACACGACAAACTGAAATATCAATATTTTGACACATTGTGAATGCCTTGATACCTAACCTAACACTCGTGTAATCATGGACAACTCTGATAAACCTTATCGCCTTTAAGAGTGTTGTTACAGCGAAATCCATCCAAACATTAGTTTTTCAAATTGTATCCCCATTTGTGTTACTGTTCATTATTTATGATACCTGTACTACAGAATTTCATTACATCAACAATTATTCAAAGGTCATACGCCCACTGCCGTCCAAAATAAATTGATTGCCATAAATATTTTCATTTTATCAAGTGTACTTTAGAATTTCAAAGTTCCACTTCACTAACACTTGTTAGTGTCGACAGTTGATGTAACGTCTATACTTGTTTTGATCCTCAAATGTTTCATAACAAATTCACACATTATATGTTAGACGATAATGAATTATAGATTTAAGTTGTTATGAAAATGCCTGGGAAAATTGGGTTTGTTTGATATTGTACCAATGGATGGTGCAGGAAATATTTTCTAGATCAGTTTCTTCATTGACAGTATATGCAGAAAATCATGTCTTCAGTTTATCATCGATGTTTCGAATTCAACATTCAATTGTCAACAGTTCTTTGTTGAATTACATTTCAGACAATTGCTCCACGTAGCTCCAAATCTCCATAGCAACCCAACTGTTATTTCTTGTCCTCTTTCAAGAACCTTGTTATAAATAGCCTTTACAGAACCGTATATTCGGATTCTTCAGGCAACGAATTCTTTCGCTCGGAATCATAACGTATATAGAATCGTTAATGTGATATTATGGTAATGTACAGTGTGGGTACACCTACAAGACCCTCCATGGGAGTGAATGTACCGGAATAACCTGTCCTTACCTAGATTTTCGTAGCAGTAATTTTTTCGTGACCGTTCTCAATTTAGGTTCTTTCGAAGCTTCTTTGTCTTCGAAGCCCTGCACGAAGCAAAACATCACGGACTCCGCCATAGATGACACACTATGGTATTTCCTCGAACTGATGAATCTTTTGCGAGCATGTTTACTTATCGGGTCTATCTTGGTGGCTTTCAGGACAATTCAAAGATTCTTCTCTCGTAAGGCACCTCACTTGATAAAAGTTGTACAAAATTAGGTGGTAGATAAGTGCGTGGAAAATTTGGCAGATGCAAAGTCTTGAGTGTAGTTGAAGGCACAAACTGTTCGTTACTAAACACTTTCGACCTCACGTCGGATCTAAACAGTTACACTTTTGAAGCTAAAATATTAGGCGACTATAAATAGGATTAATTATTCACGTGTTCTCTTTCCACATCGAGCGACGTGGGTTTAACGAAAAATCCATTCCACCGGAATGAAAATCGCGAATTCGTTGGAAAATCCAGCGGTACACCAGACGTTCTATTGATCGCGGCGCGCGACTGCTTAGAATTATAGAGCACCGGCACTTGGCGGTAATAACGGCAACCATGTTCTTTCGTTTCCTGTCCCCCCCTCCTCTGCCCCGGCTGCACCTGACCCGCCGCCGGCACAGCTGACTTCTGGGGCGTCACAAAAGATCGCGGTGAAGGGTCATTGAATGACGGCAGATTACCGAGAAAGGTGATTCCGATTGGGATTTCTGTTTAGGCGGAGCGATTGTTTTGAAATGTCTACGAAAATATCTCTAACCTACTTAGTTTCAGTGTGAAATAGATTGAAAGCGAACTTCTGGAGGACATGTCTAGCCCAATACGTCAATGAGATGTTTTAATGACGTCTACAATGAAACGTGATTATGACGTAGAAAATATAGAATAAGAAGGTTAACTGAATGTTCAAACAACAAAACAAGTGAAAATTTGTCATCAACTAGCATTTCTTGAGAGATGAATTCATTTAGGTTGATGAATTCGATGCCAATTTGAACGAAAATATCTCCAAGTGACGCAGATTGAGCGTCAAATAACCGAAACCTGTAATCTTTGGACATCTGAGAGATCCAAATTCCAAATATTCAACCAATAGGATGCCAACCGCATCACTCTCCTGACGTATCAACAAATTTATGACGTAAAAATCATTATTGGCTATTTCAATTAACCACATCTACGCCACTGTTCGGTATAAATGATCAAAAGTACTGATACAATGCACACATGCAGTAGTGGGGAAAACCACATGCAACTCTGCATTGAATACACAGGGTGTTTTAATTACAGCGTTCGAAAGGTCAACTGGTTAAAGGTAAGAGAAGCGGAGTCGGTTTGAAGTAAATCAAGGCCAACTAGATATCATGTGGGAAACATTTCATTCATGCCATTTTTTGGCACTCTCTCCAATATCAAACGCAAATTTTTGTGGCGTATATTCACGATGGGAATTCTTTAGTTGTCAGATTTTATGATAAAAATGAAACATTACCTGCTTACAATGAGAATGAGGAAGATCTATAATGTTTTCCTAACTTTAATAGTTTTTTCAAGGACAAAAGGTATGCCATTATCGGAACTTAATGATATGCCATTAACGTTGGTATATTTTACATCGTTCAATGTTCAGTTATTGGCAGAATTGGAAATATTCCTTGCATGAGACTGCTATAATAATTTTTATTGTGAAAAGGGAATCTTTGTGATTTTGCACTCTCAAATTTTAACCTGAGAAACATGAGTTTGATGATATTATCGTAATAATTTATTTGAAAATTCCAAATCTTCCTGGAATTTTTCTTTGTATTTTATACAGATTCAAGCATATAAACGAACTGCCATTTTGTACAGTAAGACATTGACATTTTGACAGTGAAAAAATGATTGGTGTCAATCAAATCGCGGTAATTCCACTGTGTAAATATCTTAAATAGTATAGACTCCTGAAATGAAAATAAAATAATCTAAATTGGATGGTTATGTGGTTATTTGTTGTGGAATCTGAATAATTCGACAAATACCTCATTTTCAATGTTTTTCTGGTAAATTACTTCCAAAGTTATATTACATTATATACTTTTACTGCGATTGACAATTGGTATTGGATAAATTAAAATGATTTGAAGCTGAGAACACACTTTTGGCATTTCAATTAACTCACCATTTTATTAGTGGAAATTTCCATGACACTCTGAACAACAAGTCGTCTATATGCAACAACATATCTTGTAAATTACTCGAAATTGTGTTTCCGACCGATATTTCCACACTGAACAGTTCACAAAAACTGGAACAGTCTGAATGGTATAGCACATTTTCAACTGTTATTATTGGCTCTTCCGAAAAACTTTTTTTTGGCTACTATGACAACGAATCACTGGAATTTTCTTGTGACTGCCTACACCGAAATAGAATTTGTAATAATCCGTAAAATATGAATCAACAGAAAATTCAAGTTTTGTATTTTCGATGTTGCCTAATTTTCAGTTTTCAGGGTATACAACCTTTATACAGGGTGATTCACGACGAATTGTACATAATCCAACTATAAATTTTTACAAGATCAATAAAAATGTGAAAAAATAAATAAATACGGCCTAGAATTTCAACAGTTGATTGAATAATACTTCATCTCGAGTAATTTGAACTTACCTTATGATTTTTGTTGAAAAATAATGATGTGCTATCGATATAGTGCGGCATCAGTCATAAGCAGAATGAGAATCCATTAAAATTGTACTATTTTTGATTTTTTTTTGCAGAAAACAAAAACTTCCGCGTTAATTTTTTCAACTGTTGCTTAGTATCATCTAGCTTTAAAGTGAGAAAAACTGAAATTGTCTGATCTGGCTTACAAGGTGTTGTTTTGGGCAAACCAATGATATTCTAGAAAAAAAATCTAAGTCGAGACCTGTAATTGAAATTTTTTAAAAACATCTAGAGCAATAATGGTTGGATTATGTACAATTCGTCGTGAATCACTCTGAATATCACCGATTTTCATTGTTCTTGCAAACATTAACCGTTGACATTTCCACAAAGCGAAATTAAAATAACCCTACAAGGTGTCAAAGAACATCCTCATAGTTAACTCGCGCACTACATGTTGATCGAACACACCGTATATTCCTCTGGCCCACCATTTCAAGTGTTCAAATTCCGTGCACATGACTTGTTAAACGTTTGTCATGTAAGACAAGTTCATATCAATTTGAAATGTGGGTGGCAGATAAAATTATTTAGATGACGAAAACTATACAGTGTGGAACAGCCAAATAGAATAAATTCTATAACGAATAAATGAGAGCGTGTTGGGAAAAACATTTTGAACATCTCTTGCATTGAAAATAATGTTTTTTGGTTTACATTATTTGTGAAATAAAATATTTTGTTTTTTGTATGTTAATTTTTGTAGTACATCTAAAAACCCTTAATATTTCCGAAACAGTTGAAGATAGGTGTGAGACATTGTACATGAATTATGTCTAGAATTTTCTGAGGAATTCGAAAAACTAATAATATACAGGGGGTTGTATTTAAGATAAGAAAGTTGGTATCGGCCACTGTCACATGACACACCCTATATAATTATTTTTTTTTTTTTAAATGCGCATCTTAAAATACAAATCGACGTGTCCGAGCGTTTTTCCCAACACGCTCTCATTTATTCGTTATCGAATTTATTCCATTTGATTGTTCCACACTGTATGAATATTTGTAGTCAGCAAACGCAGTTACATCGCCGAAATATCTCAGGGACGTTCTTGAATATAATCAAGTTACATGCTGGCTGGGTACGAAGATTAATGATTAGTATTATGAAAATTAGTACAATATACAGGTTATCCGGGAAAATGCAGATATTTTCTTGGATTTCAATAAATAAATAGTTCCCATGAAAATGTTTTCTACAACCACTTCGATTCAAGTGAAGTATATTAGTAAAGTCTCATTAAATTAGTATCCTTGGAATATAATTTTTGTAAATTTTGAACACCCTGTAAGATGAAGGTTTGAAAAATTATTAGAGTAGCTCCTAAGGAACTATTTTATTGTGTTTCTTCGTTATCACAAATGAAAAATTAAATTGTTTATAGTTATAGTGTATTTATTTAAGGCTCGCCAGAAAGTGCGGTATTGCTGCTTGTCTATTTTTTACCGATATCCCCGAAACAGAAAATTAGCTCTCAACCGATCAGAAGTTCAGTGGTCAGATGAATACTTTTTATTTTGCATTGAAATCTCTCAGAACTATCTTCCTCAAATGAATATACTATACTTACAAAGTGTTGAAAACATTTCTCTCTCTTTCTTCAATTATAATCATCATTTTCCACAATAATAAATACGTGAATAAAGATTATCTATCAATATAATAGTTATGAAAATATTCGACAATATTATTCATATAATTCGGTATTATCATATCATTGTGTACGTGAAAAAAATATAGCTAGATAACTAATCTCAAAGTAAAAGTGGATTTTCAAGAGCACCAATGAATGTTAAAATTACTTTTGAAGTTGGAATCACAGGATTCGTTAAACGCCATCACTCAAAACTTGGATGGATAACTTTCGATTACAAAGTTAATTTCTTTCAACTCGTATCAAGGCATGTGTCAAGTGTCATAAGGGTCGTAATAGCTTAGTTCGATTTCTGATTGTAGAGTAGGTTGAAGCTTTAGTTTTCTAGGTTATGTTTTGATTGTTTCGTTGTTTATATGTCATTCTAAGTAACGGTTAGAAAAGTACGCAATAATGTTATTCTATACTGATTATGTACAAAAAATGTTTCGTATGGTTGAAAAATTCGAGCTGTTCACATAAAATAAATCAAACGCTTACGATTTATCAATATCGATATACAACAAATTATGCTCAAGGTCACTGATCATTGTTTATTGTTTCAACATTTCGATATGGCACGGAAAACCTCACCATGTATTGTTCTTGATCCTGAGACTCTTGCTCCTCCTGAGCGCCCTCTGCACTGGCAAACTGAGCCTTCTGATACTCAATTGAAATGTGGAAGCCCTTCGTACGTCGATTGTTGGAAAAATGAAATGTTTATTTCTCACCACAACATTCGTCGACTCCATTTCGACTCGAAACTCATGAACCGTGGTGATTGTGATTGAAATTATGCAAAACCGAAAACGATTTTATCAGCGGCAGTTTTAATTATAATTATCACAGCCACATTTTTTAATATTCCGGAACGTGAAGCAGGTTGTCCAGTTTTGTATGTTAAACAAACGATCTTGGATGGATCCGAAAACATTTGCCTAACAAGTCGTTTGAGTTTGTTTTCATGTTTGACACTAATTGTAAAACATAACCTAATGATGCTCACGCAATTTTTTCTACTGATACGCAGCGTTCGAAAGTTTCAAGATACTGAATTACAATGGAATTTATTTGAACGTTTCTGCGATAGAAATAAAACTAAAATGAAACCGATAACATTTCAAACATCATGTGAACCTTATCTAGTTTGTTAAATCGGAAAGTAAATAAGCCTACTCGACTAAATGTAACATGTGTTTGAATGGAAATATTATAGTTTGCATGTAAGCATATTTAATTTCTTGAGTTTACTTTTATATTTTACGAGCAGGTTGGAACGAATGAATGAATTCTAATTAGGATATTTAGAACCGCAGAAAAAATTGGAGTGTAAATCTTCCGTTCTTGAAGCTGGCATTTTGAAATTATCCGAAGTTATATTCATGTATAACCAAAACCTGGAATTGGCAAATTTCTTGCACAACTTTGCGCCAATTTGATCGATTTGAATTTGAATATTTCGGAAATTTCTTCTTTTCATTACCTGTATATTCATTAAGGCTGCAAAAGGAAATAATTTTGGAGTATACAGGGTGGCTCAAAAAAGAGTGACATATCAAAGTTGTATTTTTTTAATGGAATACCCTGTATTTTGTTACAGTTTTGGATAGTTCAGAGAAAAATAATACGATTTCATAGAAGGTACCATTTACCTAACTATAACCGTTTTCGAGTTATTGTTTTCTTTTTGAAAATGCAGGGTTCAATTGGAGACTGAATAACATCGAAATGTATTTCCTTTCAATTCTGACCAAGCATTAAAGAGGTTTCAGACTTTTGATTCCTATAGAAACCGTTTCCCAATTTTATACAGGAGGTTCAAAATTCATTGCCACTTTTTTATAATTTCAAACGGAGATAACTTATTTATTTTAAATAGAACACCCTATATTTCTTCAATCTGAACAATACAAAATTATCTTATCTTTCATTTTATATTAAGGTTCCCTATACCTAGCTTGGATAGTTTTCAAGATATCGGCATTTTCAAATAGTAGTTATCGTTTCAATGCATTCTTTGTATCGAGAAAGCTGTGAAACGACATTCATTTGATTTGCTCACAGAATTCTCATTGACAGTTATGACAGAGTATGTTAAACACATTGGAATTATGGAAAATATATGGGACTCTATGTAGTGTCTAAATTTTTTGATCTACTATCGAAATGAAGAAATATGATCGAACAATCGATTTCGTTGAAAAGTCGAACATTTTTATGTTTGACGCGGTCGTTTAGCGATTGTGACGTCACAAATCTGTGTGTGTTTTATTTAGGGTACATTTTTCAAAGTTCTTTATGTTATGGTATATTTTCCAGAAGTTAGTGCTCTCGGCTATTCAAAATTGAAAATGAACTTTTTTTCTATTCTGGATTCAGGAATACAAATTCTTTCACTTACCCATTGAGGAGCGCGGGGTCAAGATAGGGTTTCAAACTTTCCAGATCTGGACCATATTGAGAAAACCTGGAGACTATTCTTGAAGTATCAGAGAGTGGGTATTATACGTCAACCTATAAACATTTCAAAAAAGGTTCATTATTGGATACTCAAGCAAGGTTATTTATTAATTTTCAATGTGAAACTGACTGGACTGATTTATTTTCATCGTAACTGAAAAGAATTTGAGACTGATCATTTTTATAAATTTACGTAATAGAATTGAGTGAGGTTGAGTCACATGGATTTATATTTGATGTCATATATTTTAATTCGTAAATATTTATGACGTTTTAATCATAAGATAAATATAGAATGATTTATTTTACAGGGTGTTTCAGAATTGCACGGCAATATTTCAGGTACGTATTCTCTGGCACAAAATAAGAGAAAAATTCTCCATGAACATGTGTCCGATCTCGATTATTAGCGGAGTTACAGGGTGTTGAAAGTTGGGGAAAAAATGGTTTTTTACTTCATTGTGCTTGATCCACTGCAGATAGAGCTCTCAAATTTTGGATGACTATCAAGCAAAAGGTGCTGCTTAATATGAAATCGAATGTTTTCCAAATACCATACAGGGTGTTGCGTTTTCCGAGGTCTCAATTCATAAAAGCCTTGAGAAAAACTTGCTCGTACGCCACTGATGAATTTCAATATATTTCTTGAGTTCTTCAACCTATTACCTAAATTTTGTCCCTCCTTACTTTTGGTCGAATTCCGTTCAGTTTCCTCAGATATCAATTAATTTGTAAATTGGCTCAAAGTTACATACTCTGAAATATTTATACTATTTTGATATTTGATATCAATCAAAGCATCAAAATTGAATGAAAAAGAAATTTATTAACAAATGTTTAGAGGAATTGTTCAAAGTGGCCTCCGTTTTGTTGAATGCAACATTGAGCACGACAAATCCATGATTCCTTGGCACTTTGTATCAACACCCTGTAACTCGCTAATAATCGAGATCGGACACATGTTCATGGTAACGTTTTTCCTTATTTTGTACCTGAGAATACGTACCTGAAATATTACCGTGCAATTCTGAAACACCCTGTATAGATGAATGAACTCGAAAATTATAGGATACGAGATGTAATCAGACAATATCGTACATGTCTTCACTATCATGTATGAAATTTATGCTTGTACGATGAATTTATCTCTCAAAAAATGTCTCTACAAACGGATAATGCATTGTTGAAGTCATTCGATGTAATTGTTCAATAAGATATTGTTCAAAAACGAAATAATTCGCACTTTTCACAATTAATGTTTCCAATGGAATTTCACTTTGAAAGATGTATATATTTTTCGATGAAAGCATGTAAACTAAATCAGTGAAAAGCGTCTTCAATTAGTGAATGAAAAATTCATGATATCAACAACTTAATCATTGCCATTCGTTTATTCTACGATTTTTTTTCAGTGTAGATACTTTTTGAGTTCAACATTATTACTGAAAGGTGTTTGGAGAATCCATCTTTGATTTAAAAGCAAACAGCAAAAATGAAGTATTCAAGTTGGGATTGGAAAAATGTGTCAATTCCTCAAAGTAATTCATTGTAATTTCATCAACATTAATCAAATTCAGTCATCCTACGTCAATCAGCCTCTCACCCTGCATCCCTTTCCACCATCTTCACCCCCTGACCTACATTCAAATCGCAAAATATCCTCCCTGTTCGCCGCAATTACATCTAGTGTGCGTTACCTGTTCGTGACAATCGAAACAAACACTTTACACGGTCGAAGGGTTATGCAACATTCGATACCGAACAATAACAATCGAACTAGGATGAGATATCAACGCCTACTTGAGGCCGCTTCCTATTCCCCGTAGCGGACTGACGTACGGAATAGGGATTGTGCTGGGCTGTGCAGTGACTGCGGCCCTAGAGGCCGTAACTTTGGATCTTGCTGTACCGTTGTCGGACAGTGGCGGAACGTCGAGCAGGGAAAATGGACCAACAGAGAGCGGAAAATGGGTTGATTTATTGGATATCTTATGAAACCCTTTCTGAATTGAAGATATCATTACATTTATAGTTTTTTTATTATAAGTGCTCTATTTTCTGAGTTCTGAAGTCATTTTGTAGTTTTGAAATTATGGAAACATGGTTGAATCTTTGACAACCCGTAATGAAATGAAAACAAAAATAGCTGTGAAATTTTGAATCTTCAATAAATATCAAGTGACTGGAGAATGTCGTAATTTTTTGAAATCTATTGGCGAATGGAAATAAGCGATACGCCACCTGGTGCCCAGTCAACCAGTTTTGGTTGCAGGGAAGTTGTAGGGAGTTAACATCGTGGAAATGCGACTTCACAATGTTGATATAAAAAACTGCAACCAGTACTTACTGGGGAGTGCTTAATGTCCGCAACATTGTATATCACTGGTAATTACCTAATACATCACAATGTGGATGTGTGGAAGGTACCATGAATAGCAACATTGCGACTTCGCATTTTAGCACTTATTGGAAAGATTATTGAACCAAATGAGCTTTCACATTACATCTTCCGTTGAAGTTATATTCATATGTAATTTGGTAATTACCATCGTGGCACTAAATTTGCTCTCTATAAGCGTCTTCTAATTTAATTGAAATAATGTTAATTCTGAAACACCCATGGAATTAGTACATACCTGGAAAGCAGAATAAATATATCTCAGCTGCCTTATATTTCAACCATTTCATAATGCCTAAGAAATGTGCATAGGTTAAGTCTATGAGATTTATATACAGGGTGGTACACCAGTAGGTATAATCAGGACCAGCAATAAAACACATCATATGCCTGCTCTTCATATTAAATCTATTTTTCATTCTTAAGGGGAAATAATTAAACAACTATTATGAAATACTGATCTGTATATTTTGAATATAACACAGGGTGAGTCAAGCTGTACGCATTTCTAGCCAGGCATATGGCTGAACAGAATCATCAGATATATATTAGTCCAATGCATTCAGCTTGACTCACCCGAAATACTTTATAAAAACTTCAACTCACATTGTAATATCATAGAATATAAAAACAAAAACATTATTATTTTCGAAACATAATGAAATAAAAATAGTATTATTTACAAAACAAAAATAGTATGCTGTACAGACAAAATAAAATCAAAGGAAACAACAAAAACATTGATTGTTACCATATCAGATTATTAAACTATGATGATCCAAATAATGGATTGCCACTGTCAACTGAAAATAATATTAATAGAAATTATTTTGTTTTTTTTTATAGTTTAATACTGTTCCTGAACACGTTAGGTACACTTATGTTGATGTTATCATGTTTTATTTCTAATCAAATTATTGAAAAATTCTATATTCAGCTTTTATTGTAGAGAAAGATGTTTCTGAGTATTGAAAACAGTGTATACATGTTTGACATTATAGAATATCATTCAATATTCTGATACTAAATTCCGATAATGATACGACAAAACGGTTGAGGAGTCCATCTTGTTAAAAAGCATTGCTTTTCAATGGGCATCACCTTCCCAATTGCACATTTATGAGCATCTTTTTGCCATTGGAAATGTATACTTACCGCATGCACCTAGAGCTGTCTTACATTCTTCTTAACAAACTTCTCAAAATACTGCACACAAAACCAACAATTCAACCAACCATTAAATACGCACCACACAGATCATAATATATTATTTTCATCTTCCCTTTGTTCCTTGACTTTCATTCGTGTGCACGTGTTGTTGCTATGCCCTGCGCAAGCGCCAATTCTATGTTCGAAATATATGAACAGGGATAAGTCGCAAAGTAATAGCAATGTGCACTTCATCTGAATCTCTCGATTAAATGTTCCACTCAATCATTAGGAAAGTTAACATGGGGACTTCGCAACGATAACAATATGTGGATGTTGATATCCACAAAGCGAAGTCCCATGTAAAACCCAGAGAGGTTTCCAAGATGATCTTCAATGTGATATTATTTGGTATTCCCTGCGACTTACTGTTACTTTTTTGGTTGACTGGGTGACACTAAAGAATAACTAGTAATCTTGACATACCTCTTCTTAAATCCATGCGTTTTGTATTGTGTTCTGTTGATTTCATACTAAACTTGTATATTAAAATGATTTAGAAACTATGAATGGGTTAAAAAAGTTTTAATATTGATTTCTATGCTTATCCTCAAGCTGGTAATAAATATTGTGTGAAGATAGTTTACATTAAAGGTCACAGTCAAGCATGAGACCGTATTATTTCAGGTATTATCAAAATATTTACATATATGACCTCATCTGTGTCATTTGGCACTTCCCAAAAATTGTCTCGAAGGTACATCTACGAAGTGCCTATTCTGAGTAGAGTTTTGTGTTGTACTATACTATTCGATTTGTAGGTTTTTCTAAAATACAAAAAAATATAGCGAAAGCTGATCTGTTAAGATAGTGCTAGATTGAACAGAAATTGTCATAACAAAAACCAAAATACCAATAAAGGAGTATAAAATAAATGTAAATAATGTAAAAAAAACAAACGAAACCTCAATTTCAATGTAAGAGATGTTAAAAAATTTCGTGGCGAACATTATTTGTGAAATAAAATAATTTTCTCTTGTTTGTCAATTTTTGTAATACAACTGAAAACACTTGATATTTCCGAAACAGTTGAAGATAGATATGGTACATTGTACATGAATTATGTCTAGAATTTTCTGAAGAATCCAAAAAACTAATAATATACACGAAGTCGTATTTGAAACGGGAAAGTTGGTATCGGCCACTGTCACATGACACACCCTATATAATATTTTTTATTTTATAAAAATGCGCATCTAAAAATACAAATTGACTTGTCTAAGCCTTATCCCCAACACGTTCTCATTTATTTGTTATGGAATTTATTCCATTTGGCTGTTCCACACTGTCAATATTCATGGTTCTGTGACTGTCCACTTTGGCGCTGCATTCTTGAATTCATTCGCCAATAGTTAGTATTCGCCATCGACTTTATATGCTTCTGTTGTAAAATACACAGATTATTTCAAACCTAGAAGAGTATATTGACATAACTAAAATATAACAGTTGTATATCACAGGACATCAAATAATTCAACCTGAATTTTCAACCAATAAGATTTGATGATTACCGGAAATTTTGTTGAAGCAAGTGGAGAAATAAACTAGTTTTTTTCCGAAGATTTTTTGGGAAGGTAAGTAAATAAGAATCTTACAAATTTACCACTTGAATAAATGATGTTGTCAATCATGCAACATTTCTCAAAATTGTGTTGTATTTATTATTTCATTCAATATAACTAGACAGCTCCTGGACCTTGACGCCTCCAAAATGCCAAGAATGAATTATTCATGAACGTTTTCAAGTTCTTTATTGACTAGCCTAATTATTTTTTTTACCCAACCAATTTCCATTGGAACTCTATTGTAGTTACGCCACTGCCTTGCTTGTACATGTTATTATCATTAAACTGTCAGGACCTACCAATCATGGATAATATCATTTATCCACTGTAGGATATTTGATAACTTTCGCACTGTGTAGGTGGCGAAAAAGTATAATGCTAACTGGCGATGAATTGACGTAGATACGTACACGTTTTGAGATCTGCATCATAGAAGAGGCCATTAGGATTTTGGTGCATTCGATCAATACGTGAAGTTCAAGAGCATGTTTCCATGGTCGGGGAAGTTTTTGCGATGAAAAAGTGGAAAAATGAAAGCTCTTTGAGGTTTAGCTTCCCGAAAAATAGTCACTACCATTGGTAAATGAACATAAGCGATACGCCACCTGGTGGCACTGAAAATAACTATACATGCACACAGTTCTTGTGTTTGGTATTATGTTTTGTTGGTTTTATACTGAATTTGAATATTTGAAAGATTGTAGAACTCTGAATCGGTAAAATCAAACTTCCAATATTAGTTCCCATGCTTTTCCTCGAGCTGGTGGTATAAAATCGTGAATATAGATAGATGAAACTCTGTTTACAAAGCTCACTGTCGAGCAGAGTATTGTTCAGGTATCAACAAAATTGAAACGAGATCTGACATTATCTATTTTATTTGGCACTTTCCAAAAAACAGCAGAAAAACAAATACTATAAACTCATTATTCATTTCATAATATAAACCATTATCCTGTCAGCAGTGAAAGAATTCAATTTTTTTCATGATATTACATGTCCAGCATTCAAAACTTCTTCACCTTCATGAACACTTCTAAAATTGTTTGTACCTTCAAACTACCCTAAACTAAATCTTGCCATTCGAATCTAAAAACAAAACAAATGATCAGAAACCTGTATATATTTTGAACAAACCATTCACATTAACAACAGAACCTCGTATTATTTTCAATATAATACAACGAATAAAACGAATGATGATGCTTACCACTTCAAGAAATATGAAAATACATACATACACCCTAACTCACTGCAGAAGTCTGAAATGTATTTATTGTCATTATAAACTCACACTTTATTACCTAAACAACATTTATAGTTGACACCTCGACAGAAAGTGCGATGTTGCTGCTTGTCTTTTTTTTCAACGGTACTCCGAATCAGAAAGTTAGGTTAAGTTTACCTCTTACTCATGTCTATTAGTACAATTTAGCTTGTGACAATATTCAGTAAATATTTAGTTTCTTGACGTCAAGGTCGTTGCTGAAAATAACGACGAATAGTATGTCAATATTCGTTATTTGATGTGGATTTTGTTCGATATTTACAAATTCATCTTCTTGGAATTCATCACCTTCTTGGTGCACTTGAAGTTTTATGAAACAATTGATTCTATTATCGTTTTCACCTACTACTAAATCCACTTACATTGTGCAATATTTATTCAAGAATTACCCTCAAAAGCTCAGTCAAGATAATAAATAATCTACTGAATTCTTTATATCCAATGTTTTTGGAAATAAAAATCGAAGACTCTTCCAGCACTAGTATTTTATTACTCGTGTTGACTGAAAATTGTTACTATTTTTTTTTATAGTAATGCAGGTTTTTTTATTATTTTTTGTCATTTTCGGTTTGACCGGAAATAGTCAGGACAACGTTCTGGATTCAAGGAGATGTTCACATCTGCAGCTTTTTTCAAGATCATCTAGTTTTACGTGATAGTTGAATGCTGTTTCAAAATTAGTTTGAGTAATGAAATGAAGAACTAAATGCAATTAAAGAGAAACAAATGAAATTGACAACTTTTAAAAAGATAATCAAATAATATAATATTCACAAAGTTACAAAACATGTGCTATCGCTGTGAATGTTTTAACACGTAATTTCCAACGATAATGTATAGGGTGTGCTGTTTGAAGATGATAAGAGAGGGCTGTCAAATATGATAAATTTTGGTAATTCATACATCCACGCAATTCAGAGTTATTTTTCATTATCTGTTCAAATGAGTGTAATCTGACCTCTTTACGAGCCAGACATTGAATAACTTTTTGTTTCTGTCAAAATCCATTCATGAATGTTCGAGGAAAATTAAGTTTCTCATGCCCAGACTGTCGATTTTCTTGTCTACCAGTGATATCTCCAGAGCAGATCGCGTCCATTCATCCAATTTTCAATGAAGCAGAAACATGAAACACAATCCGACACACCACCTACCAATAATCCGGAAATATCTCGAACTTTGTCTGTCAAAGTTTTCCACAAATCCTATTTTTATTCAAGACATGCAAATCACACATCAAAAGAATCAAAGATTTCATGTTTATTTATCTGTAATATCTAAATCTCTTGATAATACGATCTGGGGTTAGTTCCAGCCCATTTTTATCCTTATAAAAGAGGGATTTTCCAGAAAAACCTTCAGGATACTTCGAGTCTCCTCCAGATAAAGACTTCGAATATTGTGAGTTTTCATCAGCATGCAGTCTGTCACAGGGTGAGTTTCAATACTCATTTGTTCATTGCTTAATTTCTGTCATTTTCAATTGGTGCTATAGTCCGTTGATATCAGGTTGATAGTTACGTCACATAAGCAACAGGTGCGACGTTGCATGATCATAAATTAATCAGAAATAATATTAAGATAGAAGAATTAACGATTATTTTTTGGGGTGATATCTGAGTTATATTGCAATGTTTATACCATATTATTTTCCAAAAGTTTTCAATTGTATGTAGAATATTTCTGAAGTAATCAATAACTTGCAGTAGTAGTTTATTTATTAAGTGGAAAAAATACTGTATTTTTTTGACATGAAACTTTTATGCAGCAATACAATTGAACACAAAATTATATGTTTAAAATTCAACTGTTTGAATTTTTGATAATTCACTACATCCACAGTAAAACTTTACAAAAATCGGTTCATGCAAGAATAAATAAACAATGCACATATGCCAGCTGATATAAGTTTGGCATCGTTGTTAAGTATGTGATGTGGATTATTTAGCTTATTGTTAGTCCAATGGAAAGTTTATACAGTGAATAACATTGAATCGAGAATAAAATAAAATGAGAATGCACCAATGAAATCACATATTTCATTCAAATATATTCAAATATTAATTTCAGTTTATTCGTTGATGATTGACTAGATATTACGTAGGTAACTATTAACCTAAGTTAGATTGAATGTATGAATATTTATTCAGTATTACGGATTCTCACAGCTGTAATACTATTCGAAAGATTACGAGGTTTTCCCGTGGGAAATCGCAGAACATGAAATTGAAGATACTTTGAAATTAAGCTGTGTACGCAATTGATTCTATAAATCCTCATGTCACTGTTGCCAAGTTGAATTTAGTTTCCGTATATTCATTGCTATTTCTTTTTGGTCATATGGAAATGTGTTTCGTTGAACTCTTTTTCTTTTCAGAACTTTCCATCGTCAGAAACAACTTATTATCGTCTTGCTGGTTGCATGGATGTGTTTCCATGGTGTGGTAGCGCAAGTAACGTTTTCCAAAGATTGGTCAGCCGGTAAAAGATCCATGGATAACGACAACCATAACAAAATATCCGCCATTACAATGTGCCGTTTCTTGGTGGTAATTACATATTTTTATTCTCATCTACACAGAAACCTCATAATACAGCTTGAAGTAGAGACAAGTTTCATGAATCATCAAGAAATAACCCTTTATATTATAGCACATGTTTACCCAACACCCTGTATATAGTTTGCCAATATCTCAGTTGTTTTGCTGTCATCATTACATACTACAAAACTTTTCTAATCTCAACAATAGTTCAATTGATCAATAAGAACATATTTTCGTTACAAGTTCATATTTTTTTGAGATCATGGAGAGAATTAAATTCTCCTCTTCTTCAGTTCTTTTTCAGAGATACCTCAATGAAATCAATAAATATATTATTCAGATACAATTCAGTTCGTTCAATATATGGCAAACATAATTTAAATTGTAAAAAAAGGAGAAAAAATTAAACACACTACTATACTCTAAGTGAAGATAAGGCCTTTCGTCGAAAAAATTTACATTTTCAGTTCATCCTGTATGTCAAATCGTGCACGAAAGTCCAATGAAAAATCTCGCAAAAGTATCATAATTGAAAACAAAATACAGGATGTTCATGTTTTTTAGGAAATAAAAGTAATATTTTTGTTTCAGAACCAAATTCGACGCATGTCTTCTTGCACTGATGATGACACTGAAATTCTACTCAATAAGTAACTTGCATTCATGAAATAAATGCTGTTAATAGAAGTTGATGAAAAACAAATAAAAATGTAGATGCTACATTGTGCTCATTTATCTACAAAAAATCGTTGGATCAAAAAGGAGAAAACAAAAATCATAAGTATTATTTTAATCCAATAAAACAAAGCAAACGACAATATTACAATAGATTTTATTCAAATCGACCAAACGGCTTACCTAAAACAATCATGGCAATGGACTAGAATAACGGCGCTTTTTTATATACCTGTCTTAGTTTGAGAAATACAATGTATCTATCTATCTAGTCGTTAAAAATAAAACATCCACAACGGTGATGAAAAGATGGTACGAATTTGGATTCGAATTAGGACCAAGGAATCGGAAAATTTTAGTATCCAGCAAGTTCTGCGAAAGTAGAGTCCATTTCGTCGGCGAGGGACTTGTACCTGTCTTTGTTGATACCAAGCTCGTCTGAAAAATACATTGAAAATTAAAAAAAAGTCACGACAGAAGCATTTCGATAAAAAAATGACATAGATCTAGTGTGCAATGAATCATTGACGAAACGCATCTCAGTGTGGTTTGTAAGCGTCTGACAGCTGTCAATGTCATCAATAATTCATATGTCATGTGTCATCATTCACACTTCTCCATGCAGTAGTTTTGGGGCGTTAACAAAAGAAATTACGAATGATGTAAGTTTTTTCAGTGTGCAACTGAAAAACAACTGATACACGACGTAACTCTGACATCACAGGACGAGGATCATAAATATACGTAGTAAAACTCACCTGTTGATGTGCAAATGCGTAGCTGAATGTTAATAAAATTTTAGCTTCGGATTATAAAGCTTATACTTATACAAAATATAAATCTAGAGGATACTTCAAATATATACAACTTATATTGCAAAATTGGAAAATTATATGTATAGCAGTTATTCATTTGATTCAAGCTAAGCTACGTAAATGTACTGATGTACGGGGTGTTTGAAATTTAAAAATAAAAATGTTGGCACGTATAAACTCCAACATCAGTACACTAGGTTAGTGAAATAAGGATTATTTCTTCTGTCCAAGTGCCGACATTTCAACGAAGGTTTTGTCGATATCAGTAACAATGCCCATGAATTTGTTCTTTTCCCTGAGAACGAAATCTGGAATGCAAAAAATAATATTGAAGCAAAGCGACAAGCATAAAAACACCATGAAGCTCATGATGAATGCAATTCTCCAATCGTTATGAAAGCTGTAACGAATAAGTCAATTGGTGTCGAATCTGGAGATACTGCTGTCTCCTTCGACGAAGCAATGTTACCTTCTAGTCTGTCGACCTCCTTCTGCAATTTCTTGACGGTCTTCTCAGCATACTCAGCACGAGCTTCAGCTTCCTTTAGTTTGACAGTGAGACTCTTCAACTGTTTCTTGAACTCCTCTACCCTCTGGTTGGCCTTTTCTTCGGATACCTCGAGAGACTTGAGGGCGTTACCTACAACCTTCAATTCTTCCTCGAGCTCCATGATCTTGGCGTCACCTCCCTGTGAAGAAAGCAAGGGTTTGTTTTTTGTTTTTTTTTTCTGTTGTGGTGATTTTTGATTACCTTGACACGATCTTCGGCTACTTCGAGTTCGTCTTCAACGAAGGCCAGTTTACGGGATACTTCGTCGGATTTGTTGTCGGCGTCCTCAGCCAATAGACGAGCTTCTTTCAGTTGATTGGTCAGCTGGTCCATACGTTCCTCGTCTTGTTGAGAACGGTTTTCCAATACTTTGCACATACTGAACAGAAAACATACTTTCAATGAAACGCACTGTATGATTTAATTGATATAATGTCCCAATTTTCAAAAATCAATATCTATAAACATATACAGTGTGGCCCAACGAAAATGTACCGGAAGGGGTAACTACCACGAAGAGATTTAATCGAGGAACTAGCTGGAATCAACAAAAACAAAAAAAAAGCGATTTGTTTTCAGGAAAATATTTTCAACACTTACTTTAACAAAACGGTAAGTTTTTAAACGAAATGGATCCATATCTTTGCAACGAGTAGACGGAACTTCAAAAATAAAAAATCAATATCTCAAAAGGGCTCTGGGGATGTTACCCCCGTTTAGGAGGGGTATACTTTTTGCGTCAAAAATTGTCCCCCTCATTTACAAAGTTGACGTGTTTCAGGTTTTTCTCGATAAAATCTCTTCCTGGTAATTATACCTTCCGGTACGTTTTCGTTGGGCCAACCTGTATACATTATTGGAAATAATTCATCCCCAATATTGTGGTTGAATGAGAGCAAAAAGAAATTGAGAGAGCAATTTAATTTCTTCTCGAATAGCTTGGCGATTTGGTAGTATGAGAATAGCTTTGCATCTCTTGGTTTTATGGAATTCTGTAAATTTACTTATCTTCTCGCTCTCATAGAATAGTTAAATATCTTTGAATCACCTGTCGGCAGACATTCTAATTGTGTTTTTATATTGCTTAGTATAACAACCTTACTTCTTACTTAGTGTCAATATGACGTTGTCGATATGACGTTGTCGATATGACGTTGTCAATATGACGTTGTCGATATGACGTTGTCAATATGACGTTGTCAATATGACGTTGTCAATATGACGTTGTCGATGTGACGTTGTCCATATGACGTTGTCACTATGACGTTGTCACTATGACGTTGTCAATATGACGTTTTCAATATGACGTTTTCAATATGACGTTTTCAATATGACATTGTCATTGAAATAATTGATTCTAGAATTTTGATGGATGAACCTGAAACCTCATTGAAATAAGTGATATCTTTTGACTAATTGAGAAATACTCCTAAACATCTTGACATTCAGCATCATCTTGGAACTTCTGTGTTTTAACTGGGGTTGTTTTTTAGAACTCGTGTTGACCCTAATATTAATTTTTCTTTATTGTAATAATCATTGAGTAAGCTTGTTTCCTCACCGTGAGCTTTCATCAGCAGCTTGAGATGCTTCAGCAAGCTTGGTGGTAGCTGTGGCCAAACGTTCCTCTGATCTTTCCAAATCCTCTTCAATCACCTGCACTTTACGGTTCTGACCTGCTACCTCAGACTCTGCCTAAAATATAAAAAAAAAACAAGATGAATTGAGCTTCTGGTGGTGTAACCTCAATCTGAATTGATGAAGGAATGGGGAAGACCACCAAGAGATGAAATCCTTCCAAACCTCTCTTAATCGATGAATAATGATATGGGTTCAGTGTATATCGAATTAAGGATCAAAATCAAAGCAAATAGATTTCACAGCATTTTGAAATCAGCATTTTCATTCACAATTTAAAAACGACAGAAATAAGTGGGCGGTGCTCTGAGCGTATGACGTGCTAGACCCTAACTCTATCTTTGTCTGTTTCCATATATATTTTGCTCACATTATGTGTAATGTTGCCAAGTTTACTCGTGGATGGCTCTTTATTTCTTTGATATATTTTCTCAAAAACGTATTGATAATGATAACTATTTAATTTCATGATAATTTGTGGAGAAAATATCATTTATATTGTATTCTTTTACATATCTTATTCCGAGAATAAGTTGTGGTATTTTGGTGCGGCAACACAGCAAGATTTACCATGGAACAATTTTCTTTGATTGGTCAGCTCAAGGTCGATGATCTTGTAGGGTTAAGCACGTCACACTGCGTTACACCAATGAGGGCAACCTTCGAAAATGCCGCATGAAATTGTATGTTCGAAATCAATTCCGTTTATTTCATTATTTTATTCATGATATAGACCGAATGAAAAAATAATGAATGGTAGTTTATGAACACACTAAAGACGATTATGCTGTTTTGAAAAATTAGTGGTCTCCCCCATTGTTGGTCTTCCAACATTTCGCATTGGATCAAAGTATTTATCCACTTACTTGGGTGAGCATCTTTTCTTTGTTCTCCAAGAGAGAGTTGGCATCGTCGAGAGCTTGCTTGTTCGTCACCAAATCATTCTCGACCTGGGACAGTTTCTTCTGCAGCTCGCGCACCTCCTCGTTGATTTTTTCCGCACGAGCGTTGGCGTCTTTGAACTGACCTTCCATCGCATCGGCTTTGTCAGCTGCGTTGTCTTTTTCAAGCTTCATCGCTTGCATTTTCTTCTTGATGGCGTCCATGGTGGAGCTTGTGTGGTTGGTACGCTTGCTAGATTAAAAAATGAAGAACCTGGAAGAATAAGGGGTTTGTGAGAGGAGGAAGTCAGCGAAGCTGTATTCGTGGTTTGATATAACAATGATAATAATAATTACAAATGTGATGAAGATTATACATGGTGTTCCTTAAAGACATGCTAATATTTGAATGGGTGACTTTTTGACACATTTCGAGAAAAAAACATTCAATGTACGTCCTGAAAGTCCTAACTTTTAAGATACAGTGTGTCAAAATATTACACTCTTTCTAAGGTAGTCCTGATTCATTTATTTTTCAGAAGGTTATGTTTTCATAAGCAACTTCGACATTGTAATGAATCTGATCTCTTAATTTGCTTTCAGTCAATGCACAAACATTTTCACGCCACATCAGAATTTTGAAGGATAGACCCTGAAGTAAAACGATTTTTATTTTTTAAGCGAAAACCATGCGTCGGTACGAACGCCACTGGTAAAGAAAATGAAAAATTTCGTACATCACAAAATGCACCTTGATGCATAGAAGACATGTACCAAATTTTCTAAAGATGTCTAAATTATTATCCCAGTTATCAAAAAATTGATTCTTTTTCAAAATTTTATCACCCTGTATCTCAAAAGTTGAGACTTTTGGGATATACTTTTATAGGAAGTGTTTTTCTCCTAAAATGTGTCAAAGAATCACCCCTTCAAATATTAGCATGTCTTTAAGGAACACCCTGTATAATAGCCCTCTTATACATTTTCATTCTGTCTGAATTTAACAAAAAATATGTCAAGTCAAAATAATGAACGCAAGAAGACTTCAGCATCAATAAAATCATCAGTCAATTTATAGAAATCGTGCTATATTCATTTTCTCAAGTCATATCATATTGACATACTCATAATATCAACCAAGAAATCCGAGTAAAAACTATACTAGAGCCTATTTATTTAAGCAAGATAGTTGTGACAGTTCGCCAGAAGTTGCGGTGTTGCAGTTCGTCGCTCTTTTCACTGATGCTCCGAAACAGAAAGTTAGGTTAGGTTGAGTTTTTTTGTTGTTAAAATGGTGTTGTGGATTATTGAAATATATACAGAATATTTGAAATCGTATCAATATTCAAAAGAAGTACAAATAAATTCATGAAATTTCAAAAAGTTTTTTCAGAGCATATCCATCCAATGTTTTTGGCATTTCAATACTGATGTAATAATATAAATTGATGAATGAGAAAAAAAAAAACGATAATCACCAGAAATGAACAATTCGCATGTGAAAAATTTCGCTCCAAAAAATTTTACATCATTGTGAAGTGTTGCCATTATTTTTGATGCCTCAATATTCCCAGGCAATGTATAAATCTATTGTGAGTTCTGTGGTTGTTAGTAACTTTCTGATTTGCACTGATGGTATTGACAGATAACCAAACATGTCAGAACCATCTTCCCCAAATAAATATACTATAGCTTCATGAATTATCAATCTATAAACAAAATTATCATAAACTTATAGCTTAATAGTCGTTGACGTATGAATATTGCTTGCTGATTGGTCCTGTCAAACAAGAAGCAAGATCTTGATTGGTCGTTAACTAATATTTGACAGAAGAAACAAATGACCTGTAATATTTCTAGTCGATTAAGAGCGAACACGTTTCTAGTGGGTTCGTAATATAATGCCTGTGGAAAAATATTTATAAAAGCAGTGCTAATTTTACAGCTACAAGATTTGGTAACAGTGAATATCTATGTAGTCCGTTTTAAAAATAAATTTTCTCAAGAATTTATTTGCGCACGACACGAAAATGTTGAAATCTGTCGTTTTAGAAGCGGTATGATTTACATAGGAGGTGAAAATGCAGCTGTGATCGAAACATCACTCAAATTCAGGCATTTATATCGTTTTTCACACCTCGATTTCTTCTGAAATACAATGACGATATTCCTATAAGCAATCCTAATGAAAAAGACACGATTAAAAGTACTGAATGATAAAGTAAAACGATTCAAATATTCAATATATTTTGTGGAACACTCTGTATACATAGAAGTATGGCTTTCAATCAGAACAGAGAACTGCATTCCAGAAATATCAATTCTCACAATTCTCTCCAGTTTGAAACTACAAAAAATTTATATTTTATCTGATCTACTGTGACATACACTTTGGTCAAAAATTCAAGAATATATTCATAACTGTCAAATCAATTTTCAACTTTTTATCATACGATGAATTATATCTTCCTGGACAATTTTAATTGACATGTGACATGTGTCAGAACATTCTGTAAAATGAAACCAGATTTTTAAAGAAGTAATCCATATCGAACTTATGACGTCACAAAGATTGCCAATAAATATTGGTAATATTGGAATTTGTGATATTCGATGTATTGATACAATTCGTCAAATTCAGAAGTAATTTTCTTTATGAATTGCTACTTTTTATGAAATATACATATTAGGTTCGTGACGCAAGTTTCAGTGTGCTGAAATTTCAGCCTGCAGATTTCGTGGCAGGGATCCTGAAATTCCTGAAACGTCTAATTTTAGAGCGCAACGTGAGATAACCATCGGAAATGAAGCTAGCATTTATTTTCTACTGTCTTGTAAAAATAAGCTAAAATTTTCTTGTGTGGGACGCGAGAAGCTTTAAAATACTGAAATTACCTCAACAAATTCCAAATATTCGTGATTATTTATGTAACCAGTGGGTATGAGATGATCGTAGTTATTCTAGGTAAGTAATTAAATATGAATTCAAAATGAAGTGTATTGGTGTACCGCAGGACACAGTACTCGAGCCCTTATTAAAAGTAAACTTATGAATCCTTAGTTTGTATAAAAAAAAAAACAACCAACTCGGTGTTGACATGATAACGATACAGAAAATATAACCTCTTAAAATGATCAGAATTTATATTACAATATCATTGGCACATCTAACATAACTTATTCTGACTGATTTTGAAACTATTTGGAACACTATCCTTTCAAATATAGAAAGAATAGTCAGTATGTTCCAAGAATAGAACTAATTAGGACACCATGATTGTTTTGAAATTGGAGACTAGATGTTGCCAATGATAACATCCAACAGTTTTTATGACTTTTAACCTAATATCCGTTCTGAATTAGAAAATGTTAAAACTATACAAACTTAATTCAATAACCAGATAAGTTTTTCAAACTTTTTCAGTCAAAAAAAGCAACAGGTGGTTGAAAAGCAATCACAATTGACATCCCTGAAATCACTTTGAGACATCACTTTGTAACGCCATTGTGACCTTCAAGCGATGTCACATTTGTGATGTACACTATCGCATAGACATCGCCAGAAGGTAATTAATTACATTGTGTCGAAAGGAAGTCACTGTGACTTTTCAAGAATGGGTCAAATCAATTCCAACCAAAAATTCATCTTTCAACATTACATTTTGATTTTGAATGACACAGTGGATAGTATTTTTATGCTAGGTTCCTCAACATTTTTGCTTATTAACTTTAGAAATGTCACAATTTCCCTAAACGTGCAATATAACTGTCAAAAAAAGGCTCACGTCATCTGGTTCATGAATTTTTAGAAATATGACGTTTCAAAAAACATGCGAAAGTGATTGAAACCATCTTGGCATATTTGACAAAATATGGTGAAAGTAGTTTTTGTGATTTTGTGTTGTTCACTTACTTACCACTCATTTTTTTTTGGTTATAATAATCAAAAATTCACTTTCACACTATTTTTCAAAAAACCACATCAAACCAATGCACTCGAAATTCACTCGAAAAAAAAATCAACCAGTATCACCTACCTGTGCCTGAGGTCGATCAGAGGTTGACGCTGTCCTAATAGCTACAAGGCGTCGCGATGCCTTAGCAGCGTCGCTTACCACCACTCTAGCCTCAAGAACCGCCCCCCTCTCAAAATTTCACGACCATTTCCACTCAAATTCGAACGGTGGCTCCCAAAATGTTGATTAAACTCAGTAAACTACTCAGCAGCTAGGGGAGGATACTGGTTTTGCTCTAGCTCGATTCTGCGTAACATCAGAATTTTGAATTCGTGATTTTTCAATACTATTCTGATGAATTTGAAATATATTTTTTCGCCTGTTTTTGTAGATCTGTCAAATGGGTGTATCTTGTCAATTTCGAGATAAAAAAACTACAATTCATGAATATTTTCACCGTGAAAACAAATGTGTTGAGGTTTTTCTTTCATTTCCAGGTAGTAATTTCATTCTCAGTCCACGATCTCAAGTTCGTATTTTATGTAATCGTTACATATTCAGCTGCTATGCAACCGACAATACAACTTATCGCCGTGCTGGTCATATAATATCTAGGATGAGAATGACGTTCAGTAATAATTAATTTCTAACTTTTGTATTCGGTGAATGGTCTCAAAAATTCTTGCTGAATTTTCAGAAACTAAATGAATTCATTTTGATTATTGATGTTAGGAATCAGAACCCAAGAAATTTCAGTTGGAAACATTATAAAAATAGTTTTTATTGTGGAAAAATGACTTCAACTCAACATAATGAATTAAATGAAATATTTCTGTTTGATAATACTTGAAACGTCCAATATTTTTATACAAATAGCACATGAATATTCTGAAAATAAACACTTGCATTTTACATGAGGCATATTTTCGACTTGTGACATAGACACAGGGTGTTTCTGTAATAGTGCATTAAACCTCATATCATATTTGAGATTAAATAAAAAAAAACATTTTAGTAATGAAAAATATTTATTGAATCATGTAGTTTTCTCTTACAAATTTTGCTCATTCGGTGAAATCATCTATAAAATATTCATAATGAATTTATGAGCATTCGTGCTTATGAGAAATAGATCATAAAACGAATCGTTTCCAATATCTGATCTAAATCGACCTCGCTTCAAGAAATGAAACGAGAAACAATTACTCCATATCAAGCAGTGAAACGATTCAAAATTGGCCCGAATCTTTGAGCACGCAACAAACAATGGCAGAGAATACTTTCCAATTTTACAGTAAGCCTCTTCGTATGATTTCGGAAAAAGTGGAACGGTTTTTTTCAAATATGTGTCGTTTCATTGCATGAATAGAAGCTGGAAAACGTGCATAGAATTGAATCATTGTTAACGCATCTGATTTGACTGTTTTGGATACTAATAGACATGAAAATGTATTCATGCAATGATATTTGATGTCTAACAGCTGACAAAGTATTTGACTTTCTGGCAAATTTTCTCTCATTGCATCAAGAACAAATTAACTGTTGCCAGTTAATTTTAAGAACGTATACAGGATGTTTCTTTAATATGGTAAAAAAATTAAACTGAGAGTAGAGAGGACCAAACCATGACGATTAAGCGCAACATCGCTTATACAAATGTTGATGGCTATACAGTGCGTTCAAAGTTATTGACGTCGAAGGTGGGCATTTCCAACAATTTTTATAACTTTGTTAAATCAGAAATGAATCATTGTTGAAGCAGAAAACTAACTATTCGCTTGTCTGACAGCAACCTACTAGTTTTTTTTTGATAAAATTATTTGAATTTATTTGTGACTTCAATACTCGAAATCGGATTCATCGTAAAAACGGTAGGGTTTTTCGACTTTATGTTTGCCGTTCTGAATACCACCAATGTACCAATTTTTAAACCGATATCATGAAAACTATCGAAGCTATTGAGAAATTTGCAAATAAAATTTTAACTTTGAACGCACTGTATCTTTTCAACCGTCATGTTTTGTTCCTGTCTACTCCCAGTTCAATTTTCTTACCATATTAAAGAAACACCCTGTATACACGTATATGACCACCGACTTATTATTATATTTTAACGATTGGGAAAATAGTACTGAATAGTGAGGTTATTTTACCGAATTTATTTTATTTGTTGATAAGAAATGTGCAGGTTGTTGCGAGGACAAATCATCTTGCAGGTATCCATTCTCCTCAAGCACATTCTCAACGAATTCTGCTGATGATGTGCTATCTGAAAATGGTATTTGGGCATCTGCAAAATAAAATACATTTGAACTCGTTTCCATCATTACCCAAGAGGTAGAGTTCTAAATGCGTTGCTTTTTTTAATGAATTCATCCCAAGTAGGACTGTAAACCATGAAAATACTTACTCGAACAGCATGAACCCTTTCCAGAAATGAATTAATTCCTGAAATTCGTTCAATTAGCATTTCTCCAAAACTGCAAAATGCACTTCATATTGTTTCAGATTATGTGTCTGAAAAGTATACGCGGTACTTATTTCACGTTTTTCACTAAAGACTGATCTGAATGAATTCACCAAATAATAGATACTCCTATACTCGAACAGCATGAACCCTTTTCCTTTGTTGTGGATGCAAGAACACTAGCTCCATCTAGTGGTTGAAAACCATGATGAAAACTATTTCCAAATTTCAACATTGACGTTCATATCTTGTTGGTAACTTATCTCTGATTTCATGAATAGAATAGTAGTTATTGTTGAAAATTCGATTCTGGTCCAGTCGCCAATTCTTTAGTTTTTAGTATCAATTTTCTATTTTACTCCAAGGAGAGTGGATCTGTTAATTTCCCAATTTAAATACTTAGGTTGGGCCACAGTGTAAATTTAGCTGGCGCCATCCCATGCAGCGCGAATAAATCCATGCCATCAAACATCAGAATCCAATTACATTTTTTTCGCATATACGAGGTTACTCCCAATTTGTCCGACTGAATTATCATTGTATTTATAAGTGAATTAATCTCAGAGTTTGCATCATCGAGTTTATAGCTTCGAGTTGTATTTACTGATATAGTATGATCAATACCATAAAAAGCGAAAGTATGACATTGTACCAGACGTTGCTCTACTGACCTGCATGTGGATAAAAAAAGAACCTCGGTTAATGCAAAATATGCAAGCATTAACAGAGTTTACAGAAGGATTAATGATAATAATAATAATGAATAGGTTAGGGCGAGTGGACCAATATCGATTTTTCAACAATCGATCACTACATCAAGATAGTTCTGACAGATTTGGTTATCTTCCAATACCAATAGGGCAAAATAAAAAGTATCTAGCTAACCACTGAACTCCTAATTGGTTGAGACTTAGCTCGAAACATTTAGTCATCAATAATATTGGCAACACTTCACTGTACTGTCACATAGTACGTTAATTCTAGTCAAAATTTTCACAAATATTGAAAATACTGATCAACGGTTCTCCACAGTCTTCCATTGGTACATGGCAACAGTGTTAATACAGATTTGTTCTCATAACATCGTGATGTTTGTATTTGCGAGAAGAGCGTTTGAAATTAACTTTTCAAGTGATGAGGTCTATAAAGAAATACCCAAAATACAAGGTGATATGCCAAAGGGGGTTATTCTTTGGCACATTTTAAGAAAAAAACATCCTCAAAGTCTCAACTTTTGAGATAGAGGGTGATGAAATTAAAAAAAAAAAACAGTTCCTTGATAATAACTGAGAAATTATTTGGTACATGTCTTCCATGCATCAAGGTGCATTTTGCGATGTACGAAATTTTTCTTTTTCTCTACCAGTGGCGTCCGTACGGGTTTTGCATTGAATTTCATGGAGAAAAAAAACTTCGCCACTACTTACTTCTAAAATAATAATAACTTTTAAGATCCTCATTCAAAATTGAGCAAAATTAATCTCATGGATTTTCTTTGTCAGACGCATGGTTTTCGCTTAAAAAAATAAAAATCGTTTTACTTCAGGGTCTATTCCTGAAAAATCTGAAGCGGCGTGAAAATGTTTGTGCATCGACTAAAAGCAAGGTAAGAGATCAGATGCATTGAATTCATCGATGCATAGAAGACATGTACCAAACTTTTTGAAGATGTCTAAAATATTATCTCAGTTATTATCAAAAAACAGATTTTTTTCAAAAGTTCATCACCCTGTATCTCAAAAGTTAGGATTTTTAGGACATACGTTAATGAGAAGTTTTTTCTTGGAATGTGTCAAAGAATAACCTCTTCAAATATTAGCATGTCTGTAAGGAACACCCTGTATATTCAATTGGAAGTAAAACTTTTTTAATAATGCTAGAATCTGAAATTAAAAATTCAAATATCATGAAACACTGTGTCGTTGTGTGAGTATTTTATTTTTGAGAGGACAAAAAAATTGATGAATATCCTCATGCTTCATAAATTAATTGGTTCATGTTATAATTTTTTTATGATCTTTGATTATTTCAATAGGCAATTCTTTCATACTGTAAAATCTATAGCATCAATGACATTGATTTTATTTTATATCAAACTTAACCTCACTTTTTGCGATTTTGATTTGTACTTCTGAGTATAACCTTCATCTAAAGCCTTATTAGAGAGTTGAAGTAATCACAGTGCGTAAACCGTTCTAGATACGTTAACGTAAGAAATATAACGTATAATGTTTTCAATGAATTCTGCATCTTATCTATGAGAGTTCTGATAGACGCTGATGTAAGCCCTGTTATTTGTACGATATTTATCTGGATTAGAACCATAGACTTCTCTAGATAATTGCAGATCCTATTCATTATTGAAACGTAAAAATGCTTTTGATTGAATTATTTTCGAAAACACCCGATGAGCTTGAGTTGATGACGGAAAAAACATTGTCATATAAAACAAAATGAATGTAATTTTGTGCATCCTGTACCTTTGGCAAATTATTTCGTTGGATTTAAATAAGCGTACGTCCGTTTTTTCAGCACGCGAGTCTACGTAGACCCACCAAACAAGAAAACGTAAAAACTTGAAAAGTGCGCATGCCCAGATGTCAAATTACATCTTTACGTAAACGTTCGTGCAACTACTTCAACTCTCTATTATTTGATCTCTAATTCGTCGGATTACAAGACAGTTTTCTTGTAGAAAAATAAACCTGTTTTCAAGAGATGTTTTTCCTGTTTCATTCGAACCGTCCCGCTTGTACCGCTGAGCAGCGTTTTCCTTCCCCGTACATGTTTGGAACCTCATCGGGACGACGTACCATCGTCCCGTGTCCACATTTAGCCTCCTCTCGGTCTATTCTCGGCGGTGGTGGGGTTTGCAACACCAGCTAAGGAGCCGACTGATCCAAGACGTGGAACGTAAGCTGATAGCACCTCGAAAACTGTGACGACAACTTAGTCGCTTCGAGTCCGTGTCTGTAGTGTCGACGGGTCAAGAGCTTGGGATTCGTTTTCCTGTAGTTTTCGGTGAGTACGAGCGAGAGAATTTTCCTTTTCGAGGCTGGTTTTGTGAGAATTGAGTGAAAATCTAGTTTATTAATTTGAAATCACTCGTACGTTTTCCAGAAGGGAATAATCTTTCTGGAAAAGAGAAAATGGCTAGGAAGCAATATTGCAACTTCGTTTCCAATGCCCTAATATACAGGGTGTTCCTTGAAGACATTCTAATATTTGAATTGGTTATTATTTGACACATTTTGACGGACGCCACTGGTATAGAAAATGAAAAATTTCGTACATCACAAAATGCACCCTGATGCATAGAAGACCTGTACCAAATTTTCTAAAGATGTCTAGAATATTATCTCAGTTATTATCAAAAAACTGATTTTTTTTCAAAATTTCATCACCCTGTATCTCAAAAGTCAAGACTTTCAGGACATACGTTTAGGGGAAGTTTTTTCCCAAAATGTGTCAAAGAATCACCCCTCCAAATATCAGCATGTCTTTATGGAAAACCCTGTATACAAGGTGTTTCTTAAGCCAATATTCAAAGAGAAAACTTCTTATTAGCGTATGCCCTGAAAGTGTTTTGAAATGGAATAAAACTCGGTTTTGTATTAGTTTCATTCAAAATTCTTTCAAAATCAAATGAATCCACTGATTTTTATGACCACTTCATTGTTTTTTCCTCTGAATTGGTTTTCATTATAAATTCAATAAATCTATTCGAAGTGAATGTATCAGAGAATTATTATTCTAGTCAATATTTCAGTTGACATATATGGTCTTCTATCCTTTTTCATGCAGTCAAAAATGATTTTAAGGAACTTTGAAGAAAATCAAGCTTTTCAAAACCAACGCTCATCTATCAAATTTGGTTATTACGAATGTTCAAACATTTCAACCCTCTCAGAAATGTCAGAAGACTAGCAGTTTATACCTGTTCTACTAAATAAATATCGTTTGGTTGGATATTCACCGGATTTTTCTAGACAGAACACCGTTCATATGTTTACTGTATCATTTCACATGCATTTTTCACTTATCCCAAAATTTCTTGTTATATTTCACGAACAAACATTCATTCAATAAAATAAATGAATGACTGATGTTTATTTTTCAATAAAATAAGTTCATTGATGGAAACTTAAAGCATTGAGTTTATTTCCTTCAAACATCTGGAATGATATCATTTTGTTGGCGTTTTTGAATGGAATTTAAACCACTTTCAACTGTATGTTCTATGATGAATGGATTTGAAATTAATGTTGAAAAAAAAACTCTATAAATATTTCTAAGAACATTGATCTGCCAAATTAAACATTTACGTGCGATATTAAGCATCATAGATTCAAATAAACAAATGTCTGTTAAAACTGGGTAATTCGTTATGGCCGGCTGGATTCCCATACCTTAATCTTCTGGACCTGGAGATCAAGAATACAATTCAAAACACTGTAGATCCTAAAAAATTCAAACAAAGAACTATTGAACACTAAAAACATGTTCTATATTTTTCCATTTTCGTTCAGTTTGATGAAATTTATATTTTGTTATCTTCCATCTATTTCCTATTGGTTATAATACATGGAATAGAATAATAATTGATTTCAGGGTATATTGGAATTGTTTGAGGAAGATAATCAAATTAGATTTGGTTTTTTTCATTACATTATAACAAAATGAGAAAAATCTATAAAGTTCGTGATTGAAATCCTAATTCACTATTGACATTTGAGTACTATTTAAGCTGGCAACACTTCACAACGATGCCAAATTATTATCATTTTATGTGACGATAATATTGTGGAAACCAAATACATAAGTGAATTCTTTCACTTGAATAGTAACGTAAATTTTATGTGTATGTTTGAATATTATATAAATCGAATTACATATCAATTCAATTACTGACTGACAGCCTGTCACAACACTTTTTCTCAGATGAATTGACTCATGATGTTCAATATTTTGACCAAACAAAAAGGCAGAAAATAAACACGAGGACAAGACATTTTGCAAAACAAAATTGTCTATACGGTTGAATGAAATAAGCTACGTTGTTTAAAAAAATGTATTACATTTTTATACATTTTGAAAATATGTTTGCAAACTACGGATTGAAAAACCACCTGCCCCATACAAATGCGTCATTATAATTCTTTTCGTGAGCTGTGATTCACATTCACAGATTCCTTATTCCGCAATCAAATATATCATACAGGATGTGGACAAAAATCCAAACCCCATTTTCAGTCTCAACTTTATCGTCATCGGTTTACTTGGAAACAAACATCACTTCATTGTCTCGATATTGACACCAATTTTACTCATCCGATTAAAATTCTTGTTGAAAACCGTGCGATTGGGTGTTCCTTCGTTACACTTGCATATGTTGTTTTTTTCTAATGGAAATTCGCTCACGTTTTCGCGTGTTGGACATGCTAACCTATATGAATCCGATTGTAAACAAAATGTTGACTGATATTGTGGCGACTGAAGACCGATGACCCTGCATGTTTGAAGAATTTCTCATACCTTTTCACGTCTGGATTTTTGTTATGAATGCTTTATTACTTGCATCGAAACTTACGATAAGGTTCAAGCGATCCAGGTGTTGCTTCGATAAGAATGCTATAATCGTATATACAGGGTGAAGTCAAGTTGGGATTGTTTAATTTTACGCGCAAATTGCTGATTTGGTCGCAACAATTAGGTACACTATAAATGACAGATTCACTTCAATTTATTATTGCTCGTTCTAAAAAAATTACGTCAGTGTTTAATGGAAAACTGTGCACCTACATTATTATTTCATACTTGTTTAAAATCTGTTCTATATTAAATAAAATTATTATTAAATAAATGGGTTATATTCAAATTAGTTTTGTTTCAGTTTTTCGCCAGTAGACTCAAAAAAAATCAGTCACCATGGACGCCATCAAGAAGAAAATGCAGGCGATGAAGCTTGAAAAAGACAATGCCTTAGACCGTGCAGCTCATATGGAACAGCTTGCCAAAGATGCCAATCTGCGTGCTGAAAAGGTAAGCAAAACTATCTTGACATGTTGTGAATCCAAAGATGAGGTTGGTGAAATTTTCGGAAGGCGTAATATGCAACACATTCATGAAATTAAATCCAGTTCGCTTACTAAGGTATGTTTATACAGCAAAGAAGAGTTCACCAATGAAATCACATATTTGTTACGAATTGACATGACTTGTCTAAACTAACCATTAGTATGTTTGAAATATGCCCAGTATGCCCCTGAATGGTCCACAACTGACGTTACAAAAGACGTTGACAGTTATCGTATGTGATTTGGGTTGCATAGTTCGTCCTGCCATAATGAAAAACTTTCCAGCATTTGTTTTCGAGTGGTTGAAATTATTTGGTTATAATTATGCATATGTATTTTGTTATAGGCTGAAGAAGAAGCCCGTACTCTCCAGAAAAAGATCCAGACCATTGAAAATGAACTTGACCAGACCCAAGAACAACTCACTCAAGTAAATGGAAAATTGGAAGAGAAAGAAAAAGCTCTACAAAACGTGAGTACTATGCATATCTGAATAATCCACTTTATTCTGCATTATATTCGATTATTCTTCAACAGTATTTAAAAAACATTTATCTGGAAGTGTTACGGTGATAGTTTGGATTTTGTGAAATATTTTCAATGTTATCTAGTACGCTTCGACAACGATAAATGTTTTGAATAATCATCTGACACTGTGAATAACCCTGTATAGACGGACTTTATTGCATGATTACGAGAATAGTTAATGAGTAAGATTTTATAGTATTCTTGTGGCATAACTGGAACGTACCACGTCGCGTTTACACAAAGTTCTAAAAATATACCAAGAACTCGATAGCAAGCCAAATACGGAGAGATGACTTGTTACTCGTCCCTGTTCATCCCGTGACGTAATTTACTCAACATGATCAGATCTGTCTCTGTTTTTGAAATATTTACACAATGAATACAGAAGTGTCAGTCATCGAAATTACGGATTGCAATTTGATTGGAAGCGCGAAAAGGCTAGCAACTTCCAACTTGTACAACTAGTTGCATACGTAGTAGGAGTGTTATTACTCCTAAATCGCCTGGAAACATCGTTTTGCATTGGGTATTTGCCAAAACGAGATTGGAGTTTTTGAAAAACATACATATGAAGAAGGTCTAAGCTGAGAGTATAACGAATAACTCGCAACGATATTCGATTTTCGGAGCATACAAAAATAGATTCAACTTTCACATAGCACGTGGCAACGATGGCAAGAAACCAGCGCACCAGCCAAACGTAGTTCTCGAATTGTTCGCGCTACGTCAGCGCCAGTGAGTTTAACATGGCGGATTGAAGTGGCACGCGTAAAGTGTCATCTCGGGAAAAAATGTCAACACCAAGGGGGGCGGGTAATATGAAAAAAAGGGGGCACCAACACCATCCCCGCAACGAGGGCAACAGAAGATCAACCCTAAATAAAAGTTTCCAACCGAGATTCAGTGAAAGTAGCCCCGATGATGCAGTGACAGTGCAGAAATCAACAATAACAAATGAAAACACTGTGATAAAAAATAGTGCCTCTACTGAGATTAGTCCCAAACAACAACACCAAGAATCAGTGGTGATTCAAAGTGTTGATCCAGATAGTAAATGTGATATCGAAGTTATAGATTTAACTACCTGTGATGATGAAGTAGTTGGTAGCAGTGAAGCAACAAGTAAAGAGAAAGTTTGCCCAAAATACAGTAAAAATGATAAAGAAGATCATAACAACAAATTACGCAAATCTAGAAAGTCGAAAACTCCCGAAAAAAAAGAGACCAAAACTGACATGTCTCTGATATACAGGCCTGAAGCTGAAGGGTCTAGTCAAAGTGATCAAGAAGATGTTAATATGGATCCTGAGTTGGAAGAGTTATCTAAGCTCCGCTGTACGTCTGAAATGACTGAAGTGGTAGCTGAAAGGGAGAAACGACGTAACAGGAGATGTGCTGATTATCCTGGTTTAGCATTCAGTTCAATATTCAGCTCAGACACCCTCATGAAGTTCTCAATCATCAGGAATGAATTACACAATATCATGAATACTCAGCTAAAAAGGGTAGGTAACTTTGAGTCTAATTGGTTTTATCTATGCTCCACAATTGAATAAACATTGCATCATTATGCTCAAATTGGTGAAGTCAACAAAGATAAACATTCAACTTTATAAATGTCAATGCATGAATATTCATCATTCATGTGCAACTGTATTTATATTTCTTGATATTCGAATAATATTATACCTTTAGATTTTTCCCCAACTGTGCAAAAATCTTATTTTCGATTTAAATAAATGAACACTCTGTATGTGAACAAGAGGGTGATGTCACTGATATTCACGTTTTATCTCATGTTCCATAGAAAGATATAATTTCTATGATACATTCATTTGTCAATATGTGTGCACTGTTGCCGATTAATATTCAATTAACCTTGATGACATTTGATCTGATTATTAAATAAATCCAATGAACGCGTTTACAAACAATAATTATCAATTATTCCGGTAATTGAAACGGATAAGTGAATTCTTTTATTCAAAATCGTTTCACAGGGTGTCAAATTTTCTTCGGTTGATGAAAAAGATGAACATCGTCTAAAATTCTGACAAGCTGTAAAAACTTTTTTTTCTCTAAATTAAAGAATACACTCTTTATATATGTTAGAAATGATCGTGTACAGTCGATGGAAATGAAAAGAAACTATGCCAAATATATGCAGTCATCACAAAATATCGATTCAAAATAGGTACCCGTTTTCGATGCTAAAGTGGTAGATCAGGCAACGTGTGAATTGATGAACCGAATGTCAATTCGAACTGTTAAATAAAATGAACAATGCGCTGGCCCCCGAACAATGTCCGCATCGGTTTTGCACGCCTGATTGTTGACAAATAATTATTGAACTTCCTGATACTTCAAAAGACCTTTCCCGTTTTTGTAACGTCAAAGTAAATTGAATTATTTTCTGAGAGCCGCGCCTTTCGTTTGAAATTCCTAAAACACCGAGTAGGTGGCGCGTGCGCGGTTGAGAGACAGACAGCCATTTTGCCGGTGAGTTGACTAGCGGACTCGCCCAGTTGACTGAGTGACTCAGGTGGTTGTTACGTGTGGTTTTTGTTGAGATCTATTCGGACTGTGCGTGACTATTTTCCTATCAAAAATGACTACCAACATTCAGCAAGGGTCCCTTTTGGACGTCTTAAAGAAGAAAATGAGACAAACTAAAGAGGAAATGGAACGGTACAAGGATGAATGCGAAGAGTTCAATAAGAGACTTCAGGTCGAAGTAATGAGAAGAGAAGAGGTATGTCTGTCTCGAACAGGTCGTTGGGACCACGTATGATTTTAAAACGGGTTGGACATTTCATGAGAATAACTGGAATTTGCATAGTGATTTTTTACTTCTCCGAGAACAGTTACATTGCCCTTTCTATTGATTCCGAATGTGGACGTTATCGTCGTACCTTTTATTATTTGCATACCTATTATTCATACTCTTGATATTCTGATAGCTAATCTTAATTTATCGTTTAGTTATGATAACGATGGAAATGTGCACAATATTTTGAATAAATCAATTCAATGAACAACCAACTGAATTTTGAAGGTCAGCTTGTCAAACCCTGTAGTGTATTGTAAAATTATTTGCCCAAAAAGTAGTTCTATAACAATTGGCCCTGTGATCAATCAGGATTACCTGTAATCATAAATAGTGAAGTACTCTATACGTAAACATTCCTTGTTATTCGATTTCATGGCTAATAAAATAACTTTATCGTTCCTCTTATCAACTCTAACTTCAATTTGATAAAATGCAAAATGAAGAAATATAGTAATACACAAGATATATATCTACAATGAATTAAACATTCTTCATTCTGAAAGATTGACTTAGATGACAACACATATAAACGAAATGAATAAGCCATTGGAATGCAGTTACAAAATATTTCAAAGATTATTTCGTAATACTATATCCTCTATCTGAAAGCAAAGAACAAGAAATGATCTTCTTTAACTCCATCCATGACGTAAATTTGTATCCTTCAAATCTTAATTAAATAAATATTGACAATTTATAATGTCATGTTTAGTATCGTTATTGGAATCAGACAACAACAATTTCCATTCATTGAACGATGTTTTATACCTTCGCATGATGGTTTTGTTGAAAAAATATTTTTCCGTTCACTTGAATTTTAAATAACATTTCAACAAACGGAAGGAAGTAGGAACTAAGCTTCACTTCCCATTGATGTAAATAATGAGGTCACCTAAAATAACCACACCCTGTACGCACGAGTAAAATTCACTTTTAATTGTGGAATAGTTAATGTAACTCGATTCGGGTAGTTGGAGACGTATTGTGACAATTTTTGAATTGATTATCAAAAGGAAATCATGCCGCATTGAACTTGCTAGTTCTTGAAAATATTTTGCCAAGTCCAGTATGTCCATCAACAAAAATGGATACATGGCTACTACAAAAAATAACTCCCAAAATGTTTGAATTTTTGGTGGGTGCGAGTAATTTTTTGACATGATGAAATCTACGAGGTGTCGGTTATTTTTTTCGACTTCTACGTACATATCTTTTCACATTAATATCTCATATTATGTTTCAAATTAAAGCTTTCGCTTTCGAAATGCCCAATAGAATAGAAGTGAAATCTATTTTCCATATCTTTATGGGTATATAACCTTTTCTCTCATTTACAAGTGTCACAGAGTTCAACAATAAGTTATTTGAACAAGTTTATCGAAAGTGTAATTTGTCTATTATGAACGATGAATTCATGACTATAATATTAAGGACTTTTTCGTTGAGATACATGGTTGAGAAACTGATGTTGCAGTCCTAGTTGGCTTCTTAGTGTTTTCGAAACTGTTCTGAATATACTACCTGGCATTATATCTGGCAACAGCGCAACAGAAAGCCAGATTTTATTTTTAAATAGTCGCCAATCATTATCATTTTATTAAAAATAATAAAAAAAATTATTCCTCTAGCTAAATGAAAGGTCTGCAAACGAAAATTTCACTCTTTTTTTCGTTGCAGGCTGAATCTGAGGTAGCAGCCCTCAACCGTCGTATCCAGCTTCTGGAAGAAGACCTGGAACGTTCCGAGGAGCGTCTGGCCACGGCTACCGCCAAGTTGGCCGAGGCTTCTCAAGCGGCCGACGAGAGCGAAAGGTTTGTCCTCCTGTCCGGCCGGATTCGAACCCTCTTGACGTGTGGTGCTCGGCGCGAGCTGTGTGAATATGATGAGATAGTTGGAAGGAGTTGTTTGAACGGATGTTTGACGATTTTATGTTGATTGTTGATAAAACTCGTGAATTTTCTAGGAAATTGACATGCGACGATCTTTGAGAGTATGAAATTTCTTGATATCATTTATCCACACAGGAAATGCACAGAGGAAGATTTATTATATTAAGATCATCACCTGATTTTCAATTGATTTTGTTACTCTTTGTCATTTTTACGTATTTTCTGAAATGCCTTGATAAATTGACCATATTTTACTGAATTTTCTTGATGTTTTGTGAATTGGTTATTCACAGGGTGTTATGTAAGTACATGGCCAAACTTAAATGAGTCATTCATTGGGTGATATTGAGATGAAAAGTTTATATAAGCCAAGGTCCAGTAATACTTTGTTTTTAAAATACCGGGTGTCAAACATTTCCGGAATACTTTTTTTACTAATATCTGAATAATTATCTTGTTGATTTTGTTGAAATTTGATTGCGTTATTTGGGCTAATAAAGGGCCAATATTTTCACTCAAGAAATGTGTACCACTAGTTGAACTTCTCTCTAGATTAGAATTGAGTCTTTGAGCTGCCACGTACCAACATAACACCCAGTATATATTCTTAAATTTTTTCATTGCATTTCATAAAAATGTTTGTGATTTGGTTATATTGATGTTTTTATTGATTTTCTCTGAAAAAAAATCGTCAAATCTATTGAAATATTTACTCAAATGTCCATTTGATTCAATTTAGAAGATACTTTGATTCTATCACATCATATTCTTGACACAACATTACAGTGAGACTATCCCAATTGACTTTTAATTATCAAAAAGCAAAAGATTCAAAATTCCCATATATACTAGGAATTATAAAACAATTATCGAAGTGAATGCTTTATCAGTTATTGCAGAAAATTGGAAAAAATATACAATTTTGATTCCACACATTATTTCTGTGGAGAATTCATGATTGATATTATAATCAACCTGATTTGATTATTGATAACAATTTCAATTCAATAATTCCCTTGATTAATTATGAAAATCCGTAAATTCGCATTTGATTATAATTTTTCATACTTTATGTGTTTATCTTTTGCAAAAGTAACTTTTTTTGGCAATTTTTTCCACTATCTTGTGAAAACAAAAATGCTCTGTCATCAAATTAGGCATTCCTTTATACGCATGTTATTTTCCAGTTCTATTTTTACGTTATTGATTTTTTTTATCATTCATTTTGATCCTGTATGTATCAAATAAGTGAAAACTTTACTCAATTTACTTTTAACCAATTTCTAGTTTTTTTGTAACCATCACTTTTTTTATCTCAAGTTTTGGAAAATTGTTGGTTATCGTTCTATCGATCCTTTCTTAGAAATCTCATCTGTTACCATGTCATGATTTTTCAAAATTCCATATTCCCTGAAAACATATTTTTACGTAATTCTCTGATTCATTGGATAGTCTCACTAGCGCGTCAACCTCTCTTAACACCTCGTGTGAGTGTGTGTGTGGTTTGCTCTAAACTAAATCCCCACTAATATTCCCCCCGACCAGGATACGAAAAGCCTTAGAAAATAGGACGAACATGGAGGACGATAGAGTGTCGCTGTTGGAGCAGCAGTTAGCTCAGGCCAAACTTATCGCCGAAGAGGCAGATAAAAAATACGAAGAGGTATAGAACCACCTCCTTTGTTGCTTATTAACAACTACGTTATTTGTTTAGCGCAGTTTGATACTGTTCTAGCTAGGTATTTGGAATAAGCGACCGTAAAGTACGATTTTTTTTGAGGTAGTGCCTCCTCAGAAGTGTTGGTTTAAAGAATACATGCTGGTTAATATATCATTTATCAACTGTAGACTCAAAAAGGAAAAAAGACTTGTCTGTATTGAGACGAAGCCTAGATTCGATACTGCATGGTTTTCAATTCTATTTCTTACTTATTGAGCCAATTATCAATCTTTCGAATATAAACATGGTATGTAAATTTTTGACAAGATTTCTGCAGAAGAACTGGTCATGCTGTACTAAGCGTCAGAATTCTAAAGGCCAAGCTAGAAAAGGCTATGCAATCACGTTGAATTGTGAGGAATATGACAATTGCATACATTCAGTTGAGAATTTCTGAAATGGACTCCTACTTCAAATGATTCAGATTTTTTTCTTGTAAATAATTGCTACATTATGACTGACTTCTACAATTTTTTGTAGATTCTGATTTGAATAACCACCAGTCGTACATTTCCATATATTTGGTGACGATGTTCTGCGAATTGATAGTTCATATTGAAAAATTCAATATTAGTAATTTGAAGTAAATTATACAGGACGTTCAGTATAACACAAACTTGGCAATTTTCAAACATCGATATATCAAGTTTAACAACTGGAGCACGTTTTGATTATTTTCGACCTGTTTTATTTCCTCACGATTCAACTGAATTGAAATATTTATTGATGACGATGATGATTTTCCCCGCAAATGTTTTCCCAAAATATTTCTAGGTTATGTACCGCCTGAAGCAGTGGATCCTGTATCGATTATCTTTTTTTTTTTTCTCTTTCAGCACGTTATTTTTGTGTCATTGCAAAGATGAAATGCTATATTGGTCATCGGTACAAGTTCAAATGTATAAAAAAACTGTTCGATTTCACCTTGTGATTCATTAGTTGTCTTGTCCAATTTTGGAAGAAATGATTTGTAACAGATGGTGTAATGTTTTCCATCAACGTTAATTATCAACATTGACTGAGTGGCCCAATTTTCGTTTTATGTAGCATTTGCACTTGTACGATATCCAATGTAACATTTTTATTTTCGAAAAGCAATTTTCTTATTGATCCAAAATCACAGCTGAATAAGCAAGTCATATGAAGTCAGGGCACACAATTTCAAGTGACCTTGTATAGTCTTCATGGTCGTGTTGAATCTCACACCTACATTAAAGATTAATCTAACACTCGGACTTGGGAGAACAATGTTACTGATTGACCAACTTCATCAATGTTGTGGTTGATTTTATCAGGAACTTGCATTTTATTGTGGTTTTGGGTTAATAAAATGGTATTTTGAATTTCAGCAGTGTGCATTTTCGAAAAACGGTCGTAAGAAAACAATTTGTTGGGATGTTAGGTCGGTGCAAGAATCGACTCGTTTAAGAAAAACTGGAAACGTTTCGAATTTCATGAAACTTATCATCAGGACTTTTAAAAGTTAGTTTATCAAGGTTGACGTCAAAATAACGACCAATGCATCTTGAACGAAGAGAACGCCACGGCTCAGTATTTTTTGTAATGATAAGTAAAATTATTATAATCTTGAATAAATGAAGGACGCAATAGTTCTTCTTTGAAAACTACAAATTAGTTTCAATCATTAGTCATCAAGTGATAGAGATATTGAATTGTCGTAACCATTGTGAACAATCTAATGCAGTGACAAAGATAAAAAATTCAAAGTATTAATGCGACGTTGCCACAAGCTCAAAATTCTCCTTGAATCGAGGATATTATTTCCAAAATGTGTATAAAGGCTTAAAAATAGTTTCTTTTCATTCTTCTAATATTGAAAGGACTTGACGATTACTAGACAATATTCGATAACCACAGAGAAGATTTATTTTCGATGATTTATCTACTCATTTCAATGGAAAAGCAACTCAATATTGGGCACAATACAGGGTGTTTTCTGCCAAATGGTTGTTTTCATGGACGTACGTAAAACCAGTTTTTCTTTAATGGACCGTTTCTCATGTCCTAATCTAACATCTCGACACAACTTTTGTTATTCCATCGCCCGTTTTTCTAAACTTGCTCGAATTTTCGTTCAATTTTCTGCTTGTTGAACTTAGGCAACGAAAAATTCTCGAGAATCGTTCTCTAGCTGATGAAGAACGTATGGACGCACTCGAGAACCAGCTGAAAGAAGCTAGATTCCTCGCCGAAGAAGCCGACAAGAAATATGACGAGGTTTTGAAATTTTTCACGACATAGTGGTGTGATACTAATTCGAGAAAGAAAGAAAGAAAAAAATGTTGTGTCTCCCTGCTAACGGCTAATTTTTTTTTCACATCGCGCCGCCTCTACTACTGAGTGTTGTTATTTTTCTTTCGATCGTGGAACCTACCATCATGGTTTTTTTCTCGGAGGTGGGGGTTCGTTTTTCAGTGTTTTTGAGTGCAGTGAAATCAGGGGGATGGAGGGGAGGGGAGTTTCGTGTTTGGTGAATTGGGAGGGGAAGTTGGCGATCTGGAAAAGTCACTTTTATCGCGTTGTTTTTTCCTGGTTTTCATAAATAATCCATGTGAGTCACCCAAGTATGGAGTGTATGTGTTTTTTTCTAAAAAAATTAAGAAAAATGTTTATTTCTTTGTATTTGAAAAAGCGTATTCTGTTCAATCTTTAAAAAATGTCACATACACTTGAGTACTTAAGTGTTTCTCACGTTTTCGAATACCGCACTCTACACAGAGTAAAAATTTAATTTTTTTCACGCGAGTGCCTTAAATGAGAATATAGTGAGTTATTTTTTTGAGTTTAATATTGAGAATTGTTGCTGAATAATGTATAGCCTGTTATAACTAGTTAAAAGTATTGGTGATTGTTCATTTTATTTATTTGTTGTCTACTCATACTGCAGTTACCCAATGTACGTAATATTGAAGGATAAAATACTCCAGTAGACATTAGTTTATGGGTATATTGTAAATTTCGTTGATATTTTTGGGAACTGTTTTTCGATAAAAAATTCGTATTTTTCGTGATCGATAGTGCAGAAATAAACTGTTGTCTGTTCGTGAAAGATTGACTTGGTGCAGTTTCTGGTCTGAGGCTACAAAAATGATGAGTACGTTCCATGAAATTTTTCTACTAATTTTTCAATCACCCCGTTTTGAAAAAATCAACGTTGCATGACAATTCAGTATCAAGATATTGCGCAATTTTTAATGTCTTTTCAACGATGAATCAATGATACTTCAACTTATCTTTCCATTATCTTTTATCTTTGGCTTTGTTATGTATTCTTTAATTGATTCTCAAGTGTTCGTTAGGTTCAAATGAATTGTGTTACTAAATTCCCATAAGATAACTGTTGTGGAATATAAAAATTCCGATTGTCCGATTGTAATGGGAAAAATTTTGACTCATACAGTGCGGCCCAAATTTTCGTTTGTTGAAAGATTCGAAAATCGCGTTTTAAAAAACAGAAATTGCGTTTGCTTTCAAACGGTATATTTGACTGCTGTCAAAATGCTATTCCGACTGAAATGAAACACATTATTTTCGATTCCTTGCTGGGTTTTCTTGAAAAATTACCCCAGCTAAGACACAGTGTAAAGAAGGTCAGATTCTGTTTGAAACCGCATTCTTGTAATTTGGCAATACTGAATGAATTTGAATGCAATAAGAGTTGAATGTACACATTTCTTGTGTGTTACCTAATCAACTTCATGATGCACCCTTTTTGTGACACATCCTCCCCAATAATCTGAATAATAGAAATAAATAATGAAAAAAAAACATTCCGAATACTCATGGAAAATAATTCCTTAGGTAGCCCGTAAGTTGGCCATGGTTGAAGCTGATTTGGAACGTGCTGAAGAAAGAGCAGAAAGCGGAGAATCGTACGTTTCCGATTTGTATTGAGTGTTCGTGAATTTGTGGCATGACTTTTTTTTTAATATTACAGTTTGGATCCTGAAGATGATGCAGCAGAATTTTTTGTGTGCTGTGAATGATGTAATGTTCTGTCCATTTCCCAAAGTGGTACACACAGTATAAGGTATTATTGTCAATACCAAGGAAAAGGGCATAACGTTACAGTTTTTAAATATTTGCGTTATTTCCCCCCTAATTTTGAAGTCTATTTAGGAGCTACAATAGTTTTATGAGCACTTTCATTTCTTAAATGATTTTCGAAAAAAAAATTACAGGGTGTCACGGAAATAATAATTACAATTCTGTTTCTATTTTTTCAAGATAAATATTGTTATTCAAATTGTATTATGTAAATGTATATTCTAAATCAATTTTCAGTGATCATTTCCATTGAAATTGGCATACAAGACTCGAATTATAATTTCAGTGATATTTTCTTATCGAATAAAATTTTCCTCATTAATTTTTCAACAAGTTTTTCTCTGTACAATTTTTTGTAATATTTGTCTTTACAGATAACATGATATCTAAATCTGTACACCCTGTATTCCAAATCAATTCGAAACTATCACATTCTATTCGACCTTCTGGTTGATTGATTGATGTCCAATCGATGGACCAGAATGGGTTAATAAGTGGTGCAACCGAAACCCATATAAGGTTCGACCGTAAATCGATTCCGAAGGCTCTAACCTAAACAGACTTTGCCATGCCAGACACTGACATTATTGTTTGATCAGAGCTTTTTTTTTCTTGGTTTTAATTGCTTGCCGCATGTTTGCATTGTTGCCAGGTTGCCAGAAAGTTGGTGTTGATGGAGCAGGACTTGGAGAGATCAGAAGAAAGAGCCGATCAGAGTGAAAGGTTCGATGCTATTAGAAAACAAAAATGTAAAAAATGCATCAGGAAGTTTTCCTGGAATCCAGGAAATGTTGGAGTGTGTGGCAACGTCGCATTCGTATCGACAGCAGATAATGTTTTGATCACTTTTTCTCCTATAAATACACTATATAACATTTTGAGCATAAAACTACAAGTCTTAATTGGCTGAAATACAAAAAAAAACAGCGTCGCCACCAATCTGAAAATTTCCTGGTATTTAAGAAAGTATTCAATAATTTTTTATATCAAATGGAATAAAGTCAACTTTTCCAATGGCTATCCTAAGTTTTTGATAATTTTTTGATTCTATTGATCCTCTGACAAGTGGCTTTGTTCATAAATTGAAGATTTTGCAACATATTGGTTGTCCTTTATTTAAGATTCATCAGGACAAAAAATTTTGCTCATTGTCTGAATTCAACAGTTGTTATGAATAGCATGATATGTTGTAATATCTGAATTAAGTAGACCGCATGTGAGTTTAATTTTTTTCATATTACGTTTGGTCAATTCCATTTTGAGTGGTCACCTACTTGGCATAAATTGACTTCATTGAGTTACATAATTTGTATGTAAGGTCAATATAACCTATGACAATAATTTTAAATAACTTTAGAAATGCATAATTGAAATTATTGAATATAAGAACAAAATTTAATTGACCGGTGATATTAAATGGTTTTATCAAAATTATTATGATTCAAACATTGTTCGTGAACTAATTTATGTTTAATTTGTTTAGCAAAATCGTGGAACTTGAAGAAGAACTCCGTGTTGTCGGCAACAACTTGAAATCCCTTGAGGTTTCGGAAGAGAAGGTGAGATACTTAATATTTATCAATTTCTATCGATTCATTCCTGAAAATATTTGATGACGATTTATAACTTTCAATATTCTCATTATATTCCTCTTTGAAAACATGAATTGCTTCAGTGAAATAATTTTTCAAGAAATTGTATTAATTTAAACAAAAACATCCTCCTGGTTCAATATTTACTGGTTTTGGAATGATAACAATTAAAATTTTATTTCAAACTTCGATACTTTAAGTTGTTATTTTTTTATTTGATAATCATAAAATTCCAATATCAATTGGAGAAGTATTATCATTATTACTATAATTTATGACTATGTACACTCGAAATATTGTAACCATGACATGACATTATTTTTTATTATGTTGTAGTCACTTCCATAATTTGAATTTTCTATAAACACCCTCCCAACCAATGGCGACTCTCAAAACCTCTACCGTTTAATGCAGACATCCACAAACTTCATCATTATTGTTACTGATAATTCTTGAACATTTATTCAGGCCAACCAACGTGAGGACGAGTACAAAAATCAAATTAAGAACCTCACCACTCGCCTAAAGGAGGTACAGACAGCAGCAGCAGTGTTTATCTAACCTCGTGTTGTTTTCTTTGTTTTTTTTTTCATAGCATGTAGCAAAAAACTCAACGAGCGTATCTGCGATGTTCTAATGTTTTTTTTATTTGCACTAACACAGGCTACACGTAAAGAAGACGAATATTCGACAACTCTGAAACAGGTGGAGCAAGAACTCAGAGAGGTAATTTTTGGCGGCCAAAAACAAATTCGTATTTCTAGTTCACTTCCCATAGTGTACATTGTAGGAGACGCCATGTGGACATAGTCATCTGTCATCGGGCTTCTTTTCCCCTCTTTCCCCTCTCTATCTGTTGTATTTTCCCCTGTATATAGCTATCTCGTACGCCATGTTGGGGGATTCATTTGTTTGGTGACCTTGATACCTTTTTCTAGAGTATTTTTCAGCATGTAATCATTAGTAAACTATGTATATGTTTAGGCTGCTGTTACGAGAGAATATAGCGAAGACAAAATCCGTAGCATCTCGGATAAATTACGTGAAGTAAGTTTTTTGGGCGTACTTTATTTATGGTGGTCAGTTTTTTCTAAGGAAAATCACTTTCAAATTTTTACGTAAAGACACTAGATTGTTTTCAATATTGGTCCAATCGCCCATTACCAAGAATCAAAAGTAAATAGATCATTGATAATCAGAATGATACCACTTTTAACACTGTAGAAAATCGAACTACAAAAAGTATATAGTATCTCAAGACTAAACTGACCATCTAATTCAAACGCGAATACAATTTTTTCAAATTCGTCGGAATGATAGATCTTATGCTTGGAATGAAAAAAGTAGTATTTAGTAATTTCATTTTCTTATCGTATTCTTAAAATTAATGGTGTAAAGGTGTTTCGATCAAAGTTCCCATATTACTCCTAATTCCTGATCATCATCTTAGTCACAACTTTCACACTGCTTTTATTGGAGTTGAAATAGACTCATGCACAGATTTTCACGCAGTCAACTTGTAAGTATTGGTATTTGCTGTGAAAAATGCTTATTTGCATGTTTTGCTTCCAAATGTATAAAACTCAGCTTTTAGTATTGAAAAGGTCATTTGAAGTATAAGCACAACTAACCACTCCAAAGAAAAACATTTATTAATACCTGTGAGAACTATACTTCAGATCACCTCGTATTCAGTTGTGTTTCATGCTTTTTCATCACCACTGGTAACTGGTTTAATTATGCTTTTTTTCTTAAAAATGTGGAATAATTATAATCTATGAATCAGACGATAAAAATGCATAACGTTTGTGAGCCACTTTAAGTAATTCAAAACATGAAGACAGTCTCTTTGTTTTCTGAAGATAAATTTTCTTTCGAACACGTTTCATGATCATCTAGAAAAAATGTGATATGACTACTACAGTATTCATTATCAATTTGACAAACAGCTTTTCGATAATTTTGATGACATAATCGTGCACACTTGACAATGCAAAAAGATTATGTTGAGATTGAAAAAACGTTCATTACATTCCAGTTGAGGAGTTGAAAAAAATGCCTGAAGGTAATTTGTCTCATCCTATACTAGCACCTATGATATTCACTAAATTTTAAATCGAATGAATAATTAGTCAACAATTATTCCACATTAATAAATGTCACCCAAATTTGATCGATTTCAATTAAGTATTAATATGATTACCCTTCCTGTTGAAAATAGGCTGAAGCCAGAGCTGAATTCGCTGAACGTTCCGTCCAGAAACTCCAGAAGGAAGTCGACAGATTAGAAGGTAAGTCGAGGTTGGAATTGAAGTCAGTCGTTCCCAAACGGTGTGTCTTCGATTCCTCTTCGACAGCTGTTTTATTTGATTTTTTTAACGAAATGCCGATGTCCTCTATTGATCAAATCCATATTTCGCACTGCTCGAGTAAGCATATAAGTATGTATTTCTCATACAGTATCGGAACGAATGTATCTTCGGTATATACAGAAATCTATTGAAGTGCAACTGTAAATGTCATTGTTCCTGGCTATAGTATAAATCACTGATTTTGTAATAAAATTTTAGAATAGACTGTTCACCTCGGCTGTAAAAATAAACAAGGTCGAATAATAAAATGCGTTGGTTATCAGATAGCATATTTATACGAATGGATATGACCAATAAAGCGCATCGGCTAGTTTTTTTTTAATGATTGGGTATTAGTGTTAGCAACAATGGAAGCAATTTCAATTGCAATGTATTGCGAAACGCCACAAATTTCCTCATGAATTCATGAGTGTTAAACCTTAGTTTTCCAGCGCTGTTTTGCTGTCAAAAACATATTTTTGATTATATAAGTTTTTGATATATACTACAAATCACAGTTGAGTGCAGTTTCTTCCATCAAATGGCGTATTGTTGAGCTTTAAATCAATCCAGAAAGAATATTGTGTATTTCGATGACTAGAAATTTTTTGTTGGGTTATTAAAATGTTTCTCCATATGTTGCTAACATTTTGTCCACTTGGTATAATTGTGTTGCATAATAACCATGTCCCTTGCAGACGACCTTTTACTGGAAAAAGATAAGAACAAATTGCTCGCTGACGAAATGGAGGCCACATTGCATGACATTCAAAATATGTAAAAAAAAGCCGAACAGAACAGGCCGGCCTCTCGACTAACACATTCCTGCCTTTTTTGCATTTCCACACAAAAAATATTGGAATATAAACCACTTGAACAAGGGCCAGAAAGCGTTTCGGCTTCGAGAAGATTTTTTTTTCGCATAGGATTAGATAAAGAATTATATCCAAAATTAATTGGTGCTTAATCGTTAGGTGAAAAAAATGTGTTGCTTTTTTTCAGCCGCTCGAAAACAGTTAAGTGGTCCAAAGCACATTTTTTACAGTAACATTTTCCGCAATACTCGCCTCATTTTTTTGGCTTCATCTCTCTCTGGCGACTCGTACTGATTTTGAAGAGACTCAATCATCTATTCCATACCCCTTAACTGTTTCGAGCAGTAATTAATTATTTATAAATGAATCGGCGAAAGTATGGTATATGATATTTAGGCGGTTTTTTTGTTTCGATTATTATGCAAAGTTGAAGAGTTGATCTCTATGATAAACAGCTGCAATATTACTGAATTATTGATCAACACTGCCATATGAACGGCCGAAAAATACTTTAATAAGAGTATCGGATTTTTGTATATTGTACATTTTCTACAATTAGTCAATTTTTGTATGCAGCTTGTTCATAAAGGATCCATAGGGTTATAATATTTAATTTATGTATATTATTAATTATTTCACAAGTGGATTGCGAGTCTTGAGGGTTTGGTTATCAGTAATTTGATTTGGTTCCTTTATCCACAAGTATTTTATATTAACTATTTCATTGATTATAATTATTAATTAAATTATAAATTATAGCCTAAAGTCTGTTTATATTCTAATAAAATTATGTATTTTATTTAGTTGTATAAAAGTTTTTAATTCATTTATTTTTTGTTTTGTTGTCCTTTTCTGTTTTTGCATGTTTTATTTTTTCGAGTGAAAACTAACAATCAACTATAAAACGTGAAGAAAATCTGGGTTTTCCTCGCCAATTCAAACTCACTGACCTAATACAATTATTCTTTAATTTTGATTAGGTCTGTTCCGATAGTTCAAAAATAAGGTGAGGTAGATGCTCACACATTGAAATATTATTTTTCTAGAGTATACTTCAGAATGACACGTTTGTGAGTTATCTTTCAGATATAAGTTATATCTCTGTTTTCCTCACGAAAATAAATAACAATATGTTTACTACCGAATAAACATATATTTCCACGAATCACTAGAATTTCGCACATGATTTAACCACTGCGTATCAAATTGAAAATTAAATTGAAGCATTTCGAAAATAATGAATTGAAGTCGAAAAATGATTAGCTAAATTTTGAAATCGAAAGTGATGCATTCAAATTAGAATAAGTATAAATGCACCGTCGCTTTTTAGGATGTTTGATTAGAATCAAATTTCCATTACGAAATATTTTCTTACAGATTATAGAGTACATAATCTGTTACGGTAGGTGCTATTTTACAAATATCAAAATCCATGTAGGCCCAGATTTTCAATATTCATCCTTGCATCATCACACATCGAAACTATTTATCATTTTCAGACGAACTTGTCGCCGAAAAGGAACGTTACAAAGAGATTGGAGACGATTTGGACACCGCTTTCGTGGAGCTCATTCTTTAAATTGTCTTGTAACTTTTTTTTCAATACTTGTAAGTCGACACCACCCTGTGTTGAACGCACGGCTTTTGCAGCGACTCATTCAAATCGAACAGAAACTATGATTTCTTGCAGGTGATTTCTGTTCTACCATCTTTTTTCGTTCGACAACTGTAGACTTTGTTATAAGATTATTTTCATTTGTGTATTAAATGGGTTCATTAACTTATTGTAAATTAAACATTTATTTATTGCTATAGTGGTTTCATTATTTGTTTTTTACCAGTCCCTGATAGTGATAGACGATATTATAAGAACCAATGTCGAATATTTTTCAAGAATTATAAATTGAGAGAGTTCCATGAGAAAGTTCGATGAATATTGAATGAGCATGACTTGAATGTATTGATATATTTTTGGCATATCAAAGAGTTTATAAACCAGAAATCCAATATATGCCAAGGCAACACTTTGGAACGATGCCGAATTAATATTCCATTTTATATAACTACTAATTGAAGTTAAGTACGAAATGTTCAACAGTCATTGCATTTATTTGTATATAAATTGGACTATCAATTTTTCATTCAAAGTTTCGCTGAAAAATAGGACAATCAGCCAATTTTCCATTGACAGTTGTTTGACAAATGATTAGCACAGAACTAACGGAAAGAACGTTAAAGTATTTAAATATCTTAATTTACATGTCGTTCTACTTAATTTCTTGTGCCGTTCGTAATTCATCGTTCTCATTTCGTTACATTTCGGTTGGGTAGGTTTTTATAGCAGCCGGTTAATAACGTACACCCGTAAACACGATACGAAAACGCAAAAACTTTAGAAGTGCGTAGGCCCGGATGTCAGAATGAATCTTGAGTTAACGTTCCTAAAACTACTTCAAGTCTCTAATAGAGGTAGTCATTCTCAAAATAAAAAAAAATTATGACGAATAATAGGTCAAGTCAACTCATCTAATTGGAAATCATTTTTTAGAATTGAGAGTTGAATGTATAATATTGGAACACTTTACTAGTTAATTTTTGCGATATCAACGTTAATTAATCATCAAGTGTGTACTGGTTGTAATAATATAAAACAGAGCGTGACAAAATTATTGTATTATAACTGGAAATGTATAACGTAAAAAATAGTAAAAATGAAAAATTCATAGATACAAAAGAGCAAATAACAAGCTTGACAAACACGGGAAGAAACTATTCTATTTTGAGAAGATATATATAAAAAACAAGTGTCGAATTCGGTGGTATAACTGGGGGACTGCCCTTTTGACCGTAACTGAAAAAAAAAAAAAAAGAATAACGGTAACACATCCGCATCATTCCTTTAGAAACGTCAAAATATAAATAATTGAAATTCTGGCATAACTTATAGACAGAAACAAAAGAAATAAGTGAACTTACGCTAAAGCTGGAGGACATATTATTCTTCTTGTCCCACTGACTTTCATGCCGACTAAAGCATTATCCCATCCTTTGATGACTTCTCCAGCACCTAATTTGAAGTTCAATCCAAGACCCTTTCTAGCAGAGTCAAATAACTTGCCATTACTCTTCAGCCTACCCTCATAGAATACCTGAAATGCAATCATCACAAAAAGGTAATTTGGTGGTAGTTCGCAAGGTGAAATTTCAGACTCTCAAAAAGTTTAATTTCCTCACAATAATAGAAAATTTCGTGTTTTTTTGGACTAAAATACAACTCACATATAGAGTATCTCCAGTTTTAGCTACAGGTCCAGTTCCTAAATGAATATCTTCATAAATGAGCCCACCTGGAAGATGCTTTACAAGGGCTGACTTGGTTTTCTTTGTAGGTAAGTCCCCTAATATTTTCTGCTCTTGTTTCAGCTTCTTCAGCTCTTTCTTGCTTAGTTGACTGAGAGGTTTTTCTTTCTCACCCTTTGCTACTCCATTTGTTGTGGTGACTTTTTTGTTAGATAACTCTTCCTCATCTTCTTCTTCATCTCTGCCTTCCTCTTCTTCATCTCCAGATTCTTCCTGGAATATTGTGAGTTATGAAATTCTCAAGATAATCATGAGCTTACTTCAATAATTTCAATAGAGTTTTCAAAGGAAAATTACTTCTTCAATTTCTTCCTCCTCCTCTTCTTCCTCTTCAGATTCATAGCTTTCATCATCATCATCATCTTCTATTGATGTTCCTAGTAGAGCCTTGACATGTGAATCACTCTCTTCACTTGATGAGTCTTCTTCAGAAACTACTTTGGATTTCTTCTTAGGAGCTGGAAAAGTCCATGAAGCATTCAGAGTTCATTGATTTATTCCATGAATATAAACACAACTCACGTCCATTTGCTTGCTGTGAATTCCTTTTCTTGGTTTTTTGATGAACTTCTACCTCCTCTTCCTCTGACATCTCATTTAAATCTTCTATAAGATATCCAGTGAGGTGAACATGGCAGTTACCATTGGCAGCAAGAGATATTTCATCACCCTCCTGAAATATACTTGTTTGAATATTTGGTATTGTGTACAAAATGGTAAGAACAAATTGAATCATCAACACACCTCAAAATTCAGATCTAATTGACACTGCAACTTATCTGGTTTCTGAAGAGTGCAGAGAAGGTAATTTCTGCCTTCGAATCCACACATGACTTGAGCAGGTTCATCTGATGAAGTCGATAAATCCAAAGCTGCCATTGAAATGTGGAAGCTTTTTTTTACTTTTTGAGTGTACCGCCTTTGCGGTTCCATGATGAGTCCTATAAAGTACAACAATTAGATACATTTCAGCAGTATTTTTCGTTAAACCAAGTAATAATCCTAATGGATACATAAAACACGTGGAAAATTTCATATTTATTAGTTGAAATAGATCAAAATACTCACCCCAAAACATATTGATACAGTGTTAAAAATGATTTTAAGAAGTCGTTTTTTTGTCGTAGAGTTTTCGAACGGAACAGATCGAGGGCAGATTGCTTTTCAAAAACGTTTCAACGGAAAATATGATCGAACAATCGTATCGGTAAGGAGTAGGGAGGAATGCCGGCTGATAAAAAATATACGCGATGACATATATGACAAATGAAAAGATTACTTCTTCCTGCTCACTCACATGACAATTCAGAAAGAAAATGAAACATTTTGGAGTATGTACCGATTGAAATATCCAGAAACGAATAATTCAACATTTTCAATTCTCGATTTCATCAAATAATTCGATAATTACGATTCCCAAAAGTTCCGAAGCGCGCCTCATTGGCATACCTAATATATACATCATTTCATGCATTGCATTGGAATTAATGAATATCGAAAACAAAAAATGCCAAATGATTTTCTTATTTGAATATTTGAAATTCGATTTTCAAATCAATATCAATATCTTGCGAGGTGAGTATGTGGCAAATGACGTTCAGGAGGATATACCTAATATTCAGGTGGTTGGGATGCGAAGAAGACTTATGCGATTGCGCGATTTCTTCGTCTCATTCTTTTGAAGTTGACAACTCTACGGACGTGTGGTTGTTGGCTCGTTCGTATTAAATATTTTTATATTTCAGGACCATCAGTATCCTATACAAAATAAAAGATGGTTCAAAAGAAGGTATGTTGAATTCTGCTTAGTATGTATATTATATTTTTTCAATATCTTCTACCGATTTATTTCTCGAGTCATTAGTACGAGAAGTTACTTTACCATTTTGTTTACATGCCTAATGTATATGCTTTATTTCTACTCTTTTAGCAGCTTTCTGAATTAACTGATAACTATTGATTGCATTTTACCGTATATTCCATATTAAATTGAATTGAAAAACAATTGTTGAGGTTATGTACATGATGACCATTGTATTTGCTATCTGAAGGCAATTGAAGAAATTATTTCTACCACCATAGATTGGCTGAAGCATTGATTTTTTCATAAGTGATTACATGGTTTACTTCGTAAATTACATCCTGTTCTGTTAAAACTTTTTAGCCCAAGAAGAAGGTAGGAAAGAAAGTTGCAGCTGCACCTTTGGTCTCCAAGAAAGTTGAGGTCAAGAAGGAAGTTAACCCTCTCTTCGAGAAGAGGCCAAGAAACTTTGGAATTGGTATGCAATCACCAAACTTGATACAGCTTATGTGATATATTTCATTGTATTTCACAGGCCAAGACATTCAACCTCCTCGTGATTTGTCGAGATTCGTGAAATGGCCCAAATACATTCGTATCCAGAGACAAAAAGCTGTTCTCCAAAAGAGACTGAAGGTACCTCCACCAATCAACCAGTTCACCCAAACCGTTGACAAACAAACAGGTAATTGAGAGATATTCCTTATTGTTGAAGTATCTTCTCAACCTGCTCTTTTCAGCTACCCAACTGTTCAAAATCTTGGAGAAATACAGGCCTGAAACCGCTCTGCAAAAGAAGAACAGGCTGAAGGCAAAGGCTGAGGCTAAGGTGGCCAAAAAGGAAGAGGCCCCCACCAAGAGGCCAAATGTTTTGCGAGCTGGTACCAACACTGTAACCAAGCTTGTAGAGCAGAAGAAAGCACAGTTGGTGGTTATTGCCCATGATGTTGACCCCATTGAGGTTAGTTGAAAAATGCCTGCAAATCCTAAATTGCTAAATATGTCAACTTCTATTCAAATTTTTTACGCTATGATGCTGTTTGAATTTCTTCACCTGAAAATTTCTCAAAGAGAAACCCAAAAATGAAGACAATTGACTCTGAGCTTCATTATTCAAACATTCTTGATTTATTTGTTTGTAGGCAGTTCTCTAACTTTAGTTTTTTCAGCTTGTTTTGTTCTTGCCTGCCCTCTGCAGGAAAATGGGAGTCCCATATTGTATCGTGAAGGGTAAAGCAAGATTGGGACTTCTTGTTAGACGTAAGACCTGCACTGCAGTTGCTTTGACCCAAGTTGACTCTGGAGACAGGTTAGTAGCTCTACATTTCTCACTGTTGTATCTCCTTTCTATGATGTTTAGAATTTCTTCACCTGAAACTCCTCTTCAAAGGACTTGCTAACATGAAGACAATTGACTCTGATCTTATTACTTGATTCCTCCTGATTTCTTAGTCTTTTTCCATTACTATATTAACCTTTTTCTGCAGATCCAACTTCAATAAGGTAGTGGAAGTTATCAAAACCAACTTCAATGAACGTTCCGATGAAATCAGAAAGCATTGGGGAGGTGGTCTGCTGGGTACCAAATCAGCAGCCAGGATCGCCAAGATTGAGAGGGCGAGAGCCAAGGAATTGGCTCAGAAACAGGGTTGAGCCCTGCGACTATCTGCTTGTTTTCTTCAACAAGTTGGAAGTAATAAATGATAAGTTGAAGTTTTCGTGTTTGTTTTCATTTCTCCATTTGGTTGAGTAGATGAATTTGTTCCAACACACATTTCTGTATGGTTTCTAAACTGTTTTGTGGCCGTTTCGGTTTTTTTTTTTGTACGTTTAGTTGGCATGCGCGAACTTTACAGTTTCGTGACGGTACAAAAACATTCGAGGGTTTGATTGGCTTAATTGACGGTTTTTGGTACCCACGTTCTACAAGTTTGATTTGTTTAGGAATAATGTTTACATATAATAATGGTTACAATGATTAAAATAATATAAATATGGAATATTCTACGATTTTTGACCCTCGTTTCATTGTACTGAATATCATAATCATCTTCACTTGTTTCGTATAAATAATCAGTATCTCCATCGTCAATCATATTTAGTTTTTCTTATTTGATTCGAACGGAAGAAATTATCATTAACACAAATGAAAGTAAATAAACAAATACCCCCAAAAAAAAGCTAGTTTAGCTAACTCATTCCTTTGGCAAAAAAACAGTTTTCAATTTTGAGCATGTACCGAAATTACCGTCACGAGTTTGGTTGGAACAAAAAGATGATGGTCAGATGACGATCACTTCTCGGTTGTAACAAATCAATTGCGTATTAGCGTGACCATATGGTGAGGGTTTTAAGAAGTGTTGGAATATACTGTTAACGTTTTTGTGTCATCATGTGAGGTGTAATCAAAATGCGCATGCTACACTCACCAAAATTAAAAAAAATCAGGTGAGAGTTTTTTAAAATACATTGAAATATATTTATTACAAAATCTCAAATAGGTATAAATCTTCGATGTAGTATATCTTAGGAATTATATAAACAATAATTATACTCTATTCTTATATAACTGTACACAGGGAAATATCTACAATTCTGTCGTTGTTTCTACTGGAGAATGGTCATAGGAGTAACCCATATTTAAATAGTCTTTCTTTTCCCTGAACATCACATTGTCATTCGTAGGACTTGTATTCATCTCTTCCTCGTCAGATGACCTGGAAAGAAAACTAATTATCAATTGTTTCGAAGGAATATAACTGTTCTTGAATTCCATGCGTTTTCTGGCACAAATAACACACTTGGAATACAAAATAAACCCAAACTGTTGGTGACTCACCTATAAACATGATCTCTCCTTAAAGAGTGATCGTTATTCTTCGATAACACGTGGTCTCCCACACTTGATGCTCGAGCAGTAGTGGCAGATTCACTACTGACAGGGCTTGCTTGCCCTGAAACAAAAAGAAACAATATTCGTTTATTTTTTATTTATTCATATGGAGTAGTCTGTTTTGAGTTAAAAAGGAATTGATATATCATCATTAAAACCGCAAATTCTCCCAAGAAAATTGTTTCAGACAAAAATATTGAATAGAAGATATACCTAGTATTTTTGCCTAGTTTATTGTACAGTTGGTATAGTTCTTCCATTATCAATTGCAGAACACAGTTATGCGAGGAGTAATCAATATTTAATATACGCCCTATATAAACGCATGGCACTCACGCCAAATTAAGAAACAAAAATAATGATTAGTACTCGTACGAAGTCAAAGAAGCCGCCAGGGTCAACGTGGATTCGACCAATGAAAACAGTGAATCAGGCAAGCATTGGCACTTTATTGGTCGAAGGGTTATGGACGCTCGGAAGCTATATTAATAATCTTTTTTACTTAACAGATTGGATTGTCTGGATATCAGGGGAGTAGTGTGGTGTGTTGAATTTGGAAATTTTATTAAATAAATCGAAATATGGCGTTTTGGAGACCATGCATGGGCGAATGAAAATAATTGAGTGCTAAACAACGGCGTAATATAATGATTCGATTGACTTTTAAGGAAAACTTTCTGGCATATGATTTTAAACGTATTTATAAAAATAATAGATTCATAAAATAAGGTTACCCCGCCTATGGCAGATCAAACAAAATTGTCGGTAAGGGTTCGGAATGAGTTTTTATATTATGCAATTGATAATGGAAGAACTATAACTCTAGTTGTGACAGTTCATTATAATATGCAGCCGTTTTTTTCGGCGATACTCTAGAACAATTTGAGTTCATAATTGACATTGTAACGGAATATTTGTATTATGCAGTATTGAAATGATTGATATTTCTTCATTTTACACTGGTAGTTGGTCGCGCAGTTGAAATATTAAATGAAAACTCACCGTATTTCTTCAGGTTGTTATCCTTACTGATATAACTGACGTTATCTAAGCTAAACGTATGGTTTTTGTTGCTAAAGTCTATTTGCAAGTCATTGTAGTCTTCTTGTTCATCGACTGGTACGCACATTTGCAACACTTGAGTCTCGTACTCTTTGAGATTGGGCTCGACGTAGACGGTGTCATATCTGACGGGACTAGAAGGGACGGTGTACTGTCTCTGGACGTGCTCCTTGTAGTTTTTGTACCTAGAACGTGATTGTTGATCAATTTCAATCCTTCGGAAAACTGTATTTGTATCTTGAATTCATGTCGAATGTCGAGTAGGGGTTATTATTTTTTGAACCCGACCTTGTCCCATTTGGCAAAATTTGACATTGACAGTTCGTATTGTAAACAAAACAAACGATTAGTACTTGAGAGGTGAATTAAATCAATGACAGGAGCTGATCGGATCTGATTTGTGATTGGCTGACAAAGTGACAATAGAGGACATCGCTGCAGGTGGCGAAACATGAGAACCACAAAAATTTCCTCAATGTTTGGGCATAAAAAATGACAGTGATGACAGATGGAGCGAATAAATAAATATTGACAGATGACATTTTCTCCTTTTTTAATGGTTCAAAGTGGCGACTACGGTGAAAAAAAGCCAGAATAGCAAAACAAAAACGTGAAAAAAGCATTCATAGCTTACCTAGACCAAGACACGCATATGTAGATGATACCGACTATGCCCAGCACGAAAATCAAGGAGGCTATGATAATGAGGGCGTATGGAAAAACTTCCCCGTTGAACGAAGCGATGGCGGCGCTCTTCACTTTGGGTACGTTCAAAGGTTCGTGAATATTGAATACCGTGTGTTTTATCTGGCTGGTGAGGTCCAGCGTTATGTTGGCCATGGCGGATTTTTCCATGATGTTCCTGGAATAGAAGGGAAATATAATTAGCGGAATTTCATTTGTGATGTACTGCGCATCCGGTAGATGGCGCAGTTGCGACTGACTTTGTTTTATCGGAGTTGCGGGTATGTTAGTGATGCGAAAAATGAATCACTGCGGAGTATAGCATTTTGGAGACAAACTAAAACATTCATTCTTGTTTTAATTGGTTTCAACTGTTTTTATCAGTAACCATAAATCAGTAACGGTGATTTTGCAGCATCATTCACCATATTTACGTCTATTGTTTTGGCGAAACTATATGAACTATGAACTATATGAAAATATTTCCAGCGATAAACAATCGATAGACACACCTTTTCGTTTTAACACTTTCCACAACAACTCCAAGTGTCTACCTGAATATTGGAAATCATGTACGTAATGAAATTCTCAACATTTTGTTCAACTTGAACAACGAAAAACACACAAATCTCGCACTGACTTCACGACGTACAATCGTTGGTACCAAGACTGGTACTAATATGTGGTCGGGTACCCACCAGAAATGAATAATTCCTGTTTAAAATTCAACAGATTGATTGATTCACGGTTATTGCATAATGGAATCAGCGCATTTATAGTCATGAGGCGCGTGTGAGAGTTAATAACCATTCACTATTATTGGTTTAGTTTGATTGCCAGTTAGTCTAGTGCATTCGAAATATGGGTTAGGTAGTTACGCCCTTTGTATTGCAATAACAATTTTGTTATTTGTGAACATGTAAAGTGTTAGCAACTGAACGAATCAGAACGTGCCCAATTAAACTTGAATATTAGTGTAGGACGTTTCTCGCAAAACTCGTTTTTTCTGTACTCTTAAGATTTCTGATTTCTCCTCAGGAATTTAAAGAAAATTGAAAATTCTTGAAAATCCAAGAGGTCAGCAAAGTTCAGACAATTTCACTCAGATAGACTTCTTTACTAAGCCAATTATTTTTCAACAATATTTTAGTCTGGTTATACCATGTTAAGATAAAGTAAGGAATAAATTCATGGAAATGGAAAAGATTTTCGAAAAATCTGCTTCAGCTCATTATTTCAATATGTGCATCTCTTGACACTTTTTTTTTCAAATTCACTTTTTTGTAGTACCATTTGAATGAGCTTATTTCTCGGTAAGCTGAACAAAAAATGTTTGTCATAAATATGTAACATTCTGTGAAATGGAAAATGTTGTAAAATTGATATTGAATCGAATTTCGTTCCTTATTTTCTTACAACGATATAAAACAGATTGGGAATTTGGTTATTTTTTATAATAGTAATCGAATGAAACGACAAATTCTTCAAAACTTAAAAAAACCTATTGCTTCATTTTTTATTTGAGATTATTTGTATTAGATATTTGAATACTTCCTCTCGTACGATAACAGAAAAAAATATTATTATTGAGCCAGACAACAGTTCACAACACACATTCCTATCACGTTGGTTAATTTATTAATCATTTCCAAGAAGATGGCAAAACCGCATCCTACCCCAATAGAATAGACTATACTGTAAATCAACCATATTCTCCCACCTTTTAATCAGTGAATGATTCCTGGGCAAAATCGTGTCGGTTTCTGGATCCACTGCATAAAACCACACGTCGGTCGCTTCTAAATCCGTTTCCAGAGTTCCGTTTCCTCCCAAGTATTCCCTGGACGTTAATTTTTCCACTCCCACTATTAAACCGCATTGTTCCTCTACTATCCTAGCGATGTCGTCGATTTTGCTTTGGACCATGTCAGGTTTCGCATCTCCTTCAAAAAAGTAGTAGTCTGTGAATATCTCTGTTCTAAATTGCAGAGATAAGTTACCCAAGTGGGTAACTTATCTCTGTAAATTGGGTCTTAATATCCCAACCATTCATACTGTTATATCGGCTAGAAAGTTCGTAGGCCGGCACAAAGACGGCGCTACTATTATGATGATTATGAATGATGATGATGAAATATTTATTGGTAGGATATATCCTGATATACAATACAATAATTATTCTTTGAGTTTGATACGAAAAAATACTAAAAAGAAATGAAAATGAATGACTAAATACAAATAGCTTATAGGTTTATGGGGAATTGCAGCAACTAAAAATGCACCCTTCGAAATATATCCAAGCTTTCCGAATATTTATTTTATTCCATCATCCACAATCTTCGGCAACAATGTTTACATAAAAATAGTTGGACAATTAAAAAACAGAATTATAGAAATTGTTGTATACTGAGACAATACGATAATATAAACCAGTTGAACCAACTTATTATATGAAGACTCATGTATTGTGATGCCATCGTATTGTCCAGTTTACAACAATTTCTATAATCCTGTTTTTAAATTGTCCAACTATTTTTATGTAAACATTCTTGCCGAAGATTGTCCCTGATGATGAAATAAAATGAAGATTCCGAAAGCTTGGATAGATTTCAAAGTGTGCATTTTTACTTGCTGCAATTCCCCACTACATTTTCTAGTTTGTATTCAATTAGACAGCAACAACTTCCTCTTCCATTGAAGAAATTATATTTTGAAATTAATTTATTCTTGAATTCATTCACTGATTTCGATTCTCTGATGGAGGTTGGTACTTTATTGAACTGATTGATGCCTTTATTAAAAAGTGATTTCATAGAAGAGGACATATTCTGTCTTGGTATTTGGATATTATTGATACCTCTTGTATAACCTCACCGATCATATAGCAATGTTTGAAATAACAAACAATATGTTACATCTAACTGAACTCAGCTTTGACTTAGTCACCGGAATATTTTTTGGTAACCTGTACAAGTATTTCTCGTAAATCTTTCTTAAAATTGTGAACCATGGTGTGTACCTTTTTGACAGCTTCGACAAACATTCAACATTTACTTTACAATTTAATTATTTCCTCATGTACTTGTAACCTGTTTGAGGAATAAATAAATAACGATCATATATGGCTCAATTGTAGGTATGTAATGAATTCCACAAAATATGCAGGTAGTCGACTATTCAATATTTTATAATTTTGATTATTACTGAACGCAGGTAGAATCGTTGCCTTACAGTGATCCATACGGTCCTAAGTTAGTCCTAACATTCAGAAGAAATGTGTTGCTAACCATACGCGACATCTTTTTCTTCTTTGGTCAGAGCCTTACGTCAAGTAATGTCTGACAGAAGTGTCAATTTCCAACAAAAACAACGAACATTATCTATGGAAGGGGTTCCGGAACTTTTTTGTAAAACGCCTCCTTAGGAGGCCCAACCACGCTCCCCCTCACGGTTATTTGGAGACCCCTCCACGAACAACCCCCCCCCCCATATCTCATTTTCAATTTGGAATACCCTATTTTCACGGTGCCGTACATATTTTCATCACTTTTTAACAATACCAGTCCAGTTCCAGTTGTTATTAATTTCAATAAGAAAAGTGTAATCATATGTAATGTGTTATTAAACATTTGTTTTTCGGCTCGGCATTGTGTGTCTCTATTGCTCATGTATGATGAATAAATATGTACCTATAATAAATAAAAATATCTGTGATTTGGTCAGGGGGTATTTTATTTTGTAAAAGTATTTTGAAAATACCTATTTTGCATTTGGCATTTGAAATACAAAACGCAAAACTATTTGGTATTTTGCATTTGAAATAGTAAATCTGAAAAGTATTTTGCATTTTGTATTTAAATGCTTTTGTAAAACCATTTTGTACATCTCTGAATTAGTTTATAATTGAAGTGTACTTTTTCGATGTTTTCAATTCCTAACACTTACCAATGACCAAAATGAGCCTATCGTTCGACGAAATCAAATTAACAACCAACGGAGTGGTGCTGGTGAAGAAATCCACATCGGCGTTGGGGTTATCCCTAGCTTGCGCCTCCAAACGGAACGGCAGCAGCGACTCCCCCACATCCTGGAAGGACCTCTTGGTGCGCACGATGCCCGTGGAGGGATCGATAGAGAAATACTCCTCGCTGACGTTCCCCTTTAGGGCGTACTGGATTTTCCCGAACTTCCCACTATCCCTGCGGTCAGAAGAAAATTAATAAAAAACCTGCTACGTTTATATTTCTGCTCGAAATCACCTGTCATCTGCCTTGATCTGCGCCACGGGGGATCCCAAAGGTGACCCGTCGGAAATGGCCGCGTAGTACTTGCGGTAATTCTTGTCGGGGTACAAGAAGAACGGCTCGTTGTCGTTGACGTCCACGACGTGGACGGTGATCTGGGTGATGGCGAAGTCCTTGTTGATGAAACCTTTCAAGGACATTATCTCCACCTCGAATTGGTACGATTCCTCGGTTTCAAAGTCCAGGGAAGCGTTGAGGTAGAGGGCGCAGTTTCTGTCTTCTGTCACATTGATCATGAACTTGTCTACAACAGAAAGAAAACATAATAAACGAGAACGTATGAGATTATTTTTCACTTTTGCAGTAATCATTCAGTAATTGAGTAATCCACAGATTATTTATATTGTTGTAATTGACTATCTACCTTTATTTCCTGAAATAATCTGACACTTGAGCGGTATGTTGCCGCCGTGTGTTTTGCTGTTAACGATGGTGAGGGTCTTGATCAGGTGACCCACGGAGGCGTTTTCGGGCACCTGAAAACTGTAGGAAGTATCGGCGAATCTCAAACCGACTTCTGGCGCCACCGTCGCCACGTGCTGGATGTAGACGTCGACTGTTATTACCGATGACAGCTGAGGTTCTCCCAAATCAAATGCCCTCACATCGACCTACACGGTAGAAAGTTTTCTTAGAATTTTTGAAAATTGGAAAATCGTTCAACATTCGAAGTTTATTGGATTCCAAAGATATTTCGCATTGGAAAGAATTTCAAGTAATCTTTAGAAATCGGAGTAACGTTCACAATTCGAAGTAAACTCTAGAAATTGTAATATCTCTAAGACATTTGAGTAAACTCTAGACATTCAAATAATCTCTAGAAATTGACGTAATCTCTAGAATTCAAAGTAACCTTTAGAAATCGGAGTAACGTTTACAATTCGAAGTAAACTCTAGAAATTGAAGTAACCTCTAGAAATCGTGATATCTCTAAGACATTTGAGTAAACTCTAGACATTCAAATAATCTCTAGAAATTGACGTAATCTCTAGAATTCAAAGTAACCTTTAGAAATTGGAGTAACGTTTACAATTCGAAGTAAACTCTAGAAATTGAAGTAACCTCTAGAAATCGTGATATCTCTAAGACATTTAAGTGAACTCTAGACATTCAAATAATCTCTAGAAATTGACGTAATCTCTAGAATTCAAAGTAACCTTTAGAAATCGGAGTAACGTTTACAATTCGAAGTAAACTCTAGAAATTGAAGTAACCTCTAGAAATCGTGATATCTCTAGAAATTGACGTAATCTCTAGAATTCAAAGTAACCTTTAGAAATTGGAGTAACGTTCACAATTCGAAGTAAACTCTAGAAATTGTAATATCTCTAAGACATTTGAGTAAACTCTAGACATTCAAATAATCTCTAGAAATTGACGTAATCTCTAGAATTCAAAGTAACCTTTAGAAATCGGAGTAACGTTTACAATTCGAAGTAAACTCTAGAAATCGTGATATCTCTAAGACATTTAAGTAAACTCTAGACATTCAAATAATCTCTAGAAATTGACGTAATCTCTAGAATTCAAAGTAACCTTTAGAAATCGGAGTAACGTTTACAATTCGAAGTAAACTCTAGAAATTGAAGTAACCTCTAGAAATCGTGATATCTCTCAGACATTTAAGTAAACTCTAGACATTCAAATAATCTCTAGAAATTGACGTAACCTCTAGAAATTGTAATATCTCCAAGACATTTGAGTAACCTATAATAATCTCTAGGAATTGACGTAATCTCTAGAATTTAAAGTTTAGAGTAACTTTCGGAAATTGGAGAAACGTTTACAATTCGAAAAAACCTCTAGAAATTGACATAGACATTTGAGTGCCCTCAAGACATTGAAAGAACCTTTAGAAATTGGAGTAACCTCTAGAATCAAAGGAGATTCATGGTACTCACTTGGTATTCGGTATCAACTTCTTTCTTCAAATCATTAGTAACTCGAAGTACCCCAGTATCTGGATCGATTTGGAAATACTTCTCCGCTTTTCCTCTCCCGACAAGTTCGTAGCGAACCTACAATCAAACGATAGTTGAATAAAAATAGGACACAAGCTAAAGTCAGAAAAAGTACCTTATTGCCAGGGGCTGTACCATCTGAATCGGTAGCCACTAGAGTTGTTACGGTGGTACCAATGGGAACGTCGTCTTCTAGAGTTATAGGGTGGGGAATTATAGTGAAAACTGGTGGAATATCGTTTCGATCCTGAAGAAAAATTTGTTCATTAGTGAGTATATAACAAAAGACGTCAGACGATTACGACTATAATCAATAGCGTGCAAATAAAAATAGTTTTTTATGTAATCGCCGAATTAGGCAATCCAGAACACGTGACCAAAAATGGCTGCTGGCGGCAGGCATAGTTGTCACATAGTTGTTCGTGACGGCAACGCTGTATACAAATAGATTATACTTCGTGGTGATTGGTGGTGATATACTTGCTCACATGTGTATAGTGGAATAATGACTAATGTCAATAAAATGTCACTTTTCTCGTCGGATTCTCGAGAGTTCATTCAATTCTATCTTATGCTGATAATGTAGAACATTGGGTATTCTGTAGAAGCTTATAGAATCGCGATCTCCTCGGCTTCCACAATTAATCACACAGCAAGTATTTGACATGTTTTCCTAGCAATATTTCACAAAAGAACCCACGAATAACAAAATATTTATTTAACTAATGTTCTATTGGATCATCCAAATTGATCTCAGAGTCACGCCATTGAATTTACAGAAATACCAGTTGAAACAGCTGTTTGTATGTGTGCCCCCCAGCAGCCATTTTAATTTTCATCTGACAGCATCTTGGATTGCCTAATTTAGTCTGAAATGAACTTCATCTTCTCAACAATCTTACCTCAACGTTGATAATAACTTTGGTCGTACTGCCATTATAACTAGACATATTCTCCAAAGTACCAATGACAAGAGTATGTTGGCTGTCTTTTTCGTAATCTAACCCCCTCGTGGTGTACACAGACCCAGTATTCTCATCCACCCTGAACAAATCAGTTGGTCCTTGATGGATGACGTAGTGAATCTTCTTGATCGAATCAGGATCCTCAGCCTTGGGAACGAAATTAGTTGAATAGACATTCGATTGTGTTGCTTTTTCAAGCATTTCCTACCTTGACTTGAGTCACAAACACGTCTGGCATATTCTCAGGGACTGTGGCTTCATACGAAGGAACAGGGAATGTAGGAACTTCGTCTTCTACGTCGATGACTTCAATGGACACAGTTGCTGTGGCTATCCTTGGATCCGGGGCGCCATCCTTGGCAGTGACAGTGAAGTGGTAGTCCTACAAACCATCAACACTCAAGTCCGAAAAGGTATAGATAGATAGATTTTATTACACAAGGTTACATTACATTTTTGTCGCAAGTCAGGTAGAGAGTACAATATCAATTAAAAAAAATAGTATGAAGACAAATACAACGAAAAATGTAGAATATGTATACAGGGTGTCCCGTAAAACCGAGGGAGAATGTAGATCAAAGGATAACCCACCTGCTATGACAAAATTCCCACTATAAAAGTCTTACCGTTTTCAAGATATTTTTTTTTTCGAAAATAATGAATTTTTGCCCTCTCAATAGTTTTTTCCTTCACGGTTGGTACAATTTTAAACCTTTTCGGCTAATTTTTTCAGTAAAATATTGCTGAACGTTTACGCTTTTAACGTTTACATTAAAAACATTCTCCGAGAATATTTGAGGGGGGCTGTAAGAAATATTTTAATTGAAAATTTTGGTCGTAGTAGAACCAAAAATGTACTGAGCTACTGCTGCACATTGCACCATTAAATTGTCTATTTTATAGTGATTTCAAAAAGGTCCCCTACAAAATGTTCGGAGAATGTTTTTAATGTAAACATATAAATTATTTTTCAGCAATATTTTAATGAAAAAATTAACCAAAAAGGTGTAGAATTGTACCAAGCGTGAAGGCAAAAATATTAAAAGGGGCAAAAATTCATTATTTTCAGAAAAAAAATATTTAGAAAACGGTAAAAATTTTATTATGAGTATTTTGTCATAGCAGGTGGGTTATCCTTTGATCTACATTCTCCCTCGGTTTGACGTGGTCTTTACGGGACACCCTGTATAAAAAAGTGTATTCGAACAAGTTCAAAATAAATATGTAAAATATGTGATTGAACAGTTAGTTACAATAAAAAAAAGTATATCGTCAGGAAAAAGACGAACTCATGTATTCCTCAGCACTATAGAAACAACTCTCAATAAATAATGATTTAATTTTTATTTTGAATGAATAGAAGCTGAGCAACTTGTAATCATCCGGTAAATGGTTGTATAAATGACATTCAGTGAATTTTTATAAAACTTTAATAATTTGTATCTATGTGGTACAAATGTCTAGTGAAGTCACATTTATTTTTATGTATACTGTGGATTGACACACCTTACCTTTTGCGTCTCGTAATCCAACGGCCTCCTGGTGGTGATCTCCCCTGTGGCATTGTCAATTTCGAAGGGGATATCACTCGGTATGGAGTACGTCACCAAAGCGTTGATCCCTTCATCAGCGTCGACGGCGTGTACGTGACCGACGGTGGTCCTGTTCAGTCCTTCTTTGATCTTGAACAGGTAGGGTTCGCCGACGAATTCGGGGTTCTTGTCGTTGATGTCTGTCACTTTGATGTTGACTGTCACTGTGCTCGACAGTTTGTCAGAATCTTCTGCTTTTATCACCTGAAATTGATATTTTCAAGTACATTCTTTGGCTTGAAGTAGTCCACAACTTTTTATTTCTTGTACAGTACACAACAAATGGAATAAATCTTCATTCGTATTTTTTCTAAATAATAAAAATGTCATAAAATTCGTTCGTGAGGTTTCTGTTGCATGGCACTTTTTTGGAAAAATAACTTACATAACTTACACTGAATTCAGAGTGCCTCTAAACAGGTGTGACCAAAATTTCATGAAAAAATATTAATTAATAACAAAGTTATGTCAACTCAAAAATTCGGAAATTCACACAGCTAACAGTCACAAAAAACACCTTATTCCAACAGATATAGCCATGAGAATATTTTTTGAATAAAAAAAAACAAATAGCGTAAATTTTTCAAATGAAACATTTCAATAATCTTTTTCATAGTTACGTTGACTAAAATTTTTTCCTTCACTATTGAATTGTGTGGATGTAATTCCGTTATTTTTAAAAAAACTTACGCAATTTGTTTTTTTTCCATGTGGTGGACAAAAATTCTCATGGCTGTATCTGTTGATAAAGGGTGTGTATCCAGTGGCGTATTAATTTTTTTCAATAAAAAAATCGCTAATGAAATTTTCGATTTTCGACTAAGAGAAAATATCGTAGTACGCACTGAAATTTGGAACATTTCAAATTTTGTCCCAAGATAGACCTTTTAGTACTTGACATTTGAAAAAAAAATAATAAAAATCTGTCTACAACTTCAAATTTTAGGGGGGTGCTTCCATCAAAAATGGGTCACACTGTATAAAAATAAAGTTTTCCATTTGTTGGTTACTTTGTGAATGTCATTGTACAAATAATTTCAGTGGTATAAAAGTGTCTATAACAGTATACCATGTAAAGATGTGGGTACACTTTATTGACGTTCTTTTTTATAATTTACTGAAATATTCATCGCTTCAAATTGTCGTAAGAGCCAATTCAAGAGCTAATGATTCCTCGTAAACAAACAATTTGATTACCATAATTGCGACATCGAAACACGTGGGTACTCACCAACTGATACCTGTTCAAGTCTTCCCTATCCAACTGCCTTATTATGGTCATGAGCCCAGTCTTAGCTCCGATAGCAAACTGCCTCAAATCATTACCCGAAACTATCGAATAATACACCGGATCCCCTTCCGGATCCGTAGCCTAAAACCAAAAAACCCACGAGTGCCGAATCCGGTCGACTTGCTGGCCACAACTCACCACTATAGTCGCGACGCTGGAATTAATGGACGCCCCTTCGCTGACCTCGATGTCGTAGGCGGGCTGTTCGAAAACGGGGGGCTGCGTGTTGGGGCCCGGGCTGACCGTCACCTCGACGATGGCCTGGCTGTAGAGGCCCCCCAGGTCGGTGGCTTGGACGGTGAGGCTGTACTGATCGCCAGCGTTCAGATGACCCACCGTTTCTATCAAGCCCGTGATGGGGTTGATGGTGAACTTGTTGTTGCCGTTGTTGGAGACGTGATAAATCGAGTAGGTGATTTTGGCGTTGTCTCCTAGAAGCACAGGGTTCGGTTCTTTGGATATATGTCACGGAGAAAATGGAAATCGGTTGGAAGAATTGAAAACAGAAATCCACATTTCTAGTCAATTTTTTTTATATAAAACTTCCCACGAAAGGAGACATCCTGTAATGTTCAGAAAACATCGTGAGAAGCTAGGGAAAGGCGGTAGGAATTGGTGTTCTTTTTAAATTTTTGAAGGTCATATGCCTCGGGGAACACTTCCCTAGGCAATGTGTTCCAGAGTCTCGCTGTTCGTTGGCTGAAGGAGTCTTTGAAAAGAGATGTTCTGCAGGTCACCAAATTAAATCAAAATATCCTTTATTGTCCGAAGATTTACATCTTATTGACAAAGTCTTGTAAAAATAAAAAAAAAAAACAAATGTATATAAAACAAAAACATTTTACACAACAAATCTTAACATTGTAAAATACTTCTTCGATGAGAATTTGTTTCACTGATTTTCTGAAAAAGCTGGTGGAGTCAATGATTTTGACGCTGGCTGGTAATTGCTTATATAATTTAGCAGCATTATAAGTAATAGATTTTTTTTATCAAATTGGATGATGGGATAATACGTTGATTTGTTTTTATGCACCAGACGTAGCGTTTCGAGAATGACACCCAATTCGTTGAGATGCCATAGTTTTTTTGATATCTATGAAACCACTATTGTGACGTCACAACTGCTAAACAACCTCGAGTGAATGTGAATTGATTTCTTGATGAGAGGAATAGATATATAGAAAACGACGACGATGTTATCGTTTCAATCTATCCATAGTAATATATCATTCAAAAATCGAATAACCATGCATTTTTTATCGATATTCAAAATAGAAAACATTTTAATCAATGCATATGAATGAGCGCCACTGCAAAAAATTCAAAGAAATCGATAGAGGACATTTTGACAATATTACTAACGCCATTTTGGATAAAATTGCACTTATCATGTGGATTTGACAATATTATCGTGGGGAAATTGATACATTTAGAGATAGTTCACTTCAAATTTGAAATTTCACTTTCTTTTCTTCTTCTCATGATGAATTTCCACACGATGATAGATATAAAATTCGTGTGTCTTGGACCAGAATACCTAAAAAATTATCATCAAAATCCAGATCGCATCAAAACTGCAAATCAACTGATGAAATTATCAGTCATTGCTGATGAATCGATGGAGAACATTAAAATCGCACTTATCTTGTGGATTTTGATGAAAATTTTTGTTCGTACTCACGTAGTTTGGTCAAAAAACATGAATTTGGCAATATTATCGTAGGGAAATTGATACTTTTCGAGATAGTTCACTTCAAAGTTGAAATTTTACCTTCTTTTCTTTTTCGTCTTTTCTTGATGAATACATGAACGCGTAGTTAGTCATGTTATTGAAGAAATTAGGCAAAAATCTGCACAATCTTGCTCAAAAAGTTACATGAAAAAGAAGATGAAAGTAAAATGTATCGAAAAGTGTAAGTACCCTCAAAAAAATACAGGTCGCATTAAAACTGCAAATTATCCAATGCTATTATCAGTCATTGCTGATGAATGGATGGAGAACATTTTGGCAAAATCACTAACGCCATTTTGGATAAAATTGCACTTATCTTGTGGATTTTGATGAGAATTTTTGTTGGTAGTTACGTAGTTAGGTCGAAAAAACACGAATTTGGCAATATTATCGTGTGAAAATTGACACTTTTCGAGATAGTCCACCTTAACATTTCACTTTCTTTTCAGTCTTCTCATGATGAATACATGAACACATAATACGTCATGTTATTGAAGAAATTAGCCAAAAAGCTGCACATTCTTGTCCAAAAAGTGACATGGAGAAGAAGGTGAAAGTGGAATGTCTCGAATAGTGCCAATTTCAAACGATAATATTATCAAATTCATGTTTCTTGGACCAAAACACGTGAGTACCTAAAAAAAATAATAATAATCAAAAACCAGGTCGCATTAAAACTGCAAATTAACCAATGATATTATCTGTCACTGCTGATGAATCGATGGAGAGCATTTTGGCAATCCCACTGACTCAATTTTGACAAGCAACACAATACTATTGTCATTGTTAATGCTGACTCAATTCACTGGATCCACCATTTTTACCTTCATCATTGTCGGTGGCCTGTATCTGCACCACCCTCCGTCTAACATCCCCAGCTGGCACGGACACCGGGGCGACCATGGGCAGCACCGGCGCGTTGTCGTTGACGTCCCGCAGGTGGACCGTGATGGAGACGGGAGCGCTGGCCGCCAAACCGTTTCGCTCTCTCGCCACCATCTGGAACTTGTACCTGCCCAGATTGGGCGGGTCGCGGTCCAAGTTCGGCACGTTCACCACCAGGTGGTTTTCTTTGTCGACGGCGAAGTAGGGGGAGGTCAGCTCGAAGGTGTACGTGGGTTTGGGGTCGTCGGGGGTCTGGAACATTCACAAGGTTGACATTTGACAAGAGACTAGTGCGAGATCAGGAGACTTCCGACGTTTCTTCATAAAATTTGGTTTTGACAAGGAATTGGACAACTGGAATTGTTTGAGGGGAATAAATATACAGGGTCGCTGATATGTATGGAAACGGTCGATTATTTCCTAAAGTAAGATAGCTAGCGAAAAATGTTAGGATACAAAAGTTGTAGGGTTTTTCAAAATCCATTAAGCTGATGAAAAATTAAGTATACAGGATGAGTCAAAAAGTCAGGACGAAACAAAGTACCTTTTTCTCTAATGGGACGCCCTGTATATTATTCCACATTTCAATTCTGCTCGAAATTCTGAACAAAATTGATGGAGCGCTTCATTTCCTAAATTCAACCGATTTCGAGATATCGAATTTTGAAAATAACTTTTTACTACTCTCAAATTTATTAAAGAAAAAGCACGAAATGATGCATATTTATTATGAAAGTCACAAAAGGTGGAGTATGTGGATATTATGATTACAATTTGATTATAATTTTTTTACAGAAAATAAAAAAAGCATTATTGTTCAGGGAACTTGATGGACTATGAACTTAATGGACTAACATTTTTGGATAATTTATTATGAGTTATTTTCAAAATTCAATATCTCGAAATCGCTTGAATTTGGGAAATGAAGCGCTCCATCAATTTTGTTCAGAATTTCGAGCAGAATTGAAATGTGGAATAATATACAGGGCGTCCCATTAGAGAAAAAGCAACTTTGTTTCGTCCTGACTTTTTGACTCATCCTGTATACTTGATTTTTCATTAGTTTAATGGATTTTGAAAAACCCTACAACTTTTGTATCCTAACATTTTTCGCTAGCTATCTTACTTAAGGAAATAATCGACCGTTTCCATACATATCAGCGACCCTGTAGATTGAATCCAGGAAGACTGGAATGACCAACAAATAATTGAATTAGGAGAAGAGGAAGATGTAATTCAATCTTCAAAAATTATTGGCGCGAGACAGAAAGATGTAGGAGAGGTTTATGGAATGGAGGAAGAGGCTGATGTGCTGATTCATAAAATCGTATTGATTTTTTGTAGCCCTCCAGAGGGTGCTGTGTACATCATCTTTCATTCATTTATTCATTATTTATTTATTTCAATCAATCAATAAATCACAGTCAAATCATAGAGATATTCGATATCAGTAATATACAGGGTGTTCCTTAAAGACATGCTAATATTTGAAAGGGATGATTCTTTGACACATTTTAAGGAAAAAACTTCCTATAAACGTACAAAATTGTGGTAAAATTTTGAAAAAAAATCGCCATTGGTAGAGGAAATGAAAAATTTCGTACATCACAAAATGCACCTTGATGCATAGAAAACATGTTGCAAATTTTCTAAAGATGTCTAGAAGTTTTATCAGACTGTATCTCAAAAGTTAAGACTTTGTTAACGATTGTTTCTGGTAGAATTTGTAATTTCTAATTTTCTTGATTACGTCTTATATATGAGCATGCCACTTGAAATCACCATCAAGTTATTCCCAGATATTTGGTAGTAGCTGTTTCATTAATAATGTTTGTAGCGTTGTAAAGTTTGGTTTTGTAGTTTTTTGATATTTATTGAAAACTGCTGTTTAGCCTGTGGAATACTTACGAAATCTTTGTCTTCGACTGTAACCCTCAGAGGTTTGCCTTCTGCATCGAGTATTTTTTCACCCACCGGTGAATTTTCGTCAACGGAACCTTCTCTGGAAGACATCTTAATTTCTGGCGGATGCGCATCAACCGGTTTCACCGTTATAAAAAGTTTGGCTGTTGTCGATCGCTTCGCTTCTGATATTTCTTGTGCCTATAAACGTTAGGATAATAACGGTAATTGATTCGATTCACTATGAAAATGATGATGGATTTACATAACTTAACATACATTCGTTTTCGAAGGTTAGATTTTGGGAGTTTGGTAATTGGTTTTCTGGTTATTATGTCGAAATGATTGCAGAGAATTTTTTCAGAGATTACTTACGAGTCATATTCGATTGAGTTATGATTTTGGGAAAGCATAAAAATTGAATATCGTCATAAAAATCGCAATACTAAATAATACTGTATAAAATATAATTATAGTATTATATCAACAATATAGGTCGATTTTAATAGGTAATATTCTCACAATTATATTCTTGTGATTATGTAGGTAAATTAAAATAGATACTCCTAGGCATGGAATGAAATTATTCGAAATAATTTGATAGATATCGGTTATGAATCATACAACTGACTTATTCTTCAGATTCGCTATCCAACTTGGATAATACAAAAAAGTCACTGAATAAATTCGTTTGAAGTAAATTTTGTATAAATAAAGTCACTGACAATTCTTGATTTGTATGGTGTTCTGTTTGTATTATTCAATTTACTATTTGTTAATTTTTTTTTGTACTCTTCTTTGTATACTTGTTATTTTCAATAATGTTTTACATCATGAATTCAAGTGCTTATTTTTCACCACGTTATCTCTTTGAATTTTTCATCTCCAAATTCATTCTATAATCAAAAAAATAATAATAACAAGAACGTTTTTCAAAATTATCAAATATCCTATCCTACATTTGACTCACTTTTATTATCACGTTAAATTTCTTAGTGGTAGATGTATCAACAGCCCGTATTTGTCTGACTGCTCCTGAATCCGGATCGATCTGGAAGTACTGGTCGTACGAGTCCGGTACGCCACTGACGAACGAGTACCGTATGGGCGAGTTGATGGTATCCATGTCGACGGCTTGGATTTTTTCCGGGGAAATGTTGAGGATGCCGTGTAGAACGCCACTGGATACCTGGGGAATGGGAAAATGCTCGAAAACTCGAATCGTGTACAGAAACTTGGATTTAAGGAGCTATACCAGTGTGTCACTTTTGAAAATAATTTTTTTAGGTTATACTCTGAGAATTATTCTTCAACATTCTTGTGATAAAAATCACCCTGTGTACTGCAGTTTTCTATGTCGTTAGTGGATCTTTCTTTGTAGCTGATAAAAAGTGCAGACTAAGAAAGATGGCGTCAATTATAATCTTCTCATATGTTATTAAAAAAAAGCTATAAAAGAAAAGATGTTGGCAAGCCAGTTTCTCTTCTTCGCCTTCACCGATTGTCGACGATGATGATTCGAGCCTCATGACACGCTCAGTTCAGTTTTTCACTTTTTTTCATTAGCAACAATAATCAGAACCGGTGAAAGTAAACGACAATAAAGGCAACCATAAATATTGGCAGCGAATGTCAATACATAAGAGTGGGTTTGAATAAACCACGGGGACAAAATGGCGTGGGTTTATAATAGATCGGCCTCTTGAGTGGAGTAATTGCAGCCTGATTTAAACAGGGTTTCGATATCGTTCACGCGATGTACTTAGGAGTGAATCACCCAGTAGATGATTCATTGGAATCTTGGAGAATCCACGGAAAAACTAACAACACCAATTTCATTAGAAATCCCTTTTGATATCATCAAATGAGCTAGCATCAATATAATGCATATATTCATATTCGCCCTGTATAACATTAACGGAAGAGGTTATCAAAATAATATTAGTGGGATCGGTATTCAAGTTTTCAACGTAATGTTGGCGAAACCCATTAATCAATATCTCTAAACATGAAAGAGATATCAGTACTCAAATTCAAGAAAATAAATCATCTCAAATATTCATGCATGATTATAATAAATAACGAGGCGTATCTGGAGCACCTGCTATCATGTTCATATCGAGTGCATGGTGTGCGATGAGAGAAAACTTTCGTGGGAAACCTTTGCAGAATAATCCAATCGAAACCAATAAAAATATTTGTCGATTGTGTATCACGTCACTTTTTCACTTGGGAACGTCTTTTATATATTACATTGTGACACTTTTCCGACTTCTTTGTCATCTAGGGCATGAACTTGTGGTCTTTATGGTACAGGTAGAACATTCCAAGGGCTAATAGGAAGAGTGAATACTAGTGTCAACATTAGGGGGTGTAGCACAAGAAAACAAGATAAACTGGTGTCCCTTCACGTATTTTTGGTAGTATTAGTCATTTAGCGACTGAACCATGTGGTTGTAACCCTAGAAGAATTTTTTAACCCATCCGCATGCTTTTTAATTGAAATGTTTTGTTTAAAATTGCCTAAATCCAAGGCATATTTTGAATAAAATCACCCTAATTTCTGATAGTTAAGTCACTTATTGATTTGGTTTTTTCAAAACGTCAACAAATATTAAACGGATACTATTTTCTTTACGACATTTGTTCACTCATGCATATTTAACGAATAAATCTATCATGCACGAGATAATGAAATAGATATTGATTGGTAACAAATCCAGGAAATATAATCAGATCATTTTTGTTCATTTTCGGAGTTTGCAGATTAGGGAACTCAGGCAAAATTAGATAATTACAGATTTGTCTTCATAAAATTATGATATCAGTTATTATTTCGAAGTATCTGAGCATTTGAAAGTAAAATTTGATATTGAATCCACAATTCATTATTGAATTTACAATCCAGATATGTTTGAAATATATAAGTAGACTTTTCGAAAATAATCTTACCGATGCTGTGTATTCAGGATTGATGCAAGAACCATCGAGCAGCATACATCCCTTGTAGATGAAAGAGGGTGGTAAGTCGTCGTCATCTTTGATATTGACCGTCAGGGTAGTTGTGGACGAGAGTCGTTGCGATTCATGTCTAGCTCGATCCTAATAAAAAAAATGTCATCAGGAATTTCAAAGATACATCGACAAATCAACATACGCTGTGATTTTCTACGTTCACATCAGTAACATACTGACAACCCCGAAAACAGCTAGAATTATTCATTTATTTAACGGACAAGTCAATTATACCATTACAAACAGAATAATATACAGAAAAACAACTGAGACTGACAGAAGTCATGGTGAAAAAAAAATTACAACTCCTTTACAGCCCTTCTGAAAGATGCTAAAGATGAGTTGAACAGCTCAGGTTTGTTGTTGTGTTTGCTGATCTCATTGCTGATCCCTGTTGAGGGACTCATTTAAACCATAATTAGTTCTGCAAAAAGGAATCTTGAAAATATCACTATTTCTATTTCTTTTTCATTTACGGAGACAGCAGTGAGCTCAACAATTTGAGGACAATCAATCATTATATATCATAAAAGTAAATTCTTACGATTTCAATATCCAACTGATTGTGATATTTATAATTATTAATTGACAGAAGCGAAGCTAGCAAATTATTAGGTAAAAATAGTGTCGGTTAGGCCATGAACTGTCAATATGTCATTTCATATAATTCTAGCATTTACAACCAAGTTTGCTATTTTTGTGTTTATTTTCAAATCGGTTTTTCAATTTGTTTATAATTTGGTAACAGAGTAGGGACTCTTTTAAAATTTCTTCTCACTAGCAAAGAAATTAGTTTGACAAATTAAATGTTTCATTCGAAATGTCTTGCTGACATCTCAGAATTGACATAATTTTTACTTTGAACATTGAACCTCGATAAATTGTACGTCTTAGAGAAAGAGAAAGGGAAGAAAACAAGGCAAAAGTCTATTCAAATGAACCATAATTTCCTAGGCATGTGTTGTATACTTAGGAATGTTAATATTTCTCTCATAATTCATTTAATTAATAACAGAAAACAATTTGCAGTACAGACAATTACCTGTCAAGATCTCAATACTATAGAAAGTTACAACATACCAGCTACCAGTTTTTACGAGCTTTTTTCAACCGGTATCATTTTCATAAATTACAGAAAACACGATGACAAAAAGCAGTTTTGCAGATAGGGATAACGACTCAGAAAGATTGAGTAGTTGCATGATAACAATGTTCATTTACCACACATGTAAATACAAGAATTCGTGACTACAACCTACCCAAAAAGCCGCCATACAGAGAGCTAGCTTATCTCAGCCAGAGAAATAATTGGAGCGTAAAGATTTTACATAACCGAAGAAATAACATCGGAATTTTTTAAATAGCTTCGTTTGCATATGTATGGATGGATTGGGAAAGGAGACTGTGAGGTCAGAGAGTATTCAATTCGATAATTTTTGTATACCAGTTGCAATTCTTTCGAGTTAATTTAGCGTGTACCAAAATGGGTACACGCGTTATTCAACAACCCCATGAGAATATCACGCCCATAAATGTTATACAAGCTTGTGAATAGCTGGAAATGAAAATATCACATGAGACACCAACGTGGTGTCACGCCAACAATTTGGCGTGGCACCACGTTGGGTACACGCCACAGTTGGAGTGCTAGAAACGTGGTTGTAGAATTGAATACTCACCGTAGCGACTACGGTGACATAATATCTTTGGGTTTTCTCGAAATCCAGCGTCCTGTTGACGGTAACTTGACCTTGATGTGGTAAGTTGATGGCGAAATATCCATAACCATCTTCGCTGTGGATGCGTTGTCTTCCGATACCTTCGTCCGGTGGTGAGTGGTTAGCTAGAGAGCAGTTTTTTATGAAGAAGTTGTTGGAAAAATTTTAAAAAACATACATTCCTCTTAAAATTGACGATTGTATCTTTAGTTGATGCTATGAATGGGTTGAAACGATATATTTCGAAGCAAGTGGTATTCAAAATAACAAAGTTAGTCCATTCCAAATACTTGTGCTGGATGATGATAAGGGAAAAATATTTTTGATAGTTCACAAGATTCCAATAACACAATTGAACATTTTCAACTAAGATCTCCTTCCGTACCTTTTAATACGAAATTTGTCAATGACATATACTTCCAGTGTTGCCAATGTAAGATGTCAAAATTACTTACATTCAACTGCTGTAATCCTCACATTTTCGTGCCCTTGTTTGAAATTCCTCAAAAAATCCTCACGTTGATAAATTTAATGAAAGTACATCTTTTTCATCACTATTATTTATAAATATACTGTACCAAATACAATTTGATAAATAAAACATGGTTTTTGCAATACTCCTCCGCATTTGAATTATTTTTCAAACCATATTCTATAGTATTGATTATTTATTCAATAAACTGTCAACGTGTCACTGTCAAAAGTCAAACCATTTAACGTGCCGGCTGTGGTGTCGTGTCTGCGTTATTCTGGTAACTTCAAAATTCACCGCTAGAGACGTGCATGAGCAATCAATTTGTCCAATTTCTTGAAATAAATTCAATGCTATTGAGTGTGTTCCATGAAATACTTTTAATCCTCACATTACAACAAACCCTCACAAATTACCCGCTGTGGTGTAAAACCCTCACAATGTGAGGAATTCCTCACATATTGGCAACATTGTATACTTCTTATAATGTCAAAGTTGTCATTGTCATGTATGGCTATGACTACGATCGTACATGCAGGTCTGGCAACTAGTATGATGGGGAGTGGCCCAAACATTGAGGAAATTTTTGTGGTTTTGTGGTTTGTTTCGCCACCTGCGGCGCTGTCCTCTACTGTCACTTTTGTCAGCCAATCATAAATCAGATCCGATCAGCTTTTTGAAAGTAGGAATGATTCCAGAGAAGTTTGCAAGATATAATATTTCTGTCATTGATTTTATTTACCATTCAAGTCATAACCGTTTGTTTTGTTTACAATACGAACTATCAAAGATTAATCACGTGATTATACTCCTTGATCCTTAGTGGATAATTATGACAACTTTTTCTTCAAAAATGGTGTCACCCCCACCACTCAAAAATGCCGTAGATTCCAGACCTGTGTATATGATCGTGGCTATAACATACCCTTCTTAATAATGTCAAAGTCAATGTCAATGTCATGTCACTTTCATGCAGAGTTTATGATGGTCAATATCAGGAGGCGGGCAACTCGAACATTATTGAAATGTTATGTTCATCAACAAGAAAAAAATGGGAGAATGAATCTTGTAAAAATGGAAAATATTTCTTTCGAAAAAATTTGCACAATCGATAACCCCAGTTGAAAAATATTTGTTGAAATTTCTTGAAGTTGATGAACTTCTGAAGTAAAGCTTATAAACACCTTATATAAGCACGTGGCTCTGTCTTGGTACGAGTAAGACCGACGCTTTTTACAACGCTTTAACAACCGTGTTGTAATCGTGACTAAATCACGCCTAGTGAAATCATGTTTTCGAAGAAGCATCGTCATGGTTCCTTTTCATCCTAACGATGAAAAAAAAAACAATTTTGATTACTTTACCTTCGACTATAGAATATTCGACTAGTCCGTTGACACCAGTGTCTTTGTCTTTGGCGGCAATGTTCTGAAATATTGTCGTACCAATGGGCGTCAGCTAGAAAATAACGAATTAGTAATCAATAGTTTTATATTAGTGCGAAATAGTGTGGGAGCCAAACGGAATTAAATTCAAAATAAACGAATAAACGAAACATAAACTTTTATATGCCCAATGGAGATATTGAAAAGCGTTTCCGGCAAATTATCTTTTATTGGCGATTTCAACTACCACGTAAACGCAATGTAACGTAAACAAATATGGCATTAAACAAGTATAATTACATTATCATTCAATTGTGACGTTATAAAAAACCAAGAAGTATTTCAACTTCAACAACTGTATTAAGCAATTTAGAGCAACAAATAGTAATAGGAACTCCTGGAGCAACTTCTGAATAGCAGACACTTGATTCTGGGTGATTTTTCTATCAACCGAGCGTTTATTCATGCCTTTCAACTCCTTTTTTTACACCAAAATAGTTTTTGGTAAGCATATTGGATGCTACTTTTTTGGAAACATACGAAAATGTACCTCAATTTTTTTAATAAACAATTATTTATATCATATTGACTAGTAACAATATTCAGTGTTTGAAAGGACGAAATACCAATTTTCTGTTCATATTTGATCTATTATCTTTTGCATATTTATGATTAATTGATTATTAAGAAGCTCAAGAACAATCAGGTCAATATAAATGAATAAAAATGAAAGCAAGAAAATCTTGAAGAAATATTAAAAAATTGCATTTTGATTGATGACTCTCTCTTCATTTCTTATGGGACAATTCTATTATTCACTGCATCTTGACAATTAGATTTGAATTAAGCATGCACTAATTACTTAACTGATTCAACAAAGCATAAAACGACAATTTTCTGACTTACCTCGGATATGGTGGTTTCGTATGGCGTATTTACGAATTGCGGTGCATTATCATTAATATCAGTCAGTCTTACAATTACAGGAATAGTCTTCTTTTTGTGAGTTGATTTGATTGTACATATTAACTGGAACAAAATTCATAATCATTGGCATTTATTGCTATTAGGAAGTTGGGATAATGATGCATTTGTTTCTAATAAGCGCAATTAAACTAGGATATAATAAACATATAGGAAACATCAATGGAAGGTTAGAATAACCTCAGATAATTAGTTTATGGGAAAAAATAGTAACTCTTCTCAAGACAGATGCAAAAGAGGTCATTAGACGCTTATCTGTTCTTCTTCTTTATTGAAACTGAATAGAGAATTCCATTTACAACAAAACCCAAAAAAACATACACAAAAATCACATGACTGCCTGACCGTTTATTTTTTATCGCCTTTAGACTTTTCATTGAATGTAGACTTTTATTCCATGTGTTTCAACACTGATTTGGCTATAGTTTTCTATGAAGAAAAATTGTGGATACTTAATCAGAAGGCAGATAAATTCAGGTAAATTATTTCGTCACCTCAATTTAACGATGATTAGAGTATGAAATTATTTGAGCTAGTATCTGAAAACCGGAATAACAGGTAGAAGATGTGCTTTTTTTTCATTTCAATGATATTTTCTTCAGCTTTTAGTCAATTGCTGACGTAATTCGCGCTATTGAAAGCCACGCCTCTTGGCTCAAGTGAACCATCTTTCACGGTTTATAATCCTCTGAATTTCGATTCGCTGATCAAGATTATCAAAACAAAAACAGATTTTGAAATTGATGTTTTCGACTCGATTTGTTTTTGAGATGAAAACCGTACGTGTACAATATGTTTCAATGGACCAACAAAAACTTCGACATGGCAACTTCCTCATTGATACGTTCAATACGCAGACCTGTTCCCGAGGCAGTTTCCAAATTTGGGCAAAGGAGTTAACAAATGAAATACGCTCGACAGCTGCACAGCATCCGGTCTTATCGAGTGGTGCCATGAATGAGAGTGGAATATCATGCGTACTCCACAAATCGAGAATGCTAACGATTCTGTAGGTAGTACCGAAGTTTACAGAATAAACATATAAAAATCTGGCACTCTTCGAAGCGTAGAGTGAAGCGGGTCGCTTCATATTTATGGTGTAAACTTTGGTATTACCTAAGATCGAATTTTAATGGGATTTTTTCGAATGTTGGAGCTGTTGGTCCAGTTTGAACGGGTTGTCAAGTGATAATTGATGGCACGGTGTTTTCAATTAGCTCGGGAAAAGTTGGGATTTAGAGGTTTTCTGGTTTTCGGGGAATTTCAAGTTGCGAGGTCACCGCGAAGATGTACAGGGTGACAAATATCTAAAGTGGGCCAGAAGACATCAAGAAAAATATTTTCTCCATAAACCTTCAACATCCTATAAGGTTCAGTTGAATTATTTCTGAACTGAATTAAATAATAAATGTTAATAAAAATAATCCCTAGGAAGTCAGAAGCTGGAGACGTTCCAGAACTTTTTCATTGCACCTGGTATATCGAGTTATTTCAAAACATACGAGGTGTCTTCAAAAAGTATGGCGAATTTTGAATTCTTCCTCTAATTGATTTTTAATTTTTCGTTGTTATGTTGGTACTTATGTCCCTTACTCATGCTGACAGGGTCGACCATTTTGAATGTTTAGTTAATTTTTGACAGCTCTTGCGCTTGGATGTGTTCTGCGATTTTTACCTATCCCAAAAATAAGAATCAAATAATCTCAAATTTTGTGTGAAAAACAAAATCAAGTGCGCGGACGCATTATCAAATGGACGAATCATCTTCAGAAAATTTAAATGGCCGACCTTGTCAACATAAATGAGGGGCATGAGTACCAACATAATGCTCTGGAAATAAAAAAAATCAATACTTTTCGAACAGACCTCGTATGTTAACATTATTTTTTTAATATACTTATGAGACGAACCTACAACTCTAAAACACACTGTCTATGAGTAACACTGAATATAATTGAAAATTGAATATTAATCCTCGATATGTATTCAATGGTATTGACAGAGAAAGTTGCAATTTTTGTCGTCATATTCTTATCAACTCATTAATCATACGTTCATCGCTTTCTAAACCAACATGAAATCAATGTTTCTAACATTATTTTCATTATTTCATACCTGGAACACAATGTGGGATAGATTATTTTCGTCCCTATCCAAAGGAGAAAGAAGTTGCAATTTCTTCCCGTTTAGGAAGAACAACGGTATCCCTTTGGGGAAGGATAGGTCCAGGAATATATCCACATTTGGTTCTCCCGATATTGGCAACTCGGGAGGATTGGTTTCCTGGGTGATAGCTGAGAACAAAATTAAGTTCAGCATCATTGAGAAAACTACCATTCCAATGACGAACTGAATTGAAATTTGGCTTAGCCTGGCCTGCTAGCTCGCCAGATCTAACACTACTGGACTATTATTTGAATCTCCAATGATTGGTTTATGAAACACAACCTGCAGATTTAGATCATCTTAACGAACCCATAAATTGATGCAGGTCTCACATGATTGATTCCAACGTATTTTCAACACTTTTTTTTTTGTTTATTGACATGGATATTCTATAATAGTTAAAATTCATATTTCACAAAATTATTTTCTGCTTCGTATTGCGGATTATTATTATTATTACTGAAAAGTTACATAATTTTTACATTTTCAGAGGGGCCTTCAAGGTGTATTAGTTTTCTTCGATTTCAAATGCTACTAATCCAGAATTGAAATGCAATTTTTTCGAAAATACAGAGATTTGTAAACTCAAAATTTATAAATCGATTGAATTTAAATTTGCAAATTTTCATGATTTTTATGTAAATGTAAACAAAAACATAGGTATGGAAAATCGAGTCATGTGATATCTAAATAAATTGTAAATTGTGAAACGCTGTTATTTTTCTGTTTTTCGAGATTTCACTCATTGCACATAAATTATACTTCATCATATTGATTAAAACGTTTTGAATATTCATTGAACTTCGTGTTTTCTATATCTAAATAACAAGAAATTATAAATGAGTATTCCCCTTCTCTTGACTGGTTGATTTTGTAGAGATTTTAGTAATTATTGCAAAAGCAAAATAAAGTTTTGTATCGAACTGAACATTGTTTTTATCACCATCACCATTATTTGTTATAATTACTGCGCGTATTTATTGAAAATATTGCACAATGCTTTTTCTGCTGATAATAACAATATGGAAACGTTTTCCGATAAGTTCGACCAACTATGCTTTGACCTATATTTTCTACAACCAATTAGCGATATCTGTTCACCGTTATATGTCATTTTGTCGATATGCATAACATTACTTACTATGTATGAATAAAAAAAACTGTATACTCTATACTCACATGTTCCTCTACTTTCTTCTATATCTAGAATAATGTTCGATGCCCCCTTTTCCACTTCACATAATCCTGAAAAAGAAAATTATTGTATTCAGACATGTTTTGTGTTGTAAGTCTGTTATTTGTGTTCAGCGACCAAAAATACTAATCTACAATCTCTTGAAGTATCCATTAAATATATTCGAAATGAATCTGATTCAACATGAAAATAATAGTGAACGGGGCAAGTTGAAAATATTAGATTTCACGTTAATTCTCCTATGCGGGTTCTCAACTTTTCAGTATGCCATAGTTTTCAACTTCAAGATATCCAGTCACGTTCCTTATTACACCTAGTATATAGAATATTTATACGGAAATCATCTGGAAACAAGTAGTACGAGAGAGAATGAAGAGTATCAAACGTAGTGTATTCAAAATACTGGAATTGAATTCTTGTGAACTGTATTTCTGTTTCTTGAATTCTACTACTAATTGTGGAAGACGAAATTCGAAGGTGTAATTCAAGATTTTGAGACGATAAAATATCTTGAAACCCCCACAAACATTTGTCGTTTATTTGTGAGCCAAGATACTTGAAAGCATTTTAATCCACAGCGGAAGGCTTGTCGACAATTCAATGAAAGATATATACCCTAGAAAAGACTGGAATCGCTTGCTCTACTCTTCTTCTACGCTGCAGACAATTTAGCCAAGAATTGCCGGTGTAGATAACCCGCCATTCTGGTTTGATCACATCGGCCTACATATCCTTTAGCAAGATTCAAATCTCGATCTAAAAGTGTATTGGCGAAGCTCGCTGTGCGTATACAGGATGTTGGCGTTGCTACAACCAGTGTGAATCGGAAATATTGCAGGTGGAAACGGATGCATTGCGAGTGAATGATAAAAAAACGTTTGTACTTGCACTTTCGCTGTGTCTTTCGATGAGAGAAATCAAGAAATCAATGGGTTTTCTGCATGCATAATAATGTTGTTACTACTGGAAATCCGTGATGATTTTTGACATCTGGATTGTACGAATTACATCAGGGGAGTTTGTGGATTTCTTGGAAATGTTTGTTTGAGTTGTTGTCATTTGATTCTAACCTAAAAGGGTTACGACCTTTCGACTGTTCAGTTTGTTCGGGAAAAATCTCAAGGGGAAACCCTTTGGTATCTATCGAGTAGAGTTTCAAAACAGTATTGTGAGTATAAAATTTTTACCTTCAGCATTTGTCCTTTGTAAACAAAGTAAAAGACATGCTATCCAGAATATGGCAGCCATTCGAAGAACCTGCAAAAAATAAATGGACTTAAACTATAGTTAACATTGATGATGATAATTGAGTCTTTCATTAGTAGATAAACAAGAAAAAATGGGCACAAATCTAATATACGAGGAGAAATATTACAACTAAAAGACATAATAACTTTTTGTTTGATTCAAAAGAAACAATAAAAAAATACGAAAAAAAAGTATGTTTATAAATACATAATTCATAATCATGTGTGAAGTGAAAATATTTCACGAAACTATAGAAATTGGGACACCTAAATATATTTCTTCCGTTTTTTTCATTCATTGAATCATTTCTACAAATGAATTTAGTTGTAATTGTTTTTGATATTTATTGTAGTTGAAGATTAAGTGATTATTTTATATTGCAAATAAGGGCACTTCCACTTATTACCCTATTTTTAGCTCTTTCTTAGCATATTATTGAACAAATACACGGTCATATAGTTTAGACTCTTTCCACATTTTTTCCTAACTAACTTTGATGCTTTCAATTTCATATGGAGTGCCTCAGAGCTCCGTTCCGGGTCCAATATTGTGACATATTACAATAAACATTGCTGCCATTAACAGCTACGATTCACCCAGAATATTTGCTCTAATTCCAACACTGTACATGCCAAATTGGATAAAAATTCACCTCGAAGAATATTTCTCGATGAATAATTTCCTTTGACATGTTTTGATAGTGATATTCGCGAGAAGAATGGCAATGCTGTAACGTAACGGATCACTGAACACTCCTTATGGTAATACGATCAAGAAGTGGCATTGCGTTTTTTATGAACTACACACCAGACAAAGAAGTGGTAGTCTTTGTAGCTACAAGCATCGAAAAGAAACGAAATCTATAAATGAAGTATAGAATACCATCATCATCATTAATTTCATCCATTCGACTGAAATGGAAATGTTTCATTAGAATTTTTTGTTGATGGTATGAAAGCTGTAGGAGATGATATCGATGTACACTAAAAAGGTGTCTGGGAAATCAATAAGAATGTTATTAATATCCTAATTATCCATAAATATATCTACTTTCTATTTGAAACTTTTTGCTTGTGATGATTAAAAGAGCAGAAGTTTCAAGTTCAGAATAATATAGTCTAGACAGCTCGCCAGAAAGTGCGCTGTTGCTGCTAGTCTTTTCATCCAACGATACTTCGAAACAGAAAGTTAGGTAAGGTTTCAATTTATAGAAAATGTGGATAACAGTTGGATGGTAGAATAAATTTGGCATCGTCGTAAGTCACTGTCAAGTGTTGTCATAATTATTGATGCCTAAATGTTCTCAGTGGTTCTTCAGTGGTTAGCTAGATACTTTTTGTTTTGCACTAATGGTACTAAAAAATAACTAAATCTGTCAAAAATTTCTTCCTCGAATAAATAGACTATAGCTGTGAATTATTAGGAGAAAATTTCGAGCTCTCTCGATGTGGTAGAATTTAAGAAATGCGACCACAATAGTGAAATGAAAAAGAAACAGTTCAAGGTAATAGTCTTTTTTTCAAGAAACCACGGCAAATAATAGCAAATAGTTCATATCGCAAGTTTAAAAATAATACAAATATTCACGACTTTTCTTTTAGCGGTTATAGATTACTTCTCTTACGTTACAATAATTTCATTGAACGTGATTTTGTTTGGTTTCTATAACCTATAAGAAAATTGCGTCACTTAGTGTGTGCTAAACATTTTTTTTTTTACTTTGTAGATGTCACAATCATAGGTAGCATATACTGTATAACAATTATATTACAGAAAAATTAGAGCAAAAAGTTCAATTTCGAGAATATTCCGATCATTTTCCAAATTTCAAAATGAAATAAGTGCTGAAACTTTAATGTCTTCAAAAACTCCGCAGAAGTATAATCTTCTTCTTGTTCTTTCAACCTGAATTTCAGGAAAATGAAACAATGAACTGAAAAGTCAAATTATGGATATAATACATAACGTGAAAAACTATAATTTATATAAGTTTTACTTTCTCAATCTGAAAATTGAACGAATATAATTCAGCTACACTGTATATTGTCTTGGTTGAGAATCATTGTTTTCCACTTGGATTGACCAACTTAATCAAACTCCAATAGACTAGACAACCAAGTCTAATTAACTTTTAACCACTAACCGATTCAACGCGGTTGGGTCTTCATTTACCGTTGTCAGTCAGTGTTGACAATATTTATCAATTAGGTAATAGAACAGCAACTGGACGTTTGATAAATGTAAAAAATCCATCGATTTTATAAACAAACTATAGGCCGGAATTTTCTTTTGGTTCATGTCAATTTGGCATCAAGAATCGACGAATTTTTGATATTTCTCAACGACAACTTCAGTAATCTTTTTAAATTATTTTCAGCTACTCTTTCAGCCAGCATATTTTTCAGTATTTCCGTAAAAAAAATCTGGCTGAAAATATACCTCATTATGCCCAAAAATCGTCAAATTTTTAAAGGGTTACACAGATGAGTCCAGATTTCAACTATCAAAATTGAATATGCCAATTATAAGGCTGTTCCTACTAGAAATCCGCGATTGTTTTTGATGGTTCCTGACGTCCGAATTGTTAACATTCGTAAAGCGATCATTTCCATCAAATAATCACTGATTTTTGTGACAAACATCGCATTTCAAACTCGTTAGCAATAAGTCAGAAGTGTTCGTGAATTTTTCTCTTGTAAGATTGTAGATTTTAGTCTGAAAACGTTTGGCTTTCATAACTGTTGAGTTTACTCGGATGTAAAAACGGAAAAACATATTTTTTTATGGTTTCCATCGAAGAATCAAGATGAGGATGACTGAATAGAGAATAAGAATCGTCCAGCGTTATATCTCTTACAAATAATGTAGAAATTAGAAGGTGCGTATTTCAACAATCAGAAATAATATCTGATAAAACCATTGTTCACTATGAACGTTTTTTATATCAAAACAAAAATGTATAAACATGTCAAAATGTCCTAGTCGCTCCACTAATGACTCAACAGACAATTTTCTACCGCCTATTCAAATTACCGTTAGAACAGACTGGGTCATTCTATACGTCTAATTACCATCTGTGTTTTTCACAAAACAGCGTATAAATATAATTATGATTTATCCGACAGTGAATTTGAATAACTAACACTATTTAATTTTTTCGTATAATGTAATTACTAAATAATTGTTCACATAATTTTATTACTTCAACACGTGATTATTTTTTTTGGAATGATAACTTGTGACGTCACATATCATATGCCAAATTAATTGATACTGAATAATATCAACTAAAACAAATAATCAAACATCGTTGTCAAGCATTTCCAAAGAACTGAACAGCTGAATGAACGAGAAGAATAATTTGAATTTAAATTATAAAAAATATTCACAAATTAGTCTATTACCTAACAGGTAGGTATTACGACTACTGTATATCATCTGAAATAGTCCCATTATGTAAACCAAATTAGAATCGCGTTAAAATTACGTTACCAAAATGTCCCATTCGTTCCAACTTAATTAGCTATTTCGACGATGACGACTAATTATTCGTTTCTTGCTACTAATTGGCAATCGAGAAACTTTGACTTTTCCTACGAATTAAATGTTAATGATAAAATCTCCCAAGAAGTCGATCCATTTCGTTCGAGGGGAGACCTTAAGAATCCAAGTTGGCTGTGGAATAACTGTCGCTCCAATAATGGAACATCGTGGGATTACCAGCAATTGAAAAATGTTTCGATGATTCACACCAACATTGTTTCTTTGTTTTCCATTGTATGTCTACGATAACGTATGCAGAATCTTGCTTTTATCAGTTGAACTGTCATTCTGAGTTATTTGAGCTTAGTTGGTGTGGTGTGAAAATGCTTGAAGCGTTTCCGGATGCATACGCCATACTCTCCAGATCTGACCCAAATCGACTTTTTTCTGCTCTCGGGTCTCGAGAATGAACTGATTATTACTGCTGAAATTGAAGCTTATTTTGAGTCTGAACACGTACGAAATTATATCGTAAAAATCATTGTATGTTCTATATGTCACTCGACGAAATTTTCAGACCAACAAAATTGATTCCTTATGAAAAATTAATTGTTGCTGAGCTGTGAAACGTTCAACGTCGACCACCTCTACGACGATAAGCATATCTACTAAGTAATTTGATGCTCAAGAAGTGCTTGTGCATACAATTGTAAAAACGAAACCTTCCAAGATGTTTCCTTTTTGGTCAGCAAAAATCTCCAATGCAGACTGATGATAAGTATTGTTGATGAAGAACATGCAATAATTTTAGCAGCATATGATTCTTTATATGGGGTCATCAACATCATTTCATTATATTCAGTTCCAAGTTCTTTAGTTTATATCTAGTTCTAGTTACGTCACATCTGTGCTATAAATTTTTACACCATTAGACTAAGCAAAATACACTCCATCTTTTCATTGATTTTCTATATCATTCTACTTCTACAGTTGGCAATGCTTCACGACGATGCCAAACGTATTTGACACTTTGCTTGCCTAACTCTTAGCTCTTTTATACGAATTATTCATTTTCATAAATTTGATCAAGAATTATTAAAAATTTCATATGGATTCACCATAAGTGCAGTGAATTATTGAAAATTTCAATATTTTATTTTGAACATGTAATTTTATGAGTTTTTGTGGATTTTCCTTATGGATGATAGTGAGAACATGAAAACTATACAGGGTGTTCCTTACTATTAAAAAACTGTTTTTTTTTATCACCCTGGACTTTTAGGACATACCTTTACGGGAAGTTTTTTCTCAAAATGTGTCTAAGAATCACTCCTTCAAATATTAGCATTACTTTAAGGAACACCCTGTATATTTTTTATAATTAATATAACACAATATGAATGAGTGCACCATGATTTTTGTCACTGAATCAAAGACTGCAAGTTATGAATTATTTTGAAGATATTCCCAAATGAACATTGCAATATAAATGTTAATTCAAAACATAATTGTCTATTTTCTTACATCAAAATCATTCCTTTCAGTCTGATGAATAATTTATAATCCGGCAACATCGCACCCGTTGCCCATATGACGTAAAAATACACCTATTGAATGATAATATTTCCTTGAGACTTCTTGCTGTTAGCTCAGTTGAATTCTCGACGCAGTTAATTTTGCATCTAGTGGATTTCAGACGCCCAAAAATTTCACAGCTATCAATTCTATTATGACAATGCAGTTCTCATCGCATAAATTTCCAAACTTTCGCATATAATCCCACATTTCAATTGCATAACTCTAAGAATTCCAATTCTTCTTCTTTGTATCCAGTTATAACAGTTATTGCATGCTTCAAAGCATTGTATAATAAATAATATCAACATAATCATCTCTTTCCACAGGAGTAAACAATTCGTTCATATACAGGGTGTCCCCACGATGTTGTCCCTTCGATTCTATTCACAACGAGAACCAGAGGCAAAATGAACCAATTTAAATGGAACTGATTTTAACAATGGGATGGAAATATCATCAACAAAGAATAAAATGCCCATTGTATTGGAACAAACAGGACGAATCTCTAGTTGGATCTGTAAACACACTTCAGCAAGCCCTTCTTGTGGCAACACTGCATAACGATGACGAGGCATTTCATATGAATTTTTTGTCAATTTATTACATTTCATATTAAACTGGAATAAATAGACTATGAAATCAATATAGCATGAGAATTCTTGTGATTTTTTTATGATTATGATATATTTTATAAAAAAAATAATAGTAATAATCTTAATATTGATGATAATGATAATGATAATAATAATAATGATAATAATATCGTATATTTATACAAGGTCCTATGTGCATGCGACAAAACGGAAAAGGTGTATAGCCAATTGATGAATATTGAACAGTTCCACTTGATTGTGGCATTGAAAGTTGGTTCGTATCGTATCCCACCTATAAAATAATTCACATGTTTTTACTTTCAGACTAGACCCACCTACCTCAAACAACACGACATTGTATCTTGGACAATTTTAGTTGTTAGCTACAATTTTCTTCCTTGTCTCTTTTGTGAGTCACTTTTTACGATACCACTCGAATTCGCATATCCATTTTTGACATCCAATCGTCAATTCTAAAGATTTCGCATTGGACATATACAGGGTGTCCCTCGAATAAATCATATAAAAGTTTCATAGTGCTAAAGGGGCCACGTTTTAAAGATTCTTCCAAATTCACAGATAGATGTTGTTCTGTTATCGTGAAAATAAAAGTTTGGATATTTCGTATGAAAAATATCGCTAGTCCCCTTCTTGCTATTTACAGAAAGATTGAATGGATTCAATGATGGTTTCACTTTATTGACATATCAAATTTGAGCTGTCAAATCTAACTGCAGTTTACTCTTCCAACAAGTTGACATCGACAAAAGTATCAGTTATTCTAAAAAAATTACAAAGAAAGGTTAGGTTAATAAGTAACGTAACCATAGAACACCTAAAACCTTGGTATATTAATTGTTTTGACAGCTTCAAGGTGGTGTCCAACATTGAAAATGTAAAAATACCTAAACTTAACAGCTATTGAATATTCATTCATATTCACCAAAATAACAATGAAAGAAATACGAAATAAAAATGTATGTGTATGTTATTTTATACACAATCAGTTAGAAATCATAAAATAATGCTGGAAAAAGTGAGTGTGCATGTTGATCAAAAGATTTTTCAATAAATTGGCATATGTTTCTGACTAATTAGTAATGCCCTAAATCCCTGATTGTTTATCATAGAAATCAGTGATTTTTGAGTACCATCAACACAATCACAGGTTTCTAGTAGGAAGAATCATAAAATCTTCACTCACTCTATGATTATTTGTTGGTGATAAAACGAAGCGCAGTGCTAAGTTTAATCTTCTAAGAGTAATTAGTCAAATATTCACCACGAGCGGTGTTTGAATAAAGGTTTACAACCTTTTAAGTGCCGTGTCAAACATAGAGCTGAACACGAGCTATGAATTCGTGTTTTGTTTTTCACATCGCCAACGCGACGTATTGAATATAAATGAAGTAACAGTAATTTCACGTTTCAATCATCAGAGGTAATCGTCTCCTAGACGTATATTTTTCCTTTTTATTTATTTTTCGTCAAGTAAAAGAGCTGCTTTACTCAAAATGCTATGTACTACTCATGAGCTAATAGTACGACAGCTGTCAAATTTATACAAGTGACTATTGACAGAGACAGATGTCTAAAATTCCCATAGATTTGATACTAGTAGCGCTGCCTATGGATAGATAGAAGATAAATGCTACAAGATATTCGATCGAGTTTAATGATTGACCAGCCATTAACGATACGAAATTTGAAAGAATTCCGTCCTACATAAATAAATGAATGGGTGTGTAATCCTCCTGAAGCGGAATATTTACAAACAAATCCGAAAGAACGAGAATATATTAGTTATGATAATTGCCAGCGCACCTGCTCAAGACAGCGATGAACGAGTATACAGGGGAACCACAAAATATGAGGTGTAGGCATGTCAAGAATAGTTTGTACAGCTATTGGAATGAAATGTGGAATGGAATAAAATAAGATGAGATTAAGAAAGTATAAGAGCGAGGTCATACTCAAAAATAAAAAAAAATAAGACTGTGCCAATTGAACTTTGACTTTCGATAATTGACTTTTTGACAACGACTTGTCACATTTCAGGAATATAATCACTCGTTCATAAAACTCAACTTGATATAACTGAATTATGTGTAGACATATTGACCACAAATAATTTCAGGTTATGAAAGATGAAAAAAAAAAAGGAAATGAAAATCGAACAGAACACGGAAAAAACGAATAGTGCATTTAGAAATTGCGCCAAAGTATTCAATATTTTTCCAGTCAGTACAGAATATTTTGAATAAAATGGAAATGCAGTTCTGAGTTTGAATAATATCCGAACTTTTTAAAATTTGTAAATTTTTCATGAATGAAATACAGTTAGTATTTGTTGATAAAAATGAGTTTTCTAGGAATTAAGAAAAATAAACGAATTATGTTTTGTTTTGTTGAAAAAAAAAAAAATCAAGCTATTGACATTATACTGCTTTTTATTCTTAAACCTAGCCTCAAGGATAAAGAAGAAGAACAGTAATACCAACTTGAGTCCGAAAACTCTGTTTGACCTAAAAGGGTTAACACTAACCAAGTTGAAATGCCATTTCCTACATTATCGTCAATTTGATTCTTTTAGAAAGGATCCTGAACGGTGCGTGACTTCGTCACTGACTCCGTTCGTAAATGGTGGGAAAATATAGTCATAGGTGACTAGGTGTAGGTAAAATCTTCTCTCAGGTGTCCTCATCACGTATTAGACTTTGTTCTCGTCAAGGATTTTATTGTTATAACGTTTACTATTATGTGAGACTGAATGCATTTCTTGCAGAATGGTCAATGAGGATTCACGAGTTACTGTGAATTTTCGATATTGTTCTGTCTCAGAAAAGAAATAACGTGTCATGTCTATGGATTTTTAGTCAGATAATTGAAATTGGAGTTTCAGCAAAGTCAGAATGTTCTGAGAATTTCGAAATAATGACACATATTCCACAGAAAACTTCGGGTAATTCTGCACGTATTGTGTGTTATGGATTTTGTTTGAAATTTTTGTCAGTATTTTCGCTCAAAAACATTTTTTGAGATGTTTCGAGAAGTCTAAAATTCCACTCTCTTTTTCTTGAACATTTTCGGTCAAGATTATACAGCGTTTTGGCAAATTCCTTCAATAATTCCTTTAATAATTCTGAGATGGGCATCAGAAATAAAGTATTTTTCAAATTATACAGTGTGGCCCATTTTTAATGAAAGACAGATCTTGATATTATCTAATGTTAAGTACTTGAAGGTTTACCTTGAGACAATATTCGAAATCGAGGTTTCGCATTAGCAATTTTTTTATCGAAAAAATCCATGGATTCAGAGTGAGTTTTCGAATTTTCGAGTTGTCATAACTTTGATATCAATGAATATTTTTTCATGAAAATTTGGTCACACCTGTTCAGAGGCACTCTGAATCCAGTGGCGTAGTGATTTTTTCAATAAAAAAATCGCTATATATGATTTACATGATAACTGCAAAATTACCAAATTTGCAGCGAAACTATTCGAACACCATCCAAATATCAAGCTATACCAGGAGTATCAAATTTCCTAGAATTACACATTGATTAGTCAATCAACAATTCACCGCGAAACTTGAAGTATTTAGCAACTGTGTCAGCTGTCACCAGGTACCTACATAAAAACCATAAAAGATCTTGGCAGTACTTGATTTATTCTAACTTATGCAAGAATTTTGTGAAAGTACTTGAAGCGTTAAGACGTTGAAGTGCATTCAAGACGCGATTATGGATTTGCGATGTACGGTATTATTAACTGTACGAAGTTTTTGCCGGTACAGAGATCATTTAATATGTTATTCTATCAGAAATAAATGTACTGATTCGACGGCTGGATAATTCTCTGATTCAATTATCTATCAGTTCGGATGCCATCAAAATGTAGTAATATATCGAGAGTTTTAGACTTTTAGAAGTTTTTTAATGAGCGATTGGACGATGTCTTGATGTCAGTTATTGAATTTTTGGTCTACTCAAGATGTCTACAACTATCAAACGAATATTGAGGTTAGGTTCTTCATTTACTTCACGACCTGTGGTAGTGCAAAGTCTATAATATAAAATATCCTCACAATGATTCGATACATATTCTATAAGTATACTTTGTGCTATACCAAGAATGTTGGAAAAATGAATAATGAGCAAATAAGATATTATCCTGAATGAATTGTATACTACCTTATTATTGGCGGTCTGCACTGTTGAAAGTTGTTAATAATATTCAGTCAAACTTCCAATTAACGAAACTTCTAACAATTTGGGACTGTATTTCGATAGTTCTTGTAGGTTTTCATGTAATTCATCTGGAATTCTGAGACGTGTATACAGGGTGTCCAAGACCTCAACGTCAAGCCGAAACGGAGTGACAGGATTGTTTATAACAATCACGAGAAAAATCTGAAGAAAAATCTATCCCATGCAGATTTAAAATTATGGGCATTTTACAATAAAAAAGAGTCAAAAAATTAAAACCTCAAGTAACCCGATTTTTGCTATCTCAGTTAAAATGCAACATTTCTAGGTTTTTCTCAATATGCCCATAATTTTCAAACTGTATTGAATAGATTTTGTTCTCAGATTTTTTTCGTGACGGTTACGATCAATCCTGTCACCCCGTTTCGGCTTGACGTTGAGTTCTGGGACACCCTGTATATGAATCTGAGAACATTATATTCAAATTGAGTGAAATTAATAACATAACTTTATGCGAGTCATTTATATGGTCATGGTAATTATGCGAATGTAGTTTTTGATCATTAATTTCCTGAAGAATGATGAAGAAAAATTTGCAGCAAATGCACATGAAGAAATTACATACCCAACAAATGTGTGTAACTTCGACTTCTGGTTCAGAAAACAGCTTATCGTACAAGACAACAGGTTAAGATGATCTTTTTTGTAATTTTCATATACTTTAGTTATATTCATGTTGTATTTGGGTAGATATTTTATTGCGTCGAATGGAAGGGGTAGATCAATAAAAATTAATTCTGCAACGCACAAGACAACACTTTCAGATAATCTTTTTTTATATTTTACATATATTTTCGTTATATTTTTGTTGCATTTCACTTATTGAGTCTAATGGAAGACGAAGAGCAACATTTTTTCATGCGTGAATAGACATTGCCTGCTTTTTGTTAAGTATGAATTAGATATTGAGAATTCTTATACTATTTTTCATTCATCAATTTCAATTATTATTACTATAATATTGTGTAGAATCCGAAAAAATAGTCCAGTCGATCATTCCACAATTTACATTTTCCCCCACCTACACAGAAAAAAAGAATCTCTTAAATCAAATTGTAACCGCATTAATTCAAGAGAATGGTATTCTTGAATAGGTCCAACCAAATATTAGTTTGATTTTTTGACAAAATCTTCTTGACTACTTGGTAACAGAAAGTTTTGTGTCAAATGTACACTTTCTTGGTTAAATAATGTGGTTTGGTTGAGGCAAGAATATTTCAATTTTGTTGAGAAACAATTTTCTTGGATGAAGCTGATTTCTCAGCCCATGTGAACAATGATCCTCTTGATTCAAGAGTAATCACGTTCGATCCAAGTGAGAAATCTTACAAAAATTATTGGATATGTTTGCTATAAATGTTTCATATTTTTATTTTGACATACTACGAGTTTGATACAAATGTAAGATTTCTCATTATTGTATTTGAAATATTTTTCTAGAAGATATCAATTTCTTGTACCAAGAGAATATATGTTTGATGCAATTAGAGGCTGTCAAATACAAAAAAATGTATCTCTAGAAGCCTTTCATAATATTTTTTGAAGATATCAATCATAAATTTGGTACAAATGGAGGACCACCTTCCAAGAAGAAAGTTTTTTGGGAACAGGGTTTTGAAGATCAAAGAGAAAAAGTCTTTTGTAACAATTTGTTTGGTTGCTATATATACTCACGACCTCTAATCATAAAATAAAAATGTGTAGTCTGGAGTTCACGAATGTGTACATGTGACAATATATGTGCATAACACACTTGCATGTTCCCACATATACAAACATTTTTCAATTCACACTTTGTTCAGTATAATAACCAAGCTAATTCTTAAAACCAGCATTTTCTTCTTGACTTTCAAAACGCTGTTCCCGAAAAACTCCCTTGATCTTGATAAGAAGTTCTCCATTCATACCAAATTCATAATTTCTTCGAAGGATGCAAAAAGCTTCTATAGATACATACAAACATCTTTCAATTCATTTCTTTGAAGTTCGTACCTATAGAATTGAAAGTGTAAATGAACTACTATAATCTAAAGAAAAGGAGAATTTCTGATCTTTTTTTTATTGGGGTTCACTGGAAATTACAAAAAATAAAATTGAATGTTTATGAACAAATCTTTATTATTACTATAAAATAACACTCATTATTTTCAACAATAATAAAATAAAAACTTTATTCTAATAATAAATACTTAAAGAATTCTTATGAACAAAGAATAAATAAACTGAACCAAAACTAATATAAAATGTCTTACATTGTAGAAATAAAACTTTTTCCATCTCCTGTGAAATGCATATTATAAGAAGATCTATTAGTAAGGCTATCGTAACACAAAACAGTGAATACATTGTTGTTTTCTGAATAAACTTCATAAGCTTGCACATGATTACTGAATCCTATCGTTTCAACATATGACAGAATGAAAAATATATTATCATTTTCTATAACTATATGACGTATTTTTTTAAATGTTGGTATAAGATCCAATTCACTTGTAAGTAGTAGAAAGTTTTGTTTGTAAAAAATATGATCAATGTTTACCCAGGGAACCGTGAATGAATCATCCTTGAAATTGAAAGATTGTAATGTAATATCAAGTGAATGAGGTGGCCCAAACTTTTTATCAACTGAAAATCCTTTTTTCGATAAAATTCGAAATGATACTTTCAACTGCTGTTTCACTGATAATGTGACTAAAAGGTTCCTTCTACTTGTCACAGTATTAGCAGTCGATTTCAGGAGTTTGTGAAAAGCTTCATATCTCATGGACCAAAAATATCTAGGGGGGCCTACATCTAGTATTATTTTAGGGTAATGAAGCAAAATGTGAAATTTTGGTCTCAAATGATCATTGAATAATTTTAGAAATAGAGCATGATGCTCTTCAATCAACATTTGCAAATAATTGACAAGGTCTTTTGAGAATGACCTACCCAAAAGAATATCTAAAATTTGAAAAATAAGAATATACAAATTCCACGATTCTTCAGTTTCGGGCACCAAATCACCGATGATAATGCCAAAATATGCAGTAAACGCTAACATTTCTGATGCACTCATGGTCAGGTGCTTCTTTTTCACATGATGAAGTTTAATTTGGGGTATTGGATTACCCACATCCGCTTTTGAAAATTTGAAAAACTTTATTCTTTCATTCAAATGATCTAAGGTGAAATATTTTTTTCCTATCAGAAAATTCAATAAAAATCCCATATCATAACGTAAAACCCCTTCGAGAAGATCATGCATCAAATCACAAGATATATTTTTTGTTACGTGAAAACTATTCAACTCATGCCAAACACATATTTCCTTAATACCATGTATCAGGACAGATGACTCCACGTCATAACTATCCTGAGATCGGCAAACAAATTTACATGTTTTATATTCTGTTTGAGCTATTTTTTTCTGAGTTCCACATATTCTGCAGTAATAATCGGAGGAAAAACTCTCACTAAATCCTAATATAGAATTCAGTCCCAAATTATCACCTAAAATCAGAAAAAGAGTGAAGTAGATTTTTTCACTGTGACCATCAATATCCACAATGATTCCATCTTGTTCAAGAATTTTCAGTTCTTCAATAATATTTGAAAATACTTTTTTATTACCAAACTGATCTCTATCACATGAGTAGAATAGTTGAGCAAGGAATATGTTTTCCAACATTGATGCATATTGAGGAGGTGTGCATGCTAATGAAAAATACAGAGCCCCTATTTTATACACACCTGCTCTGGAACCCAATGGATTGCATGGTTCAAAATCATCAAAGAACAGATATAGGGGAAAAACAGTTTTTCCTGTAAATTGTGATTGCAAATTTTTCCATGTATTACCTTGATATAAACTGGTTATAGAATCCTGGGACTCAGTCTGGGGCCCAATGAAATAGAATCACAAACATTGCCATCAAAATTATTTACAATTATCACTGGGATTTCTGTATTTTCTTCCTCATTAGCTGTTTGTCCTTCAATCGTTCTCAATTTTTTGGAAGGTGGTGATTCCAATTTAAAGGTAGACTGTAATAAATATTAAAAAAAATGAAAATATGTCAAGATACCTTGGTTTTACATTTTTTTTAATGAAATTGAGAAAAAATTGTACAATTTTGCCAGACATATTTTTTAGTACTTAACTTTATAGCTTACATATTTTATGATTAAATATAAAACTGTGTATATTTTTTTAATTTCAGCAGGTCTGAGGTTTTGTTGATTTTCTATAAATGCATTTCATACCTAATATACGAAAGGAACAATATGTTAGGAAAAATTGTACCAAAGAAATATAAAATTTCAATCAATTATAGAATGGGTTTCATATATATTTGTTGAGCACCCTGTATTTCAGCAATCATTTTCACAAAATTTCTTTGTAGAAAAATGAGTATCACCATCATAAAAGGAGATTATTCAAATTAAGCAAGATACAATATTAAAGAAGTACATCAAGCACGCTTGTTTTCGAAAAAACAAAATAAATAAAAAAACAATCTTTAGGTACATGAACAATCCAATTTCTTCCTGTATAATAACTTAAATTGTGAGGATTAGGAGGTATTACAGGAACCTGCAATAAATGATCTGAATAGAAAATTTTCTTTTCTTTATTAAATATTAAATAAATATTTTAATAACTTTCAAATTGTTGAAATTTCTCAACATATTATCATTGAGGGAAGAATTACTGGATGGATTGTGGAAAATAGAGACTGAAGGCAAGTGCATAAGTAATATTGAAAAGACTATGGGAGGTGGACTCACACACTGGTACTTACATCACTTTTTAGATTCAAAATTCCTTTTTTGAAACGAATTTTATCGCCAATGATGCCCTTTGTTAGTACATTTATCTCACTTTCATCTAAACTGGTAAGAATTTCCACATCAGTTATATTCTGTTCTAAAAAATAAAATAAGTGAGTAGTTTTTTGGAAAACAAATATTAAACACAAGCACTCTCCAAACTATTTTTGGCACTCTCAAATACTTTCGAATTATAAAAAATCTACAGTTTTCATATTTCTGTCTCTTGATTCACATACTTTTCCAAATGAATGAAACTGTATAGTTTTTAAATAATGATAAGTGATAAGATTTTTGTTGTAAAAGAAGACACCTTATTCTTATTGACTTTTCGAGGGAAGCGCCTCTCTATGCCGAAAAATGCATATATGAGTTTTTTGTTGAGACGGCAAAATTGCGTCATTAGGTACCTCCAATTTCATGAAAATTGGGGCTGAGGTATATGGATACAGCAATGAATTATTATTTCAAGTGCATGAACTTAACCTGACTTATGAAAAATCGTAATAAGTGATTGACAAACACAAAACAAAGCATTCTCAACATACAAATAGTTATGATTGAACAGAGTTTTAAGATCATTGCAAATGATACTCAATGAAAATCATTGAGTGACACGACGCCATGTATACAGTTGATTGAAAAGAGCCCACATACCTACACAAGTCGTCCACAGGTGTTCTAAATGGTTCGTCTCCAAAAAACTTTTAACTTCCATGCTGACTCGTTTTAAATAATTTCAAACAGAACAGAGCGCGGGCCTATGCACCATCAAAAACACAAATGCACTTGTTCACTATCGACTATGGCGGCTATGGCGTTATTTCATATCCAAATATCCACATGTTACTGCGATTCTACATTCTATCTATACGCATCTTCGGCGCTAACACTTAATTCTGCTTATTGGTCGAGAGGGTCACGTGTACATGCTCTCGTCATCAGAACACGTTTGATAAGAAACGTTATACTTGAGCCGAGAGAACTACGATTGACTGAAATTGTTTTCTAAGGTGAAGAGTACGTATGTTTCGGTTCAACCAAATTCATTTCAAGAAAATTCATGTAAACAGGCAAACAACGAAATTAGTTGAAAATAGAAGTATATTGGTCAATCTAAAATTATCATTCTTGGGGGAAGATTATTTAATTCAAGAATATATAAATATTTGATTTAAGAGATTCTTTTTTTCTGTGATACTTAAAGGCAACAATTTCTCATTATACCCGGAAATGTGAATATTCCAGTGAAAATGATAAATCATGAGATCGAAAGTGGGTTAATGCATAACCCGAAATCTTGCGACTCTCAAAATTGAGGTCACATTCGGCGTAGCGTGTTCGAAGAGGTCGAGAGACCCCAATAGGAGGTGAGACGAGTAACCTGCGAAGATGTCTTCCTATGTTTGCTATCGAAAAATCTGATGTTGACTCTTGAAAAAAACAAAAAATAGAAAGCTCATTCCGATCGACGATATCGTAAACGAGTAGGCATAACTATTAGGTTTATTATACTGAATTGTTGGAGGGAAATGTCAAAGATCGAGCTAGGTTGACTTCATTTGCATTTTTGGGCTTGAGAAAAAAAATATGGCGAAACTGGAAAGTATTCGTAGGCATTTTATAATGAATTGAATTCACATTTATTACATCAGTTGAGAAACCATTTTCCCGTTTCCTTTATTTTTGTTCATAATCTGTGGCAAATGGGTTTGCTTCCAATGCCAATCCTGCCAATCCTGCATTCTTGAAAAGAATTAGAAGAATATATTTGATAGAATTTGATAAGTTGTGAAACTTCGAAACAGTTCGTACAATGAAGTACTTATTACTCGATTATGAAATTTTTGAACAAACATATAAATTACTGATTGAAAAATTAAAACAATTTAATCCATGATTTATATCAGTATGAAATGACCAAAACAAGGCGAAGAAGGCTATGGTTTCTGATAAACAGTTGAATAAACTCAATTCATGTCAGCTCGATAATAATTTGTGGGTCATCTTGACTTTTAAAAATAATTCGATGTGGTGAACTGACAAGTGACAGTGATTTCTATCATATAAACTGAAATAGAATTGATTCTTTTTTTTGAGTGAAAATCAATGAAATTTCATTCATATTATTCCATTGAGAAAATATCAGGAGATTTACTCTATCTACAGGGTATTTTATGATTGAAAACTGTCCATAAAGGAGAATAGCATCCAGATGATTTCAAGAAAATTCATCCACATAGGTCTGCCTCCACTTCATTTCAGAAATAAAGAGCATTGAAGTTGGGAGAAGAAATTGTTTTGAATGTTGAGAATTTCAGTTACTCTAAAATCTTGGCGTTAACGTTATGTTACCACTAATCTAAAAAAAAAATCGCACAGGACAACCAAATGAATACTTTTATTTTTGAAATCGAAAAACATTTACCGGGCTAAAAAATAAAGTTAGTTTGGCAGATTATTATTTCGATTGAAAATATTAAAGAGCATCAGAATTTCGTTATAATGAAAATATTATGGATGTAAAAACGAAGCGATTATAGCGAAATTGTGGAAAAACTGATATTTGAACACCCTGTGTTTCAGAAATGAAGCTTGAATATATTAATATTCTGCTGGAAATTATTCGAAGATTATCTCCATTCAATTATAAGACACCATACGACCACTTTGGCATCCAATTGTTACATTTCCGGAGGCTGATATTAAAATCAACCGTACCACGAAGACTGCCCAAGACACACGTCAATATGTTACCTTTCTAGCTACGCTATCGAGAACCGGTAAAATCCCATAGGGCAATCTTCTATCCCAGCAACACCACTAGTACATCCGAAACCTCATCAAAACACTTTCGAAAAAACAATCAACTAGCCCTAGAATAACGTGACGCAAGTGTCAAACGTCAAAATCACCACAACACACGCACCCGCGTCGTCGTTGAATCTCGACTCGACTGAAAGGGCCGCAGAAAACAAACACCTGTCGTCGGGGCAAACAAACGAATAACGAATAGCGGTGTCTAAGACCTGGCTTGGCCAGGTGAGTGTCCCGCGGTGTTGCTGACTTCTTCGACGAGAATTTCCGTGGAAATCCGTAGGTTTCGAAGTCGAATCGTATACAGTGTGGAACAGCCGAATGGAATAAATTCGATAACGAATAAATGAGAGCGTGTAAAACGCTTGTATTTTTAGATGCGCATTTGAAAAAAAATAATTATATAGGGTGTGTCATGTTACAGTGGCCGATACCAAATTTCTTATTTTAAATACCACCCCCTGAATATTATTATGATAGTTTTTTGGATTCTTCAGGAAGTTCTAGACATAATTCATGTACAATGTCCCATACCTATCTTCAACTGTTTCGGAAATATCGAGTGCTTTCAGATGTATTACAAAAAATAACCCCAAAAACAATATTTTATTCCACAAATAATGTAAAAAAACAAAAAATCATTAATTTTAATGCGAGAGATGTTCGAAATGTTCGAATGTAGCGAATTTGTTTATTATCGAATTTATTCCATTTGGCTGTTCCACACTATATAGATGGGCAGCATTTTATTTCTAATAGATATACAGAGTGAATTAAAAATTTGTACGGAAATTTCTGAGGGTGACAGTACATTGAAATAAAAGTGTCGTTCCATGAATAAACTTATGACCGGAAAGAAATATTATGGAAAATATATCCTTCCAAAGTTGATAAAATTAAAATAATTTCTTCACGTAACTTTTGAAAGGTGAAAGAAACCAGATCGAAATTTCCTCTACAAATATTTGTTGTGAAATTCCATTTTTCAAATATACTTCTACATTTTTGTTTTTGCTATTAAGGGTATTTTTGGAGGGTGAGTTGTGATTCGTGATCATAAAATAAAAGCTTTCGATGGAGGGAAGAACATTACATGAGAGAGAAATTCAAAATGAGAAAGAAAACAACGATATTTTGTTTATCTGAGGAACATGACTTCAATTAATTTCCTCGGTGATTTTTATGCTCATTTATAGTACTACGAGATTTCCAAAAATTGCATGATCAGAAGGATATATTTTTAGCTCACTGTGTATACCCAGTTACAGAAAATGCACGAAGGCAAAAATATACGCATCAACCCAAACTTAGAAAATAGAGAATATCATGGTAGAGAAAAAGCATAATTGCAGCTGAATTCAATTTACATTTTAAAATATAACTTATTTATAATTGATATCGCGGATTCGTCAGTGATTATTTCTGATAGATGGATCAATCAATACGTTGATATATATTGAGGGACAAAATGACTTTCATTCATCCAGAGCTATCCCAAAAAGGACAACTCCATCAGTTACAAAACAAACATTAACCAAAATCCGTAGATCTACGGAAAAATCCATACAGTAGACAACACTGTTTCAAGTACAAATAAGTTCTACGTAAGCTAAAGCATAAGAGACTGGGTGGACTTTGTGACAGTGCACGGTAGCCTGGAGGAAGTATGCTGAAAGGTGCGCTAGTATCTGCTGGGTGAGCCGGCTGGGTTACTGTAGGTTAGGCAACCTGTTAGACAATGGTGCCTGTCGGAAAAGTTCGGCAATCAAAGTGAAGTGAAAGTGAAAAAAAAAAGAAAGATGAGGCATACCTCGAGTCGAAAAGGAAACGCTGAAACAGAAGGGAGTGCCGCAAGGATCGGTCTTGAGTCCATTAAAATTTTTCGGTCATAGGAGCTGTAAGATTTGATGATTTCACTGAACTATTTACAGTTCTAAAAATGAGATGAAATGAATTCATATTATTTGTTGATAAGAAATATGCAGGTTGTTGCGAGGAAAAATCATCTTGCAGGTACTCATTCTCCTCAAACACATTTTCGAAAAATTCTGATACCGAAATTTGTGTACAGGATGATTGAAGTATTTTCAAATTAAATTCTACTGGCTAAATATAGCTCCTAATAAGGAGATTGTCAGAACTCGGACTCCTCTGACTGATCGAAAGATGCCTAGGGCTTCGCTAAATGGATAAAATTGCATTCATCATGCGATCAACTTTAATGAAAATGTTTGTTGGTACTTATGTATTTCGGTACGAAAACACGAATTCCAAATTTCCAAAACGAACCTGTGTTAATGTTGCTCACACCTCAATCCGACATTTTGTCATTCGCAGCGCCATCTCGCGGTACGTGATCTTTCCCTATTAATCTGAACACGCTGCAGAAACCTGTTAAGTTCTGACGATACCATAGTCATCTAGGTTTTGAACCGTCAACCAACAATATCGTTTCTTTCTAGCTACGATAAACATGTGATTGTTTAATGAAATGGTAGATAGATGTCAGGAGGCAGAAATCTTGAATTTCAATTGAATTATATCGTAGAAATACGTTTTGATCAGCTGTTTTCATTACCAATTCAGAAATCAATTATATATAATCGTGTGTTTCATTATTGATTCTGAAATCATTTTAAATTTTCTTATAGATTTACTACATTTTTTGGCACAATTCAAGAGTAATGAAATAATAAATAATCGTCTTTCAATCGTCTGTTGAGATTTTTTTTTTGGATTTTAGAGTACTTGGTATTAAAAATAAACGAAATTTCTTCCTTAATTTCAGAACTTTCTGTATAATTATTCATGCAGTGTTGCATAGATTTGAAATAGTGAAAACGGAAAGTCAAAATAATTCTCAATATATTACGAGACGTCATCTGTCAATTTTTTAGGGATACAAACAAGTGCATTCTTGTCCTTCATTTCGTGTTTTATTGTACAGTGTGTCCGCTTTTCAATATCCCCCAATTTTCAACTGTACCAAAAACAGAATCTCCATTTTCGTAGTCCGCCCTGTATGAGCGCTAGGGCGCGATCAACTATCGAGGCGGCTGCCGCCACCACCGCCTCATTTGGCTGTCACGGCCATGTCAAACTGCCCCCTATAATTTCCCAGTGCTCCGGACGATTCGCTGATTACGAGGCAAATAAACCGGTCGATACGGACGGACTTTTTCTAGCATTTTACGAAAAAAATACACACCAAATTGCTCCGATCGCTTTCTCTGTTGTGGAAGAAATCGGTGGGGTTGTCAGGGGCGCAGCAGATGATTTTTCATTGGGGGGGACAATAAGATCAGACAGGAAAAAAATTCTGTTTCACATAAGCAACAGGTGTGATGTTGCCAGATCATAATTTGATTGGAAAAATCATTTTGAAATTGAAGAATTGACTTTCTGTTTTGAATTTCATGAAGGAAATGATTTTCGTTTCATTTCCTCAATGAAAAAAAAGACGAAAACTCCATACATTGTTACAATTCAAATAAAGCTTATTCAAATGTTCAAAAATTATCTGCAACATTAAATATGTGTGTTAATTGTAATAAATTTTTTTCCAAACAATGTTCATATATACAGGGTGTCCCAGAACTTAACGTCAAGCCGAAACGGGGTGACAGGATTTTCTTAAAATGCCCATAATTTTCAAACTGCACAGGATTGATTTTTTTTCAGATTTTTCTCGTGACGGTTATGATCAATTCTTTCACCCCGTTTCGGCTTGACGTTGAGTTCTGAGACACCCCGTATATTTATTGAATTTAATCCATGTGAGCTGAATATCAATAATTGATATTCCAAACAATTTGATGATCAAACGGATACCATATTGTGAATACGCATATTCCTAAATTATTTCCAGTTTGTTTTTTTCATCGATAGTTATTCATGCATTTGAACATACAACTGTTGAGAATTTTCATAAATTCTAGACCACCCGCATGGTAACGCCACTGGCGTCATTATCCTATTTCAAATATTTTCCCGAAAATAATTTGCCTACTCATAATTATATCGACATGTTTTTGATAAGGGATTTGGAACGGAAATCGTATATGTAGGAGAATTGTTGCGTACGTTGATTGACAGCTGAATTAAAGTTTCTCCATAGATTGGTGTTATTATTTTGGAAATTACCTGCGGCTCCGTAGATGTGGATGATTTGAAATTATACAGCTTATTATGTCGAATAACAGTATAATATTCACCGTACCCTCTAACATGAAACAGGTACAAGAATCGATTTGTAAATTAGGTGATATTTTTACACTTTAGTCGAATTTTTTCACGAAAAAAGAATACTGCTATGTTAATTTTGAAGTTATGTATATTTATATTTCAGACTGGAGTTGTAACAACATCGAGGATTTGGGAAAAATCAATCATTTCTTCAACATAAGAATGTCGCTCTAATTCAGTATCAATGAATTGTGAAATATTTCCAAGAATATTCATAATTGTTGATAAGTAAGTGTATGTGAATCTTTTACGTTAAATAGAATTTCTATATTTTGAAAATTATTTTCAGTCATGTATATATATTTTGATTGAGAAAAATACACGCATTCGACAATTTCATAGTGAATAAACAGATAGTTTTCAAGATTCTTCATTCTGAATTATGAAATTCCACCTTCTCCTCAATTGAGAAAAAGGCATGTCTTGAATTATTTCAAAGGAAGAAAATGAACAATAGTTATTACAACTAGACAGAAATTTCATGACATATATTGTCGTATATTTCGATTACCTAATTTGAAATCGAATGGAAAAATAATTTCATTAGGTCTTTGTTAGATAAATTATGTGAATATTTTCCGCAACGAAATTTGTTCAGTTTTATTTTATATTATTTTGATAAATAACAAGACGTAGAATATAAAATATCAAACTTTGTCACGAAATAATCAATTTATTCACGATAGAATATTCGAATTCATATTATAAAATTTTATATGTAGGTGCACATAAGGGTTTTTCACTTATAATACCACAAGTGCTGACTCCTTAACCCACTTTGAAATCGTGTTTTGGCCTACTGGGGAATCCTTGTACCACCTAGCGCCTGGAAATTTATTCCAGAATGGATTTTGGGTCAGGAATAGTCTGTCGCTCTTGATATTGGCATCTCTCTTCTCTCTCAATTTCTGGAACAGTCTCACTGGACACTTGTCAGGGATTTCCCGATTCTCCACCAGCCACTTGCTGTCTGATAATTTTTTATCACCACCTTGTGTGGTCTTGCTGAAAATTGGATTGTATTCAATTCTCCCAGTTGTTTCCCCGTCATTTCGCTGTTCTGCCTTGAAGTGATGTATTGACGCCATGCTGTCCTCACCACCTCTCCAAGCCAATTCCACTGATATTATCATGAATAATTTTTTCTGGAGGCCATCAGGAGTTTCCTCGTCCCAAACAGTGGTCATTGCATCCCAATCTTTTTCCTTCAACGCTGCTGCACTTGCCCTCCGTTTTTCCGGAATAGATTGTGAAGCCTTACGCTTGGCATCACGAGCTCCTCATGCGGTCTTGAATGCAGCATCCGAAAATGGGTTGATTTTGATGTCGAAATCGTTCTAATACTTTTCTTGAAGTGATTTGGCAGTCTGATTCCACATTGTTTTTATTGTACCTTCCTTATAGTCTTCTCCATCCATTTTCTTCATATTGTAAGCGTAATCTTTCATAATGTTTGCCAATTGCGCTTCACTCGTTTCAGCACTCAATGTGTATTCCCTCTCAGTACAAAAAGTAGTAAATTGGTTCCAAACTGTTTTTTTTTGCCTTCTCCGTATTAATGGGAACATTTCCTTTCCAGACTTTTTTATCGATGGTGGACAGAGAACAAACTCCAAATCGACTCATTTTCATGCAAAATCTCCATTTTTCACAATTGAATTCAACCTGTCAGTTTGACGTGTGGTTAATTTGACTGGATCATGTTTTGTTTTTTATATATAGCAACTACCAGAGAAAATAATCAAAAAATTATCAGTATAATACCATGTAGGTTGTACCACGTGACGTCGAATGGTGCAATTCTATTGGTCGATATTTGGGTCGGAAAAATAATCATATTTATTTATTTCATTATAAATCACATATATACATTTTTGATACTGGAAAAATAGATACAGTGCAGATGATGAGCCTTACCCTCTTTAATCTCCGTCACTGAAGTCCAAATTGAAAAACATTCGGACACCTCAATATTTATTTCGAGCAGGGCATTATTATCATTTTTTTTTTCAAATAAAATTACAAAAAAAAAATAAATGAATAAATAATATTAAATTGAATCTACAATTAGTTGATTTAACCAAAGTTGTCGAATGATGGAATTTTTATATATTTCCTGACAAATAACTAATTAGATCTGATATAAATAACAGAAAATTTGGAATCATCGTTCAACTCTTGGAATAGAAGATTATTTTTTTGTGTCTTCTTCGATGAAAAAGTTGGAGGCTACATTGTATTAACAAAGTACTTAGTAGCCCTAGAACAGCCCCTTGGGGTACCCAATACCACCCATCACAATTCCGTAACAATTACCAGCATTGTTTACCAATAAGTGCTGTTCGTTCGACAGATTGCAGAAAAGTAAAAGAGACGCAAAATATTCTCATCAGCCGTGCGGCACGCAACAGGGCGTGCAGGATATCCCGATGGTCTCGTCACGACATCCATATCGTGCCCCCGTACATTCGGGGGCCCATGGAGAGGTGCACCACGTCAGTAACTGCGGTGAAGTGCTACGAGTGACATAATTTTGCTTTCGCGCTGTCGAAATTGATGGGGTGCAGGGTTTCCGGCCTCCAGACAGGTTGGATTTGGTGTACGTTGAATTAATTCGCCTAGTGACGTAGTACCGTGTTTTGGGAGTAAGATGGAGCTTAAATCATTCCGGTGTAGTCCACAAGGCAAGCAGGATTGTTCAATAAGTCAATCCATTTCAATATCCATTTTTTTTTAACGTTAGAGTTAGTTCCGTGTAGATGGCGACATGTGACATTGACAGTACAGTGACGTGAGAATTATCTATCCATTGAATTCATTCAAGTGTTTGGTGCCTTTTGTGAGATGTGAGCAACTTTTCTATCATTCTCATCAACTCATTCAACAAATTGAGATGGAGACTATATGAGTAGCTTCACGCTTTCTCATGTTCCAAACTGCATTTATGTGAACCTTGTAGGTGTGCTTAAATATGGTTGCTTTTTGAAATTCTGCGATAATACTAGAGGTGGATTCATTGTTTGGCAGTCTTCACTCGCAAACCTGGCTGAAATTCAAAGCTTCCAACAAAATATTGAATTTTTGTATGATTTTGTAACAACGCATGAGTCATATATATGTCTTACTGGACCACCTTTCTGTCATTGACGTTTGACGTTTCTCTGATTATGTTGTTTTTTCATGTTTTATGTTTGGTTTCGATAATTTAGAGAACATTACAGAAATTGATAGATATGACAGTTGAATTCTCAATTGATATCGCAATATTATAGTTTTTCGTGATTTAGTGGATATTTATCGGAAGAATTCTTGTAGTACCAACAGTGGAAAATATGTAGATGAGAAGCAAAATCAGGATATCTATCAAATATTCGACTATACATTTTTGATCTAACCAAAATAATTATTCAAAACCACCACATTTCTTTAAATACTGCTTAATTGTGAATTTTTAATGTTTTTGTCGATAGTTGAAATGAAACAGACATAAACTTCTTACTGTATTCAGATAGAAAGACAATTTTATTGAGAAATAGCAGAATAGTTTTAACATCAACTCGAATTTGTTGCTTTCAATATGTCATCAGTTGCAACATTAAATAATTAGCAATGTCAATTCTGATTATTTATCCGAATTAATATATCATTTGTCTGACGAATACGTGAGTTACAAAGAATAAAAATAATCTTTTATTGGTATTGCTTAATCGTAGTGAAATATTTGGGGGGCATCTAACGGTGAACACGCCACTGGTTATTAAAGATGATCTTGATGGACGAGGGCAATAATTATTGCATGCAACATCTGCAAGCACCAAAGTCATGCTGCTTTCAAGTAGAATTTTTGATATTAATGTGACCTGATTTGCATTTTCCCTCCAATATTGTGAAGATTAATATCATAATAAAAATTGTTATTTTCTCCGGATAATTCACAAAGGCGTGTACGTGAGACAAAGGCATCACTAAATCGTTGTTACGTTTTTATTTCTCATACGATTTATCAATCATGAAGGAAACCAATTGCGAGCAGAAGATCACAAGATCACAAAAATCACCACCAGTCATCACCAATCATCTTCAGTCAGGAGTGTCAATTTTGCCGATTAACAAACTCACCAATGTGAAAATGTGTTGTCGCTTAGGATAATTTTGCTCGAAAAATCAGCATCTATTCTGCAAACTCTCCTCGCTGTGCATGGTTATTTTTACTAAACCTGAACTGTCATAAACGTATGTCCTAAAAGTCCTAACTTTTGATATACAGAGTGTCAAAATATTACACTCTTTCTAAGGTAGTCCTGATTCATTTATTTTTCAGAAGGTTATGTTTTCGTGAGCAGCAGCTAAAAGATTCTAACTTTGACATTGTAATGAATCTGATCTCTTAATTTGCTTTCAGTCGATGCACAAACATTTTCACGTCGCATCAGATTTTTGAGGAATAGACCATGAAGTAAAACGATTTTTATTTTTTTGAGCGAAAATCATGCGTCGGACAAAAAAATCCATGAGATTGAATTTGCTCAATGATGAATGAGAATCTTAAAAGTATTTCTTATTCTTGTCTCCAAAAATATTCAATGCAAAAACCGTACGTAAAGAAAATGAAAAATTTCGTACATCGCAAAATGCACCTTGACGCATAGAAGACATGTGACAAATTTTCTAAAGATAATAATAATAATATAACTTTATTCAGGACATACGTTTATAGCAATTTTTTTTCTCAAAATGTGTCAAACCCCTTAAATATTAGCATGTCTTTTAGGAACACCCTGTATATTATGTCTATATTGGTTGTGTGTTTGACTGGTGGGGGTCAACCCCCTCAATTAGTCCAATGCAATCGAGAGAATGGTTCATGTTATGTGAGAAATTCTTTGGCTAATGAAGATATCAGCAATCCGAGATGAAAACAATACAAACATTTGTTACCCGAGTTCACAATGTTTCCAATCCCATTAAAATTCTGGAAAACATCCATCACACCAACGAATAATGTCATGTCGCCCATATCGCACCAATTAAAAATGGCCTTTCTCTTGTTGAAAAACTGGAAAAAATAAATACGTTCGAACGCAAGATCCTATCTCCATCACGGAATATAGACATAGACTCACTGAAATAATTGATATCCATCTAATTATCCTCGGATCGTTCGTTATATTAGTCGTAGGGTGGAATTCAACGAATTGCTCGAGTTTCCACACCCTTCGAAAGGGGTGACAACGTTGTTAAAAGGGGAGGCGTTATTATACCGCCGAGCCACCAATCGTAAGACCTCGGGACGTAATAATACCTCTACCATATTTGAAATTATTCTTATTATGTATACTGAAAATTACCAGCGCGGCAGCCATTTTGAGGTAGCTGGAAATGGGTCCTCTCGGGACGGCAATTAGATCTAGTAAAAAATAGTGAAGGCTGAACATCCTGTGTGGCTGTGGTGTGGGGTAAAAAAGTTGTTACGAACGTAGCACAGGAGATGGTCTCGAAATACTTTGACTGATTCATTATTTTAATGAAACAACTCCAGTTTTCTCAAGATGATACCTATCTTATATTGACGTTTTGATTTGTTTTTTCTAATCCAATAAGAAATTATCATTGAAATATCTTGAATGTTGACATTCACAAGTTTATTTATACTGGGGGAAATCGAAATATAGATTTAAACAAACACAAAATTTGTCATTTTCAATTTGAGAACATTTTGACGAATTTTATGGACTAACGTGGAAATGGAAATTTTTATTTTATACAGGGAGTTTCTTAATGAGTTGACGCAATCTATAAAAGAAGAACTAGAAGTATCATGATATCGAAAATTTATAGATACACTGAAGGAGAAGAATCTATTTTAGTTATTTGGAAGTGATGCCATCTTTGTTATTCCTATTTCTGAGTCCAAAATTCTCTAAAATTTCTGAATTCTGACTATAGGGAATTGAAGTAGAATTATGGTTCACTTGGAGAAAAATTGAATATCTCAAATATGTCTTCTTTGAGGATCAAATCTATTTTTAATAAGGTCAAAACATTTATCTACGTAAATGTTCAGAATGTTTATCCACGAATGTCACAAAATTTTCTTTAATTCAATAAAAGGGGTTAAAACAACGAACAGAATAAAGCCAGAAATAAGCTAATATAAAAAATAAGAATTCAGAGAGAAGATTTTATTTTTTTAATCTGGTAGATACGTCATTTCGATTTGAAATCATGATTCAAGGTTGAAAATTGATATCAGTTTCATTCTCATAGCTACTCACAGAAATTAAAATATACAGAGTATTCTACAGTTACACGAAATCAAAAGGAATATTTAAGATTTTATACTACTCAAAATATTTCGTTTGCGAGCAAACTTAGCGAAATTTTTTGCTATCACAGTTCCGATGATATTTCATTGTTTCTCTCTTATTTTCTTGTAAATATGCTATGTTAACTTCCCACTGGAATTTCTTAATATAACGATGGATCTGGAGACTTGCTGTCCACTCAATAGTAGTTTGAACTTTCAACATTAAAATCTATCACCCGTACTATTATGTAAGTAGCTGTTTCTCGGAATTTATATCAATTATTGTAGCCAAACGATCAGCAGCTTACGTTATTGAAAAGTTATGTTTTCCGAGAAAAGATAATTTCAACCAAACAATTGGAAAAATTAAAGCCAACTATGGAAATTGATATGTAGAATGTTGTATGAAAATACGTCGCATTTTGTTTCGAGAACGGTTTTCATCAAGAAATTGTGGAATGAAAGGTTTTATTTCCCTTGAAGCACGCGTTCATGTAAAAATGTCATCTCTTCTTTGACAGTTGACAGTTTGACAGTTGGTTACTAGTTTTTATTGAAATCTCACTTCATCCTTATGAACAATTACATTCCATGGTACTTTGAATTCATTAATTTCAGATTCAATTTGTGCTTTCATGAATCCTCACTAGTTTTTTATCCAAACATAATTTTGATATTGGAACATTCTATTGCCTCCAGCACCTGTCCAAGAATTCCACGAAAAAAAAAACACGGAAATTACACAAAATTGCTCATCGATATACGAGTACAAAATACTCTAGACCTAATTGTAGTGTACATCAAACGGATGTCAACTTCGAAGCTGTGGTCGGTTCTTCTTCTTTTTCCCAGACTAATTCCGAATATATTGTTCGTTGGTAAACACAAACTACAATTTCGTTATTATCTCGAAATTGGACTAACAGAAAACAGAGATGTATTATTTGCTTCAATTTTGAAGTAGATTATCTTTAGATGATTGTTTTGGAATTTTTTCCTGACACAATAGAATTTTTTGTGCATCAATACAAATACTGAGAATCTCTATTCTTTTTCATTGTTGATTGTTTCGGATGTTGTTTCTTCTGAAGATGTGTCATTTTTATAATCGATCGTAAAGTACATTTTCCGAAATAGGTACATTCAAAGAAGATATTGAATACTGTAGCTTTACTGTGTTTCTTAGAGGTTTTAGACTAGCAAATATTCTACTTACTTGCTCGAAAAAAATGACTCAGGCTACTCTCAAAAAGCGTCCCTGCTAATTTTTGATTTGTTTGTACCTCTGTACTCTATCTTTGTTTCGATCTAAGTTAGTTTTTATTCTTCATTCAATGGTTGTAACTATTGTCAAATTATGACAAATGAAAACACAAAACAAATATCAATTCACAAGCTACTCGATATTTTGAATAAGCTACAAAACTATTCAAAACTTGCTACGCATGTTTTTCAGGAAATGAGCATACAAAAATGTCGAATTTCAACTCAGCTCAAGAAGGCAGCAATGAGGGTAGCACGAGAGTGTGAACACTATACTTCTCATGCTCCTGTCTCTGCTACTTGCAATACTTTGTGCTCCTTCAATTGTCAACGTCAATTGTCAGAGGTATTTAAGGAAATATTGTAGTGTAATGGCTGGCTGTAGATGACAATGAAATATTTTGCCAAAAAGTCTTCATTGTGTCGATCAAGAATAATTATTATTTAGCCCATAGTATTGGTTGTTTTTTATTTCTGGAACAAGGAAAGTAGAGTTGTGGATATGTGCGAAGACAATGTCTTAATTATATCAAAAAAGTGTCGTTATTTTGATTCTTGCGAAAAATTTCATACACAATGCTTCAATTCAGGAATTGAGGCGATTTTCGCATACAATTCTTCGAATGATTTCATCTTGGCAATGTTTTGATTGATGTTCCACACTAAAATATCCCAAACATGTCATTAGATATAATAAATTAATTTGATTACTGCTTAAATTAGAACTAACGTCCTTTTGTTGGTATGACAGATGGTACGACCGTCTTTTTGGTACCCTTCATTACATGCTGTACATAATTTCGAGAAAAAATGCTCGACCAATTAGTAGACACACCAGTGATTAACTGTTAATTCATGCAGTTTTCATCTGATAATGCATGATATCGGTTTGCACGGCGAAAATATAACAAATTATAAACATCGAGTGCATTAACTTGAAAATGATAGGTCTCGTGTTTGCGTTGATCTCAATCTGAGATAACTCAGAGTATTAATTTTTATAATTATATCGAACATTGAGAACATGCAAATCATACGTTTGCATTCATCTGACATCAACAGTGACATTTTTTCAGAATAAAAAGTTTTTTTTCTAACTCAACTTCGTTCGCTTTCATAAAATTCTGAATTTTTGGAAACAACTCCATGTTCTCACTGATCTCGAATTGGGTATAAAAAAGAGATTTTGACAAACAACCAAAGTTAATCAAAGAAAAATCAAGAAATAATTACAGTTATTACAGTTGAATTGGTTCGGAATTTTCTTTAGCTTCTGAAATTCTTTGTGATATAAGATGAATCTGCAACTAGTTCATAATTGGTTGTGTCTTCATTTATTAGCCAAAATCACACTTTATTTCTTTCTCAGACATTCAGAAACGACTGACATATTTCATGTTTCTCATTGACTTCACCATTTTCGATGAAAATCGTAAGATTTCAAACGGGGTTTGATAGCTATCCCCTCAATTTTAAATAGCAAGGGAGGTCGTGTGATACAATAGAAATTAAACGCTCTGTATGGGGAAATTCAGTCATAAGGAATTCAATCACGAACATATTGCTTCAAAATCTTGCTTCAAATAAAAGCTTGAAATAATTATAAGCAACATTTTATCAATTCATTTGAATAAAACGGTGTTTTTATCTTCCTAAATAATCGCTCTTGTTTTGTTTTTCAGTTGGTCTACTAGACATTAATATTTTTTAACATGAATAATTGAATACAGGAATAAACAACTCAATTCACTTGTTTTCAGTTGATGAAGAAATTATTCTAGTTGAAAAAGCTCAATTGTTTTTTTGTCCTCTTGTTAATGAACAATTTTTTTCGAATATAAATTCAGAAGCCTCCTGCTTATTTATTCATAATTACAAAGCAAAACCAATTATTTCTTCGACTGAAGGAGACATCTTGTATTATTTATAACAGTGCGAGAGATCTGAATAGAAGGCCGTTGATAATATTAAAAAGTTTTTTACTAATCCTGTTCAATTTCCGGCTACACAAGCCAGGAAATACCCGAAAACACCTGCGCCAAAATTTGCAATATACTTATCGAAAAAAAACCTCCCGGAATTTTTTCGTCGTTTAGCCGAATGTCTTAATTAGTCGACGGCTCTGAGCTTTCTCGTTTCTATCTGATATCGTTTTCGAAAACTAATTATAAAATAGTTCCGTATTCACTCTTTCAAAAATGTTAATTGATTTAATTGAGGTTGATAATAAGAGCTTTGAGCTCGTTAGTACGTGAACGGTTATAACTATAATTAATTTCAAATTCTGTCTTCTTCTGACAGTTAAGAATTGAAAGGATTGGTTTAGTATCTATATTATCAGCCCACTTCATGGAAAAATCGGAAGAGACGTCGATTGATGTTTCTCGAAACATTTTGTGACGAAACAAATGTTCCTTATTCTTGTTCTCCCCAACTTCTAAAAATGAAAAAGAATGTCAAGTGATCACCATTCAAAAATCTGATTAGTTTTATTAATTATTTTGATCCTTCCAATTTCTGACAGTTTTATCACTGACCACCACGTTATTATTAATAATCAAAGTTCTAATATATTACTCAGAAAAAATTCCTCAATTGAATTAAAGATGCTTTTATATTGAAATCATAAGAACATCATCGTTCGGATTTTAACGTTATTTCATAAAATTGAAGATGAGTAAATTTATATCAACTGGAAGTTCCACCAACATCTCAACTGAACTTTGAATCATTTGAAGATATAACTTATTACCCCATTTTACTACCCCCGAAAATGTCTTGATGTTTCTGTTCAGCAATGTATTTAGAGTCTGGTTAATTTTTTTACAGTTACTAGCTCTGCTTCATTGACGAAACATTATGGAAATTTTAATTGAGGCATAGTATATTTATTGGAGCAAGATATTTGTGACAGCTCGCCATAATGTGCGGTGTTGCCACTTGTTTCTTTTTCAACGATACTCTGAAACAAAAAAAAATAGGTTAAGCTCATCATTCGAATTGTTTTGAAAAATGTTGGATAACTATCGACTGTGAATGGCCATCCTACAGTTTTTCCAATATTTGTAAAAATTTCGGCTAGAATTGAAAAACTACAGTTCAGTGATTTCCTAGATATTTTTCATTTTGCACCAAATCTGTTGGAACAATATTCCTTATATAAATAGACTATATTATGTGCTTCTTCTTTTCAATAGATATGATTAATATAGGAGCTCGATACATTGTCATGGAGGAACCATAAAAACAACCAAACAGATGATCTAAACTCTTCGAACTCAAATTACGAGGCATAACGTGACGAAGTGCTAAAGCTTTTCTTCAATATGTTATATGAATAAATAATTCGCAGAGAAATAACACTCATCAAATTGTACTTTTTTCATTGTCTTCGTTCAACTACAAATAAGACCCTTCTGAGTAAGATGTTTCTGACGGAGATTTGAGCGTGGAATACTTATGTCAGAGATGAGAAGCATGCTAACAATAATTAGGGAGATTGTCATTTTCAATTTACAATTTAGACATGCGATTCATTATTTCAGCACATCAATTACAGTATAAACCAGCTCCAAATATTCCCTCTTAATGTCTCACAGGAGATTCTCAACTTTGAGTTTTCTTGAGTGTGGTATAACCAAAAAACCCAAAGGACGGAAATAAAGAAAAGGGAGAAATGAAAGTTTCGAAAAACAACAAGAGTACAAATGATATAAAGTTTTCGATGAATTGAAGAAATATAATATTGAAAGTTCAAATGTCTGATGTTGGATATCTATCGACACATCTGTTTCAAGTGCATCGAATAAAACTCGTTGATTCCTTACGAACTGTCGAGGAATAAACGTCATGAATGATTTATGAAGTTGCCTTCAACTGTGTTCAGCTTTATTGAACACGAACTATGTGATTACGTCGAGTTGAGCAGAATTCTTGAAGTGTTAATTGACGATATTCCATCAATAATAAACCACAAAGGTGCTAGTTAGTTTGAATTATAGTCGTTCCAATCTGATAGCTGAGTGTCATGAAATGTGTGATATTCAATTATCCATCAATAATTCAATAGTTCTTTAGAGTTGAAGGAACGTCGGTCACTTTTTTGCTGTCATTTACTGAAAATGTTCTACAAATGAATTTAACATAGACACAGAACCAATCACATTGAATTGAAATTCGTTGTTTGAAGCCATATTTGTTTTGTTCTAACTTTCCTGTCTTTCGTTTCCTCTCTACCTATCTTTTCGATCCCTAAATTTTCTTCTACCTCATCCATTCTTTTATGTGATCCAATCACACTTTTCCTTCCTATCTCTTCTTATTCCTTTCAATGTCTTTTCATCCTTGAATCTTCTTTCTTCTCCCTACCCATCTCTTCTATCTCTCAATTTTCTTCTACCTCATCCATTCTTTTATGTGATCCTATATCGCACTTTTCCTTCCTATCTCTTTTCAATCCGTTCGATGTCTTTTTATCCCTTGATCTCCTTTCTTGTTCCTTTATAATTAGTCTTCTGCTTTCTTCACCTTCGTGCCTCTTTCTATCTATATTCCTTCTTTCTTTTCTTTATAATTTTTTTAAACTGTCAAGAAATTCAATTGAGAAATGTATACGACGAATCCATCTCTTTATACATACATTTATACTATGACTGGATTAGAGTTTATTCATTTTGTTATTGAATATTTGTTCCATTAAATAAGTACCAGAGATAATTACGATAGAAATGAATCATTATAATTTTATTGCTTATTGCTTGGAATAACATGATGAATAGAGTTTGCCTTATGATGTTATCTGGATCCAAATTGATACAAGTTGAAATCTGAACTCTTCATGGTTGTATCCTTCATTGGTAATGAAACTCACTTAACCGGAATATGAATCCGTCGAAGAAACTGAGAATTATTGTGTGAAGCTTGAGATGCTTCCCGCAACTTTACAACTTTCAAGATCAATTAATATACTCGCCATCCAGCAAGCACTACAGACTACACAATACGAAGAATTACGTACGAGAGTAACGACCATCGAGATGCATTACCGTAAATTAGAAGGATCAACTTCGTATGTTGTTATGAAGATATTGCTGGTATTTTCGTTGCTGAAGAATGCTTCAAGAGCGATTATAAATGGGCAGAATTTCCATTATTTTGGGAATAAAAACCTAAGGAAAGAAAGCTCAGTTCGAAAAACAGGGCAATTCACAAATGGAGAGTTTTTTGAACGTATGGCGACCAGTAAAATGAGCATCATCATCTTTATGTAACCATAAAACTATTTTCTCAACCTCAGCAAGTCGTCTTCGTGTTTTTGACTCTAGTGAAGACATGAAGACTATTGAACACAATTTTTTGGAATTTTGGGGCACTTAACTACGAGATACTAACGCAACTAGGGGAATCTGCTACGAACCTAGAGAACCTTCGAAACATAAAAGGTACTAATGTCAATAAGCCTTTGGCTGCAGATCATCCGATGTGAAGAATATTGAACACAATTTATGCAATTTTGGGGCACTTAACTACGAGATACTAACGCAATTAGGGAAATCTGCTTCGAACCTAGAGAACCTTCGAAACCTAAAAGGTACCAATGTCAATAAGCCTTTGGCTGCAGATCATCCGATGTGAAGAATATTGAACACGATTTATGCAATTTTGAGGCACTAAACTACGAGATATTAACGCAATTAGGGAAATCTGCTTCGAACCTAGAGAACCTTCGAAACCTAAAAGGTACTAATGTCAATAAGCCTTTGGCTGCAGATCATCCGATGTGAAGAATATTGAACACGATTTATGCAATTTTGAGGCACTAAACTACGAGATATTAACGCAATTAGGGAAATCTGCTTCGAACCTAGAGAACCTTCGAAACCTAAAAGGTACTAATGTCAATAAGCCTTTGGCTGCAGATCATCCGATGTGAAGAATATTGAACACAATTTATGCAATTTTGAGGCACTAAACTACGAGATACTAATGCAACTAGGGAAATCTGATTTGGACCTAGAGAACCTTTGAAACCTAATCAAAGGCACTAATGTTGATAAGCCTATAGCTGCAGAGATAGTAGAGAGAGATAGTGGATACCAGATCATCGTGTGCATGATATAATTGGCAATTTCATGATATTTTGGTGTTAATTTACGTTGGCCTAGACTGTGGAACTACAGTGATTGAGAATATATCACGTACTTTTTTGCTGTGTGGAAAGATATAGTAGAGAAAAGAAGGCAAAAAAGTAGAAGAAGAAAGAGAAGGGAATAAGAAAGAAAAGGAAAGGTAGGAGAGATAGGTAGTTGACGAAAAGGAGAGACGAAAATGGAAAATAGGATCGACTGACTATAAAGTGATAATCGTACGATCATTCTCGTATATTCGTGATTTCTTGTTCGATATCATGAAATCGGTGAAGTTGACGATCCTCTCGAAGGACCTGGAAGTGTATGCCGCGAATCCGATCGACTCCCCCCCAGCGAAGGGACGACGGGGGGTCGAGAATTGCGGCTCGCACACCTCTGACGGCTCCCAGCATCCGTCGGAGGACCATAGACCAATAAACAATTGGCGAGAAAGTCGTAAATATCGCGAAGGATTTCGGGTGAAAACCGTTTAATCTGCGCTGCCGTGAAACGATTTATCGTTTTTGTATTTTTTGCTTGGTGTTTGATTTTTTGACGTGTTTTTTTTGTTTCAATTAGATTGTTTATGTGTCTGAAGATTAAGATGATTTATTAGTACGATTCGATTCTTATAAATCGAATTTGGAGAAAATTATAATAACAAATAATGTAAATACATTCCATTGCACAAATAAAACGGGAATTCTGAAAAAAATGGAAAAAATTATAAAATAATAAATACTGACTTGATGAAAGATGAATGCGAAAATTATTAAAATATTGGCTGATTTGTCTAAGAGGTGCTGAAAACGGTGGTAATATCCGTTTTTTTGATATCCAGTACAGTTTTCGAGTTATTTTATTCTGAAAATTCCAAAAATTCCCAAAAATTCGCAAAAATCCACGAGAATCCCCCAGAACCCCATATTCTTAATGATAAATTCCATGAATATTTCATGTCGACTGTTCTTCTATTATATCATCTGTATATGTTCTTCCTTTGATGGAAATAAACATATTATTATATTCTCCAACAATCAATATGGATTTCTAAAAAATAAAAGTACCAATGACGCATTAAACTTAGATTACTGTAAAAATAATTGTATTATATTATATTATATATTATTGCCTTATTACTGTATTCATTGATTTTTTCTTGTGATGAATTTGAAAAAAATATAGGGTTCATATAAAATACTTTTTTTATGTGATTTCAATTGGCGACCAGACTATCTTCAATTAACATGCTTATTATAGCTTCACTTGTAGGAAGACAAAAAAAAAATAGGAATCAATAATCAATGTAGTCCAATGAAACTAAGAAACATTTCACAATAAACTAGAAAAAAAAAACTAAAATAATTATCAATATAAAAATTAATTCATTGAGGAAGTGTAGGGCGCTTTATGAAAATTGGTGTTTGAAGCATACCACGATTTTTCTTGGATATTTTCAGGTAGATTTTTAAGCTACACAAGGAACGATCCATGATGACAGTTGTCATGTTGTCATCTGCCAAATGTCATTGTCACATAATTGGCCTCCAGCTGTTGTGAGATCTTTGGACCCTTTCAGTAATACGAATAAATAAAAAAAGAACCTCGAAAAGTGTTCATAACCACCACTAAAAAAAATCCTCGATTCCCAGTAAGTCTCTGCATGCGCCTCGATCATCAATCCGGGGCCATTACACCTCTTCGGAAATGAAATGTGTGTTTTGGCGAGAGCCGAAAAGTATGCAACGAGATATCGGCAATATTTCCAGCTAATGTTCGCCATAACTCCGTGCAGAAGGACAAGTTATGTTCTTGTAGTAACACTTTGTGTGTGGTGAGACGTAGACGGAGCCAGGAACATGGTGGCGCTGTGTTGTATACCTTTTCTGATTTACATAAGCACGGTTGCTTGATGTGTACATGTGCCTACTTGATGTGGTGGAGAGGAAAAGACAGTTGAAAGATTCGTCTTGGAGGATCGTATCCTTGTGCTTGGGTTTTTCGCGTTCATATGGTGGAAATAGGCGAGATTACAAAATTATAAATTTGCTCCAAACTTGCTTCAAGATCAAATATAATGCAAGAAAGAAAAGGTATATGGAATGTCTTTGGAAAATACAGGGTTTAACTAAATAAGTGTAGGACATTTGTGGGGGTCATTCCTCATCGAAAAAAAGATTCAATGGAGCATCCCATGTTAAGATAGAGAATTTTTCTTTCACATGCACTAAAAAAGTTGCAGTTGCAAATTAACCTGACATTTTCTACTACCAAAAAGACACTAAGCTAGTAATTTATTTGATTTACCCTATGGTTATAAGTGGTGGAAAATGTAATCCCCCAAATTCATTTCCAATGCAACCTTTCGTCTTATTATTCGTTTACCATTTAAAAATTTATTTCCGATAGCATGTTTCATTCTGAACAAAAAATGTGCCTCGTATTTTTTTCCCAAAATAAACCAGTTCGCGACAAAAAATTATTTCACTACCTGCATTAAATGATTAAAGGGGAATAAGCAAAACTAATTCATTAATAACAAAACATACAACATGTAGAAATCGTAGTATATGTTCAATAAGTCTACCTTTAGACATTGCGCTTGCGTCTAGACGTCTTCGTATTGAGCCACGTATTTGCTCAAAAAAAGAGGCTGTATCATAAACATGGAATGATCCAATGAAGTTTCTTTATATGAATGATCCTATCTTTTTTTCGATAAGAAATTACCCCCTCGAATGTCTCACACTTATTTAGGTACACCCTGTATCATAAAACCTCAACGCTTCTCATTACGTCATCTGTACTAATTCTCGTTTCCTATCAGAGTTGCCAATTCTACTACTTTTGGGGCTTCTGCGGATTTTTCATTCAGTTTCGTCCACGAAAATTAAAAAAAAATATTGTGCAAAGATGTATCGAATTGTAAACCCCATATTTTATGATTGTTAGATTCAGTTACCAGTGTTAAAAAAGTGGGGCTATGAATTGCTGCTGCTGACAGTGTGGAGAAATATGATAGAGATGTCTGATATCATAATATTTTTCTTGTCATTGTCTTGATCGATAAATGAAAGCTAGACAAATTCGAAGAAGTGGTTCCAAGGCCTCAAAGATATCTCGATTTAACACCTATATACGATTTCTAATAGGAGTTTTCGACAGGAGTGTGTGTAGAGTTGACCAATATCTGTCGATGTAATCAGAAATCTTGAAAATGAATTGAGATTCTGGTATCATTGGAAAACATAATAAGTACATATGTATATGAATTCACTGTTTAACATTAATGAAGTCTATCAAATCATCTCAGAGATTTATTTAAATAATGAAGCACAAAAAATTGAACGGCAATTACTATCTGTCCAATACTGATCATTGATCAAATCTGTAATAAAAAAAATCTGATCGGAATCACTCCTATACAATTTACTAAAACAAATCGACGAGTTCGAAACCGTTCAACAACTAAAATTACGATTCGAATTCCTCACTACTGGATACTGATAGCCGAAACCGAAGTTGTAGTTTACGAGTCCAACTACAAATTATTGAGGTAGGCTCCAAGGGTCATAGACTGGCCCCCTGCCGTCTTAATTTACATTGAACACCGATCCACTGAATCATTATGATGAGAGGCCGTCTCACACTGCCCAAAAATCCGAATCATGGATAGCGTCGGTGATGAATTCATACCACAGGTTGCGAAATAACTGCAGAAGAGGTAGAATTCTGCATTTTTGCTTATATTAGTTTCACCTGTATATTTTCCTGTATATTCGTTTGTAACTGACTCTATTTTGCTCCACATGGTTGTAAATTTATACTCTTGAGGAAGACAGACGACAATGTGATAATTCGGTTGAACTATCTGATGAAACATAATGAAAAGGTTCTTAAAAATTTCAAGAGTAGAAACACAATGTCAGTGTTCATGTAACCAAAAAGTGAAAAATCAATTAAAGTAAAAAACCTTGAATACAAGCTTTTGGCAATAATCAAACTAATAAGTGAAGAATAATTCTTGAATTCAAGAAAGCAAATACTAGTGAGATATTCAAGGTCAATTAATGCCAACTTTATAATTGAAAGTGTGATTTCCGAAAAATAAGTATTCTAACTCAAATCACTGATTTTTATGACAGACAACTATACAGTCTCGGAAAGAATTTATCTCTCTTAATGAGAGCGAAAAGAATAACCTGCATAAAATTGAGATAGCATCATTCGAATAGTTCGGGGAATTGTTCGACGTTACACATAGGCGTACTATGCGGGCAGTCGGGATCAGCTTTTTGTGAAAAAATTATAAGAAGAATTTACGATGCTTTGCTGATGCTGAATCATTTATTCAATTAAATTTGAGATAGTTCGAATCTGTTTCGAAGAAGTCGCCGCATGAACATTAGCAGAAGAAAGCATTTCAGTAGAAGAGAAGTATTTTTATTTATTTGTAGAAATTATTTCATCACATGTTTGAACAAACTACAATACAATTTTGGGCCAAACAATAAACAAATTTGAATAACAATCCAGCTCTGGTATCCGCAAACGAAATCAGAACACAACTGAATGATTTTTTGTCTGAGTCCATCCAAATTATTTAACGATTTATGCTATCCTTGCGGTTGTATGAATAGTTGGCATGTTTCATCCGTTAATTAAATTTTCCAATGTTGTAGCACCACTTTCCATCAAAGATCGCATCTTTAATCTTTCCCGTCGTATCGTCTTTGGCATAGGGACGAGTGGGTCAGGTGAGGATAGTGGAAGGAAAGCACTGAAGGAGAAGACATATATATCTCTTTTGAATATGTAGGATTGTAATACACTTTTTCTATTCGTTACTCCTACAGATAGATACCCAATAATTTTTTTCCGAAACTATATAGACGTTTTTTCCCATTTCAAACTCGTCTGAAGAATGGGCGAATATCTTGAAAATTCTTCTGACGCACATGTACAGTGTGTTTCAATTGTTGCCAACTGGTGAAATTTGGTATAAGCTTCCCAACTTTCAAAATGAATCACTGACGAATCCAGGACTGTTCAGTGGGTACAACCCAATCTGCGAATTCCAGTAGGTAGTCATTATTGAAAACAGAAGACTTGAATTATTGCGGCTTTGTGATCAGGGCCGAAGAGGTTACAAGTCGTAAGGCGTATACCTCGACGTATACGAAGGAGAGTTGTGTTCTCACATTCATAATTGAGAAACGGCTACAAGTTGTGAGTTTATTGTTAAGCTTCTGCGTTTCGCTGACCACGTTCCTACATGGTGGGCAAATAAATACGGCATCTCTTTATGATGTTCACATGCCATCGAAATTTACCAAGTAGTAGCTCTTTTATTTTTTTTATCTAAGATACACTCATTAGTAAACACTAAACACTTTTTTTTTCCCAATGATACTCCTCTTGGTACATTTTCTCCATTTTTTTGATATCTTGATGGAATCGTTCACCTTGCTCTTTACCAAGAAAATAAACTTCCAAACTCTTCAGGCAACCTTAAGCTTGAACGATTTGCTTGTAGTCAGGACCTTTGTTATTGCCTGAAAACTTCTCAATGACCTCTGTGAAGGAAATCCATCCTTTTCTCTGAGGAAAACACTCAAATGTGCCTCTAAGGAGCCTGGAAACTTTGATATTAGGTGTTTAAAGCAATCTCCATCTCTTGGAAGTGACATTACAAAATGCTTCATTGATTCCAGCTTTACGTCAAGCAGTGGTAGAAGGACTCAATGAAGAAGGACCAAAGTTTCATGCAGGATGTTCTATTTGACTACGTAAAGCTCCCTAGGAGGCCAATACTTTTTGATCCAGTGATTTGCTCGGTCTATACTATCCCATAGATACCAAAAGCAAGGTCATTTGGTCAACCCGGATTGTTGATTATGACTTCAAGTTATCCCAAAAAATTCCTTTTTCATGGTGAAATTGTTCATTATACAAAAAAACTGACGTTCTGGAATTTTTGGGCGTTTTTTCAGTTTCCAGAACATCAGTTGAAAATACCAAGACAGCTTTTTTGTTGCAGACCTGCATAATTTTCAGTTAAGAGATATTCTCTAAAAATCTCGCAACTTCTTAGATATCTTAGATCTGAACATTCGACAAGTACCTACTGATCACTTCCTTCAAGATTTTTCTTCTCCTTTTACTGACTCAATGGCAAGTTGTATAAATCTCACAAATTTTGACAAAAAATGTTGATTTTGAACGAACTCTTTGCTTTCTCATAGAATAAGATGAGAAGCAATAGCAGAAATTAAATATTCAACGGAGAAATCCTCAGTCAAAAGACCCTGTACCCACATCATGGGAAAGAAACAACAATTACCAACGTAATATTTGGTTGGGATATCTACTAAAAGCCGCTTCTTTCGTCATTGAATAACAAGGCGGCATCGGAAACAATAAAGGACCGCTGTTAAGCTGTCACTCTTCTCTTGTATTGTGAGGTATACATGAATTTTGTTTCTGTTTTTGACCAATTTTGTTTAGTATGTTAGTTAGTATTGATGTGCCCCAAAATTGAGAATATTCGTTTGATTTCTCAGAGTTTGAATATTTGAAATACTACCTGAAACAATTCCTGAAAAATTCTTAAATCTTGGTTGAAAAAAAAAATTGTTATTGAAAAAGAAAATTCATGGATTAGAATCAAACTCATCTCTATGAAATTTTGGATCTACCCAAAAAACGATGGTCAATTCAAAAGTGATGAATTGACAGTTTCGAAGTGATAATTGTCCAATATAAAGTACAATTGACAGTTGATATTTCGAAAGTATTGATTGAATGACCAATGACACTTCTTAACTAACAGTTGACAGACGGTTTGAAAGTGACAGGGTAGACGTGATAGCTAGAAACAACAATTTCCAATATGACAATGACAACTATCTATTTGAAAATGAAATTTGGCATTTCGGAAATAGCAATAAACATTCGAAGTGACATGATTTATCTGTCCAAAACAATCCATAGTTTGAGATCAAAAATATTCAGGACAGACAATCTGATGTTGACTGTTGACTATTATCAATTAAAAAGTGACAGTTGTCATTTTGAAGGGTTCTGAATATGATGATAATAATTGTCAGTTTTGAAACACATTGCAGTTTGAAAGTGCTAATGGTCTATGTGAACATGACAGTTGACAGTTGATTGGTAATTATTTGGGTTGTCAATTCAAAATGACCAAAACGTTAGTCTTATTATCGTAACAATATAGAATCTGCAGGGCGACACAAAATGGGCGTGTCTGGAGTGTAAATGTCAATTGAGTTCGTTGATTATTCTCATTTCATTTCGCACTAGTAATTCATTGAATTTTCGAATCGTTAATGACAACTGTCTATTCTAAAGTGACAATTGACACTTGTCAATTTGAAAATGTCAACTGAGCCTTCTTCACAAACGCTGTCTTGGTGTGACATAATTGAAGTATCGACGGTGACGGAAACGGGCGTTTCGTGTTGCCTGACTTTCACCAATGAATATCGAAGGCGTGGCGGGCGATTCGAAACGTTCCCGCCCATCTCGAACTTCGACTGCAATTTCTCTACATAATTTATCCGACGACCAATCGCACGGAGATTTTTTCTTTCGAGTCCCACAATGTGGAATTATTCATGTTTTTATGTGGTGATATACAATCTACAAATATATACCGAAAGAAATTCTACGTCCAACTGGGCGATAAGGGTTATCTTTCATGTTGGTTTGCTAGTTAGTGAGTTAATGCTCATGGAAGGCTATTTTAATTATTATTGGTGAAGTTTCTTAGCTTCTATGGGTGGTGCATTTGCTTTCGGTTAGCAAACTTTGAACCATACGTGATTTACAAGACGCACAAGGAACAATAATTTCAAGAATTAATAGTGAAACTTTCTTCGAAAATTTGAAAGGGTCGTGGAGTTCCAGCAGGATTTTCTTGGAGGGGAACAATGTCATCTTCTGTCTCCTTTTCATATGAAAATATCACATGAGACCAAAGTTGAGTGATTAGATTGGAAGGGGCATGTGTTCTTCCGAGAGCCTCTACACCAAGCTCGACCTTGAGTTTTTCTGCTTCCAACGAAAAAAAAAAACCCTTGACCTTGACATACCTCACAAGAGGACTGAATCTTCTCGAGCAATCAGTGTCGTAATCAAGGTCGTGCCCAGATTTCAGTTTCGGGAAGGGGTCTCAATAAAAAAGACCTGCGAATTCAAATTCAATCAAACTTACAGTTCAGTGAATTCACAATACAAAATCAAGCCTTTCCATCTTAACATCTATGATCTTTGGAATGTGTGGCGATTTCATCTAGTGTTAATCGTTAATCCATTTTATTTTGAGGGGGTCCAGACGCCCTGGACACGGCCTTGGACGTAATTATACCATTTGGAGCCCATCTTATAGTTACGCCATTACCAACAGTGTATCACTAGGAATGTCTTCGTGCGCAAAGGATATAGTTTTACATTGCGCAGAATCAACTGTGGTTAGGTTCCTAATTCACTGGCGATTAGGAGATCTCGAAAATCTCTAAAAAATACGAAAAATATCTCGTTGGAAGTCAGTCATGTATAGTTCTAGATTACAAATAAAAAGAAACAGTCCATTCACACTTTCCATTGCTGTACTGTCAAATGTTAGAAGAGTTAGCAACCTTTGAGAGAAGAAGTAACACGAAGTAACTACTCTTACTCGTCTTTATGACATTGCAAACATAACCTGGTAGGGATCTTCACAATTGACACATGTCACTGTTGACACTTGTCACCATTGACACCTGTCACAATGATACATTCAATTCAGACATCAAAGTCGTAAGATCGCCGTCTCTCTCGTAACTTCAAATATTTCTGTTTTGTCGATTTGAAATTTGTTCGTTGGAAGGTCAAGTTGATAATTTGTATACTGTTTTTCAGTACTAGTTCATTATAGAGTATTTAAGAAATTAATTCTCTACACAATGAGCTATTGTTTTTTGTTATCCTCCAAACGTTTGACATTTGATGTTTTGATTGGCTGTGACGTCAAGTGCAGATGCTCCATCTTGAAGCTTCTACAAAATCTGATAATGGTCCTAGGAATGTGATGCAAAACTGTTGATCTCTACACCAAAATAATAATCATGTGTCACCTCCTCAACTTGATGAAGATCTGTTGATCAAAATTATTGTTTTCTCTTCATACAATCTGGTATACAATTATTCAACCAAGAAATAATTCTTTTCTGTAATTTCCATGAGATTCTATGCCTAGAAATCGTTCTACATCATACGAAAATTACCACAGAAAGTCATGCATTTCCTGCAATTGTAACCAAACAAAATTTGCTATTTTTTCTCTTCCATCGCAATAACGGATCACAAAAAGAATTCGCATTAGAATTCTGTTTCCCCTACACCGCTTAATACCTCTTGCAATGACACATTTTCGGAAAATAACAGCACTTAAAGACCATTCCGTGATGAAACGACATAAAAACCTAATGAAAATATGCAAACTAGTCTTATTCGAATTCTTCGGCCGTCCGATATTCAGTGCGACTTATTACGACTTATTAATTTCTCTGTTCTGGTATGGAGATTCGATATTAATTGCATGAAGTTTATCGGAAATTGCGATAATTAAATTGCAAGATCGCAGGTGACGATTTCACGATTTCGAAGGGCTATCGAGGAATGAATAATTGAATAATTTTATATAAGGAGTGTTGGTGAATGGTTGATTTATATGAGGAACTGTCGAAGGCTTCGTCTGTACCTATATGGATCTCTCAGATTTTGTTCTCACCACATTCATTTGATTTGGTGTGGGAATTTGAGCCAAGAAATAAATAGAATCAGAAATACAATGGTTCATTCACCTGTCAAGACTGTCAATCAATGTAATGTGACTGAGCTCACTTACTTTCCCAATCTGAAGATTTTTCATATATGTACTTCGATATATTTATCGACAAAGATGGCATGCTAAATTGAGAAGATTTTATCACTTTGAAGACAGTCATTCAGAATCCCAGAACATTTGGTTGTAGGAACTTTGAATAGCATAGATTTGATCCAAAACATAGGAGGATATCCTGTAAAGACCACGTCAAGCTGAGGAAGAATGTAGATCAGAGGATAACCCACATGCTATGACAAAATTCCCATTATAAAAGTGTTCGTTTTCGAAATATTTTTTTGAGAATAATGAATTTTTACCCTTTTCAATAGCTTCGGCTTTACGGTTGGTACAATTTACTTTTTTGTTTGATTTTTCCTGTCAATTATTGCATATGAAATATTCTCCGAACATTTTAAAGGGGGACTGTAAGAAATATTTTTATTGAAAATTGTGGAAGTGCATTCTTTTGTTTATGAAGTTTAGCCCATCGTAGTAGAACCAAAAATGTACTGAGCTACTGCTGCACATTACACCAATAAATTGTCTATTTTATAGTGATTTCAAAATCATTCCTCAGCAATATTTTATTGAAAAAAAAAACAGTGTAAAATTGTACCAACCGTGAGAAAAATATCTCGAAAACGACTTTTGTGATGGGAATTTTGTCATAGTAGGTGGGTTATCCTTTGATCTACATTCTCCCTTGGTTTGACGTGGTCTTTACGGGACACCCTGTATATATATTCTAATTTTCCCAATAATACAGCATGTATCCATGTCTTTCTTTTATCAACTCCTACTGAATTACATATTTTTGTAGACAGAAACTTGAAAATGTATAGTGATCTTGTCTGACAAACAATTATAGGTAAACGTAACGATAAACGTTGTTCAGAGTAATTTTTGCCCTTTTTTATCTTCATGTGTTGTTATTGATCTCTTGATGATGATTTTTCTGAAGAGTCTTGTCCTGATCTTACTATCATAACATATTCAGAAATGCAATACTTTCGATCACTTGAATCAATGCATATATTCACTGTTGATATGAATACAACCAACTCTTTCACAATCTATATCCAATCGAATCTATTCTCTTGTAGAAATTTATTACTATCATACACCAGACCACTCGTGAGATAAGTTCACGATTTCCTCGCCAGAAAGCGTTGAGTTTTTAAGAATCACCAAATTTACAAGATATAGAAGAGATAATATCTTCAATAAAAGTTGACTTGTTTGTTTTGTATTCGGAGATAAATTTTCTTCGTTCGTGAATAGAATAGACGAGGATGGGTTTTGCAGTTTTAATGAGAATTCCAAAACAAACTTTACTTTTATTATATTCAACATTTTTTTACCTAGAATAATACTTTCTGCAGCATTATTCATAACATCAGCTATTGAAAGAATATCTTGATGCTTTGTTTTTCTTTCGATTTCAAAAATATCAAGGAATTTTAGTGGAAGTTTAGCTTCAAAAAATTTTCCTGAACAGATCAGAACTGAATACATTCGGAATATGTGATAATATTATGAATAATTCGATCTCAGTCAATGTGTCATATTGATAGAAAAAATTATCTGTATATGTTAGTTCAATTATTCAAAAGACGATAAACATAACCCACCTATAGAAGTTTCAATTCAGCACTTGCTGATAAGCTTAATTCAATGTCTATTCTTGAAAGAATATTCAAAAAATAACAGCAAATTAATGACTGCAGATGATACGTTTACAAATTCGCTTCTATTTAATACTAAATGTCACCATTTCAGATTGATATTGCTATTTTTGAAGCATACTGTTGAATCTTCTTGAAATTGTGACTTCTGGACGAAGATAAGTCTCTTAAAAGACTGATGAATTCCATTTAAGAATGACACATCAGTATTAAATTTCTGATTCATAAATTTCCATCACCATATATCAAGACTGAGAATGTTCAAATATTGGTTAGAAATTGGTAGTGTGAATACTACAGTTTTTCAGGATTTCAGGTTCCATCCACAACTTTCTACCAATAAAAAATACATCTTTGAATCTGGAACCGAAGAGTGGAACGATGATTAAGCTGTGTTCACTTGATGAAGAATTGATCAAAATTAGATGCGATATGCTTATTAATCTGAATGACATTTTGCGTTCATTATGGCTACATTTCCTCTTATTCTGTTTTTCCTCCTTTTTTCCCTCTTCTTCTTTTACTGTTCCATGTTCCAGAAAATGTAGTCAAGACCAAAACGTAGAAAGTTTGGCTGTCAACTCCATTTTAGATATTCAGTTCAGAATTTTTCAATTTCTTCGATTATTCACTGTCAATTTCCTAGAAGATTGAATAAAATATGTACCTTATTTGGAATGGGGATTCAAGCCGAGTTGATTTTTGATGTAATTGACTTAATGATTTCAATCCTGAATTTCCACTTTCAAAATGTTTTTAACAAAGCATTCAAGTACACGTCTCAATATCCTGAGATGCCATTGTTGTCTTGAAGGTTTTCCAACCAATTATATATTTTTTCAGATTAATTTACCGTGATTATACGTTACGTCCTGTATATGTTCACATTTTTGTTTTGCTCACATATGGAAGTAGTTTGTGGCATTTTTTCATTATTCGATATCGCTAATTGCCTGTCTCTCGAACGATGCCATTGGTTGTTACAAAAGTTCGAGGTTGAAATGTTTCGTAGTAATTTCGGCCATTAGGATCATTATTATTATTATCATCATTACCGTCAGCAATGATTGTTTGATGGCTAATTGTAGTTTGTATATGTTGAAAGGCTGGTTTTGTTTGTTAATTTCCGATGGTTCAAAAATCGAATTTTATGCAAAATTAATTACACATTGACACGTGTGGAGACAAGTCGAGTGAAAATATCCATTTCGCATGATAGTTTGATATACATAGTGATATATTTATTACCTGAACGCATTGGCGTAACTAGAGTTGACTAATAGGGGGGGGGGTCGACCCCGGTTATTTATTTTACAAGGGAAAAAGGTATTAGATTCTAAAATCTAATATTTTTCCGTGCATAATACACAAATTTTTTTCTGTGACGGGGAAAACAACGATTCAATATTGACAATGTGTACAAAATGTGACAAAAAGTGGGTACTTTTTTCCTGGGGATGGAAGTGATTTTAAATAGTGATATTTTTTTACCTGTCAACAGAGATAAAATGTTAAACTTTTTTCCCGTCACAGGAAAAATAACTATTATTTTACTCGATCTATTTATTCGATCCCGTTGTAATCGTTCACTATAGATTCACCCTGTATATATTCCATGAAAAAGTTTGATACTTGTACATGCGTTTATTAGGTATACCTACTCAGATAATAGATTGTGATGCTTGTGAGAGAAATTTTCATTGATTAGTAAGGAGTTTCCATGAAATGTTTGATTGACAATCAGTTCTTTATGCTAGCAGCCATTTTTTTTCCTGAAAATGTGGAACATTGCAAATGCACAGATCAATGCTAATATAGTAACGAATATAATTCATCTACACTATTGTAGTCCAATATAAGCGAGAAGAAAAACCACCTGAAAATTGACAGAACATTAAAATTTCTCCTTGAAGAGTTGGTGGAATGACAAAAATGTTGCGACTCTCTTGCGTATGTGGGATTATAATACACTTGTTGTCCTTGTCACTCGTATAGACTTCTGCCTATACCACAGATATTTTTACTCGAAACTGTAGAATCAGTTGGTTCACTGGTTTGATATGGTGTCTATGAACAAACTTTTCTACTGCGCAACTGAACAATGTTTCCCACGCTATTGAAAACGGAGCTATGAATACTTGTAGTGCAGTCTAAGAGATCAGTGTATGTTTTTATCTCTATCTCTCTCTTTCTTCCCGATTATTGTAGATTGCATCGATAAATAATTATTAAATACATTGTAGATATAGTATTACGACAATTTCGTCGGATCAAGCAATGCGTGATTCTTAAAATGATGTCACAAGAGGTGGTGGTAGGAGGTTTTAGTTCTCGAAATTTTAGTTACTGATGGTGAGAGAGATAGTCTACTATTATTTGAACAATATAGTTGTGACAGCTTGCCAGAAAATGCGGTGTTGCTACTAGTCTTATTTTTCAACGATACTTCGAAACAAAATGTTGGGTTAACTTCATCATTTGAATCGTTTTGTGAAATGTTTTCGATTCATAAAATTGGATAATTATCAAATGTAGAATTTTCAATATTTGTGACACTAAACAAACATAATTAGCAGATCAAATAAGTCACTGCGAAGTGTTGCCATAATTATTGATTCAGCTAGATACTTTTCATTTTGTATTTGAGAGAGAACTGAATCATCTGGAGCTACCTTTTTCATTACCAACAACTGTAGAAATATTTGAAATTTGCTCACGATGAATACAATAAACAATGATTGTCTGGAAATCTAAAATGCAGGTTGATTTCGATCACAAAACGAGATAAAAAATAACAACTGATGTATTCATCAAATTGGCAAAAAAACGACATTCTACATTGCTGAACAAACAGTTTATTCCTTCAATTTCAAAATAAGGATACTGATAGGAGTGAAAACAACATTTTTCGTTTTCAGCACGCAATCTACAAGCCAACCTAGGAAGCTCTATCCAATGCATCAAACATAAAGGTCGAGGGTAGGACAAATCAAATGAAAAATAAGAAGAATTGCATTTTTGTCATTGTTGTTAGCAAGCGATAAAAGCGAATTTTTGTTTTTTTTTTAATAAAACTTCTCACGAAAGGAGACATCCTGTAATGTTCAGAGAACATCGTGAGAAGCAAGGGGAAGGAGGTAGGAATTGGTGTTCTTTTTAAATGTCTGAAGGTCATATGCCTCGGGGAACACCTCCCTGGGCAATGTGTTCCAGAGCCTCGCTGTTCGTTGGATGAACGAGTCTTTGAAAAGAGATATTCTGCAGGTCACCAAATTAACCACAAAGGGGTGTGAAGACTGGACTTGACGGGTTAACCTCGAAGAGACCGCCAAAGGAGGAACGATCGTTGATATTTCAGAAGAGCACCGCCCATGAAAATATCCATAGAATAGAGATATAGATCGCCAACCCTTCTACGGTGTTCCAGAGAAGAAAGCGAGTTAGTAAGCGAAGCATCACCGACGAGTTAATTATAGTACCTACTCTTTTCTGTTTTTCTCTCTTCTACTGATGATCAAATCAATATTATTGAAATTGTAAAGTATTCTCTTTTATGTTGTTTTTGTGTTATTTCTATCTTGTGAACTGAAAGGTTTAAGAGTTCAAGAGTAGCTTCAGCTAATCTTCGCCTTTTCAGGGCAAATGTATGTATGTGCATTTGTTGAATAAAGCCGATTTATTATTATTATTATTATTATCGATAGACTATAAACGAACGTCATATATTTTTGAGCAACACGTGAATACTCCGAAATGCCCTCATTCTCATAATACGATTCGAATGAATGTGGTTGAAACGCATACGCACCGCTGGTGCTCCCTTTCACCTTTATACTCATCGGTCCCGCTATCGCACATCGCTTAAACCAGTGCGAAGCGAAGCGCTCCCCACGCGTACTTCCCCCCCACCTTACCACCCCCCACTCCTCGACCGGCGAGGCCATGTTGTTACGTCACAGCGACCCATTCGCCGCGGGGCGTGGCCTCTACGCCAGTGGAGGGGACGGCGATTTCCATCTGGCTGCCTCCTCAGTACCGATCGCATTGTTATCGCGTTCGTACCGATTCGGCGGTGCCTCCTCGTGTTGTTTGTTGTTGTAAATTGTTGTTGGAGTTCGGTACGCGAAATCGGCCAAAACGGAATTCATAGGCGGGCAAGTGCAGGGCCAATGTGGACCGTCGACGAATACGCCGACGGGGCTAGCAGGTTACGGGGGTGAAGGGGTGCTGTTGGGTACGACGGCCGCCGTCGCCTCCTCGTTGGTGGTCGCCGGGACGCCCGTCACCATGAACCAGCTGGGGACGGTGTATGCCACGAAGAGGCGTAGAAGGAATGGCAAAAGGTCAGTGGGTTCATTCCAACTGAAATCGAAAATTAATGTAAGCCCCCCCCAGAGAGATGACAATGAAGTCTTTATGAGGTCGTTTCAAGCAGAAACTGTCACATAAACTCATAAGTCGCCACATTGAAGGACCTAGAACAAAAACAGAACTTTCAGGCGAGTCAAAATGACCCTGTCGCAGAAAATAACCCCAAGAAACGACCCCCAACTTTTATATTTTCAGTTGCGCCCACACATTTATTGCTCTCAGCAACTCAGAGTTTGTTTCTTCTTTATTCAACAATAGATGTATCACCATCATACGTCAAGAGAATGTATTTCTTGAAAAATAAAGAGTCACTACAATGAAGCTTTCGTGATTTGTTTCACCCCTCTGGAATCTGAATGAAAAATGGCGATTGGTCCTGATATTTTCATTAAATATCAGAAAACCTCTCGAAATTTAATCAACTTCAAGGGGTGATTGCTAAATATTTGCTAGGTATCTTATTGAAACTGAAATATGTATTTCGAAACGCACGAAAACACTTCTAATGTCATGAAGTACCTTGTCTTCTCATCTTGAGCTTGGTATTCTTCTATATCCTCTTTTTCTTTGTAGGTACTCATACTATTTTATTTTTTGTTCCTTTTTCTTCTTTCTTCCATGTCGTAGTTCATAGTTTTCTCACTTCCTGTTTTCTGTTTTGATGTTTCCTAGAATTATTCAAATAGTTTCCTCCCCCCTTTTCTCCTAATTATTTCCGGTTCTTTTGGATTTTTCTTCTTTCAGTCAATCGTTTTATGATAGGTTCTTTCAGGTACTATCGCAAATTTGTATGAGTGAGTGAGTGAAAAGGGGAGATTTGGCATTGGAGCATCCATTTGCCACAGATTAGTAGTAAATTAGGAGTTCTTTTTTATTTCAATTTATTTTTCTCCTAATGATTTCTAAATCTCAAATTCCTAGTTTAATATCTCGAAGGGATGAAACCAAGATATCTGATAAATTTTTTTGGTCCAAGGATAATAGGGAGGACAAATTGGTTGGTAGTTTCATACAATGTTCGATTAGAAAGTTGAAAAGTTTTCGATTATTCTTGCATATCATAGGAAATTTCCTTTGTACACATCTTGATTCCTCAGTAATGTTTGACACTTCCAATGCCCTTCTCATAATCCCACGATATAAAAAAAACTGAGTTACTTATCACTGAAGGAGTCCTAAAAATGTACTACAGAAGGGGCTCATCATACTTCCATTTCCAAAATAATACTTTGAGAAGAATATTTGTCACTTTTTGTGATTTACAAAATTCTCTAGGTTTCCTACATTATCTAGGTTTGATACAGATTCCCTCAAGGGATCACTTTAAAGAGAACCAATTGAAACTTTGCGAAAAAAATCTAAATTTACTTCTTCTGAGTAGACCTCGTAACTTTTATGCGAGTTCTCAAGTAAATCTATCATTCGGAAAATTGCTTGAAACTATCGCAAAGGATTTTTTGCCAAAAATTCTGAACTCGTAGGGTCTTCAAAAGGTGGATTCCTCGTCGTAACAGGATCAGTTTCGAATATTTCCATAATTTCCATAGTTTTTTGTTCTAGAGATGATAAAGAATCACTATCAATCGAGATCTATTGCAGACTTACACTCAAATGAAAAATCCCTTTCTCACTTCCTTGCTCACTCACTGGAAATCTTTCGAGCATGCAAAAACATGATACTTTGAGAGACATTTGTCACTTTTCGTGATTTACAAAAGTCCCTAGCTTTCAAGATTCATACATTGTCTAGGTTTGAATCAGATTCCTCTCGTTGCACTACTTTACTGTAGTTTAGTGCCTCACAACTGCACAGGATTTGTTCGATGAACCAAACCACACCATGTACAGATTTGGTCATCAGCTCGTTTTCCAGAAGTTCCTTGTGTAATGAATTTTTTATGTCCAATTCCTGGTGTGTTCTCCGATTGGTTTTGTTTTTTCAATCACAATCAGATATAATAAGGTCTCTCTCGCATTCGGACAGTGGCACTCACATGTAACTAAACAAAAATCAATTTCATCACGACCTGGTTGTTCTTCACTCAGACAACCACCTTGCATGGCAATAGAGAATTAAATAAAATTTAATTTTAATCAATTAAGCGGATATTGACGCGCTACTCACCTATGCAGGCACAAAAACAATGCACCAGTTATTGTAAAACGAGCACATTGTTGTCTAATTGTTTGCTAATTGACGTAAACATGCGGTACCAACGCACGAATATCATGCTATCGCTCTATCGTTGATAGAATTTGCGTGCAGATGATACAGATGGATCTCCCTCACCTATATAGATTACGGTTGAGTTGGTAGAAGGATTGGAATTGAGAATAGGCAAACGGAGCATCTCCTGATGACCGGTCAGAAAAATGTAGTGTTTGAACCTTCAACTTTCTGATAACTCTGTATTTTTGTGCTATTCAGGATAATTTTTGTGTTTGGGATAGAGGAAATTTGAGTTCAGAACCGATTTCAGGCATTTTTCAAAATCGTCGTCATATCCTCAAAAAGGTTCATTGTTGGGTGGATCAATAGATAATTTTTGGTCCTACTGAATGGGATCGGAGAATTTTTGAATATTTTTGTGATTTTTAGAGTTTTGCGATTTTGAAAGTTATAGAAAACGGCAAATGAATCGGGAACTATTCCAGATTGAGGAAAACAGATATCGGCGTCATATAGATACCCTGGCGAGTTTGAAAATTATATAGTTTTTTAAATAAATTGTCCGAAATTTCTTGAAGGGACCCCTTTGGATTTTTTCCCAAAACTTTCAAAGTCCCCGTAGACTACATAGGCTTGTGGAGAGGGTATTTTCTTCGTCGAATTGGATGTGTTTTTTTCTCCTAATAGTACAATTCATGTGATTTTCAGAGTTTCCCAATATAGGGTGACCAGAAACTCTTGTGCTAAACGGTGCAAAAGGTTATTTTATGAGGATTTGACTCGAATTACCTCTATTCGAAAATTCTTCCTAAGTAAGCGATAGCGCCGATAGCCCTCATAAGAAAACATCGTTAATTGATAATTTTTCAGCTTCTCGAAACTGAAGAAATCATTAAAAGGAAAGCGTTTTGCTACAATTGATGAGATAAAGTCAGAATGGAAAAACTGATCATTCGAAAAATTGCTTGAAACTATCAAAAAGGTTTTTTTTGACAGAAATTCTGAACTCGTAGAGTCTCCAAAAAGTAGACTCCTTGTCGTAACAGGACCAGTTCCAAATATTTCCAAAATTTCCATAGTTTTTTGTACTAGGAGACGATGAAGAGTCGCGATCAATGGAGATCTATGGCAGACTTGAACTCAAATGAAAAATTACTCTCTCACCTCGTAGCTCACTCACTGGAAATCTTCTGAGCATGCAAAAACATGATCCCGTATTTGTTTTCCGCGACGATTATGGCCCCACTAAACGTGTTAACACTTCAGATACATACGATTACATTTCTTCGGTTAAAGTTGACTTGCACATGCGAAGGCACTCACACACCATATTGTACTTGAATCGCACTCGTGTATATGTGATTGGTGGAAGTGTAAGAGCTTTATCAAAAGACTCTGGATTGATATTCTTGTCGCTTTAATAGTCGTCATACACGAATAGTGGAAATTGGCGTTCTCTTGTAATTGGGAATTTTCGTTTCGATGAAATCAGTGGAGATACAGAAAAAATCATCCATTTCAATCAATCTGATTCAATTCTGTTAATAAGATGAGATTCATTCAACGTTTGTAGTAATTTTTCACAATGAAAGTGAGCATTAGATCATGGCGTAACGTATACTTTCATTATTTTGAAATATTCCATGTATTTTTATCATCAATATAATGATCATGATTTGAAAAGTTCGAAAACTATAGTTGGAATGTTGTTGTGAAATATTGTTGACTGTTGATCGAAAACTACAAGAATATTCAGCCTCAATACAATGAAAGAAGATCTTAATATTGTATAAATAACGGATTTAAAAAATATTCTCCAAATCAAATCATTGCTAATGTTTTCGAAGAAAAAAATCGAGAATCATATATAATACATGTTTTATGAAAATGATAATTTATTTTTACATTCCTGACTGAAAAGTCGTCTTTTATTTGAATCCATTCAGCTCATGAACATTTTCCCTGAAATCATATTTATTTTAATCCGAGATACTATATAATAAGTTTTATTTAATGATACCACAGATTCTTCATGCACATAGAGTGTTCGAAAAAAGGAGGAAATTCGATATAGAACCTAAAAAAAAAGTTCTTTAGACCAGGCACACATACTTTTAAAGGACGCTACTGGAAAGCGATTTTTCTTGGAAAACTTTTACATTAATCGATATTATTCAAAATGGAGGATAGATTTTAGTTGGAACATACCTATCCCAATTTATTGACTGAAATTCACTTTGAAAGCTTAAATTTCAAACAATTTGTGTAAGGATAGCCGGAAAAAACACAATTCAAATTGCTTGTACCTAGAACTACGAAATAAAAACTTGACAAATCAGAAATTGATCAGTTTGTGTATTACAACTCTCCTCGAAAACAGCTTTATTTTGATTGATATTGATTTTTCAGGCCTCCATGATACATGGTTCGATTTTTCAGTTTTTAAAATGATCTGAGAAATTTTTCATGTTTTTTAAAAACGCTGTATTAATATATTTCCTATAATTCCTTGAATCCTTACTTTCTTAAAACTTCTGGGATTTGGATGATAAAAGAAATATTACAGTATAGAGAGTTCGACCCTGACTGATTCTAGATACCAAGAAAAAATTGGATTTGGTTGAGACATAGCTGGCAACAATTAAGCCGAAGAATTTTAGCAACACTTCACCATGACTTGACAACGATGCCAAATTCGTTTGGAGAGACATCTTTGATCCACTAATGAAATTTGTTATGTGAAAATTTTTACGAATATTGAAACAACTATTCAATGAATATTCACAGTCAATAGTTATTCAATCGAAAACATTTTACGAAACAATTCGAATGATGAACTTTATCCAACTTTCTGTTTCGGAGCATTGTGGAAAAATTCAACAAGCAGCAACTCCGCACTTTTTGACGAACTATCACAATTATCTTTCTTAAATAAATTGATAGTCCTCAATATCCATCTCATCAAAATATACAGATGATTTCAACGATATGTTTGTATTTTTTGGAACTATTTGCACAGTTCATCGTTCCTTCCCACCAGAACTGTCAAATTATTTATGATTATTATTAATGTATAGGTATAATGATATGCAATTCATTTTTCCAAACTACAGGTCATGAAACGCTAAATGCTGTTAAATATATACTTTTCCTGCGGTGTTCTTATATCGATTGATAACAATCTGTCATGTATTCGACAATATAACAGTTCCATAATGTTATTCATTCCACAAATCCAAACGGCATTCGATATAAATCCTTGCAGAGTTGGCTGGCGTAAACTGAATTATTCATGACTGCATGAAGTCGGATATATAATCAACGACAAAATCATATCTGGATTCATACAATTAAATATATCATTGGTTAAAGGGTCGTATTTCACGAAGTTATTCAGGCGAATCATATTCCTAGTTTTATGCTCTATAATCGTGCTCATGATAGTTTCTTGAAGCCAGTTTGGACTTGATGATCATCCTTTGGCGTTAGTTTTGAAATATTCTGATATTATTCTTATTGCGATTGATTAGTGATTCATTGGCATAGATCATCATGAATATCATTTCAACAAATTATTTCTTATATTTCATTTTGAGACGGAAAAAATGCGATTATTCTGGCAAATACTTACATGATAAATATATTTGAAGTGGCCTTGTTTTTCGAAATATCAAAAAAATATTGTATGCCCCAGAAATTGATAATGAAATTAGCATCAAACTCGCTTGTAGCTCTTTGAGGTGACATTTTTTTTTCTATTTTATTCAGGAATACTTACTGAAACTGCTCAAAATATACCTTCTTTGAAGAATTGGCCGATCATTTACTGTCAAAATATTTGAATTTGAAAAAGTAAATGATAAGCAAGACATGACATTATTTTTTTTCCATTTGATATCTCCTTCACTACATTTCGATTATTTCATCCTATTGATGAATTGGGTCATTATTTGTAATGGTGATCCTTGGTAAATCACCTGCTGATTATCCAGGGCCGGATTTGAACTTGATGCCGCCCTGGGCACTGGAAAAAATGCCGCCAATACTGAAATTCCATTCATAGTTTATATATCTTATTTTTTTTTATTAAAATAACTAATCTATCGAAGAAAATTTATTATTTCAAAGGTAATACATCATTTTGATTATTAATTTTCATTAAAAGTGTCGAAATTTTAGTTTACAAATAATACATGAATTGAATTTCTCGAAATTATCGATTGAATAAAGAATGATTCATCAGAAGAGTTGATTCATTATATTATAATTCAACTATCTCAATAAGACTGATTTCCTTAAGTTTCCAAATTTTGCCGCCCCAGAAAATTTGCCGCCCTGTATCTCAAAAGTTGAGACTTCCAGAAAGAATCACCCCTTCAAATATCAGCATGTCTTTAAGGAGCACCCTGCCCCTGTATAAAAAAAGGTGGGCACGGGCGAATGATAATTCCACCCCCTAGCAGACAGGCTCGGAGTTTCGCGTGTCATAAAAATATCTGAGTTGACGAAATGGCTGTCATATATCAAGTCACCCCTTTTTGGGCGAGAATAATATCCTTTTTCTAGGAGCGCTGGACGGCTTCATCTGATAAGGCAGCTTTTAGGGGACCATAAGCATTAATGAATATGCGTCAAGTCGGAATAATTCCGTCAGAAAAAAAAATTTATTATAGTGCGATGGTTACTGGATTCATTATTTTCTTGACGAGAAGGTAGGTACGACTGTTGTTTGGAAATTTTGTTTATGGTGTTGCAATGAAATGGAGCCTCCGGCAAAAATTAGACGCACGTTGGCTTCACGAAGTTTGTACAAGCCATGATTATTCTATTTCGTAACTTATACGTGTAGTGATTATATGTATTAACGAATTCATTCAAAGTTTATTTGTTTTGACAGGTTTGAGCAATATCTAGTGAGAAACATGGCTGAAATAGTTTTTATAAAAGAAAACAGACACTTCAAATTTCCAAGAATTAATCACTATACATCATGTCTTGTCAGTACTTTCGATGCATTTTTGGGACCTTTAACTAGAGTTGTTATTTTTTTGCGATTGAAGTACATCAGTCCAGTCTTCCAGGATATTGAATGATATACAGGGAATTCCATTTGAAAAAATGCACTTTCCACTATTTCTGTATCTATCGTCAGAGTCATCAAATTAAAACGGCCCTGTACAATGGAGAACGAATTTCCTTAGACATAATTGATACACAGGACATTGGTGAACTACACCCAGAATTTCAACATTCTATGAATCCAAATAGCGTAGTAATGAACATTCAATTGAAGCTATGTTTTGCACGAAAAATAAGGAAATCAATTAATTTCTCGAAAACCTTTCGAGATAGATATTGGGAAGTATCATACGGAAATAACTGAAAAGTATTAGAGAAACGAAAAATTGAAGAAAATACAGGGTGTTCCACTTGAAATAACTAAGTTGTTGATACTATTCGATAGAAGCAGCAATGCCGCAACGCTGAAAATATTTCGGATAGAATAAAACTGATTACTCGTGAAACTAAATTTTCAGAATAATCCTATGTCTCGTTCTTCATATACGTCTAACCTACCATCGACCGTGAGTGACCCTGTATATTTCTTAATGCTTTTTGCAGTTTGTATAAAATTTGTATCTCGATTAAACAATTGCAACTTTTTCTGTGTATGCGGATGTGGTGAAATAAACAATAAACTTTATACAAGTTTGGAAAATTATCACCACTGTTATCGAATACTTGCTGCCATTTTTGCATTATTGATAGTTCTTCAAAATCCTCAGAAGTACGTATCTGATTATAAAGTTGGTTTGATGAAACAGTTTCTCCATAAAGATTATCTATTTCTGAAGTAGTATTGTGTAAATTCAAATTTTCAAGAATGTAAACAAAATATTATGAATTCGATGTTGCTCTTTGAATTCATATTGTTGAGGGTAAAACGATTGATGAATAGAATAGAATAGATTCATTTGATCACTTTACAATTTTATACAGTTGTTTGAGTTGTATGAGTTCCGTCCATCTGAAAAAATATGTTTGACTGAAGAAATCATATCGAAAGAAATGAAATATTTTGTGATAACGGAATGTCTTATTATAGAATTCGGGCAACTTCGGAAATTTCTAAAAAAAAAAGCACTAAATACGCCATCTTGTGGTCCTATTGGTGTATGTAGATTTCTACAACTATCTAATACATTTTAACATTATTGTATTCATCAATTTCACGATGCTTGCATACTCGGAGTTGTGGTGGTGCCACGTTTGCAATACCAAAAGTCATTAGCAAGATTTGTTTGATATTGTAATGAAATAAACGTCGATTTTTGACATAATCAGGAATTTCATGGATCCGTATATTTATATCAACACTAGCAATATCGAATCAGATCAATAATTAAAATTTTCAAGTATATAAAAATTACGTAACTACAGATTCATCTCATCAAGTTATGTAATCAGTTGAGTAGCTCTAACTTTGATGACAGTTTGAGATTTTAAAATCTCTTCCTTGAATCAGAAGAAAATTATCTTCTTTCATATAGTGATCACAAAAAACCTTGCGCCTAACGATTATTTTCAAAAAACTCAAATACCCATGTAGAAACAAAACGAACAACACGATGAGGAGAATAATTCTGAAACAAAGCGATGTATCCATAAATGTTTCAACTAGATGTTATTTTTTCCATGGTATTCCCGAACATGGCTTGTAACACGAGATCCGGTTCGACATTGGCATTAGAGTTCTCTCTCGTGGATAAAAGCCCTTACATCCGGACTATTGAAGAGACTAGACGGGAAATATTCCGGATCTTCATGGGGTCTAGTATAGACGAAATATAGGAGGGGGGCTTTATGGATACCTGTTCCGTCACTCATGAAATTTCAATTACATTTCAACAACGTAATATTTATACGGTTTCAAATCATGGATCCCAAAAAGACTAGATGCGTTTTTTCTCTCAGGACAAATAGCTAAGTCTTTCTTTTCCATTCTCCGTCACTGTGCTAGATTCTTCATTCTCATGGCTTTTTTATTTAGTCCGTACTCTAGAAGAACCATTATTAGAAACGTAGCAAGAAATATCTAATGTATTATATATTACCTGTGTTTATAACGGTACGTAAAAGTGATGATATGTACGCATTTTTCAAAAAGACGCTATAATTGGCACCTAATCCAGCTAAAAACTGGTTAACGATGTACCAGAAATAATTATACAGACGGTGTTTTTGAGTTTTTGTTCGGATATAGACGTATTCCTTCGAGATTACTTATTCATTCTTTTGGGTCATTTACAGAACCAAGAACAGAAAAAAAACAACAATAAAAGTTGAAACGTTACTGGGGCATACGTACAACTTTTATCGAAACGTTCCGTGTGTTCATAGCTGCTCTCTTTGTCGGCAGAAACGTTGATGGAACCTTAATGAATGTAAGCGTAGCCGTACCTTATTAAATATTTTATTTCAAACACTTCTTGGAAGTTGTTACAGCCTACTTCTTAGCAATTTATGATGAGGCGCCACTATCATTGAAACTCGTATTAATGACAGTTTATCAACACGTTTTCGGATTCATTCAGATCAGAAATAGTTTAATAAGACTTTTTTTCCATTCGGTACGATTAAAATTCCAAACATATAGGAAAAACTAGAGATGTGGCAACAGTGTATATTCTCGTTCTGAATTTCTATTTATTTTTTGTGAAGATTGAGCACAATTTCAGAAGGGCCAAACTACGAAACGTAAGTTGAAATTCCCCAAATAGACAAAAGAGTTTGTTACATTTATACCAAGAGACAGGGTGTTCATGAATTTTGCTCAGCTCTACGCACATTAAAGTTCATTATGAACACATCAGTGAATTTGATTGAAAGCAATCACGACTAAATAGATGGCAGTAAGTAATCATATATGCTAGTGTAATTATATTTTATGCTTAAAATAATTATAATACTTCGTTAAAATAAATTGCTGGTATCGTAATACAATGTTAACTTCTCTGATCACATGTTATTTTGTTATTTGATGCTTGATGATCCTCGTCATTAAGGTGGCATAAACTTTCTCAACAATCATAGTATGTGTTTAACGAGTGTCCCTAAAAGGTCTTGACAGTAATATTTCACAATATGCTCAGACCAAAATAATTTTTATTTGAATACAAATATTGAACAATTTTTGAAAACAGTAACCACATACTAATTTTTCTTGTGAATATTCTTGGATAAGACTATATTTCAATTAGAATGTAGTTAATACGATTTTGCAATGAACTCATTGTTATAAAAACATATTCAAACCTTCCGACTGAGTTCGGTTCTGTCAATCTCTCTAGTGATTAAAAAATAATCAGTTATAAACGTATCCTACCATATATTGATATTAAATTATTGGATTATACCTACATATAGACCCAATAAAGATTTGCTTGATCATGAGATATTTGAACATCAGCTGTCGTCCTCGCTTTTTTTTTTCTCAACGGAATGACACCTGCTGTTCAGAGTTTATTGCCAAAATTGCCAATTATTTATTGCCAGTTGCTTTCCTAATTGGTTACATGGATATATGAACGACAATCGAAGTTTTCGTGAAAAATTAGGAAAAACCATTTCGAGTCATGAGTTCTTGATTTTCCACATCATCACCTACAATTCAACACAATTACATGTGCGAAAATTAAAAATGATTGGTGTCATTGAAATGTTCAATAATTCACTGCATTCATAGTAGATTCACACGAAAGAAAAGATGTCCAATGATTTTCGATTTGATAGAAAAAAAAAATAACAATCAGCTGATCGCTAGAAAATCGTCTGACATATGTATACCAAATACGTTTGGCATCGTCGGAAATTGTTGCCAACTCTAGAAGAAACATGATGTGACAATTACTACAAACTTGAAATAAATAGAAAATCAATACAAAATACCTCAAGAGTTGAAAGAAAAAAAATTAGTTCCTATATAAAATGGTGTTGTCTATCCAAACCTGATTCATATAATGGAATTTTGTCCTTTGTGAAATGAAATGTGAACAACATTGCAACAAAATAACTGTACCAGTAATGACGGCTCATATTATTGTTTATATTTAATTTTTATGGTCGCAGTTGGAAGCGCATGAATGAAAGATTTGATGAATTCATTATTTATTCATAACTAATAAGCGTAAAAAGCAGTATGGTGAATAGTTTTCCATTTAGTTTTCAATCAGCATACCAATGAGAATTTTCTAGATTCGCTTGATACCTTGATTGTTATCCTAATTACATTATTAAAATAAGCTTATTTTAGGCAATGATTGAAGAATTCTGCAATATTTTCTTGGTTGCCACTTATCCATCAGGGACATTTGCAATTTGCTTCTCAAAAATAAGACTTCATCAAAAAGAAAGATCAATTTTCACAAGGAAATCAAAAAGGAAATCAGTAGCATCGGCAGGAGCATGGGAAGTATTGTGTTTACACTCTCACGCTACACACTTCCCTGTTCATTTTCGACATGTTTTTTTTTCTTAATTGAATGTCACACTTCCAGTGCTTCTTGGAGCCTTTATTGCAAAAGACTGTGAAGTAGAGATTTTCTTCAACTCGTGTTTGAAGTAAATTTTGATTGATCTGTTTAAACCAATCTCGAAGTGTTAAATTTTCAATATCGATAATATTTGTGGTTGAAGTTTGAATTTGTACAGATTTTTCCATAGTGGAATGACAGTTGAACGTGTTCAATGCATATCACCAATTCTGATTGTTGATATTTATGTATTTATTTTATATTTATTTGAAGATAACAGTTTTCGCAGATTTGGTTATCTTTCAATACCAATATCGCAAAACAAAATGTATCTAGCTAACCACTGAACTTCTGAACATAGCTGGGAACATTTAGTCATCAATAAGTTTCACATTTATTAGGATAGAAATCTTGGATTTGCTAAACGAATTTGTTTATTTCACAAGAATTGAAAATATGTTTTATTGAGAATTTATTTTGATTCTGATATTTCGAAGGCATTGTTCAAAACAAATTGAACATCACACTTAACCTAACTTTCTGAGAATCATTGAAAGAATAGATAAGCAGCAACACCGTACTTCTGGCGAGCTGTTACAATACTGTCTTGCTTGAATAAATAGACTATATCGATGTCTCGATCAATTTCACGAATTCAGAAATCTGAAATAGTGAAAATACGACTAAAGAATGCACGAAAAGTCTATGCGACTCCCTCCTTATTGTCTCACCCGGTAAATTGAAGCTACTACTCGAAAAATACCCGTGAGATTTCCAGTACCGTACTCAGCTCACCACTATTTTCAGTTTGCATTAACGCCATCGTCATGGTATACCTTAATGACTATAACCAGTCTAATGAATGCGGTACTATCACCTCCACATAATTGAACTAAAAAGGTGTCGCACTTTTATCGAACCCGCCATTGATTAATTACCAGGGAATTCAATAAATTCCGCAAAGACAAGAGAGGATTGTGTACGTCGGTAGCTGGTTTTCTTATCACATAATGTCAAAACACTTTACGCGTATCATGGCGAGGCAGGAAAGATGCTAACCGCTCTTCTCACGACAGACTTCTCATGCGATGCTCTGCTCTTCCATGTACGGGGTGTTTCACTTTGATCATCAAAATCTAAAGTAAAAATACTTTTACGTATGGAGAAGAGAGTTGTAGTGTCTAGCTTTTCATTGAATGTAGCAGATTCATATCTGTTGATCAAGTTACTATTCATTAAGTGATTTCGAGGTTATATTAGAAAAAATCTAGGATGATATACAGGGAGTTCCCTCAATAGCTTAAGCGATCTGTATATGGGGAACTAGGCGTAGCATGATTTTGACAATTCGTATATACACCTAAAAAGGAGAATCCAGCAAAAATATGTTAGTTATTGTGACACTTGACGTCATATGTGCTTCAAATGGAACACTCTATATTTTTTATAATTTTGGAATTTCTCTCATGATTTCAATTCAATTCCATGCATTATACACTATATATGTATAAAATGGACCGTTTCGAAGTAATTATTCAGAAATATTCATTAATTTTCTGGAGTCCAGCAGTCGATATGAATCGAGTATTTGTACTTCAAAATGATAAGGCTCATCTTCGGAATGAAACCGCTGGATTCATATCATGCAATATTTATATCAAATAATCCTATGACTATCTACAATACAGGGTGTCCCCTCAATACCACGTCAAACCGAGGGAGAATGTAGATCGAAGGATTTTATAGAGATTTCTCACAACCCCCCTTTAAAATGTTCGGAGAATGTTTTCAATCTGAACGTTAAAATCCTTCTTCAGCAATATTTCACTGGAAAACTAAAAGGGTGTGAAATTATACCAACCGAAAAGACAAAACTATTAAAAGGGACAAAAATTCAATATTTTCAAAAAACATTCTCGAAAACGGTAAGACTTTACAATGGGAATTATGGGGTTATCATTTGATCTATATTCTCCCTCGGTTTGACGTGGTCTTTACGGGACACCCTGTATAATGTTTTTCGAAGAATTCATTTTTATCAACTCTGATATATCCCCGTTTCCAGCTAACAATAGCATTCACAACCACAGCACTAGGAACGCTTGTAATATACAATATTAAAAATTCAAATCTGACTTATTTTAGGAAAGGACTCATATGTCTGTAGCGCTATTCATAACAAGATTTTAGCAGAAGTAAAAAATGTTGATAATATAAGTCAATTCAAAAAATGTCGAAGAAATACCTTGAAGAATATCTCTTGTACTTAACTAAGTCTAAAAAGGAAACCAGTGAAAGAATATTATAGGCACTAATTGTATTCTTCTGTTAACTTTCTATGAAACACACAGTAAATCACATTTTTTTTCTTTGTAAATAATAAATTCGAAGTTCTTCATGGATAATTTCAATACATGTAAGTGTGTTGTCTTTGTTTATCATACTTTGGATTTCGATATTGTTGTTTCCATAAACATTCACGATCTTTTTTTTCATCTTGGGAGATCGAGTATATATTTTATATCTACGAGTTTTTTGTTGTAGTTTCATTCTGAATTCCTACTTTTATAGGGTATAAACTCAGCTCTAATAACAGTCATTAAAATCGAATAAAACATGATTTGACGAGAAAAGCATCATAAACGTGTAATTTTGGTACTATAGACGTAGAATGATCTACAGAAGACCATAAGCGTAGAAGATGTTATAATTTGGTAATTTTTCCAAGAAAACTTAAGGCTTTAAAATCGCTATCAAGGCCGAAGCAACTTTCCAACTTTGAATGGAGTTATCATCGAACATGCACCAAATCCTACCAAGGACATATTGCAGACGTGGCATCACCCCAACTCCGAGTCGAACTTCGTAGTTAACAAAAAGCTTAACCTTGATATAACCTCAAAAACTTGCTATTTTCGAGAAAGCAGAACACTCGAGAAAAAAACGAGCATCTACCAAATTCGCCGATGTTGTAATATTTTGTTGGTTCAACTAATGAAATTTCATGGAAGCAAAATTCGATTAATGTTTTCGTCTGTTCTAGACGATTTGACGGGCATTAGTTGTGCCTGTCAATTTTCGCCGTGTGAGGGCTCTATTACGTTCGACCTACGAAACCGGAAAATGACAAATGATGTTTACGGAGTCCCAATTGTACAGCAATGCCGAAATATTACGGAGCTCATCAATTTTCTACCTCGGTGTACCCATAACAGGCTACCGGTGTCAATCTTTAATTAATAACTGTGTAAAGGCGTATATTTCTAGTGGTAATTAATCAATGTATATGGTTTTATATCTGCTCTCAGATATAATGCATCATACCTACATACATATGTATAATCAACCCAATTTCTTCATCAACTATATTCGACGAAGGAATTTGGAAGATTCTTTCATCCTTATAACAAATCATAATTTTTCGTGTACCACTTTGGAAATCTCGCTTCTCTCGAGACACGAAGTATATTGTGCATATTGATCCTGAATAATAATCTGAAAGGAAACTGAGTTTGTCTCAAAGAACAAAAATTCTTGAATACTATTATCGATTCTAGACATTTCAAACCAAAACTTCATAGAGGCAATTTTTCATAGAGTTTCCGAAATGGCGAACAAACACTTGTCAACTTTGGCTTTTCACATAAACACTATTGTGAATTTCAAGATGACAAATATTTTTCATTCCACATGGGGCATTGCAAAAGTGGTTATTCATTTTTTTGTCACGATTGAATGGAAAATTTTGTGGCCCTTGAAGATTAGGACACTTTCAATTGATAGACCGATTGCACGGCCAGTCGGCGACTCACATCAGGACTATTAGAAGGAGAAGCATATGTATGTTTGACCTTCTCTCACCGTGTCAACTCTGACAGTGAATCAAATATCAATAAAAAATCAGCCTTCCCAACAATACAATCACGTAATAAGTACATATTTGGAGAAATGATACGATGGCTGTCAACACAGCTGTAGTCCGCTATATTATCAGTAATTCGAATATAATTGAATGGAAATGTATTATTATTTCAATAAATATTCATCAGTATTTCAAATGAAGCTGTTGACAAAAACATCAATCAAATGTCGTTTCAAAGTGATTGACCTACATACAGGTATCAACTTACCATTATCTCTGATGATGATTTCAAATATTGGATTAACATTAATACACTTCGAGTGTTATGATATACACGGTGTTACTCTATGATTTTTTTGTTGTAGTGAATGAAGCCATACTATTTCATGTTATTTAATAATTTATTTTCACAGTAATCATCTAGTCATTATACTGAGTGAGTTTTGTTCAGAAATAATAATTTTCAAAATTTTGTACACAACTTCCACATATCGTTAGTCGAATGGGGATTTTTCCCGATCCATTTTCCCATGAAATGCATACGCTCAGTCAGTGGAAGATAATTTTTCACAATTGAAATGTTCCTGACTATACCCCTCTGATAAACTAAACATTTCTTTCCAAGACTTCGGATTTTAAATAACGCAGTATTCGCAGTCTTATTACAATGAAAAATATCCTCAAAGTTCAAAAATTTTATTCTGTAATGAGGTATTGTATTGCCACCTTCAAATTTCATATCCTTCAAACAACTCAAAACACAATCTCGAAAATATTGTTCAAAAATTATGAACTGCTTCCTACCGAATGTCTGTATTGAGAAACGCAATTACTGAAAACTAGAGACCTCTATATCTATCAATGTTTAACTTGAGTGTACATTAACAAATCCACACTCCAATCTTCAAAGTGAAAAATATAGGATTCATCATTAACTTATCCATAAAACTACCAGCATTCAAAAAAAGTCACACACAGAGATGTTTTTCTATCATGATCCAAAATTTTACAATCTTCTGCCAGCCAGTATGAGAAATATTTCCAATCTCAATGGATTCAAAAAGTCAGTTGAAATATTCATTACGATCAATATTGAACTTTTCGACTTCTAAACATGATTGACTCCCAGCAAACTCTCCACTTCTCCTTTTTCCTTCATTTATTGTATTTTATTTTGTTTCATTTTATTTTTCTTCTTTTTCCAATATTCTCGATATTCATATATTCACATATTAGCTAATTTATCAAAAGTATACACTGTGTCCGTGAAGTATGGAACAAATTCATTTTTAGCTAAACAGGTCATTTCAATGAATAATCTTGAAACACGTCGAATTTTCATGTTAATTTACCGTAGTTTAAAATAATAATCTAATATACAGGGTGAATTACGTTCGAGTAGTGACGTCACCGTAATTTTTTTTTAATGGAACACCTCTATTTTGTCTCAATTTTCGGATTACTCTAGCTGAGCTGATTCCAAAAATGTATCACATGTTGATTCCAATTGGTACAGGGTGGACAAAAATACAATAGTTTTGTGTGTGCCAATAAAGTAACGCGTAACATTATCTATTAGGTAAATTAACAATATCATCAAAAATACTTATTGTCTTCAACACAATTACTACTGTTACTTAGGTGCATCCATCCTCACACGAAGGGTGAAAATAAATTTATGATAATAGACCATTCCAGGTCACCTGATTTTGACAGTTCCGCCATATTGCTTGTGGGGCACACAAAGAATCGATCTCCATTTATTTAACATTGATGGTTCTGACCTGTTGTGCTGAATTTGGTGATTATAAAGTTTTTTCTTGTGTTTTCCGAGTGATTTTGTTGAAAATGAATCGCAGTGATTATTATCTTTCGCTTGAGGAAGAAATTAGAGTGCGATATGAACAAAAGTTGGGTTTTATTAACAATATAGACCCGTACGCTTTAGTGCCAGCAGAAATGACCAGAGACTTGAGTTTTCTGCCCAGTGAAGGCCAAATAGACTTATTTTATTACTAGTCATAGTTTTTATAGCGGGGAGCAGATGAAGGCTTACAAGTATTTGCTAGCCTATAAAGTATTATGAGGCTGGATTTGTTTTGGAAGTTTTAGCAAAGAAAATTGATACACATTTTGTTGTTGTTGCCAAGGTAGATTATATACCTGAATATCATCGAAAACTTGTTTGATAGATGGAAGTTACAGTAATATTCATAAGTTTTGCCTTGTTTATTAAAACCAAGAAGAGATAAAATGTACACTTTACTTCTGAGACTATTTATTACTAAATAAATAAATTATTCCATCCTGACTTTTAATACTTTGATATCCCATGTTCACTGAGGGTACCCAATCAGGATTGTTTTCATCCTCTGAGCTCAGCTGGCACCACTAAAATCAAAAAATATACATATAAAAAAACGAATTACCAACAGAAAAAAATACACTTATTAGTTCACCTATTTTAAAAAGACAACTTACATACCTGTTACAAAGTGTTTTTCACATATTCTTGCATTGTTTATAAACGATTCATTCAACTTTCCACGTTTTAGTGCTCGAATCCATGCCATACGACGTTCTTGTTCTAAATTTTCTCCACGCCCTTTGTACGCCCTAGGAATTCGAAAAAGACGAAGTTTATCCCTTCCCCTCCTTTTAGAACACCCAACAACTGCACAAAAAGCTGGCATTTTTAAGAAAAACCAATTCATTTTGACCTGTGATTACGTTGTTTCTAATGGGGTTATAGATTAGTGTGCCCCACAAGCAATATGGCCGCCTGTCGATGACGTCAACCTGGAATGGTCTATTAGCAGAACAGCGACACCAAAAATTGCTTTCTAGGTTATGTTCTCATTATTATTCGCTGTCAAACTTCATAGCTCTGCTGTGGGCGTCTTCTATCGGAGCGTTATTATCACGTATTAGAAACTGTATCGATACGTCGGAAGAATGTAGTAACGTGAAGCGCATACTCAACTGTCATAAGACACGTTCACATATCATTACTTTTCTGTCGCACCTCGTATATACGATATCATCGCCTTGTGTACGATCCATTTTTATCTGGTCGAAGGAGAATTAAGAAAAAAAAAGCTTCACATCGGGCTAACGTCCTTTGAACCCTAATGTTTACCTCGGAACAGCCTGTCATTAGAAGGGACTGGAGAAACGTTTCAGCATTTCGGAATAACTCCCTAAATTCATTTATAATTCGTTGTTCGACCATCTGAGATCGTTGTCTTAATGACGAGGTGAGCTTACGTAAATATCGGGCATTACACTCCCCAGAACATTATGTTTCCATGGTGATTACTCAGTACGTTCGAAGAGGAAGAAGGTGAATCGAAAATGAAAAATAAATCCTGTTTACAGATTCAAGGATAATCTATATAAAAAGCCGATTTTTCTTCGGCGATGTCTTTCTGATTATCAATGACAAAATGTTAAGATTCCTAAGTACTAGAAGACCATCGAACAACGTCATATAAGCTATTTGGTTTAAAAATTATAAAACTTGATTCCAGATGCCTAGTAAATATAATGTGAACTCACCCTTCTGCTGACTGTTGTCTCCTGAAATGAATTGAATTATCTCTCTAGAGTCTCTGCTTTATATTTTTGTGAACGAATTCAAATCTACAAAAACTCTTCGTAAATATCGATAATCTTGCTAGAGAAAGGTTAGGTGAGGTTATGTTTTCATTTCGTGAAATTCAAATTAATATTAAAGATGACGTAACAAATAAAGCTATGAAAATCGTAAGGAATATCATTTATTATTGAATTTCAATACGTTTGGAAATGAAACAAAATATTATATGAATTGAGAAGTCATAATTATAAGTAGTACCTGGTAGGATGACCATCAAGTCTATGTCTAATTCACATATAGATGTATGATGTATGTAATTGTTTGACTAGTGAAGACTTTGACATTTTCTCGACCAGATTTATATGTTTCAAGAGAAAACTGAAGTCTGTTGATTTTTCCCACCTTCATTTTCTTTTTTGTTGTTCTATAAATTTGGTTCCTCAATATTGCACAGTATAGTTTATATCTGAATTTTTCAGTTGATGATTTGAAGATAAGCGTTTTTTTTATTTTCATTGTTACCATACTTGCTACTGTTAGTTACTCTCATTTTCCATTGTGTGAAATCAAACACCCACATTTGAAACAACTGTAACTATTTGTTTCACAATTTAGAATACTATCTCTTAGAATTATATTATATAACAATGTTCCATTATGTAATTTAGCATAGTCTTGTCTTAATTAAATCTGAATAATTTTTAATCTTTGTAATTTTGTCACTGGATAGTCTCATCTATCTGTTGAATCACCTGAATATCTAAATAAATAAGGAATATACAGAATGAGCAGTGACGGTTGATACCTTTCTACGAAAGAGTAGCAACATTTTCGTAATCTTTGTTGAATGGAATCAACATTTGGAAACATTTTGAAAACATGGAATTCATTCAGCAGCAGAAGATATTTCTGGATTAGTCTTGACTCGAATATGAACAGATTTTATGAGTTCTCCAATTCAGTGGGTATTAAATCGAAGCAATTTTCATATATTTGGTGTACCTATATCGATATCTCAACTTTCTGTGAATCTGTTCTTGTGAATACACGAGAGAAAGAATGTAAAAATTTGTTTTTTCATTGATGAAAAACTGCAAAACTCTCAACTATAGGCGAATTTGTTTTTTTTTTATTCCAGAAAGATTCAGATACTGTTGGCAACCAAACCAATGTTACCTATCACTCATAATTAAAATGAAAATTATCCTCTTTTAAATTCACCACTACGTCAATGCTATACAAACTTGTTTTATTTTGGTATGAAAGATCCTAATGAAGCCTTTCTCTATGTTTCTCGTAACAAATTATATACGCTATACAAATTATACCTTTCGTGAGGTCTCTGTTTCTTATTTTTGTGAGAAAATCAAAGGTTATATCTTTTATTTATAAAAATTCTCTCTGGGTTACTGTTCCGACTACCTATTGAAGTCTCCACACAATTTAGGCCAGAATCACTCCAAAAATACTTCATATATGTACTTATATACATACAATCTTTAGTATGAAGTGGCTCTGTTTAGGCACCAACAAATTTCAAAACGTCTTCAATTAATTACTAAACACGCATATGTTGGTTTGAAATTTTTCACCAAATCCAAATAGTATGAATAAAATTAGCAATTAAATGCCACCCTTTCATGACTTTGTTCAATAAAGTCCTTACTAGGATTGTCTGGATAATCAAGAAAAACGAAAATTCGTCGTATACTTTTTGACGTATCTATTAAGTAGTTAAGAAATAAAGTAGTGGGGGTCGCTTCAAAGTTCTTCCAAATAAACAGCTGGAAATCTCAAACAACCTAACAGATTCCAACAACTTGGTCCCATTAAAAAGAACATTGATTGATCTATTGAATCCATCTCATTTGTGATGTGTTCAATCGCAAGTGATGCCAACAGAGGGCATTTTTTGATGTGATAACAGAAAACCGCAAAATTATCTGAAGAATTAAATGCAACGCTATAACTGGAAAAATATCGAAAGGATCTTGTGGAAACTTCATCTTGATATCTCATTTTTTGTCCAAACTATCGAGAAATCAAAATTTTCCTATAATAATACCTTTTGTCTTTTTCGAAAATCGATGTAAAAATTCAGAATTTTTTTGAAAATAGTGAATTTTTGCATCTTTCCTAACCTTTTTGGTTGATTTTTTCAGTGAAATATTGCTTAGAAATTATTTTAACAATTACATTAAAAACATTTCCCGAACATTTTAAAGGAGGACTGTGAGAAATATTTTTATTGAAAATTTTGGTGGTGTATTCTTTTGTTCATGAAGTTTAGCCCATCGTAGTGGAACCAAAAATGTACTGAGCTTCTGCTGCACATTACACCAATAAATCGTCTATTTCATTGTGATTTCAAAAAAGTCCCTTTCAAAATGTTTGCAGAATTTTTCAATGTAAACGTCGAAATCATTCTTCAGTGATATTTTACTGAGAAAAATTAACCACAAAGGTACCAACCGTAAAGACGAGACTATTGAAAGGGGCAAAAGTCATTATTTTGAAAAAAAAAATCTCTAAAACGTTAAGACTTTTATAATGGGAATTTTGTCATAGCAGGTGGGTTATCCTTTGATCCACCTTCTTCCTCGGTTTGACGTGGTCTGTACGGGACACCCTGTATAATATCCAACATCCAATAACAATAGTCAATCTGTGTGTCGTTGATGAGATTTTTTTCGAGGACACTACAAATAGACGAATCAGCGATGACTTCCAGATGAATATCCAACAATGCGGAGTTCCCAGTTTTATTTTTGTCGATGTCAGAAGACTCCAGAGACTCCTTCCATAACATAATTTACCTCGGAACCCACTCAAAACCGAAACCAGTCGCCGTGACGACCATCCGAAAGTGATTCGATCGCAAAAGACGGTGGCGAGAAAAAGAGATCGTACAAATTTATGTGGTCCCTTTTCCACTGTCCACGACGATAAATCCCGGTTGAGCGATTGCGATACCGTCCCTCGATAATATGCAAAGCGGTGATGTTTCAGTCGAACGTTACACACGATGGACACGTCCTCTCTGTGCCGAAGAAGAAAGAAAGAACGAGATTAAGAGCTACCGGCCCGGTAGCCGGCTACATGAAGACATCACCCGGTCCATTAACGGACTTGTGTCTCTCGAAAACGCGAAGAAGAATTTTTCGGGAATGGCTCTACACCGCCTAATTACTAATCCGTTGGAGCTAGCACAGGTCTGCGATAGAAATGGTCCATGTGAACTAACAGTTCCTGAAAACTGAAGAAATAAATAAAAAATCCCGAACGTCAGTTCATTTCACGAAACGCAATATTTCTTTTCGATTAGTTATACTTCGAAAAGAGTAAGAAATAACTCTAAAGTAAAGTATATAATTATTCTTGGTATTATAAAAACAGTAACGAGGAAACAAAGCCAGTATTGGATGCTATGTCTGACAATTTTGAACTCTGCATTTCGAAAGTCCACACTTTTACAATGGTGACATTAATTTTCTCTCTAGTATTTAATTGTTTGCACATAAAATAATTTATTTATTGAAAAATAATGGTATTACATGATGTCTTCGGAGATGCCAAAAAAAGTTCTCCAACTGCTGATGATGCATGATTCCACTCGAATGAGTAGCTGATACAAAAAAATCCAAAAGAATTTTTGCAGTTGAAGGTATTTTTTATGCAATGGCCCACGAGTTTTGAAATATATCGAGAATCATCAGGATGGTATGTTCTGAAAATAAGGGTCGTTTTTGGGTATGAAAATCGTCGTTCTTTCAATGGCAAATTAGAAATTTTCAACTAATCAAAAAGGTTCTAGATCATTGTGTAGTAAATATAATTAAGAATATTCAGTTTTGATTTGGAGTCGATCAATCAATTGAGTTATGATGTCAGCAATTTTTGAAAATGTTGTTCTTTCAAACGCCGTGATTAAATAATTATTGAAGATACAATTTTACTGCACTCGAAGGATGTTTTCGAAAGTATAAACTATCGAATTAGCAAAAAAAATCGATATTTTCTGTGTCAAACTGGTAAAAAAAATATAACAATGATATTGAAGAGATAGAAAAAGTCAGGGAAGAAAGAGCGTCTTAATGATGGCTGACTACAGTTGGATGCTTCAGAGAGACCTTCCGGATGCTTCCAACAATGCCTCAAAAAAAGCAAATCTTTCAAAACTAGCAACGTCTATATCTCTGTCGGAGAACTGTTGTTGAAAATGAGAAAATAGAATATGTTATCGAACATAGCACTGTTCATTGTAGGATTATACTTTCCGGATCCAATTGGTCCAACTCCGGACTTTGGGTATGCTAATAGTCTCACACTGATACACCGTAAGCGACAGGTCTAATTGTTTTTCGGACGCATTTTTCGTGGTCCATAAATTTCAACGGGACCACTTGGATTTTCAACGAAAAGTCACCATTTGATAAGGTCCGTTAATTATTCTGTATCGTAGACCTTCTTTTTGGATACGACAACTTAGACTAGTACCGAAATATCTACTCAACGATAAATCTCACGAAAACATTCAAGAAAATAATTTATTACTTCAGTTTGATGATATTTTTGCTGAACCAATTGATTCTTCAAGGTGATACGAATCAACTGGACGTTTCTATATTTTCGGAGTTTTTTGAAACGTTCTTGAAATAAGAAAGAATAAATCAGAACATAAATTGCTTGATCTGTCATATATTGACAAGTTGAGTGTCACTGATTTCAAAATGTGATTGTCGAAAAATCGGAATTTGAGGTAACTTTTTCCATACAAGAAATAAATATTTCGAATAATATTTTTTTTTTCGAGTTGGTAGGATTAAGAAATGGATGAAAGCAATAAGTTGTTTCTAATATCCAAAATGCTTTCTTTTCTATTTTTTCCTAACCTTCACCTAAGATCACGCAAGGTTTGGATCAGAATGATTCATGATGGTCATACATCAAAACTTTGACAGGTATTTGGAATGTACTCGCTTCCATAATCTTCTGAAATAATGAAGAAACTGGTCGAGGTTGATACAGAGAATGTTTCTTTATCAGTAGCAGTTATTATTTGTTTAATGTTCACTGAAACTCATCGAAACTTTGATGGATGTTTGTTCAAGGTCAACAAATTTCCATCAAAAGTATTTCACGTAAAACATGTGCTTCTTTCAATTCCGATCATATACCGCATGGCACGCAGATGCCAATAATCTGTTCCTATCATAATCATTTAATGAATGAATTATAGCGTGGGTATCGAAATCACCATTATTAACCAGTGATTGATTTTCTGGTCATCATAGCACACTACGACGACGACGACTCTTATTCTTGCCGACGAAACCAGTTCTATTAAGGATAATCTACCATTTGTATTACCACATAATCACTTTATGATACTATAAATCAAACTTGTCGATAAGATAAATATTATGTACTGAAGGATTATGTCTGAACCATTTGTAGGTGGAAACAGCTTCTTCTTTTGTTTTCCACTAACAGGTGAAACTAATATAAGCATGATGAATATTAATCTAGAGAAGAATCTATTCGTTAGTAAAACAATTGAGTGTCCATTTCTGATTGTTCACTGCAGTTGATTTAGAAGGTACCAACAATGCTTTAACGAGGTACTATGTACCTATCTAGTAGTACCCAGTCGGTACCCATCAGCTCCTACGCGTTTCATTGCAAAGTATCATTTCGATGATATGTAGACACCTAATTGCATGTTGCTTCGGAAATATCACAGGAAAGAACGAAGGCGTTTAGGAAAGGATTAGTTTTGAGTGTTTATATGAATGTGACAAATGACAGCATGTGGAATATCTTTATTACTAACCTATTATATTGTCTATAAATCCCAACAAGGGAAGAACAATATAGGACTTCGTTAAACAAACATCGAATATGTAAATTTGAGCGATTGAAATCGCATTTTCACAATGATATGCTACTTCCTTACCGAATATTTCAGGCTAGAAAAATGCAATTACATTTGGCATCCAAAACTCATATTTCACAATATGACAGTGCAAAGACAAACAGTTATATACTCAATTTAGTGGTTGCCATAGTAACTCACTTGTTTCCATGGTGTCACAACAAAACAGTTGAAAGTGTGGGACACAGAATAGGTCACTATAAACAAGTAACACAAAAAAAAGTGAATGAATTCGCTTGTTTAACAGGAAGCATTCAATTAACCATCGTTATTTATCAGTATTTTCCATGCTTTAGTCAAGTGACACTTATTGAAAACAAAGTTGGGTGGGTTTTTACCAACACCATGCATGTACCTTTTTCTTTGTACTCCGTGTATACTCGTATACTGGTGAATGGTATTATATATCGGTATCAGATGGTTTTTATCGGTAATGATTATTGTCATTTGAATCAGCATTAAGAGTCGTACACTTGCTAACATCTATTCTTGATTAATTCAGCGGAACTGATGGTTTGCAACCAGCACTGAAAATCAATGAAAATGTAATGAATACCAGCATGTCGAGGATAGGTTAGGTTTTGATATTCACGTATCAGGAATTGTAACATCGATTATCAATTGTCAACTCTTTTCTTACTTCCTGATTTTTTATTTAGATTTCAATTCATTTGAAGTTTAACTTGGTCTAGTTTTTCTATTATTGGGGTTGTACTAAGAGCACACATTCTTGTCTGAGCCCTTCTTTGATTATGAATTCTGATTTATATGTGCTGAAGAATAAGTATTTATATTCCTGAAACATCATTATTTTGATTGTTGATGCCGAATATATTTTTTTCTGAAGCCGGTTTACGAAATGTGAAATGAAAAATATATGTTTATATTTATATATTATCATTATATATTTGACGGTATCTCCTGAAAATCCCATGGTTATTTTCGATTGGTTATTCCTCCATAATCATATCCATGATACCATTAATTTTTCGTGTGATAATTCGATCACGAATCCGCGCTGTTTTTGTTGTATTTTCAGTCGATCTCAGTCGTCTTCTCATCTAATACAACCATTCCGACCAACAGTGAACACTCATTATATGAATTAGTACCGATCTTTGCGCACATCCATCACGATTCCGAAGTACTCGCGGGAATTTTACACCTAGAATTTGCATTCTCTGTCTGCCATTATGCCCATATTGCGGGTAAATCGCAAAGAGGTTACTAATTTTCAATAATGATATTCATGAAATTTCATTTGGTACGATGAGGTTGGATGGATGAGAGGATGCGGTTGCAAGACGTAATCACTGGGATTTGTTTTATCAGCAGCTTCAGTGCAACAATAGAGACGTTTTTTGGGACATTATTGGAAAATTCGTCTTATCTGAGAGGTGTTACGAAGGTCAGTTTTCCTAAAGCGCCCCACACTTTCTTATAAGTAATAAGAATATTTTTCTTGATTAATTCAATTCTATATTGATGATTATTCTCGCCTTCTTAGTTCTACACTGAAGCATAGCTCTTAGTTTTTACAAATTATATCAATGTATTTTTTGATATTGGAGCTGGTAGGTTTTGAAAGTTAAAATTTCCCCACCAAATTCTGTTTCAATTATCAGAGAACGAAATGAAGGAAAGTCCGTTCCAATATCATTCTCCATTTTGGATTCTAGATCCTCAAATAATCAACTTTTGATCAGATATTTCATGGATATTTTATATATGTTTTCAAAATCACTGTCAATGTTTAAAGCTACTTTCAAACGCTCCAATATTTGAAATCTGTAATTACGAAATTGCATCATGTGAAAATTCGTCAGCGAGACCAGAAGATTTCTGGAAATGAAGATCATTGATCTGAATAAATATTGCAAGTATTGATATAAATGTACTGAACTCATGAAATTCCTGACCAATCAACATCAATGTCAATATTATGTGCATATGAATTATCTCGTCAAATATGCATCGAATTATATCAAGAATAGGAGAAGAATAAAAAACACTTTATTAACTCCATAGAGACCTTACATAGAGGTATAGAGCATGCCATACATTTCAAAGCCCCACGCATGATTCACAGTGTAAAGAAAACTATGCGTCAACCACCCATCAAAAATAAAATGGACATATACGCAGGTTGTGATATGCTTTGCACAATAGAATACAATTCAATTTTGTTTTTAAAGTTTTGGTTCCTAGGGTTTTCAAGTGCATGGGTAATTTGTTCCATATTTTTTTTCATTGAATAGTCAACATTTTTCTGAATAGACGTGCATCTAGGTATGTCAGATGTCAATGTGTCTGTTGTTCTTGTATTATAAAGATGTTCATATATACTCGTTTCAAATAGATTATAATTTTTCTTTATGAATATTGTTGCTTTCTGTTGATGTATATACACACTGTAGTTAGTATTTTTTTGTCAATAAAGATATTTTTACAACTGTTGTTTCAAATACATCTCTTTTGTAGAATTCAGATTCGTTGGGAATGAACTGAGATTCCCCAAAATATTATTCCATAGCTGATTATTGACTCTACGTAAGCGTGATATGCCATTATTGCAGTATTCTCATTCAATATTGAATGAGATAATTCTCAAAGCACAGCTGTACCTTGATATACGACTTGATATATGTTCAATTTGGTGGATATTCAATGTGAAATTTGATCTGTTTAATGAGTCTGAAAGTACGCTTCGAAATAGATTGATTGATTCTTGGATTGCAAATCATTTCTTTATAGCTCTTTTACTTAAAATGTTGTCGAATAGTGAGTCATAGCAAAATCTTATCTTCTTTGTAAGTAATAAGTTTACTAATTTTAGGTTAATTCTAGAGTTGACATTCTCACGATACGTAGAAACTTGTATTATACAAATTGGTATTGGTCCCGTTGGGAAATAAATAAATGAATAAAAAAATAAATACTACAGACTTGACACCAGTGAAACTATGAATATTCAAACGTCATGAACGTAACTGTTTGATCGCTAAATAGTCTCAAATAGAAGTGTGAAGAAGAGGGTTACTTTTGACTCAGTAATTTTGAACAGAGCGTGTTTTAGTGATAAATTATTGATCACCACTGAATTAATATTTTCAACATGTTCATCCTATGAAAAGGTTCCGATTTGGAGATGGTAGACCATATTGAAAAATAACTAAGGGTGCATATTTTGGCGCCAAAAGCATAGCAACTCCTTTGAAAGGGGTGTGATCCCCCTTTTTTTCAAATAGAAAGGAAAGTCGAAATAATGAAAACTAAACTTGGAGATGATTTTCGATGCTGATTTTTAGGAGTGACAGGTAAAATGTCTCCAATATGGGCATGTATAACTGGAAACCACGAGATTAAAAAATATGTATCTATTTATTACTAGAGAAAATCAAGCTCTAATGTGGAAAAGTAGGTAGTCTCTTTCCTCCTTTCTCGAATGCTGTGTCAGTTAATCCTAAACGGACATCTGTGGGCTGAAACTTGTCCTCTCGAATATCTCGATAAGCCGTGGGTTAGCTCGCGAGTCCTACCAATAATTCCTGTTGAAAAGCCATCAGAAAAATCACAAACTGGTAATGGCTTTTTAAGTGCAATCTCTTACTCTAATCTCTCGGTTATCTGCAGTCACATCGCCACGGAACGGCATAACCTATGCGGTAGCGTATCTTTGTTCTTTGCTTGATGAATGACCGGGTACAAGGAAATGACCATTTGTTTAATTAGCTGCTATTTATTTGTTAGTATGGGCGGCCTCGACTTACGTCCAACTACCGTTTCCATTTGAAAACTCGTTTTCTGGTTCCGTACGAAAGCTCTCCTATTTTTCCTTTTTGGTTGGAGAGATCTTGTCATAAATAATGTCTGTTAGCAGAAAATTATATCTGGCAATATAGGCGAGACACCCAGTTCAATTATTTTTTCTCATGAACCTTTATAGAGGGCAGCAACAGATGATCCATACCTCGACTATTTTAGGATGAAGAGCTGCAGATTATGTGTCTTGAACAAAACCGAAGTAGATAAGTTGTTCTATGAAGAAGAAGCTCTGTAGAAGAAGGATTATTGATAGAAAGTGACTGTCAACTTTGACATGAGTAGGCAAGTGGTGGAATAGAAGCTTCTACATCTTTGGAGCATTTGGCATGAAAATACTTATAATATATCTGAAACTGTAAGGTCTGATGCAATGAATCCACATATCTTACCTCAAATATTTCCTAGAAATGCTACAATTGATTTCAATTATGACACATTCTCGTGCCAAGTGAGTGCGAAAAGCTACTGCAAGGAAAATCTATGCAATGACCTTATCTTGTGAGGTTGCGTCAGACTCTCTTCTGAGGACACCCACCTCTATAAAAATGTCCCGAAAACATATTACTTCTGGTGAAGCGACCCAAAATAATGGCACAAGGCCAGGCTCTTTGGCCAAACCCCCGACAAAGAATTTTTAGAAGGTATTAACCGTACCCTTTGTATTGAGGATTTTTTTTATAAAACTTCCCACGAAAGGAGACATCCTGTAATGTTCAGAGAACATCGTGAAAAGCAAGGGAAAGGAGGTAGGAATTGGTGTTCTTTTTAAATTTATGAAGGTCATATGCCTCGGGGAACACCTCCCTGGGCAATGTGTTCCAGAGCCTCGCTGTTCGTTGGATGAACGAGTCTTTGAAAAGAGATGTTCTGCAGGTTACCAAATTAACCACAAAGGGGTGTGAAGACTGGACTTGACGGGTTAACCTCGAAGAGACCGCCAAGGGAGGAACGATTGTTGATATTTCAGAAGAGCATCGCCCATGAAAATATCTATAGAATAGAGACAGATCGCCAACCCTTCTACGGTGTTCCAGAAAAGTGAGCGAGTTAGTAAGCGAAGCATCACCGACGAGACGAATTGCTCTTTTTTGGACAGAATCCAACAGCTTCAGGATATGTTTAGGTGCCGCACTCCAAATAGGGGAACAATATTCCAGGACAGGTCGGATTTATGCCTTATAGATCGTAAGAAGCTGACTGGAAGTTAAATAGCTCCTGCCACGAAACAGAAGTTTTTGGGATGCACTTTTAGCAATTGATCTCACGTGATTTTCCCAACATCTCAACATTCTGGGCATAGTTGGAATACATTGCATACTTTTTCTGTTGTAACTTGTACGCCATCTTGCCCATCCTCCTCTAGACCTCAGTTGCCACCTGGGCTATCCATACTTACTTCTAGTATACCATAAATCAGTGCAGGAGATTGAGATATAATTTAGTACCACAGACTACCGTGTGGTATCTTCCAATACACCAAATCACTAACAGCTATCGTGATAGACATGCATGTGTGATATGTATGCAAGTCATCGCATCATCCATGACCTATCCTTGGGTTTCATGTTCCGATTGTTTCGCGTGCCAAGATCGGTTTTCACGCACCTTCCTCCCACGGTATTCATCTACAGGGTGATTCTCACGTGATAGACATCACAACAAGTTGATGGAAGAATATTCCTTATGAATTGTCACTCATTCTCATTCTGAAAGTTGCAATGTGAATATTCAAAGGTGAACTTTTTTATTCCAATGTTACTTCGATAATCGAAGTCTATGTCGGATTTATAGAAGTGTTTTATAAATAAAATGTGCTTCAGAGGTCTCATTTTGGACTCATATCCTTCTACCAACACTACAAAACAATTTTTAATAAGTTTTGACGTTGACAACCGAATACTGTCAGTTGTCATTGTCGTGGGCTTATCTTTGTAACTATAGGTCCATAGACCAGATCTTATTTCCTCTGTGCCAAGAAGGTTGCAGTTTTTCCCACTGTAGAAAATCTGTCAGGAGTCCAACCATGATTCTGATTTTTTGCATGGATCTTCTAGATACTCTTTGGCCTTTTCCTTTGTTGGATGCTCTCCTTAGTGCTCTTGATAAGCCATAAAAAGGTTCTGGACCAATTGAGGCAATCAATGACATTCTTGTCAGTCTCATCATCAGTCATTCATTGCAATCAACATAACCTTGATAATCAGGAAGGATTGTACTCTTCTTCGAGGAAATCTTCTCGGTAATTAAAAGAACAATGACCAGTAGAATCGCCCTATATTTTTGCAGTAAACCAAGTCACTACCTCAGCCGTTATTCCTTGTTTACACACCTCTTACACGTTATACTCGCGATTCATTCACAAACTTTATTTTCATGACTGGCAACTATTTCCTAATCACGAGTAGGTAGATTCTTTTGCACGAGATGGAAAATGATTCGGTTCACGACATCTTCATCATGCGTTCGTGTTCAGGCGAAATTTCGCACTAGACGTAGACGTTTCGCGTTTTTCAAGGTTATGTTTCGTCTGAAAGCTTCAGGTGTCAAAACAAAAGATGAGTTCTGCTCTGATGTCCTAGTGGTTGGCTGTTTTCGATTCTATTTGGGATTGAAGGAATTTGAGATGACACTTTCTCATTTCCGAACTGCTGATATTGGGAGCTGATACAAACACAGTGAACAAATAAATAAAAGAAAAAGAGCTATGAAGACAAAACAGCATACATGGTGTAGTTTCATGTAAAAACATATCGAAGAAAGACAGTCAACATACCTTTTGGGAAACCACGAGATTCAAAGAATTCTGTTGTAACATGATTTAATAACGTGTTGCAGTTTGTTTTTTTTTTGGTTATTCTACTCAATTGCATATTTATTTTGAGATGGAGATAATATGAAATGAAAACGTTTTAAACTGTCTTTTCAATCCTATCTAGGATCTAGCTGAATCTTTATAGAGTATTCTAAACCTTCAGAAGAGGATTTGAATGATTTGAGTGTCTATTCTTTTAATCAGCGAATTCGCTATTCCATCACTTTTTAGACCAGTTTTACTCTAGGAGTACGTTCAAGGTTTCTCAGTTTGTTTCAAACGGTTCATATTACATCAAATCTGGCTTTACAAAGTAAAACGTTTTCATTACCAAATCTATTCATGGGTTTAATACAGTTATGTAGCTCTGATCAGAGATTACTTCGAAGAACTTTTTGTTTGTTGAGTTTTTATTGTATCAAAGGGTCCAAAGGGCACCACGACATTAAAAAAATGAGCAAATCCAAATGGAAAACCTTCGGTTAGTGTCATTGTATGTGTAACAATAAAACTGTTTTCTTGTATGTCCTTCGGAAAGTTATGGAACAAATGCTATGTGATTATTTGTCAATTACAGAGCTAGCAATGATGATTTCCTAGAAACCGTTCAGTCAATTCATACACAGAAAAAACTGCATTAAATTCGAATGCATGTCATTTTACTCTATTGAAAATCTATTCGAAGGATCGTAATGACACTTTTTCAGAATGAATTCAATCCGAAACATGAATTTCTGTTTGATGAATAATGATTCTCTGAATGGTTAAATTTTGTGAGCATAATGGAGAATGGAGGTCAAGTAATTCAACTTCTGAATTCAATTAATGTTTGTCTCATCCAGGGAATGAAGAGACATTCGTTTTCATTACATTGAACAATGATGAAATATGCAACAATACTATTCATCGAAATTAAATCATTTTTGACAGTATAAAATCAAACAAATATTTCTCTTTGTGTACATCTAGATAACTCCATACATCCTTGAACGTAGACTTCGCAGCCCTGTATTTTCATATTATGTTATGAAATAATGCCGCTTTTGATGTTGATTGGTAGAGATCCGATTAAATTATGATTGATTATGTTCGAATTGCTGTACTTGAAACGCGTCGAAACTCGTTCTTTCATTTGTTCCAATTTGATGGAAAATTAGTTCCCAAGGTAGGTTTACGTTTTTTTCATTTGCTGGAAGCTTTTTTCTACAAAAATTTATCCGTTACTTATAGAACAGTTTCTGATGTCTTTTGGATGAATTTTGGCATATGACAACTATGCAATTACAGATTTATTCTTATGAAATCGTGCTGTCAATTCTATCTGTAGGAAAATATAAGAACGTTCGAAAGTCAAATAAATAGTCTATTTATTTGACAGGTCGCCAGCGGTTTTGCTGCTTGTCTTTTTTTTTCAACGGTACTCCGAAACAAAACGTTAGCTTAGGTTTATCATTCAGATCGTTCTGAAAAATGATTTTGATTTCCATGTTTATATTATTTGACGAATATGAAATTTAGAACCATCCAAAGCACTCTCAGCGTATTTCCACATTTTTGTTGATATCTCTGTGAATATCCATTTTATGGTATGGTGTGCTAAAACAAATTGATAGGAAATGAAATTTTACCTCGGATAATGTGGAAATTCTTTGGTCATTCCATTTGGAATATAGAAGTTATTGGGATTTGAAATTTAACTGAAAATATCGAACACTCTGTTGAATATATTGAAACACTGTTAGGGGTACCTGATGAAGTACTCTTCCATGATGTGTATATATGGGTTGAACTTTCTATCATGCAGGTTCTAGATCATATAGACATTTTAGTTAGTCAGTCCATCTGTCAAAATTTTTCGAAAAAATGGAATATCTCAGAAACGAATTACGATGGAGGAGCGATTCAAAATGTGAAGATAAACAGGGTGTTTCATTAATAAAAAACAGAGTTGATATCATCAGTAAAAGCACATTGAAAATATTTCGAGGAAATAGATCACCTTGAACTGTAGCTGCCATAATGAATTCAAGTTGATATATATGTTAGTTCTTCTTAGAATGCTAATGAACCAGTTGGGTGAATCACCTTGTATACACCAAAATTGGATAATCATTGACTGGAAATAACCGCTGCAGTTTTTTTGATATTTGAATATAAATCCAATCCTCCCTTTCTGATTTTGAATCGTTTCTGGAGAAGTCAGTATAATGTGGTAAATACCTGAAATTATTCCGCCACGTTACAGGGTGTTTATTTTGTGAAACGAGATGATCAAATGTCAATGTCTCGAGGTGAAATTGATGAAAATGCATGCGGGCACCCGAACCGTAGACAAAAATCCTGCGTTGTTCATCGGCTACCGTATCATTACCACACATTGTTATTTTTGCCAAATTATCGGTTCACTCAACTTTAAACAGCCATTTATAGTAATTTCGGATCAGTCCCGCCGAAAATGTGAAATTATAGAATCAGCAATCGGCAGAAACCTGCAGAATTACGAATTCGCATACCAGTTTTTGTGGCGCGCCGATAGAAAATACAAAAAAGCTAAATGTTAGAGTACTACTTGTCGAAATGTTCACCCAAAAACGCAAATTATAGTAGCTGGATGCGATTTCAACTGGATATTAATTCCGAGGGACTTCCAGACCAACCGTATAATTGTAAATTTTGGTCGGTTCCATATTCGATGAGCACAGGAATCTTGATTATGGTTGATTCTGGTGGATTTAGCATGATGAGTAACGATTGTTTTGATTATACACTTCAATGCCGAATGAAAGACAAAAGAAAAAGACAAGACGAAATAGGACTTTTAAAGATACACCTCTTGATGATTGATAATCAGGACATTTTTATAGCAAACTGAACCACACTAAATAATAAATTATAATATTCGTAAAGTCGTATTCGTTTTCGCATTGTAGAAAAGGCCAAATTCCTACCTACTCACCAGATTATTAAAAACAACACAGATAGAAAAAGTTTGGAGCTTCTGTGAAAATTTATCATTAGAGAGATCATTTTATTCAGTGAACAAATTCCCTCAGGAAAGGTTTTAGACTCATTGTTTTGTTGTTATAACTTATCTCACCTGATTTTGTATAATTCGTTAAAATATCGTTCACTTTCTTGATATTTTGAGATGTTGTGGTCTACACTATAAATATATGCTATGACATCATATTTATGTGAATATATTTTGATTCAAATTATTATCTTTTTTAAATTATCTACTATTTTCTTGACAATATAAATTTTTTGGTTTTGTGCTTTGTCCATGAGGGTTGATATACTCCTGACAATAAAATGAATTTCGATTGTTTGATATTCGACATACAGGGTGTTTGGTTCTGTGATGGATTGGAGGATAATGGTATACTTCAAAATTAACGAAAACCGATTTAGACTCGAAAATAATTAGAATTCACGATTCATTTTCGAATTTTATTCATTAACAAAAGCAGAATATATCCCCCAGGGAAACAAGTAGTCAAGAAACCACAAAAATAGTGTTAAACTGATATATCACCCCCTGTAAGTGTGAAACTGATATATCACTCCCTGTATGTTTGATACACATTTATTTTCTCACTGAGCATATTATAATAGGAATAATTTATTACAATAAGATGTAGGGAATAAAAACGAAAATATACTGGACTCGGTAGACTGAAATGAATTCAATCTAATCGACTTTGTTATGAAGATCCTCAATAAGTTAATTTCAAGCTATAGCAAAACGATTCCTTCTTTACTGCTTCATAAGTGAATGCTCATGATGTTTATTTTTGATAATAATCAGAGACCACGTAGCAAAAACACAAAATCTACTTGTTTCTTATCATTAATTTTTTGGTTGCAGTTTGAAACCGACTCCAAAAGATGGCGTCACCAAAAGTAACCCCAGCAAGAGGCATCGAGAAAGGTTGAACGCAGAACTTGACACTTTAGCTAGTCTGTTGCCTTTCGAACAGAATATTCTTTCCAAATTGGATAGGCTTTCCATTTTGCGCCTATCCGTCAGCTATTTACGCACCAAGAGCTACTTTCAAGGTAAGTTTTCAGTTCCACGTTTTCATCAAACGCCCTGTATACGTCACAACGTTTCAACAATTTCATAGTCTCCCAAGGTTTTCCAAATTATGCGTATTACTATTTCTCTTTCGACTGTAATTTGAGGAAATTACATATTGTTATGCTCAAAACGTCAAACCACCTTCCATTACATGTACAGCAATAAATGAAAATATAACCATATGTTGTTCATTTGAAGCATGGCTTCACGCAAAATTGCTACCCTACTACTTCGGACTGGAAAATATAGACTTGACAGTAGAAAATGCTCGATCCAGTTATTCTTCGAGACTGACTTTTGGGATTGTTCTACGAATATAACGTTATATTCATATTGAAAAGGAACAATATGATATTTGATAATTTCACAATTATTATACGATATTCATCTTGATGATGAACCCATTCATTACCACCCAAATAATACTAGAATTCGATTATTTGATGATGAACGTAGAACATTAGATAAACCATTTATTTCAGTTGACAAATCAAATCTTAATGAACCAGAATTTGAAAAACTGACCAACACACTTTGAGCAATAATCACTCTGAAAAGCTGAAAAAAATTCTAAATGTTCGAAGAAGTGTCTCCTCAAAGTAGGCATGATTGAAGAAACAGTTGTAGAAATACAGGTGAAAATAATATAAGTGTGTTGAAAATGAGGATTTTGTTGCTATTTCAGTAAAATTTGTTATTACCAAAATTAGGGGTAACTTTATTCAACCCCAGGTAGGCCTTTTCAAATTTTCCTGAAATTGAATTGGCTCCAAACTTTTGTAATATATCAATTGTTGCCAACAGAGGGCGTGCAATTTGACAAACCTTGTAACACATGATGAAATACTTCAGTGGAGATCAGATTTGATTAGTAATAAGTCTTTTTTTATATTAAACTTCCCACGAAAGGAGACATCCTGTAATGTTCAGAGAACATCGTAAGAACTAAGGGAAAGGAGGTAGGAATTGGTGTTCTTTTTAAATTTTTGAAGGTCATATGCCTCGGGGAACACCTCCCTGGGCAATAGATTGTATTGCTTGGAGTTTGAACCTACAGAACGTAGATACCTTGAAACCTGATGACCTTTGTTACTCACTCAAAGGGACTAATGTCTTTTCTAGCCATATTTACCAAAAAAATTACAGACGAATTCAGTGATAAACGTACAAGCCCGAGCATTATTTGAACAATCCGTCACTGAAACGTTTAAATCTGATTGAGAACCTACAAAACGGAATTAATGATTTGATTGCGTGCTGGATGAACCGGCAACACTGCCCCTTTCGCCCCTTCGACTGATCATCCAACATAATGGGTGCCTGTATGAGCGTTTAACACTTTTTTTCCTGTAGGACAATGTGATGTGCGTCGTCGATGTCAATGGAGAATTAATAATTTTGATAAACATAATGCTCACTCGATAATTTTACAATTAGGGATCACACGCGATCGTGTTTTGATGGCTGTCGTTCAGTTGTTTTCTCAGTGTGGACAATTCGTTCTATTTTTACGTGTGAACGTTCATCAATTTGATGAGAAGCATTATGACATTGAAGTCAAAAATATTGGTTGAATTGTAGAAGGAGATCTTTGGGTATCATTGACATTATTTCTTCGAGGTGCTACATTGAATTGGTAATAATTGACAGCTGACTGGTGAATCTAGAAAAATTCATACATAACGCACACCTAGATGAAAAGAAGCACAAACTCAAAAAATAGTCATCACTACCAGAAGAAAAATCATTAAAAACTACATGAACCACAGATCGAAGGGAGAGGCACGAGGACATTCTTGCAATCCATCAATGTGTAGAAATATGTGATGGATAGATCCCCACGAGAAAAGGAATCCATATTGATTCGGATAGAATAGAATATATCACAACCATGGTTCATAATAAGTTATGTGGACACGTCGCACGAAGAAGTAAAGAAATTACAAACAAAAAGGTATACGTGATAAAATCAATTGAAATAAGAATTGAAATTAAAATAGCACCAGTTGTCTTCAAATGTCGTTGATCAACTCACCGAAGTGGTTGGTCTGTAGAGACTCATTTTCTCAAGAATATTTCCCAACGTTTTTGAAAATTTCTTCAACTTCAGTTCCCTGATATCTGTAGGAAGAGAATTGGAAAGAGATATTCCTATAGATTTGCTCTTTTCTAATCTTCTCCTGTAAGGTACAATGTTATGACCATATCAGATTTCCGTAGACAATTCATGAGTACGAGGTCATAATACCAGATCTTGAAGAAATGGTTAGCAATGTTCAGTATAATTAACCTTTGAAATACTTTGTACAGCCGCTTTCTGTAGTGTAAAGTCGCTTTGTAGGTGTGTAATCAGGCTAGCATAAGAGCTCTTGCAGGGTACTGATCTGGATATCTGGACACAGTGGAATGAAAGTCAGTGAAACTAGCTAGAGAAGGCTCAGTTACACCTCATGTTGGTCCAGAAAAATCATTTGGTGTGCCTGATAACACCCTAAGATGCTGCATCTGAAGACGGATCAGAATACTACAAAAAGTAGTCTGGGATAACACACCAGGGCAGAAACTTAGTGGCATGTGAAGAATCAACTGATGAAATACTTTTGTTAGGTAGAGATCAATCAGTATTGGTACCAGGTGTCACTTCCTGCATCTGTTAAACGCCCTCAGGAATAAAAGAAATATGACAGACTATATTTCTGAAATCATCCTCTTTTGAGGTAGTCAAGTTTTGTTAGAACTTAATTTTTGAGCCTCCGGATTTTTGGTAGCATTTTTTTATGCCTTTCAGAGACACTCAGTATGTTAACAGCGATGGAGCTTTTGTAAAATTTGGCTAGGAAGCAAGTGTATAAAAGTCGTTTCCTCAAAAATAACATTTCAAATGTTGGTCAAAGACCTCTTCTCGTATATACCAAAATAAACTCCTTATTCTATGTTTTCGAAGAAGGGTTTTCGTCCAGCCCACTTCTTCTTGTACCAAAAACGCTTTCGAGGCCAGTGACCAGCCGCCAGTAATTAGTTAATTACACGTGTGTATCATTCACCCGTTCTAGCTTGCTGGCACGGTGTGATGATCCTCATCCAAAGGACGACAGGGAGCTTCAAAAAAGGATAGGTATTTATTATGTACTAAGCCAACTGACGGACGAGCAGCTGGTCGTCAGAAAAAAGTAAAAAGAGATTTGTAACTGTTCGCTCATACAAACTTGACTGACGAGGAGAAGCATTCACACACGTACAAATACCAAAAAAAGGGGGTCTATGAGGGAAAATAGCATGGGGGGATTGGTGTGGCTGAGTAATGAATGATATGATCTCGTAGATTATATTATTTTAATTAAGGCTTGTTATCATGAAAGACATCTACTCTATAAACAAGCTCGAATTCATATTCACCCTCATTTCATAGTCTAGTAATTCACAAAAGAGTTTCCTTTAGTGTATGAGTGCAAAAATCGACTTTTTCAGTGCTGTCATACTGACAGATCATGGACGGTTGCATTTCGCTTCGTTGGAGGTTATGTTTCCTTCACAATATTTGCAAACTCGGAGTTGTGGTGGTGTAACGTCAGCAATATCAAATGTCCTTAGTTTGATTTGATGCGTATTTCTGGCAATAATGTTAATTTCCCAATGAATTCTGATGTCTACAGAAAGCATATGTAATTCTTAATCCCTGTATTTTAATTCTCTTACGTGTTGAGTCTATCACGTCGAGATTTCTCATGAAAAAGTAAGATATTTCGTACTAGATTAAAGAAATACCTGTTGAAACTTTGCATTGGAATTATTCATTCAAAATTCTTGATACATCGATAGGATTGAAAGAATTATTTCGAAATTGATCTCCATTAATGAATGGTGACTAATATGTGACTGAAATATTTTTCAACAGATTTTCACAATCAAATTTCCATTCAAATTTGGAATTGCCCCCCAACATGCGCCGTCAACAATCTTCAATAAACATGCGTAAAGAATATCCGTTTGGTTGTTTGTCAAATCTGAAAACGTAGGTGCGTTTTTTTGTGAAATTCAATATTTAGTCGAACAGGTACAAGTTCGCAACGTAAAAATCGCCATGTTCTTTTTGTCCGAAGGATGAAAGATAATACGAAATCTCGTGTGAGATTTTATTCCAAGATTAGAGTGGCAGGCGCTTAACGACTTGTAAAGATCTGGCTACTGAATTTATCAGGACCGAACTCCATTCAAAATGAACCCATGAACTTGAAATTCTGATAGCTGACATGATGACAGCAGTCATCAGTCAACTGTCAAAGCTCAGCTTAAAATAATATGTGTGGTATTTCAATATTATTCACTATTGAATGAGGAATTTAAAATTGTATAATTCAATGAAATTGGGATTATTTGCTGGATACGGTCCTGATCGATACTCCAAGATTCCATCTCTTGTTTCTTCCTATAAAGCAACAGCAAACCTACAGGACGTTCATCAAGATAAGTCTAGCTGTTTATTTCTGCAATAAAAATTTGTCGAATAATAATTTCGTAAATGAATTTGGGTGATGATCTCGCTCTCATTAACAATGAACGGTAAGAAATATAATTAAAGAAAGACCTTTGAATGGCACCCTCTTATTAAAATAGCCAATCTTATACGATAATTGATGGCACAAAGCAATACTTACTGTTTATTGACGAATGATATTTCTTGTCAACACAATGATTACAAAGGGAGGTAGCATTTCTTCAATAAATAATAGTTCTTGACCCTAAATAATAAATCTCCCTCACCGCTAACCTTCAACCAATCCCACAATCCACTTTACGATTTACTCGACCAAAGAAATAACATCCATCTAATCAATTCCCTATTAAATATCCAATCCTTTCCTAGAAGTTAGTAGGAAAGCCTATCTAGGATGCCAGTAATGAAATTTACCGTGTTTGTGTACACGTGTTGAGTTTTATTCAACTCTTTCGAGTCAGACAGCATCAGACCAATGTTCCCAAAATAAATCATCATGAATTCGATACCAGTTGGTTGTTAGACAGACAATTTGACACAATGACAGTTTGACACAATGACAGTTTGACACAATGACAGTTTGGCACAATGACAGTTTATTACAATAATAGTTTGACAGTGACATGACATTTTGACAGTTTGAACTACAAACCATTTAGATTCGAGTACGTTCTTTCAGACTTTTTTTCCTATTAGAATTCGTTCCAAATAGTTTTTCAATAATGTTACTTCAACGAAATAATACAATTATTTTTGCACTGTGAATGATAATCCTACATGTACAAAAATTATTCAAAAGTTCTTATGCTACCCAGAACAAATTATGTTTATTTCTTACTATTTCGATAATCCAACTATGACAATCGAATGCATTCCACCCTGTATCTACTGCGGGATCCTATAATTGGATTTAGTTTCGTTTCCTTTCACTTAATGAGCTTTGCTTTATGCTATCTGCGATTGTGAGAACGATGCCATTTTTTCAACACCGATGGCCTTTGGCAATTGAATGTAATACCATTGATCATTAAGTCATGATAGTAGCTATACAACAGTGTTCACAGAATTTTCTAATATTCAAGAAGACTAGTAAGAGGTCAGAAAAGTTCAAACATAAATAATCACGAATGAAAAGTGTTATGACTGAAACCTAGTCTATTTATTTGGGGAATCTAGTTTTGACAGCTTGTCAGAAAATGCACAGTTGTCGTTCTTTGATTTTTACAGAGGTTTCCTGAAAAATTCATTGATGCTAATAATTTCAATGAGAATTACTGTTGAACAAATCGAATAAAATAATTGACTTTTCAGTTAGGAAAACTTATAAATTGAAATATTGACTTGACAATCCAATTAGAATTCCAATGGTATTGGAAGATAACCAAATCTTTTGTATGAAATATTATTAAGTCATTTGTGAGTTTGGAAAAAAGTAAGGTTTAGATCAAGATCACTTATACAGTGTGTTACAAAACTATGGAAACGGGTATGTTAGATATCTTTCACCCGATTTCAAAGGAATTTCGTATTTTCAATTGAGAAATTATACTATATTGAATGATGAGTCCTGCATTGCTGTCAAGTTTGCCGTCTTTCTTTGAGAAAGGGAAACTATTCTAGAACAAATAGTTCATATTCTCGAAGTCTGCATGCCACTTATCATTGGAGATGCTATGTTGAAGAATCAGTTAAATATACAGGGCGAAAGAAAGATGTGTACAGGACATTTTGAGACTGAAACTGAATTGAAAAAAAATTTGATGAATAAACTTGTGGCTCTAAATGTATTTTTTTGCTATTTATTCAACATGAATTGCAAATTAAAGATTGACAACGATCAAAAAGTGGTTTAGGCCTCATTGCTTGAAATTTTTGCATAAAATGTTATCTGTAAATATCGCGTATCATGATTTCAAATGTTTACTTGAGCAAAATACAAAGTGTTCAGTGCCAATCCACAATACGAAAAGCAAAACTGAAACCAATAAATCCTGAATTATGTTCTTCCCGTTCCATAGCTCTGGGAACATTAATAAATATGGAGACCGGAAACCTACCTCGCGGGGTTGCGAATCAGGGTCTGTCGCTGATTACCACTGGGGGGGTAGGGGAGGAGAGAGAGGGGGGAAGACACCCCATGCTTCCCCCCCGATGTCGGTAATTTATAGTCGGCAGCACTGACGGATTATTTATAACGTTGTAACTTTTTTATTGAAACTTTTACGGTGCCCAGTGATTAATGGACGTCGAGAATACTAATGGTGATTATTGAGGTAATAGATTATGCGCGGTGTATACAGTGTGTCTCAGGTCGAATCGCAAATAATGATTTCTTGGTCTCAATGAATCACCTGAATTCTATAGAAAACGTCTCGTATTCTACATTCTCAGAGCTTATATTCTATATACGAAAATGCGGTCACTCAAAACGGTCATTAGAGGTCACACTGATCAGTATTTAACACTCTTGAGGGGCTATACTAGTGGAAAATTAGGCTACATTCGTGAATTTTCTTAGAATTGAGTACTCGATAGAATGTATTGAAGTTTTTTGAACATGATAAGGTACATTTTCAGCTATGTTCCGGGATATTTTTACGAAATTATTGAGTTATGTGCTGTCTTCAGAAGTGTCAAAAAAAGTTCTCCACTGCTTTGTACAAAATGGTGTAATTCTAAGAAAAAACTATCGTTTTTTTGGAGTAAAAAATGTCTTTTTTTAATGCCCAATTGACACTTTTCAACCAACCAAAACAATTTCTAGTCATTCTATAGTAAGTATATATATTCAAGAACGCTGCCAAAATATTCTTGAGAATATAAACTATCAAATGAACCAAAAAAAGCATCGATTTTTCGAAATCGTCTACCTTGTTGCATCCAATATAATTATTTGTGAGATTAGAGTGCGTGGTACGATTCATTAGAAAGCAGTTGAGCAGTGAGCTTTAAAAGTATTGGAATGTGCATAAAAAATCTGTACCATTCTTCACATTTTTGAATATTATATATTTTCTTCCACACACGCTACTCAGAATATAATACAGAATATATTATTATTATTCCCAAGACAGTGAGCTTTTTTAAATGTGTCAATTCTAAAGGACTTATTACCCTACTATAGTTTGATTAGGCCTACTAATAACGTTTTTGAAAATTAATAATTCTGCTTTTGTTTATAATAAACTTGTAATATTCGCTTATTTGTCTCTGATAGTTGAATTAACATCAAAAGTTGTTGATTGATTTGTTGGAAAATTGACAATACAAGATACTCGCACAGGCTGGAATCATCAATTTTCAAAAATCACTATCATACAATGATATTTCATAAACTTGAAATATGCTTTATTGAAATACAATGAAAAATGTTGAAATATGATTAATCCAAGCAGAAATAGGTGATGCTGAATAGTTTCATGAGGCATATGATGACAGAAAAAATAGCAATAAATATTGAAAAATTTCAGCCGAATCTCCAGGCAGTAGAGTCGTGCCTGTCGGTATTACAGTACTTATAATAGAATATAATAGAAAGAGCATTTATTTACTCATACACCCTGTAAAGTGTGTTGAGCATGTCATACAAATAATAAAAAGATTTTGTTTCATATATGCATACATAATAACAACAAATAGTCCACGCCTTAATGCATTGCCCTCATAACGATCACAATTTGGGAATACAAAAAGATTAAAAAATAAATAAATAAATAAATGAAACACCCAAAACGGTATATGAGATATGCTTAGAATTTAAACTTCATTACTGGAATGCTAGATGGCGTTGACATAGCTAGAATTCGAGATTTTTAAATAATAAATTCTTCCATTTTGAGAGAGTATCATATGTTACTTCCAATTCATCTGAGAATATGTGTACAAAGTTTCATGATGATCGGTTGAGTAGTTTCTACGTGAAAGCTCGACGAACATTATTACTTCCACATACAAAATATTTATGAAAATTTATTTTCATCATATTAGACTGTTGGAGTTTCTCATTCATCTGAGAATGTGAATTCAGGTCGATATCGTTCTTTGAAAACTGTCACTCTCAATAAATGCAGAAATATAACAAATGAAATGAATAAACAGTTTTTCTTGACAGGTGACAGGCAGAACTGCTCGAATCAGTATAAAACTCGGGGATACACGTTCCCTTTTTTCTTCCGCATACAAAACAGCTAATCTATATCTAATGACTGTAGTAGAAGTAAATAGGGTAGTTAGAGGGTTCCGCGAATATACATATACATATACGAATGCTAGGGGGTGGTAGTCGGCTAGTGAATTTATTGTTTCGGATCGTTGATTTCATTATTTTCACCTGGAACTGACCAGCTGTTCTTTGTCTCATCACGCCTGGTTTACTCCGGCACCACGAAATCAGTGACGTTTCAAAAGGATAACCATATCGAATCAATTTCATTCACCCCCGAATACCTTCAAGAATGGATAAGTTCGTCCGGAATTCCATCCCCCCAAAGTTCATTTTTCAGGAAATATGGCGATGATTAGTAAAAATGTGAGTGAGAATTTAAAATGAGTAAATAAAATATCTACTATCGCAAAAAATCTAATTTGAAAACGGTTAGAAATCGAATACTTTTCGATTGTATAATTCATAAATGATTTATAGTCTATTAAAATCAAGCAAAATAGTTGTGGCAGCTCTCCAGAAAGTGCGGTGTTGCTGCTTGTATTTTTTTCAGCGAAACTCCGATTTTGATTCAATTTGTCCAAATGTATTCTCATCTTCCTTCTACTTCAACCTATTCATTTCGTCTTTTTGATCCCATGTATCAATAACAGTATCCTCTTACTCTGTCAAACCTTCAATAATCAATAAAAAAATTATCTAAAACAAATATTATTGTAATAAAAAATCATCAGTCCTAGGTATCGTAATTCAAAGAATGATTAAATAAAGCTCAATAATTATGATTCGACAAGTGACATTTCTGTATATCTTTTGATTGTTTTTTGTCCATTTTTTGCGGCTCTTTTCATATGTTTTTTTTCTTGTGATCAAACCGATCAATTTGTTGTTCAATAATGAAACATGTTACATAACCTACTATGAACACAGATCAATAAAATAGAATAGTATATGATGACAAAATGGAAATCCAAATATAGGAATATAAATACGAACTAACTCTCTGAAAGCATACCACGTTTTTCCCAGAATAAGACAAGAAAAAATTCGAAATTCGAAGGTTCGGATCTTCATTCTCCAATTAATAGTTAGATGAATCTCTAAAAATATGGAGAAATATTTTCAGGAAAAGTGAAATTGAGAGGGATATAACTCATCATTCAGATGATGAAAATCCTTTTAAAATTCCATCCTGCAACATGGTCAGCAATATTCGAACAAACACAAGACACTAAAAAAAAAGAAACCTGAACAACAAGAGATCAATCCACGTGGCTCAAGCAAGAATTTTTGTTTGCTACGCCAATGTATTTCAGCTTTATCTGTTCTCGATTTCAGTGTCCATATATCTCCGAATGGTATACAGTTGGTGGGGCAGTTTATTAGTCAGCGACCCTTCGTAGACACAACCAATTTAACCAAAATATGGTGCTGCCACAAACTCTGAGTTATACAGGTAATGACGGAGGGGTGGGATGTGACTAAACCCCTTCTTATTTTTTGGTGTATTAATATATTTTTGATAAGCCAGGTATATCTACATAGTGACGTTCATGAAGTACACAACATATTGAAATAATTTTTGTTGTATTTTTTGGAAAAATAAAAATCAACATATATTCAAGCTGGTCTCAAAACCAACTTAGCCCCTATTAGATATACTGAGTGGTTTTCAGTTTCTTCAAGAGTTGCCTCTTTCAAAATTAGAAAAATTATGTTTTTCAGAAAATAAATCATAATTTGTATTAAATTCTTGGAGAACAAATTCATTGAACATTTTAATTAACCAATTTGTATTTTTACAATTGATAACAAAAATCGTACATAAGGGATCGATTAAAGATTTCCTTTATTTTTACGATGACCTCAACGATGTCTGATTGATAGAACCATTGAAAACATAAAATTCGTTTGTTTCATTTATTCATTGTTATTTTTCTGTCATCATATGCCTTATGAAACTATTTAGCACCGCTCATTTTTGTTCGAAAACGTAAGGTTTTTGTTCCATGTCACTGTTTTGGTAAAATACGTTTCATAACTGACTGATTCTCATTCAAATGTATTTCAAAAACTCTCCAAATGAATTACTATCAGTTATATTGATAAATGTTTCAAGGGAAATACATAGATGAACCATCTTGTACATTGAAAAAAACGGAGGATAAGTAGAATTTTTTTTATTCATTTCAAAATGTTACTTATAGTACCAATTTTTGAAGAAACATTAAATCACTCAGTACATATGATAGGGCCTAAGTTGAATTCAAGAAGAGCATAAGTTGAGCCAATTTTAACTTTTTCGAATAAGTACAAGTGAAGATTTTTTTAATTTGGAGCGTACTTTATGAGTATCTCTGTTTTTCAGAAGTTGAGCCAGAACGGAGATCCGTGAGTTGATTGACATTCAATATTAATAATGATATCAATCACTAACAGGAAATAAATGCACGTCGTTGAGTTGATTGCTTAATTGATTTTTGGTAAACTCTAGTTGAATGCTGTTGTCTTGTTGTTTCATTTCAAACTGTATCTTTATCTTCATTCTGTTGTGTGAATCTTTTAATATTGTAGTTCTCTCTTTTTTGTTGTTCAAATATGTTCTTATATATTATTCAAATTATTAAAATAATGTGCATAAAGTATCAAATATATCATTGTAAAAATATAATCATAATTAATTATTTGTTATGATACCACATACAAGTTGTTGAGGCTATCAATGACTACTGTAGGTTATTTGTATTGTTTATTGTATATACCATGTGTTACTTTAATTTACTGTCAATTAAATGCTGTCAATAAACATATATTATTATTTTAATATTATTTGAAGACGTATTATTGGAAAATGCATCAAGATGTACGTTATTTACAATTTCAATTCAGGGAAGTTCACAATATCACCACCAGTGTCGCACTTTTTGGAATGAATCACCGAGAGTATGAATGATCGGTTATGTGAAGTTGTTTGATGACCATCATTTCTGTTCCTAGACGAACAATTCCATTGAACTTCCGGATATGTCAATGACTTAACCCCAGTCAAATTGACAACCCACGAGATCCGAATATCCTTGTTAATAATCGACTTAACATGGTAAACACGAGGGATGGACACGGATTAATGGGCATCTAATGTACTGATACGAGTCGAATTGTAAACAAACGACGTTCGGGCCCGGTAGAGGGACCACAACACAACAAAAGACACGCGTTTAGGCCAGAACAAGTGCCCCAGGGTTCTATTATAAGGCAATTGTGGCCAGTGTGCTGCGTATTAATGACTTTGACGGTTCGATGAGTCTGAATGGGAATCGTTCGGATACATTTGGACCGATTACGATTGTGAAGGATGGGAATTTGTACTTATTTTCTGTGAACTCTAAAAGGAAGTCACGAGAAATTTTGGGTTGAATTTTCTTCCAGTTACATTTGATATCATGAGAGCAAAGATGGGAACTAATTTGTAAATTCGTTAAAATACAGGGGGATACGAAAAAATGGAGGTCGCATCCTCAAGTCAAGTTCACTGAAGAAAATTAAAATTGGGTATCGTCTTTTGTTTTCGAGTTGAAAACAAGTTTTTTTTCACCTTCAGACACATACACTGTTGGTGATTTTTTCCTTTTCAACCATGTATCAAATGTTGGGTCACTTTTGAAGTTCAATAGTGATAATATAATTTTACTACATTCCTTTGCCGTTTTTTATATTTAGTTCGAGTGAAGACATCATACAAAAATCGGGAGAAGTATATTATGTAGATACGAATATTTTATCCAAAAGACATATCGTTTGTGATATTGCATATCAATTATCATTCAAATGCTATACAAAAAGGATTTAGTGAAGTTATTCTCAAGAGTTTGAAATCTTATCATATATGATTAAATATTATTCTTTATAATTCCGCCTACTTTGAAGGCAATATATTTCCATTAAAATCAATTCAATATGAATTTTTGATTTCCCTATGAAATGAATGGCTGAATTTTTATTATATATACAGGGTGTACCAGAACTCAACGTCCAGCCGAAACGGGGTGACAGGATTGATCATAAGCATCACGAGAAAAATCTAAGAAAAAATCTATTCCATGCAGTTTGGAAATTATCATGAAATGATATTTATGAAAAATTGACTAAATTCTGAAAAAAATCATATTGAATGTGTAAAAAAATTAAGGTTAGTAGATTCGTTTCAAGTTTTTTCATATTGACACAGATCTATCTTTATTTCAGAGAGTTGAACTTCCGCATGAATATCCTCATATTTTCAGATCAAATTAGATCAAAGAGAAATGATTCATATCGTGTTTGGCTTTCCATTTGCTTCTGAAGATCATTTTCAGTTTACAGAATCAAACACCTGGTATTTCTTCTGCTTTTATATGAACAGTAAAAGCAAGACAACGTTCTTCTTCGTAAATTTGCCTTCTGAATTCATTTCAGAACTGCAATAAAACCCACGAAAGTCAGTCGATCGATACTGACAAGGTGAGGTAGGTAGGCCAAAATACAGATAGAAATATCGAACGATCTTCCAGTACGCAAAGTTATTAATCCTTTAGAGAAATACAAGACATGAATTTTTGAATATGATTTTTATCTTCACAACAATAAGCTGAAATAAGTAATGTTCTGCAAGATGTGACAGCATTAGACTTTCACTAATCGCTACACCATGCATAGTCAATTAATTCAAGTCATTCTGACAGATTTGGTTATTTTTCAATACCATGACTGCAAAATGAAAAGTATCAAGCTAACCACTGAACTTCTGGTTGGTGTCTGAAAATAGCTCTAACTTCTCTTCTTCCTACTTCTATAGGAAAAAGTAAAATTCAAAAATTAAAAATACGCAGGAACTATTCAATTGGGTGTTAATCACGCGTACTTCTAGAATTCAAAAAATAAAATGAATATATATGAAAATAAAAAATTGTTCGTTTGCTAACTGGAAGATTTCCTCAGTATCTTTTTCTGTCCATATGTAAGTGGAATCAAATGTTGACATGTTATTAAATCGTCCATTCGATTAGCACCTGGCAAGGATGGACTCGTGCAAGTATAAGGATGATATCAGAATCGAACCCATTAATTTCACCAATTTTTTATGAGTGAAAACCATCTGCCATCAAAGCTCGCCTCGCATCCGATAAAATCTCGGGTCTGTTTTTTCGAGTTGTAAAGCCGCCGAACTGATAAGAAAGGATGTTTAATTGTTTTTTAATAGTTGTCAGAAAGGTAATGGAAATGTTTGATGCTTTGGGATGATTAAATTTCGGAATTGGTCAATGTGGGTGACTTGAATCAATTAAATAGAAAGCTTATGGTCAAGAAAAGGTTCAGATCATCTGCTGAAAATTAACATTCGTTGAAAAAAAAAATCTGGAAAATTGACCTTCAGGATCGATAATAATCTTTTGATCCCAACATTGAATACACGTTTGTGATGATGTGAAATAATTGAGAGAAAATTAAACTCAATCAGTTTTGCAAAACTGAAAACAACTACAATATATTCATTCGAAAAGTATTTTTATATCAATATTATTAATATTTTCTTCATACTACGTCTTGTTCTGATTTTTTTATTAGATCTATTCCCAATATATGGAAATATAATTATTTTATCTTGCTTTGCATTTTTATAATATTTTTCATACTATAAACCACCAAATTAACATACAAAGTGTTTGAATAGCACTCGTAGTCCTTTTTAGAATTAATATTTTTTTCTTAGTTGAAAAGGTAGGAAGAAATGTATCGTATATTGTGGAATCAATCTTTTTTTGTGGGAATTACTAGTTTGGTATAATCCTTCATTTGATTTTCTTTTTGTAACCTCTACGCCAATGTGCAGAATTAAAAATCAATGACACGTTGATTTTGTGAAAAATTAGATTATATTGATCTTATGCTTAGCAGGTTTATGAAAACACGCATTTTGTACAACACAATAGGTTGCGTGTTTTGATGCAAATATGTAGGAATTTGTAAAAAAAAAACAACTGAAATCTGATATCAGTTATTGAAGCAAACGTCTTATTGTGATCGCTACATTTTCTAGTAAGTGCTTGTTCATTGACCAAAAATGTAATACTTGTCGAAAGTTCAAGAAAAAAAATGTATGAATTTGAATCCCAATCAATTCCTATCTGCTCTGAGCCGGAAAGAAATCTGTTTCGAAAGAGAAAATTTTGATTGTCATCGATACATTTTCAAAACGTGCTTGGGCTGTTGTAGTTGACTTCTCATATTGACATTCCTATTCGCATGTCTATGATTCGATATTCAAGAAACTGAATATTTGGGGTGAATTCACCCCCCAAATTTCCTTTCATTCCCAAGTTCCTGCCGAAGACGCAGGGTCGAAATAAAACCACCCCGTAAGAGGAGGTGACTCAACCTCGTATCCGGTCGACAGACGCGATAAAATGAACTCTGTCGATGTTTCCGCTATTACCTACCCCTCCCCACCCCACCCTTCCACTGCAACCCCTAAGCACCAGGACTATCTGCGATCTCGCCGAAAAATTGTAAATTTACAATGCGGACATGCTAATTTTTGGTGAGGGACTTCAGGAACGGAGTCCGAGTCGATTTGTGGTTGCTGTAGGAGGGAATATACAGGGTGGTTATTACTTTGGGATATCGCGAGGAAAAGCGTAAAATTTTAGTGGAATGTCCAGGTTTTCGTTGATTTTTTTTTCTTTATGGTTTATTTTTTGATCCTTCAGGAATAGGAGACACTACAGTTTAAAGTTCAAGACTATCTGAAAATCAATAAATTCTTTATTTGTAATTCGTTTTCAATCCAAGGTAACTATTACTGAAACATATGAAGGTCTCAACTAGAAAATTTAATTTCTCTTCTTTATTCATCTTCTACAGGAATGAAAAATTATATAAAATACTACACAAATTCGGCTTATTCTGAATGTTTTTATAAATCAAATAATTTTATGGTCGATAACTTTTTGATTTCTGAAGTTTTAAATGAGAGATTACTATACCAAGTGCCCCAAATCGTAAACATACAATATCTTGCTTATTTGACAAAATAATTCAAAAAATATAAGATGGTTTTGAATGGCTTCAATGGCTTCATAATGAAATGAAAAAACTTAACTTAAAAATGGTACGCCCTGTACATTGTCACTGAAAATCGCGTGTTATTCTATTTAAAATACAACGATACAATATACTTGTTGCTTTTTTATTGTTAACTATGAAAATTCAAACATTTCAGACTCTTTCATATTACCTAACTATCCTTATAAAAATTATAGATTGCCTCTGCCGAAGGTTATAAAAATGTCACTGAACAGAAGTACATTAATTTGTTGTTGTCGAAAAGCGATGCCAATGTCGAAAAAAGAAATCTAAATATTGTTGAACACTACCTAGTGTAGTTAATCGATGACTTAATTGCTGTTGATGTCAATCATGAAATTTATTCGTCACTCGTTTTCAGAATGCGTTCTTCAGTAAGTGCTAGTTTCTTCCTTAATTTTTTTATCCCTTTAGGAATGTCACCTTATAAAAACCCTTCAACAAAGTAATCGAAAATCAAGTAAAACAACGACCATTCATGATGCCTTTAGATTTGAAATCCATTCTCAAAACCGACCAATAAAGCCTACATTATATCAACACATTCGGCGAACTTCATTTGCATATGCATGCGAAGGCATCGTTGAACAATTAACAAACGTGGAATGGAAGAATTATAACTCATTCCCATATGCTACAACTCATACTGTGCGTTGTGTACCAAAAGGTGATAATAAATCGGAACTTGATCGTCTTTATGGTCTTCTTCTCAGGTATATGCTGAGTTTGCTCAATGTCAATTCACTTTGACAGTCTTCTCTTGTCACTTGTCAGTTAACAAGAAGATCTAGGGATCTCTGAAATTTTTTCGCCGAACGGAAACTACAGGTATTAAAGGTTAGGTTAGGTTATGTCGATTTAATTCAAAATTTTCTCAATCCGAAAATGCTTCCTCAGTGAGCTACAGTACTTTGAAGGAAACATTGTTGAAAGAGTCATCTTTAAATTATTGAAAAATGCCGTTACTTGAAAGTTTCATTGTAAGCATTTTGATACCCATGACTTACATCATAAGTATTTGTTATTTGTTTATTTATCGAAGCCAACTTGATATTACAGTTACACTTTTATAATACAATAAGATGTTAGGTTAGAAACATAAAAAGTATAAATTTGTATCTCGAAAACGATCCGGAACGTGAAAATACACTTGAACAAAACTGATCACAATGAAAAAAAAATGTAATCGAATTCCGCCATTTTAGTTTACATTCCACAGCGCCCCCAACGGTAGCTGAATCACTAATTATCAAACAGAAACCTACTATCAATTCTGCCACTTCTTTCTTGTCCTTGTGTATATCTACGAGTGAAACTTTATTTCTTGTACTAAAAAAAAAAAGACTCAACCACCTTCCATAAATTTTGATACTCCTAATCTAACCAATCATTACACTCCGTGCATTTGTAAAGGTAATGGACATAAAGCTATCAAGTGGATAACATGTTCGTTCCGATAAATAGAAAACAATCGAAGATTTATTATTACCGACGAATTTAAAACCCATGAATTATTCATATGGGACTCGCAATAAAAAAAAGAAGCGTTAAAAGCTAACATTCAATAGTTGAATTATGTTCATTAATATAAATCAAAGGTTATTTAAACAACGAAAATGTAATCAATTATGAATTAATATATAATATATAGTGGGCTATGATTTATTTCAATGACCAGTTCTGTCAAAAAAAGACATTGGTGACAGTTTACGCTTACTATTTCTTTCACTCCTTTCAGCAACATGGAATGGAAAGTTGAATCGTTGACATTGACATTGATTGTTTTCCCTATAAATCTACTTAGACTGAGCTAAGGAATTTCGGTGCCAATATTTGAAAATATATTGGAGATTGACAGTGCACATTATTATATTCATCTGAAATCAAAGTGGATTATACTGAATGTTCAGTGAAACAGTACAAACTCTAGAAATTCCAAGCTTTAGTTTATTTTTTGTTGATCAAGTCTTCCATGGATCTATGTCATTTTTCATTGGTTTTCTCAAAATGATTCACCTCTTGGACAACCTGATAAATAACCAACATTTTTAAATTTCCATCAATGCACAATCACAACATTTCAATATCATATTTACTGTAGTTGTAGCAAGAGTTTCGCAAACAACAATTGAGATATTCTAATCGAAAAACAATTTGTGCGAGGTCTGGCAATCTTGAAGGCCAATGAATCGCCCAATAGACATCCTAAGTCTTGACATCACAAGCTTGAAAACCTTTACAAACAAAGCGTTCATTTCACGTTTTTGCTTCTTTCAGTTGAAACTAAGGATAAAATTGTTTGTGTATGGTGATATTAAGTTATCATTGACCCCTTTTTATAAAAATTCTTATGGAGGAAACAATGCAAATATTTCTTTGTTTTGGAAAGGTTTTATGGGCTCCGCCCATTTTGACGTCACATTGACTGCTATTGACAGCAATTGACAGAATGTCCATGACGTTATTTCATTATTCCATTATGACAACAACGGTTTTCCAGATCAACTGACTTCCTTTCTTCGAAAGAATATAAGATTCAGTGAAAATAAGGCTTTCTCCCGAAGAGAAACAACATAGGTCCATCGCGTGTGGACCCCCCATATACCCACCCTACGAGGCCTGAGTGATATTATTACATTTTAGAAGTGTGTGTAGGGTCAGACAGACCTAGGTTTGCAGGTTATGAGGATAATATTCGGGGGTCAGTCGAATTGAGATAAACGAATACAGCTTAGGTATTGTTTTGTTACGAATACCCAGAGCTATCCACACGAAAAGGTGATTTCCTTTGTTGAGAATGGGGATTTTATAACTTGAATGCTTCTAACCTAGGCTAGTGTCTTGGTTATCACCCTGTATCTTTTTCTGGACTGCATGTTGAAGCTTGAAATCGATTGCAAAAAATACTGATATTTGTATTCCTCTCAACTGTGAAAATTCATGAGATTACCTTAACAATAGTGTTATGTATTTATTGTGTTCATCATTGATATCTTTCGATTGCACACAGCTTGAAGGCCATATTGACATTTAGATGTCACTGCATTTGACATATTTCAAATCATGACAGAAATGACGTTTGCAAGTTAAAACATAATTGTCAATATTTCTAAAATGATTATTTCATAGGCCAATTGATATTGTTGTATGCAGGGTGAGTCAAAAATGTGTACCCAGCTCTCTGAAAATGTTAGTCAATCAAAAAATGTATAATTTGATAAATAAATCAACTGCATACTGAGGAAGAAATATCCTTCCTATGAAGGATTTTTTAATTCATTTGTTGGAAAGTACAGCTGATTGAGTTAATTTTGGATAATTAATCTAATACCAAAATGAAAAAGCTAATAAAAAATCGTTTTTGGCATTTTGTATGAGATTGTCTATAGTAATAAGTGTATTTGTATTATATTTTTGGAAAATCCAGAACCTTAGTTATTCTGTGAGTTGGCCCAGGTTATAGCGAATCACCCTATACAAGTACCGAGCATCTTCAGGAATATATGAATGAATTATTAGTTACGGACCCCTCATAAATAACAATTAGTTTGTTGTGGACTAAATTGGAATACGATCCTGTTCTCAGCATCCAAAGATCTCTTCATTAAAACTAGCTTGTTAATTTATTGAAGACCGTTCATTCGTTTGTTTTATTTGAGCCTACTTTACGATGTGGTATATTATGCATTGTTTAAGCGGGCATTATAACTCATTTCTCAGGTCGAAGTACAAAATACCTCACCGACAAATTATTATTCTGTCATTTCCATCTTGTTAACTCTATTTTTAATGTACACAGAATCATTGCCAAGGCGATGGTTTACATTTCATTAAGTTTGTTCACCCTATAAATTATAGTGAGGTAATTTATTTATACAACAATATCACTGTCATATGTAAAATAAAAGAGTTTTATGTATGTGTAGAAAAGTATTTCATTCAAGCAATGAGCTCTCTCTAGATATATTGCTTTTTTGTGAAAAAATTGGCGAAAAAGTAGGGCACTTTTATAGAATTTGTACAAACCTTTCACTATGGTGCAAAAAAAAATAAATAACTCTTTTCAATTACTGTATATCCATACTTTTCTCCTGTTTATCTCCCCGAATACATCGTTTGTAACTACTTCAGAATAAAGCAATGCGAATTCTATACCGTTGTAGCAGGTTAATAGATATAAATGAATTGCTGGTGACCTTGAAATTTCCCAACATTTCCCAAATGATTGTAGATTCTGCTTCAGAGCTAATATTTGAGATTGTTGATAAGCAAGCTCCTTCATACTTTGTACAAGAAAACATCATCAAAAGGGCAGATATGCATATGCTTAAATTTCCAACATATCCCTCTGTTCTTCATTAGAGAATGACATAAATGCAAGAACTGCATTCAGAAATATGATAATTCAATATGGCGTTTATGAGAAAAAAAAGTTGACTGTCATTTGTTTCTTTCTCCGTGTGTTAGAAAAAAATGTGATATTATTTCCTAATTCCTTGCGAAAATTCATTGCTATGAGAATGTTACGATTGAAAATGGATAACTTGATGGGTTTTCCAATGGAAAAATAAAAACGAAAATCGCAAAATTCCGTTTTTCAGCGATATCTTGAAAACCAAGGAAGATAGGTCAGATTTCTTATCAGATTATTGATCAGTACCAGAATGCACAACTTTGCCCTAATTTAAGCAACATCGTATCTCTCAACATATTCGAGATCCCCATGCTTAAGCTCGAATTACGGGCACCCTGTAGATTATATTTTTATCGATATTGTTGCTGGATTCTTCCTATTCTAAGTAAAATAGTTGTGCTGCTTGTCATTTCTTTCAAATATACTTCGAAACAGAAAGTTGGGTTAAGTTTATCCGGTATTGTTGTTAAGTCATAAATGTTGCAATAATTATTGATAATCAAATATTCCTAGGGACTCTTCAACTAAGAAAAATTCAGTGATTTGCTAGATAATTTTAATTTTGCACTAATGGTATTGAAACTATCTACCCCAAATGAAAAGACTATATAAACCGTGATGAAGAACTTGAGAACAGAATTTGTTCCATAATGGATATACGGGGTGTAATTAAATAAGTGTAAAACATTTGAGGGGGTGATGATCATTTCATGTACCCCCTTCAAGGGGCTCTATCTTAACATGGGATGCTCCAATGCAATTTCTTTATATAAAAGATCCCATCTTTTTTTCGATAGGGAATCACACCCTCAAATGTTTTACATTTATTTAATTACACCCTGTAGAAACCATCATCCCCACAAATTGACTCATAAATATCAAACAAACAAGCGAATCCGTAATATTTCCGCTACTGTCACGAACTGACACTTCCCAGAAAAACCCTGACAGAAAAAATATTCCACGACTTATTCCGCATGTCGAAGACGTCCCGAATCCGACGCCATTGCAGAGACGTCGCGACGTTCGGGGATGGGCCGTGGCGTCGTTGCCGAGGGAACCGCGAAACCCGAAGCGACCGTTCGAATTGGGGGGATTCAGGGGGGAACCGGTACGAATCTCCTCCCTCCTGTCGTCCTTACACCATTACCCCGATTTCGGCCATATCGATAAATCGTCCCGCTTGAGGGTGGTCCTAGGAACGGGGTAGTTTTATTGAGCTTTCACAGGGTGTCATGATTTTTTCTCGTACACGCAGGTTTATCCAGAAATCAAGGCTGGAGCTAGTCCAGAATTCTCAGAGAGTCGATTTTTTTTCCATTTTCCAAGATCTTGTAGTGTCAAGAATCACCTATCAATATTTGGTGACGAAATTCGCCACAGAAAAAAAATTATAGCGGTTGATTATTCTGAAAATATCACTACCTGAATCGAAAAAAAATTATCGAAACCGTTTACCTTTCCAAAACTGCTCTATCGATTTTGATAAAATTTTGTTCCGATCCTTTATTAAGATGTTTTGAGTGGTGATTCTCCATATTTTTCAGAAACTGTATACAAGGTGTAACTAAATAAGTGTGAAACATTTGAGGGGTTGATTCCTCATCGAAAAAAAAAAAATAGGATCTTTCATATAAAGAAACTTCATTGGAGCATCCTATGTTAAGATACAGCCCGGGGATACATAAAATTTGTTTAACAATTTTTTTCACAAGCACTGAAAAAGTTACAGTATTAAAATTGACCTTACATTTTATATTGCCAAAAAGACACTCAGTCAGTAATTTATTTGGTTTACCCCATGGTTGTAAGAGGTGGAAACGCAACCCCTCAAATTTATTTCCAATGTAACTTTTTGTCTTATTATTTGTTTATCATTTGAAAATTTATTTCCGATGGCATGTTTCAATCTAAACAAGAAAGTCCATTTTGCCCAAAATAAACCAGTTTGTAGCAAAAAAATATTTTACTACCTGCATTGGATGATTGAAGGAGAATAAAAAAAACTAATTTATTAATAACGAAATATATAACTTGTAGAAATCATAGTAAATATTCAACATTCAACATTCTGTTTATCTCTCCGAGTACATCGTTTGTAGCGAATTCCATTACGTTGTATAGCAGGTTAATAGATATAAATGAATTGCTGGTGACCTTGAAATTTTTCAATATTTCCCATTTGATTGTAGAGTCTGCTCCAATGCTAATATTTGAAACTGTTGATAAGCAAGCTCCTTCATACTTTATACAAGAAAACATTATCAAAAGGGCAGATATGATACATCAAAATTCAATGTTCAATGTTCAGTTTCACATACAAGGTTAAGACATCAGGAAATGTAAAAAAAACGAGATTGAGAAAAATGTTTTCTAATATATAGATTATATTTTCATTGGTATTGTTGCGGAATAAAATTATGTTCTTCTTATTCTTAGTAAAATAGTTGTGACAAATCGCCAGAAAGTGTGATGTTGCTGCCTTTTTTTTTTCAAATATACTCCGAAACTGATAAGTCACTTTAAAATGTTGCAAATGACTAAATATTCCAAGGTATTTTTCAACTAAGAAAAATTCAGTGCTAGATGGCTAGATAATTTGTATTTTGCACTAATGATATTGAAAGATAACCAAATCTGTCAAAACTATCTACCCCAAATACATAGACTATATAAGCCGTGATAAGAAAGCTGGAAAACAGTATTTGATTTATAATGTATATACAGGGTGTAATTGAATAAGTGTAAAACATTTGAGGGGGTGATCATTTTCTGTACCCCCTTAAAGGGGCTCTATCTCAACATGGGATGCTCCAATGAAATTTCTTTATATGAAAGATCCTATCTTTTTTTCGATGAATAATCACCCCTTCAATAATTTCACACTTATTTAGTTACACCCTGTATTAATTCTAGTCCTATCAAACTTCGAAATCAAATGAGAACTGTTGAGCCTTCAAAATGTCTCCATTACCTGCACCTCACGGAGACTTGGCCAACCTCTAACCGGAGTACTCCGGGCTCAAGGAACTCGCGTGCTCGGGACTTGCAGCCAGCGGTCCACATCCTCATCACGCTATGCGTGGACTCGGGATATTTACGGAAAAATTTCTCGCGTACCGTCAGTCGATCGTCAGATTTGTTTCGTGCCTCCACTCTGACGTCATGCAAGTTACGACGTTTCGTGAGGAATTCCTCATAGACGATGGATGGTTTTTCAAGGTCCCCACCAGTTGATGTTGTGGTAGGTTTTCGACAACGTCACGAGAGTCAAGAATTTTTGGCAAAAACACGATCACCCCAGGTGGAAATTACAATACAATCAGGCGAAGTAGTTCTATTTTAGCTCCTCAGCTAGTGTTAAGTTACAGCACTGAATATGACATTGACATATGACAGTTGATATCAAAATAGCATGAAATATGGCAATATTTGGAACCTTAAGGGGTTATATACAGTTAGAAGGCCGAAAAAAAGTGAATTTTCTTGAATTTTTTCGAGAAAACTTTTAGATTCATTGGTCTAATAATCCATGGACATATTATGGTATCTTTCAACAGTATTTTGAGACTTCTGAGACATCTAAAATTGAAAAACCAAACAGGTTTCGATAAAGTATCGTTGAATCCAGTAATTAATCGAAAGGATAAGCAATATGATTTTTTTTGATAAAATGGTAGTTTCTCAAAAAAACATTCGGCCTTAAATTGTTTATAAAAAAATATATATTCATCGGTAAGAAAAAAATTTTCAATTAATTACTGAAAATTATATTGAGGAAGCTCGTGTTAAAATTTAAAACTAATCGGTTAAGCTGTTTTCGAGTAATGTTGGTCACCGACTTTGAAAACACCATTTTGAGAAAAACGCGTTCAAAATTTGAAAAGCACTTTCAAGCACTATGAAACGCCTTTTCAAATTTGTGAGTAAATTCGGAAATATTCACCGGAATGATATGAAACTGCCTGTGTGCATTCTTGAGTATATGTACATTAAGAAAATGAAATGAAAAAATCGATTTTTTTGGGAATTATAACTGTATATGTATAACCCCTTGAACTCATATGAATTAATGCACCACTTATTTTACTGTAGGACTCCAAAGGATGCACATTTACCTTAAAAAACATTAGCCGTCAACTTTTCTGAATGTGTTCTCTCACATGGGCATATCCTGTAAGGAGACCTGTCACTAATCTAATCTGAATACCACGGACTCGTGATGAAAATTTCAGTATTATCTTTCACTAAAAAATAAGGACTAAAACATCAAACGGTGTTACACCTTACACCTCAATTATTCTTGAATAAATGTCAACTGAACTGAATTCTCGTCATTTGCTGGAAAATTCCGAGGCTGAGGTTCACCAAATGCTCTCAGACGCTGAGTGGAGCTGCTATGAGTGAAAGAACATGTCGTGAGTGGTTTCGAAACTTATTAGAAAACCAGTATAGTGGTAGAATAACAAAAGATCTCGACACAATGAAAAATTCTAGAAAATGCTCGAGTGAAAATGAGTTGGCAACGTCAAGTGAGTCAACAGAACAGACTCCAAAAACTTGAACAATCTTGGAACTACACAGCTTTGGCTCTTGAAGGAGAAAACAGCTGAAGGTTACTTGTATAAATAATAACTACACCTGACTAGCTATACTTACACTCCATTATGAATTGAAAGAGAATATAGAAATGCATTCATGTATGTATGATGAAAACTCAAAGAAAAAATACAAAAATGAAACATTGATCTGATTTTCTGTCGCAAAAGAAATCTTCATCGACTGATGGGGGTTTGATTATTGAGTGATATTCTTTATCGAAACTTCCTCAGAATTCACCGAATAATCCTACCTTTTTTACTAAGACATGTTTTGGGAGCATCATGTCAAAAAAAAACGAATTTCCTCCATTAAATCTCATATAAACCTCACAATGATATTCACCTTGAACCCCGTTCCTTCCTGCCATCTCCTTTCAATTTGGACGGCCCTAAAAAGCAGCCCGTTTCGGACGGAATCGCGTGACTCGCTCCCGTTTCGCTTCTCCCCCTACCCTGTCTTTCCACCCCTCTACCCTTCCAGAGACTCGGTTGGCACGCGATGGCGCTCTCGTTCCTCCAATTCTGATTGTGTTCTAGGGTCACGTGCCGTACTTTCTCCTGTCTTCCTGTCGGTCTCTAATTCTCTTCGATTCCCTTCGAAAAGGGCACCTCTAAGCGGTAGCAGGATTTATTCCTATGTTCAGCATGTTTTTGTGGTGATGATACAGTCATACAGCTTCGGAAAGGATTTATTGGGTAGTTAGGGAGAAATCTATGAGAGTAACGAGGAGGGCAAGTGTATTATAATCTCTTTTGCTTCCTTTCCTCTGTCCCCACCTGACCCACTCTTTCCTATACCAGACACAATAGAAAGGAAATATTATAGAGGCGGTCTTGGATAGACAGTGGTGGCGACAACTTCGGAAATTTAATCAACAATATGTAAATTAATAAAATGGCAGAAAAAGCATAAATCGTTGAAAAGTTTAGATCAACTAAGACAAGAAATCATTCATTATATTATATTCTAGTTATCTCTCATTCTTGTGGCAACACCTGCGACATAGATTCTGTTTGATTTGTTCAAATAACTATCCTATGTAAAAAAGTGATTTTTCTGTGAAAATGTGATCCCCAGAACTACCCACAGAGTACGTGCTACGTAGTACGAGATCCTTCTTCAAATTATTCGAGTAATGTTATCTCAATTCTACGCAGGCTATTCTTTTCGCTCTCTTTAAATTCCTTTATGAAAGATACTTTTTTTCCGAAGCTGTATAAAAATACACAGTGATAAAACCCTGGTTCATTTTCAATCACAGTGATTTCACAATCTTCTCGGACCAAAATTGACACCGAAATGAAATCGTGAAATTGCGAGTATGCTCTAGAAATCAGCAATTTTGATAGCTTCACTCAGTCTTTCCAGAAAAATATAATCTTCCCTCTTCGTCTCTATCATTTTTTTTAGATATCATTAATATCAGAATATTGGCTCACAGCCAAACGGAATAAATTCGATATTGGACACTTCGATTTGTATTTTCAGATGCGCATTTAAAAACATAATTATATAGGGTGTGTCCAAGCGTTTTCCCATAACGCTCGAATTTATTCCATTTGGCTGTTCCACACTATATGTATATTAGCGACTGGAAATAGAATTAACGATTAAAACGAGAAAGAGGTTGAATCATTCGTATATTCTCTTTTTGAAACGTTTTGAGAAGGAGCGAAAAGCTCCCTTCGGCCCTCTGACTGATAAGCCGCTGTCTATACACAGGGGAACTCGTAAATTCACCAGGTCCAGGCGGGTTAATGAGCTCGCGCCGTAGACAACCCTTTTATTTATTACGTCCCCACTTTTCCGTACGCGTATACGTATATATATTCGTTTGTTCTTGTATAGTTTGCTTTCTCTGTCTGCGATGCGATGACGTTTCTGGATTAAATTGGAATTGATGCCTTTTTCGTTTTATTATTCGACTCCCCTTAATTGCCAGCCTGAATTATACTTTTATTGCTGAGCGTAAAGGTTTTTAATGCTATCATCGATCGGTGGTTTGTTTATAAGGCACCTGCAGAAGGTTCTTGATTCTTGGTGTGTTTTACACGTTATTTACTAAAAACTACCAACAAGAAATCAATTCTATCCATCATTTTATTCAACATTTTACTATGAATATTGATGCTTAGATGTTCTTGAAAAAACAGACATAATTGAATTTTCAACAAGAGCAATAGAGATGAAAAACTATGACAGTGTTCGGTTAATTTATACAGGGTGTAACAAAATAAGTGTAAAATATTTTATGGGGGAATTCCTCATCATGAAAAAGATGGGATCTTTCAAATAAAAAAACTTCATTGAAGCATCCCATTTCAAGATACAGCCTCTTGGGGGTACATAAAACTTGTTTAACATTTTTTTCACAAGCACTAAAAAAGTTGCAGTATTGAAATCAACCTGTCATTTTCTACTATCAAAAAGACACTCAGCCAGTAATTTATTTGGTTTACCCCGTGGTTGTAAGGGGTGGAAAACGCAACTCCTCAAATTTATTTCCAATGTAACTTTTTGTCTTATTATTTGTTCACTATTTAGAAATGTTTAGAGATGTTTCATTCTAAACAAAAAATGTTCCTTGATTTTTTTGCCCAAAATAAACCAGTTCGCAGTTAAAAATTATTTTACTAGCTGCATTAAATCATTAAAGGAGAATAAACATATAGAAATTATAGTAAATGTTCAATATGTCAACCTTCTGACATTACGCATGCGTCTAGACGTCTTCGCATTAAGCCACGTATTCGGTCAAATGAAGGTGCTGTATCTTAACATCTTTTTCTCGATGAGGAATCACCACCTCAAATGTTTTACACTCATTTAGTTACACCCTATAGTTAGATGTCATTCCATAATCAAACAGGAATAATAAGTACAAATAGAAGTTTCGATGAACCAGGCATCAAAAATATTAATGGGTGCTTAATGAAATTATCAATCACTGCTGATGATTCAATGAAAAACATTTTGACAACTCCGCTCACTGAACTTTTGGAAATATAATATCAATATCTATGACAAGAAACAAAACTTTCCATACCTGACTATCTTTGACAAACTTTTTTAGTTTGTTCTGTTCTATTCAATCTGATTTCCCCGCGAAATGTCAGAGTTGTCACCAGCCACCAGCGCCAGAATATTATTTGACGGAATTGCCTAGCGTTAATGAGAAAAATTTGTGCATTCATGTATATATTATTCAATAATGAATGATACAAGAACCATTCACTTGAATGCAGTTTCAAATGAATTTTCCTTAGGAGTTTCAAAATAAGCTCATATATCACTCAAAGAAGCATCATTTTCTAAATCTTCATTAAATTGGAGCGTTTTTTGAAGCAATACGTCAAATTTCATAGTTGAAAATTAAAAAAAAAAATACGAAAATATTTTTGGTGATACCCTATCCAGATGGCTCATTGAATAAATATATTATTATTATTATTTATTCAAGACACAAAATTTACACAATAAATCTTGTACAGTCTCGTATAGGCATCATACTATTGATAATAGATACTATTATTATTGAAACGAGAGTCTAAAAGTGTGTTTCTTTGGAAGAACCGTCGATATCTTCACCGAATCGCATCGGACTCCATCAATTATCAAAAGGAAACGGTAGCGAGAAGGTGTTAAAAGCGTGGGACGTTTCGAATGCGAACTCGAAATTATGTTTGTTCTTACAGCTAATGTATCTGTAACGAAATCTCGAATTTAATGAACGGCGTGGAATTTATTGGAAGGCTGGCTGCCCTTGCAGGCCGTTCTTCTTTCGAGATATCTCTCGGTTTGCTTGCTGCTAGAGGAGTTTCTTCGGGAAGAAATGTTTTCTTGGCCACTTACCCCGCACCTTGTCCGCTGACGAGATAAGTCGAAATAAGTATCGATGGACAGTGGCGTGCAGGGTGCTACGAGAAAAATAATTGACGTTCTTCGAAAAGAATATGGAGTGTGTCAATTTCGTACATCAATAATTTGGCTACATTTGACGAATGTTCCAATGATTCCTCGTACTTCTACCTAATTTTCACCAAATTCCACCCAATTCTACATAATTTTAAATAATTCCACGTGATATTGCACAACTAGTTCTACATTGTTTTACACAGTTTCACGTGATTCTACCAAACCTTATATTAATTCAAATACATACACATACTCTCACATACCTATCGACTTATTTTACATAATTCCACAAAAAATTTGCACCCAATTCTTCGTCATTTCTGATGATTTCAATTAACATCAATTTCACATAATTTTGCATAATTCTATTTAATTTTACATAGTTTCACACAGTTTCACAGTTTCAAACTTTATATTCATTCAAATAATCTCACATACGTGATATTGACTAATTTTACATAATTCTACAAGAAAAGTTGCACCTAATTCTACCTTATTCTTGATGATTTCAATTGATTTCAATTCCACATAATTTTTCACATTTTCACATGGTTTTACACAGTTTCACGAAACATCACTTGACAGAAACTAAAAAATGCAAACAATTTCCTATATTCGTATGCAATTTTGAATAATGCTACGTTAATTTTGTATAATTTAACGTGAGTTTTGATACCTCTACATGCTTCAACACCAATTCATCTTCACGTGATTATACGTGAATTGTGATTATTTCTTCCACATTCCATATGACTTCAGATGATATTTCACACATTCTTATGAAATTTTATGTGCTTCATCATATTTTCACATGTTAATACACAATTTCGTTTCATTTTCCACATTTTGATCTCAATATAAATTTGTAAGATTCTGTGTCACATCAACTGTGATTTTTGTAATCCATATATTCACATGAATGTTTCATGATTTTGCTCAATTTCACAAAGAAGATGTAATCATTCAAGGAAAGCTCACAGTATCGTGTAAAATTAAGGCGTTTCTACCTATTTTCATATTCGTTTAATGAATCATATCATCAAATAAGTTTTTATATTATCACCTAGCAAATCTCATTGAGAAACATTTCTTGACCTATGAAAGTTGTATTTCATGGGGTCTCGTTATCAATGAAATAATCAAATAATTCACTCATTATAAGAACAATAACTGCGTTTATCGCATTTATTAATTTTTTTCGTGAAACTGTATAATATCTCGATTTAGAAGAAACAATAATTTTCCATAAATGATTATTCATGAGTCGCTTATTAACCGTTTCCACGGAAAAACCGCCTAGATCATAGAAAAGTTTCCTGAATCAATTCTCTGGAATAATAAAATCACTATAGGAATGCTTATACAGTGCGATGAATAAGAGTGTTATCCCTCCTTCAATCTCCCTAAAAATCATAATATCTAAGTCAAAACAAAAATACAAAGGAAAATAATAAACAAATACCATTTTATCAAATCTTCATGCAGTGATTGAGTTACAGAGATTGAAGAGGGGGCAAACTTATTCCACCGCACTGTATATGGAACGAACTGGTGCAGTGAAAGTATTTTTTGTTATATGAATAGAGTATAACAAACATCATTATCAATTACAAATTCGAATAGTTAATAATCGAAAAGTTTATGCTAGGATGCCGAACGCATTCCTATATTCGAATAATTAACTTGAACCGACAGGGTATCATTAAACAAATATATAATTACCTGCGAGGATAATTACTGGTTAAACACAACGTGTAGACAGTAATAACGCAAAGTTGTAGAATTACAGAATATCGTTATATACGGGACAAAGATGGCAGATATACTCGTATTATTGCAGAATGCATGTCAGGAATCGTTTGAAACAGCATGAATTGACGTATAAGACCTTGACATATCGAAAAGTGTTGGAAAGATTGCTGAAACTGTGAATACTTTTGGCCATCATTCAGTATTCTGTTATGAATCGATCAATCAATTATGAGGAAAATAATCAAAAGATATTTATTCAAGTAGATTCAACAATCAGTGGTTATTCATGATGAAGAAATTTGTTTTAACATTTGTGAACAACAATCAACTGTACAGGGTGATACAAATTGAATGCTGATCGAATAGTGAACAATGTAATTGATGAAAAATAATACCTGTTCACTTTCAAAAATTGTTGACTATTCATTTGAATTTTGTATTCTAGAATAATGAGTGGTTAACTTCCTGAGACCATAAAATCGCTATCAGCTCCCAGCTATGTCTCAACCAATCAGAAGCTCAGTGATTAGTTAATTACTTTTCATTTCAAACTGATAGTATTGAAAGGTAACCAAATCTGTTAGAACTATCTTTCCTAAAACTACAGTCTATTTATATATTCATTTATTTATCTATTTATGCATTAATTCAACAGATTCACAAAAAACAATTAAATACACTAATTATAACAAAAAATCTAAGTATCTAAGCATACATTTCTAATTGAAAGGTAACCAAATCTGTCAGAACTATCTTCCCTAAAACTACAGTCTATTTATTTATTCATTTATTTATCTATTTATGCATTAATTCAACGGATTCACAAAAAACAATTAAATACACTAATTATAACAAAAAATCTAAGTATCTAAGCATACATTTCTAATTGATATTTAAGAAATTCCAAAAGAATCAATATTATATTTGTAACGGTAATTCATCTTATGGTTCATAGTTCTATGAGAAGTAACAAGAAGGTTCATTTGATTAAAAAAAATGGATAATCAACACTACCCGACGAGACTTTGTTAACCAATATCAAATCGTCAGAGTGAAGACGACGTGTTTTCATATCAGTTAGATTTGGAGTGCCTAAAATGGTATGGTAATTAAATCGTAGATAAGTTCCCATTCCAGATGGAATATATTTCAGAAATCTGATTTCAATATTTTCCGTTTTCACAATGTCACATTTAAAGAACGAAGACTACAATACTGAGGTGAGGTGAATTGTTTGCTGTTTCTCATCAAAAACTCCAACATTCTGCTACTCCTAGCAGAGACATTATTCATGATTTGAAAGATAATTGCTGGTCAATTATAACCCCAAGATCTTTTATTTCGTTGACTCTGTCAAGAACCATACTATTTATGCTATAATCATAGTCCAGAAGATGTTTTGATCTGGAGAAAGCGATAGTATGCCATTTATCAATATTGAGTTGTCAATTGATATTGACATTGATTAATTGGTGCTTATAAATGTATATTTGAGTACTTAAACAAGTCAGTGAAAATTTTGATCACTTATACAGGCAACATGTTGAAATAATATATATTTGAATATTATGTCTTAATCAGTATCTATTGACAAATCACTGAAATCGTTATTGATATATTCCCCAAATGAGTAAAACACCTTCATAAAGAGATTTTTCTTTGAAATTTTCGAAAAACAGTTTGCATTGAGATTTTCCATTCTGTGTGGAAGTGCACTGAACATTTTTGGACCAAAATAACTAGTCCGTCTCTGGTCTTATGGAGGCGATGATATTTTAGGAACAATTTGTCTTCATTTCTTGTGCCATAACCTTAAGAACCTCCAGCTGTACTAAATGTGGCCAGATTTTTCTTTACATAGGTAACACTTCGATTATATAAACACCAGGAACTGTGAGAATACCCATTTGTTTGAATTTTATTTTGCAACAGTCCCTGTAGGATTGTCCCGAGATTACTCTCGCACAACGTTGTTTGTTGTGGACCAATTAAATAATCGGGAGAAATAATTCAAGGTCATCAGCACACATTGAATTTTTGTTGACATCTTGAATACACCCGTAGAAGAACATTTTGATAACTGACGTCACTACCTCAGGAAAATGGCAGATTGAGTGATTTCATCTAAAATATGCTGTGGAAATCAGCGATTTTGAAAGAAAGTATGTTAATGTTACACACCACGAAAAAATATATTCATAAAGATTCTAAAATTCTATCGGAGCTATAGCTACATGGTGTAAGGAGTAATTTTTGAAAATCTAATACTAATCAAGTCACCCATTAGAATCGCCCATTGCCCATTGCTAACTGATAGTTAGGAAACAATATAGAACCACGAATTGGATTTGAATTCTCCTACATTCGTGTTGAAAGGTTAGCGAATAGATTTCGATAAACGGTTGACCCTTAAAAAAAGTGATAGCCGCAGAAGATATCGTGACCAAAAAGGATTAGGCATACGATATCCTAACGATATACCGTGTTCACCTCGTAGTAGTTCCACTCCTGTGACAGCCCATTCATAATTTCCAACTTCATTATTTGAGGATTATGCTAAATATTCCGCGTTTCGGGAGTTATTGATAGAAATTTGCATTTTTCCGATAAGAAATGCCCATTAGGGTTAAGCATTAATCTGACAGAACGCCCTCTGTACTAATCGATCATATAATAAGGTTAACTAACATGGCAGTTATCAAGGTTTTTCTCTTCTATCACGAAATACTAGAAGCAACCAAGTTGCTATTATTTTTGCCGCAACATAGTATTGATGATAAGTAGGAAAAATAGTTCATTAAAATCATCAAACAACAATTGCTGAGAACTTCAGTGATTATTTATGATTATAAGAATGTGTACACACTTATTGAGGCAGTTTTCCAATTGCGAAAGATTTTACTGGAGGGCTGTTCTTCTCTTCATCAGGAAGCAAAAACAATGTTTCACTATTTATATGCCCAAATGAGTCTATTTGGTCGAACGATTCTGTAGTCTATTTATTCAAGAAAGAAAGTTCTGTCAGAATTGGTGTTATTTCAATACCAACAGTGTAAAACGAAAAGTATCTAGCTAACCACTCAACTCATGATTGGTTGAGACTTTGCTGAGATCAGTGACTTGACCAAGATGCTGAATTCATTTGAAGAGGAATATTTTATTTAATTAAAATTATATAAGTTTGTTGATTCTAGTGAAATTCTGCACAAACTGTTCAACGGTTACCTATACTCAGTAGTTATCCAATTCTGGCGAATATATTTCATAAATCGAAAACATTTTCCAAAACCATTCAAACTATAAACTTCGGATTATCGATGAAAAAAAAAACAAGCAGCAACACCGCAATTCTTGACATGCTGTCAAAACATCTTGCTTAAATAATTAATAATAACTTTGTTCATGGAATGTCCATGACATGATAATATCATTGAATGCAGGAATCAATAAAATTGTTGAGATTCACTGAAGGACAAGTTTTTCGTGGAGAACAATGATATAATGTTGATATTTTGAAAATTGAAATAGTAAAGTGAACAAAATATAAACTTTATGTACATATACATTTTCTTTCTTTTCTTTTGTTTTTTTTTGTCATTCTCATGCATTCATTATACAAATAGCTTATTTACCTCTGTCATCAACTCCCATCAAACACACTATAGGTTTGAGTTTAATGACAAGCAAAATTCAATTGAAATGAACTTCGCATGTCCCTCTAAAGAATTTTCAAAGAATTCGAAAATTCTTCTGACTATAGCTACTAACCACTTTGTAATTTGCTGAAACGTCTGACTCTTGGTCATGAGAATCACTGATTCCGAAGTATTTCTATTCTTGAAAACTCGTTTCCAAACTGTATGCAAACAACCCCAGGTAACAAAAATTACTGTGCTATTAAAAAAACGATGAGTTATGCAAATACCATTATCAAGCAACGTCATGATGCCTTATCAGTCAGTCGGAATGATTGTAACGTTAGACCCCGCCCCATTTATGTAACAGCTAGAGATAAAAATCACAGGGGTTGATGAAAGCGGTGGTTATAAATGGGCGCGGATGAACCCCTCGACGCTTTACCCTGGCGTCGTATTATTGGCCAGGGTCTTCTCATCGTGCTTCTTTTCCACCACTCAAGAAACTGTCACATGTCGATGTCTCATTCGCCTTATATCCATGTCTCTTTTCTCATTCTTATTGTTATATCTATCGTTTTCTTTCGTGTCCTGGTTTTCTCTCTTTTTTACTTGTTCTGGATCTCTGTTGTTTTCCCTGTTTCTCTTCCTTGATCTCTCTCATGATCTCATTCTGTCTCATATTTTTCTTCTTCTCTTTCTTGTTCTCTTCTTCGTTTCTTTCCTTTAATTTATTTCATCCTGAGTAATGCTTTCAGTACCTTTTTCACCTGCTTCGTATGACATTTTCTAACTTAAGTGGTTAGGGATAGTCAGGATATTCAGAAAATCAAAATTTTTGTTGCATTTTCGTTGAGTATAATATCTCAAAAGTATACTCTGAAAATTTGAAGTTGATCGGTTAATTACTTTTCGAGTTATTTGACAAATAACTGGGGCAGGTAGCTAGCGGCAACTACAAGCAACTTTGAATGCGTTTTTCTCAAAACTATGTTTTTTGAACTGGTGACAACTGTTACTCGATAACCGTTCGGTGGATTTTATTGAAATTTATATAGCTTCTAGACAATACATAATAAACTGAGGCCTGATCGAAGGTTTTTATTTTTCAAAAATTTAGATTTTTTAAGACCAATTTACTGTTGATTTTTTCCCGAAAATCTATAAGAAAATTTCCTGAAGCCGCCATTTTGTTAGTTTTTGAAAAAAAAGCTTCGATCACGCCCAGGATTGTCTATTTATGAAACGATCTTTTTTATCCGATTGATTTTAAATGAATCAAGGACCTTTTTTGGGAACTGGGTCAACACAGATAGCTCTAACTTTGGAAATTTTTTTTTCTCGTGATTTCAAGACGGAACATTGTTTAACATGATTTGGTAGCAAAAAATTACTGAAAATTCTCATTTTTTCGTGTCTCTGACTACCCCTTCAGTTTGATTAATACTGAAGCGAGTTATTCAGTTTCTTTGAATCACTTTCTTTTCTTTTAAGGCTATCTATCTCTCTCGCTCATTTACTCTCTCCCTCTCTATCTCTCCCTATAAATATTTCCCTCTCTCTCTCTTTTGTTTCTGTCTCATGCTGTATTTCCTAAATCAAATCTAATCAAATTCGATCTACCCTGTACATTGGCGTTCAGTGTTCATCCAATGAAAACGTCGTAAAGAACCGCCCACAAGTAATATCATCATCGACGAATTAACCACAAACTCGTCATCATTTATTGAACGACCCATTCGGTTTTTGCGCATCGTCATAGCCGTAATTAATTTCCATGAAAGCCAACATTATAACCAATTTCAATTACATGTAATTAAATTTTCATCCGAGTTTATACATTAACATGTCAGCCCGATGTACGTTTTCCCCCTTATTCTGGAAGTTAATTGAAAAGCGGGGAGTTTGCCGGAGTTTTCCGATGATCGGTATCAGTAATGACTCATGACAATGCAGGGAGGCTGACAGTCTGACAGTATGACGTCTAAAAAGCGAAAGCACACCTTACGCCTCGTGCCCACAGATATCAATCGCAGATAGGACGTCAAATTGTGGGCACCATTGACGGCGAGAGAAGAAAAATCGACGGTATTTACGTGACACTGAAATTGCAGGGTGTAACTGAATAAGTGTAAGACATTTGATGGGGTGATTCCTCATCGAAAAAAAAGATAGGATATTTGATATAAAGAAACTTCATTGGATCATTCCATGTTGAGATAGAGCCCCTATATTTGAGCGAATACGTGGCTAAATGCGAAGACGTCTAGACGCATGCGTAATGTCTGAAGGTAGACAAATTGAACATTTACCATGATTTCACCATGTTGTATATTTTGTTATTGATAAATTAGTTTTGTTTATTCGCCTTCAATCATTCAATGCAGGTAGCAAAATAATTTTCTGCTCCAAACTGGTTTATTTTGGGCAAAAAATTCAGAGGACATTTTTTGTTTAGAATGAATCATGCTTCCGGAAATCGTAAACAAATGGTAAACAAATGATAAGACAAAAAGTAACTTTGAAAAAAAAATTTAGGGGTTGTTTTTTCCACCCCTTACAACCATGGGGTAAACCACATAAATTAGTGGCTGAGTGTTTTTTTGGTTGTAGAACAATTCAGATTAATTTCAATACTGTAACTTTTTTAGTGCTTGTGAAAAAAATTGTTGAAAAAATTTTATGAACCCCTTTCAAGGGGCTGTATCTTAACATGGGATGCTCCAATGAAGTTTCTTTAACGTTGTGAAGTTACAGTGAAGTTTAGTCATGAATTTCAATGCCAAAATGTTCTCATTTATATTTTATTATTATTAGAAGTTATTGACTGAAAAGTTCTTTAAACTTTCAGAGTTCATTACAATAGATTTTTCCTACGACCACATTATTTCTACAAAAATATTTCCAAAAAACGAAAACATGAAGAATACCCGTAATTAAAATGTGATGTTGAAAACATGTAACAATTATTCATAATTTTTATTCAATGCAGTTTTGGCAATCCATGGTGTTATCTGCTGAATATTTTTTGCAATATCAGATCTAAGAGGAATTGAAAGTTCTTTGCAAAAATGTTTTGCATCTTTCATTGTTTTATTGCGATATATCCTTCAGCCACATACTGCTGGATAATGTTATTACTTTTAATTGGGCATTGCTGTCAAAAGTGGCGAGCGAAAATAATGTCAAATTATGACAGATCACGAAAACAACAACTTTGAGGTTATATTCGAGTGTGCAGAAGCCTATTTTGGGTAGTGACGTTGAAAATGTTGACATTTGAAGTAGCGATCTTGAGAAACTGAAGTTGTGAGGTGTCGAATTATTACATCATGAAGAAGATGAGAATACTATCACAATGAAGAATGAATACCAAATAAGAAGAAATATCAACAATTACATACAATGTGTTCGCCTTAATGGGGCATTGCAATTTAGAATCTATACTTCATAACTTTGCATTGAAATTGATTGTTTGATGACGATTTCTTTGGGCATATATTTCTAATGATATTCGAAAATAGACAATTTCTTCTTTCACCTGAGAGCTTCAGATATGCCTAAAGGAAACCGCTGAGGCGAGACTCTGTCTGAGAGGGTATTTTATTTGATCAATACTCAGGGTCTCCCGTCGAGTTGCGCCAGTCTAGCGGACTGCCTAGCAACTAATCAATATACAAAAACACTATATAATTTAGTGTTCTATAGCGCGGCTTGTCTCAACCTACAGGATGTTTGGGAAAGTCTTCGCTAAAACCACCATCCAAGATGTTTTCGGATTTTATATCGAGCACCAATTTTTTCAATGTCAATTCATGAAATATTCTATCGAGTAACCACATAATGGATTTTGATCAGCTAAATAACTATTAGTTCAAAATTCATATTTTAGTATAATCATAGAGATTGTTTCCTATATTTCACTTCCTCACAAAATGCCACTTCAATTGTTATCCTCCTGTATGAGTACTTGGTCAGAATAGCTTTACTCAGTTTTTTTCTACGTCTATGTAGATATACAAGATGAAAAAATTGAATAAAATAATTGAAATTGAAGATGGTCAAATTTTATTTTCTTCTTCTATATCAATTCTAACTTCAATTTATGGTGGTTGATAATAGAGTTCAATAAGTAGAGATTCCTGATATTTTTGGCTTCCTATCAGAGAAGTAACCACAAAACAATTATCAACATATCTGTGATTTAATTACTGGATTCTTATTTTATTTCCATCATCTGTATAAACTTGTGTTCCTACATATTATTTCGTTTCATTTCATGAATTATTTTGTTTAATTTTCTGTATTAACTCGTATTTACTTTCTCATTCCAGATGATACAAACGAACACCCTGTATGGTTTCAACAATTTTTTGAGGAAATCATATTGTCATCACAATGATTATAGTCCTGTGCTACTTTAGTTTTCAATCGAATTTTATAAATGTTTTCATCACGATTCTGCAAATCATATCCATGATGTTCATTGATTTTCTTTTTACAACAAAAATTATCAATAAAATATTGCGAGTTACTTTTGAAATACACCTTGTAAGCACTGCTCCATTTCCAGTAGTTATAATTTATGACCTTGACTATCAGACTTCGAGTTCTAGTTCGTTGTTTCACCCTGTAGAGCCGATCCAACAACCAGGTTAGCTCCCCGTGAATTCTTAATACAAATTGTTTGTTTTATTTCTACCACTAATAAATATGTCCGCGCATAAATACCAGTTCCAATAAATATTTCGTAATTGTGATCGTAAACCAAACACGTCAAACGGTTTTGAATTTATCTACTTATGAGAGTATTCGATGTTTCAACACTGTTTCTTATGTCGGCCCTCTTGATTTATTTTTTATTACAATGTTGAACAGTTGAAGTCCGGCGCATAGATGCCGGGTCTTGTTCGAATATGTTTGGATATTTTTTATTTTGTTTCGGTCCATCAATTTCGGTCCATCAGTTTTCAAATTTAGGCATATTGTGGTACCACGTTTTGCTCATGAAATGGAGTTGTCAGTAATTATTTATAGAAAAATATGGAAACATTCGAAATCAACCACAACTTTGATAGCGATATTGTAGCCATGAAATGATAATGCATGCATAACTCTACCATTTTGTTTTTAAAATTAGTGCAGTCTCCCATTTTAGTCGATATCTTAATCAAGTACCCCATTCGAAGTTTTTTGGATATGATTTATTTTCAATGAAGTATTAGGCACGTGTCCAAATTATTATTGAAAGAAAATATTTCTATATTGCGTGCATAAAATTGATTAATTAGTAGAATTGATAAAATATAATCAATATAATATAATTCTTTTCTATGAATAAGATTTATTTTCAGCTATATTTCAAGATTTTTTCAACAAAAATATTGGGAAATAACGGAGTTTTGTGTTGTTCTCAATATAATATAATTAATTAATATAAGATTATGCACGAGATATAGAAAGATTTTCTTTTGACAATAAGATTTATTTTCAGCTATATTTCAAGATTTTTTCAACAAAAATATTGAGAAATAACGGAGTTTTTTGTTGTTTTCGGAGGTGTCATAAAAAGCTCACAAACTAATGATTCAGGCCAAAGCGGAAGATATTTCCTATACAGATACCAAAAATACTTTTGAAATATCGAAAATCAATGAAATGATGTAGTTATGGAAAAAAGTGTCGTTTTTAGGGTCAAAAATTTGTTCTTTTATTCAATGCCAAATTTACAATTTTCATCCAATCAAAAAAATCGTAGGTCATTTCATAGTAAATATGTTCAAGAATACTCAGTTTCAATTTGAAGTCGATCGATCAATCTTTGGGTTATGATGTCAGCAATTTCGAAAAATGTTTCGAGAAAAACGTGCTCAAAGTTTTGGATTAAACCTGCGAACAGTCGCTTTTTAGAGAGCTGCCATTTAAAAACTATTCAAGATACGACCTTACCGCTTTCGCAGGATATTTTTGAAAGTATAAAATATCGAACAATCCAAAAAAATCGAGTTTTTGAAAGTGTCACACTGGTATAACCCATTGGAACATTCAACGCTTCGTTTTAAGCACTTGAAAGAGCTGTTTCATCCACTCATTAGAGCAGTATTTTAGGAACGCCCTATACATTAACTATTGTTATTTCTTCCTATTATGTTCCGTGTTTGCTGTTGATAGATATGATGAATATGATTCACAGAGCGAATGAGTTCCATGTTTGTTGTGCAATCTGCCCTAATGAATTCAATGTATTTTTCATAAAACCTAAAGTATAACGCATTTCTCATGCATTTTTAATAACTAATTGAAGAATAACAGTTCACCCTAGCTGCATGAGCACAATGTAGAAAGATTTACTCGCCAGTTAACAACAATTATATCATTATCTGTCAAATTATTCTGCGGAATAACCGTGTATTATTATAATTCCATTTCACATATCAGTTCTCGATTAGGATCAGCGAATTCTAATTTGATTTTGTTTTTCCAATTACGAACTACCTTGTATGGAAGTCATGACAAGAGGAAAACTTATTTCATAACTGGAAAATTGATATCAATCATTCATTTGATTATATACAGTGATGAAGTGATATCAACGCATTCACGATACAATATACGAGGCCTGTTCCATAAATAATAGCAAATTTTGAATTTCTGCAGGCTATGTGTATAAGATTTCTGAAGCATTATGTTGGTACTCATTTCCGTTATTTATGCTGACAAGGTTCGCCATTTTGACTGTTCAGTTAATTTTTTACAATTGTTGGATGTGTTTTCACTTGTCTGCGATTTCTGGGAAGATTGACATCCAGAAACATTCAGTTTTTTCCTCACCACTGGCATAAGAATATTTTCCAGAGTTGTCGATCGTTATTCATGATATTTCGTCACATTGTTAGCAGATCGAAAAAATGAAAACAACTTTCTCAATTTTTAGCAGGCATTTTTTCCAAACTGTATAAATGCGATCAGTTAGAATTGAACGAAGACAACTTCTGAGTTGAATACTTTCAAAATGCGCATTCAATGTGTCTCTTTTTCATTCACCTTGGTCTTGATAGATATCTTCAAGCTTATATCATAAGGTAATTCATTTCAATTCAACATGACGCTTGGATATATTGATGGAATATTTGAAAGAAATTTGAATTAGTCTCTCAGTATCTTTCAATGACATACTCATAAGAGCTTGTTTCGATTCAAGATAATTCACAATTGATAATTCTGGTTGTACCCATGCAAATACTGAGAGTATCTCTTAACGATGCATAACAATAAGTTATTCACCAAAATTTAACCCCACTTTAACAGAACAAAAGTCAATTAAGGTATCAAACATCGAGGGGAGTAAACGCGGATTCTTCGCTACAGGAATTGCAGGAATATTACACGCCTGTCACCTTCAAATCACGAGCCCATTTACTCGGTTTTATTGAATAGACAGCTCTCTATTATGACAAGTTGCTGCATCATCGTGACAGGCGAAAAATCGGACATCGATTACGTGCCATGACATGCGATTAACAGTTCAATATAAAAGGGGGATGATTGTGGTCATGATGATCCACCCTGTCGTAAGATTCTGCTTACAACGTTCTCTATAGATGGCGCTCGTGACAACTGTACGACCATCAATAATTTTTGAACATAATCTGATAGCATGTTTGCTCATTCTTGATTGAGTTTATTGCTAGAAAGCTAATGCTAAGCCTCAATGTGAAGTTGTTTTAAGTGAAAGACATGGAAAAGCTGTGATTTCTACGTAAAAAATCGAAATAAAGGTGCCAAATTGAGAGTTTTTGAAAACCAAAAAGCAGAGGGAGTTTTCAATGAAGACAAACGTTGAAGTCAAATGTAGTCATTCAATTTCAATACGCCATAACGATCTGAATTTTGAATAAGAAATAGTAAAATAGGGAAGTATTTCACCAGTGTATTACTATACAAAGTTATTACATCATTTGTAAATGTGAATGTTTCGATTTCAATCTAAATATTGATATTTGAGATACTTATCACAAATAAGTTTTCGATCATTCAGTATATTGTTAACTCTCTTCATATTGAAGAATTATATATCGTGTGAAGTAGAATTTGAAAATTCTTTCAATAAAAAAATCAATGAAAATAAATGATCAGATGATATTAAATTGAATTAGCAAGAGTAAATGATCTAGAAAAATAATTCTAATCAACAACCTAATAACTTTTCCAAACAATTTATTTCCAGACTGATGAATCGGGGGTTGAAGGTTCATTGAGTGTACAGCAAGGTCACCAGATCTGACCCTTCCAGACATTTTTCTATGTGGTTACCTTAAATTCAAACATCCATTTGAATAATAGTTTTCGACATATAATAGTTATTGACATATTATTTTTCCAAAATGAAGTGACCACATTTCATTCACATTACATTTCACAATTTTGATGACAAAGGAAATGCAAGGGAAGTCATATTTTCATCCTTAAACACTGGTTGGACTTCTTTAGTTAGGTTCAGGTTGAGTTAACTTGCATTTTGCAAGTTTTAACAAATTTCCGGTGTAAATCAGAACTAGCTTCCAATGCAACACTTTTGATACAATTTTATACCAAATTGTCAACATTTCTATTCACATCAATATATTATCTATAATCTACATAAATGATAATTAATAATTTTCATATTCCAAATAAATAATATATCAACACCTGCACAAAATATTTAAAATTATAAACAGCATTAAAATATTACATAGCATCGTATCATTATCGATCGTGATATTCAAAGTGCAATTAAACATCATATACATAACATTTTAGTTTCATTTCAGCCATGTCACATGTCTCATTTTACAATGTTTTTTGTGACAGATGCCTTTTAGAAATAATGACACGGCTGAGGCGACATAATTGGATGTAATTTATTCGTAAGCAGTTGAGTTGTCTCTGTGGCCATTTTTCGTGCACCTGATATTGCAATTTTTTTTGACGGCGGCAGATTGTGACTGAAATCGGATGTTTGATAAAGTATTGATACACGAACGCGGTCTGCCTGCTATTATTCCTCATTATTTTGCGCCAGCCAAGCATAAACTCGACTCTAACGAAACGATGTTTTGGAAAATTAAAATTACATGCTCCGGATGAGGTTGAAATAGATCAACTTTATATTTTGTCACACCCTGTAGGATAAAATTCACTCAACAGCGTTGAAGCTGCAGACGATACAGAAGTTTACTATAAAATAGATTTTAAATGTTCTCGTTAAAATTTTGATAAGAGTACATTAATAAATATTCCAAGAAAACAACGAACTATTGAAAAAACTGTAACAATTTGGCTACCATGCTACACTTACCTACTAAATAAAAAATGCTAACTGTCCATGTATCGCCGACTGCCAGACCCTAACTATAATTTTAGATCGCTTTCAACAATATACAGGGTGAGGCACCCCATACGATACGGTCTGAATAAAAACTACATTTCAGTGAACAGTAAAAGTTCGATGAAGTGAAGTTTAATAACTGTCAATAAGAATTATGTGAGCAAATTGAATAAATGTCGTTTCACAGCTTTCTCGATTCAAAGAATGCATTGAAATGATACCTTCTATTTAAAAATGACAAGATCTTGAAAATCATCGAAGCTAGGTATAGGGAACCCCAATTTGAAATGAAAGATAATCGAATTTTGTATTGTTCAGATAAAAAAAAATACAGGGTGTTCTATTTAAAATAACAAGGTCATCTTCGTTCAAAATTATAAAAAAGTGACAATGAATATTGAACATCCTGTATAATATCAAGAAACGGGTTCTATCGGAATCAATAGCCTGAAATATATTTAATGCTTGGCCAGAATTGGAAGGGATTGTTTCTACAGTCTACAATTGCACCCAGAATTTTCAAAAGAATAACACGAGAACGGTTATAGTTAGGTACATAGTACCTTCTTTGAAATCATATTATTTTTACCTGAACTATTCAAAAATGCAACAAAATACAGGGGGTCCCATTTGAAAAAACACAACTTTGATATGTCACACTTTTTTGAAGCACCCTGTATACTCCAAAATAATTTCCTTTTGCAGCCTCAATGAATATACAGATAATGAAAAGAAGAAATTTCCGAAATCTTCAATGGTTTGGTTTACAGAGACCGTGTCGTATGGGGTGCCCCTGTATAGTTTATCAAAGAATTTCAAAATTGCCCCATGCAAAGATAATGTATTATCTCGTTCCCAATGTTTATAAACTCATTTTATTGTTTCAGTGGTCATGCACAAAGATAAGGATGACGCAACAGGTCTTCATCGGTCCAGAGATCTCACGGCTTTCGATCATACTCCTCTAGATGGAGAAATGTTTTTACAGGTGAGGAGACAACGTCATGTTAAGCTTTAGAGTGATATTTCTGGATAATCATAAGACGCATTAAAGTAGTTAAACTATTATTTGAATAATTCAGTTACTTGAAATTCGATATTGAAGAATGATTTTCATCTACTGCATATATTTAATACACGCTGAGCTATAGATGAAATTCAAATATATAGCTTTGAATTTATTTTACAAAACTTTTTTTAAGAATACTGATGATTATTTAGGGATCATTCGACAAACTATTAAATTTTCACTCATCTAATTACCAATTATTTTATTTACAGGCACTTAATGGGTTTCTTATGATATTAACTTGTGATGGTGAAGTTTTTTTCGCAACTCATAGTATAGAAGGCTATCTGGGATTCCACCAGGTAAGTCATTTTTGTACAACTCATTTCACATACTGAGTCACGATGACTGACCAATAATAGAAAGTTGATTCAATCCGTAATCCTTCCAGAAGTAGCGGTGATTCATATATATTCCAAACATTCATAGTTATACAGGTATATAAATAACGAGTATTGAAGGAAAATATGTTCTCGAATTATTTCTTCTAATTATTGTATCAATAATTTTGAGAACTGAGACATATATAGTTTCAAAATGATAGCAGATCTGACATACGTTTACCTTCTCCAAATAATGAAAAGGATGCGATATGTATGAGTATATAATTTTTAAATTTACATCTATTCAACATTTCTGGAATTGGTCATGTGTTTCAGAAATTGAGAAGTATCCCAATGTAATTTTATACTATCCTCATGAAAACGATGCCTTGTTAATACAAATATGCAATAATTTCCAAATCAGCTTCCTTATTACATGGTCATTTTTATTTGTCACCGGCGACTTCACCAAAATTTTAACTGGAAGCATCCACCAAACTTAGTTTTAATTTTCAGTTATATTATTATTAACTCATTTTTTGTCCTCTATTTTGTTCAAATTCTACAATGACACACATGATGGAAGATTGTATGCTTCAATTTTGAATTCTCGATGTATGCTGTGACATTTTTATGTTTCTGAAACATTTTGACAAGTTTTTACTTTTACCTAATCGCGTGTATTGAAAATTTGCAATAAATGTTGAAAAACAGTTCTTCACATTTGGATTTGTTTATTCTTTGATTGATGCGTAATGTGGAATGCAAATAATGCAAATGTGGATTTTTTCAACTCTTCTCTCAATAATTTTAAGAAATCATTAGTCAATAATATTCCATCTGGACAAATAAGTGATATTACATTTATTTATTTCGAATAGTTGTGTCAAACTTTGTATTTGGAGTGAAGATTGTAATTAGTGTAGTAGTTCAATTTTTTAAATGTTTCTTTATTCTAAATTTATTACTTTTACTGTAAAAGTATTGTATTTTACTAATATTGGGGTTGTTTCCCGTAAAGTGAAAAAACAAATAAATAAATAAAATGAAGCAGAAACTTCAAATAATTCTCGACCCTCTACTTGACAGTTTCTGAAACGAGATTCATAATTCATCTTCGCTGTTTCAAAACCGCAATAATTAATGTTTTTCCAGTGAAATACGTTTTTATTTCCTGACCAAATCTATTTTCGTTTGTTTCATCAGTCTGACATCGTCCACCAATCGGTCTACGAGCTGGTACACTCCGAAGATAGAGAAGAACTGCAACGTCAGCTGATGTGGAATTCGTTTCTTCCTCCAGAATCAGCTAACATGGGTCTTCAAGATGTCCTCCAAACGGAGAATTGCCATTTGCTTGAACGCAGTTTTACAGTGCGCTTCCGCTGTCTCCTAGACAATACTTCCGGTTTTTTGGTAAGCACATGACAACACTGCGTAAGCACTGCCAACCTAATGCTGTTGTTTTTCAGCGACTAGACATCCGGGGGCGAGTCAAGGTACTTCACGGTCAAAACCGAAAATCCGAGGAGCCCCCTTTGGGGCTGTTCGCCATCTGTACCCCCTTTGGCCCCCCTTCTCTTCTAGAGATCCCCCAGAAAGAAGTCATGTTCAAAAGTAAGCACAAATTGGATTTGGCGTTAGTGTCGATGGATCAGAGGTGAGTTTGAAGCGTTTCGGTTTCCGTAGTCACACGAATTATTGTGTTTTTGTTTGCTTTTAGGGGGAAAATGCTCTTGGGGTACACGGACTCAGAGCTAGCCAGTATGGGGGGATACGATTTGGTTCATTACGATGATTTAGCGTACGTTGCCAGTGCTCACCAAGAATGTGAGTATATTCTTGTTCAAACCAATAATTTGATAGAAGTTTGATAATGTAACTTCCAATAAATTTCACATTCTTTTACTGTCATCAATAAATTATTGAATGAATTATTCATGACTTGGTAAGTTGGTAGGCATAATACGAGAAAATAGGTCTACTGAATTTAAAGTCGTTCTGTAGGTTAAGCTCATCGTTAGAATTGTTTTGAAAAATGTTTTCGCATAAAATATATACACCAAACTATTTAGTGCAGATAACCGTTGATTAGTTTTTTCTTTGTAGAATTTTCGACTAGATTCAACAAACTTTATTAGCGGATCAAATATTTCCATTCAGATACATTTGGGATCGTTGTAAAGTCACTGTGAAGTGGAGCCAATTCAGTGATTTGCTAGCTACGTTTCATTTTGCACTATTGGTATTGAAAGATAACCAAATCTGTCAAAACTATTTTCCATCAATGAATCCTAGTGGGGTCATGAAATAATTTCAATATCATCAGTACTGAACAGCTGGGTGAATTTTCGGGTCAATTGAATGAAGATTCAATTTTTATGATGTCTGAGTTTTATTATATAATTGAGTTTTTATAAAAAAAAATTAGTTGTGAGTCTGAAAAGAACCACTTCTTATTTTCGAGAACAGTTGAGGAAGTTTACAAACTAAATAACTTCAGCGATGGTAAATTTTCCTCACCACTAAAAATAAAATCATGAAATTCTAATTTCAAAAGTGGTAATCCATAACGATACATTTCACTTTGCAGTATTGAAGACCGGAGCTTCAGGTATGATAGCTTACCGATTCCAAACCAAAGACGGACAATGGCAATGGCTCCAAACCAGTTCGAGACTGGTTTACAAAAACTCCAAACCCGATTTCGTCATCAGTACACACCGACCTCTCATGTGAGTATCCATCGCTGCCCCACTGATAGATAGATTGATAGATGGATAGATAGAAGTTTATTGATCATACTCCAAATTACATCGAATTGACAAGTCAAGAACAATGCAAATGATGATATCACACAGTGAGCGGCATAAAAATTAGAGCAAGATGCAAAATCTGCAAATGTTTATCTTACTTACAAATAAATAGATACAAAAACATACGCAGTCACATATAACACACATGTAAACAGATAAAATCATAAAAAAACAGTTGAGGCAATCAGAAAGACACTGGCAGCTAGAGATTCATCCAGTCAAGTAGTTTGATATTTTGAGAAACTACTTGACTTGAAAACCAAGTTCGTGAAAATTTATATACTTGACTTGACTTGATTCGAGATATTCATTACTTGACTTGAAATCAAGCTACTTGATATTACTTGATCTAATACGGGGGTTCCCCGACTTCCGAGCTGACTGAATCCATTTTAAGATAGTTTATATTTCTGTTTTTTTTAATAATAAGTTTCATGAACGAAAGTTTTTTTCGCAGCTTCCATTCTCATTTCATCATTTATTGAAACACGATAAAACTGCTAAAAATCAAGTAGTTTGATAGAAGTACTTGATTTTTCAAGTACTTGATAAATACATACTTGAACTTAACTTGATATCAAAAACTACTACTTGATTTGAACTTGACTTGATTTCAAGTCAAGTCAAGTAGCTTGAATATCAAGTCAAGCCGTGAATCTCTACTGGCAGCATAGTGTAAATTCCTTTATATGTACTGTAAAACGCGTTTTGAAGAAGAGAAGACTTCAACCTAGACTTGAATCTGTACAAGTCTGCGTATCTTGGAGATCTTTTGTAACTGTTGTAAGTTGCTAGTTCAAGTCCGAATTCATTTCTTCTACTGATCCAAACTGATCAATCGCAACCATCCACAGGGAAGAAGAGGGTCGAGACCTCCTGGGCAAACGCACCATGGACTTCAAGGTCAGCTACCTGGACGCAGGTCTTCCCAACAACTACTTCTCCGAAACCGACCAGTTGCTGTCCAGCTCGTCCACCCCGTCGAGCACAATTTCCTCGACTCCCACGAGAGTCAACAGGCGATACAAGACGCAGCTCCGCGACTTCCTGTCCACTTGCAGGACGAAACGCAAGCTGTCGCACAGCTCCTCCAGCGGGCAAGTCACTCCACCGGCCACGGCGGCGGTGGTGAGCCCCATGCCGACGGTGGACTACCTCGCCGCTTCCTCCGACGCATACAACATGTACCCCACGTCGTACCCTCCGACGGAGCACAGCCTGAGCTCCTACATGGGCCACTCCAACTTCCAGCACACGCTGTACCCGGCGCCCAGCTTCGCCGCCACTGAGAATATCTTCCACCAGTACCGCCCCATAGGCGGCTACTACCCCGAGTACCATCATTCGACGGCCGCGGCGCCCTACGTCGGCAACGGCTTCCTGGAGATGTCTTCGCGAGCTTACGATCCTTCCACGTACAGGAGTACTGTGATGGATGAGAAGATCTACTCGTGTCAACAAGTGGCTGGCCAGCCGACCTACGTGGACGCTTCCAGGGGTTACGTGGTGCCCAACTCGGCGGGGGGGAAGTGCCTCGATGTGAGCTCGTGGCCGTATTCGGTCAGCCCGTCGTCGGGGATCGTCCAACCAATTCAGGTGACTAACTACCTACAATGCTTCTCAAAAGTCTCCTCCCCCCTCTTATCTTTGGAATGATTATACATAAACAAGTGGAATTTGGAAACTGGATACTAAAGGTTGTAAACTGCCCTACTAGGGATGATAGATGACGAAATCGTCAAAGGTGACGTCACAAGGCCATTGTGACCAATAATTTTAAATGGAACCCTACGGCAAGCGACACCTCTTTTAAAAGGTATCGAAAAAACCTATTCAATGATACTAATTTTGTTTGTGTTTATGGTAGTTTTAATGGCTCATTAGTAAACATTAAAATTTTAATTTCATTCAGTATGATATTAATTACAGAATTTAAGAAACAGTATATACTCAAATTGCTCGAAGTGACCTCCATTCACTTCCTGACAGTAAAACATCCTATTTTTAAACTCTTCTCGTACTTTTGCAAATGTGTCTGCGGAAACAGCTTCACATTCTGCAACAATACGTTGTTTTAAAACGTCAATAAAATTAAATAACATTTATAACCAAAATAATATTTATAACTCACAAATAACATTTATGAATAAATATAATATATTTCCAAAAGTATGAAACTGGTATTGTTCTCAAAAATTCGTGTTCTCTCCTATTGTTGTGGACCAAGTTGAATGATTCTTATGTATCTGGTCCAGGTGATGAGCAGTCCCCAGTTGGACCACCTCAAGGAGTGCGGCAAGCTGAAACATCCCTCCATGGAGGGGGTAGTTGGGCACGCTTCATCCCCCGGCCTGATCCCGCCCAAGATGGAGGAGATCAAGGTGGACCCGAACAGCGTCCACCACACGGAGACGTCTGTGACGCCACAGCATTTTTCACCTGTCGGTAACGTCGTCACTGAGATGCCCAGGCAAACGGTAAGAGAATTTGAAAATATGTACTTCGGTAGTGAATCGGGATGAAAATTAAGGAATATAAACTGCAAACAATTTTTTTTTGCGATAATCCTAGTCAGGAGGTTAGAAATTGTTATTCGCTGTCAATATCTTGATGATAGTAGTGCAAAATAGTATACTGTATAATAAGAGTTGTAAGAAGCATATAATGCACGACTAGAAAAAGTTACTAGTTACTAGTAGATAATTCTAGAAGTGCGTAATTGTCGTTTTAAGGTGATTTCGTTCTTCAAACGGTCCAATAATGCTATGTAATAATCGCTGTTGGTGGTTTTTCATGATGGAAATGATGGTGTTATGTGTCATCCATTGTCACATATCGACGCAAAAACTCGAGTTTATTAAATACTCTTGATCACCTCCATAAACTACTCCGAATCATCAACTCGTTGTTTATCAACACGCGAAATTCTTTTTGATCCATGTTTCTCACAATAACAAAATGAGTTGCTTAACTCAAAATGCTATAATTCACAAACTAATTAGGCAATCCAACCACCTGTCAAATCTAAAACAATATGTCGGCTGAGGGCATACATTTGGTATTTAATATGTGACTTGATTTAAAAACTGTTACATTTAATGATTTCTAGTGCGTTTTATATGTGTTTTTTTCAATTGTAGCTGATTATTAAGTCTTTTACTGAAGAAAAATGCCTATCACATGCATTGTGGTTGGCTGTAGATCTCGTACTAACCGTAATAAAGTCGGCATGTAATCGGTTCCTACGGTTACCAATCACAGGTTCTTAGAGGGTAAGAACGATTTAACTAGGAAGCGAAGGGCCCTATGGTTAGCTGCGATCAAGAGATATGATCTCACTGATTCCAAACTGAAGTATCAGAGAGTCTGCAGTAGACATTTTTTGACCAGAATATTACAAGAGGAACAGCATCAATTGAATAATATAAATCAGCATCACGATCCAATGTGAAAGGATCTAGATTATTAATTAATCCCAACTTCATTTTATATCTAAAACGAATGCTGTGACAAGAATGAACTGAATGAATAGTTTCAAGCATACTTTTCACCAACGTCTCTGCTATTCAACATCAACGTCTTTAAATATTCACTCTCCATCTGAATACCGTTTCAAAACATCACAAAAACTCCGATGATGAATAAAATTTACTGTTTACTAGCCAAGGTATCGGATTGTTTGCCCTCATCCGCCATTTTATGTCACGTTTGGATTGCCTAATTATCAAACAACTGTCAAATTCATACACGCGTCTTTTGACGGTTAGGGCTAACTAAAAATCATATAGATTCAATTCTAGTAGCGCCATCTATGTATCAGGCCGAGGACTTTTCAATTGACCTGTCAAAGTATTTAGAAAGAGTCTCAACTCATCTGCGTCTTCGCAGGTCTTGATGTGGGGATCCAACCACCACACCCACTGCTCCACCTCGGCAGATCGCTCACCTCCCGATCACCCCCACCACCCTCACCACCTGCACCACCACCCGCACCAGGGCTACGCGACGGTGACGTCGGCGGCGTCGATGCCGCCGACCACCGAAAGTTGCGAGGCTCTCAAGAGCCTCAACGACATGTCCGACCCGGAGATGTGCAAGTGGAACGGGGGAGAGCAGGACAAGCCTGAGAGGATGGCGTCCAATGGTGACCCGGAAGATAGTCCGCACCATCATCCCAACAACCATCATAACCATCACAGCTCGCGGGTGGTTATGGTTCTTTGATGAATGTGGTCGGCTGGTCGTGGCCAGTTTTGTATATAGCTATAAATATTTTCGTGAGATGGCACATCGGTAGATAGGCTTGAATGGTTCTTGGACAAAATTCGATTAGTACAATAATACCACAGAGTAATATAATACAGGGGTTTCAACATAGGATAAATGCGTAGTCTATTCATTCAAGGAAGATTTTTCAAAATAATTTCAATAATAAAAATAATCTAACTTTCTGTTTCGGAGAATCGATGAAAAAATAGACAAGCAGCAACACCGCACTCTCTGGCAAGCTGTCATAATTATCTTGCTCAAGCAAATGAACTACCTATTGGCAAATGAACATAAGCGATACGCCACCTAGTGGCACTAAAAATAACTAGACGTGTGGACATATAGTTCTTGTGTTTGGTCAGAGATGTTTGGTATTATGTTTTGTTGATGTTGATTTTTGTTGATTGAAATCAAAATTCTAATATCAATTCCCAAGCTTTTCCTCAAGCTGGTTGTATAAATATCGTGAGTAGATAGATGAAATTCTGTTGACATTAATGGTCCCACTTGAGCATAGTATTGTTCAGGTATCAACAAAATTGAAACAAGATCTCACATTATCCATTTTATTCAGCACTTCTCCCTAAAAAACATCAGAAGAAACAAATACTATAAATTCATAATTCATTCCATTACAAAAACAATATTCTTGTCATCATGATATTATGATGACCAGCACTCAAAACTTCTTCACCTTCATGAATACTTCTAAAAGTGTTTGTGCCTTCAAAGTACCCCAAACTAAATCCTGCCATTCGAATCTAAAAACAAAACAAATTATCAGAAACCTGTATATATTTTGATCAAACCATTCCCATTCACAACAGTATTCTATACTCGTATTATTTTCAATATAATACAATGAATAAAACAAATTATAATGCTTACCACCTTTAGAAATTTGAAACTACATACACATGGATGTCCTAGCTCACTATAAAAGTCTGGAATGTCTTTATTTTCATTATAAACTCACACTTTATTAACGAAAAATCACATGTAAACAAATATACCTACACCATTCAATGTCCGTTTATATGGTTCTCTGACTGCTCACTATAGCACTGCAATCTTGAATTCATTCGCCTATAAAAAGTGGCCAATGTTTTCAAATGGAGTTAGCTGTCAAACAGATCGTTGAAATGGAATATTTCTATATCTATAAATGATCTCTCTGGTTATTGACATATACTCTGTGGTAATAATAAACTACTGTTAGAATTTCTAAGAAATTTATTCGGATTTTTTGTCCAGAACCCTTGGGCCTTCTCTACTCAAATCGATGGGGATAGTTGCTAAAAATTTCGGCAACAAATGTATTATTGAAAAAAAAACACACAAAGTCGTCTCCAGAATGTTCAATGACCAGATACGAATCCTATAGTCATATTGTATATTTAAGTAATCTTTCTGGTTGCCTAAATACTCCTAGAATTTTAATGAAATCGGTTTAGTGATATTCACAGAAAAATGGCAATTTGAAATAATTTATGGAAATCACTAAGTATGTAAGTGACTACAGAAAGCTCTGACACGTGTAAAAAATGTATGGCATGCAATTTGTAAGTCACACTTTTCTGGAACACCTTGTAGAGAAGTGAAATACTAATAAGAATATCCGAATAAAGAAAAAATGATTCTAATGGTCCAGAAATTCAGTATTTCCTACAAAATTCATAGGCTGTTCCATCTCACATAAAATGTCGAGAATAATTCCATGTTTCCTCCTCAAGTACAGTAAAATGAAACGAAATTTCATTTTGTTGACTATCGCGACTATCCCCACACATTGAAACATATCTTCCTGCATTCAATTTAGTTGTCATTGTCTTCGGAGTCAGAAAATTTGATAGATTATATATTATGTAACATACATATAAATACAGTTTTGGCGTATTATTTTTGATGATTTCTAGTTGAGCGTTGAATGTTCATTAGTACCTACCTACCTATGTTTTGTTATTTATTTTTTACATTTTTATGCAGTGAACCATACTAGTCATTCAACTGGTTATTTGTAAATGTTGTATATTATTATTTATATAATGTAATTATTATTTTCAATCATTGAATTGAGACAGATTATATAATTATCTATACTTTATGTGACAAACATACCATTCCCATTATTTCTGTCTTATACCACATGTCGTGTATAAGTGAATTTTTAATTGTTATTCGTGGAAAGGTATACCTATTTTCATAACATTCCTTTGAAACAGTAGTTAATTGTCATGGATTTATCAGAAAAGATGTAACAAAAATGTATCATGAATGGATTAAAATACATTAAAAATTATTATATTACAAATGCTACTTTTATTGCATGAATTTCTACATGCAATGGTGGTTGTCTACCTTACAGAGTCAAAGTCCCCACGTGATATAGTTGAGGATCGATCTCACAATCAGATGATTATATGAATGATCGAATATTAGATATAGTTTCGTGGCGTAGCGTGCCATTGTGGGGCAGATGTCTCACAAAATGAACGAAAATGCTTGCATTAAATTAAATTTTATTTATAGATCATAAGTTATAACTTCATACTAGAAACTGAGCTGGCCAAATATTTCGAATTACACTTTTCACAATTTCGATATGTGGAACAATATATTTAGTTGCTTGATTTATCAGAATTGGACTTCTACTTCCAACATACCATATGCTAGAGATAAAAAAATTATGATGAATCTGAGAACCATCAAAAAATATTATTCTCAGTAGTTGTTGAGTTAGTAGTGAAACGAATCTTTTCTCAATGAATTTTCAGAACGGCAATTTTAATGAAGAAGAAGCCTATATGCAATCAAAACCGAATGGGAATGCTCAAGACTAAATATTGTGGGGTACAAAAATAACACACTTCAACGACTTAATTGATTTATTGGCTACAATCATTAACAATTCTACATTGCAATTCACAAAGTAACCCTCTCCATGTCTCCTTCATTTTCTTCAACAGATGAATCATCTGGTTTGGAGTTTTCTATATATTTATTATGATCCACTTTCAGTTTCTCAGACGAGGGAGGGCTCCATAAAAGACACCTACAACAAAATTATGAGAAAAACGAAAAAATGGGAGGTTTCCACAACAAGAACCTTGAAATAAAGGGCCCCTGTCTTCTTGGCTGCATGGTATTAATATCCCTAATTAGGGCTGCAAAATTCTCCTCTAAATGCACAGGATTCATATCCAGCTGAAAAATGAGAAAGCTTTATGAAAATGATTCAAAAGGGGACTTGTTATACTCACAGTTCCAATGACTGTATTTATCACTCCGAAATCCTTTTCATATTCATCTTTGGTGGCAGAATAATTTATACCATTCAGAAAGCGTTCAACCATTTCACCCATATCTACACCTAGAGTACCTGACTTGGGATTTGGAAACCTCCTTTTCATCAAACCACGCAAAATTACCAGCTCTGGTAAAATTTCTGGATGGGCGATAACATATTTGAAATCCTAAAATTGAGTATTTGGTTCTGTGAACTCATCAAATTCCATATTGATAACAGTACCAGCAAAGAAATTTGGCCATTCTGTATTTGTTTGATTAAGTCTACTCCTCCAGAAAGTAGAGCACCAGCATCTGAGGCTTCTTTTTGTAGATCTAGATTCTTAGAGAAAGCCAGAATAGTTCTTTCTTCTCCTTGGTCAAATTTGTGAGGTATACCAACAATTCTCGTGAAATTATCAACAAATCGGGTCTGAAATTTGAAATATTAAGAATCTATCAAGTCTCCACAAAAAAAAATGTTCTACTGAACCTGCTTTTCTCCAATCATATTCAATTCTACAGTAACGTGTAGATTTGCATTGGGTTTGTTGTACATTTCAGGGTGATGAGTCTCTCTATGACATTGCACAGCTTCGGAAAAAGGATACACAATCCATTTATAGTATTTAGCAATAAAGACATTGTCAATGGGATCTCTCTTCAATGAATCATCAAACTTTTTAGTTACACGTTCTAACATCATCCTGTAATAAAGTTATTAGTGTATGAATTTGGGCAACATGGATTATTTACTTTTCCTTCTTTCTAATATTATGGGGTATGAATCCCACTTTCTGTTCAACGACTTTGGATTTAGCTTTAGCAGCTGCTTTTCTCTTTCTTTCTCGTGTGCCTTTTCTAGCTGCATAGTGTCGAGATTGCAATATATAAGAGGATTCAAGGATGGGTCTTGGAAGATTATTGTTGCATACATTGACTAATCCATGTTGTAAGAACCCTGTAACAAGTGCAGACAATAAAATCGCATATCATTCTGAATTATATTCATTTCATAATGTACTCACTAAAAGTTGAAACAAGCATTTCTATCAGTTTCAATTGCGAGGAATATTTTCTGAAATCCGAACGGTTTTTTGAGGTTAAAATCTCCTAACTTATGTCGTCTCTTGTTTATCAGATAGAATAAAATGTTTAACTGTTTGGACTATGCTGGAATGAAATTTCAAAAAATAATACGGCTTGACAACATGAAAAGAAATCATTAAACTCTCTTTGCATGTAGCTAACTATTTATGGAGTTATGAGATATCTTTTTAAGGCCAATTGAAGGTAAAGAGACGTACATCGGAGCTAGGTCTGGCGACCTAGGAAGTCATTCGATACTTCGATAGGTCATCCCTTTCCTGAACTTTTCGGAACTTAGGAGTGAAACTTGTTCCGTTTTTATTATGTTGCTGAATTTTATTCTTTCGAACTAATAGAAAATGTGGAAAGCTATTTCAGCTCAAGCCAGAAATTTTTCTTTACAGAAAAACCAAGTCTACTTCGCTAGATTTGTGTCATACCTACTTCCGCCTAAGCTACACTCCCTAATTCTAATAACCTAGAGTCTACTAGACACTCTAGACTCGGCAGTTTTTCATTTCATCGAGTCTAGTCGTGTCCAAGGAGGTAGAATTCCTACACCCGGGTCGGCTCCAAATCGAACCTAGCGGTACCGAGAGCCGGCACCGTCAGTATACGATCATCGGTCTAGTCGGTGAGCGCGGACAGAATACGATCGCGAATCAACCAAACTGCGTTTGTGCTGAAAACGCCGAGGTCCTAGGTCAAGGGTACCTGCGATGCGAATGGACTTTCTTTTTGCGGAAACAACAAAAGTTTACCGGTAAGAAGTCGGTGTGGTGGGCGTGAGTTTTTTGAAAGTTCGTTCAGTTTTTTGGATTCCTTGTGTGATATTTTCGTATACACCTGTAAAGTAGGCTCTGAGACATCGAACATTGACATGTAAGTAATAATAATTGAATGTGATGTGATGTCACCGGCCACCGCACGTAAAAAATTATCTTATATTATCACACATATATAAATTTTGAAAGGAAAAGAATCTCAAAGCTGTTATTGGAACAATCAATTTCATTCTTATTTTCAAATTGAACAAAATAACTAATGCCAAAAAAACACTTTCATGATTAATTTTTGATGAGAAACAATAGAAATAAACATGTTTTCTCAACAATGTAATAACAACTGAATAATAATTACTAATTCTACTATTTTCAAATTCTTTATACAGTATAGTTATTAATTAAAAAAGTTTACTTTATATCTATGGTTAAGTATAAAACAGTCGAAAAGAGATATAATATATTTATCGAATTTTCAAAAATATTACATTTTATATTCAATTACATACATACCATTATCATTTCTAACTTCTACCTGTTAATAATTGAGTATTTTTGTTGAAAATAGTTTCCATTTATTTATATTCAATTATAATTATAAAAAATTTGTCTAGTTTTCACGGAGTACTGTAAAAAAAAGGGAAACGACAACACTGCATTTTCTGACAAGCTGTCACAACTGTCTCCTTCAAATAAATAGACTATAGCTATCTTTTTCACTACGAAATGAACTTTATGGTAAACCACGTAACACCCTGTATACGAATTCTAATTTTAGTACTCAAATTTTGACCTCACCGTTCACGAAAAGTGGTAGTCTCATAACGTTTTTATGTGTAAAAAAACCGGTTAAACTTGAAGATCCATATGCAGTCTTACATAAAATTTAAATTGCTATACGTAACTCTTATCAGAAAGTCGAGTCGTATTCTGCTCAGAATGAATTTCAGATATTTATTTCAAAAAAAAATTAATCACGCTTCCCCGATAATACTTCCAAGTGGGATTATCCAAATTTCAAATACATATCACTGAATAAAATGTAAATACTGACCTTGATATCGACTGATACTAATCAGCGATGTATGACTTTGGTAGATATCCATAAAAACGTCAATATAAGTTGTTCCTCCTTGATCTGATAATTGAATTGTTTTTATCAGCATTATGAAAGTTGGGGTTTTGAGATCATTGTGAAAGACACAACGGCCTCCTAGGTCACCATACGCAACACCTATGGAAATTTTCTCGGGAGGAAAATGAGGCTCCATTCTGGATATTGACAGATTGATATTGGACGACATCTATTGAGAAAATATATTCAAGAGATTGATCGGTCGATCGAACTTCTTCATTTTATTTGATCTTTCAAACGACAAATAATATGAATTTGATGTTTGACAGGAACAGGAACCAACTATGTAATGAGCTCTGTCAATGTTTTTCCCACATTTTCATAAATGTATATCAGTAATTGACTTCAATTCGTTTTGTGTATTTTACATGTTGTCTTATGTACTTATGTAATCCAAAATAAAGAATATTATTATTATTATTATAATCAAAGTGATATGACAGATAAGACATGATTCAAAATTAATATTCATTTAATCGATATGACGATAAATTAATTCGTTCACGACCTACATACAATTTATTTATGGAGGCTCAAGAATGTCCGTACAGTAAATTGGTAATTGACAGTATGCGGTTTGGTTTTCTATAACGAACTTATCGAAGCTAAATGGTAATATATACAGTGTACTCATTTGTAAGTTCACCACCCCTACATGATTTGAGAAAACGACAAAACTCGAAGTTTGCCAAAATTTTGTTTTGAGACTGAACTTTCCGTCAGTTTTTGAAATTGGTCATTGTTTGAAGATACAAATCAATTTTTTTGTTCCATCTCAGGCTCAATGTACCTTTTTTCAGTGATCAAAATGTTGATTCAACAATTCCTCAGTACATTGTTTTTGTGTTATTGTATGTCAAATGTTTAGATTTCATGAAGATTCAACCAGTGAAAAAAAAACTGAAAAAGTTTCTCAAAATCTCAAAGCGATTTCGTGGGTTACAGGACAGGTACGAGACAACAACGCAAATTTTATGCCGACGTTTTGTCTATACAGGGTGATTCACTTAAGAACCGACATAGAGCAGGGGCATGTAGGGGGTCCCAAAATATGGCAATTTAACGCAACTTACCTCTATACCAAGTTGCTTCCCTAAGGAGTTATAGGCTTTGAAAGTGAAGTTATAAATTATCTGTACTTACTTTAAGTATTTTGTTACGTATCTAAATAATAATTTGCCAGCCAATTCCTACTGATCACATTAAATGACCTACTTTCTTGTTTGACGTATATTTTCATAGCCAACTTTTGAATTTTCGATGATTTTAAATAACACCTAGATCGCGCGTTTTAAGTCATTCGAGTTTTTGATGAAAATGATGAGGTTTTTCGAAAAATTACTGGAATAAGAAAAGTTTTAGAATTGAATTGCCCACAAAACAAAGCAAAGATTTTTAAAATCCATCAAGGGTTAACAAAATTCTGTTGAATATTAATGGTGCGCCACCCGGTATACCCCCTTTACAAATTTCAATTAAACTCTAGTTACTGTCAAGTAACGCCGTAAATAAATCCACAAAGTGTACCAAATTTGGTTGCTTCAAGTTCAAGAATAACGGAGATATTGATTTTTTTCAAAATTCATAACTTCACTTTCAAAGCCTATAACTCCTTAGGGAAGCAACTTGGTATAGAGGTATAAGTTGCGTTAAATTGCCATATTTTGGGACCCCCTACATGCCCCTGCTCTATGTCGGTTCTTATGTGAATCACCCTGTATATTCAGACTTCTTCAGGGCAAAAAGTTACAAACGTCCACAAAGAATACTATTTGAAAAGTTCGCAGTTCGAGTTGTCTTTTGGAAGTCATTGAGCAGAATGAATCATTTATTATTTCATCGAGTCGTGACGATTTATAGTAGTATTATAGGAAGATACAAATATCGAAATCGTTTTGAGATATCAATCTAAGAACAAGAAAACTCCTCGACGCTTCTCGAAATCTTGTGTTTTAGTGTTCGTTATCTCGCAGCTCGAAAAACAAACCGCGTACGTCAAGCTAATGCCCCACCAACCAATCAACACCGACCTTCTTTTATTTTTCCAGCACCTCCTTGACCCGAGTTCAAAGATAAACGGCACACATCGTCGCCTCGACACGTCCACCTCGTTGCCAAGCCAACCGCGATCGGTATGTAGTCGAAGACGTCATCATGGTAGGCCGTAGGAAACCACCGACACCATGGCGCGAAGACACCGAGTCCTGAAGCTCACCCTCGGCGTCCTACTAGGCTTCATCCTCACGCGGCTGATCGACACCGAAACCGACTTCTCCTGCAGCGAGTCCAAGCCCCAGGTGTCTGCGCTGCAGCTCATAGACCTGGAGGACGTCCGCGCCTCCAACAAGAACTTGATCTTCGTGGGCGTGATGACGGCCGCCCAGTACTTGGACACCCGCGCCAAAGCTGCCTACGAGACGTGGGGCAGGCAGGTGCCCGGCAAAGTGATGTTTTTCAGCTCGGAAGGTTCGCGCAGTGACCACGTGCCGCTGGTGGCGCTGTCTGGGGTAGATGACAGCTATCCGCCGCAGAAGAAGTCGTTCATGATGCTCAAGTATATGTACGAGCATTTCGGGGATCAGTACGAGTGGTTCGTGAGGGCTGATGATGATGTTTACATCAGGACGGATAGGTTAGAGGAGCTGTTGAGGTCTGTGGATAGCAGGAAACCATGGTTTATAGGTGAGTTTTATGGTTACGTCTCTGATGCATTGATGCAGAATAATGCCAGTGGCCGATACCAACTTTGTTGATGATTTGTTGATTGATTTTTCATAACTACAGTTATAAAATGGCCCAAATTGAAGCTCAATGAAGGTAACCACGAACCAGCGGAGGATTTATACTAGGGACAGTCGGGGCTAGTGCCCAGGGCAGCAAATTTTCTGGGGCGGCAAAATTTGAAAATTGAAAAAAATGTTTGCGAAGATTCAATCGACCAATTCGCAAATCAAAAAGGCAAACGTGTTTGCCTGTGCAAAAATTAATGCCATACAATTATTAGTCACCATTATTGCAAAATTTATAATTCTTAGGAAACAAACCACATTATTTTATATTTTTGAAGTGTATAATATGTAATAAATTTTCTATTTTCTGCAATAGATTAGTTATTTTCATTTAAAGAAATGATATATACGGGGTGTTCCTTAAAGGCAGGCTAATATTTGAGGGGTTATTCTTTGACACATTTTAAGAAAAAAACTTCCTATAAACGTATGCCCTAAAAGTATTAACTCTTAAGGTACAGAGTGATATAGATTATTAAACGGTTGGTACTGCGATATGAAGCAATTTTAATTTAATTATTTCAATCAAGAACAGAGCATCTGACAAGAAAAATACATGTTTTGAATTCTAATTCATTTTGGAATAAATCTGATCTCTTAGTTTGCTTTCAGTCGATGCACAAACATTTCCACGCCACATCAGATTCTTGAGGAATAGACCCTGAAGTCAAACGATTTTTAATTTTTTTAAGCGAAAACCATGCGTCGAACAAAGAAAATCCATGAGATCAAATTTGCTCAATAATAAATGGGGATCTTAAAAGTAATTTTTATTTTGGAAGTAAGCAGTGGCGTAGTATTTTTTTCTCCAAAAATATTCAATGCGAAACTCGTACAGACCCAACTGGTAGAGAAATTGATCTGCGCAAACTCCTGAATAAATGGAGAAGTTTCCTTATGACGAATTCTCATCAAATAAGTACTCAACTATTCAGTTTGTTATCTCTACTTTCTAGAATGACAATACAAATCATTCAACTCAATTCTATTTTCAAAATAAACCAATTTGTAAATTTTGAGGCGGGAAACTGTGACGTACTTAGTGAGTTTAGAGTGAATATAGCTATCGTAAGTTCCATAACCCATAACACATAACCACATTTAGCTGTCAACGTGTTATGTTATGGTGTAATCCGGATGATCGCGGACGAAATCTACGAATGCATTTGCGCAATTGCCAGATCTACCTTTTTATTTTCATGAAAATAAATTGAAAGCTGTTCCGAAAATTCAAACACAAAATTATATTGAAATAATTCACTTCAAGAACAAATTCGATTCATTCATTTATTTTCTATTCAGCCATAGCCCTCGATTATATCATCGCATTCATATATTTTCGCATGTTATGTGCTAGTTATATTTCATAAGACATATATGATATTATATCACGAAGGGTAAACAATCCATGATTTGGTATTGCAAAATCCACGACATATTTTACCAAGATATTCTGGTCAGTTTTCCCGAATATTTAGAATAAATTAGAAGCAGGGCAACACTGTACTTCCGCACGCAAAATCTCAATTTGTTCCTGTGTGAACCCGGTTTTTCACTTGGTACGTCATCAGAATGGTGGAGGAGCCAAAACTAGTTTTTCAAAACGGAATTCTGGAGTCAAATTCGATCGCACAAAAAAAAGAAAAAATACGGGTGTAATAATTTTTCATATATTTTATGGAAAAAATAAAATCTCAATATTGGAAACTTCCTCATTGTACGGGTGGCGGATGTTTTCACGCTTATAACCTGTTGCAGGCCAAACAGGGCGCGGCAACGACGAGGAATTCGGGCGGCTATCGCTGGATTCGGACGAGAACTTCTGTATGGGCGGACCGGGCGTCGTTATGAGCAGAGAGACGCTGCGACGGACGGCGCCGCACGCAGAAGAGTGTCTCGAGACGCTCTACACGCATCACGAAGACGTCGAGTTGGGCAGGTGCGTGCGTCGATACGCCGACGTCGCCTGCACGTGGTCCTATGAGGCGAGTGACTCCCATAGTAAGGCAAGATTGATGGTTTTGAAACAGTTTAATGCTTATAGGAGAAGTTGGCAATTTAGAGGCATTAAAATCCCCCCAAAAAACTTATCTGATTGGAAGCTAGGAAGAAGGAGGTTAGGTGGGTTGGGTTTTTCAAATATATACAACAATTTCGCGTATCAAAGATACATATGACAGTATTTGTAGAATTTTTATTAAAAAATTTCGAAAGCTCATTTACAGGGTGTAACTAAATAAGTGTAAAACATTTGAGAGGGTGAATTGGTTTCGTTTATTCCCTTTCAATTATTTAATGCAGGTAGTATAAATATTTTTTTGCTACGAACTCGTTTATTTTGGGCGAAAAATTCAAGGAACGTTTTTTGTTTAGAATGAAACATGCTATCGGAAATAAATTTTTAAATGGTAAACAAATAATAATACAAAAAATTACATTGGAAATAAATTTGAGGGGTTGCGTTTTCCACCCCTTACAACCATGGGGTAAACCAAATAAATTACTGGCTGAGTGTCTTTTTGACAATATAAAATGTCCGGTCAATTTTAATACTGTAACTTTTTTAGTGCTTGTGCTTGTTTCAATGAATTTTTTTCACATAAAAAATCCTTTTTTTTTTTTTTCGATGAGCAATCACCCTCTCAAAAGTTTTACACTTATTCAGTTAGACCGTGTATAATAAAATTACCAGAAATACTTCATAAGTACATGGATGAATATTGAATTGTATTATAATCAAAAATTGAGTTTTGAGATATGAGCTTCAGAAGTTTAGTAACATTAAAAACAATTTTACTCACATAGTATCATCCACATATACAGGGTGTTCCATTAGGAAACCATGTAGAGTTCAAAGAGCTGGTTCAGGCTATACCAAAAATGTGGGGTCTGAGAACTTTTATAAGTGTTTTATCAATTTCACCAGTTTTTAATTTGGGTCATAACTTACAAAATATCCACTATATTTCTCAGATATTAGATATTTGCTATACACGTTCTTTAACTTCTACTTAATCGAGGTAACTATGAATCGTTGAATTAATCCAGGTTTAGACTGACAAAAATTCAACATAGTCTTGGGTCCCCCAAAAAACACCCTGTATGTTTCATTCTTAAATATTTTATGGGATATTTGAAAAGAGCAAAAAAACTGAATGGAACTGTGTCATTTTCCTGCAAAATGTTTCATTACATTCACATTCAAATTCCAGATTCTCAGATAAGAAATTTAGGAGAATATTTCAAATTATTATACTATCCAATGAAATCGGTTATTTAAAAATTTCAAACCCACCTCACCCCTTAGCCATGTTTAGTTCAAGACGGTTGAATGAAAAATCAGTCCTGTCTCTCATTTGCATGTTCCAAATTTTATCTCTGTTGTACCAATTAAAACCAAAATTAATCAAAAAGTTAGCATGAGCATTAAACTGTTATTGAATATGAGATAATGAAGGATTTTGTTCCTTTCTAAAACAAATGACAACTCTTCTGGCGTAAGCGTTCAAAAGTGATACAACATAATTAAAAATAGCTTATGAATATAACGAGAAATATCAAATATTCAACGGATGAGACGCTAGATTTCTGTAATAATAAACCACTAGAAAACCCTACGGAAATCCTGTTATACAAAATAGTTAATTATTGATGACCATCCCACAGATAAATATACAGCGGAATTGGATTAAATGGAAATTGAGGTTTTGATAAAAAATCGAGACTAACCGAACATTCCTGCTAACTGTTTGTTGAGAATTATACGTTTTCGTTGTTACCTTTCGTTATCAAGCTATACGTCTGCCGATATTAGAAAACGTCAGCGAATTGACGGTATCAAACACGTGACAGTTATTACGAGTTGAGTAATTTTATCTCTTCACTTGACGGGCTTGTAGATCTAATCTATCGAGTCTATACGTGATTTTTTCGCGTGTCGATTGACTTCTGTGTCATCAGGTTTCCAAATCGTTTTATCTTTCAACTACACGAGAAAAAGATAGACCTAAATACATAAATAAAACGATAATATATCAAACGGAAATCATCTGGAGTACACGAAAAAAAAAATAAAAATGGAAATTCCCAGTCATACATATATTCGAAATTCCTCGAAATAGTGTTGATTCGTATATACTATGGAAAGTTTTAAATCGAATGAGATATTATAAATAGTTTTTTATATATATACTTCTATCATTTTGGATATTTGCTTTGATATTTCATGTGTTTTAGTTTCGAAATGTTCATTAAATATATTATATATATCTTCGGGCCCAGTGACTGGCTCTGTCGGGTTTACCCTCAGCCCAAGTCAGCAGAGAAGTGGGTAGTGCGAGAGTGACGAGTGTAAACACGATACTGCTCATGCTCCTGCCGATGCTGCTCAATTTTCGATTTTACGGGGGGAAATTAAAGAATGGTCAAATATAGCAAGTTGGTTGAATGGTAGTAAAGTTCCACAATTAAAGAACCAACAATTTGAGATCGAGAAATTTGCCATACAACTTTTCGTTTATGTTACAAGGGAGTTGATTTTTGAGTGTTACAACGTTTTGAAATACCTGACAACGATAAAAAAGTGGTTAAAAAATCATGTTTGCCACATAGTTGTTGACAGACAGATTTTCTCTGAATACTTAATAAAAGGTGTGCAAATTTTCATTTGAATCTGAGCCTGAAAATTGACTGGAAAAAAGGCACCATGAAAGAGAGTTCATACAGTGAATAAAATAAAATAACAAATAATATGAAATATATTGAAAAGTAAAATAAAAAATGCCCAATTCAAATCGATTATTTCATGAATTCTCCCTTTAACTGACGAAGAATACACAACACAAAGAATTGTGTAGACGTATTTATCCCTTTCTACTAAAATCTTACCTCTTTCTACCACACTGTAACTCGCTAATAAATTCACAATGGTTCTCAAAAGAGAACAATACAATGGCATATGCATACTTCCAAACGTCTAGACTATTTTTTACGACACACCGGAATTCAAAGCTACTGTGAGCCTTTTTCGGTTCCTTTTCACTTCTTGTTTCTAGGAATAAAAGTTTTTGAAAATGTGGTTTCGAGAAGATGTCAATAATGTATTTTTTTGTAGCGAAGAATTTAAATCAATCAAAAGATAACTACAGTGAGATGGCTGCTAAGCTCACCTGATTTGCCGCTACTTGATTCCTCCTTTTTAGGTTTGCATAATGAACAATTTCTCCAATATTATTTATGATTTTGGAACGTTGAACTTGTTTTACTGATTGAAATCAAACAACGAGATTACTTTACTAAACATTCTTATCACTTTATTTTGTCTTCAAAGTATCGATTGTTAAGATGTAGCATTGAAGTTTTTATCTCCTTTTCATGTTTTCATGTGCTTTTTATATACATTTCCAAACAATCTGGTTTAAAGTAAACAGAACGATGCTCATTTTCTTTGAAGAAGTTTGTTTATCTGAATAAAATATTGTCGAACTTTTTATCCTCAGAACCATGGATCGGAAGGATTTCTTAGAATTATTGTTAAAACATATGAGTACGAATTTGTACTATAAATAGCTTACGGGGTGGTGAAATGTTTTGTGCCGGATGTCCCAGAGCAAATATTTTGGTTATTTGCGAGAAGAAATTGTTTCATAGTCTCGCATCTCCCAGTATAAACAATAAATGAACCCAAGGAACTGAGGCCGTTGTACATTTTGGCAAATTACAGAATTAGATAATAAAACTCTGTGTTAAAATATACGAGCCAGAGCAATTTCCTAGTACATGACTAGAAAAAATAAACTTTCAGTTTGATTACGAGTCCAACTACGTCAATTAATCTTTTGTAATTTACGTTATAAAGTTTATTTATAAGTTCGACAACCGTTGAAGTCGAAGGTTTGGTGTTTTTCATTAGCCAACGTTCCCAATTCATGGACTATTAACTTAATTAATAAACTAATTTGTTTTGGTACGTGGTATACAGGGTGATCAACAAGAACAATTTCTCGAAAAATAGTCGAAAGAATTGAGTCCTATGATACTCTCAACTATAATGTCCATTACCATTTCAATTCAGTGTAGTTGTCATGAAATGGTTTAAATTTAGACCCCAAATTAGATAGAAGACTATATGGTCATATTTTCTCATCTATTATCTTATCAAACGCTTAGTTTATCTTCTATTAAGCAAAATCGTATCCACAAGGCAATTCAGATGATATATTAGTGCTCGAAAGAGAAAAATGGATCATTAACATTGATAAAACCCCTCTCGAAATAGAGAAGCTCGATGCAACTTGTGATGCAAACTCATGAACTCAATGGATATTTTAAATGTCAATTCAAAGCGGTTGATCAGACTAATACTGAAAAGAAAAAGCTATTTTTTATGTATATGTAATATATATTTTATATATCTATCAAAGTTCAAAAACCGTTCATTGATTCAATTGAGAAATCAAGTATACAGGGTGTTTCATTATTATGGTGAAAAAATTAAACTGAGAGTAGAGAGGGCCAATATATGACGACTGAGCCCAATATCGTTATTTTCCGGACGGCAAACAAGAATATTTTATTAGTATTAACGAAGTCTTCAGAGGGCGCCACTTACCCGCTTACAATTATTTAAAAATACGCACAACTTGTTTGTATATCAAAAATCAACATTTTCGATCAAACATTTATTGAACTACATTATCATTTTAACAAGAAAGTATTCTTGGTAAAAGTCGAAAAACCTTACCGTTTTTACGATAAATATTGAAGTCACAAATGAATTCAAATGATTTTATCAAGAAGAAACAAGTGGGTTGCAAATAGTTAGTTTTCTAGTATCATAGAAACCGATATCATAAAAACTGTCAAAGCTAATAAGAAATTTGCAAATGAAATTTCAACATAAGCGATATTGCTCTCAATCGTCACATTTTGGTCCTCTCTACTCTCAGTTCAATTTTTTTACCATATTAATGAAACACTCTGTATACAGGGTGTCTTAAACACAAATGAACGTGTTTCAAATTTTGAAAAGCCTAAACATATTTTGACATCGTTGATCACTGATTAAGCTGATATTTTGAATATAAGAATACTACTTGAAATTTCAAATATTTCGTTTTTCAACAGATGCAAGTGATTCTGTACCACAACCAGAGCGGTGAAGCAGCTTTTTCTGGTAACCTCAAACAAAAAGAAGTTCACAAAGCCATAACCCTTCATCCTATAAAGCATCCACAGCATATGTACAGACTACACAATTATTTCAAGGTTTGTATTTCACTTATATGGGTAAATAAATATACACTCCACTGGATTCGGCGCAAAAAATTTCTTGCTCATTATTGCAATAACGTAAATATACACATTTGAGATGAGCGCATAAGTCAAATATGAACTTCAAATTCACTCGAATAGTGCTTATGAGCAATATTTGACTTTGCATTAGGATATAAAAATGAAGAGTTGTATATCCGACTTTCAAAATATGGGTATGTCTCCATCTCAAAAAATACTGTATGATATAAAATTATGTTTCAATACGTTCAGGACATTCGAATCATGAAAAAGTATGACAAACTTTTTTGAAATAAATAAACGAAGCCACCTTGTATCGCATTAGACATGTAGAATATCAAATTGCCATGGTCAAACGATATCAATTTTATCTTCAAAACAAAACTATTCATTTGATGCCACTACTAAGGTGTATGATTCAGCCTTGAAAAAGTAATGAAACTCAAATAGAACATCGTATTCACGTAACAGTTCATTAACTGGTATTTATTTGCTTTATCCTACTTTCGAATCTTCACAGAAAATCGCATAAATATTTAATTAATACGTGAGACCTACATCTTTCCTAAAAATAGCTGATAATGAATCAAATCATGAATATACAAGTAATTAGATTAGGAATTTTTATAGTACTCGCAATATCATTATATTCATTGAAGCTTTGCAAATTTGTTGGGCGTAAAAATAAACAATAACTCTTGACGTTTTCAATAGAAACCAATTTTTAATAATGTCACGAAATGCAGAGTGTTGAAAACTCCGCTTGTGAAGTAAACTCATAATGGTCAATGGGTGTTAAATCTGTATAGCTAGGAAGACAATCAACACATGTTCTTTGGAACACGTGTATTATTTCCAACCTTACACACTTGAAATACATAATTTCGAAAAATTTTTAGGGTTTGCGAATTCAAAAAGATCAACAGGAAAGCATTTTGCTTCACCGAGATTTAGCAATGTCTATGCAGCAACTAGGATACCGAATAAGTAGTTTGGATACAGCAAATTTGGCTGAAAATCTACCACTATTTCCCATCAAGAAAGGATCAGAAGGTTTCCTTGGGGATACAAGTATTTTAGGTAAGGTGTTAGTGCTACTTTCGAATATTTACTGACGTCACGACTTTCTGAGGAGAAAACTGCAATAACTTAGTTGTCACATGCCAAAATTCATCTACAGACACCAGACCCTTTTTTTGGAAATGAAAATAAATTGGTCTAATTGGATATTATTATGTGTAGTATTGATATGAACTTATGAAATTATTGTTTTCCAATCAACATTTATTTCATTATCATTTACACAATGGATTAATTCGTCAGAGACTTGGCACCACAACTCCGAGTATGCAAACGCTGTAAAGTAAATGAAGATTTTACCTTATCGTTTGTTTGATACTTGAAATAGAACAATTCAATGACGTCTTCGTTTGAAAAATGTTCTGAAATTTGCAATTTTGAACAAACATATCAAAGTTGAACGCCAAAACAAGGCATTCAGATGGTTGCAAACATTCTTGTTGGATATGACGTTAGGCCATTACCTTTTCAATTGTAAGTTATGGATCACTCCCCAGGCAGCAAGCTGACGTCATAATGACGTCTCTTTTTGGTATTTATTGGTCCGCAACGTCATATTACCAAAAAATGACGTGAATACTGACGTCATTTTTTGAATGTACTGTAGACGTCATAACCAGGACGTTAGTTTGACGATATTTTTACGTAATTATAAAACGTTAACTCATTGTTTTATATTTTTGCATTTTGATGATTATTCCAATGATCCTTATAGGTTCCTTAATATTTTTCATCGAAATGCAAAAGTTAAACGAAAGTTTACCATAGATACCTTGAAGTGTGTATAGGCAAGTGTACATTGTAGGTACAGAATGGAATCAAATTTCTCTTTAGGCTAATAAACAGACGCAATATAGGTATTATTATTCAACCACAGCCCATCTTTTATGAGGTTCGTATGATTATCAACTCATTGAAAAACAGTTTGAATTTGGCGCTTCAAAACAAAACGTTCATTATTTGTTTGGCGTTCGGCAATCTCCGGAGTTATCGGTATCGGACAAGTTCGGCCACAAGCCAACACGCAACGTTGACGACGCACACGGCCACACGCCATTATCACAAAAATTTTGAGGTTGTTATGTATTCGATTTCGATTGAAATTTCCTATTGATTACAGAAGTCGATTTCCGACCGTCGGTTGTGAATTGTGCATTTCCTTTACTAGTGATTTGTAAGGTAAGTTTAATATTTGGTCTATTGCATGTATTGGATTTGATGTCATGTACTCACCACTTACTATGATTCCTGTACCTATATCATGATGCTACGTTATTTTAAGGCTTTTTCCTTTTTGTGAAAATAATTGTATCCTTAAGGTTAGTGTGCTGATTAAACTCACTAGGATTTTTTGTCGAGATACTGAAATAATTTGATGAAAAATCAAGAAACATATGATGAGAGTCCAAATTAATGTGTTAATACTGGTGAAAAGAAGCTTCTTATCAGTGAATCTACCTATAGAAAAAGAAAGAATCTTAGTTATATATACACAATTCACTTATTTTGGTTAACTGTATAATGAATAGAGTCGACTCTTCTAAGCTATGAAAGATCTTGAGATGAGTCTGCACAAATAACTTTCTGTTCTGACAACTCAAGGTACTTCTTTCTTTCTTACTTTTCCAATGGTTTTTTCCTACATATCTGTTATAACTGGTGGTAATCTAGAAGACAGAACTTTCAACAATTTGTTCGACCAAATGAAATTTTTAAAATACTATCACATCTGTATATTCTTGAAATTTGTTGTTTTAATAGTTTGTGAATAATAGTAGAGTTTTCATTTATCTATTGGTCATTAACCATTAAATTATATATATTTTTTAACAATAATTTTTTATTTCTAGAAAGTTCCTGTGCCTTGGGGATTTCTACTCTTCTCACATCCCCAACAAGTGGAGTCGACTCTTCTAAGCTATGAAAGATCTTGAGATGAGTCTGCACAAATAACTTTCTGTTCTGACAACTCAAGGTACTTCTTTCTTTCTTACTTTTCCAATGGTTTTTTCCTACATATCTGTTATAACTGGTGGTAATCTAGAAGACAGAACTTTCAACAATTTGTTCGACCAAATGAATTTTTTAAAATACTATCACATCTGTATATTCTTGAAATTTGTTGTTTTAATAGTTTGTGAATAATAGTAAAGTTTTCATTTATCTATTGGTCATTAACCATTAAATTATATATATTTTTTAACAATAATTTTTTATTTCTAGAAAGTTCCTGTGCCTTGGGGATTTCTACTCTTCTCACATCCCCAACAAGTGGAACAAGTACCCCTACATCAACTATTCACAATAAAATATGGCATTTTTTCTTCCTAATGAGCTAATCAATTTTTGGTTTAATTCAAATGTTCTGAGTTAACAATTTTACTCTTGATAATTGTGATCCTCATAGTTCAAAAAAATAACTCCATCTACTCAAACTGTTATTTTATATAAATAATATAAATATATATATTATATTTCATTATATCTTTATTATATCCTTTGATGCCGATGGAACATATAGATTTTCGTTCTCTAATTGTGATTTTATTTACAGACCTTATAACATCATAGATAGGATATTGATTTGTATATGCACTAACATCCAAATAATATGAGCTTGAGACTAGCAAGTGAATACAAATAATTTTGAACCAATATCAATATATATATATATAATAAATAGGGACGGCCCATTAACGTCGAAATATAACGTCATAATGACGTTACAGAATGACGTCTTTGGTCTGTGACATATTCACGTCATCCTACCGTCTTTATGGCGTCATTCTTTTCGTCAGCAGGACGTGTCTGGTGTCGAAAAAATGACGATAAAATCACGTCAGCTTGCTGCCTGGGGCCTGTATACCACCTCTACCACAATAATGTTTATAATTAGAAATGCAGAGTCAACATATTAAGTTTATATAATCCAGTTGCTCTGATTGTTCATGCAAGTTTTTATTTAGCTTTTGTCCAACATTAGACGAATAAAATCTTCATTTGTAGTAAACGTTATTTTTAAAAATCCGCCTCCACACAAAGAACCTAAAACTTGTATGATTCTTGAATAATTATGGCGTCACACTATGTGCATTTTCAACATTTTTACAGGAGCTCCTTTGAGTTTGAATCGATACTCACCACGAGATTTGAAAGACGTTTTGGAGTGGGAATTAATTTCGAAAACGCTCTACTCGCATAGAGACGGAAATCCCAGAAAAAGAATCGGAACATCCATGAAGGAAGGATTAAGCGACATAGTGAGAGAGGTAAAATTCATTCGAGAAACAATTGAGATACAATACAAAATTGAAGTTTGATTTGTTAGGTCATGGAATTGATAAACGCGTACTCAAACCAAAGAGGTAGAGTGATAGACTTCAAGGACATCCTCTACGGATATTGGAGGCTGGATCCAGTCTACGGAGTGGATTTGATATTAGATCTGCTGCTCGTCTACAGAAAATACAGGGGGCACAAAATGACTGTGCAAGTCAGGAGACACGCTTACGTACAACAAACTTTCACAGGTGATTCATAAGAAGAAGATTTATCTCTTCACTGACATAATTTCATTTATCATTCGAACAATATCGCAGATTATAGTTTGACCAACTAAAAAAAACATGCTAAATACCAACGACTTCATATACAGAGTGGTTCACCTAACTGGTTCATTAGAGGTTTATGGAGAACTGGAAGAGATATCAACTTGAAATTTTGGTGGATGCTATTACTCAATGTGTTCTATCTTCCTAAAATATTTTCGATGCGCTGTTACTTCCGTTTAAACCGGAAGTGATATCAACTTTGTTTTTTCCAATAGAACACCCTGTTTATTTTCAGATTTTCGAATTTTACGAAGAATTCTGGACCTGTTGCAATTTGAATTTTCTTCCTATCGTGATTCGTATGAGTATACCATATTGCTAAAATGGATATTTACAGAAATATCAACAAAAATGTGAAAATACGCTGATTCGTTTCATGTGTATTTCCACATTTTTGTTGATATCTCTGTAAATATCCGTTTTAGCAATATGGTATATGCTCATGCGAATCGATAGGAAATTAAATTTTGCGTCGGATAGTGAGAAAATGTCATGGTCATTCTATTTGAAATAAGGAAGTCATTGGAGTTTGGAATTTCCTTAAAGTAAACTGATATATCAAACATCACCCTGTTGAATATTTTGGAACACTTCTAAAGATACCTGATAGAACGCTCTTTCATTTATGTGTATACGGAGATTGAACCTCTAATCTTGAAATGGTATAGACATTTCAGTTAGCCAGTCCATCTGTAAATTTTTTTCGAAAAAATGGAATATCTCGAAAACAAATTACGATAGAGCAGCGATTCAAAATGCAACAGGTCCAGATTTTTTTGTAGAATCGGAAAATCTGAAAATAAACAGGGTGTTCTATTTGATATCTTTTCCAGTTCCTCATAAACCTTTAATGAACCAGTTAGGTGAATCACCCTGTATATTATATTTTCCTTGAAAATGATTCATGTTATCTATTTCAAAGAAGGGGACATTTTTTTGAGAATAATCTTGAATTTCTCAAATTATTATCATTATACTACCCCTTGATTCGCTTGTAGTGGTTGTAAAAAAAATCAATTACAGCGAATGATGGGTTTGTAACTGATTATACAAAGTTCGAATTTCGAAGTAACGACATTTTTGAATAATTCAAAGAAAACTTGTATTACGATGTCTTCTTCAAAAGGCTGTATCTCAATTAGGAAGCGTTTTCAGATTGATATAATTGGAGTTAAATCGACATAAAATAACCTCTAGCACCTGTAGTTTCCGTTTGGACACCCTGTATCCTCTTTCCTTAATAAAAAGTATAAAACTCGAAATAAACGAAAAACTCTCTTCCAGGCATTTTCGTTAGAGAAATAGACACCAACACCTACACACCCCCAACAAAACCCCAAAACAACAACACCGAAACTCTACCAGTCCACAAACAACTCGTCCACCAGATCTTCTCCAAACTCAGCGAAAACCTCCAGCCCATCCTGAGCTTCTACAATACCACCAAGCACACCAAAATCAACTTCATCCTCCCGTTGAGCGGCCGATTCGAAATCTTCAAACGCTTCATGACGGTCTACGAAACCACCTGCTTGGGCGAAGCCGAGCCCAGCAAACTATTCGTCATTTTATACAGAGACGAAAACGCCCCTGAAGATTTTCAACAGAGCGTGGACCTGGTGGAGGACCTCAGGAGGAGGTACCGCTCCAGCGAGTTGAAAGTGGTGGAAGGGATCGGGGCGTTTTCCAGGGGCAGAGCGTTGCAACTAGGGGTGGACGAGGTAGAGGAGGACGGCCTGATGTTTTTTGTAGACGTGGACATCGTTTTCGAGAAGCAGAGCCTGCAGAGGATGAGGAGGAACACGGTGCGGGGCAAGCAGGTTTATTTCCCCATAGTGTACAGCCTCTACGACCCCAGGATGCTCCAGGAAAAATACAACGACATAAAATACTCAGTCACGCCTGATATTGTCAACGAAGACAACGGTTTTTGGAGACAGTTTGGCTTCGGGTTAGTCAGCATTTATAAAAGCGACTTCAAGAGCTTGGGCGGCTTCAATTTGATGATCACCGGCTGGGGCTACGAGGACGTGAGTTTGTTTGATGACGTTGTGAAGTCTGGACTGAGAATTGTGAGGACTGCTGATCCAGGTTTGGTGCACGTTTTTCATTCGGTCAAATGTGATGATGGCTTGAACGTTGAGCAAAAGAATATGTGTCTTGGGACCAAGGCCAGCACGCTTGGTTCCCTAAATAGTTTGCAGAAGTTTTTTATGAAATACAAGGATTTGTTTAGGTAACAGTGACTCAATATTCGTATTTATTTATCTGTGATTCCTTGTTATCCATCATGAGTGACTAATATGTTGTGTAATGTGATAATTCTGAAAATAAGTGTTCAGTTGTAAATTTCCTCCACTGCCCATTTACCACCATGTTGATTCCAATAATTCTTATGGCAACGATCAAAATAATTCGGTGAAAAGATGTGGAAGAACCTCCACAATAAATTTCATCTACGGGTTGAAATATTAGCATGAAATTTCGCACCGAAACAGCTCAATAAACATCATTGTTATGAAAATTGTGCCAAAAGCTTATTAAACCTGTGATTTGCCATAATCATGTCATACCTTAATAGTTGCATATTTCTTGAACAATTTGATTTTGTCAATCTGTTATCTTATTTATAAAAATTCCATATTGAAAATTTATGATACCTAAAAACAGTCAGTTACCAAACAGATAATTTTATAAGCGTCTCAATAAACTACAGGGTATTTAGTCTGATCTGATAGTTATACAAGTTGAAATCACGTATTTCTCAATTCTATTAGTTAACAATCTAGATGATGATCTGAAATCACTGAAATAATTTGTATCTACGTGGACTCGACCTGTGTAACGAATGAGTTGGAAATAATCGATGATATTACTTGTTAGTCTTGCCTTTTCTTATGAAAATTTTGTTCGTGGAGAGATTGTCAATGTATGGTTAGTGTAAAGTTTGGCGAATAAATGTAAAAATTCGAACAAAAATATTTTTCCCATATCAACAAATCCCGAAATACACATTTATCAATCAAAAACATATCATTACATATGAATCCACGATACGAATAAACTGTAAAAACGAAATATATTGATATTTATATCATGCAAACCATTCCAAAATGGAGAATAAGTCGCAATCAGTAAATCTTCCATATGTAGGGTCTCTAAATTTATACCTGAAATGTACCAAATTTCAAAATCCCACCTTAATTGTCTCGATTTTTGGAAAAGGATCTAAAAATTGATAGAAATAAACGAATATTTTGATTAGTATTTATTTCCATTACATAATTTTGTTTTAGGCCAAGAAACTATAAATTCCAATACAAAAAAAACACCCGAATAAAACTAAAGGAATAACCAATTTTTTGTTTATTCTCTGAATTGAGTCTCTCAAGTCTGTTCCGAAGCTGTAGTTTTCAAGTTGAATTTTCAACCAGAAAATGTTGAAATTCCCTTAGGATACACAAATTAGTAGATATTTGGAGGTAAATGAAAATAATACCTGAGCTTTCACGTTACGGAAATATTACTATTATCATAGGAATCACAAGAAATTATAAACATTTGTATGGACTATCAAAGAAAAAACGTGTGGTTAATTCCTTACTATGCTAAAATGTCAAAATGCAGTAGTCTGCAAAAAGTTAATTCAAACACATAACAATTATGATTAATATATACTACTATTCCTCTAAATATAGGACTCCTTTTGTACCATGCTTAGATCTAAGCTGAAAATTGTAACATAATAAATTCATTTGCCAGAATATGTTGAAATTGCCTTCATAACATTAAACAGAAGTAATATTCGAAGGGCAATAAAAATCGGACTCAAGTCGTAGTGTATTTTTGTTGTGGAATTCGTTGCTTTATAAAAATATTTCTGCTAGTTTTGGACAAGTTGGCAAAATTTATGGATTCGGAAACACATGTACGGATTAACTACTAATTTAAATCAAACACAAAACAATTATGATTAATATATACTACTATTCTTCTAAATATAGGACTCCTTTTGTACCATGTTCTTATGAAAGCTGAGATTGTGAAATATAAAATTGATTACTCAATAATCAGAATATGTTGAAATTCTCTTCAAAATATGCAATCTCGAACCCAGTAAGTGAAGAGATATTTAAATTATAGCTGAGTTAATGTTTATTTGTTTGTTGACATATGGAAATATTTCTGCTGATTTAGGATAGGCATTATCAAAGAAAAAAGTCGTCCACACCTAATTATTCCAAAAAATCTAAATGCAGTTATCTGCAAGAGGTTAATTTGAATACAAAACTATTATAACTAATGTTTACTTAAATTTTTCAAAATATTGAACTCGTTTTATACCGTGTTTATATCAAAGTTAAAGTTGTGTAGTAAAATTTATTTTTAAATTTCAGAAGATGTAATTCTCTTCGAGATATAGAAAACAGTAGCGATTGAATATCCAAAAGACAATAAAAATTACACCCAAGTTGCAGTTCAATTTTGGTATAAAATTTTTTCGCCTTTTGAAAATTTTTCTGCTACTTTTGGATACATAGGCAAACAATATGAAATGAAAAAAGTATCAAATATTGAAGAAAAAACGAGTCCATTCCTAATTATGCTAAAAAAAATGAAAACGCAGTTGTCTGCAAAAACACAAAACAGTTATGATCAATATTCACTTATACTCCTCTGAATATAGGACTACTTTTGTACCGTGTCCTTATCATAGCTGGAGTTGTGAGGTAAATTGATTTTCAATCTCCAGAAAATGTTGAAATTCCCTTCAATACACGAATAGTAGTGAATGAATATTTGAAGGGTAATACAAATTATACTCAAGTTGAATTTCCACTTTGGTGGAGAATTTTTACGACCTATGAAAATATAATTGTAATTTTTGTATACATAGGCAGAATTCATGAAATCAAAAACATATTTACGGATTATTAAAGAAAAAACGAGCAAAATGTTGATTCGAACACAAAACAGTGATGATTAATATGTTCTACCATTTCTCTAGAAATGAAAGAAGCTGAAAATCTGAAATAAAAATTTGATTTTTCAACCAGCAGAAACCGTTAAAATTCCTTTTGCAATACCCATAATAAAAAGCTTCTTGTTAAGGGTAATGAAAACTATTCCCAAGTTGAGATTTAAATTTGGTATGGAATTTTATCGCATCATGAAAATATTTCTGCTAGTTTCAGGTAGTAGGCGAAAATAATAAAACCAAAAACATGTGTGCGGATTACCAAAAAACGAGTTGACCATTCCTAATTATACTCCAAATAAAATCAACACCCAAACCCATATTTGATTCCATTCAAGTAAATCGGACTCTTCTTCACCATATTCAAATCGACCTTATATCCCACCAAATCTCTGATATTATCGAAACCGTACTTGATCATTGTAGGACGTTCGAGGGACAAGCCCCAAGCGATAACAGTCATGTCTTCGGGCAATCCCATTGGCAACAACATTTCCGGACGGAACATACCGGAATTGCCGATTTCGATCCATTTCCCCAGTCCTGGGTGATAACAGAACACCTCCATGCTCGGTTCTGTATAAGGATTGTAAGCTGGTTTGAATTCCAGCTCAGGCATTCCTAGAGAAATGAAATGTCAGGGTGATTCACCATGATTGATTTTGAGATACAGTCCATATATTAAGCGATCTGGATTTCAATGAAAATGTTCTTTGTACAGACATATTTTGGTCCAAGAATCACGTGGGGAAATTAATACTTTTCGAGACATAACACTTCATAATTGAGATGTTTTTCTTTGTCACTTTTTTATTACAAGATTGTACAGCTTTTTGGCTAATTTCTTTAATAATGTGACACATTATATATTAGGAAAGGGTTTATCATGTATTCATCCTTAAGAAACATTGAATATGCAGAATTTGATGTGCACATTTATGATATGGAAAATATTGTATTTTTAATGTTCATTTGAGGATGAAAGCATTGCAAATCCTTTCTCAATATGTTATGTGTCTTGTTGATAAAGAAATGTACAATAAGGGTGTAAAAGAAGGTGAAATTCCGGATTTTATGTATGGATTTTTTTATATATTATAAAACAGTACAAATGAAACAGACATTTTTGCTTACCCAATTTTCTGAAAAATTCTGTAATGATTGCAATCAGATTCGAGAGACTCAGATTATAATCAGCAATGACTCCTTCAACTTGGTGGAATTCAGCCAAGTGAGTAGAATCTAGAGTTTCGTTTCTGAAAACCTTATCAATACTGAATAGTTTCATTGGTCTGAATTCTCTTTGTGCCAATTTGTACAACATTCTTGCTGTTACAGAAGTTGTGTGAGTCCTCAGTACGTTTTTGTAAGCCTCTTCTATTTTCCACTCATAGTTATAACTGCAAAATTGTGAAATTGAATTGATTTCTCTCAAATGTCTTAATAACATCTGTAACTTTTTGGATACCTCAAAAGAAATTTCTTGACAGTTTGTAAATATATTAAGAGAATAGAAATGATATTCAGTTAGGTGTTACTGTAAGTAAAATCAATGTTATTGTCAATCATAAAAGTTACTAATGTAGACAGATTGAAAGATCTTCAAATGTCACCTGGACATGAAGTAGCTAATTTGGTAAATATTTTGAAAACAATACCCTCTAGATCCATAGCCCCCCTTAGAGTGCATCTTTCCCACCCTCTCTGCATAGTCTTTAGGAAAGTTACGGCAAAGTCTTGGCTTGTCAAGGAAGAAAGTATCATGAGCATCTCTAGCAGGATGCTGCTGAGGTTGGAATAGTGCATCAAAATTCCAGAAAGATGACTCAACATAATTGTTGGTAGACATTTCGGTGAATCCCATTTCCAAAAAGACCTGCCTGAATTCTGACTTGACTTTGAGAAGTGGGTGAAGATATCCTGTTTGCACAGGTGCTCCCATTGCTGCAAAATTGTATTCTTTGAAAGCCATGGTTTTCCAACTTCCTGTTGCCATCATTTCTGCTGTCAAGTCAGTTTCTATGTCTGGTAAAGTTACAGAGAAATTTTTGTCTTTTCTTACAATAACACTTTTCACTACAATCTCGTGGATCAATTTCCTTCTTTTATACTCTTGCTTTTCTTTATTAGAGAGGTTGACCTCTTCACCTAACATTATTTTCTTCATGTGTTCATGAACTGTATCTGTGACTTCTTTAACTTTCTTCTTAACCATGTTAGGTTCTGATGTTTTATCTATTTCAATCCATCCAGCAGACATAGCTTTACTAAATCCAAATTTAGCATTTGGCAGTTTCATTACTATGGGTAGTTCTAAACCTTCTTCAGGAATAGCTTTGAAAATGTGAATCTCATAACTACCTGCAATCCAAAATTGATGCATTTATATTGAATTCAAATAAACAAATTGTGATGTTCCTTACCATTTTCAGCAAAGAATTTTCCTTCTTCTGTAATTTCAATTTTAGTGTCATTCACTGGTTCATGTTTGATAAAATCTGTAATACACTCCAGGCTCTTCAATACTCCGACGATTATTTGATGATCTCGTTTTAATTCTTTAGCCAATTTCAGAGAGCTGACACCATCATTTTCATTTACATACTCCAATATATTGCTTATGAGCAAATCCAGTTCAGGATTATCCTGCATCATATTTTCGTGATGAGACATACCACACACTACAGTATTCACTGACATATTGACTTACCGAAGCAAAAACAGTAGAACGAAACATTGTGAACAAAAAATTCACCAAATCTGATAAATAATCACAACTGCGACTATAAAATCCCTGAGAAAAAAATCACATAAAAACGTTTTCTATAAGAAAAACTCACACTATCTCCATAAAAACGACAACTAACTTCATTAGATTAACTTCTTCTTCTTTCATTTGCTGTCATCAACTCATATTTGCTCTAATAGAACTAGGAAGAAAAGACCCTCAAAAATGTAACAAATCAACGAAAAGATTCGATCTTATCTGCAGTTAAGTCTTTTGATCATTCAGATATATTCATAATTGTGTTTTCATTTTCAATTAGAGAAGAATCATAGCGATAGGAGGGTGGGTATAATTTCGAAAAAATCTTGAATATAATCGAATGCAAATTTAGTTTTGCCTGTTATAATTGATTGAAGAACTGTTCGCTGCTCATTTTGCGAGATATATATGTAATATACAGTGCGTCAAATAAATAACGTATTTAAGTTATTAGAGAGTTGAAGTAATCACAGTACGTGAGCAGTCCTAGACACGGTAACGTAAGAAATATGACGTTTCTGATATACATCTAAAATGGTGTTGAAGTATCTCATCACGTTAGCACAGAACTAGCCTAGGCAGGGAATGTTAAATAATTTTAATAATCTTATCTTCCATGCTGTTTTATGTAGTTTAACTGTATGTCCTGTGCCGTTCGCAAGTCATCGTCCTCGTTTCGTGAGATTTCGGTTAGCGTACGTTCCCTCTTTTAGCACCCGTTAGATAGCGTGAGTCTACGTACACCCGTAGACCCACAAAATACGAAAACGTGAAAACTTGTGAAATGCGCATGCCCAGATGTCAGAATGCATCCTAACGTTTCCGTTCGTAGAACCACTTCAACTCTCTATTAAGAGAGGAAATGCGCATCTACACTTGACTGCACTGACATAGTCAACCACAGAAATCGAATGTCAAACGGTTTGTAGGTAAATAAAACTGCAACAAAAGCTCATTGAGCAGATAATGGTTTCTTTCAAGATTCAATGAAATAAGCACATACGAATCATCAACTTGAACGTCCAATGAAGTTATTTCACTCCTAGACTTACTCCATGGCAAAGTATATAAAATAAAATTCCAGATAAGTGTAACGTCAAGTTAGGTCGACATGATTGCATATAACATCAAGTTTTGTGGTATGGTAATTATGGTCTATGGTCACAGAGTACTCTGTGCTATGGTAGTCTATGAATTGAATGGAGTGAAGCAAAGTTAGATCTGTGGTTAGATCTTGGTTAGATCATAAAGATCATAAACAAATCTTGGCCATTAGTGTTGTGGTGTTGATCTATGGTGTTTATGTTGAGGATCGACTTATATCGGTATACTTTATTCAAGAATATTGCTATTAAAGTATACAAATGAATCATTCCGTGTGAACGATACAAAATAATTGTAAAGTGTTAAAATCCAAGTGGGATATAAGATCAGAAAAAGGTTTTCTGATGTTTCTACCACATGTAGTGATTGTCTAAAATTAGGTTACTAATAAACTATAGATGTGAAAATTTCTTGATGAAGAATCATGCAAAGAAATTTGTTTGTCATGGAAGAATTGCGGGATGTCTAACTGAATCATGTCCATAACCATTTTGCTGGAAATTGGGCATGAAGCCTCTCTGAGATCAAAAAAGACACTCGATGGTTTCACCCACGATTGGGAGGTTTTTGTCAGAGGATTTAATGGTGCTGATATCCACTACTACGTAGAAAAAGTTGTGTTTCATCTGCATGAGACATTTCCAAAACCAATAAGGGGTAAGAAACATTTGAAATGTAGACATTGATGTTGAGTTTGAATGTTGTGATATTTTTGGAGTATATGTTTTCTATAATCTTGTTTTTGTTTTCCAGTTGTTAGTGAACCTCCATATTCGTTGAGAACATCTGGTTATGCAGGGTTCAATTTACCAATTGAAATTTACTTAAGGAATAATCAAGAGCCCAAAAAAATCAAATTTACCTATGATCTTCAACTTCAACCTACAGGTCCTCCAATACATAGATTGCAGAAAGAGAAATATACTTTTTTCAACCCTTCTGAGGAGTTTGAGGGTAAACTTCTGAAAGGAGGTGCAGTGGTAAGTTTTTACATTTGAAATAATGCGTCTCCTGTTCTGGATAATAATTGATACTGATTTATGTTTCTCATATTGTTTCAGATTGGATCAGGAAGTAACTTCCTGGATAATAGTGATAGTGGAAAAGTTAATGAAAAAAATCAAATGACTAGCAAACCAAAATTCAGTGGTACTGATGTTACCACAAAGAAGCACAAATTAAGGCCTGAAGAATCAAGAAATACAGATTTCGAAAATTTATTCGGGCCTCCTATCAAGAAAACTAGTAAAGCTCCTGAACTACCAAAGCCCAAGAATATTCCAAAAAGTTCATCTACAGCAGATAAGGGTAAGTTTCAAATTCTCATTTCTCAAATTTTTTAATAAGCATTAAATTCCTTTCAGTTCCTGAGAAAGTAGACAAAGTAGAGAAATCCAAAACAAAGAGTTCACACAAAGATAAGGAAAAAGAAAAACCTAAGCTTCCCGAGAATTCTGAAAAAAGAAAAGAAGACAAGAAAAAGTCCAAGGATGATAAAAATAGAGAGAAAGATAAGACAAAGGAAAAAAGTTCCAGAAAAGAAAAAGAACGAGACAGATCACCAATTCATAGACACAAAAGTCCCAGCCCGAAGAGAAGTAGGTCACCCAAAAGAGTTCCCAGCCCTGTTCCTGTACAAAAACACTCCAGTAAAGAGAAAGAACAAACCAAGGATGATAGAAAAGAGAAGGATAAAGAGAGGAATAGAGAAGAGAAGAAATCCAAGAAGGAAAAGCGAGAGCACAAAGACCCAAAACACAGAGACAAGGAAAAAGAAAGGGATCACAAGAACAGAGAACACAAGTCCAGTAGAGAAAAGGAATACACGGATCACAAAACCAATGATGTCAGTCCTGTAGCTGTGCTCCCAGTGGCCTCACAGTCTTCAACGTCCCCACACAAGGTACAAATAAGAAAAAAACTAGTTCGAATTCTCCAACTGATTCTTTTTTTTTTTTTCAGTCTGATAGGAAGGAGAAAGAAAGAGAGCTCCCTAAGCAAACTCTTCCTCCTAAGGAGGAAGAGAAACCTGAGAAGATCCATGTGGATGTGACAGAAGAAAGGCAGAAGCACAAGCATAAAAAGAAGGAGCGCAGAGAGAAACGTGAAGACAAGCATTCAAGGAGTGATGATAAACATTCAAAGAGCGAAAGAAGGGTGGATAAACCAGCCCCACCTAAGGAAATTGTTCAGAAAGAGTATGCAGTGCCTGTTTCTTCCACTAGAGACATAGATAAGAGTGATCTGTTTGGTAGTCCACCCAGCGATTCATCCTCACCACCCAAGGAGATGGAAATCAATAGCGAAAATATCCACATTTCTTCAAGGTAAGGAATTGAATAAACAGAATATTAGTTCCTTCAAGTCAGCACCAACTTTCCCACACATTTCTATTTCATTAGTTGGACATTTAAGTTATCCTAAATTGTTTTTCCTCAGAGACGATGAGTCATCGAATGAATCGGTCAAGATGTGCGGTAGGGAGGCATCCCCAGTTCCCAAACTCCTATCGCCTGTTCCTGCGTCTTCGCCAGAGACACCACAACAGATGATAAACCCTGAACCAGAGCATAACAAAGTAGAATCTCCGAAGAAAAAAGAAAAGAAAGATAAAAAGAAGGTATGTTGTTCCAGGGTTTATTGTGCAACTGATTATAAAATTAAAGGAAGGTTCATGCTACATTGAGATTAGTGTGTTATAACATGAAAATCGTTACACACAGTTTCCTATTCTCATGGAGTTTGTCGTATCTTTACTAGCAGTTCATTCCTCACCAGGGTAATATTTATTATTGTTTTTGATTATTTTTGCAATGGAATATACTTGTATTATACTTTATTTCACTTACCTCCTCAGGAGAAGATGGCTGAAGTTATAATATTCTTGAGCTATATTTCCATGATTTCGTTGTTATCGTTGAAAATTCTTGGTTTTTAATTATTAAAACGGTATATAATCATACGTGATAGTAATATTCTCATTCTCATAATATATTAATAGTTTGGACAGATGAATGAACCATAAATATTCTGAATTGATGTTGCATGAACCTTACAGTAATTCCAATCCAGTGGATGTTGCATGAATTCACCTTAACACGAGCGATTATATATTTCAGGAGAAAAAAAGCGATAGAGATCCGGAAAGAAAGCGAAAAAGAAGAGGTGATCGTCTCAGCATGGAAATGGAATCGTGCCCTGCCAAAGTTTCCAGATTAAACTCCGACGATGAGAACAGAGTATCTAGCTCCCAAGATATTCAAACCGACGAAATAGAACCTAAAAGTGAGGTGAGTGCAGTTTTTTTCATCCCGAATAGATGTACAATCAGGGTGTTGATTGTAGTTTAATATTTGATTTTATTTGCTGAGTTGACATATTTTTTTCTTTTCACAGTATGATATGAGCATGCTCAGAGATCTCCAGGAGAAGATAATGAGTCTGAAGGATACTGATGATCTACAGAAAATTGTTCAGCTCATTGCAGAGACGGGTCATTATGAAATCTCGGCGCATACTTTCGACTTTGATCTCTGCGTCCTTGACAGTGAAACTATCAGACGATTGCAGGACTTTTTCATATCAGACCCCTAGTAAACATCAAGCTAATAGTATGATAGTTGTTTCACATCTACCTGGACTTTTGATTTAATTTTCTCTAAGAAATGACTGATTTTAACGAGTTGCAGCTCTGAGGCAAAACATTATTAGCGGATGTAAAACAGAAATCCTCCTTTAGCCTAATTTTTGTGTAATTTCACGTGTTTTGGCTTCGGTTAGGCTTTTTTATCCTGAATGATTCCCAAGATTTCTGTGATGCAAGAAATGTGCATTTGCTTTGTATTTATTGCAAGTTTTCCACTTTTGCAGCGGCAGATTCTCGAGATTTTTAGGTGGTGTAATTAAAAAAACCCATTGGAGTTGAACCGGTGTGCATATGTATATACCTCTTCTGTAGAGTTTGTAGTGTATTATTTATTGGATACCAATTAACATGCATAGATGTAAATAAACTGATTTTTGGGAGTGTAGAATCTAATTTAGATTTCGGTTCTCCAACTCTGAAAGTCGGTGTAATAAATTGTGTACAGGGTAAATTGAATTTAATATATTTTATGACTTGACAGGTCTTGAAGTGGAACTTTGAGATTATTTCAGTTTATTTCACCGACTTCATGTCCCCGAACAATCGTTAGAAAATGTATTAACTGTGTCGTCTTGTTGACAGTCTAAGCTCATATAAGTATTGCTGGTGTTGATATTGCATAACCTCAAAATACATTTTCTCAGCTAATATTGGCAGTGTAGTTTGGTAGAACATTATTTAAAAACTGTATATTCTCGTTATAAGCACGGCAAGATGTAAATATAACTTAAGGACCGATAATACCACTATTGTATTTACAGATACATTAAATACTGCAATCATTCGTGAAATTGAATAACTACAGGAAGTAATTGATATTGCATATCTTCATATGATCAATTTGGTATTTAATATAGTATTCAAAAAGCAAACTTATTCAAGACTCATAATTTATTATATCCTAAGAATTATATTTGTGCAAGATAATTTATGTTTTGTTTGTTGACTGTTTTAAAATATTTCAGTAAGTTAATTGTTATTGTTGTTTGAATAGAATTTGTATTGTTTTATTTGGAATCTGTGTAGCATGGTGCAATCCAAAGTAATACTAATTCTGTGTATTATATTATAAATAATTTGAAATAGTTATATTCCTTGTTTTCCAAAGAGATCACCAACTGTGCCAAAAATATTGTGGCATTTTATATGAGTTTCTCTGAAAATATTCTCAGTACAGTTATTTTTGTCTATTTAGAAACCCAATTCTATTGAAACATCTTTAACATTCAAATTCTAGAAAAATAAGCCACTTTGCTATATGTTTTCTTCTTACCAATAATGTTTGAATCTTATTTGTATATAATTTGTTAACAATTTACCAAACTGTCATTAATTAACATTATAGGTACCTACAATGTTGTACAAAATAAGGTGACCATGGAATAAAAACATTCTTTAAAAAGTACTCTAATATATTTGATACACAGCTACATCCCAGTAATTTACATACTCCTCACTTTTTTCTTCTCCTTATACAAACATTCCTTTTGAACTGAAAAATAATATTTGTCAAAAACATTGATGGACCTTTTGGGAAAATCAATGTGTAAAAAAGGTTGTGTATGGAAATACAAATGACATGAATATACTCACTCCAAGGATCAAATCTAATTACTTCTAGTTTGTCTGCTAATCGTTCCCTTATTTTATTGAAAGTGTGTCCACTGACAACACTTTGTAATTGAACCATTATATCTCTGAAAAAAATGTTTCTTGAATATTGAATTCATTCAAATTTTATGAATGATATTACTTGCTCTTGGCTTTTTTCAACAAAACGTTCGTTAGGAACATGTTCAATTATTTTCAAAATACTATAAATAATTCAATGCGAAGAACATAACCACACTTTTGTGATGTCAGAGTATTCTTCTTCTTTTTTCTCCTCTATCCTAGATTATGCTTTTATGTTCGTTTTCTACTTCATTTGCCTTAAAGACTGCAACACACTATACTTTAAATTGTCATTTGCAATCTCACTGCATTTTTGTTCTGAATAATCTACAGGATCTGAAGAAAGATCTTAAGAAATACAATTATTATCGTTTCGTGAAATTTCATGATGCAAATGTTGAGTAAACGAAAATATCAATATCTCTGATACTGGACCCAACACGCGAGTCGCCCTGTTAGTACTTAGAGTACAGACTTCGCCCTAATGATTAGGTGCTTTTTATTTTGCTACACCGGAGCATTACACCACAAGGCACGAATCTAATATAAATTGCAGATTCAGAAGAAATGAACACTGTCATAAATATCAAGACAGATATTTCGGAATTAAACCGCGGAAGCAAAACACGCAAACCATAGGCGTCCCCTAAATTAATTAGCCGACATAAATTCTTCAGTGAAAACATTGTTTTGTTTATTTTCAGTATTGTTATACAATCGGTACATTTGAAATTTGACACATCAATCTAAAGACTAATGAAGCGTTCTCATTATATTTATAGATTGCATTTGACACTCAGGAATAAATTATACAAGATAAATAAATTCCAGAGATTAAAAATTACATTTTAGATTCGTGGATCAAAGTTTTAGCTACTCCAATGAATATTTTTCAACCAATTAAGCTATCCGAAACAATATTCTCGAAGTATTCAAGATCCTACTTTTCAAAATTAAAAACAGTTTGAGTTTTGAGGAGAATCTCTTGATAGTCGTTTCTATTCGTTTCAGAATTAATTAATTCAGCACGCCAATGTTTGTTTTCGACATGCAAATTTGACGGCCGTTATCGATTAATTTAACGAAATCCTGGCATTCAAAAGCTTCCATCATTTCAAATCTTCCTCTCCAGGAAATGTTAGATACTTGGTTCCCTTTTAGAAACGTACAATTTCCGAATTGCGATGGAAAATAAAGTCAATGGGTGAGTATTCATGCCATTGAAAAAATATCGCACTTTAATATTTTTTATAGATCTAGCAATTTAAAAACTGTCTTGGAAACCGTGTTTCTGGTGAGTGTTATGAGTTTATTCGCAAAACTGAATATTTTTCAATTAATTCGCTTAAAAAGCTTCTGCCATCGACTCAGAAATTGAAACATTATTTTAATCTGGAAATAAAATAAAAGCACGAACGCTTTTCAACAATTAAATACGCAATATTGCGTATATAATGTGCACTAAGAATAAAAAAATGCAATTCTGATCGTTTCTCATATTTTTAGTTCCTGAAGAACCAGAATTTTTTCCATACTTCAGAAGTCTTTAGGAACGAATGTGAGCAACTAGGAATTTTTCTTCCAAACAAATCTGGGAAAGTATTTTTCAGAACCGATGAAAAAATAAGTATTATCGAGGATGCGAAGTTCATTGATCAAATAATCGTTCTAGAAACTTTTCTACAGAAGGTTGGTATAGATATTTATACGCCAAGATCCAAATTCACTGAGATACATATATTTTTGAATTTTGGAGAGAGTATCGCGTTTCATCAATGATCATTTCAAAGCTCTTGATATTGCAAATATGCACAATGATTTGTCGATTTTTTTAAATAGAGAAATATGGTTTGTTCTTTGTTCGTCATTTGGACTGAGGTTACGGGATCTTGTAGGCCACTCATTGAGTGTGAGATCTACTCATTCTAACATACTTCTGACATAATACACAAAGAGTATTTTCCCAGGCAGCAAGCTGACGTCATAATGACGTCTCTTTTTGGTATTTATTGGTCCGCAACGTCATATTACCAAAAAATGACGTGAAAACTGACGTCATTTTTTGAATGTACTGTAGACGTCATAACCAGGACGTTAGTTTGACGATATTTTTACGTCATTATAAAACGTGAACTCATTGTTTTATATTTTTGCATTTTGATGATTATTCCAATGATCCTTATAGGTTCCTAAATATTTTTCATCGAAATGCAAAAGTTAAACGAAAGTTTACCATAGATACCTTAAAGTGTGTATAGGCAAGTGTACATTGTAGGTACAGAATGGAATCAAATTTCTCTTTAGGCGAATAAACAGACGCAATATAGGTATTATTATTCAACCACAGCCCATCTTTTATGAGGTTCGTATGATTATCAACTCATTGAAAAACAGTTTGAATTTGGCGCTTCAAAACAAAACGTTCATTATTTGTTTGGCGTTCGGCAATCTCCGGAGTTATCGGTATCGGACAAGTTCGGCCACAAGCCAACACGCAACGTTGACGACGCACACGCCATTATCACAAAAATTTTGAGGTTGTTATGTATTCGATTTCGATTGAAATTTCCTATTGATTACAGAAGTCGATTTCCGACCGTCGGTTGTGAATTGTGCATTTCCTTTACTAGTGATTTGTAAGGTAAGTTTAATATTTGGTCTATTGCATGTATTGGATTCGATGTCATGTACTCACCACTTACTATGATTCCTGTACCTATATCATGATGCTACGTTATTTTAAGGCTTTTTCCTTTTTGTGAAAATAATTGTATCCTTAAGGTTAGTGTGCTGATTAAACTCACTAGGATTTTTTGTCGAGATACTGAAATAATTTGATGAAAAATCAAGAAACATATGATGAGAGTCCAAATTAATGTGTTAATACTGGTGAAAAGAAGCTTCTTATCAGTGAATCTACCTATAGAAAAAGAAAGAATCTCAGTTATATATACACAATTCACTTATTTTGGTTAACTGTATAATAAATAGAGTCGACTCTTCTAAGCTATGAAAGATCTTGAGATGAGTCTGCACAAATAACTTTCTGTTCTGACAACTCAAGGTACTTCTTTCTTTCATACTTTTCCAATGGTTTTTTCCTACATATCTGTTATAACTGGTGGTAATCTAGAAGACAGAACTTTCAACAATTTGTTAGACCAAATGAAATTTTTAGAATACTATCACATCTGTATATTTTTGAAATTTGTTATTTTAATAGTTTGTGAATAATAGTAGAGTTTTCATTTATCTATTGGTCATTAACCATTAAATTATATATATTTTTTAACAATAATTTTTTATTTCTAGAAAGTTCCTGTGCCTTGGGGATTTCTACTCTTCTCACATCCCCAACAAGTGGAGTCGACTCTTCTAAGCTATGAAAGATCTTGAGATGAGTCTGCACAAATAACTTTCTGTTCTGACAACTCAAGGTACTTCTTTCTTTCTTACTTTTCCAATGGTTTTTTCCTACATATCTGTTATAACTGATGGTAATCTAGAAGACAGAACTTTCAACAATTTGTTCGACCAAATGAAATTTTTAAAATACTATCACATCTGTATATTCTTGAAATTTGTTGTTTTAATAGTTTGTGAATAATAGTAGAGTTTTCATTTATCTATTGGTCATTAACCATTAAATTATATATATTTTTTAACAATAATTTTTTATTTCTAGAAAGTTCCTGTGCCTTGGGGATTTCTACTCTTCTCACATCCCCAACAAGTGGAACAAGTACCCCTACATCAACTATTCACAATAAAATTTGGCATTTTTTCTTCCTAATGAGCTAATCAATTTTTGGTTTAATTCAAATGTTCTGAGTTAACAATTTTACTCTTGATAATTGTGATCCTCATAGTTCAAAAAAATAACTCCCTCTACTCAAACTGTTATTTTATATATATAATATAAATATATATATTATATTTCATTATATCTTTATTATATCCTTTGATGCCGATGGAACATATAGATTTTCGTTCTCTAATTGTGATTTTATTTACAGACCTTATAACATCATAGATAGGATATTGATTTGTATATGCACTAACATCCAAATAATATGAGCTTGAGACTAGCAAGTGAATACAAATAATTTTGAACCAATATCAATATATATATATATAATAAATAGGGACGGCCCATTAACGTCGAAATATAACGTCATAATGACGTTACAGAATGACGTCTTTGGTCTGTGACATATTCACGTCATCCTACCGTCTTTATGGCGTCATTCTTTTCGTCAGCAGGACGTGTCTGGTGTCGAAAAAATGACGATAAAATCACGTCAGCTTGCTGCCTGGGTTCGAAGATGCCGAATTTTCAAAAAAAAAAACAAAATATAAAACAATTCATCACCATTCCAGAATAACAACGATAATGATATCTCCAATGGAGACAACATTCCAAAGTACGACTCAGAAACCGAAGGTAAACAACATCTCAAAAAACAATTCACCCAACTTCGGGAAGAATACAAAAATTTACTCTGTAAGTATGAAAAACCGACAAATGTCCCCATTTTAAATGACAATATCCTCACAGCTGTCACTGCAGAACTGACTAAGGCTCTTCAGATCCACATAGTTGGCCAGACAAAAAATATCAATTCCGTTTTGGACCAATGCAAGATAATTTATCCGTCTTTGTTCGAACAACCAGCTGAAGAAGAAGAAGAAGGAGAAAATATATCAAATCAGGAAAAAAGTGGTGATACAGGACCCACAATTGATACAGAAACCAAGGAATGTGAAGAAATAACAGTGAATGAACTGAACGTTTTCAAAGATGGCGTTAAAGTAGACAAAGCTTCAGATTTGGAGCAAGGATCAACGCCAGATGTCACTGAGAATAGGTCATCAAATATTCCCAAAAATTCAGCAACTATTGATACAAAACACAAAAGGGTAGAAAATGGAATGCCAATTTCGGAATTTTCGAATGCCATCAATTTGGGGCATGACATTGAAATCGAAAAAAACCCACATACACCCATATCCCATCGCGAAATCAGGCATATCCTGGAATCGGAACTGAATAGAGTTTTATTTTTCTCTGAAACAACGGAAGCTCTCGACTTTGATTCTAGCCCCAACAAAACGTGCAAGGATTGTACGAATCAAATTTCGAAAATTTTGGAAGACATCCTCGTCAAGGTCATTAATTGACTCACTGCCCCATCACGTTGTCTTGATTTTGGTTTTTAGGTAATGCTCTCTCCAAGATGCGACGTTAACCCTCACATAAGTGATTGTTATAATTGTGAAACGACGAGAGAAATACCGAGTGATAATATTCCAGCGATAATAAGGGAAGACATCAGACGAACGAGTCCTAATTTATCTAGCAATGAAAATACAACGAGAATGTGTAGTAGAGAAACATCTGCTGGAACAAAATCAAGCTACGTGTTTCCAAGAAACTCTGCCCACGTCAAAAACGATAAAACACTTTCAAGTATTCCTGGCAGTCCTGGAACGTTATGCAATTCGTCCTTAGAGGCAAGTAGGAATATTTCACCAGGTCCCTAATATATGTGTTTTGCTTTCAATTATATCATTCATCATGTCATTTCTATTGAGCTTTCCGATGAATTAATAGCGTAAGAATCAACAAGTGGTTCAACAGGTTCAGTGGGGAATTCTTCTAGGCCCCGCCCCTTATATACGAATATACATTTATTGTTCACTTTTTAGCCACCTAATGACCATGAAATGTCATCTGCTACATTACAGACCGAAACTATGTCGACACGAGACAAATTTCGGACACAATCTTATTCCAAACCTGTTAGATTGCTGAAATTCCAAACTCCCTTATGTTACATTGAAGCATGTCAAAAGGCAACTGACGTAATGAACAATTGCAAGTACGTTTAGTGTGGTTTCATTTGTTCTCCTACCTATAGTTGAGACGTTTTCGAAAGGCTAAGTAGAAGAGAAATCAATTACGTAATACAATATTCGTCGATGGAATAAGCGTCTTTTTCCGTCATACTTATGTGTGAGGAATAACTCATGTTTAAATAATGTTTATTGTCTACTGCACCTTCCGAAAACGTTTGTACGATAAGTTTTTTTGTTTGAATATTATTGACATTGTTTCTAAAAGTTATCACCCGAAGACCACTGTAGATACACACAATCGAAACGTCGTGAAAAACATCACATCAAATTTTTATGGTTCCAACTACTTATTAAACAATGAAAGTAACATTTCAGGTGCGCTAAATGTGTACCTGGTAAAAGTAGATACTACTGTGGTTGTTATGATTTGATATGTAAGGAAATAGCAGAAGAAATAGGGTCTAGGAGCAGTGGATCAACTTGTAAAGAGAAAATTTTAGAGGTACGTTATGAAAAATCAACACAGTTTGCCAAAATGAAAATGCACAGTATATGAGGCTTATAATAATAAATCGACGTTGACCAATCAATAAAAAATTTTAATGGGACAGATTAGATTAATATATCGTAATATAATGGATAAATCAATATTTTTCACCATCAGAGTTGGTATTCCATTGATATTTTTGAATTTATGTTGATAATTCAAAAAAAAATCGGTATTATTGAAAACCTGAATTTTGTACCTTGTATAAATCACACCGTATATCTGTATCCTGTTCCTTTTTTTTTTTAGAATTTACACAAGGATAATGTAGGTGACGGAAATTCCAATGATAGTGAGTCAAAAACCAAATAATTTCCAGATCATGAATGTAAAAATATGATTTTTTAGACAAACATTGTTCAAACACGTGCCGAAATAAAAGCTGCAAGGGTGCTTTTATTTCTAAGCCAAGGATACGGAGAACTCCTCCGAGATGAACTTCCTAATGTACTCATTGAATTTCGAATAAAACATCTGAGTTAGATTAATGATTTTCATTAATTTCAACAGTTTCTGATGTCTAGTCATGAATTTCAGGATATGTATGTAATTAAAGATTTCTTCTTTTGAAATCGTGACGTCAGTTAGTTAGCTCAGACTTTAATAACGATTTTGATTCCTTACTCTCCCAAAAACATCTGATTCAATCATGCATAATTATGTCATCCGAAATAAAAAAAATAGTTCAGTCAGGCCTTCCATCCATCCTGGTCATCATAAATCAATGTGAAAGCAATTCAAGATGAAATTGTGATTCGAGCCTTTCCGCTGAAAATCCTTAAATCCCCTTATCGATGTCGACGCAAACAGAATTAATTGTTTCTGTTCTAATCTACTTTTCATTCCCGGTATTGGTGGGAGTCAGAAGAATCAACTGACAACATACAGGACGACTTAAGGGGATCGTCCTAACAAATGTCCAGAGAACCGAATGAAAAGTATTACTAAAACGTTCGTTGGTGAAGAATTGGGAACTATCAGAGACATTCAAAAGACCCAGTTTCTTGACAGTTTGAATTCGTGCTTAGTTAGTCTTCATTTTAAGAAATTCTGGCACTTGTGATCACTTTTTGAATTGAACACCCTTTATAATTTGAATTTTTTGGGTTTAGAGAGGAATTCCCTCGCTTTGATTCGTAATAAGATTAATTCTATAACTTCGCTAATTTTGAATAAAATTCTCCATATGAACACAGCTTGACCATCGCTTCAATGTTTCAAGACAAAGGATGTCGACATTTCATGAAAAACTCTTTTGTCAATGAATTTGCCTAAAAAAACCCATTTTCCATTTTTGAAGAAAACAAAAAGTATCTAAGTAGGATCAAGTAAATTTTTTTCAACATCCTGTATCTCTCCAATGAACGGTTGCATTCCATTTTGAAACACCCTGTATACTTTCCCTACTATGGCAGGACTCAAACGTCCTTTGGAAAGAACGCAAGGAATGTAACCAAATTTTGTTTCCTGAAAATCAAGATTGATCCTGAGACATCCTTGATTCCGGATCATCCCCTTAAGGAATCAGTTTCCATTGTGGAGGGAGATCGCCCATCGCTACCATCAGTAAAGGGCAAAGCTACCGTGTGTTTATCTAGATGAATGGAGAAATTTCCGATAGGAAGTTTTTCGTTCAGTGTTCCGGGCAACAGCAAAAAATGTTCGTTGAAATTTTGTTGCGTTTTTTTGTTGTCGCGGTTTTGGGAGTTGATTCTTCTCCTGATAAAGAGTTGGTGGTGAGAATTCTTGGAGGGCCACTTGTAGCTCAATTGCTGGCAGAAGAAAATGGGCATCTTTATAAAGAGCAAGTGAGTATGGTGATTTTGGTTGATCTGTCCTAATTTCATATTTTCCGTTATTGAATTTGTGGCTTGAAGTGAACATATAAAGGTAACTTCAAAAATTAAAAATATATCGTCAATACCAAAAGAAGAAAAAAAATAGTTATTATAGTAATTTCCCGAAGTCATTCAAGAGTGGAAAATTATCTTTGATATCAAAATCCATTATTTAAATTTTATAATTTCATTTTCCATATATCAGAAGTTAGGAGAGTCTTATTATCTCTCCTTACACTGTTGCTATAAAATTTTCGTTATTCTATTCTTATTAAAAACTAATTGATGAAGCAGTATTAAGAACGATATATTATTTTGACTACTCTATAACAATTTCAACGAATTCACCGTTGTTACTATGTAAACAGCTTCCGTGTATACAGTAAGATAACAGAAAATCAATTAACTACCATATGTTCCATATTAATAATCCATAAAACCACAGAAGCTATATTTGTTTCAATCAGACTCATATAACTACAAATATATTCGAACATCTGTCAAAAGTGACGAATAAATGTCGCACATTTTTTAAAAGTGTCAAATAAATCTTTGAAAATCTTTGAAAAACGTCAAATTGATGTCGAACATCTGTCAAAAGTAGCAAATTGATGTTGAATATCTTTGAAAAACGTCAAATTAATGTCAAACATCTGTCAGAAAATTCAGATAAATGTTGAACATCTGTCAAAAGTGTCAATTAAATGTCACACACCTGTCAAACTGTCGAATAAATGTTGAACATCTGTCAAAAGTGGCAAATGAATCTTGAACATCTTTAAAAAACGTCAAATTAATGTCAAACACCTGTTAAACTGTCGAATAAATGTTGATCATCTGTCAAAAGTGTCGAATAAATGTTGCACATTTGTTAAAGGTGTCAAATAAATGTTGAATATCTTTGAAAAACGTCAAATGAATGTCGAACATCTGTCAAAAGTGTCAAATGAATGTTGAGCATCTTTCTAAAACGTCTAATAAATGTAGAACATCTGTCAAAAGTGTCAATTAAATGTCACACACACCTGAAAAACTGTCGAATAGATGTTGAACATCTGTCAAAAGTGTCAGATATATCGAATGAAACATTTGTAGGTAATGGGATTTCCCGACACTTACGTACTAATTCCGTTAGAAGGAGCATATGAAAATCACCAAAAAAGGGGCCTGCACTCAAAAAAATTGATCATGGACCAAAGGGTGAGCCAAGTTGAAAGATTAGTCCCAACATTTCTGCAAGTATATTTCGGTTCAAGGTCTTGTGGGCGGATGTTCAAGAAGCAAAATCGAGACAAAAACGAGATTTCTTATCTACGGAAGATTCGGCCGATATACCGAGAGAGAGGCAAAAGAGATTTCAAGAAACAACAGAATTGGCGATGTCAGAAGGGACAAAGAAGAGGTCTAAAAGATACACTGAAGACAGGAAAGGGTATAGAAGACCATCTCTGCTAGATATGTGGGAGTATGGTTATAAAACGAGAAGGAGCGAGAAAGAAGAAGAACGGATGATTTCTAATAGACCATCAGTACCATCAGCTGACCAGACCTTCAATGATGAGCTATGGAACCAACAATGGTACTTGGTAAGATTAAAACACTAGACAACAAAAAAATCATAACGTTGAGAACGATTTCATGAAGGTTACCAATTTCATGCTCGAAAGAGGTTCATCAAAGTACTCCCAACTACACGTTCTGCTCATTATATTGTGGATCTGTAAGCAGCCCTACCACTTATTCGATTTCTTTTTTGCTCAATCTGCACTAGTCTTTGGTTTTCTTTGTAGGAGACCTTCAAAATGGAGTTTCGTTTTTCTTACATCACTTGTCCCCTTCTACACAGTCTTATGTTAAATTTTTTTGAAAAACCATTGCAAGAATTCCTATATCGTAAAAGATTCTTTCTTTGGGGAATTTCCCATATACCAAAATAATTTTCATGGACAGAACTGGGACGTATCCATACTGCTCCATTATTTTCTTCACAGAAAGGCACAGCTATGGCTTCATGCCCAAATTTGATGACAGTTGTAGAGGGAGTATTTTTTTTTCAAGAAAACTGTTATGATTATAATAATCTTCGTTCTGTCATTGTTCGGAGCTTCTCAAATGGTTGGTATTTCTTTATGCCACTTACTAAATGAAATAGTTCAAGGATACCGAGCCTGGAATGTTTCTAATCCTCTTTGATATAGTCACAGAGTGACAGGCAAGTCTTTTTTCTCTGCCTTGCTGTCATACGATCGCCCTGTTACGTGTCAACATCGTGTAGTTGCAAGATGGAATGCGATTTTTGTTAAATATATTCATTGGCTTCATGTCATTTAATATTTGCTAAATCGTTCATCACACTGTAATCATATTTTCCAGCGCGACACTAGAAGTGGAGTAGATCTGCCCAAATTGGATTTAAACGTGCTTCCGGTTTATAAAGCTGGCATCACCGGAAAAGGAATACGAATTTCTATTCTGGATGATGGTATCGAATATACCCATGATGACCTCAAAGACAATTATGTGAGTCTATTTTCTTTTCAACAAAAAATATTGAAGCTAGCAGAACAATTGAAACTATAATCATCAATACGTAGCCATTTATGTGACACTAGCATAACATGGGGTCTGAGTATGACCCCTGGGGTACACCCAGCGATGGAAAGTCTTTTTAGAGAGTTGGGGATGTTTTACAGGACCCCGAAATCAGTTGGGACTGCAACGGAAACGATGCGGATCCTTTTCCTAGATACAACAGTGCTAAAACTAACAGTCACGGTACCAGATGTGCAGGGGAAGTGGCCATGCGTGCGAATAACGTCAAGTGTGGAGTAGGCATAGCTTACAATGCCAGAATCGGTGGTAAATATCATGAAATTCAAGTGCAAAAAAATCTATTAAAATGATTGAAATTTTAATTTGCTTAGGCCGTTTGGATGACAACTGAATTGGCCATTCTTCATCCGAGAAAGATGAACGGCAACAGCGCATATTGTGACAGGCAATCACTGTTTTGTCTCAAAGATTCACAAAATAATAAACTTTATTGCATGATACAAAGAAGCAGATTGTATTTATTATGATTTTACAATATAATTAGTGTTTTTCGCATGATTCCACGATGATTTTAGTGTCCATACAAAGGTTATCAGTGATTTCGCACTAATTTGTGACATTATGAGCGTTTTACGATAGAATTCGTGATTTTGCATTTTTTTTTCATATAATTGAGGATTGATTTTGAGTGAGTATTGTGTAACTGATTGATAAATCTTTCAGGCGTCAGGATGTTAGACGGTTTAGTAACTGACAGAGTTGAAGGCACTGCTTTGAGCTACGCCCAACACCTGGTGGACATATACAGCGCCTCCTGGGGTCCCAACGACGATGGCAGAACCGTCGACGGACCTGGACGCCTAGCTGTCGAAGCAATTGAAAGAGGAATCAAAGAAGTAAATGAATTTGGCGAAAAAACAAACTGAATCGACCGAAAATGAAATCTTCATGAGCATTCCGTTTTGTTGACAGGGAAGAAATGGCAGAGGCACAATTTTCGTGTGGGCGTCAGGAAACGGTGGGATCAAAAACGACAATTGCAACTGCGATGGGTACTTGACAAGCCCATACTCCATCTCCATAGGCAGCGCATCGCAAAGAGGGGAGTTTCCTTGGTACGGTGAAGCCTGCGCGTCAACTCTAGCTGTCACATACTCCTCCGGTGCTTACAAAGACCAAATGATCGTAAGAGCCACTTTTTTCTTTTAATTTGGCAACATCGCACTTGTTGCTCCTTGTTATTGTTCCAGACAACAACTAATTTGAACAATACCTGCACAACCAAGCACACGGGGACGTCAGCATCAGCTCCCCTAGCAGCAGGAATCATAGCTTTAGCTCTGGAAGCAAAGTAAAGTAACCCTAGCGCGGTGAAACAAATGAGTTCAATGACATTTCCAGCCACAACTTGACGTGGAGGGACGTGCAACACCTCGTAGTGTGGACCTCGGAGCTGGCTCCGTTGGTCCACAACCAAGGTTGGCAACAGAACGCCGCCGGGTTTTGGTTTAATGACAGATTCGGTTTCGGCTTGATGAACGCTTTCGGTTTGGTAAGCGCAGCTGCAACTTGGAGCAACGTTCCAAAGCGGAAAACTTGCGAGAAGTTCGTTCCGAGAAGGTAAATAATTCAGTTGTGAGAGGTTTGGTTATGTTTCAATTAGGCAATCCAAACCACGTGACATAAAATGTCGGATGAGGGCAAACAATCTGATACCTTGGCTAGTAAACAGTAAATTTTATTTATTATCGGAGTTTTTGTGGTGTTTTGAAACGGTATTCAGATAGAGAGTGAATATTTAAAGACGTTGATGTTGAATAGCAGAGACGTTGCGGTGAAAAGTATGCTTGAAATTATTCATTCAGTTCATTCTTGTCACAGCATTCGTTTTAGATATAAAATGAAGTTGTGATTGATTAATAATCTAGATCCTTTCACATTGGATACTGATGCTGATTTAGATTATTCAATTGATGCTGTTCCTCTTGTAATATTCTGGTCAAAAAATGTCTACTGCAGACTCTCTGATACTTCAGTTTGGAATAAGTGAGATCATATCTCTTGATCGCAGCTAACCATAGGGCCCTTCGCTTCCTAGTTAAATCGTTCTTACTCTATAACTGCTCTATAAGAACCTGTGAATAGTAACCGTAGAAACCGATAACATGCCGACTTTATTTCGGTTATTACGAGATCTACAGCCAACCACAATGCATGTGATAGGCATTTTTCTTCAGTAAAAGAGTTAATAGTTAGCCACAATTGAAAAAACACATAAAAACGCACTAGAGATCACTAAATGTAACAGTTTTCAATTCAAGTCACATATTTAAACACCAAATGTGTGCTCTAAGCCGCCATATTGTTTTTCGATTTGACAGGTGGTTGGATTGCCTAATACCAATAGTGCAAAATGAAAAATATCTAGCTAACTACTGAACTTCTGATTGGTTGAGATATGGCTTCACAACGATGCCAAATTTATTTAGAGGAAAATCTTCGATCCACAATTGAAGTTTGTTGATTCTAGTGAAAATTTTCACAAATATTGAAGAAAACAACGGTAGGTGTGTATATTTGTGAAATCAAAAACAATTTGTATGATGAATTTGACCTAACTTTCTCTTTCGGAGTATGGTTGAAAAAAAAAACGAGCTGCAACACTGCACTTTCTAGCAAACTTTCTCAACCATCCACGAGAGGGGGTTTGGAGGTGGACCTTGCGGCACCCCAAGCGTATTTTTTTGCAGGTCTATCAATTCGACTTTGAATACTGCTCATCCGGTGTCAATAATTATTCACACGGTGGCATGTGAAGGAAGAGAAGAAGAAGTGAAGTATTTGGAACACGTGGAAGTTGAAGTTAATATCGATTATTCAGTTCGAGGAGCCTTACAAGTTCATTTGATGTCTCCTTCAGGTAACATGATGTAACTCTACAGGCTGATCCAAATAATATAGTCGATATAGTTAGAGAAATGTTCATGAAAAATTAGACCAAATTTGACTTTACATGCTTTGTATCATCAATTTTTGGTTTATGTCAATTGCGTTCAGGAATTTCAGCATCTTTAAGACACCCTATGAATGGAGGTGATGTGATCCATTTTTATAATTTTTTATCAAGTGAACACTCATAACTCTCATACTGAGAACATTTTTCTTAATATAACGCTGGTTTTTCTGTTTCTGTATTATCTAACACATACAATTTGTCGTAAATTTTAAAAGGAACACAGCAGGAACTTCTGGCTCCAAGAAAATTGGACCACAGTGATAAGGGCTTCAAAAACTGGACATTTATGTCAGTAATGACATGGGGAGAACAGGCTAAGGGTAGTTGGATATTGACAGTATCTGATTCTGTAAGTAATATGGTGTGTTTTTAGTTGTGGATTTGGAAATTTATTTTTGCTTTTCTTGTGCTTGTTTCTGTTAACCACCCTGTGCAATTTGGATTATCAAAAAGTATTTCGGATTATCAACTTTTAACAGAGAATTGTTGATTATTACATCAACTATAATAAAACCCAATTAAGTGCTTATCATCGGTAAATATTTTATCTTATAGTCAAGATTAATTATATCCAGGGCAAGTCGATAACAAAACACCACTAAAATTATCACTAATGCATGGTGAAAAACTATTTAAGTCCCTATAGGAGGTTTCTTATACTACTAGTAAATTAGGATTAGTGTAAGAATTCAATTTATTTTAGTTATGGCTAAAAATTAATAACCAAAAACAAGATTTGCACATAAATAACGAAATAAAAAGAACTTTAACCTTCCTGTTGTCAAAGAACCATAGAACAAGGCAAAATATTTGACACATGTGTTTTCGCAAGCTCGTGAATAAAAATTAACAACCTCTTCAAGCTTGAATTTCAGTTTTCTGTCCCAATTGCTTCACAAGAGTAGGAAGAAACACAATTATATTGTAATATTACATAATAAAGAGAGATGCAACGCTTTCGCTCTTTTCCTGTTACCATATAGGGTATACTCAAGTGACCACGTCACAGTCTCTTTGTCAAGCTATGCGAAAAAAGTTCATAATCCGCTCTCAATTCTCAGCTAGATTGAAGCAGCACGATTTCCGATGCTGTATAAATGATGAACGATTTTAAAAATATGCATTACCAACTGTATTGAATTCCAGACTAACAACAGTGAAAACTATGGAGCTGTAGGTGATATAACACTGATTCTACACGGTACAACAGAACTACCGAACCACATGAAAAACGGTGCAAGAGATTATAACGAAAACTACAACAGGATACAAAACAGGATGAGAGCATCACACAGATTCTTTGACGAAGAACAATTGATGGGCAATTATATTAGGCAGGCAGAGCAGATTTTATTTGAAGATTGAATATATTTGTCTACTTACAATAGTACTTTTCAATAATTGACATGTATATCGACAGTGTAAATAAATATTGAGAACAATTATAGAGTCGTTTTGGTCTTTCGATAGTATATTCACGAAAAAATTTGTTGTTCAAAAATGAGACAGATTGAAATATCTAATATGGAAATAAATAGTATATTAAAGTATAAGTGGATAAAAAGGTCTTTAAAACACGCGCGAGTTTTCAAGCACGACGGCGCATTCGAAGTGCTCGAAATAAAGCAAGTGTTTTAAAGACCAGATCCACGAATACTTTACGCTATTTTTTTATTGGTGCCACATTTTACTTTTGAATAAAGTTTTGCATTTGTCAGTTATATTTTATTTGGCGTTTACAAGGTACTCCTGTCAGATCAATAATCAAAAATTTGTCATTTAGACTTCACGTTTCTCGTTCCTTCGGTGATATTGCCATGGTAACTTTAAAAAACGCGCGTTTTTTAATGTTTGATTTAAACACGCTCAGGCGTGCTTTAAATGGGTGAAATGGGGCACCAATAAAAAAAAGATTTTTCAGCACATGTAATTGTCAAATTAGCATTATTTTAATCTGATTTAATGTTTGGTAAGGTTCATGAATTTAGGAGCGTTTCATGTAACTATGGAAAAAATATAAATTCTTGAATCCAAATTATTATTCACACGAAACATAGATTTAAGTACTTTGACACCCTGTATACAAAATCGCATCAGGACTCCTTATAATATCTATTGTTGGAAAAACTTTTGGTTGGTCAAATATTTCCTTCAAAAACAACACTCAAGTATTATCTAATTTGTTGAGACACCCTGTAGAGTGTAGAGAGAGGAGATCGATTTCATGACGCTTCTAGAATAGTTCCGCGTTGATTTTAATCAATGGTTTCAGCCATCGTTTCAGCTATATCAGAGATTATATGTATGCACGAAGCATGATGATTCCACTTCTTCCTCAACTCAAGTTCAGTTGCCAGATTGAAAAACGACCGCAAATACAGTTAACGTACAGCCATGAGGTAAATATTCCCTTTTTTCATTATCCTTCGATAATTTCAATAACATATCCAATGCACATACATTCGAAATAATCAAAGTATGAGATTAGTTATACGAAAAAAATGTGAATTTATTTGTCCACCTGTAAAGAATTCAATCTAGTATTGATTTTTGTAGAAGCTACGAAATATATAAAATCTAGAACCATTCCAACATTTCAGTCACAAAGTGAGCCGAGGAATCGAGGGATTGTAGTCTATTTATTTAAGCGAGACAGTATTGTGACAGCTCGCCAGAAAGTGCGTCCGAGATAGAAAGTTGGGTTAAAGTTCACCTTTAAAATTGTTTAGGAAAATGTTTTCGATTTATAAAATCTATACACCAGAATTCGGTGCAATCTAATTCTTCTTCCTGTGCTATTTTAACAAATATCCTTTATCCACACTTTTATCAATAAACTCTCTTTGATGTATTGAAATATTATTGATATCATGCAATAATTTTCTGGTAATTTTCACATGAATATCAGAGTTCTCAAACGAACATATTTTCAATATTTGTGAAAAAATCAAAATCAAAGATTTCACTCCAAATAAATTTAACATCGTTGTGAGGTCACTGTGAAGCTTCGCCATATTTATTACTAAGACTAAATGTTCACAACTATATCCCAACGAATTAAAAGTTCAGTGGTTAGCTCGATACTTTTTATTTTGCACAAATGGTATAGAAAGATAACCAAATCTATTCAAACTTTCTTCCTTAAACAACCTGTATACATTTAGTAACAGAAAGCGCAAAATGCAATAATTTCACGACAAAAAACAACAACTTTGCATATTCCACTAAAATATAATTCTCTGGAACACTCAATATGTTTGATGCTCAACTGTTGTGAAGGTATATGCAACTGCTAACACAATAATCCGAAATGGTTCATTATAATGAACGAATCCATTTAGATTAAAGAATTCCTTGTCCAATAATTACCTGGCTGTATAATGTAATCACTTAACTATCAACTTTTAGATTATTTTAATGCTTTTATTATTTCGACGTTAAAACAGGATACACTGCGTGTGCTCCACGCATCAGATTTAACGAAGCAGCAACCTTTCTAACGAATCATTACCCAAGTGTGTTCGAGTTGGTTCGGGTCATACTTTGGTGCAGCTATAATTTAAAATGAGGTGAGTGTCTGCAACGAATTTTATACCCACACTTCTTAAAATTCCTTCAATAATTACACAATCAACTATTTTATTAATGTACGGTGCTGTGCTCATGGAAATAAGTCAGGTTTAGTATTATCATTTGTGTGTTTTGAGTCATTTCATTTTGTCAATATGACAGGTGAAGTATAAAAATATTAATCAAGAATTTCAAGTTTCATGCAACCATTTATTTGAAAAATGCAATGTTTTAATAATTTGTAGAATTAAGGAAATATAGGTTATGTTTCGGATTTCTTCTGATATATTTTATATAATAAATCTGCAATATTATCCACTGTATGGAAATGTTCTCTTGATTTTGAATGAAATGAGATCAAAATGAGAAATAATATATATGGTTTGAAATATCATATTAGTAATTCATTATCAACTTCCGGTATAACCGGAAGTGTCCTAACCTTCTAAATATTTTATTAGAGTTGCTTATTCTGTCAGTTTTTGTGAGATCCATTTACCGAGAAGTCAATTGTCATGTCTATGGAATGGAAGTATTGAGAAATGATAACTATTTTTCCAGTAAATCTTTGTTTATTGAACCTGTAACTCCTGCTATACAACACGCAGAAGGTCCTCACTGGGACCACACCGAGCAGATTTTATACTACGTGGACACGTTCCAGGCTACAATCTACAGATGGAACTTCAATAATCATTGTGTTTCGTCACACAAACTAGGTAAGATCGTATATGATTGAAGGTCATTTTATGCATCACGAGGATGACAATAATCTTTGTCATAGTCGCAAAATTAGGCATTCCAAATCACGTGACATTCAATATGGCGAGAGTAGGCACACAGCTGTTTGAAGTGACGTCATTACGGCATTATTTCCGAAGTCGTGTGAGTTTGTTGTTGATGATAGAAGTTTTAAGATGCAGAGTGTATATTTAAGGTAAAGGTAGAAAGGTAAGCTGAAAACCCAATTTGTTTTTTGTTTACACAACATTTTGTTTCCCATATGTGAAGTGGAATGTTTATTTACAGATACCGAATGAAGCTGAAGATAATAAATGATGTAGACCCTTTTACATTGAACATCCAGGAATTGGATAGTTCAATTCATGGAATTCCACCCATTACAAATATAGATATTGTTTCGTATTTAGTGCTAACCCATAGCTATTACACCAAAGAACAAATGAAGGTCTACAAAAGCTTGCATTCATTCAAGTATTTTGAGTCAGGCTTTGTTGTGAATGTGGGGACAAAAGTGGTGAATGGTGTCTACATTGTAGTGGGAAAGGTAAGGTTTGTTCATTTCTATTGACTTTTGTTTATTCAGCAATTTTTTTAGGTCAAACATTCTCAGAGAGGAAATGAGAAACCATTGGACGTTTGGTGCATTGTGGCCAAAGATGAAAGTGTATTAACAGCACATTGCCCATGAATGGCTGGACACAGAGAAGTTTGCAGTCATGTGGGTGCACTTTTATTTGCAGCTGAATAAAATGTACAATGTAAATACAATAAAAGTTATAAAATGCAGACTCTCTGATTTTTTAGTATCGATTCAGTAAGATCGTTCCTCTTAATTGCTGCTATCCATAGCCTTTCAGACTATTCGTTTTTATCCATAAGAATGAACCTGTGGCTTAAAACCGCAGGCACTAAAAAAAATTTTACATCATCCTTGGAACGACTTCCACAGTTGACTAAAAGGCATGTAACAGGCATTTTTCAGTGATAATACCACTAATAAGCTCTAAACAATATAAAAAATCATTTGATGCAGTCACGAAAACAAAAATCTCACAACTTTTAGATCAATTTATTACATAACAATATGTAAACAAAGCATTGTGTGCCTACGCCCACCATATTGAATTTGTTTTGACAGGTCGTTGGAATTTGGAATGCCCTATATAATCATAAAATATGACCTTGGAGGTTACCCACATTTCAAGTTTTATGGTTATGATTGAGGTGACGATTTCCAGGGAAAACAATATTAAAAATTGAAAAATGACAATTTTCTAAACGTATACCACTTATTTATATAATAGCCTCAATCAAAAACAGAAAATGTTTATTAGAATTTTCAGAATATTATTAAAATTTCCAGTAAATATCTGAAGCTCTAGGGATATTATAAATAGAAATCTCCATGAATATATTTTGATACCGTACATAACTCAAAGTTTTTCGTTATTTTCAGAAAATCACAATTCAGTAGGAGTGGTAATTCCAATAAGAAATAAAAAATACGAACTTTTAGTCGCTGCTGATAGAAATGTCTATTCAATGCATTGGCCTACTAAAAATGACCATAATTTGAAAACGACTAATGTCCATTTAGTAAAACTTGAAAATGATAAACCGAAAAACCAATTCAACGATGGAAAAGTAGATAGCAAAGGTCGAGTGTGGTTAGGTAAGCCAACAACTGTAATCAAACAATTGCATACTCGGAGTTGTGGTAATGCCACGTCTGAAATCTCAAATTTCCTTAGTAAGATTTAATGCATTCTTGAACTTTTGGCTAATATTCCACCAACAAAATTTTGACGACTACTTCAGTCTACCTTGTTTTTGAAATACACCAACCCACTAAAGTTCAATCATTATTTTTGAAGGAACTTTGACCAGAAACGATGACTTGTCAGTTGCTTCAAACGGAGGTGCACTGTATATGTTGTCGGACAATAAATGCGCTAAAGTGGACGAAAAAATATCCAGAACGAGCATAAGCAATGGATTGGCATGGTCGAAGGATAACAAACATTTCTACTTCATAGATAGTGTAACAAGAATGGTTGTTGGTTATGAATACAACGAAGAAACGGGAGAATTAAGTAAGTAAATTAGTCTCAGAAGGAAAACTTTCTTTGAAAAGATCTGTTCATCCAAAATATTTTTTTAGTTTTAAACAAAAAAATCTTTTCACGAACATACTTTTGCATTTTTGCCCACTAAGTGATCACAGTGTGATATTTCACTGAAGTTCCTGCAAAATATTTGTTTTCAGGCAACAAGAGAATAATTTTCAATCTGGAAGAACATCCGGATATCAAAGGCATACCAGATGGTATGACAATTGATCAGAATGATCATTTGTGGGTTGCATTATTTGGAGGCCACTCGGTAAGTACAATAGATATATCTCATTTGTTTCTTCTTCTCAATGAAGTCATAAAATCCTACTTAATATTTTCATCAATAAATCTCAGCCTCTTGAGAGGTGTAGCTGTATTTACTGAGAAGTTGTCAACATTCATCAATACTTTGGAATTTTACAGTTATCAATAGATTCCTTCTTCCTCAGATTTGAAGAATAAATATATAGTCTCACTTTATATCTATTAATTATTTCCAGGTGTTAAATATAAACTCCGAAACTGGAGAATTAATAAGAGTAGTCGAACTTCCGGTTACTTATATAACATCGGTGTGTTTTGGTGGACCCGATTTAAACATACTTTACGCGACTACTTCGAAACTTCATTTGGATGAAGAAGGATTAAGGAAAGAACCAAGTGCCGGAAGTGTATTTGCTATACAAAATTTGGGTGTCAAAGGTTTACCATCTAATGAATCAGCATTGTACTAATTCGATATTTTATTTCAACTATTCAACAGATTATTTGAATCTGATGCTAATTAGTAAATAAATGAATATTTATTCAATGAGAAGATGGTAACAGATTGTTCTGTTGACTGACTAGTAGAAATGTATGTAATATGCTTCACACAATCTTATAGATTGATAGAGTGAAGTATGCTCATACATTTTACATATAATTAATATAAATTCAATTTTAGAATCGAAATAATATAATTTATATTCTTAAAATCTCATACAATACATATCTTAGTCAAATTGGAAATAAATTATTCATCAACAAATTGGTTTTATTTACGTCAACTCATCCATAAAAATATTTTTGTACAAAATTTGTACTTTTCTATTTGTTTTACCATGTATATATACAATATGTACATACTTATGGTCTATTCGATTCAGAAAAAGCATTATTCAGTATTGCCAAATTATTTTTTCATTTTGAATATTTGTGACTAGAAGACAGATTATAGATCAAATTCAAACTTTCATTGTTTTTCCAATTTTGAAGGAGATCTTTGAAGAATCTGAAAATCACTCAGTATATCTAAGGGCTGAGTTGATTTCAAGACGAACCTGACTTGATGACAATTATTATTAAAAAAATAGAAGTAGAGATTTGTTTCATTTGTTGCTTACTTCATGAATGTCATTGTATAATACTCCAATTCGAATAATGCATAACATGTTTTTTCAGACCTCTGAAAAAAATTATTTTCTTACAAGTTGTCACAACGAATAGAATGAACGATAACGTCTGAGATAGAGCCTCAAAAAGGAATATTAATATCAAATTAATAACTGCACATTACGTTTATTGAAATCCCATGATATGTGTGAGCCATTTTCTATATTTACTCAACTGTAAAGTACTTGCATTCTCTGATGCAAATTTTTTTTCATTATCAGACACTATACCATACAAATTGTATAGCTCGGATTTTGGGGACATTTTGAACAATTTTGGCCACCTGTTTTCAGCTTTTTCAGTAACGTTAACGATTGTACTAGAGTCGGTGATATTTTTACTTTCTTCTACTAGAATATTGAACTCATGTTTGCTATTTTCTGTGACTTTCAAGTCATGATATTCAAAAGGAACTTTCAACAAATGATACACTAAGAACCTTCGGTGATAAAACAATGCTTCATGTTCAGGAAACAGATCATTGATTTTTTCAACTAAAACACATAAATCATAGAGTAAAATACTGATATAGTTAACATATGAATGCTTCTCTTCTAGAATTTTTATCTTAGTTGGTTTTCCTAATAGGTAAGTTAGTAGATTGCCACAGTCACCATCATTCATCATATTCAAAAGAGATTTCACAACAAAATTATAGTAAGACTCATAAAGGGTAGAGACTCTCTTATTATGTTTTGTCAATTTTATCAAATACTGTCTGTAATGATATCCTGCATATTCAGATACATGGGTATTAATCCATTCTTGGCTATAACTAAGCTCAGAATAAATAATACTGGAAATAGCTTGGCAATTTGATGCAATTTGTTCCATACACCTGAAACCATCAAAGCCTCATCTAATAACAACAACTTGTCTGTTTTTCTGTAGAAATTACTCACCATAGGCGATGATTCCAACTGTGATAATTATTTGCAGCTTTTTCTGAAGCCATATTTGTAACACCAAACTCATTTTGTAGCAAACTCACAGGAATCTGTAGATGGTTAGCTGATAATTTATCTAGTAGCCTCTTCAGTAACCAGCGTCGATAACAAAATGATTCATAGGATTTGCTTTTATGAGTCAGGACAATTTTGCTATAACCAAAGCTTGTGGCTAGTCACACTCTGATAAAATTTTGAATCCTGCCTACCTGAAATATAGCTCATCTTCAATGTTAAGTATATCATTTTCAACCAATTGTCTCTTCATATTCCAGAAAGTAGAACACTCAGGATTTATCAGGATAGCACCAATCAGAATATGATTCATGTTTTCCATTTCGATGTAGGCTAGTTTGTTTTTGGATAGGGGTAACCTGTATTCCAAAAGTTTGGAACAAGCATATTGATAAACATGTTTGATGCACCATGATTCTAATCCCAGATTGTGTTCTTCATATAGAACAGGTGACCTGTTTTGTGTATTATCTTCAGTAGGAATAATAGCGAATTCCTGTCTGGAAAAATACATAAAACAAATTAGATGAGTGGTCTGATTTAAGAATGATACTTACAATTCAGGATCTTTTTTAAAAATATTTTCTATTGTCTGCAGAATTCTACTGGACATTGCATTCTCCTCAGCCATTATAGCTTTGGAAACAATGATCTATATTTTAACTAGGATTGTTTTGTTTTATACTGATATTGAGCAATAACAATATAAATTAAAATTTAAAATCACAATTTGAAATCAGGCAGTGGCTATGAACCCAACGTAGGGTGGAAATAAAGTGTCATAGAGTTGTTCCTGTGATATGTGTTCGAATAAAACAGTTAACAATAATCAACAAAAATCACATGAACTCGAAAGATAATCGATCATAATATCTCTCTTGATGGATGATCATTCCGAGAAATCAAACTGTCTGAAAAGTACCCTTGTACGGAAATTAAGACACGGTGATTACACAGTGCCGTGCGCAAATAAGAGTAGAAAATACGAACTATTAGATAATGGGGATTATCTCGGAGTGGCGACATCTACTTTTAATCGTTTGAAATACTCGAGGTGTGATCAATAAACTAACCTGTGTGTGTTTGTATGGGTGAAGTGTGATCTTTTTATGTCATTTTGGGCCATTTTTGTATTGAAAGTTATATATTTGGATGATATTTAATGGACAATTGTTTGAAATAAACTTTATACCATCTGAGAATGTGAAGATGAGATCACGAAAAATGTGCTCTGTTCCTCAATGTTCATCATATGGTATTTCAGATGATATATCTTAACACAAATTTACTTTGAATCCCAAGGCAGGTAAGAAATGGCAGAAAATCTTGAATATAGGGATACCTATTTATTCGCCTGATTTATTTCAGTGATTTCAAGAATCGTACTGAATAGTGAGATTATTTCACTGAATTCATATTATTTGTTGATAAGAAATGTGCAGGTTATTGCGAGGACAAATTATCTCGCAGGTACTCATTCTCTTCAAACACATTTTCAAAAAATTCTGCTGATTATGTACTATCTAAAAATGGTATTTGGGCGTCTGCAAAATAAAATACATTTGAACTCGTTTCCGTCATTACCCAAGAGGTAGAGTTCTCAATGCGTTGCTTTTTTTAATGGAAGCATCCCCAGTAGGCCTAAAAACCATGTTTTTCAAAATATTCACATATTTACCCCTTAAATTTCGAAATCGTTCAGTGGTGTAAAAGGAGGTGCAAAAAAACTCACCCATTAATTTTTCTCAACATGCCCACTCTCAAACTGTCCTTGAAGCACACATACTGGAATTGTATCACACTCGAGATCACTGGAAACACACTCGCGAAAACTTTCCACCGCACGAGAAAGTTTTTTTGTCACACACGTCCGAACCCAACGGAGGTTTAAAATCGAATGATTAATATGTGTCGTCTTATCAGTCTCCAATTCCTTTATGTATGATTAATAGGGTTGAATAATAGAAACTTAGTCATCTCAGCGATATCTACCAAAATGTGTGTACAGGATGATTGAAATATTTTCAAATTAAATTCTACTGGCTGTGATAGGAGATTGTCAGAACTCGGACTCCTCTCTGACTGAAAGATGCCTCTAGGGCTTCGCTGAATCGATAAAATTGCATTCATCATGCGACCAACTTGAATAAAAATGTTTGTTGGTATTACGTATTTCGGTACGAAAACACGGATTCCAAATATCCAAAACGAACCTGTGTTATTGTTGTTCACACCTCAATCTGACATTTTATCATTCGCAGCGCCATCTCGCGGTACGTGATCTTTCCCTATCTAGACTTCATCTAGTGGTTGAATCCTAAACCATGTCCAAAACTTTAACTTTGACGTACATATATATTATCTAATAGAGTTGACTTCAACCATTCAACCATTTTAGGAGTACTTCGTGAACGTTATATTCCCTACGTTACTGTATCTAAGACGGCTCACGTACTGTGATTACTTCAACTCTCTGATATTATTTTCCATATTTAAGGTCGATTCTTCCTCAACATCATTGTATTGACATAGAGAGTAAGCGACTAAGATCCTTATGCAAGGAGTCGTGATTTGGAGCTGTTATTTCTAATTCTTTTAGGAATTGTAGATCTGCCGCGAAAAACACAAACTTTGATGAAAAAAGATGTTTAATATCAATTCAGCTATTCTACATCATCATTATACAATATAAATGAAATAGCTTCAACATTATTATTGATTTATCAATTACATAACATAACATGACTATTATTAGTGATTATCATCGTTATCGCAACGGCGACCATGGAAAAATTAACATTCTGTGTGACCAACTAATTTCACAAAATGAAAATCCAGGAACTATATTTTACACATACGTCAAACGACTTTTATTTCAAGTACCCGAAGCGGTTTCAACGATAAAACTCAACACACCCTTCAATATATTAATTTCGTTGTCAAGTAATTTTTTTAAGGAGGAACAATGCTTTCAAACTGTCCAGCCACCCTTTAACATTGACCCTCCGAACAATTTCCTGGGTACTCATTGAATGAAAATATTCGATAGCACTAATTTGACAATAAAACCCTTCTTCAAAGTTCTTCGGGAACCATTTTGATTAGGGCCATTCTCTTCTTGGCGACCTTGGAGATGAGAACGTCGATGGGTTTGGCTGTATCGTACAAAGATGGAGCGTTGAGGATAATTATACACGTCCCGAAGACACACGCCAACGTGAATATCCACAAAAACAATCGGTCTAGGACCATAGCGACGTATTTCCAATCTTCTTCCACCTGTAACAAATGAATAACAATAAGACTTGACCTATTTACGCACATACACAAATCCGTAATATCTCAAAATATACAGGGTGTTCAGCCTATGCGAGAAAATATTGGGTTTCCTTTATTAAATCAAGTCTCATTTATCTTTTTTCCATGAAATGCGACGTTGTTAAACTGAAGTGGAAATAAAACGAAAATTTTAAGGTGATTGGTGCACTCTAAATACTTAATACGAAGGTGAAAAATGACTGGAATGTCTTCACTGACTAGAAGTCTCGTCTACATGATGTTTTTTTAGATAAGCATCAATTTAGGAGATTTCAATTAGCAAAAACGTATTTTTCAAATGAACACCCACATTTTTAGTTGACGGTTTGGAACTTCTGAAATATCTTTAATTTTTAAATACATCAAACTGCTTCAACGAGCATTAAACGGATGTTTTGGAATTGTCAATAAATGACAGCTAAAATAGAAAATGGACAAAAATCGTGACCTTTGTGAATGATTGGTAAATATTTTCGAAGTTTTCCACTTAGTTTATTTTTTTTTTATATTATTTGGACATTTTCAAAATTTACTTAGCACGACATTTCAGTTTCGTTTGTTGCCTTGGGAAATCCTCAGTATAGTTAAAAGTCAACATCAATCAAAAAGTTAGAAGTTGTTCTTTGAATTATCCAATTAGGCAATCCAGCGATCTGTCAAATCGAAAAAAAAACAATGTGGCGGCTTAGGGCACACATTTGTGACTTGAGTTGAAAACTGTTACATTTAGTGATCTCTAGTGCGTTTTTTATGTGTTTTTTTAATTGTGGTTGGTTATTAACTCTTTTCCTGAAGAAAAATGTCCGTCACGTGCATTGTAGAATCCAACTAACACAAGGTATCGCATTGTGTGCCCTAATCCGCCACATTGAATGTCACGTGGTTTGGATTGCCTAATAAGGATCCATGAACATTTTTTGTGAGTTTCAGTTGCCTATAATCGATCAGAACCTAATTAATATCCCAAGCTGTATTTATAACTCATATGTATTCGATAATAAATATTCAAGTTTCTTGTTGATAGATTTTTGTACTTACATTTTCGAAAGAATCCTTATTTCTAACGTGTTGAGCAATGAATCTGGAATCGGCGATGGTTTTCTCCATGTCGTGTATTTCGATTTTATCGAACGAAGGGCTGATATCGCTGGTACCATCGAAGGTATTCGTCCTGCAACTCGCAGGACTGTACAAGTCCTCATCGCCTGCAGACAACGGCAAAGGGAACGGTGGTTCCCCGAAACAGGAACCTATACCACCGCTGTGATCGTGGGCTACCTCAAATCTAAAGAAGAAAATTAACCTCCAATAAGTGAGATGCTCTGATTTGTTAATGTGTGCATAAATGGGCGCGTAATCAAATTATCAGTCACTGCTGATGAATCGAAGCAATTGACAACAATCTGGCAACGCCGCTCACTCAAGCTTTAGTGAGAAACATAATATCGATACCGATGGCATGAAACACGACCATTCAGACTGTGGTAACAGATTTATTTTTTAGGGTCTGTTTCGTTCATTCACCCCAAGGGAGCTCACAAAAGTTTGAGTTGTCAACAGCCACCAGCATCAGAATGATATTTCGCAGTGTTATTCAATGAATTTTTTCAGAATATGATTACACCGAAGAAACAATTATAGAATAAATGAAGCCCATACCCAGGCAGCAAGCTGACGTGATTTTATCGTCATTTTTTCGACACCAGACACGTCCTGCTGACGAAAAGAATGACGCCATAAAGACGGTAGGATGACGTGATTATGTCACAGACCAAAGACGTCATTCTGTAACGTCATTATGACGTTATATTTCGACGTTAATGGGCCGTCCCTATTTATTATATATATATATTGATATTGGTTCAAAATTATTTGTATTCACTTGCTAGTCTCAAGCTCATATTATTTGGATGTTAGTGGATATACAAATCAATATCCTATCTATGATGTTATAAGGTCTGTAAATAAAATCACAATTAGAGAACGAAAATCTATATGTTCCATCGGCATCAAAGGATATAATAAAGATATAATGAAATATAATATATATATATTTATATTTTATATATAAAATAACAGTTTGAGTAGAGGGAGTTATTTTTTTGAACTATGAGGATCACAATTATCAAGAGTAAAATTGTTAACTCAGAACATTTGAATTAAACCAAAAATTGATTAGCTCATTAGGAAGAAAAAATGCCAAATTTTATTGTGAATAGTTGATGTAGGGGTACTTGTTCCACTTGTTGGGGATGTGAGAAGAGTAGAAATCCCCAAGGCACAGGAACTTTCTAGAAATAAAAAATTATTGTTAAAAAATATATATAATTTAATGGTTAATGACCAATAGATAAATGAAAACTCTACTATTATTCACAAACTATTAAAACAACAAATTTCAAAAATATACAGATGTGATAGTATTTTAAAAATTTCATTTGGTCGAACAAATTGTTGAAAGTTCTGTCTTCTAGATTACCACCAGTTATAACAGATATGTAGGAAAAAACCATTGGAAAAGTAAGAAAGAAAGAAGTACCTTGAGTTGTCAGAACAGAAAGTTATTTGTGCAGACTCATCTCAAGATCTTTCATAGCTTAGAAGAGTCGACTCCACTTGTTGGGGATGTGAGAAGAGTAGAAATCCCCAAGGCACAGGAACTTTCTAGAAATAAAAAATTATTGTTAAAAAATATATATAATTTAATGGTTAATGACCAATAGATAAATGAAAACTCTACTATTATTCACAAACTATTAAAACAACAAATTTCAAAAATATACAGATGTGATAGTATTTTAAAAATTTCATTTGGTCGAACAAATTGTTGAAAGTTCTGTCTTCTAGATTACCACCAGTTATAACAGATATGTAGGAAAAAACCATTGGAAAAGTAAGAAAGAAAGAAGTACCTTGAGTTGTCAGAACAGAAAGTTATTTGTGCAGACTCATCTCAAGATCTTTCATAGCTTAGAAGAGTCGACTCTATTTATTATACAGTTAACCAAAATAAGTGAATTGTGTATATATAACTAAGATTCTTTCTTTTTCTATAGGTAGATTCACTGATAAGAAGCTTCTTTTCACCAGTATTAACACATTAATTTGGACTCTCATCATATGTTTCTTGATTTTTCATCAAATTATTTCAGTATCTCGACAAAAAATCCTAGTGAGTTTAATCAGCACACTAACCTTAAGGATACAATTATTTTCACAAAAAGGAAAAAGCCTTAAAATAACGTAGCATCATGATATAGGTACAGGAATCATAGTAAGTGGTGAGTACATGACATCAAATCCAATACATGCAATAGACCAAATATTAAACTTACCTTACAAATCACTAGTAAAGGAAATGCACAATTCACAACCGACGGTCGGAAATCGACTTCTGTAATCAATAGGAAATTTCAATCGAAATCGAATACATAACAACCACAAAATTTTTGTGATAATGGCGTGTGGCCGTGTGCGTCGTCAACGTTGCGTGTTGGCTTGTGGCCGAACTTGTCCGATACCGATAACTCCGGAGATTGTCGAACGCCAAACAAATAATGAACGTTTTGTTTTGAAGCGCCAAATTCAAACTGTTTTTCAATGAGTTGATAATCATACGAACCTCATAAAAGATGGGCTGTGGTTGAATAATAATACCTATATTGCGTCTGTTTATTCGCCTAAAGAGAAATTTGATTCCATTCTGTACCTACAATGTACACTTGCCTATACACACTTTAAGGTATCTATGGTAAACTTTCGTTTAACTTTTGCATTTCGATGAAAAATATTTAGGAACCTATAAGGATCATTGGAATAATCATCAAAATGCAAAAATATAAAACAATGAGTTAACGTTTTATAATGACGTAAAAATATCGTCAAACTAACGTCCTGGTTATGACGTCTACAGTACATTCAAAAAATGACGTCAGTATTCACGTCATTTTTTGGTAATATGACGTTGTGGACCAATAAATACCAAAAAGAGACGTCATTATGACGTCAGCTTGCTGCCTGGGTAGTTAGTACTTGTGACGTCACAACAAGTAATCTATCTTTATCGAATCACAGGGTTTAGGGGAAGCGTTTATTCGAAAGAATACATCTAATTTCATTCGAAAATTTAATATACATAATTGTGTAAGTTAGTTTCAAATTAGTTTTGAATCAAATTTATGAGTTGGTCATCACGCTCATTATACAGAAATGCTCTATATCGTAGAGAATATGTGGTGCGTCACAAAATAGAGGTTGAACAACTTTAAAAATTTCTGTATTGTATCATGTTCTGATGGTTTTTGAATTTTTGAATGAAGCGCTCTCTACACAAAGTATTTGGCAATAATTTTTACAGTAATGGACTACCTAAGTGTGACGTCAAAATGGGCGGATTCCAAAAAACCTTTCCAAATAAAGAACAATTGCATTGTTTTCTCCATAAGAGTTTTTATAAAAATGACTTTTAGAAGAACTTAATATCACCATATACAAACAATTTCATTCTTAGTTTTAACTGAAAGAAGCGAAAATGTGAAATGAACGCTTTGTTTGGAAAGGTTTTTAAGCTCCCTCCCTCCTACTTGTGACTTAGGTTGTTCATTGGCTGTAACTGGCTGTGACGTCAAATGCAGTTGCGCAGTTGCTCTATCGTATGAGAAATATGAAACATTACAATCTGAGGTCATTAAATATTGAATATTCAGCATCAATTCCGTGCTCTAAAAAATTCATACCTAGGAGGTGGAAGACTTAGATCGAAACTATCGAAGGAAGATTTCTCGAAGGTCTTGCACTTGTCCATCATGGGCATCTGGATGACATCCGTCAACATACTATCCTGACTCTTGTCGTCATCTTCCTTCCTCGGTCGCTCTATGAAGAGAAACTTGGGCAGGAAATCGATGAAGAAGACCTTCACCCACGGGGCTAGTTTGTGAGTGACAGGCGAACGGAAATTGACGTTCAAAACTGCGATGGTGATGACGACTGACAGCGTGCACAGTAACATGGTGAAGAGCAAGTATTTACCTGGGAATAAAGGATGATACACTGCGGAAGACGAAGCAGCAATAAATCATCGGTGACAACGCAGAATGAGTCGCCGTCTGCGTTGCTACAATGCTTCGTGACTTACCTAGGAGAGGCACTGTGATGGAAGTGGGTGGAATGATCTCCACCAGCAGCAAAAAGAAGACGGTGAGCGACAGCAGAATCGAAATGGATAACGAAACTTTCTCCCCCGAGTCCGATGGCAAATAAAACACCAGGATGGAGAGGAAGCTGATCCCGACGCAGGGTATGATCAGGTTGACGGTGTAGAAGAGCGTTTTCCTGCGCAGGGTGAGGTAAAAAATTATGTCTGGATAGGGTTCCTCGCAGCAGCTGTAGTATTTCTCGTTTCTTTCTGCTGGGACTTTCATGATGTCCCATTCTACTGATATGTAGTAGTCTTGCAGATCGATGCCTACGTCGATTTTGTTCGAATCCTGGACCTGTTGGAGATGTCTTAAATCGACCTGGAAACGAATGGGTATGATGGCAAATCCACAATAAATATCATCTATAAATATCTGTTTCAACGGATCAGATGAATAATTTTCGTTACTTAATTTTTTGTCACAAGTTGAAAACAGTATTCGAATGTGTTCTGATTCTAAGAATTTCACTGAAAATGATAACGATAACTGAAGATAGTTCTTTCTTTCAATCGAATACTATAGATCTCATTAGAAATTCCAAAAGTTATCATTCGTATTTTTATTGCTTCCCTTTTGCTAACTCTGGAGGCACAATTTTCATCAAATTGAACATATTTTGAATAATAACACGAAACGAAAAATGGTATAGTCTAAAACATTTTGTCAAAAAAGTTACTCCTAATTGGCACCCAAATTATTCAGTCAACTAACACAAAGAATAATCGATGAAACTTCTCTGAAAAACTTCGAAACAACAACTTTCAAAATTTGTTGAAGGAGTGGACAGAACCAAAATTTACACAATTAGTTGAATTATTAAAAATAATAAAAAAATATATTTTTTTATTATTTTTTTATAATTTGTATCACTGTGAGTATTTGTTTTATTAATGTCAGTTGTTTTACTTATTATTATACATTTACTGCCATTTTATACTTTTATATTACTTTGCACTTTTTCACCAATGTTCTGGAAATGTTTTTATTTTATATTTTTATTTAGAATTAATTTGTTTATCACACACAATCTGTGGAAATAGCTTCAGTGTTTATCTTTGTTTATTCCGGAGGTAAGTATTGTTATTCTATTGTAAATCATATATTGCTGAATAAACATTATTATTATTTTTATTATAGTCTATTTATTTGATCAAGATAGTTGTGACAGCTCACTAGAAAATGCGGTGTTGCTGCTTGTCTCTTTTTTCCATGATACTCCGAAACAGGAAGTTAGGTTAAGTTCATTAATTGTTTTGAAACATGTTTTCGATTTATAAAATATACAATACACCGAAATTGCATAACTATTGACTGTGGTTACCTGAATATATCTGAAAATTTCGACTGAATAAGTTAACAATCTTTATTAGTGGATTTCTTTCCAAATCAATTTGGTGTTGTTAAGTCACTGGAAAAGTGGAAAAATTTGAATACAAATATTTCATTAGGCAATCCAGCGATCTGTCAAATCGAAAAAAACAATGTGGCGGCTTGGGGCACACATTTGTGACTTGAGTTAAAAACTGTTACATTTAGTGATCTCTAGTGTTTTTTAAATTGTGGTTGGTTATTTACTCTTTTCCTGAAGAAAAATGCCTGTCACGTGCATTGCAGAATACAACTAACACAAGGTATCGTATTGTGTGCCCTAATCCGCCACATTGAATGTCACGTGGTTTGGATTGCCTAATTTATAATATTCTGGAACCCTTTCGAATATAACAAAAAAATAATAATAAGATTTCAGTTTCTTTTCGGATTTCATCTCAAGAAAGTCAACATTTACTTCCGGTGTAACAGAATATCACCGGAAATCGATAATACTTCAATCCGAACGGCCTCATTCGAAAACATAACCTCACAAATCGAACTGTCAAATCTTTTCGATATGACCATTTGAAACCCATCATGAACAACACTGAATTCAATCGGGTAACAAGACCGAAAAAAAGGCAACAAGTAGACTGAAACTACCATCAAATCACCACAATTTCGTTGAAAAATGCATACCATGTATCCGTCGTAGGTCCACGATCCGAATTTCATGAAACACGTCTGTTCGTCGAACGGAAAGTATTCCACGTCGATTTCGCAAAAGGATTTGTAAATGGCGGGCGGTTTCCACTTCACTGTGCCTGAATGGTGGAGAATTGCTTTGGTCATTATCGTCACTTCGTAGTTGCCATCAGCGCTGAGAAGAAAAAAGTAAAGTATCAGAAACTTCAACGCTCTGAAATTGTCATGACAAACTGCAGTTTCAAACTTGGGACTGTCGCGACTGAAAGAATCGTTTTTGGTAGCTACACTAATGAAAGATTTTCGTTTGAAGATTTTCACGACTATTTTATTCTTAATTTATCTCTTTTTATTGGTGCCCCATTTTACCCATTTAAAGCACGCCTGAGCGTGTTCAAATCAAACTTTAAAAAACGCGCATTTTTTAAAGAAACCATGGCAATATAAACGAAGGAACGAGAAACGTGAAATCTAAATGACAAATTTTTGATTATTGATCTCACAGGAGTACCTTGTAAACGTCAAATAATATATAACTGACAAATGCAAAACTTCATTCAAACGTAAAATGTGGCACCAATAAAAAAATAGCGTAAAGTATTCGTGGATCTGTTCTTTAAAACACTTGTTTCATTTCGAGCACTTCGACTGCGCCTTCAGAAATTTAAAAAGAACACAAATTCCTACCTCCTTTCCCTTGCTTCTCACGGTGTTCTCTGAACATTACACGATGTCTCCTTTCGTGAGAAGTTTTATATATAAAAAAATACCTTTTTATCCACTTATACTTCAATATACTATTTATCACGTTTTTTATACAGATTCGTGTTGATAAATAATAAAATGTTGTTATCCATAATGTAGCTTTTTCATTGGGGAAAAAGTCCACAAAATATGTTTCGTGCATGTGAAATTTTAGAAAATTCAGCATTCAAATTGTTTGCTTTTAGGAAACAGCATTCATGCATTATTATGACCGTTTATGAAAAAATAGGTTATTTGTTTGACAAGAGAAATCCCAATTATAAGTCGACAACAAATATTTCTAGGAAATAAACAATGTTTGCTTTGAATCAAATAGTAGACGTTAAAAAGTTTTTGAAAAAAATTATTTATGGTATTCAATGGAAGCAAAAAAATAGCTTTCTCAAAAATTTGTTGAATTTCAATTTATGATATTGTGATCTTCCCTTCTTGTAGTAAAATTTGGTAAAACCGCAGATTGACAGCTGACGTAACTGCACTCACTTATTATAAAGAACGATATCTGGAAGCCATATGTGCTCAGAAGGAACGTGAAGCGTTTCGACACCTCCGTAATCATCAGGATTCCATTTCAGTTTGTAATCGTTCCATTCCTGAAAATCACTTTGATTCACAACTGACTTCCATACCATGCTCTATTACCTGCTCGACCCATACGTTGGTAGTCATTATTTGATTCTTGAGATTCTGTAAAAAGAAAACTCCATCAACAACAAGAACTTCTATTGGTTTCATTATACAAGGTGTACATGAAAATCATGAAGAGTTCATCGAGGTGGTTCTGAAGATATCATATAGCATGTTTATATAACTGTGAAAACTTTGTTGATAATAGTTGTACAATGTTTTTTTTCCAAAGCACTCTTCGCAAAAAAAATCAATCAGATGGTTGACAAAACCGTAATATAAAACCATGCACCATGTATGATACATCGCTGTGAAGAGAATTTAAATCGTTATCTTGAAATGTTGAATTTCAAGAAAGCATTCATAAAGAAAACAAAGTTTACAGTGTTGTTCCGCCATTTTGAGAATCATTGAAATACGGAGCCATACTCGAAGAGTTTCAATAAAAGTTGATAAAACACCTCGAAACTTCTGAGACACCATATTCATGGTATATTCACAAGTATCTTCAATAATCTACAAGGTATTGACTGATTTGTGTTTCCCATTAGAATAATCTGTATTTATGAGGAAGACCTTGAACATTTGACAGCTGATCTGACTCAATTCGATAATGATTGAATTGATCGTGGGGATTTTAGATACCACTAAATTTGAGAGGCGGATTGAGTTGTGTTGGAACTTTGGTCATGGAACCAGACCACTAAGTCATTAATCCGTTATTGGCAAACAATGTAAGCTCGTGAATGTTATAGTTTCCCACTTTTAGTCGAATGGAATTCAATCGATCAATTCAGCATTCAAAACCAAACCTGCAATGTTCGGCTCTTAACGAAAATTCATTCAAACTCAAAAACAAAGCAAATGTTGATTGAAATTTCGGGTTTAAACACAACCCAATTGAGTAGGAAAGTGTGAGAGTGTGCTCGTGCTGCTGCTACTTGCAAAGCTCGATGCTGTCAAATGGACTGAGTGGAAATTCCAGGAGAGAGAATATTTCTGACAGCTCAAAACATCAACGAATAGCAGAGATTTAGAGAGATTATGCAAAAAAAATCAGGAAAGACCGTAAAAATTTGTGGCAACATAGCAATGAAAGTTATTGACTTTCAGAAATGAATGATACGCCATCTGACAGAAAAGACACGCATAGATGTGAAGTGTTTTCTTGCAACGTCATTCGTTTCTTTATTCGATGCTATTAAAGAAACAAAGATTCAGTGACAAAATTGTGATTCATTCAAGTTTCAGAACGTACACTTTTTGCTTGGCAGTCAATATTTCACGTTTCCCAGTTTTAAATCCTCATTCGTTGTTTACCAGCTCGAGGAAATAAATGGAAACACAGTTAAGGATTTTTACTTGCCTTGAGAAATAAAACAATACGATTCATCACATTTGAAAGCTACGAATCTCTAAGAGCACTCAACTCCGACTGGAATGCATCCAAACATAAACACCCCCTAGAGTCACGGCCTTGTCAGATGGATTTTCGAGGTCACGAACTTACCACGTCGATGAGCTGTGACAGTTTCAGGCCCAATTTGACAGTAAGTCTGTCGGAATTGTTGCCTACAGGTCGTATAAGGCGATTATAGTTGGAGAGGAGATCGTCGTAGAGTCTCTTCGCGTCCGGATTCCCGGAGCCCGGAGCCAAACCTCCAAGTATCAGCCAAGACATAGTGAGCAACAGCTCCATTTTACTACCTGGAATTACAAACTATCAGTAAACAAGCACAGTCTGTGGAAATCTGCCCAAAAATTTGGTAAAATTGCGTTATAACCCTAGAAAGTGAAATTTCAGACTACATAGTGAAATATCTCGAAAAGTAACAATTCCCCCACGATAATATTATCAAATTCGTGTTTTTTTTACCGAAATACGTAAGTTCCAAAAGAAAAATACATCAAAACTCGGAGCGGGCTATAAAAGCAATTTTACCAAATTAGAGCTATTCTGGTTTTTTGAACATACAGTCTCAAATTCTGATCAAGATTTCAATTCGAAACAAAGAATCAAAATGGTACGTTTTAGTGGCTCTTGAGTAGGTTCTTGAGGCGCAGATAACCACTTAGATAAACAATCGATATTTTCGAATAATCAAAGTCGATTACGAATTGAATCGTTTGCAATGCTAAGGAAACAGAACGACTTTATTCGTTGTTTGTGCAACTTTACTTTCGACGAAGACATTTTATAAGTTCCCTCGATCCATCATCAAAGAACTTGCCAAAGAAGAAAGTAACTTTATTTGACGACTTCGGCACAGAACGTTCAATTCATTTATATCCAGTGATACGAATGAATATGAGCCAGAGAATTCCGTGAAAGCTTTTGCCGGGAATTGATGACAAAGCTATTTTTCTTGTCAGGTTGAATTTATTGCTGAAGTTCATCCCTCTGGACTGCGGAGTTCGGTCAGCACTGGTGAAGCTAATTGTTCATTTTTCTTTTCAGAATTGTGTGTTGAAAAGCTTCCATTTATGATAACGTCGAAAATTAATCCCAAGTGATACATGGTGAATTTTTCTTCAGAAAATTCAGTTATGTGTTGCATCAGAAAATAGCCAAAGTAGTGCTTCCATTCAATTCAATCCAAGCTCAAATTAATTACGTATGGTTATAATTGATTTACGAGACACGAATAATACAAATTTTGTTCTTTTTTTCATGAATAACCTTTGTGAATCATCTGTTCCAATTTGAAATAAATTTGAAATGACTATATTCCTTTTTTTTTTTTAAATGCCAAGTCAAAATTACTCGATGAAAAGGCTTTACAACCATATTGTCAACATTATTGATCTTTGTTTTCATGATTCATAGTTTCGTGACCACAAATTATGAAATGACAAGTGACCAATTAGGGTCCAAACGTTCATGGACATTGAATAGACGTTAATTGGACGTGCATCAACGAGCTTTAAATGTTCATCAGCCATTTACTTCGTTCATATGAAGCTGAAAACTTTTCTAATAATCTATGGAGGATGTATAAAAATTTTGATCTGTATAAGGTTTTTAGAAATATCAAGTTATAACGTACGAGATGAATGAAAATCCAATGAACGACCAGTGGACATCCAAATGACTGTTTTCCTATTGATTTTTCTTCGTAATATTGTTTCGATTATTGAATCATCACCGTTTATAAAAAAACTATTATTGAGGTCATATATAATTGTCTTAGATTTGGATTCTTGTAGTTTCTTTAAGGACTAGTATTTTGATGAATCCTCACATATGGGAATCAAAGTTGATACTATAAATGTTGGCTTAACCTAAATATTAGATTCAGAGGCATGTTAACTGGTATTTATAGACCATATTTTATACAACCCTTTGCCAGATATTTTCACAAATTCTAGCTTGAATAAATACAAATCACTGAACGTCTTTCGAATTGTAGGCGATGCTTCTGTTTTTTTTTGTATTTTTTGACAATATTTCATTTTCAATAAACAATCCAGAGTATTTTTGGAGATGCGTATTTTTTTCAGAAAAAATATGTATAGAGGGTGTGACATGTGACAGTGGCTGATACCAACTTTCTTATTTTAATACAACCCCCTGTATATTATTAGTTTTTTGGATTCTTCAGAAAACTCTGGACATAATTCATATACAATGTCCTATACCTTTCTTCAACTGTTTCGGAAGTATCAAATGTTTTCAGATGTATTACAGAAATTAACATAAAAAAATTATTTCATTTCACAAATAATGTTAAAAAAACAAAGAAACATGAATTTCAATGTAACAGATGTTCAAAATGTTCGAATGTAGCGAATTAGTGAAATAAAATAATAATGACACACCCTATATAATTAATTTTCTTTGAAAAAAATGCGCATCTAAAAATACAAATCGACGCTCTCATTTATTCGTTATCGAATTTATTCCATTTGGCTGTTCCACACTGTATATTCTTCAAATTAACATGTATATGAATGTATAGGAAGAGATAATGAGGACGTTTATTGTTACCATCGAGATTCAAGACCGTTGAGGAAGTTTTCGTCATTGAAACCTAACCTCACCTTATATCCGAGTGTTGGCGACGAAGTGATTAGTTGCTTCAAACTTAGCTAATCAAACTTCCTCAAGAGACGCATGCTCTACCCTTATAATAATTGAATTGAACAGAGTTTGATACGTCAGCCGTCTAACTTCCACCAATGATCGAGACGGCCTGAATAAATTGCCATCCAATCTTCGTTACCGACACAGAGCAGCCGTTCGACTAGAAAATTAATTATACACGGGTCAGTTCATCTTTTCACTGCGCTCCAGAGTTGTTATTTTCAATTTGGTGATTTGTATCTGGCTTCCGGAACTTATCCCATCGAGCATTGACTTATTGGAAATATTGGGACTCGTTTGTGTTGTTGTTTCTGTATTCATTCATACGTATCAAGACTAAAAATCAGTTGAGGCACTAGTTAGGAGTCTACAATTCATAGGATCTTCGACATCTTCATTTGGCGCTGCTTCTTCCAATGAAATTTCCAAATAATTTTTCAGTATACGTATCGTTCTTCCCCACCATCCCAAAATGAGATGTGATACTGATTTTGAGTCAAAACTAAACACTAAACTACAGAAGAGTAGATCAGATTTTATCATATACACATATACAAGGTGGCTCATTAGTGTGTGGAAGTACAATTACTCACTTAGGAATGAGAATACAAAAAAATACTTCGAATAAATGTTGTTATATTTGCGCAGATATACAATGCTAAAATATTTTCAGATATACAGGATGATCAGTCAGAGCGGGGCAACGTAAGGTTTGCTTTTTTCGAATAGTATACCCTATATCACCATCAAACTCAGCGTAAAATTCTATAGCGGAAATTATGAAAATTCGACGATAATTTGTGCACTATAAATGATGTCACAAAAACGTTCAGAGTGATGAATGGGTGCCCATATTTTGTGAATACGAAGATAAAGGATGGTTGAAATGTCTGAATGCAATAGAAGTCAAGTTTATGTTACAGGGTGTTTTCAGTAGAAACGTTTATTCAGGAGATTTCAATTAACGATAACTTCATTTTTTCAAATGGAACACCCAATATATTATTCCATCATCTTAAAGGAATATTTCATGCCTTCAAATTTTGTCGATATGATATACCCTCTGAAATTGATTGTTTTCGATGAAATTGCATTTTTAGTTTACGATTCGAAAAATTTTCACGTTTTCATCAAGCAACCTTTGAATATCACGTACAAAATAATTGTATTTCCGATAATTTCTCGTAGATACATCGAACTATTCGTGTTCCATAATTGAAAACTGTAATGAAATTAATAGGGTGTTGAAAAAAAAATTAAAAATCAGGTTTTTATTTTATTGTGCTCGATTTACTGCAGATAGAGTTTTCAAATTTTGTATTAGTATCAATGTGAGTAAAGGTTTTCCAAATCCCATATAGAGTTTTGCATTTTCCAAGGTCTCAATCAATAAAATTATATTTTAATAAATTGTATTACGTTGTGCGATGAATACAATCAAACTTTCAGCTGAAAGAAAATCCGATAATGATAAAAAAATATTTAAAGAAATATTGACATAAAGAATATTACCTGCTTGGTATTGTTGAATTCAGAAAATTGTAGAAAATCCGAAAATGTAATAAAATACAGGGTTGCCCGTTTAAAAATCAAAAGTAACAGTGGCTTCCGGCGAAAAAGGAAATGAAAAGCAAATCATTTGAACATCAAATATTGTTGTTCAGTATATGTGAAGGATACCCCAAGCTTTTAAATTTTAGTTTGAAAACAATAAGAGAAAAGTGGGGTATCCCATGATCTTGTTACACACGGTATGTTATTGAGATATATCACATTGAAAATTAAAAATGTTCGATTATAATATGTGTCCAGACTACCGCAAGTAAAAAAAAAACTTCGTTTTGTGTCATCTAATAAGCACATTCAGTATGAAGGGTCGCGTTTGTCCTGAAGCCTCTCGACCTGAAAGGGATCCTTGCTAAGGGCTTTTAATTCCGTAAATCGATCAGATAATGACATACCGATGATGCTCGAGCACAAAAACTCGGTATCTTCTTAGGATACAAGTTGTTACTCTTCGTCGAATGGGACTTTTATTCAACTTTTACGCGATGAAACCACAATGGGATTTGATCGATGATATAACTTCTAGAGGGAATAATAAATGGCTGGTTGAGAAGGCTGTTCCATTTTTAGAAGGCAGATAGCCCATTCATGAGGGTGATATGAAAAGAGGGGTATTTCCGGTAGGAATAGGAGTTTTGGAAAGTTTAGTTATCTGTTAAAACACTGGCAATTATGCTTGCTCTATGGTATTTCTGCCTCATTCTATGATTTTCCGCACAGTCAAACACGGAATCTTCACAGAAGAGGCTACTGGGCTATTTTTTCGTTGCAGATTGTAGAAAAATATCTTAAATTATATACTTTCTGAGTATTTTTCATTTTATTATCATTTATTAAATCATTATTTATTTATCCATCTACGGATATACCAATACAGGAATACATGAAATAAGGATAGTAAACAGTATTTATACTTAACTCTACTTTCATCTACTTATATCTACCGACATCTATTTAAATCTACTAAAAAAACAGACTGCAATCATGTCGTGCATCTTGAATGTCATACACCATGAGAATTAATATGAAAACAAAAATTTGGTTGTATTTTAATACCATTGGTGCAACATGAAAAGTAAGTAACTGACCTTCTGATTGGTTGAGACATAACTGGGAACATTTGAGCATCAATGATTATGGCAATACTTCACAGTAACTTTACAACGATGTCAAATTCATTCGAAAATAAATCTTTGATCAAAATACTAGACATAATTTTCAAATTTGAAATTTCCAAGAAGGGTTTAAAGTTTCAATTTCTCGTTGAAAACAATATTGCTTCCCAAAATCATAACAAATATACTCACTCCATCTATAAATTGTCAAAACGTTGCCTTGGTTACGTCTTTATAAACATGAAACTGACAGACCAATCAGATATGATGAAGAGCGATGATACAAGCTATCTTTTGTTTGGATTTCGCCAGATTGAGATAATGTGAACCAATAACCAGACTTTCACAATTTGAAAGGAAACTTAATTGAATGTTTCAATTTGAATTGGGCTATTTGATTAAATGTAAAAGGTTTCGTTAAGTGAATTCAGACTTTGGAAGTTGTTCAGCAAATCGAATCACAAGAAGTTTCACAGTATACCTCTAGAATTAATGATGCCGAAGTAAACTTGAATAGGAAATTACTTTTTCTACAGGGCTTTCAGACCAAACTGGTCATTACTAAACAACTCAAGATGTAACAACTGCAGAAGAAGGATAACGTATAAGTTTCCCTAATAATGATTTAAATCTACAATAAATACGAACAATTGAAACTCAGGGTATCGAGAATATTGACAATATTTGTCTGTCTGAATTTTTTTAAATGTCATTTGAAAACTCTCTTCAGATTCCGAACAGTGTTGAATCTTCTGATCCCTCCATCTGATTCCGCTCATTCCAACTTAAAACCAAAAATTAAAGAACAGTCATGAAAGCGGATGCTAGAATATTTCTTCATCTATCAAAAGCTTTTCACTGCGTTAATCATCAAACATCACAGCAGTGAGAGGCATCAACTTCAAAGGCTCAAATTAAATTCAAATTGCAAGAATTGGCAGCCTTTCAGATATTGTTTCAATAAAAAAGGCGTGTCACAGGGCTTTTTGAAAGTAGATCACTAATTCAAAAAGTACGAAAGTAGAAAGCAAAACTGAAAAAAAGATATTTGGTTTCTAAAAGCTAGTGTTGCTTCAAAAGTTCTAACTTGAAAGTCTTGATATCTGAGTTAATCGACAACACTATACTATGTGTATCTTTGAAATTTGGCATGGGATGTTTGAGTAATAATATCGTAGATGCGCAAAACTGGTGGATTTCAATTCTGAAGTGAACATTTAACTGTCTTAACTGTAACTTTGAACTGTGTGATGAACACCCCCTTGAATATTGATAGGTTGATTGACATATCGTTTAAAAGCCTGGCAACTTCTCTAAAAAACGTTTTGCAGTATTTCAAACTGGGATAAACCATATCAAGTTTGGAATTGAATTCACTTTACATCATAATCATCTTAGAAATTGCTCGACATCGTAAATTTTATGCAACTGTGTACAAAATTTGATGCGAATAATCTAGCAGAAACATTCAGTAAGGAATAAATGGTATATTGCAATTAGAATATGATCTACAACAATTTTCAGAACTGAAATATCTACAGAATCATCAGAAACTATTATCCCCATATAGTCCCCAATTTTCTCTACAAATTAAAGAGTTTCCACTTGAAGTGAGTAAAATCAATCTGTTACACAGTTTTTCCATATCCCATTGAGTTGATTCAGCCTACAAGATCACCAGATTCATACTATCGACTATAGCTCAATAGGGTCTGTAGAGAATAACTTATTTGAATGAAAATGTGAAGTTGAAGGGCGATGATAAAAACTTTGTAGACTTTTTGTTCCAAGAAAAATCGCGATGAGATTGTGGTTAAATTATTTGGGAAAGTGTAGCCTGAATTTGTCCGAATCACATCCCAAATAGACGAAACGAATGTACCGTAGAATCTGTGCTATCAAAAAATCAAGCCACCCCATTAATTCTAGCCATAGCGACAAACCCCCTCGACTCTAGTGCACGCCCACTCCCACTATCCCCCCCGAAAACGACCCCCCAAAAAAATAAATTCCGAACGATTCTCCGTGCTGTGACTCACCTTACATTTTCCAATCGGATACCTCTGAAAAACGATTTCGACAAATGCCGTTCATATTTCCGAAATTGAGAGCCGATCCGCTTTCGGCGGAGAAACGACGCTCACCGTCGCGATCATCCCCCAACACTGGGGTGCAGCATCCCTCGGTCCCTCCCCAGGCCGATCTTCGAGCTCCGGAAAAGGGCGAGAACAACCGAAAGGGATCAGTCGATAACGACAGGGTTGGATTGCTCCAGAACAGAACTGTGTACAGATGTTGAGGGGTTTTCCAACATGCGTTGAAAGATTCCAATGTGCATTACCTAAAACTCCTTTAAACTCCTTCAAAACTCCTTCAACTTCTTCAAAACTTATTTCAAATTCTTCCAATTTCTTTGAAATCCTTTCATTTTTGTTTCAACTCCTCTCAACTCGTACAATACTTCACAGATTCAAAACTCCTTACAATGCCTTTCAACTTCTCTCAACTACTTTCAACTTTGTTCCAATTGCTCCAAATTTCTTTCAACTCCTTCAAACATCTTTCAAATCCTTCCAGATCCTTCAAAATACTTCCCAGCTTGTTCCAACTCTTGCCAAATCCTTCCGATTCCTATCAACCTCCTACCACTGACTTCTTCTGGCTTCTACCAATATAGTCTTTTGAATTTCTGCCATTCGATCCTATACATTTCTGAAAATATAAGATTTTATAAGGTGCAATTCAGAACCCCTTTCCACTCCTTCAAAATTCCTCCAAACATCTTTTAAATTCTTTCAACTACTTCAAACTATTTTCACTTGGTCACTTTCAACTTTTCCAAATTTCTTTCAACTCCTTTTAACTCTCGTCAACTTATTTCAATTCCTCCAAAATCCTTCCAAATGTTTTCAGCTCCTTCAATATACCTCTCAACTTCTTCGAAGATCCTTTCAACTCCTATGAATCTCTACCAACTTCTTCTGACTTCTCCAAAAATAACAAAAAAAAGTTTTTCTTCATTCTATTCTATACCTGTCTATATTGGCATTAAAAAATCTCAATGTTCTCATTCGAATAAATATCTGAAAATACAAAATATTATGAAATTTAATTCAGAAAAACTTCTAAATTCATCAGAACTCCTTTTAACTACTTCCAACTCTTTTCAGCTGCTTCCAACCCCTCCAAATTCTACTAAACACTTTTCAACTCTTTCCAACTTCTTTCAATTCCTCCAGACTCCTTCCAAATTATTTCAACTCCTTCCAAACACCTCCCGACTCCATCCAACTCTTCCCAACTCCTATGAACTTCCTCCCAACATCTGGATTCCCCTAACAGAAGTTTTCGAGATTTTCTTCATTTCATTCTCTATTCATCTGTGTTTTCCTGTAGAATTTTTGTGATATTTTGACCTACAGAATATGTCTGTCGATAAATATGCGTCGAATCAAATCAAGTTCTGTTCAAACTCAGTGAAACTTTTACCAAATCTGCTCAAAAAATTAGTCTACAGTGATGATAATTGTGCGTCTATTCGTTAAAATAAAAATTTGGTCCAGGCTTTATCTACAACTCTCGATTCATAGGTTCTAGTCAATTTGAACATTTCATTCATTCTGTCCTGATCCGGTCCTGTCCTTCAGGCGGTTCACTTCTCTCCGATGCCGAATCTTCCGGGGATGCCGGAATTATCGTTGCCAGTGGAAATAAATCGGGTATCCAGATGGGGGGACTGTTAATTCGATGCAATCGAGATGCAGGTAATTGGACTGATTAGAAACGATTCGATTCTCTATGCAACGTTTATTGGTTAGTGGTCGTTAGTCGGGTCCTCTACATGGTTGTAGAATTGTACGTATATAATGGGATGAGAAAAATGTACAGGATGGACTGTAAGTCTATCTGAGACTTCAGATCGACCAGTCTGGCTTGGTCTTCGAGATGAATAAATGAAGATAGAAATGATCGCTTCACAACTGATCAAGATTTTTTGACTGTGTAGTACTTATAAAGTACCAAAACAAGTTTATTAAGAGAATGTATTAACGATTTGCTCCTTTTTTTTTCATAATTAGAAAAAATGGTGTTCAATATTAGTTGTTATACAGGGTGTTCCGTTGAGAAACAAAAATGAGTGAAAATCATGTAAAGTTCACCGAGCTGGTTCAGAATATACCAGAGGTCTCAGAGGAAAAATCCAGGTCCGGAATAACAATAATTCTCATACTCTCTATTTCTCAAAAACACCTTGTAATTTCGATTTTCTAAAATCTGATGTTTGAGAAGAGTTCAGAAATCTCAATAGAACTCTGTTCTCATCATTTTTCCGCGAAGCAGTTTTTACCAAAAAGTTTGTAAGATTGATAAAACTTATTTTTGTTTCTCATCGAAACACCCTGTATAGTAATGAAACTTCAAACGTGAGTATTTTGTATTTAAAATTTTTACAAACTGCTCAAATAGGTTTCAACTGTATTTTTTCAAGTTTCCTGTACATAATTATCGAACCAGAAATTTCAGACATTTCGCATTGATCAAAAAAATTTTAAAGTTGAGTTCTGATCTATTTCTTAGGCTTCTTTTATATTCGATTCAATGTTCTTCTCAAATAATGAACGAATCGACGAATGATAGAATCAATGAGTTAACTAATCAACGAACTAACTAATCAACGGATTACCGAATCAACGAATGAACGATTCAAAAAATCAACGAATCAACAAAATAACGAATTGAAGATTCAACATCAAATCAACAGAATGAAATGACAACAAACCAATGAATCAACAAATTAATAAAGTTGAAGTTTGAAGGTACGAGTGTGGGAATGAAATGAAGTTTGACAAAAACAAATTCAATTCCCCCAAATTCTTTTGGCAAAGGGATAACAATTCCAAACTATCCGCTACTGGTGGAAAAGTACCATTGATGAATGTCCCATATATCAACTTCCAGTAGAGTACCATTGATGGACGGAAGAAATTGTCACAACCTAGATTTCCCATAGTTGCATTTTGAGATAACTGTTAGTCGTTTAGCACATCTTGAATTCTCACCAGTCTAATATTCGAAATAGCTAGCTTTCAAGAACAACTCGCATGATCGACAATAAAAATGAAGGTATCGACAACAGTGGCTGTATTTATAATTGTTGGTACTTATATTGCTTTTCATTCAGTGGAAGGCGGAAAATTAGGCAGTAAAGTATTGTCTAGAGCAAAAAGATATCTGTCTTTCCCAACAGGCGCAAGTGCGGTGGTGAGTTTAAAAATTGAAAAACAATTTCGCTCGATCATTTTTTTGATTTCTTTCAACTTAAGATTTATCGAAAATAGATATTCGTCTGTTTTTCTTCATTTACATTCGAGAAATAAAGCTTTCACCAAATTTATTCGGTCTCAAATAATGTTTTATGTTACTGTTCATGAAAATTTGGAAATCATTGTATTTTGAATTTTTTTCCTATGCTCCAATAAAACCAAACATATCAATTGCTTTCCAGATTTTCAACCATATCTATAACAATTTAGGTTATGAGATTTCATCCATTCTGTGGTTTAAAAACAATAATTTAGTTATTTATCTACAGGTAGAATTATGTTTAGCATCACAAACTTATATTTACAATCCGAATATTTTCACGGAAGATGTCGGGTGGGGCTTGGTGTATGGGTTGCCCAATGGTTCAAAACCTTTTCTTGATTTTTACCTGCCAAATTATTTGAAAAAGCGACGCAACAGGAGAGATTTATATGGGAGAGTGGAAATCATCATGGATTCGTAAGTAATTGTAGCCCTTTGATTGGATATTGATATTTTTTCATTATCCTATATCAAATATTTTGAGTTTGGATTATTCGAAAAGGCTTTCTGAGATGAAGTTTCGTCTTTCGAAACGGAACATAATATTTATAATAGAATTTGAATTAGAAATTTTCAACAATTAACTTGAAGCATATTACAGATAACGATTTTCAAATTAATTTCCCAAAATAATCAAACCAAAACCATATTATCTCATGTTTTATATATATATAAAAAAAATGTGTTGAAGTAATCAATTTGCCTTTTTTAGTATTCTTTTCTATTCTGGAGGAATTCAGTTATCGAAATGTAATTTCTTCGGAAATATCATTGAGGTTTTGAATAAATCAAAAATATATTTTGTTTCATTTTAGCAATTCAATGTGATGTTTCTTTGCAGAATGGGGTATAATGGTAGAGAATGCATGTTACAATCTTTATGTGAAGCAAGTCAAAGGTTCATTCCAAAAGAAGATAATTTGGCAAATTTAATATTGAAGATTTTGTTTCGGTAAGTTCAAGGTATGTTGAAATATCTTCGTAAAGTTCTATTCATTTGACAGCTTGTAAAAAACCCAAATACATCAAACATAGTAATGAAGCTATGTATCGTAGGCTAATCTTCGGATTTACAGCTCATCCTGTAGCTTTTTATATTCACTATCTTCTGTAAATTCCACAGAACTTCTATTGATATTCACTTTCCAGGCAGCAGCCTGTCTCTGTTTTCTGAGATTCATTTATTATAACCTTCAGAATGTTCATCAGAAATTTTCGCATAACTGACTTTTAACGTTTCTACAATCTTACTGAAACCACCAAAACTCTCCTCCTTGAATTAACTTTACAAGTGCCCTATTTTCGATTCTAGGTATCCACAAGAACAACTCCTGCCATCAGAACCCGAAGAACATAGACTGTACCACTGGGCTTCAAGGTTGGGACATGATAATCAAAATTGCTTCGAACAGTTCAACTGTCCATTTTCTTTGATCGATATGGCTTTAGGGAAATACATGCCCACAATCGATTAGTGAAGAATAGAGTCAATATTTATGTATGAATTGATTTGGATTTGGAATTTGTATCGAAACACGTACTTAATTATAGTTTATTTATTTAAATACTCCGAAAGAGAAAGTTAGGTTAAGTTTATCATTCAGACTGTTTCGAAAAATGTATTCGATTTATGAAATATAAACACCAAAATTGAATAACTATTTATTCCTTCAATACTTTCGACTAGAATTAACAAACTTCAGTAACAGATCAAAGATTTCTTTTTTATTCTGTACTTATGGCATTGAAAGATAACCAAATCTGTCATAACTTCTTTTCTCAAATAAATAGAGTAATTAACTAGTGACATATCACAATCGAGAGTAAAAAAACACATGGGATGGTAAGTTACGATGAATGCAACCATTTTTTTCCTTATAAATTATGCCTGCCTCTGAAAATTACCGCTCGTTATACAGTCTTTGTGAATCCCTCCCTAACTTGGAATGAACTCAGTGAATCGAAAACAGTTTTTTTTTTCGTTGGAAATACGCTCGGCTGACAGGTCGATTAGTATTTTTCATAGCATTACGTTAATTAAAGGAAAAACTTGAACAGCTTTTCTCAAATCTGAAATATAATGTGATCGAAAACTTTGTAATGATGATGTCCTTTTTTTATGACTACCTATTTCTGAAACGTAAATAAAGCTTTACAAATACCAATAGAAATAATTATGTCAACACTTTACAGTGACTTCACGACGATGCCAAATTTATTTAATGAGAAATCTTTGATCCGTTAATGAAGTTTGTCAATTCTAGTCGAAATTTTTACAAATATTGAAGAAAAACTGCTTAACGGTTATCCACGGCCGGCAATTATCCGATTTTGGTGTGTATTTATTATGAATGAAAAACCTTTTTTAACAATTTGTAATAAACTTTACCCTACTTTTTATTTCGGAGTATCGTTTGAAAAAAACAAGCACTAACACCGCATTTTTTGGAGACCTGTCACAATTATCTTGCTTAAATAAATAGAATATATGGGTTCACGTATGAGAGCTCGTTAAAATTATTCATTCTTATAAAACATGTAGAAAGTCCAATAAAATGTTGACTAAAAAGCTCATAAATAAGTTGAAATATTCATGCTTCACAAACTTCACAAGGAACTACAGCAGTTTCTTTCTATTTTAATCATATAATTGAAAGAATCTCTTCATGACGACCAATAATACAATTTCCATTTCTCTGTCTTCAACAAGGAACAAGGAATTCACTCTAAAGAAACACCCCCACAATTCCATTGCATTCAAACCATCGTACTATAAATAGAACCATCGATTTTCCACATCGCCGAAATATTCATGGAATACCCTCTCGCTCGACTTTGATTCCAATGGTGTCCCATGCATAATTCTTCGGGATAGTGGGGTTGAAAGTCTCATGAACAGTAGACAAAAGGATTTTCGCTGGTTTTCATTCTATACTTCGTATGTGATGAGTATGTGTCGTATAAAGGACGATCGGAAATAGTTTTCATTTTGAATATCTACTAGATTATTTTTTTATGCATTTATTTATTATCATACAATACTCAACAGGCTTAAGCCCAATTACACAGTGGGATCTACAGAACGATTATGAGTTTACTGAATAACATAATATCATTCAAAGTTCACATACAATAAAGTGTGATTTTATAACAGACAAATTGTGCAATACGTCAAGAATATTGCATATGGTATAAAGCAGAGAATTATCCAGAAGATAGTTTCCATATAAAAAGTATTCTGGTATAGAGTCTATTTATTTGAACAAGATACTCTGAAACATAAAGTTAGCTTAAGTTTATCTTTCGAATTGTTTTGACTAGAATCAACAAACTTCATTAGCAAATCGGAAATTTCCTTCCAAATAAATTTGGCATCATTAGGAGATCACTGTGAAGTGATGCCATAATTATTGATGCCTAAATGTTCTCAGCTATGTCTCAACAAATCAGAAGTTCAGTGGTTAGTTGTCAGAACTATCCATACCTGACCCAATTTATGATTGATCAAATGAGCTTAGCTAATTCTCATGAAACTTGAGTTTCTTAACAATAAAAACATTTTCATTGTAACTGAAGAGAGAAACATTTTCATTGAATGTTTTACTCGGCAATTTTTACAGAATCTAATGGACCAGGTCTAGCTTCAAAAAATAATAACCCCTACTCAATATCCGATAAAATCAAGACAAAACTACCAATTCCATCCGAAGAACTCCAAAGTTTTAACGTAATAAATATTCGAATTAATCAGAATGAGTCTTACGAGGCAAGCATACACTAGTAACGATCATGATCTTATTAAAAAGTAATGAACTAGATTGAATAACGTACTGTCATTACAAAATGATATATCATACTATCATTGTAGTTAGTCAAAATTGGGCGAAATGTTAATTCTAAATATTTGGTCGGCAAAAAGCGATATTTTATTTCAAGCTAGACCAGTTGGCTTCACATTTCAAGCAAGAGTTCAAAGAAAAAAAATGAAAAGTCAAGATTTATAACGACAGGGGTGAAAAAACTGTCACAGGGTGCATATTCTTTTTTAATGTTCATATCTTTCTTTTTTTCTTCTACTTTTCTGATGACTATTATAACTTGGCATATTGCCCGATTCTAGCTTGACGTCGTATTCTGGGACACCCTGTATGTGTTTGCAGGGTAACACAATAGTCCATAGTTTATTTCAAATATTTATTAAACATTGGGGTATATTTTAATATGTTTGCACATGCGCTACATGAGATGAAATGCACATACTAAACACATAACCTCACAATCACTGTTACTAGAATGAATTCAAACTGTGATGTGGTTCAATATTCTTGGAATGAACCCATTGAAAACGGTATATGCACGCCTATGTTTTTATTCGACTAATGTTGGCAAAGCCTCACAGTCCCAATATCCTCACCAAGAAGTTATGGAAGGACTGGAGATATTCTCGAGGATGGGTCGTTCTGAAGTTTGTGTTTTCCCGAAGGCGAATTCGGTCCTAAAAAACTCGTCCGACTGGAATTTTACAGACTAATCTGGACAATGAAATCGGAACTGAGTAGACGACAAATGGAAAATTTGGGTCGTGAATTTATTGTAGGGTTATGGCAGAGAATTCCCCATAAAATAGGGAAGGCAATAATTATGCTGCAGTACTAAAATTTCAAGAAAAACATCGTTTCGGGTTCGCCAAAGACAATGACTCAATAAAATGATTGATATTTTATGGTACAGGGCCATATTTTCCACTGTTCAGACTCAGATTCATAATCCAAATTTGAAAAGATGCTTAAATATTTTTATACAGGCTGTCCGTTGTTGGAATGCTACTATGGAAATCTCGCTTATCTTGAAAAAAAAAGAACTTGGTCGAATAAGTATAAAGTTTTGCATTTTCTTGCGGAAATCAAAAAATTCTGATTTTCTTTTTTGAATTTGTTTCAGGGTAAACTAATCGTACTGGACAGTTTCAACTGAAACATTTTTTGGGCAGTTTCATTAAACACCTACACCTCCTAAAAAAAAAATAATAATTGTCCTTGTAAAGAAAATTGAAAATATTATCTGAAAATATCAAAATTCAAGATGGCGTGCATAAGAAAAACCAAAGTTGACAGGTGTTTCTCGCTGAAATGACCAGTACGACCAGTTTATCCTAAAAAATTAAGAATGAGAAGCAAAATTTTTCGAAACGTCGTTCCAATTTGAGTAACTTTGTATTTCTTAAGGCAGGCCCATATCCAGAAATTCGTTTCGGGTAGGAGTAAAAGAAGAAAATCACAAAAAAAATAAGCTAATTATTTGAGTATTCATTGTGCAAGAAAAAGTTGCAGAATAAGGTAAATAATAATCATGGTAACGAGTCCAATTTCCTGTCATATTCTCACTTTATCATTCAGAAACATCGAAAAAATCAAGTATAATTTGTATTTATCATAGTTAGATATGATTTGGTTGGGAAAGTTTTCCTTTTCTTCCATTTGACCAACAAGGTCTTCCTATTCGATCTCTCCAGATCAGTATCTATTAAATTTCGACTTTTCACTCATGTTCATGCGAATACGATCAATTTAGTAAATTTTTCATAGTGTTACTAGTTCAGATGTTTTATATTATTATACCATATTGACATGAAGAGTATGTAATAATGTGACCAAAGACAATAACAGTTAGAATTTATAATGCATCACCTCTTCGAAATTCCAAAACAGTTCTGAGATACATTTATCATGTAATAGTTAACACCTAACTCAAATAATCCAAATCTGAAGACAAGCATTTAGCAAAGCATCGTTAATTATACCGAATGAGATCATTGGCACTCATTTCATTCATTTACCAAAACCAAGTGAAAAATGCCAGGACATTGGGTGAGAACTCTTAGCTTTCTATTAGCTTTGACAGCTTTCACGGAGTGTGAAAATTCAACTACGAAAATTTTGAGCAGGAAGAGAAGGTATCTGGCTTTTCCAGAAGGAGCAGTTGTTTCAGTGAGTTCAAACTTTGTTTTCTGGAATCGAAAGTGTAGAATGCATCTGTATTTCGTTATTCATTAATCAGTTGTGTTGTAAATTTTCAATTATAATAAATATTCAGTAAGTTTGGACTTGTGCGATTTGGATTTCGATGTAACTTACTTTTCGAGATACTCCACTAAAAAGTTTGAGATCTAATCTTCTTTTTCTTTCACATTTTCGATAAATTTTGGAGAGAACGTGACATATTATACAGTGTGTGGAAGCCAAATGAAATGAATTCATTATTTTGGGTACTTATTTTTCCCGAAACAAATCAAATTTCAATTAAAATTGTTTTCTTATTATCAATACCTAAACGAGATATGAGTTTGAGTGTATTGTATTAACTTTCAATATATTGAAGCAAGTTTCTGTAATCACATGATTTTATTCCATTTTCTCTCGATTATTGCAATCAAATAGAAAATTGTAACATCTTTCACAGAAAGAAGAGACCTTTCAAACGATATTTCGCAAGCTTATACTTCCCATTAAAAAATCGTATTTTCACGTTGAATAATGTCAATTTACAATTAAAATTTGACGTGTTTCGGGATTTTTCATAAATATGTACAGTACCAGAAATTATGAATTCATTCCATTTGACTTTTACACACTGTATATTTGGAAAAGGTTTACAATGTATTCATCCTGAGAAAACATTAAGAATACATTTCCGAGACATTCACATTCCACAGCATTTAAACATAATTATTCAATCAATCATTGTTACGATTGTCAACTGCCAAACTATGGATGCAACATTTTCCATTTTTTCTGGGAATAAATGGAATGAATCGTTTTTTTCATGTGACATGCGTCTCGTCTTTGAAGAAATTTTAAAGAATACGTTTAGAGAAAAGAGGCTTGCACTTGGATTTCAGAGTAAAAATTATTCCCAGGATAATATTATTGAATTCGTGTTTTTTGGTAAAATAACAACAAAACTTCAATCCACATCGCATGATGAGTGCAAAATTATCATATAAAGATCCCAATAATCTAGTTTGCAGTTTGTATCACCTCAGCAACTTACATTTACCCGCCGAAAATATTCTCCCAAAATCTCGCATGGGGAGTTGAATATGAACTACCACCAAACGACACACTCACACAGTATTTCAGGCCGAAATTATTGAAAAAGAGACGGAATAGGAGAGAATTGTACGAACAAATTGAGTCTCTTGTCACCACGTAAGTAGAAGGAACAATTTTTTCTATAGTTGCAAAATACAGACATCAATGCAATGTTTCAGATTCGGTTTCAATGGGAAAGACTGCATTTTGAGATCGTTGTGTGAGGCCAGTCAAAAATTCAGATCTCAAGAGGAGAGTTTACTACATTTAATATCTAAAATAATATTTGGGTGAGTTGTTCTTCATAAAAAGTGAATTGGATGCCCTATATATATTTTTTTAGTTACCCTGTTGAAGGATTGCTTCCATTTGAGCCTGAACAACACCTGGTATATAAATCTGCAACCGAAAAAGGACTCGCAAATCACCAATGTGCCGAACTATACGACTGTCCTTTTTCTTTGATTGACATGGCATTAGGCCATTACTCACAAAATCTCACTTGAATGTCATTCGAAAAATGTTGGGATCAATAAATTTATCACATCATCATGCTTCGCAGCAATGTGCATAGTTAGTTGATAAACTAAATACCAAAATGTCAAACATTCATTGAATATGTTAGTTCTGACGTTTTTGACAGATGTATGACGTGTATCAAGAAACGTCAAGAGAAAAACTACAATAAAACTTTCAAACCGATAGTTCAATATTTGGATTTAGATATGGAATTTTCAAAAACTGTCTGACCTTGCATGAAGAAATGGACAGGAAACTGATATACTTTCTAAATTCACTACATAACAATAATAGTTGATGATAAGGAATATTTTCTATTAATGACATCGCTTAGAAATTCTCATCTATTGTATTAAATGTGAGTTTATTGTGTTGTTTGAAATGAGCTTTGGACAATCAAGTTTGATAAAACTATTATATCGAAACTCACGGACGTTTGAGCTGACCAAGAGTTACTGTCAACGAAAAAAAAAACAGAAAATGTGTATCGATTAATCAAAAAAGAGCCGAAACCATCGCTCAAATACAGGGAATCGAAATTACACATACCCGCAGCATGGATTTATCGTATTTTGCCTGAAAATATGGGCCTCAAAAAGGTCTGCTTTCGATTTGTTAAAAAAACACAAAAAAAACTTCCCACCGTCCAATTTTCACGATGGACTTTGTTTATCAGAAATTGGATTATAACTATCAACCACTCACAATCTTTGTTCAGTAAACTTCATTTGGCCATTAGAGGAAACCGTAATGCTATAATTGATGTCATTTAACAGACGGCAACACTTCACTGTCAATTTCCAACGATGTCAAATTTATTTGGAGAATAATCTTCAATCCGCTAATGAAGTCTGTTAATTCTAGTGGAAATCTTAATAAATATTCAAAATACTGTTCAACGGTTACCCACAGTCAATGATTCAATCCAATTGTGGTGTATACATTTTATGAATTGAAAATATCAAAAAATATAATAATGAAAACCTAACCTTACTTTCTGTTTCGGAGTATCATGGAAAAAAAAATACAAGTAGCAACACCGCACTTTTTGGCGAGTGGTCACAACTTTCTTGTTTAAATAAATAAACTTCATCAGAAACATTCTGGACTGCACCAAATTATGCCGTCGAAAAAAGGCGTTAACGTCAAACTGTCAAAACACACCTGAAGAACGAAATTGGACAGTTTTATTCGTCATCGAAATCATTGAATTCATCAGTACAACAAACATGGAATCAACTACATCCTCTTGAGAAAAATGCTACTCCAAATAAAAAAACAATTGAACGCCTCCGATATCTCTGTATAACAATATCCCTAGCATCCCTTTCCAGGGCCGCCTACGACCGATCTCGTTAGCGATAAATCAAAATCAATGGGGCATAGGAATAGACATTTAATCGGAATATAATACTGTCGGTCGCATCAGATACTACGGGCGATTAAGAGTTCTTGTCGGCATTTCTGCCATAGTTTCCGAGTGCCAAGTCGATAAGGGAGATCGAACAGTCTGGATACATTTCGTCGCAATCCTGTTGCTCTTTCCTCAGAATACCATCTCTGTAAGCTCGGTGGTAAAGATGGTGGTCGTCGGGTTCGTCTACGGAGAGGTATTGGGTAGGGAATCTGAGGAAAAAGAAGCTAAATTTGAAAGGAAGTCACCCACTTCACCACATTTTTGAGGTAGTGACGTCAGTTATCGATTTGGTCTCTCACTGGCCTAATCCAGAGGTCTAGAATTATCAGACGAATATTAAGGTTAGTTTCGTTCTCATTTCATGAGGTTTGCATACTCGGAGTTGTGCTGGTGCCATGTCTTAATTGATAACAAAATATACGGGCCCTGTAAGGGGTGATTCCTTGATACATTTTGAGAAAAAAACTTCTATAAACGTATGTCCTAAGAGTCTCAATTCTTGAGATACAGTGTGTCAAAATATCACACTCCTTCTAAGGTAACTTGGACATTGTGATGAATCTGATCTCTCAATTTGTTTTCAGTCAATGCACAAATATTTTCACGCCGCATCAGATTTTTGAGGAATAGACCCTGAAGTAAAATGATTTCTATTTTTTCAAGCGAAAACCATGCGTCGGACAAAGAAAATCCATGAGAATGAATCTGCACAATAATGAATGAGGATCTCAAAAGTAATTTTTATTTTGAAAGTAAGCAATGGCGTAGTATTTTTTTCTCCAAAAATATTCGATGCAAAACCCGTACGGACGCCACACACAAAATTCACCTTGATGCATAGAAGACATGTACCAAATTTTCTGAAGATATCTAGAATATTATTTCAGTTATTATCAAAAATGTGTTTTTTTTTCAAAATTTCATCACCCTGTATCTCAAAAGTTAAGACTTGAGTTTATATGAAGTTTTTTTCTCAAAATGTGTCAAAGAATAACCCCTTCAAATATTAGCATGTCTTCAAGGAACACCCTGTATAGATATTGAATTAGATCAATTATGTTCAACAGTGTCTGGAGAAAATTTCTGACATATGGCGGCAACTATGTCGTTACAGTTTTCTATTAATTGAGTTGAAAGTATCTTTGGCAACGATTTTGAGGCTTCGAAATCTCTCAAAAAATATATTATTATAAAAATATACAAACACGAACATAAACAATGATTTCACTCACTTGAAAATTATTCTAAGTAGATCTTCTGAAATACTACTGGGCTTGTATTTGAAACGTCGAGGGGCTTCGCACAACGCCTTGTAGATACACGATCGTCCATTGAAACCCATCCTGAAAATGAATGAAAAATTATCAGTCTGATTTTGACCTTGACGTCTAACATCATTTTGATAACTACAAATATCATACCTATCGACCACATCTTCAACTCTAGCGTACAAGTCTCTTCGTTGTCTTCTCCTTTTCTTATAGTCGGTAACATATTCTTCTACAGATGATCTATTGGGTAATAACCAGGATACACCCCAATTCAAGCCTTGATAATAAATGCTATTGTCTGCAACAGATTCCACTGTTGCACATAGAGTTGCCTAAAAATATGTCGAGAAGATAATTTGTTATTTATATTTATATCCTCTTCAAATTTAGAATTAGTATTTGTATATAAATGAGAGTTTTTGTTTTGAGATACATATATGTATATCGTTACTGTTAGTGCAAAAGGTCGTATGTAAAAATTGTCCATTTTTATTTTATTTGTGCTAAAGGTGACATTTTGCAGTCTTCAACTGCTACAAAAATATTGTATGTCATCAGCTGATCTATTATAAGTTATGGTCAAATGTAAAAAAGTCGTATATGTTGATTGATTGCTGATTTTTTATGCTCCCCTGTAAAGTAGTTAACTTTCACATACGACCTTTTGCACTAACAGTAACGATATATTTTTTTCAACTTACAATATAAACTCCTAAGCAGAATAATTTTTAATATATTGACTCAACTTGTGTTACTGTATGCATATTTTACATGTTTTTTCATTCTTATTTCAACTTCAACAGTGTGCCATTTTCATTTTTAGTGTGTATGTATTGTATATTCTTACATTTAAGAAGCTTTGTCAACAAAATCTATTTTTAAGACAATTAAGCATATAATATAATATAGTACATAGTATTGTTCCTTGTTCATGTGACTTTGAAAGAAACGAAAACCACGACAGGTTTTTGAAATCAAGAAACATTCCTACAAACTTAATCAGAGAATTTAAAATAGAACTTTCAGCAAAATATTTAGAATGATCTGCCGAAGATCATTAGAATATGGTCATGAAAATTAATCTGGAGAGTCATCAAAGAAATATCTGGGAATATAATGAAGTTACCTATGATCTAGTATCAAACTGAAATTACTCATAAACCTCTTCCTAAATTGATTTTGAACCCATCCTCACATGAATTCATCCTAAACACAGATTATCCTTATCAGAATCTAGTGATTCAAAAGAATACTCAAATGATATGTATGAAATATTTCGTACTGTATTTTATAGTCAATAGAATGTATTTTAAAGTAAAGTACATACCGGGTGTTTCACAGTGGATGGAACATTAGGAATAGGGAAAGTATACTCAATTAAATTGGAAAATATTACAGCTCTTCCAATAAGTTAAGGTGTTTCATTTAAAAAAAAAGGAGTTTCAGTCATTTTCATGAGTCCCCGGAAGGCACTCTGTATCGACGGAATACTTTATGGTCTCATGCAACTATAACCCAAATTGCCATATTTTGTAAATTCACATTGGCAAAAATTGATTTTCCTCAATGGTCAGGTTTTGCACAAAAATTGGAAAAAATTATTTTAATCTCGGAAATCGTCACAGATAGGTATAGGTAATTATATGGGAAAGTTGTGAGGAATCTCATAAGGATTCCAAAAATGATATACTCAATATACGAGGTGTTCCATCTGAAATAACAAAGTAGCTACTACTTTCTGATACAAGCGGCAACACTGTATCGATGAAAATATTTTAGACGGGTATGTCTACATATGAATGATTTGTCTTTCTGTTCTCCAGATACTTCTAATGTTCCATCCACTGTGAAACACCCGGTATAATATATGTATAAGTATGTAGATACGAAATATATTCTATAATTTCTGAAGTTTCATGGATATATCTCAATTTCAATTAGTGATTATTAAGCAAGTCAAATAAAGGTTGATAGTTTTTTGGAATCCTGATTGATTTGATACTGGAAAAATATACTTCCATGGAAACTCACCACAAACGATGACCCTTCAGGAAAAGCCACATATCTTTTCCTTCTAGAAAGCACATTTTTTTTCACAATATCACCATGAGCAACAATAAAAATTGCATAAAACCACAAAATATGCTTCATTCTCAAATATATCCTGCCTCTTCATATCTATGTTATATTCATGCTTGGTCTCAAAGAGAATTGTCGTCATCAGAAAGGGAAATATGTATCAGCGATTACCATAAACCAATTGACAAGTAACAAACTACCGTTAGAGCTGATCAATTTTCTTTATTGTGGAAGAAGACATCATTTTCATTTAGCTCTAATAACAGGATCTCGAATAATTCTGTGAAATGAAAAAGCAAACAATCTTCGTTACACTTACAGTTATTTAGTAGACCACACTGAAAAATTCAATCTGTATACGTCGCTTAGTTCGTATAAAATGAGGGCCTGTTTCTGTCTGATATTGATGGCTATAGTGATGGAAACATCGTATGGGAGTTTGCAGGAAGATATCTCGAAGGGAATAAGCAACGTGAATAGAACTGGGAAAAGTCTATCGAGAAAAAGGCGTTATCTGACGTTCCCCGAAGGAAGTTCTTTACAACTCGGTCAGTATTCATATCTGTAGTTTGTTATTTATTCTTGGCCGAAGTTACGAGAGAGTTGAGTGTATTTTTATCGAATCTACGAAAGTATTTTCTGGAAAACTTCGGGGTTTTATACAAGCTGTTCCATCTGAGCCATGCTCTGGGAGTGACACTCAATCAAATTCTTCCGTGCACAGAGCAAGGGAGTTTTTTCATGAATTATCGAGAGCTATGTACAGGGTGGGCTAACTTCAATGTATAGAATGACCCAATAACTATAGGAGATACGAAAAATGAAGGTTGTATTCTCGATCTTTATTTTTTGAGATAAGTTCATAGACGAAAACAAATTGGATATCGTATTTTGTTTTCAAGTTATAAACAAAAGTTCAATTTCTCGACACATACGAATATCTTGGTTGTTAGATAAGTTAGGAAAGAATAAGTTTTACATTCTCAAGGCAAGTATTTCCGTTAAATCCAGTGGCGTGAGGAGAATTCCTAAAAAATATATAAATTCTAGAAAGTAAACTCTCATTTTCTCTTTAAAAGACTCGCAAATCGACTATTGTCCACTGTGATTTATTTTTTCAAGAATAACTTGAGTTCATTACTGGAAATTGAATATTTAATGATAATGATAATAATTAATATAAATTTAGAACCTTTCTCTGCACCACTGGACTGAAATGTAAAAGTTACTTCACAATCATGATATTCGTACGTGTTGAGAAAGTCAAAAAATCAATCAAAATCTTAAAACGAAAGACGATAGCTAATTTTTGTTTTCGTCAGTGAACTCAATTTGAAATTAGAGATCAAGAATACTACCTTCGATTTTTCGTATCTCTCATAGATACAGAGTTACCCTATACAAAAATGCAGGGTATTATTGAAAAATAGAGAGTATTATCAAAATATTTTCCATTGGAACAATTTTCGAACTATTACACACAATGTTTGTTAGGAAAGTTCATCCTATATTTTTAATGCATCCATCACAAAAAAGTCAAGATATTCCATTGAGAATAATAAAGGTCATGTTCTAGAAAAATGCTTTTTGAGACATCCTGTACAGTGTCATTCAATCCAATTGTACCAATTCATTTCTAAAAAAATCATTCCCGTGTGAATACCAACTGGAGCGATATTGAAACCCAGAAGAAAACGATTACCTGTCATGTTTCCTCGTAATTAATAAACGTCGTTTTGTTCAACAGTATATTGTCTTACACTGCCATCTGTCGGAGTGGGGGAAATCTTTACTATTGGTATAACTGCAGCTTTAGCTTGGGAGTTACCTTCTAAACCAGAAGAAATTCTCTTTCTCAAGGGGAAATTGAGGACTACCACGGAGGCACCCATGACAACCACGCCTAGTCCGGTAGGATAACTTTCAAAATTCAAATGATAATGTATTTTGTCGGAACAGTTTCGATTCTCTTTCATTATTAATTATTTAATGAGATTGCAGGTGATGGAGAAGAGATATTATCTCATTATCCTATGGTTCGTTCATTCAATGAAGATATTTTTGACAGAATTGATCATCTTTCAATACCATTCAAAATTGAAAATCGACTCAACAACAAAAATCTTCAATACGATCTTAATTTCACAGACCCACCCTCCTGTGGAATTAGATTATGACCATCACTACAATGAACAACCCTCCCGAAGGGTAGGAAAACCTTCTGGGTATCCCCCCAGTGGATGGTATGGGAACGAAATATTCCAAGAACCTGCCAAAACTTATTATAACCCCTTCGAAACGGGCAAGTCACATTCTTATGGCTTCACTCCAGTTGGTTTGTCCAAAACTCCGGTGTATGAGAAATGGAAATATGAAAGAGGGAATACGTGGAAGGATAATGGATTCAAGTGAGTATGGTAGAAGCAGAACTGAAATCGATTTATTCTTAGAGACCTTCTTTGATTCGGTTTTTATCTCCTCAATTGTGTTGACACTGCTTCCCTGCATTGGCCTTCTGAATTTGCTCAATGGGCGAAACGATTTGAGTCAAGTTTTTGATTAAAATATCGCGAAGATCCAATGCAGGAGACATGTTATATTATCGCGATGAAGGAACCAAGACTTGACACAAAACATTCTTCAAAATGGTTTGGGCTGAGCCAAAGGATGTTCCAACACTATCAGCAAGATTTCTCATCGTTAATCGACGATGTCCAAGCACCAAGTTTTTGATTTTTTTGGACTTGGATCTGGTCGGTAGACGTCAATGGCCGTCTGAAGAGTGGTTCGTCTTCAACGTGTTGTCAGCCCTCTTTGTACTCGTTGTACCATTCATTTTATGCCATTTTGAACACCAAATACCTTGGACAACATTTTCAACATGTCCATACAAGAAGAGTCGTTTTTTACTCAACAAAATCACCAATGGTGAAAATTGAAACATTCACTTCTCTTGTTTAAAAAAAATACAGAGTGGATACTTTATTCGGTCGGCCTAATGGAGAAAAAGTTGCGTTCATAGAAGCATTGTCAAACAGTTCAAACAAATCGAGATTAACAGGGCCGGTTATTGAGATATCTTGAGAAAAGTAAATTCTGTCATTTTAATTTTTCTTATTTTCCTACTTCATTTCGAATATCATCAAAAAATGTTACAAGAATTCTTCATTCGGCAGTAAATTATCCTCAATTTGACGTAATCAGATTTCGTATCCAACGTTTCGTACTCTCTGGGCCACCCTCAACCTCATTTTCTTTTTCAATACGTACCTGCATATTTCAGGACACTTTTCGAAATAACTTTCAACGCTGAATTCAACGATATGTCATATAATGTCATACAGATTTGATTTTCAGGTGAGTTTGACCCCCTATCCAAATATCCAAAGGAAAATCAAAATGACAGAATTTACTTTCCTTATGATATATCAATAAACGGCCCTGATAATCTCGATTTGTTTGAACTGCTCGACAATGCTTCTATGAATGCAACTTTTTCTCCATTTGACCAACCTTCCAACTCGTATGGTTCAAAAGTTACCCATACAATCCCATTAAAAAAGTGGCCACTCTGTATAATTGAACCTTTTGAGAAACAGAGTCAGTTTTGAAATGACGATTTTTTGATCACAGTGGTAGAACTTACTGACCAACTAGATGAATTTACTGAGAGAACTACTCCAAGTAATTATTATCATGATGAAAGAGCTTTGAATTTTTCAGTAACAACAATTTTGAGGCGTCTAACACTCGTAGCTATATCGATCCAGTGTATTACGATCACCCAGTATATCACTCCATACACAGACGAACGAGGAGAGATTTATACGGAAAGATAGAGAAGCTGTTATCTGCGTAAGTGTAGCTAAGATATCCACTCAGCCATCAAATATTCAGAAAATACTACGTTTTTTGCAACATTGCTGAATATCCTCCGATATTGAAGATTTTTATGTGTATCCAAGGGTTACATAGTATCAGAAAGAATATATCGAAGAGAAGTTGTAATATTCCGTCAATCTTTGGCAGACTATTCTTTTCACTCTCGGTAAATGGCAATACCCAAGATATCTCTTTCCTGATACCGTATAATAAGACATCGAAAAATAGCCTGACTATATATCATTACAGGGGTCTGAAGGATATATACTGCAGCCGGAGGCTTATTGTATTTCCCCTATCATTCCGATACCCTAAAGTCCCTTTGACTATTTTGCAAAGGTCACTAGGTTTCAGGGTTCCCACATTCTCTAGGTTTGAATCAGGTTCCCCTAGTTGTACTACTCTTCTATAGTTTAGTGCCTCACAATAGCACAAAATGTGTTCGATAGTCTCAGGTTCTGAGCCGCACAATCTACATGTCTGGTCACCTTGATATAGCACCATCTTTTGTAGGTGTGTTCTAACAGGAGCATGTCCTGTAAGGAGACCTGTTACTAGTCTCAACTGATCTCTACTTAATCTGAGCATCTCATCAGTTCGTTTTTCTCCTGTTATCTGAATAACAAGTTTACTATATTCTTGTCCTGGTGTGTTATCCCAGGCTATTCTTTGTAATTCTTTGACTCGTCTTTTAATGGAGCACTCCAAGTACTGGTTCCGGGCCAAAATAGGGTGTAGCTGACCCCTCCCTAGCTAGTTCGTCAGCTATTTCGTTGCCTTCTATTCCACTGTGCCCAGGTACCTTATTGTCAGCGTCTGAATCATCACGGTATTATTGATGTTGAATTTTTTTTGCAACAATATAAATATTATTTCAATAATCGGCATCGTTTTATACTTATAAAAAATATTTTCATAAAATGAAATTATTTGGAGGAATAATTCATTCTGAATATCAACAAGCATCAAGAAAATCAAACATAAATAGCATGAAAGAATCGCTGGCGAAATGAATCAATATTCTAGACTAAACAGTCTGAAAATTCAGTAATAATTTCTTGGTGTGTTATTCTATTAAATACTAATTATAACTATGTGATTGTTCGAAACTTTGTGTTATCAGAAATAATTTTGGCTGTGCCCGATTTCAGATTAAGCAAAGATGGGAAATCCTGTGTGATGAAAGCATTGTGTGAAGTCAGCAAAGTACCTGAAGGTAAAGGTACTTTTATGGAAGAAATTCTCAAGACCATATTCAGGTGGGACGTTTCAAAATAATCATACGAGATGATAATGTGTTTTTTTTCTCAGAATAAAGCCCCATGAAGAATTCCCTGATGAAGATGAATATGATAAAGCAGCAAACGCGAATCATAATTGTACAGAGAGATATCCTACTTGTGAACATTCTGTTTGGACCACCATGTTTTGAATAAATTATTTTTTTATTAACGTGGCGTTTATTTCATACCAATAGTGGGAGAATGGTGGATTTATACGTCGCATTTTGTTATCCAAAGAACATTTTGTAACATAGTCATTTTACATCCCAGACATATATTTCTCAAATAATCATAATATTCAATCATCTGAGAACAAAAACAATAAAACACCCGAATGCGAAGAGATACAGAATCTTTACGCTCGACGAAGAAATTGAGAAGGAGCTTTGGTGAAAATACTTTATTATTCAGTAAATAAATCTCGAATACTGGTCCAAAATATTCAATTTACATTCAGAATATAAACGAGCACAATTGACTCCGTCGATGCCAAGTTTTTCGGCTGAAATATAATCCATATTTGTGTGATGATCGAAATCCTCGAAGGTCGTAGATGGCCTAGAACAATGAATTTTATCAATATTATAGAAAAATCCGTCGGTTTCAAGAGGTTATATACAGTTAGAATTTTTAAGAAACCGATTTTTTTGATTTTTTTCCTTTATGTTCATACATTTACGAATATACACACAGAGAATTTCATATCGTTCCGGTGAATATTTTAGAAGTTACACGCAAATTTGAAAAAGCGTTTCAGAATGCTTGAAAGTGCTTTTCAAACTTTGAACGCGTTTTTCTCAAAATGGTGTCAAAGTCGGTGACCAATAGTCTCAAATTTTAACACGAGCTTCTTAAATATATTTTCTAGTAATTAATCGAAGATTTCTTCTCATCAATAAATATTATTTTATAAACAATTTGAGACCGAAATTTCGGTCAAAAATCGATTTTTGAGAAACCATCATTTTGTCAAGAAAATTATTTACTGGATTTAACATTACTTTATCGAAATCTGTTTGGTGTTTTAATTTCAGATGATCCAGTTCAGAGATATACCTAGTGGTCACCGCAAAACATCTTTTTCGAGAGAAGCTTCTCGAACTCAGCTGTAGCTCCTCTCCAAATAAATATTTTTAGTTATAATAAGTCTTAAAATACGGTTGAAAGATACCATAATATGTGTACGAATTATTAGATCAATGAATTCAAAAGTTTTCTCAGAAAAAAATTCTGCGAAATTTGCTTTTTTTGGCTGTATTTCTTCTCTTTTTTAACTGTATATAACCCCTTAAGCGAGAAAAATATGAAACAAACATGTACGCATTATCAAATGAAAATGGACTCGAGGCGAGTATACAAAGATGCGAGTTTAAAAATACAAATACACAATTGATTATTAATATATATGAACATGCGAATAAACGATAGTTTCTACAAATTCTGGCATCTGATAACGTACCTTAAAATGGCAGAAATAATTTCTGCCAAAATACTGTGACTGTCATCGAGAGGATGTTGCGATGCTTCGCAGATTGTTTTCAAAAGGCAAGACTTTCCGTCTCCGTCATTATACCTGTCAAAAAGAAGACAAGTGTGAATATATCAACATCATATACAGAAGGATATTCCGAATATTGTACCTCCCAATAAATTGTTCCAGCAACATGTATATAGACCATCTTGAAGTTGACCGTTTTTTCCTTTCGTAATAAATATTAGAAGGGTCTGTAAAGACAGTACTGTTATTAGGTACTGCGTACACTGCCTTGATTACAGGCCCTAACGTCACTGAATTTCTGTCTACCTCGAAAGGAAGCCCAAGTCCAAAAATAACCTAAAATAAGTGAAATATCAGAAACAATTGATATGGCGAAAGTGCAACATGCAACAGGTTTCGAAGCAGTGCTTCGAAAATGACAGACTTACCTGCAAGAAGCTCGCACCTTGGTCACTCCAAATCAAGGATCTCCTGGAAATTACGTGTCTACTTGTATCCAGGATTTTGGCATCTGTAAAACATCCCCAGCATAGGAGTAGTAGGAATCCAATGGAGAGAATATTATTCTTTAGATTCATCATCGAACGAAACATTTTAACTGTGATTCTATGTTGAATGAACTGTTCAAATACAGTTGTTCCAGAGAAACAAACGTATTTGAGTAATAACAATTAGCATGAGCATATTAATATTATATTCCGTTATACTAAGAGCTGAGAAAAAGGTTATGTACTATATTTTCCTAGATGAATATTCACAAGAACGTGAAGACAATATGAACAACTCAAGAGGAGATATCGAAATGAACATTTAACTGAAGTCCGAAGACTTACGAGATATTAAATTGAAATCCATTATGCAGTGTCGAATTCTCAATACTTTTCAGAGATCTTTCAGACTTTGCAACTACACTTTCAATTCTTTGTAGTGGAAAATTTTATGAATTCGCACTATGGGTTGAAGAGTAAAAATAGAAAAAATGTTGAGTCCACAACGCCCTGTCAGTAGCAAAACCATAATCCTGATTTTTGCAACTTTTGGCGAAGGTTCTTCGACGAGCTCATTAGGTGCCATCCATAATAAATTACGTCACACGAATTTCGTAATTTTTTGTCACCCGTCCTTGTCACAGCTGATTACATTTGTGAGATTTCCCCCATCTCTAGTGTGACATCACAAAGTTTACAATTTCACATTCAGAAAGTATTGAATTCAAAGGGCAAAATTGGTTTTATGTCCATTTGAATTATTTTTTGATCAACATGAACATTCCAAGAAATAACAAAACGAATGACGATTACTTTATTGAATGAAGGAAATTCGTTTCGACAATTGAAAAAACATTCAATACCAGAACTATAAAAACTACGTTGTTCAATCCGCGAAAGTCAATTGTTTAATGAAATGGAAATAAAGAAATCACCACAAATGTTGCAAATGTTTTAAGCATTTCGTTTATAATACAAAGCTCCTGTTTCAACACGTAGATTTGTCAATGTGGACGTCAATTGAATTTTAATAAGTTTCTTTGTACGTACTCAACAGTTACTTACTTTCTAGATCTTCATATGAAACTAGAAATCTGGTTAACTAATTTAGTAATGTTGGCAACGGATATTAAAAATAGATTAGCAAAATATGCTACGAGTGCAGTTCGAAAAAGGACAGCCTGAATATTTAATGACCTCAGATTGCAATGTTTTATATTTCTCATGCAATAGAGCAACTGCGCAACTGCATTTGACGTCACAGCCAGTTACAGCCAATGAACAGCCTAAGTCTTGACTTCACAAGTGGGGAGGGGAGCTTGAAAACCTTTCCAAACAAAGTGTTCATTTCACGTTTTTGCTTCTTTCAGTTGAAACTAAGAATAAAATTGATTTTATATGGTGATATTAGGTTCTTCTGAAAGACATTCTTATAAAAAACTCTTATGGAGAAAACAATGCAATATTCCATTGTTTGGAAAGGTTTTATGGGCTACGTCCATTTTCACACACTCAGGTAGTCCATTAGGAAATGAGATAATAATCTTTGAAAATTTATTCTATACAAATGAAATAACGATAAAAATGCATTATTTCATTGTCTATGTAAACTTTTCCAACAATAACTAGTCATGACACTCTCTCTGTTAACATACAACTATAAATATGTCTTTCACAAATTCATTTCCCCTAAACTGTACGTTTACAATTCATCCATAGCTTATTGTAGTGCTTTCTGGAGATCGATGTGGACACATGTCTTCGTAATAATCACATTTACTGACTAGATTTTTGAAAAATTGTGCTTCATATCCACTTTCCGCCGAAATCAGTCTGCCCATTTCGCAAAAAAATCCACAGGATTCGGATACTGAGAAGTAGGAGTACATTTGACAGAGGTTCTTTAGTACGCAAGAGAATCCTTGAACGGCAAATCTGAAAAAAAATGCACTCATTTGATGAAGTTTCTGCTTTTGGAAAAATGGAAAAGATTTACAGATTTGGCACTGCTATTCTTTTTAAGATTGAATCGATTGAGCTAGGCCATAGGCCATACAAGAAATGGGAGTTTAAATAACAAGTAGCAAATATCAGTGGTTGTCATTACAAGTAGTTTATACCGGTTGTCCTATTTGTAACAAGAAATCTACTAATTTGCCGTCAAAATTTACTTCAATCGCAAAAAGGAACGAAATATTGTATGTTGAAATTTGTACTTACTTGTCTGGAATTTCATTGATATCATCATGGATGTCTCTTTTGAAGAACAAAAATCTGTTTTTGCTGTCATGTGGTAAGTCCCAATTCATTCTTATGGTGTAACCAAAAGCAACAATCGTCGTGAAATTTAAAGTATTCAGTTTACCATTGAAACGAAACTAAAAAAAGATTTGTCGCTCAAAAAATATAAAGATTGTTTCTTAGGTTGGGTACCGAAACTTATGTTTTTAAAATAGTCAATAAAAACCCTAACATTATAAATATTTTGTTCTGATCGAAAGAGTTGGTAAAGATTTTGTCAGAAACTTTAAAAAATAATCCCTCTAAGAGTATTCTCATGAATGGTGTCTATTTTCCCAGATTGAATGGTCTTCCTTTTACTGCCTAACTTCCTAAAGTATTATGATGGATAATATTCACTTTCGATAGTTCTAAAACATTTTGTTTATTATTTTGCTTGAATGAAAACCAAAATGTGCTATCGATATTTTGATTCGAATAACTTGAAGCGAACTTCTTTGAAACGTCTGTAATTTTTCAGTTTGTTTTCACGATCCAATCAAGAAAAAAATATACTCACAAAATATTTGCTACTTTTAGTGAAAACGACATGCCTCCTCAATCGAGATTTGGAAACTTCAGAACTCCCAAATACCATATAGACTAACGACAGACCTAAAAAAATCCATAGGATTGACGAAACTTTGAAACGAAAACAAAACGCCATCGTGAATTTTACCATGACGTTTCCTTCAATTACATTACACAACTATATCCTGAAATAAGGATGCCGTTACATTTGTGTAACTGTGTTTTGTTTCAATATTTGATTTGACAGATACAGAAGGATTTTGTTACGATTGTTTATTTTCATTGGACATGATCATACAAACATTTGATTGTAGTAATGTACAGTGTGGCCAAAATAAGGGCAGAAGTTTAGTATTTTTTTGAGGAAGAGAGTCGTGACAGTGTACTCATGTTAGGATCATTTATAATCCAAACAAATTCCACTAGAAAATGGAATATTCATTATTTTCTGACTATGAAAATATTTGGCTACTATACAATTGAATAACAAAATGCTAGAAGTAACAGAAAAAAGATAGAATTTCGATGTGGCCTTGTCGAAAATATCAAATACCATTCAGAAAAGTATTTTTCACATATAATTCGAACTACTTCGACTGTTATATTGAATGAAGATAATTTTGCATTATAATCAAATAGTTCAACTGTCAAACTAACTTGAAACATTTGTTATTTGTAACTATATTTTAATTCCTGGGACAATTCAAGGTTATATGCCTTCTCGAAAAAAATCTAATTGGTTTTATCCAAGTTCGAAATTATTAAACTTTATTTTCAGTAAAATATGTAGTCTGTGCCATCTGGGCAATTTTTTTTGTCACCCTGTAAAACAGTCAACAGAGTTATTCAAATTTATCGAACCTGTCCGACGAAATTTCATCTCTACTGAGATTTAACGGAATCCGTTCAATCATTCTTATTAGAAAAACAGAACAAAGTATAATTCGTACAGTTTCAGAAAGAAAATGGACCTATTCAATATAGTTGTTCTCTTGAGTTTTTGTGCATGCTCATTGGGAATCAATGACGTCACAGTGGTGAACAAGAAAAATGTGTTTTTGAGTCGGAAAAAGCGTTACCTTACTTTTCCACCCGGAAGTAATTTGGTGGTAAGGCATTCGTAGATGTTTCAAGAAAGCTTTCAAGTTATTTGAAAATATGAACATCAATTTGTTTTTTCAAGAAACAAGAGAGATATTTAAATAGTTTTTTTTTCATTTCGTGCAGATATCTCTTAGTGCCGTGAAAGCTTTTCTCAGAATTCAACCAACCGGATGGAACACAGTCGAAGAATTGGACTTCCCGTTTGCGTTGCCTAGTGATACCAGGTTATTCAGAAGGAAGAACTGGATCAAAAGGACCAAGAGAGAAATTGGTTCTTCTTTCGATCAAGGATTGACCAAGTAAGCCGCAAATCTGACAAAACAAATTTCACATGAAATTCAATTGTCCTCGAAATTATGTCCCAAATTGCAAATACTTAAGGCATATAATAATATTGTTATTCTCAAAGTTTTGAATATTATAACGGGGAGGATCGAATTCGAAACACTCGAAGTATATAACTAAGTAAACGAATTTTTCAGGACTGGATTGAATGGAACAGCATGTGTGAATAAGATGATATGTGATATGAAGCGGTACATTCCAATGAAAGGCAAATCAATGATCAAAGACATAATTCTTGCTGTTTTTAGGTAAGTATCATGGATATATATATATATATATATATATATAAGAGATAGATATCGCAATCCGTGTTTTGTTGTAAAACTTCCCTCCTAATGCGTTACTATAGCAACCGTTGGCGAGTAGTGGCAAAACAAAACATTATTAATATGTATATTTGAAACATTCAGAACCATTGAACATTTTCATTACATTATTCGATTTTCAATTTGTTGTGTTCAATTATGCGACTGTTGGTATGTCAAAATTTCTAAATGAGCTCTCGTTTTATTTTATTTTTACTTCAGGGTTCTATAACTCCAATGTAAATTGAGTTTTTTCCATTTTCTAATGAATATAGGCTTTGTCACAGGGAATTATTTCAAATAATTCCCAATAAATAATGGTTGGAAAAAATTTCGGAGAATGTATCATTGAATTTTATTGGACTACAAATTTCTTGCCACTAGAAGGCGGGGCTTAGATCACATGATCCCTGCGTCACTTTTCTGGCATACGTTTGTGCGGTATATCTATCTCATAAATCTAAAGTAAATATTACGAGGTTTCTCCTCGAATTCATCTCTAGGATTGTTACTTTTCACTGAATTCCACGATACTTATAAATTATGATCGTATAACAATTTGTTTTCATTACAGTTATACAGAAGAGGAATTCAACTATAAAGAAAGATGCCAATATTCTGACTTGGATTCGCAATGTTCGGTATCTATATTAGATTATGTTCTAGACGAGTTTCATTGGGGATCCGTTTGAAATAATCAAGTATCTTGATGTGTTTGTTTTTATATCTTCATTAATAAAAATTCAAAAAGTGTGTTCAATCATTTGCAGATGAAATTTTTATGACAGAAATTTAGACTTTTATTGCTTGAATTTTGTATTCACATTACGCAGAATTACGAAAACAACGAAAGGCAGAAAATAATATTTCACAAATAAATTCTCATAAATTAAATTCAACAGTAATTTTATTTAGGCCAATTTTTTTAGTGTGGCAGTATCCTTATTTTCGTAAATGAAACAAGATCATAATAACAATATTTATTAAATAAGCTATTATACAGACAAAAATACTAATAAAAACAAATCATTCATTCACAAAATATACATAAACGATGGGTCTATTTAAAAGGATGCATTCTGATTTATCACCAGTATACAATGTGATTTTCAATATGGTCTTTTTGTGACTAGTTGAATAAAGATTAAATAAATTCAGAATCCTTAAAAAACTTTTTTGCAAATTCATAAAAAATTATATATATATTTATAAGATAATCTGAAATTTTTAGTCACATGATATAAAGAAATTAATTTGCATTACAGCAGTTTCAACTTTAAAAAGATTACTGGTTGAAAGTAATGGACTCATGTAGAATTCTCTTCATGTACAGTATTTCCATTCATTTTAGGACTTCCAAGGGAGTTTGTCATGGGTGACACTATGCTTTTATTTCTCAACTCAAACACTTTTTGTATAGCATTACGGAAACATATAAAATTGTAGTCTATTATACCTGAAACAAAATTACATCAAATAACTTCATGGTACTGAAAACCATAGAAAGTGTAACTGACAATGTCAATGTAGTCTACATGATTTTAGTCTATGGAAAATTATACAAACCTTTATGATCAAAATTGTCTTCCCTGAGAATACAGACTAATGCTAGAAATTTGTTTACTTCTCTCAAATAAAGCACAGTCCCATTATTCAGTTTGATTAAACTAGAACTCTGTTCATCAAAAGCAGCAGCATCTTGCTCTTCTTTGACACTATAAAAAATATTTATGTTAACATATTCTTCATGATGGTTCAAGAAATTTACCCATATATCCATGATAGGTCAATAACTACATCAATCATGTCACAGCATAACTCGTAACTTTGCATATCTACGGGTGTGGAATCAGTGGCAATGTAGATTTTTGAAACAACATCAAAAAGGAATGATTTTTCAATAGCTGAATTCTAAAGAAAAAAAAGGGTCAAATATATTGGTGAATCCTGTGGAAAGAAATCATACTGAAAGATTTGGAAGGAACACTCACTGTATTTAATATGTTCAAAAGATTCTCTAGAACAGGTAACTGAGGTATCAATTTCTGTACAACTTTGGAGAATGCTTCAAAAATTGAATGATCATATATGGAAGTCAAATGAAAACTCAAGTGAATTTGATCATAGCCTGCAAAATAAACATTGAAAAAATCACAAACATTTCAAAGATTTTATGCAAATATTCAACACAAATGATGACATCATTCTCATATTTTAATAAATTTCAGCAAAAAATAATATAATGACTTATTTCATCAAGGTCTGTCCCAGCATAGTGTGAACTAATACCATTGTTAGTTATTTTACTATATTCAAAATAGTAAAAAAGCTGATGTTTTTCTTATAGTTCTGGCATCAAGGTATTTCTCATGAATTCATCAAGGTATTATGCAAACTACTCTAGTATACTTCAATATGATTTCAAATTGTTACCTGAATCATTTAAATCATCTGTGGCTCTTTGATGAATATCTCTTTGAGATTCCATTTTGAAATCATCTCCTAATCCATCAACTTTATGAATGAAAACTTCAAATTTGATATTGGGGTTGATTTTATAAGCTTTGGTTACTGTGAGATTAAGTTTATTCAAAGCTTCAATATAGTCATCCTACAAAAACAGCACAAGATCATAAGATAAACTAAACAACTGTGTAAGCTTACCTGTGCATCAATTACAAAAATGAGAGCTCCACAACCACCAAAAATCATATCGTAATCAAAACTAGAATCAAAAAAATCAATCTGTCCAGGGAAATCCCATATTTGAAACTGCACGAAACTAGAGTTATTGATGTCATCTTTCACTATCTTATTTGTACTCTCTAGGAATAAAGTTTCATTAGGTGACATTTTGTGAAACACCACTTTCTGTATGGAAGATTTTCCTGATCTCCGGAGTCCCATCAACAAAATTCTTGGTTTTTGGTCAGCTGATGAAGGCAAATTGTCATGTTCCACATCAAATGGGCCATAACCGAAGTCTTTTGGAAATGATCCAGCGGTTCCATCGAAGGGTACCCCTTCTTCATCATCCTGATAAGACTGAAATAGGGCAGTGAAAAGAAACGATATAAGTAAAACTCTGGTTATGATTGTTGCTTACCATTTTTCCCACATATAGGTTAGGATTATTTATTTATTTATTATTATTATTATTATAGTTGAACTACAAGCACATCAGTAGATTTAAAAGAAAAAAGTAAAAAACATTAACTTGACAGTGACAGTTTTTGCTCTGGTGATTTTAGGGAGTTTTTTCTGAGCAAGAATTCAGATACACCAGACCTCTGAACCAACTAATATATATATGTACTATCAACAACACGATCAAAATGAGCTCATTTGCGTGCTACATGCTGTTTTCGGTACTTATTTAACTAAACAAACTTATTGAAATAAGATTACATTAATCAACAATTGATTGATCATTATTTGTAGAAGACAACAACTAACGTTTTACTGCTGGTATAACTGTTTGTCATTTGTCTTGTCAAATCATTTAAATCTTTAAAGCCCATCTGCTGGTGGGGGTAAGCAAGGCAAAGTCAAAACGATTTTTATTACGCTTGTGAGCACCTCTCAAATTGTGAAATTACGTGCTTCATTCAGTGTATCTGTGGAAATTGTGTCGAGCGGAAAACTCATCGATAACTAGATTACTTATAAGTCACAAGGATCTCCGACGTTCCAATTCTGATGTTTCTGGTTGGCATTGCTTGACAGAAGCTATCAACAGACTACCTCATAATATGATGCACTTATAAATATTTAGATAAATGCACAGTACATATGCAATTGATGAGGTGACATTTGGACTGTGAATAAAATGAAATCAACATAAGTGTCTCGACTCTGCCAGAAGTTTTACCATTTACATAACATTTACAAAGATATTTTTGAGTTCAGACCAACATGTCTTTCACCAACATTGATGAGAGGATTTTCAGACAATCCCGATTGGGAGTATCCAGAAACCTTTTCGATGCTGAAGTGCCTCATAGAATAGCCACTTATGATAGATTTATTCCCTATAGAGCAAATAACAACTGGGAAACTAGTTTTGCTACCATTCCTGATCCTAATAAAAATACCCCCACTGGGAAAAAAGCAAGAGAAACTGGTGAGAATACTAGAGACAGTTCAGTGTATAATATTCTACTAAGAAATGAACTACTTGGTGAAAATATTGAGGATGTGAAGTCACAGTGTGATGAGAGACAAGCCTTAAGCCCAGTTAAGAGTAGAAATCTATTCAAATATGGAAGTCCTTCAAAGGTAAGTTTTTGTTCATGTTTGGCCAATACAACTAAGATTAACAGAAAGAAATATGAAATCAACTCAGTTATCAGAACCATCCCTATAATTTATTATGATAAAAATTCATGAACCAGTTTCACTTTCAATTTCAAAACTACATGTGAGAACACAACTACAGAAAAATAAGATTAGCATAGGTTATATTTTGCTGTTCCTTTCAACTCACTACCACCTAAATATTTCTTATTCATTTATATTAGTAAATGTTTTCAAAACCTGTGATAATAACCTTCATGTTTTTTTTTTATTCAAACTAATTTTTTCGGACCCAAAAAACTAAATGTTATGAAAAATATTTTGTTCCACCCTGTATCTCTCGATTCTTTTTTTGAGAAAAACGTATTATTCTTGGGCAATGCCCTCCTAATAAAAACAAGTAGGCGTAAATTATTTAACATCACAAAGTCATAATATGCCTCGTGTCTCACTATTACTCATCGACATATTTTCGCCATTTCGTAACGATAGATTTTCCTGCTAATTGGTGATAATTACGTTAGAAAAGCGCTACTCCATTTTAAAGCAATTTTCGTGGATGGTATGCCTCGAAATGTGTGTATTTAGTAGCCAACCTTAATTGCTTTTATCTGAGTCTGACGTCTCCGGTTTTTATCATCAGACAAATACCATTAACATTCTATGTATCAAATATCTTGTCAATATTATCGATGTTCGATAGCACATTGATTTAGATACATCAGCTGAACCAGCTATTTACTATTGGAACTATTTAATAATAATAATAATAATACAGGAACTTTATTGAACAATAGGCTATCGACCGAAGTCCTTCTGCCTTGGAACTATTCAAATTTTCGAATTCAGTAAATCCATGTTACTTTTCGTGTCCACCTTGTAGTTATCCCATTCATGAATCGAATGTATATCGCACGCGCTCATTTTCAAGCAGCATGGATGAATAACCGATTAATATGTACAGTGGAACGGCCATTACCTGTCTGCCTACGAAAAATCGTTGACTTGTCTGAATCTGGAGTTCCTTAACGGAAGAACGATGAATTATCAGTCGGTATAGCTCCTCTATTTCCGTTTCATGCTTAGGTAGGTTACTCGTTAATTTTTTTAATCCAGGGACTGAATTTTTGCATAAGAAAAGTATTAAAATGGTAGGAAGAAGAGTCGAAAGGCATTCACGTGTTTTTTGGCGAATTGTCGAAGGTGGATAGGTCAAAGTTATTATTAGACGGCAACCTAAAAGTTGATGCTAATGACACATTACGTCGATGTAACCGTTGTTGAATGAAACTCTAGTTTTATTAGTACCAAAATAATCACAAAAACTTACAAAGTAACTGTTGATATTTCTTAATCTTTTATATTCTTCTCTACTACCATTAAAACTCCTATTTCCTTCTTTGCTTTTATTTCACAAGAAACATACAAGAACATGACTTCTTCTATTTATTATAATTACTTACTACTTGACACTTGACACACTATCTAGAACAGTGTTGCCGTTCTTGATCTAACATACAACAAGAATATACACGCTAGATGGGGTATATCAACCATGAAAGTGATAAATAGGAAAGGTGTGCATTGTACTTCAACACTCTCCCTCAATGCACATCTTTCAAACCTAATTCTAATGTATACGGTAACAACTGATTTTTAGATAAAGGCTTTGTGAACATATCAGCTAACTGAGATTTAGTATTAATATACTCTACATTAATTAAACCTTCTTCTACCTTTTGTTTCACAAAATTAAACTTAATATCCATATGTTTCAGTCTCTTTTGATCTGGGTTCTGTACAGTTTTAATAGTACTCTGGTTATCTTCATAAACAGTTACATTTTTAACATTTACATTCAAATCTAACAGTAATTTAACTAACCAACATGCTTCTACAACAGATTCACACAAAGAGATCAATTCAGCCTCAGTTGTACTAAGTGCTACAGTTGTTTGTTTCTTAGATCTCCATGCTATAGTATTATTATACAATTTAAATACATATCCACTAGTAGACTTCCTATCATTATCTCTAGCCCAGTCGGCATCAGCATATCCTATCAATGGTGATAATGTATTATCATAAGTCTTAGAATATATCAAAGAATAATTAATGGTTTGTTTTACATATCTGAGTATTCGCTTCAACGCTTTCCACAAATCGTCACTTGGGTTTGATTGGTATCTGCTTAAATAACATACAGAAGTAGCTAAATCTGGCCTTGAACCTACTGTAGCATACATTAAAGACCCTATCAGTGATCTACATTGCAATTCATATTTCATATCAATTACTGACTTTTCATCTAATTTGAAGTTTACATCCATTGGAGTATTACTACCATTACAATTTTCCATATTATATTTTTTCAAAATACTTTGCAGATATTTTGTTTGATTGATGTGAATTTGTCCTGGCTGTTGAATAATTGAAATCCCCAAATACGTTAAATTTTCACAACCCATGTCTTTCATCCTAAATTTTGTTGATAAAAATATTTTAACCTTATTTATTTCCTTCAAGTCATTTCCTAGTATTAAGAGGTCATCAACATATAGTGATAAGTACATATCCCTTAAACTATAAAGACAATAGTCATTTTCTGATCTTTTAAACCCATATCCTGTTATAGTGCTATTAAATTTTTCATACCAATACTTGGGAGATTTTTTTAACCCGTATAATGATTTATTTAATTTTAAAACTTGACCTTCCGGTAATTCTAATCCGTCCGGTGGTTTAAGATACACAATTTCATTTATTTCACCGTATAAGAATGCTCCCTTCACGTCCATTTGGTGAATATGGTATCCTCTGTGAGCAGCCACGGATAAAAGTACTCTTAAAGTTTCTAATTTTAAAACAGGTGAATAAATATTTCCCAAATGTTCTTTCTGCTGATATCCACGTACTACTAGTCTAGCTTTACATATTTCTTCCTCTCTTATATTTTTCTTTGTGAAAACCCATTTGCTATCCAATAATTTTTCTTTTTCCGGTTTCGTCACAATTTTCCAAGTGTGACTCTCTTCTAGAATTTCAAGTTCTTCATTTACTGCCTTTTTCCAATCATGTTTGTCTGCTCTTTCTTCTATATCTTGATAATTCAATGGTACATCTTGGTTAGTAAACAGTGCAAATAAAGCTTCATCACTTTCCTCACTGAAATTTATTTCATAATCTTCTTGCCATTTTGGTTTCCTAGTTTTTCTCTTCTGTCTCCCTTCAGCCTGTTCATCTAATACTGGCTCTCTTAGAATATTTTTAGGTACTTCATTTTCTATTCTCTCAATTTCGTGCTCTTCTGTTCTTTGCTTTACCTCGTCTTGTTCAGTTCTCACTTCTTGTGTAGAGGTTTCTTCACTACTCGCAAAATATTTAATTTGATCTTTCAATCTCTCATCAAATACAACATTTCTTGCATTTACTACTCTATTGGTTTCTGTATCAAAAAGTCTGTATCCTGAAGAACTGTACCCTATCATAATCATTTTCTTACCAGGATTGTCTAATTTTTGTCTTTGTTCTTTAGGTACATGATTATATGCGATACAACCAAAAACTCTCATATTTGAAACATCTGGTTTTCTTCCGGCCCATAATTCACTTGCTGTTACCTCTCTCCCAGCTGAGGGACTTCTATTTGTAACATAGGCAGAATATAATACAGCATCTCCCCAAAATTCTTTTCCTAGATCTGACTCTAGTAATATTGTTCTGGCTTTCTCAATTAAAGTTCGGTTCATACGTTCGGCTACACCGTTCATCTCTGGATTATATGGTACTGTATATTGCAATAATATCCCTTCTTGAGAACAAAATCTTTGAAATTCCCCTGACACATATTCCCCACCATTATCTGAACGAAGTTTCAACAGATTTGTATTGAAATGTTTAGTTGCATAAAAGTAATAATCTTTAAATTTTTCGAAAACTTCTGATTTTTGTGTTATCAAATATACTATAACAAAATGAGAGTAATCATCAATGAATGTTAACAAATATTTATGACCTTCTCTACTGATTGGGGTAATCGGCCCACAAATGTCTGTATGCACCAACTCTAGCGGTTTATTTGCCCTATATCCAGGCTTATTGAAAGGTTGTCTTGTCATTTTTCCTAATAAACATGGTTCACATAATGTATTATCTGTTTCATTGTTTTGAAAATCATGTATGCCATTCACTAGGTTCTTCTGCACTAGAATATTAATATTTTTCATTCCCAAGTGACCGAAGCGTCTATGCCATAACTGTGATGTGTTACAATTTTTTGTTACATGATAGCTACAACTTTGTTCATCTACTTCCATTTCAATAGTATACAAATTACCATTTGCACTACCTATCATTATTATTTGATCATTATTATAAATTTTAACTTTACCTCTATAGAAAGTAACTTTCAATCCATTAGATTCCATTTTAGGTACTGATAATAAGTTTTTTCTAAGATCTGGTACATAATAAACATTTTTAATAGTACAGTTAGTAATATGTTTGCCTACACAACATTTCGCTTTAATATTACCAATTCCTACTGCTTTCAACATTACACCTTCTTTGGCAGCAGCTATATTTTTAGGTATTTTGAGTTCTATATAATCTATAAAAATATCTTTATTGTTTACCAGATGATCAGAGCATCCAGAGTCTATGTACCATATCAGACAATTTTTGTTGAAAATATCATTACAATTGTGTGCTTCGTTTAAATTTTTTTCACATAAAAAAGCAATATCTTGTGACTCACAGTTCTCCGCTGCATATGACTGATGTCTTCTTTCTTGTCCATATCCTTGACTTCGTCCTCTTTCATATCCTTGACTTTGTCCTCGTCCATATCCTTGACTCTGTCCTCGTCTATATCCTTGACTCTGTCCTCGTCCATATCCTTGTATCTGTCCTCGTCCATATCCTCGACTCTGTTCTCTTCCTTGTCTAAAGCCTCTATAGTGCCCACGTTCTAGCCCTTGATAATTTCCAGGACCCCTTTGATAATTTTCTTGTGATTGACTTCTGTCTCTCATAGTACATTGGAATTTCTTGTGGCCAGGTTTACCACACACAAAACATGAGAAAGCAGTTGTGTGTGATCTGACACCAAGTCCATTCAAATCTCTCTTTCTCTTTTCTTCTTCTCCAAGTAATCTATTCTTCACAAAATCTAGTTTTAAGTTCTCCATCGTTTCCAACGCTGTTATAATGCCGTCATATGACTGAGGCATGGACAATAATATATAGTTAACCTTCTCTTCTTCACCCAATTCTGTATCAGCTTCTTTCAACTCTGTGAAAATTCTTTCAACATTTATAAAATGTTCAATCAGTGAACAATTTTCTGAATATTTCATCTCCGATAATTTTCGGCGTAGAAACAACTTGGAACGTACTCCCTTCTTCATGAAATTTTCCTCCAGGTTCTTAAACATCTTAAATGCGGATTCCTTTTTCAAATATTCAATATGGCTATCTGCCACACCAGCTATCAATATCGCCTGGGCTTTCGCCTCGTCCTTCGAGTTCTGAGCATCCGCACTATATGTTTCATCTTCAATTGCTTTTAACGCTCCATTTTCTTTTAGTATACTTTTTATCCTAAACGACCACGTGCTGAAGTCCACGCCGGCGAATGGTACAATTGGGAATCTTTCTCGTAGATTCGACATTCTCGTATATGCTTATAATTTTAAACCACGCTCTGCTACCACTGTTGATATTTCTTAATCTTTTATATTCTTCTCTACTACCATTAAAACTCCTATTTCCTTCTTTGCTTTTATTTCACAAGAAACATACAAGAACATGACTTCTTCTATTTATTATAATTACTTACTACTTGACACTTGACACACTATCTAGAACAGTGTTGCCGTTCTTGATCTAACATACAACAAGAATATACACGCTAGATGGGGTATATCAACCATGAAAGTGATAAATAGGAAAGGTGTGCATTGTACTTCAACAGTAACATTGTCAACTGTATTCGAAACTGAGCTGACTATTTCGTAACATTTTATCCAATTATCCAACTTTTTAATTACAAAGTAAGTAAGTAAGTAAGTTTATTATTTTTTTTTTTGAAACTTACTTACTTACTTTTTAATTACATGGAACATTTCATAAAAAATTTCCAGTGACTATATGGAAAAGGTACATTTCAATAGTAGGTTCACCTGAATAAATCCATAATTGTATGGTCCTCTTTTATCATTCGAAAAAACGGCTGTGTGGAATTAGATTCCGACAAATGCATGTCATCATTGCTTAGACGTACACACATAAACGTTTTACCATCTCAGAATAACTTTTTAAAAATAGATTTCAATGAATATTAAACGATGACTATCAAGACTTGTATTAGGAGCGAAATGAACTAATGAGGTCGCCAATTTTGCTTGGGAAATTACCTATTTTAGCTACTTAACTATGTGTTTTTGTTCAATGTCTATGTAGGGACTAGTACGTCATAGTGTATCTCACCAATGCGAGCAATTCATTAGATACCATTAATTATAGAACAAATAACACATTGAAAACTTTATTGTGTGGTATTTTCAGGCATAAATAAGTATTTTCGGGTGGCTACGTTTCGTCTTATACCCGAACCATGTTCAGTGCTATACACGTACAAATTCACTCTTTAATGAAAGCGAAAGCTTTATGCATTTCTAACGATTTTATAGCATTTATCAGAGTTTGATTGGCTTTGGTTGGTTGCCTTCAAAAGTGCACTCGTAAAGTCTGTCTTCCTGCATTTGTGGAATAAGGAAAATTCTGGCGCGATTCTACCTTCATTAAGAGCATTATTTTTCGTTACGAGCTCTATTTTTTATTAAATAATTCATTTGATCATCGCGAGCATGAAATTTATTTTGCTGGATGGTAAATAAAGGGCGAATATTTAAAATTGTTTACGCTCGTTAGGTAGAGTCTATTGTGTACAGAGTGTTGCCCAAGCAGTGATTACCAATGTTGATCAAGCTTATTTTTTCTTCTAGTCCAATTACAGATTGATTTTTAAAATTTTTATTCAAATTCCAAAAACTTCGTAAAGTATCGAAACGTTTTTGGTAAAGCAGATGAAAGAAAATCTTGATGCATTGTATCATAATGATAATAATGATAATGATGTTTTCGTTGCCAAAAATATTATTACAATATAAAAAACAAAACATGATTGTAACGAAACAAATGTGATCGTAAAATTGAAAGAATATATTGAGTCACCTTGTTGGTATGTATGAATTTCGTGCACATCCCGTATATATAAATAACCTGAATTCGTAATTCGTAAAGGTTAGGATATACGTTGAACGCCACAGGAAGGATATTAATTCAAATGTATATTAATTATTCGAAGTTGTGACGTCACTTGCTGGGGCGACCAAAATGGTACGATATGGAAGATACGCTTCGGGGTTATCTACGCTAGACGAATAGACATTATAATAATACCCATTTGAGGTTATCACTCGCTTTTGTCTGCTTCCCTTTCAAATGCTAGGTATTTTTGAAATTATTCTTCGATTTTATCGTGTCTTCAGGAAGTCAATTTCGCGTGGCATTTATGGTTCTATGTAGACCCTTCGAAATGAAAAGAAACTTTCTCCTAAATCATTTCCGAGATGTGTGCCCTGTATATCTGATATTTCCATTTACCCCGAAAGTTTCAATCGAATATTGATTCGTCTACCATTATTGGCAAATATTAGATAATCGATCTTTCAGCGAATATCTGCGAATTATATACCCATAAATGTATGACAAGATTGTTTGAATTCTAGGCTTGAAAATTTCTTGAAAGGAAATCTTGATATTTTCAAATGGTTATCAAAAAACTCTAGAACGTTCCAAATGATTTTCACATTATTTACATATAAATAAATAAATAAATATTAACGTTGGTAGAGAAATCGAATCAGTTCGAATACTTGGAGCTAATTCCATTTTCTCAGAATATTGGATTGCTGAAATTTCGGCAATAGACTGAAATAGAAGCCTTAATTGTAGAAATTGTATAACTGAAAGCTAATTGGTTACTTTCACGTATTCGAATTTCAATTGTTTATTCTAATGGTAATTCATTAATTGTGCAAGAAATTATTACCGAAATTGCGTTACCTTTTTTAAAAATCGAGCAGAAAATATAATAAGGGTTTAATTTATACATAAGCGCTCGAGCTATGCATCCAATTTACAACATAAGTTTTCCAGACTTCCGGGATTGTTTATGCATATTTACCTATCTCCAGGTTACCGTAAAATTAACATACAACAAAAAATATTATTTTAAACTATTAATTCGAAGCAAACATTTGAAGAATACATTTTCTGATTTTATCGCGATTTTTTTCAGTGGCGCTCCCTTTTCACCCCCTCAGTACGCAACTGCTACAGAATTCCTTTAATTAAAATCTTGGAAATGTTAGTGCATCGACTGAAATCAAATCAGATTTATTTCAAAATGATTGAGGATTCATAAAATATCCTGTATATGACATAGGGTTTCTAGGTCTACCAGCTAATTGCGATGAAATCGTAAAACTGAAACTCAAAGAAATCGAAAAAAGACCGAGAACTGTTGTCTGTCTATCAGGTGAAAAAACCGTCCCGATCTCAATTTTATTCTGCTTTTCCAAATATTTGCTTGCACCCAGAACTGATAACCTTCGGATTTCGAATCGCTAAAAATTAAAAATAGCCCGTACGGTGTATTCCGTTCGAGTATACGATTTTTTTCACACGAATGTTTCTTTTTAAAACATATCGTTGCGTTGGTATGTTTATTTTTGTCATACATACACTCATTCTGATAAACTGATTAGATATTTGTTAGTATTCAACCTGTTATCTACTGAGGTATGAGAACAGAATAAACATTTTTTTTTCAAACTTTATCGCTCTGATGAAATAATATCGGAAAGTTTGCAAATTGTTTACTGTCTACCTGATACCTGCTATGATATAGAACGGAAATCGTTCGGGTTCTTTTCCATTAAGGGGATCAGTTCTGTTGAAAGTGACATTTATTCGACGCCATCTTTAATAATTCGTGATTTTTTTATAGAATTCGTTTATTAAGTGAGCACACAGGAAAAAGTCGAGTGGGGTTGAATCTGGACATTTGGCTGGCTTATCTACCGACATTGTATCGTTTTCAATGGTCCCCTCTGTATAAGCAGATAATTTTTGAATGAAAGTTTGATTAATTGTCGATGTTTCACTTGATGAAAAAATGTTTGTTGATTTTTTGTTGTTGCCATTACAACTCGGTTTGTTAATATTGACTTAAAGCACGTCAAATCGTACTCAAGAAGTCAAAATAAGGTGGCAATAAAAAGAAATTTTTATCTTTATACGTATTAATTTCTTCACATATTTCTAAACGGGATAATCCCCTTAAGGAATGAAGATCTCAATTCTGATCTGAACGGCAGCTCGTAAAATAACGCTTACCTACACAATTTGATCACTTATTATTACAAATCAACATGTTTCAAAGTGCGAAATAGACATCAAGTTCATCGGCTTGTATGCTAATATGCAAACTTTTTTTCAGAGATAAATTCCTAGAATATGTACACATTATTTTATAAAACTCATAATCATTATCAGCTGAGTATGAAGTCTATAAAATTGTTCGTTTAGAAAATTATGCGTTTAACCATGAGACATGAGAATTAATTTCATATTCACCTTAAAATTTACAGGGTGGTCAGATTAGGAATTTGATTTTTTTTTTCTATTATTTGAGATATTCGATGTGTAACATTCCTATACACCAATGAATATTATATATTTTCTGGAAAATCAAAGCAATTATTTTTTATATATTGCAGAATATACAGCATGTTATCATAAAAAAAAATAATTGAAGAATAACAACTCTGTTCTGTTTCTCAAAACAGGCTATGAAAAATTAGAAAAGATGGACTGTACACTGTCTCTTCTGCTTATTGAAAACTTTTCAAGTATCGATTTTCACGTTATTCTGTTGAAAAAAAAAGAGATAAAACATGATATACCCGTATAAATCCGAGAAAACTGTGATCTAGGATCTAGGTCGCTTTGGAATAACGAACTGATAAAACTAATATTATTTCTGATGTATTCAGCCCACATGTAATCGAAATGTAGGGCTCAAAAATAATAATAATAATTGTTTACATACATACATCGAATCAGTGTTCTAATTGCTAGTAATAACATCTTTGAGGTCAACTATCGATTTGTTGTTACTAAATAATTCAATTATAGAAAATCATTTATGTGTAGTTTGAGATTTCCTTTCATTTTCACTATATTTTTTATGTCTTTTCCCTATAGGTCCTGCATTTTTCTGCCATTAGGCCATCGGCCGAAACGCATTTCGAGATATTTAGTTCAATTTTCTTCGAAAAAAAAATCGATTGTTTCGAATTAGGAAATGGAAGTCTATCAGGTTTTGTCATCGAGTTCAATGGTCCGAAATCGCCCCCAAGGTCACCAATTTGTGATGTTGATATTACCGCATTAACACCTTTCAACTATTATTCTCAACTATGACAGACGGAATTGATGATTTTCGGAATCAATTTTGTTCTACGAACGTTTTATGAGACCGCAAATGTACTCAATGATAAAGAATTAAGTTCAATTGCAAGATTAGATAAAAGGATGAAAACTTGAATTACCTTTTTTTATACGGAATTTTCCAAAAATCAATGTTTTATGTGCGATCCATCATTATGTTGAAAACTGATGCCTTGAAAATTAAGCTCAGTCCGCCCCTGATTTATATTAGTTTTCATTGAATTTCATGTAAAACTTCGAAAATTATACACGAAAAACCGATTTCCAACATGTATTAATTTTTCACTATTACTATTATTATTGTAACTGTATGGTTGACGCTACAAAACGGAAATGCATAATTCTATGACGACGTGCAATTGTTAATCGTCAAATAATCTTTCACGATACTTCGATAACCTTCGATTGCATTTTGTAACATCGTTATACAGAATTTTTATACGGGGTGCTCTATTTTTCATCAGCTTAATTTTTAAACGAACATTGAAGTTTCTCACGTAACATAAGGGTGATGAATACCCTTATATCATTAAAAATTATTTGAGGTGTTGAATGCATTTTAATTACAACGATAATCTGAAATTTTCAGCTTTTCGGATTGCTTGTGAAAGTATCACCATTTGAATATCCTATCTTGAATATTATCAGCTTATTTTATACAAGCAGGTATATTATCAATGAGAATGAATTACTAGACTTTGACGTCCTGATAAGCCATATCTCTGAATACCCAATAAACATTGAAGTTGATTAAAGTGTTCACTGCTTCAACATTTTCTCATCTAAATCAACGTATAAGGAAGCAATCATCTGTTAATCAAAAAATAGAGTTATCACAAGGCTTTGATTCGTTATAAAATTAATTTAATTCCAAAAATAGCACCATTCTGAAAGAAAAAGATCGTTGAGTCCTTTTCAAAAAGATCAAATTCAGTTAGCCAAGCTTTTAGAATACACCCTGTATGAGCTGAGAGAATCTCCTAAAACCCAGTATCACAAATAGTAGGAAAATTCAGCATATATCGTTGAAAGAACAGAAAAAAAAATATCTGGTAATTTTTTATATATGTCAAGGGCAATTTCACCCTGTATATCAGTAGTACCAAAAAAAGATGTGCGTGTAGTAACCCCTTTCGAATGAAAAATTTCACTTGTAATTACTAAATAATAAATCGACCAGATCATGAGGAAATACAGTTTTTATTAAAATTAATAAGGAAAGGAAGTGAATATATATTTGGAAATAATATATTTACATAAAACAATATGAGCTAAGAATGATTTCATGCGTATATGAACATCGAGAGGTTGTGAAATATTTTAATTCGTTGATTATATTGAAGAACGTTATTAAATTAACGAATGAATCAACTACTTCGTGTTCAGATTTCTCACTGGAAACTGCAATTTTTCCTCAACGCTTTGTATAAATGAATGTTTGTTTTGAACTAATAAAAACCCAAACAATATCATGTTCTGTTGTTCGTTATACATCGATTTTTGTTACAGTTCGAGAAGACCCCCATAAAAAGTCAATCTAGTCCATACTCCATTTCTCCTCTCAGTACCAGCAGCCAACGCTTATTGCGATCCCCTCACAAGGCCACTCGTAAAATATCACGGATCCCCTTCAAGGTCCTCGATGCTCCGGAACTCCAAGACGATTTTTATCTCAACCTGGTGGATTGGTAAGCACAAATGTACTCGGACTTCTTCTTTCTTCTATTCGGTGGGCTGGAAAGTTCGCAGGATGACACATAGACGGCGCTACTAGCATTAAATCAATGAAATGTTTAGTTAGCCATAGCTTTGGAAAGACACGTGTATGAATTTGACAGCTGTAGGGCTATTAGTTTGAGAGTTATAGCATTGAGAATGAAGGCCAAATTTATCCGGAGAAAAATCTCTGATTTGAATAAAGTTGGTTTATTTTAGTAGAAATATTGAAAATATGTTTTTTTCGGAACAATTTTTTCTGATATCACGATATCATCAACTTTGGAAGGATATATCTTCCTCAGTATGCATGTAGAGCCATGAGTTATTCATCAAACTATAATTTTTTCAATGTATACATTTTTGAATCACCCTGTATATTTCATCGGATACATTTTCAAAAACAATTTTTCGCAGTATCGTTGAAAAAATACACAAGCAGCAACAGCGCTCCTCCTGGTGCACTGTCACAACTATTTTGCTCAAATAAATAATAATCTGGGGGAAATTTTCTTGGGATTTGGATTCAGTCTATGGGTGCGTTCCATTAAGCGCTCACAACGCCCAAAACACTCATTCAGACGTTCCACATGGCGACCACGATCGTTGGGGTGGTGGCGAAAATGTCATGAATGACGTCATGATTCATGCTCACGACGCCCCATCTCAATAGGTGGGTCGGCGTGAGCGTTTCGATGACGCACAGAACCAAGTGGAACGACAAAATTCGTGGTCGTGAGCGTGATCGTTGTGAGCGCTTAATGGAACGCACCCAATGTCACACTCTCACAATTCCTACGTGACTGTTTATGAAATAAAGATATACAGATATTTATGTTTTTATATTTTTATTTTGACATGATTGGTAAAGCTCACAACAATGAGCGAAATGTCTCATGAAAAGAAATACAAAGGTGTGCACAAAAATCGGCCAGAGCTGTAACTTCTGAATCATTCGATATCGAAATTTGAAATTTGGTGGGTAGCAACTATATGATGTTGTTCATTTTTTGAAGAGAAAAATTGTATTCCATCACTTCCGGTCTAACCGGATTTTCAAATGGAACCCCCTGTATATTTTTCCATTTTCAGATTCATTTTACACAACGCAACTTTTAGTGTAGCTAGAAGGTGTCAACAATGCATTGCACGCAATGGGGGTCAATTTGAGTATTTGTTGTAATTTATTTTTTATCGCCCCTCTTTCTATGCTACTGATAATAATAAGGATTGATGTGGATTTAATTTTGTTGTTCTTTCTGTTTCACACAAAATGATCCTGAAAAACTACTGGTGAATGTAAAATGATACCCTGAAACTAAAAATGGAAAAATATACAGGGGTTCCATTTGAAAATCAAAAGTTGGGATCACTTCCGGTTAGACCGGAAATCATATAATACAAGTTTTCTCTTCTAAAAATGAACAATATCATATAGTTGCTACCCACCAAATTTCAAAATTCGATCTCGAATGATTCAGAATAATATGAATGATAATAATAGGACTTTATTCAATCATATATGGATAATACAAGGGCAATATATATATCAATATATTTATTTGATTAAATAGGTGGAGTGTCACTGTCAAACAGTGTTTTTCAACTAAACCTTTACCATAGAAACTTATGGAGTAATGTAGGACAATGGAAAATAATAAAGATAATAATACTAATAATAATAGTTAAAAACAAAATATCGAACAACAGTGAATCGTTAATTCTCAGTGATATCATCGATATGGAATAATTTGAGAAAACTATTTTAATACATTACGTATTACGATTACATCAAATACATATATCTAAGCCCAAAAAACAATAAATATACTATATGAATACACCTTTCGTGGGAAGTTTTATATAAAAAAAAATAAATCAAATGATGAAATCGAACTTTTTTTCATCGCAATTGCCACCTCTCGAAGAGGAATGAATGAAAAGAAACTTCTCGTCCCGCAGGTCCGTCCAAAACGTCCTCAGCGTCGGCCTGGGCAGCTGCGTCTACCTGTGGTCGGCGTGCACGTCGCAGGTGACGCGTCTCTGCGACCTCAGCAGCGACGGCAACGTGGTGACGTCGGTGGCGTGGAGCGAACGCGGCCATCTGGTGGCCGTCGGCACGCACAACGGATACGTCACCGTGTGGGATGCAGCCGTCAACAAGCAAGTGAACAAGCTGCAGGGACACACGGCGCGAGTGGGGGCTTTGGCGTGGAACGGAGACGTGCTCAGCTCGGGCAGCCGGGATCGGTTGATCTTGCAGAGGGATACGAGGACTCCACGTGAGTGAAAATGTCGTGAATGTTTCAAAGAATAAACTGTTTGGGCTAGGAAGAAAATTAGCATTGATTTATGCCTCATTTTTCAAAGCACCACTGAGGAATTGGCGATTTAAAGAAACCACTGTAGAGGGCGCTGCGGAATAAAAATAAATATGGCGACAAAACGGAAACCGTTTCATAAACGTATTAGAAAGCATTGCGATTCAGATGTGTTTTGAAGTTATTTTACCTTTTATAGTTATTTGAAGCTTGTATCACGAATTTTCTTCACCAGTAGCAGCTCTGGACAACAGTTTATGTTGTTTGTTTTTGAAATTTTGGCATACAACTGTGTAATTAATCCTTTAAAAAACGTGATGTTAGTTACTGCCTCATGCATAATCATAGAATCCAGAATAAAAAGAATGTGATGTAGTGCTTTCTTGTTTCATTTCGTTTTTTTTTTTGTATCACATTGACAGACATTTTTATCACACCTAAAGAAATATCTGACTACCTCTTTTCGAATCAGATTGGAATATTAGTAAATGCGAAAGTAATCGATACTTGATTAGGAAGATATAAAATTGACAACGCAGTAAAAATTATAAATTATACAGGGTGTCCCAGAACTCAAGTTCAAACCGAAACGGGGTGACATGATTGATCATAACTATCACGAGAAAAATCTGAAAAAAAATCTATCCCATGCAGTTCGGAAATTATGGGCATTTTAAGAAAAACATAGAAATTGGATTAAACTGTAACATTTTTCGGTTATCGTGGTTATTCTTTTTTTTGTTCATTTGAACTTTGGAAACGTAATCCTAAATAACAATTCTAAAATCCCAATAAAAAATAATGACATAATTGCCGCAAGTATCCCAGAATTGAGACTATTTGTTTAACTACGAATTTAAAAGAATCGTCGACTTTGACAGGCCCTCCTTAAAAAAAATGTACTAGAGTGCCTTAGCAAGTAGCATTAAGAGTTAGCGCATTTAATCAGAATTCTAAAAGGCTACAATACTTGTTAGTTCCATACAATAAAAAAGAGTAAAAGAATTAAAACCTCAAGTAACCCGATTTCTGCTATCTCAGTTAAAAAGTTTTTGATTCGCACAAGCACTAGGTAGGTTCTTAATTTCAAGGCAAAATGGTCATATTTCTAGGTTTTTCTTAAAATGTCCATAATTTTTAAGCTGCATGGTATAATTTTTTTTTTAGATTTTTCTCGTGATGGTTATGATCAATCCTGTCACCCCGCTTCGGCTTGACGTTAAGTTCTGGGACACCCTGTATAATATTTTGTTTTGGGTGCCCTACTTTGTATAGTTTTAGACGTTTATAAACTGCGTATAAAGTAAAACCAAGTGCATTCAAAAACGTTTATGACTTGCCTATTGTTTACATATCAACAATTATGAAATAACTATGATGCATGTGCATGCCATAATTTATATTGCAGGTGTTCAACACGTTCAATGAGATTAGAAAATCACTATTACAATATAAAATGAGTAATATCCCACGTTTTTATAGATATACGCCCAGAAAAACCCGTAAAAATTTAAGCTCTGTCCACGTTTTTGGACACCCTCCAATATTCCTAGTTAAAAAAAAATGATCTAGATTCGAGTTTTTTCGTCTGTCGAGAATACATTTCGAGAACAATAGGAATAGGAAAACTATTTGAAACCTTATTTTCCATACAACCTTGAAACTACCTTGTTTGTACATAACTATACATCATCGTGATGTCTCACCATCCTTTCTAACAATACAGCGACAGGAATGAAAATGCCATTTGACAACTCATCTTACATAGTTTTTTCTGTTAGTCCTTGGCATTGCTGTGCCTTTCATAGTAGCTATCGAATGTTGCTTTTATTCTGATCAAATGAGGCATCAAGTGTATTCATGAGCCGCTGTGCAGTAATTTTCCTTGAACTGTTGCGTGAAAAACCACCTAATGACGATTGCAATTTACCAATGATTCAACCGAAGTGCATTAGAATTGCATAACTTTTTATGATAATGGTTACACGTGTGTGTTTATGAAGGATGTTACTTAATAAGCTGTTTTCTTTATTGGGTTATTATCAATAAGGAAAATGGAACGTAGCAAGCAGAATTATGTAGAGTTGTTGAATCATTTGGTCAAGTTTATTTGGAGAAATAATATACAGCGTTCATCAAGAAGAACAGAATAGTTATTAGATTTGGTATTATAATACCAATAATGTCGAATATTTACAACATTTTTTCCTATGCAGTTCGAACCAAATTTTTTTCATTATCCAATTTTTTTTTTATTATTTTCATGTGAATAGGGCTAACATCATTCTTTGTAAAAACATCATCAATTTTCAAAGAATAAAGAAACCTTGGTATTAATTTTTCTCAATATCTGGATAATACCAATCCATGACCGCCCTTCTTCTTCTCTTTTTCTAGCCAACGTCACCGAACGCCGTTTGGTGGGCCACCGTCAAGAAGTGTGCGGATTGAAGTGGTCACCCGACAATCAATATCTGGCGTCGGGCGGCAACGACAACCGACTGTACGTGTGGAACTCGCAGTCGCTGTCACCTGTCCAAACATACACCGACCACCTGGCGGCCGTGAAGGCGATCGCCTGGTCACCCCATCATCACGGTTTACTGGCTTCAGGTGGCGGGACCGCCGATAGGTGTATCAGGTTCTGGAATACCCTCACGGGGCAGCCGATGCAATGCGTAGATACGGGTAAGTCAAATGTCAATGTCAACAAAAGTGGACACTTTTGATTCACGTACTTTGTATGGAGTTTGCTGTGTTTTTGTTACAATTATTCGACTTTGAACGAAGCTACACCATGGTGATGAAATTGAGTTTAACAACAGCTTGAATATCATTTTTAATCTTATTGACAAGTCAATCAATTGCGTGATTCATTGAATTGTTTGTATTGACTAATTGAAATTCTGTATGAGTCTGGGTTGATGTTTGTGAATTTCAGTTCAAACACTTTTTTTTCAAAGAATTCAGAGAAAAACGCAGAAACGCATAAGAAAAGAGATTTATTTGATAATATTGTAGTTCAAAAGTAAAAGTACATCCAAAATCGATTCCTTTTTCGTTCAACCCAACCAATATTCATGAATATTATGTAATATTCAAATGAATTCAGTAATGGTGAAGACTAGACAAATTGTAGGTGGACTAGTTTCGTTTCCTTTTTTTTTTATTTTTCGAAACCATGTCATTATCGATCAGCCACCTCATAAGTAGGTTACTGACTTATACTCAGCTTATACGGTATATTTTCCTAGAATTTATCATGTAGGATCATTGCTTTAGGTCCGTAGGTCGACAGTCAGCAGTATTTCCACACGAATGATTACATTTTATTAGAATAAACAGGCGTTTTTTCGCCAACGGAGAAAGATAATCAAATGTATCATCGTTTTTTGGTAGACCTGTCACAGATATTTGTATTGCATCGGGTTCCAAAATTCAATGATAATTCAACGTGGATCTGACAAATCACGATACAGTTTATGAGGATTAATGAGACTTTGTTTTTCAACTTATAATCGCACGATTCGAATATGAAACTGAAAGTGAATTCGAAATTTTTTTTCACAACTGGAAATATGTATTTTACATATAAAATTCATTTATGTACATCCTATCTAGTTCCTTTTATGAAAAAGGACTTATCCCTATTCAATTTCTATTTTGCCATCAACATATAATGTATAATTCAACTTTTTAGGTTGTGAATATTAATCGAATCGACAGGAAAATTGTATTCCAAATGAGGTCTCGTGAATTTATTCATTTCGTTCAGACAATGAGAATTTGGTAACATCGTTCTCAAATGTCACCTTATCACACATTCAATTCAAAAACAAAACGTTACCCTTCGAATCAATATATGAATGTGGATATGTCTTGTGAAATTATTGACGTGTATTATTGAGTCATCAATGAAACGTTTTTACTATTTTTACTTCCTATTATGGCTTCTTTCTAACTATCGTAATTTAGCCTGCTTTGATAACCACTTTGATAAAGCGTGGGTACTTCTTACTAGTACTTAACGGTACATTCAGGTAATGATATAAAACTATTAATAATTGGTTATGATTGACCCCTTATTATTACTGATGATTTCGGTAAACAATTTTTTGATGGGCCTACTAGTGAACTATCCTTGAAAATGATGGGTCGAGAATGATAAAATATAAACCGTCAACGATACAATATGCATTGTAAAATATTAGTGTATTCTATTTATTCTGAGTTTATAGTTACATCACATTATAAAAGGTGCGATGTTGTTAGATCTCAAATCAATCATTCAACTGAAAGAAATAATCTTGAAATGCAGTAATAATCTAAATCTAAAACGAAAAAAATTTTTCTTACACTAAATTTAAACTTTTTAATTAATGTAATTTTATTGGTAATTTTGAAAAGGAGAAATAACATTTAAAACTTCAAGTTTCAGTAGCATATGCAATATTCATTTTATGTCATTTTGGAAATGTTTCCATTAATCCAATGTATGAAAATATCTACGAAATATTTATAACTTGCAGTGATTCATTCATTTAGTGGAAAAACTAGTAAAATAGTGGTGCATTTAAACATACTGTGCAAAATTAAAACGATAACGAAATATCATGTACAAAATTCATCTGATCTATGTTTATTACATATTTTATCAATAATTTGAATCAAACCAACATTATATCAATTTTTCCAGGCTCTCAAGTTTGCAACCTCGCATGGTCAAAACACAGTTCCGAACTAGTGTCAACACACGGCTACTCTCAGAACCAGATCCTCGTGTGGAAATATCCCAGCTTGACGCAGGTGGCTAAACTGACGGGCCACTCGTACAGGGTGCTCTATTTGGCGCTGTCGCCCGACGGCGAGGCCATCGTGACCGGTGCAGGGGATGAAACGTTGCGCTTTTGGAACGTGTTCAGCAAGGCGCGGTCTCAGAAGGAGACTCGCTCCGTGCTGAGCCTCTACACCGGGATACGTTGATGTGAGCAGAGTTGGTTTTTACTTCCGTGAAGTATTTTTTAAGTTTTGCACGCGGAAGCGCTGTGGGTAAGGGTTTTTTTGCCGGAAAAAATTCGGAAAGTCTGGAATCGGCTTGAGTGTGTATGGGGCGATGCGAAGTTCATGCTGTTGGATCAGAAACGTGGATAGATGTGAAGTAGTTCGAATTATGAACTTTCGAAATTTTACAAGAGTGTTTTATTCATTTTATGTCATATAATTTTCAAGGGCATTTTCTCTCTTCGTTAATGATTCAACATTACCGCGAATATTTCATTGTTCCTTATACAAGGATAGGTCGAGGCAAAGCGGTGTGAAAATTTTTGTTTTACTTCTGTGAAGTATATTTTTTTAGGGGTTTCGACTTTTGTTTGAAAATTCACACTATTGCCTGATGTGTCAACCTTTTTTAGTTATTTTTATGACCTTGCTTAATTTTTTCACGGAATTCACAATTATATTTGATGTTTGGGATAAATTTTATTAGTTGAATGCAAAAAATCCTTAGCCAGTCAACGCTTCCACAATATTTATACACTTTATGTATTTGATTTACAAGATTTACATATATTGAAAGAGTTTATTATGCACTTTACATTAAATGTGATAATTATTTTTTTCATGTACAAACTAATATGGAGCTGTAAAATGTATTGGGTTTACAGAATATAAGAAATGTGCTTTCATTGCAAAGTAAATTTCCAAAAAAGTGTGTTGTGTGGGTAGATTTGTGTTTTAAATAATTATAAATGGGAATCATGCTGATGGGAATGGTCAAATTGAATCTGAGGTATTTTTATGTCAATCCATTTTTTGAAAATGCCATATTCAAAGTGATCAAGAAGGGGAATACTCGAGAAAGCAAGGGAATGAAATTCCACCAAAGATTAGTCCTAATATCTCCAACATAATACACAAAATGTACAAATCTCTAAAAATGATTCATATTGAACCAAGACCAGAGATATACTTATTCCTATATATAATATATAAGTTGTGTAAAAATCGTACAAATTCCTTTTGGAATTAAATACACAGCCATATACAGGGCGATTCAAGAGAATGCCACCGACTTAATTTAACTAGCTTAAAAGAATAATCATTCTCAACCCAAATTGCATGTCATATGTCGTGTAGTAAATTCTTATCGGGTGTCTGTTGAGATTTGATTCATACTTATCTAATCTTGTGTTATTTCGCCTATAGCAATAATCATCGAATGCTATGGAAATTCCAGTAAAATGTGTGTACGTTCTGTCATCTTTAATGAATCTACCAAAATAGTTGAATTTTCAAATTTTATTTTCTCAACTTGTGATTTCAATTTGATTTTGAAGGAAATTGAAAAATTATACGACATTCCCCCAAGATTCTCATTGAAATGGGTGAATAGAAATAGAATATTATTTTTTCTCCAAGTTTGAAACTCGATTTAATTATTGAGGTTGTATACCTCTGAAAGTCATTAGATATTAACAATTTATTTTAAGATACCATATTTATAGAAAATTGAAGTAATTATATTTTCCTACTGTATTATATTATTGTTTTTGATAGCTGCAATATTAATGTAAAATTATTCCATGAATATATGATTATATTGTGAAGTTTATTTTCACACCCAGAATTCCTTAACGTGAAGGTATGGAAAAATAAAACATTGGCATCGGATACAAATGATTCGATTTACAAATAAATAAATATAAATTAATTACACCACATCTCCAGCATACAGTTATAAAATAGCACAGCCTCATGACGAGAATTTTATGATATCAACTTGTCTAAAGCCTTGTCCCTGTCATTGTCACACTCAACTAACACACTGGAGACATCTTTCTCGGAAAATCCTAAATCTAATAAATCAGATAAAGCCAAAAGATGTTCCACCATCTGAAAAAAATGTTTACATTTAATCGACTGATCACATAAAGAGTACATGAAATAAATTCTACATTGGTAACAAATGAAATCAATATCAATAAACAAATTATGTACAGTGGAATTTTGATTATTGAATATTCTCATTATCACTCAATTTGTTGATTAGCTGTTTGTTTTTATGTTTGTTGTAAGTTCACAGGTTCCCAATATGATGGAATAGATTACAGAAAGTGAAAAATATCCATAGATTATGTTTTCACCACAAACTGGAAATTCAATAATACAAACAAATGATAATAACTGGTTGTTATCAAATATCGGTCATGTGTTTGGGAAAAATACTCAACTGAAAACAAATGAGTCTTTCCTGATAATTGATAAAATTTGGTCAAACAAAATGTATATTTTTATTGTCTCTCTTATCTAAGAAACTACGTGTGAAATTTTGAAGCAAGTTAGTATAATTAGAGTATTGATTAGTTTATACAGCAAATAAGGAATAATATAAAATGAAAATTCACCAATGAAATCCCATATTTTTTCAAGTCATAACAAATATGTGATTTCATTCCTGTTTAATTTTATTCCTTATTTACTGTATAAACTGAACATATAATTATAAAAATTTTTGATATTACTTAGTAGGTCTGAAATGAAAAATGTCAGATATTGCAAGAATTTTTTGTACACATGAATAAAATCAAGACAGTGTTTTTTACATGATGTACACATGTACAACACTCACCTTTTTTTGGTCATCCCCAAATATCTTACACGTCCTTGCCACCCTGGATAAGGGAAATCCCATGGAGCTAATTGCCTCACAGACATCCTGCTGATTTCTTGTCAACAAGTTGAAAGGATCATCCAGCTGATCCACTTTAATTTTTGGACTAGGATACATCGGATCATTACTTTTAGGCCTGCTAATCTCAGAATGTACATTGGTTCTGATGAAAGATTCCTTAGGAGCTGAAGTTCCCACATGCATTTGTTGAAGTTCACTTTCTAGAGCTTTCACAATGTCCGGGACACTTTTACAGCTGGATTTGTTAGGTGGAGATTGAATTGGAGTTGTGTCTGTAGTGCTAGGTTTTGGAAAGTAGCATGTAGACTGGAATTGCTGGCCTGGTTGAGAGTAATAGTATCCATTCCTTTGAGTATAATTAGTTGGTTGGACGTAGGACAAACAATTTGGAATGTTATAGCTATAATGATTGTTGTAATAACTTGAATAAGAGGGAGGAATCTGAGAACTACTAGCTTGAACTGGTTGTTGCTGATAATTTGAAAAGACAGGTAAATTTGAGCTGAAATTCTTGCCTTTATTCAAAACTTGTGCCAGTTCTTCCATATCATTAATAGATTTGAGTTCCATATTATCAAATGGACTAGATGTATCATTCTCAAAGTCAGAAATATTGAATGGACTCTTATCATTCTGTTTACAAGAATACTGCTGCTGACTTCCATGAGTTTGCAAAGGAATAGGAGTCAGAATATTTGAGTAATGATTTGAAGCTTGTGTAGGAACAAGAATACTATTACCAGTAGAATAACTCAGATAGTTCTGAGCAATACTAGTACCAATTGGTTTATGTGAAGGCATTGGAATAAAATTATTGTTACTGTAAGCAGTGGTGTCACTTTCTGTAACAGTCTTAAGCTCTATTTCTTCTAATTGTTCCTCAGCACTTTCTAACTCCTTCTTCATTTGATCTCTAGCATTCTCTAATCTGGCTCTCCTTTCTTCAGACACAGATCTTCTGTAATTCTTCCATTCAACCATTCTTTTCAAAACTGTTCTTTCTAAATTGAATTCATAATTTGGCATATTGTCTTGAATTTGTTGGGTGATTGCAAGTCTCTGAGTATATGGGACAGCTACATTAATACGAGGGGGTGGCTTGAATCTTTCAGAAATTTTTACTTTGATATTATCCGTATAACATTCGTGGCCTTGTCTCGAAGACATCCTCAGAAAATTTCTGAAAGTTAATCTTTTTATTGTATGTCTTGAATGACGAGTTGAAAACTTACCCTTATATTTTTATTTAGAAGCGCTATATCTTCTGAATGATTTCATTTCAACAGAAAAATGGAAATTCAATTGGACTTTTTCAACATTAATGAGAATGAGTTGAACTTGAATCAAGATCATACAAATCAACACCAAAATTGACTCAAGGATTATGTTTGTTATTCATCTTTGTTAAAAATTGAGTTTGTCATCTGTGCTGTCAATGCAATGACAAATTTGATTACCAGAGGCGTATCCATTATCATTCTGATATTTCTATTCTAATTTCTTGATATATTTATCTCCCTTCATTACATGCAATAAACATAAACAGATGTATACTGAGGTGATCCGTGATAGTCCAAAGGTGGTCCAAACCTCAACAAAACGTCACATTGGAGGATATAAAAAGAAAAGAAGAAGAATGTCAATGTGACAATGTCGATTGTGTTTTTCGTCGACTTATTTATTTTGCTATGATAAATAAAGAAAGTTATCTTTCCAAATAAGTTGAGGTCGAATGAGAATTGATTTTCCTACCTCACAATATCAATCACTTTTTTTGTGAACTGAAGCGTAATAAATTTCATGAAGCATAACAATGACATGATGAGTCATGGTCATTAAAAAATCGAAAGTGGTTGATCATGAATAACAAAATACAAAACAAATAATAATAGTTACACACTTAAAATCTCAAAAATTGTGCCTTATTATAATATTCTAGGAAATCCTAGCTTGTAGAGTGTATAAAAATGGATGACAGAAGAGTTGCTGATTACTTTGTAGTCGCTGGACTGCCAGATGATCCTGAACCAATAGACGAAAATACTCTGTCTGAAGGGGGCAATCTTAAAACTAGTCATGCACAGGCTCCCATAACAGACATCAGTGTTATATTCCCAAGTTTGGGGGAGACCAAGCCAGATGACTATGAAATGATCACCAAAACCCCTTCTGGATTGAGTGCAGACCTCAACCATGGTAGTTTATATACCAATGAATGCTATTTGTGTGTCAGAAGGGGCAGAGACAAACCACCTCTGGTGGATATAGGTAAGCTAGAGAACATATTTTTCATGAATAGACTGTTGATATTGTTGTTGAAGGTGTTATGTATGAAGGCAAGGAATGGCTTATGGAAGATGCAGAAGTAGTAAGAGATAGTGTCGGTGGACACATTGCTAATGTGAATAATTCAACATCTCAAATTTTCATAACCTACAGAAGAGGGCAGCCTTCCATGCCTTGTAATGCTTTAGTAGTCACAGATATTTGTGTTGTGATTGCCAGTAAAGGTGAATCACCCCCTCATGCATTTTGTTGTATAAACAAAAATCTGAACAAGGCAATCTTGGGAAGTGATGTTTTCTTGTGTTACAAAAAGTCTATGAATAGAGCAAAACTATTGACATATAAACCTGCAGTTCTTGCTCGGTGAGTCAGCTCAATTCATTATATAACTACTCTTCAAATAACATGTTTTCCAGATATCCATTAGGAGACATACCCGATTTCCCTTTTCCAAATTCTGTGCCTTTATTTTGTCTACCTATGGGAAGCACCTTGGAATTGTGGCCTGAAGAAGCTACACAGCCCAAACCAGTCTTCAGTACTTTCGTGTTGACAGTTTCAGATGCTAAACACAAAGTTTATGGTTCAGCAATAACTTTTTATGAAAAATTCCCAGAAGAAAACCTGTCAGAGGAACAGAAGGAGTTTTCAAAGAGCCATGAATCAAACTGTATCTTCCACGCCAATAAATCAATTTGCATACTTAGTCATTGGCCATTTTCTGATGATTTCGAGACATGGTTAAGGTGGCTACATGTGAGTGGATTCAATCAATAAATTTGTGCATACTTAATTAGTTCCATTGAACCCTTACAGAACATTGTAACGAGCGGCGAACCACAACCAATACTGATTGAACATTACATAACCCAACTCTTGGACGAAGTTTCCTTCCCGTCTCCGCGTATTCTGCTGCAGATGTCGCCACATGTCACCAAAGACAGAGTCATCTTGACACAACCCGAAGACCTGCCCCTGCCAAGGAGCGCCGCTAGTTTCAAGCAATTGCTCACTAATCTGGGTCCGGAAAATTGCCTCCAAGTTCTTTTGCTCATGTTAACTGAACAGAAAGTGCTAGTGCACTCCTTGAGGCCTGATACTTTGACTTCTGTGGCGGAGGCCATATCAACTATGTTGTTTCCGTTCAAATGGCAGTGCCCTTACATACCACTTTGTCCTCTTGGTAGGTCTTTCTGAGGGTGTTGTCACTTGAAGTGATAGTGATTTGATTCGTTTTCAGGGCTGGTAGAGGTTTTGCACGCGCCTCTGCCGTTTCTCATCGGCGTAGACTCACGGTTTTTCGATTTGTATGACCCTCCACCAGATGTCAGTTGCATCGATTTGGATACAAACATAATCACCGTAAAGCATGAAAGTATCCAAGTCGTTATTCTTCACTGATCGTGGCTTTTCAGGTGGCAGAGACTCAGAGGCAAAACCTGAATATCAAGTTGTTGCCGAAAAAAGCGGCAAAAATTTTGAAATCTACACTTGATTACCTGTATTACCAACTTAGGAATAATCGGGCGCAGGCGCAAGAAACCGAAACACCAAATGATGATATAGAACTTGAATTTAAGAAGAGGAAGAAAGAGGTAACCTTCATTTTTTTTGTATTTAGTGATACTTCTGATGCGATAAATCATATTGAAAATTATATTTCATTCATATGCTTTGTTTCCAGTTAGCTCAAGAACTGGAGATACAAGAGGCTTTCCTCAAATTCATGGCACTTACTCTGAAAGGATACAGATCGTATCTTCTTCCGATAACAAAGGCTCCTACTGTTGGTACCACTGATCCACAGGCTCTTTTTCAACTGACAGACTTCCTCAAAAGTCGCGATAAAGCGAATCATAGGTTCTTCACTTTGCTCATGAAGACCCAAATGTTCATAAGGTAAATCACAATCTTGGTGCATTTTACGAAACCATACCAATATTTCCGTGTAGATATACACAAAATTGAACAAATATCAGAATCAACTTTGGTGCCATTTTCAGATTCATAGAAGAAAGGAGCTTCGTGGCCGACGGCGACCAAGGTTTGGCGTTTTTCGACGACTGCATCGAGAAGATAGGCGCCGAAGAAAGCTCCAACCTCAGACTCATTGAGTTGGACTCGGTGCACAAAAGTGATAGGACGGTGTTTGTTTTGCCACCGGAACCTGCAACACCTGGTACGTATGGGTGACACTTGAGGCAAAGCACAGACGTAATTATTTCTTTCGCGTCAATGATCAAATCAATACCCGGCAACATCGCAGGAGTTGTTTTTGTGACATAACCCTCAAACTGAAATGCATAGTTTGGATTAAAATCCACTGATCCAATAAAATATATCGTAGTCTGATGATTAATTTTTGCTTCTTTCAATGTGAATGTAAATTAGCGTTTTGGACATGGATATCTTGTATAGTATCGGTCTTTGCGGTCTTGATAGGAAAATTCTCAGTAGAATGACAACTTGAAGAATTGTCCCAAATTAGATTATGTTCTTCTGCCAAATTACACAGAAAGTTGGTTTTTGTTGGCTTCTATCAAAGCCAAAATACCGCAGAAGATTAGTCTAGTTTTGTTTCAGGGTTGTTTCATTATACTCACTTCACGATCAACCCAGAAATATTGATCAAGCATGGTAGGAAGAAGACGGTGCTTTCTTCGTTCCTACAGACTGTCACTCCTGGGTCTCCGATGACGAGAAGAACAAAGCAAGAGATAAAAACTGCTCAAAAATTGGCGAGGTGAATATGTTTTTTTGCTGCTAACAACTAGTGGAATAGTCTATATGTACTATATTGGAAATAATTGATTTACAATATAGGAGTTCAATGAGACCCAGAAAGTCCAGCTAAAAATTGGGACAGCATTACTCGAATTTTTCGAGGAAGGGAAATCGTTCGACGATCAATGACACTGCTATTGAATTATTGGATATTTATATTGAAAATGAAAAGATAATAGAAATTAGAATCAAAAACATAATTTCCAAAAGAAACTATTTTTGTAAAATTATTTCATCGAACAACTCATATCATCTAAATTATTCAACGAATCACTGCAGTTGTATAGATAGTCGGCATGTTTCATATTTTTATTGAACTATTTCTTCATTTCTTGATGTGGTCGAACTTTCAATCCTTCTTACAGTTTTTTGTCTAGCACAGGGACGACAAACGAGTGGGGACAGTGGAAGGGAATCAATTCAATGTCTCTCTTGTCTATGTGGGATTATGACACACTCTCCTTGTTCTTCTTATAGATTCTTCTCTACATACCCAATCGATTTTTGAGAAAATTTATGTTTTTTACTAGAAAATGCTTGCGATCGCCTGACCTTTGGGCGAGATGCTTGTGCGGCGCGTGTCACACCCTGTACTTTATGATCCTGCCGAGCATGTTGCACCTGAACACCGGCAAGGAAAAAGCCATCCTACAGCAGTCCTACGATTTGTTAGTACGCGCCACGAAACAAAGACTGACCTGCGACGAAGTGTGCTACAGGTTGATGATGCAACTGTGCGGAGAACACTCGCGTCCTCTGTTGGCCGTCAAACTGTTGATTCTGATGAAGAAATTCGGGATACAACCCAACGCGCTCACTTACGGGTAAGAATTGGTCGAAATATACTGTCTAAATTAGCGGTTTTACTGGGAATGTGCATATTAAATATCATGTTTATGAATAATAAATAATTCAAAATTACTGAGAAATATTGTGAAGCAGACGTAAGTTAGTCTTATATGATTCCTGCTAGAGGGCGTGACGGTTACCATGTTCATAAATTTCATTATTAGTTCATTAGATAATACGGTGGATATCATTCATTGACGTAAAATCAATTTTATATTGTGTTGTCAGTAAACTTTTTGTCGAGGCTTCGCCCCAATAGATGTAATAGCTTGTATACACAGACAACAAAGTATGAATTACATTTTATGAAATAATCAGTGACTCACAGTAGATGATTTCTGTAGGCTATACAATCGATGCGTTTTGGAAGCAGAATGGCCAGCAAATTCTGGCACCAGCTTAGTATTATGGAACAAACTGAGAAACGTGGTTATGGGGGCAGCACATTTCAGATGGGCAGCCCGGAAAAAAGCTGCCAGGAAGTTGTCAGCATCTACTGAAGGAGGTAAATTATTTCAAAGGGACTGAAACTGAATATGATTCATTGATTTTAATTCACATCAACTTTTTCTATTTTTGTTAATGTTTAGAATAGATTCGTGATTATGATTCAAATCGACTATTGTTCTGAGTTTAAGAGAAGCTATTGATGGTTTTTTAGTTCAAGAAATAATTATAAACGCAGAACTCTGAGGTTATTCTAGAATTCCAAAATGCAAATTTTCATTTTGATTCTCAGGAAGTAGTTTGTTGGATCAGACCGATAGAGCTATCTCCCGGTCATCCTTAGACTCTCACGAAGCTATAAGGGAAGACAACAGCTATTTATTACGTAGAGGAACGAGTATCATAAAGGGTAATCTGAACGGATTGGAGGAGGTGGATGGAGTTGAAAATGTCGATAACCAGATCTGTGATAAAGAAAAATCGATAATAGAAGCTAACGATCAAATTATCAATAAATTCGCTACTCCTGATAGCCCGTCCGAGTATAGGTATGTAATGGTATCAAATGAACTACAGTTTTTGAACATAGTGGTTTCAACACTACGAAAGATTCAAGATATGCATATTAATTTTTTCCCCCTTTTGTAATCTGTTTGGTAGGCTCCCCAACGTTTTTTAAATCAATTTGTTATAGATTGTTGTCGAGATCAGAGAGCGCTGCTGACGCAAATTTGATTGATAAAATCCAAATAAATAACAAGAAGACTTGTTCTAAATCTTTGCGATTCAACGCAGATGGAGAAGTTGTGATTGAAAACGGGAATAATTCCCCTGGAAAGTAAGTCTTATTTTTGTTTCCGAGAACTTTTCATGTTTTGTTCTCTATTTTCGCATAAAAAAAATGTTATTATTTGAGATACATACAAAAATCGAGAGTTATGTGTGAATGTTCAACATATTCAAAGGAAACACCCATTCTGTCATATTTTCATTAAACAGGATATTGAAAAGTTCCAAAAGTAGTACAACTGGAACTTTGACAGGCGTTGAGTATTATTACAGATGACGAAACGGGAAGCATTGTTTTTGAAATCTCGCCGAATATAAGTTTTTTTTTTAATATTGATATTCTTCAGAGAAATTTCATTCATCTGTGTAGAATCTGAATAATCTGAAGAATACTGTGTTTTCAATGTTTATCTTGGAATGAATGCGTGATGAACACTTTCTTTTTATATCATGTGCCCCGTTATCGAAGACATTCACTAGGTAACCTCAAAATCTTGACTGAAAAGATGTAAGGAAAAGATAAGATAAAGAAAATTTACGCGAATCATCTCGTAATGTAATGTTTTTTCACGATGATATTATCAAATTTGTGGTTTTGGGTAAAGATAGTTGAGTACGTACAGATATCAAATGAAAAAATTAATTAATGCAATAAAACCTTTTCGATTGATTTTGTAGCTCTAATAAACCAGATTATTTTCATTTGCCGAATATTCATCATATCTACCTCAACTAGGGTATCCCCACGCGAAGTCGTGACCGAAAACGACCCCCTGGGCGCACTGGAACCGCCCGAAGAAGAGCCCGTCGTGCTAGTAACAAAATCCGCGGACTCCACTCTTACCCGCCACGCCTCCTTGACGGTGGACCCGGTGCTCTTCCGTTCGTCGGTCCAGAGATCGGCCACTTTCGAGGGCGGCTCCACGTCGCAGGGCAAGCTGCATCGCTCCGAAACGGCCCCAGCGTCGTCCGTGGCCTCCGGGCTGGCCAGTTTCGGGTCCAGTCTCAAGATGGGATTCAGGTGAGTTGGAATGTGGAAGTGTGCTCGCACGATAGACTGATTTATGAAGGAGAGGAAGTATGTTCGTTCCTCCTAGAAGTGGTTCGGAATTCAATGTGAACTGTAGGGTTCGCTGTTTTTCACCCCGCACGAGTTTAGACTTGTGGGGAGGCGATAAGAAGCGAGATCAGTAATTATCGTGATATAATTCAATTTCAAAATTTTAGAATATCATCATCGAAATCATGAAAGAAGAAAATATTTCTGATAACACATGAAAAATAGAATAGTATACAGAGTGAGATTTGGTTTAGGCTCATCTTGAAACTAACTTAGCCCCTATCAGATATATAGTGATTTTCAATTCAAAAATCTTAATAATGATATTCTTCGAAAAATAAGTAACATTCTTCAAAAACAAGTTCATTGAACAATGTGAAGGTGAGATTTGAATTTTTCTTAAAATTTCACTGATCACATCACTGATGTTGCGTAATTTATAAGTGTCACTGTATATATTTTAGTATTGCTGAATGGTAAAATGCACTGTGAAAAGGACCCCGCACGGTCCTGATGAAATGTCTTCATGGGCACAACAAGATCTAATGTACAGTTTTTGATATACAGGGTGTCAAACATGCAGAGAGAGGGTTGTTATTTACACTTAGTAAATCAATAATGTGGCGATTTTTTTGTTACAAAAAGTTGAAGATAATAATTACATAATTTTTAGGTAATTCTTTAAACAAACTGTCAAACGCAAAAGCTCGTAGACTTGCAGAATGAGTAAAAAACATTTGATTTTAATATTGGGTGATCTGAGGTTACTATTATACGGGGTCTTCCACTTTTTTAGTTGTAGTAATTCATTTTTTTTCAGGGACATATAGAAAAATTTAACATTGAATTAGAAAACTTGTCTATTTGTTGCATCTTGTACGGATCATATAATTCGGTTAGGGTATAGGCCGAGCGAATAATAGCCCTGTATACGGAGTCTTATAATTATTACAACTCGTGTCGACAATATCGAGATTGTAATTATTATCGCCAACCTTTTGTAACAAAAAATCCACACATTATTGATTTTCTAAAGGCAAGTAACAACCCTTTCTCTGCATGTTTGACACTCTCTATCTCAAAAACTGTATATTTGATGAGGACTTCATAAACTACATTATACTACATTTTCAGCCAATTCGACTGGGACCCATTTTCCATAAGAACCGTGCGGGGTCCTTTATGCCTCCTGAGTTTTTATTCAAATTGAGTAATTAATCTTGATCAATAATGATAATAGTAACACATAATATGGAAAATAAAAGGTGCAATTCAAAAGTTCTGGATACTTTCATCATGAGAGAGACAATATCATCGCCCAATGACATGGTCTTGGAATTACATTTATCATTTTTTGACTAAAATTTGGGCTTCATTAAAGTCATACGATAGATAACCTTCTGAAAACAATAACAGTTATTTCATTCCAATGGTCCTGGAACTTCTGAACTACCGCTTATAGGAACAAGAACCCTAGACCTAAAAAAATTTTATCGCAGAATAATATGCACAATTTTTAGGAGTTATTCGTTACATAATATTTATAGAAAACGATACGAAGAAATATATCGACTAGCCTGTGCATATTTCTGATCGGAGCATATGCTTGACTGGCTTGTGTTGCACGTATTTGTAGACATCATGTAGTAGGTGTTTCATTTTAGCCGCTATTCACCATCACGCCTCTCTCTTCGTAAAGCTGATCTCAAAGTACCGCAGCAGTTCATTGAGAATGCCATTAACAATTTCAGGTGAGTTAGTTTTCCTATTCCGAACATCGATTATCACCGAAGACGTTTACTGGATAATATATCTTGGTAATTATCAAATGAAGTGATACAAGATTAGGCATAAAAAGTATTTTCTGTAATATTTAATTTTGTTTTTTAATAAAGCCTTCTTTGAACTCCTTAAATTCGACGAGGCTTCAAAAATGACGCTTCTCGTGACGTTATAAGTACTAACTATCGTGATAACTTGTTGAATTATGATTCAATCTAGTCCACCCAGTAAACGCCTCATTATCTGACACACCTTCCTCAATCCCCCCTAGAAACTGCGACAGCATTCCACCTCCATCAGCCGCCTTCATCTACAACCGTTTTTTTTTATTTCTAGTCCTAGTTTAACTAGTAAAAAATCCAACGAACTAATACAAGGTGGTCTCAGTTCGATTAAGTCTGCTGCCACGACGATGGTGAAGAAAATGGAGGAGATCAAGGAGGCGATATCGACGTCGAGCAACTCGACGCCTGTCAAGGCGCTGGGCGGCGACAGGTTGGGCGGCGGTGACGCTCCCGAGGGCGGCGAGTGCGAGTCGAACGACGGCAGCGACTGCGGGGGGGAAAGGCATCGGAAGGTGTCCGCGGAGACGGGTAGTTACAGAGGGAGCATGTTGAATTTGAAGGATTACGATGAGGCGTTGCCTGATAGTTTATTTCCGATGCCCAAGGAGGACAATACGGGTGAGGGAAATTCTCGATGACACATTAATAATCTCAAATCGACTCACCGATTGTTCCAAATGTTTTGTCAAATTATCCTCGTGCTCCTTGAACAACACACTGTTTGACTGACACTTCAGTTATTGAAGGAGAAATATTTATTAAGTAGGTTTCCCTAATATACGATAGCTCTAATATAAATATATAACAATAAAAAATATCACAATGTATACATTCATCCTATATGAATGATCTATAAAGTAGATTACGAATCTAAAGTAATAAGAATGACATATTACAAATAAAAACAGTCTCAATACAATACACAATAAAAAGAAAAAAGCGTAACAATGCAACGATCCTAATGGGGGAGACCACTAATTTTTAAAAACAGCATAATCGTGTTCTGTGTGTCCAAAAACTACCATTCATTACTTTTTTCAGTCTTCTATTTGGTCTATACCATGAATAATAAAATGAACGGAATTTATTTCGAACATACAATTTCATGCGCCATTTGCTCTCAACTCAGGGTGACGTGCTAGCCCTACAAGCTCATCGACCCTGAACTGACCAATTACAGATAATTGTTCCATTTAAAATCTTGTTGTGTTGCAGCACCAAAATACCACAACTTACTCTCGTAATGAAAGATGTAAAAAAATACAATATGAATGATATATTTTCCACAAATCATCATGAAATGATATAGTTATAGTTAATTTGATTCGAACGGAAGAAATTATCATTAACACAAATGAAAGTAAATGAATACCCAAACAAAAAGCTAGGTTAGCTAACCTATTCTTTTGGCAAAGAGTTTCTTAATGCGCATGTCGATACTCATGAATCAAAACAGTTTTCAATTTTGAGCATGTACCGAAATCACCGTCCTGAAACCATGCTGCGGACAGTCACGAGTTTGGTTGGAACAGAAAGATGATAGTCAGATTGCGATCACTTCTCGGTTGGAACAGATTAAATCAATTGCGCATGAGCATGACCATAATGTGACGGTTTCTAGACGTGTTGGAACAAACATATCGTAAACTACCTTCTTCACGTGTTTTGAACAACTACAATTGAATGCCGAATCACTACATAAAAATAAACCAAGCCTTCGATCTTAGACCAAGAACTCGATATCACCCTGACGACGTGCTCGCAGTGCCACAATTGCTCCTGCTTGCTCTACGACGAAGAGATCATGGCTAACTGGTCATCGGAGGATTCCAACCTCAACAGCATCTGTCATGCGTGTAACAAACCGACGGTGCCTTTCTTAACCGTCGCTATTACCGGGCCGGATATACAAGCCGGAGACCCTTTCAGCGTTCCCTATCTGAACCCGCTGGTGTTGAGGAAGGAGCTGGAGAGTATCCTTACGCTCGAAGGGGATTTGAGTCTAGCCGATCCGAAATTCATAGGTAAAAAAATATTATACGGCTTATGGAATGAAGTTCTGATCAACATAAAGTAAATCAGATAATCTTTTTCTTGGTTTGTTTTTTATCCAAGAATCTGGTTGTGCATCAGGATTTATTAAAAAAAAATGTTTTCATTGTATGTTCTCCATATGATCCATGAGGAAAACCCACAAATTCTCATGGAACCACCATAAACCAATACAATTCAGGGAATTTCATGTTCAAAATATCCATAATCGAAAAATATCAATAAAATTCCATCACAGTCAGACCATTCAGTCTATTCTGTGTTTCCAATTTTTAGTTTTTTTTTTGTCGAGAGACGTTTTAGTTTCGAATTCATATTTGGTTCTTACATTCCACATCAAACTCCCGCATTTAATACCAGAAAAACTGTTACTGACGTTTCAATAAAACTTAAATAAATTACTGTTATTATGACTACCCAGACGATCACCCCATAATCTACTGGAACCTCGTATGGGTTTTCGAGCGGATCAACGTGCAAACCCATCTACCCAATCTTTATCTGAGGAACAAGGCAGTTTTGGCGAGTACGAGGACCAACGGGAAGTCGGAAGCCGGTACCGATGATGGCGGCTGCGAAAATGACAGCGGAAACGCCATGAAGCCGGTCGAGGAGGGTACAGATCCCCTCACTCAAGAACTCACTGCTTTGGGTGAGTAAATAACAATGAAAATGTTGTTTTTGATGGTCTTTGGTGATATAAAATTTGGGTGCAATAATGAGATACTTTTCTCAATTTCAAGCTGTTCCTAAGGAAATATGTAAGTTCACAACTATACTACACGAGCTTTTGTTTTAATATTCGTGCTGGGATTTCCCCACAATTTTGATGAAAACAAACGCATGGAAGCAAAACTATTATAAGATACTATCAAGAAACACGAATTCACAAATTATTAACACACAAAACTATAGACCTTTGTGATCTTTGACTTCTACCCTAAAGTAAATTTATTTTTTGTCTAGCACATATGGCTGCACAAGTGAGACTGAAGTGCCTGTGGGATGAACCAGGACTTCATTCCGAAGGCCTGCCAATGTACTTACAATGGAAAGTCAGAGACTCGATCCAGACCACGTCTAATGGCAGAAACGTCTTCACGAAATCGTAAGTCGACATGTTTTTTTTGAGATTTGTAGAGATTCAAGATCCAAAAACACATGAAATTATGTGAAACTGATATAAAACTACAAAAATTCCTGTGAATACATTTAAATTTACAGTTTGTTTGTCAAAAGAAAGAAAAAGTGCGATCGCTTATGACAAACAAAATGAAATATCATGAAAATCTTTTTTCCTAGGTTTATGCAACAAATCATAAACTACATTCGTGTCAGCGATTTGGCGGAACCGGTCCGAACGCTAGCCAACGAAAGAAAGGAAATGGACCTAGCAAACAAGTGCAACTCCATCTACAGAGACATCTTGTTCCTCGCTTGCAGGGCTCTCGGCAGGGAACAAATCGACATCAATACGTTCGACAAAGAGTACGCGGCGGCCTACTCGCGCATGGCCGAAAGACAAAAACTGTTTGCGCAGGACAAGCCGATCAGTTTGACAGCTCTGTATTGCAGGCAATATTTCCGACCGCTTACGCTGTCTTGAGGTACGGGGGATTTTTCGGCTGATGCTCGCGCGGTGATTGGTTGGTTGTTATATTTTGATATCTTATTTCGACCTGCTTTGGAGCGTTGTTCGGTTTCGATTTATTTATGTAAGGAGACTTGTTTTAGGTTTAACATGAGTTAAGATATGATGTAAAATAAAATTGTTAATTTCTCAGGTGTTGTTTATTTCTCTACAGCTCGAAAAAGTTGAAAGAAGTTATAAAACATTTGCGATTTGTTTGGTTTTTGAACCTATCTATATGGATATTCTCAAGAATATTCTGAAATTTCTGTCATATCACATCCAAACAATGATATACGGTGTTGATGAAAAAATGTACTCACAGTAACATTGTTTTGTCTTTCAACTGGAAAAGTATATTTTAGCCACACAGTATAAGCAGGAAATAAAACAACGATAATTAATATTCAACATATTTTATTAATAAGAGAGGATTTTAGTAAGATATTCCTATAAACTAGTAATTGCTAATATTATCTTTCTGTATATATATGGAGGCAAAGTATAGCTATATTAGTAGAACATTAAGAAAACTTGAATAGAAAAATTACTACGGACACACCTTGGTATGTTTGCTGAAAGATATTTTGATCATACTGCAATAGTTGTCGAAGAGGATTTACAGTGTTATCATAAACTTGGTATAAACAACGGGTTTAAAGTTCAGTCATTTATGCACACAATTAGTCGTGATGTCAAATTGAAAATTTGTAGGCATTACAAAGGAAATAAACAATGATTAAGTAACTTTTTATGAGACATTGATGATTCAGAAAAATATATTCTCGATGATTAATATTTCTATTTTTGTGATTACTCACCAAATGATATGTAATGAATAATTAGTAAATTTTACATTGATGTTTTTCACAAACGGTTTTCCGTTCAATTCAAGTTATCATATTCATATAAAACCCTCCTGATCTTGAAGATTTTAGATATAAAAAATATCAAAATTCATATTCTACAATACAGCTTTCTGAAGATATGATTTATGTATTCCATGTGATGCATTTCAGAAAATGATTGCTTGTCTGGTTGAGAAGAAAATGGTTTGGTTTTGTCCAAAAATTTTATATTTTTTCTAATATCATTTGAAATATGTGAATATAAGATCAAACTCAGATTCCAAATGAAGGTGGTTAAAATATGATAAGCAACTTACAATTGAAAAAAAATAAGAGGTATTTGTTTCTCAAATGCCTTACATACAGGGTGAATTAATTAAGTTTGTAAAATAAACACACAACACAAATATTCCAAATAGATCTTGATTAAAAAATAACAAACTGTGCCCTTATCTGATACTTTAGGAATATTGTTACAATATGTGTTATATCCTCTTCAACAAACATCAAAATCATTGTAAAATTCCATCACAACAGTGTGCGCAAAGAATGTAATATAGAAGCAATAGTGTCTTACTTTTAATTCTTTCTTTTGATAAGTATGTACAGCAATTTAGAATTATTTCAACATTTCAAAGTATTAGAATATGTCTTGATATCGTATATTTGAAGCTAAATAGTCCTAGTTTTAGAAATCCCGGGAACAAACAATAGTCAAATTTGAAACACTCCATCCAGAAATTCCCTGGTTGATGTGAGAAAAATCAAACTTTGTCCCAAAGACCAAAGCTATCACCTTGGAAATGTACAACTGAAATACAGTGAATGTATCTCAATAAGATTATTCACATTTTCAAGTTACAAGTTTAATGTTTCCAGTATCTAAACTGGACTAAAAAGTGGTTATTATATAATTTTTCTCAAATTCCAAATGTGCTACCTTTATAAGACATTATAGAATCAATAACTGGTATTTTGTACCTGTTTCAACTACAAACATTTTCTCAAATAGAATGTCATGATTTAAATAGATACAAAAATAATCTCATCAGAGTATTGATCACCTATAAGGTTTTTGTGAGCTGGTTTAGAATGTGGACTAGAAGATATTTGAGAAAGCTGAGGGTGTATAAACAATAAGCAATACTTCCAAGATGATAGCTAAGCCAATAATTGAACTAACTAAGTAAAGAATTTTATGTGAACAATTATCACAAACACGTCTTGTGTTCCGAAACAAAAGTGAACTCAAATTCAATATTCCAGAACCTTTTATCCTTTTTCAGAGTTCACACAGTACTGCTCATATGGAACACACACACTGAATAACTGGACAACAGTTGGATCATACAGGTTACCTAAAAATGTATCACTTTAAATCTCTCTGCAGCCTACAAAATTGAGCATTTCAGATTGAAAGGCGTTCGACCGTGACTGCCGAATTTTTTGTGGGAACTCTTGCCTCCTTTTGATTTATCTTTTCGAATTTCACGAACTAAGGTGTAGAATGCATCATCTACTCCCATTCTTGTCTTGGCAGAGGTTTCTACAAATGGAATACCATATTGTTTGGCTACCTGAAAATAAGTCAAAGCTTTGTAAGTGAAAAAGCAATCTTTCTGTGAAATGAATTATTATTCTTGTCTTTCTATTTAAAGAAACATTGAAGTTCCTTTGAGTAACCTTTGTTCATTGAAAATAGATCTCTTGTCAGATGTTTTGTACTTTTTAGTTGAATAACTCATGACTTTGAATATCTGAAGATAATCTTACATACCTCTCTAGCTTGGTTCATATCTACAGCCCAGGAAGAAAGGTCACATTTATTACCAACTAGAACCATTGGCACCTCTTCAGCATCCTTAACTCTTTTGATCTGTTCACGATAAGTCCCTATATCTTCAAAACTTTTGGCAGAATTCACAGCAAAAACTAAGAGGAACCCTTCACCTGTTCTCATGTACTGATCTCTCATTGCACTGTACTCTTCTTGACCAGCAGTGTCCAAAATATCTAGAAGGCAAGTATCACCATCTATAACAACTTGCTTTCTATATGAATCCTCAATGGTAGGGTCATATTCATCCACAAAGTGATTCTGGATCAACTGGATTGTTAACGCCGATTTCCCTACACCACCGGCTCCTACGACTACCAATTTGTATTCAGTCATTTTTGAGATGGTAAATAAATTCCCAAAAATTATATTGAACTGATGAGCACTTGGGACTTCTTTATGAAGTATTCCTTTGACCACACCGTCAGTACATAATTAACAGCTAGGAGAATATATCAAACATGACGCAATTAATTCAGTCACTGGATAAATAAGTTTCAATTAATTGTAATCAAGAACAACAACGAATTACAACAAAAGTTGTATGGCTGGCCGTCAAACGAAAAATGACACTTTCAGATGGATCATTGTCAGTGTTGCCATTTTAAAATGAATTATTCCCCATATCATTTCAATAATTTCAAGTGATTCTAACGAATGAATGAATAATAAATTGATCACTAGTATATTTTTCTGCTTTATCCATAATAAGAATAAACTTTTACATAAACAATTGACCATTCCCAAATTCTTGTTTCTTAAAAATGTCTTCGAGCTCGGCAATGGCTATCGTCATATTGAAATGCTTGAATTAAGATAACTGAGTGCAAAAAAATTCCTTTCTTTGTGATATTGAGCTCCAATTGTTGCTATGAAAATTTCAGGTAAAAGATTACTTTCCGAAATTTTAAAAAACCAAGCAAATTCAGTGATTTCTGTATGCCACCACTGAACTTGCTTAACATAGATAGTAGATACTCTGTGCTTGCATATTCTATGTCAATGACACAGGTCCAGAAAAGCCATTAGCACAAAAGGAAAATATCGGTTAACGATGTGAGAAAACATAACCAAATTTGTGAAATATTCGAAGTTCAGAATATAAATATTCACATGTTTATAAACAAGTAGAAAGTACTCCTCTTCAATTTGTAAAAATTACAAAAGTAGAAATAGTGACTGACTAGAAAGTAAAGTATAGATTTTATAGAATTATCTTGAAATGCCTCCAAAATTGAAATTCTCAGAGGGTGAGAAAGTACTTTGTTTTCATGGCCCCCTCATATATGAAGCTAAATGTTTGAAATCAACGCTAACCAAAGAAAAGCAAGTGAAGTATTTTATACACTATGCTGGGTGGAATAAGAAGTAAGTACCATCAAGATGTTTTGTACCTTTTCTAAAATCTATTTTCAGTTGGGATGAATGGGTCCCTGAGAGCAGAGTACTAAAATACAATGAAGCAAATGTTGCTAAGCAGAAGGAAGTACAGAAAGCACACTCAGCCCAACCAAGTAAAGCTAAAAAGACTGTGAAGAAAGTCAGTGCCAAAACTGAAGCTGTAAAAGAGAGTGACTCTAGGGCTAGCACACCAGTTGCTGAAGTAGTGAAGCCTGCCAAGAGGAAAGAAATAAGTACACCTTCGAGTGGACAAGATTCCAGCTCTGATGTTCCCAGAAAGAAAAGAGGCCGTCTGGATCCTTCAATCGAAGCTGAGGATCAGTTTCTGAGCAAAGTTGAAATCAAAGTTAAGATACCTGATGAGCTGAAACCTTGGTTGGTTGATGACTGGGATGTCATTACCAGGCAGAGGAAATTACTCAATTTACCAGCAAAGACAACAGTGGAACAAATTCTAGAGAATTATTTGACATACAAGAAATCTATAAAGTCTAACAACTCTAGTAAGGAATCTGCAACCATTGAAATAATAAAAGGTATGGTTTTGTTAACTTCTTATAGATCATTGTTATAAAGTAGGATACTACAAGTACACATATCAAGCCATCTGAATTTTGATATTTTTTTGGTCCAAGAAACATGAATTTGGCAATATCATTATGGGGAAGTGATACTTTTCAAAGTATTCCACTTCAAAGTTGAAATTTCACCTTCTTTTCCGTGTCACTTTTTGGACAAGATTGTATAGCTTTCTGGCAAATTTCTTCAATAACGTGACAAATTATATGTTAGAAAAGGGTTTATCATGTATTCATCCTGAGGAAACATTGAAAATGCAGTATTGCTTGAATATTCAGAATTGACAGCATGTAAATATTCCATCAATCATTAGTTGATTAGATAAATTTTTTTAGGTATCAAAGAGTATTTCAATGTCATGTTGGGAACTCAGTTATTATACAAATTTGAAAGACCCCAGTATGCAGAAATTCTTCAGAGCTATCCCAATAAACCAGTATCTGAAATCTATGGTGCAATCCATCTACTAAGGTTATTCGTTAAACTTGGAGGGATGCTAGCCTACACCCCCTTAGACGAAAGAAGCATTCAGCTACTGTTACAAAATGTCCAAGATTTCTTGAAATATCTTGTTAAAAACAGTGCACAGTTGTTTAATTTGCAGGACTATGAAAATGCCACCCCTGAATATCACAGGAAAGCTCTGTGATACTGGAAAAATTATAACAATTGTTTTTATGTAATGATGATTGTTGAGGTTAACTTTCGTGTTTTTTTTTTCAATTGAATTATTTCGTTGATGAATAATATTCATGTAGATGATGTATGTCAATAGGATTTCTATTATATCATTTTTTGTATTGTATATTTCTTGAATCCTGATAATATATTTTTTTGATTATAAATATTTTTCATTTTCTTGGCATTATTATGAATATATGTATTCAAAAATGGCGATTTATCTGATTCTCATATACAATTTTTTTCTTTTCTGATTCAAATCTATATAGAATTATAGTTGCATAATAATATTTCACCTTTTCCAATGTAATTTATCAATTTGCTACTTTCATTGGTTTTTGATGAAATTTTCAGTACGTGATTTGCATATTTTCCCGGACTATATAAGGTGTAAAAAAGGCATGTTATACACTCATCTTGATATTCTATTAAATGAATTGTGTCATTGCACATAGTTAAAGATTTTTCCTCTGAAGTAAATTCTGTAGGGAGACAAAATATCCGGAAACAATCATGGCACAAAGTGCAGATAATGAACTTGGTCGTTCACTTCTTCATCATTAGTTTTTTCATCGATGAAAAAGTAATGGGATGAAAAGCAATTGAGGTGCAGGATTAGCGAAGGTAGTCTCTTCTCGTCATGAGATGACTAGGAGAAAGAAATGGAATAGATCTGTGAATACTTTCGCTCCATTTTCGCCCCCTTCTAGAACCATTTCTTATTCAAGCCGACTATAAAAGCGCAATGCCTGCATTCTAATTCATCTCACATAGAGTTTTTAGTGTTGTTATTTCATCTGAACTATACAGAATGTTTCAGGTGGGTAAAACTTTGTTACATATAGATTAAATATAAAAGTTATCGCGAAATTACACAACAATATCAGTATTAAAATTCAAGATAACTAATATTTGCTTCATACATATCTTGTGTCTTTTATTTTGTAATCTCGAGAGGATCATTTAATTCCCATTTTTTTATATAAATAAATTGAATTGTTCATACATTTTTGGTTACACTAAAAAACTATAATAGCGATGAATTTTTTTTAGTACGCTCTATTTGTGTCTCTGATTGCTGTTGGACAATGTTTTCCTTCCATAATTGACACAGGTAAGTCAAAAATATGTAGGTCAGGTTATTTTGAATTTTTGTAGCATGATTTCAATCAGTCCAAAAACATATGTGATCTGACTTTTTTATATACTTTCCCTCTTTGAAAAATATTGAAAGAGAAAGTGCACTGGTCAATCAAGCGATGACTATATATTTTACTCCTTTTACCAATTACTTTCGTATTTGCCATATTCTATCATAAATAATTACATCTGAATGTAATGTTGATGTTATGAAATCATTCTTACGTTCTCTAATAATTAATTATGAATTACTATTGTTCTTGTTATTCAAACGGCTTCCTTTGTGTCTTTATATTTTACGCCTTAAATATATGTGACTCATTGTGATTGAGCATTTGAAAAATAAATTTTCGTTTCACTAATAGGAACAAAATTTTATTGCCTAGTATATTTGAAACTTGCATGAATCAATGAGTGAAATGAGGCAAACTATCTATATCCAGGTGGATTAACATCCGGATCCTACGGGGCAGATGATTTTTCCGGAGGTTGGCAAGGATCTCTCAATTTAGAATCAGGTGACAATAACTACGAAGGGGCGGCTAGCAGCTATGGCGGCCTCAACCTCGAGAGTCTCAAGTCGGGCGGAGGGGAAGGGGGCGGTAGCGTCGGGGGCGACTACCATCATGGCGTCAGCATAGTCAGTCTCGATTCCAACCAGAAAGGTACCATCTTGGATCTGACCAGTCACGGTACGTGTTTTTATTACTTCTCAGTGAGAAATGTAAAGCAACTTTTCCTTTCAGCTGGTGAAGGTCACAAAGGCTTCTTCGGGGGCAGCTTCGTCTCGTCCAGCAAAGAAGGTGGGGGGGATTCCCACCATGGCGGAGAAAGTAGTGAAGCCCTAACCGCCGCCTATGGGGTCCTGGAGGACTTTTCCAGCGATAGCGGTCATCATGAAGGTGGTTCTAGCGGATACAAGCCGCTGGCATCTTGGGCATCGAGTATTGGGGATGGACAAGAGGGACTCTCGGCGTACCACAGCGATGGGGTCGTAGGGGGTTCGGTTTGGTGATGAAATCATGGTAAAGCAGAAGATAGTTTATTTTGTTATTTTTTGATATTTATTTTTGTTATATTTTTGATAAATAAACGATTCATTGTGATTTCTGGTTTCACTAAATAAGCCACGAAAGCATATAAAAAATAATAAAATTTCATGATTACGTCATATTTCCTAGACTATAACATTCCTCTTCTTTTTTTATGATTCTGCCCAAATAGGGTCTTTGTCTAGGCAACTGTTTACACTTCTTGTTATCATCAGTGTGTGCTGTCAAATATCATTTTATGGTGCGAATTATTGAATCGAAGAGCTTATATACTTTTTGAATTGTTATTTGCTCATTCGATTGATATTCTTTGCGTTTTTGACTTTGGTTTATCTTTCATATCACGAAGTAGTTCTTGATTTACCTTGTTTTTTAATCAAATTGGTGTTCAAATGTGATGTTTTCCAAAGTGATAGAATTCCAGTCTTGTATTTGGTTTACTACTCTTAACACTTTTTTATTTGGGCTGAGGTGAGTTTGTTCATTTTTCTTCACACACAAATCATACTTGCCATAAACACATTGTGTTGATGATATTGCATAATTCGTAATAATCAGTTCATGATTTGTCCTGATATTTTTGATTCGAATCGGTTATTATTTCCATGCACTGTATGTGGTGTTTAATCGCATTATATGAATTGATATTTCCACCAAGTGTAAACACGTTAATTTCAGCAATTTTTTATCTACTTCCTGTAGACTGGATTTGACAACTACCTTTTCCTTCATTAACTCAAAAATCCAATGGTTTGAGGTGCGTACTTTCATGGATTTTAGAGCAATTTTTTGATTATCAGGTCTGTTGAAGAGTTAAATCCGTCGTGAAATCAACGAATTTATCAAAGCTTATTTCAACTATTTTTCCTGTAATCCGCATCACACAATTTTTCCGAATACGGCTCTGTCTCAATCTACCACCCCGATGACGATTGATGAAAGAAGATACATAGGCCACACATACGGTCACATTCTAAACAGCGAAGCTGCCAGCTTAGCAAACAGATTTCGATTCGATCCCATTAGAATCAAGTCTCCGAATTCATCGTTGCTTTAAATAATTCATGATCGTCTATGCAGCTGTCTTCTCAGAATTCCAATTGCACATATTTTAATGTTTACCTAATATTACTATATTTTGTTGATGCAACTTCTAAAATTGTAATGCTTGAAATTGATTTTGAAAACTAATTTAAAAGAAAGTTCAACGAAAAATGAAATTGCGCCTAAAAGTGGGTGCCTTCAATTCAAAACGTGCATGTAATTATAGATACATTGTTTACAAGATCTTGATTATATATACCAACTGGAACACTTTCGATTATTATAATGTGAATTATAAATAATATGGGTGAATGACTGATAATATGCATACAATGTCGTATAAGTACTGAAGTGTGACAATTAACAGTAACACCCATCCGTCAATCTTCCTAGTTCCAAGTGGAGCTGATAGGTGGGCATTTAACTTTTTTTTTCTATCACTTGATAATATCACAATGCTGCTACCTAATGATGATGTTAAATGTTGATAATTGATACGTGTTCAGTCATAAGTTCACTAAACACATCAGTAGCTAGTCATTCAGAATTCAGCACGAATAGAATTCGTGAGAACAAATGTCAGCGAATGATATACGTATAAAGTATAAAACTAATTATCGTGATTAGAAGAAAAACGTCGTTATTTTACAAGTATTGATTTCGGCAGTTACTCCGTAAAATTGTGATATTTGGCAACAGCGCTCGATGTACCAACTCCACCACATTTACGGACCAAGTCACCAAGGCGAGCTTGATTTTCACAAACATTTTCCGAGGACGGAACGATGCAGGCCCTGCTGTGTTTGTCAACAGTGCGAAATTCCTAGCGGCCGTTATTACTGATTATACGATATGGAAGTGATTTCGACAGGGACTTCTAGACTTTTTTTAACTTCTCCCGTGGAAAATAAAGATGATTTAGAAGAGGTAAATCGTTTTGAAGCATATTTAGTTATCAAATGTCCGCCATTGTGGATCTCGCCTCACTTCTTTTATTTGTATTTTGACGCTGACAGCACGGTAACGGCGCTAAATTTGAATTAATTTTTTCGTTTTCAGAAACTCGAACGAAGTTACCAATTTCTTCAAAGCACTATAGGTGGTTTAAGTGACAAGGATGCACACGAGGCACTCAATAAAGCCCTCCTCAAAGAGAAAGGTTATGAGGAAGTGTCGTTTGGACTTTTGGTAACAATTTTAACTGAACCATCTAATGCAACAAAAAGTTATAGGGACTTAACCTTAATAACCCGTGACGGGTTTGGACTTATATTAACAAATTTATCACAACTAGTGTTGGACAGATACTTGAGGTTTAATGATGTAGTGAAACAACAATTGATATGGCTCCTTCGAGAGATGATAAAAAATGCTGTGAGCAACGTTGATAACCTGGTGTGGAACCTCATGCGGCATGCTGCAGGTGGTGATGTATCTCCCAAAAATATTACGCTTATTGAATCCCTTCTTGACGTTTTTATTGAGTATAGGAATTGGTTAGAAAAATTTCCACTCCTAATAGCATCTGTAGTGTACACATATTTAAGGATAATTGAAGATCACAATGCGCCTTATCTAGCAAATCTGAGACAAAAGGAAGTGAATTTCCTGATCAGTGTTATGCGCGACCATTTCCATGAGTGTTTAGTAATTGGAAGGGACTTGGTTAGACTCCTACAAAATGTGGCAAGGATACCAGAATTCGAGCAACTATGGAAAGACATTCTCCTGGCACCGAAAACATTATGTGCTTCATTCAGTGGAGTGTTACAGTTGCTGCAGAACAGAACGTCACGCCGCTTCTTACAATCGAGGCTGACGCCAGAGATGGAGCGGAAATTAGTATTCCTAACCTCACAAGTACGTTTTGGAAATCACAAACGTTACCAAGACTGGTTCCAGCGCCAGTATTTAGCCACCCCTGAATCCCAAAGTCTCAGATGTGATATAATACGCTTCATTGTCGGCGTTATTCACCCCACAAACGAGCTGCTCTGCTCAGATATCATCCCTCGATGGGCAGTTATTGGATGGCTACTGACCACTTGCACCTCCAGCGTGGCCGTCTCAAATGCCAAACTAGCGTTGTTTTATGACTGGCTGTTTTTCGACAGCGAAAAAGACAACATAATGAACATAGAGCCAGCCATTTTAGTTATGCACCATTCCATGAGATCCCATCCAGCCGTTTCAGCTACTCTCCTGGACTTCCTCTGTAGAATCATAACTAATTTCTACCCACCCCTAGTGGACAAGGTACGAGCGGGAATCTTCACTTCCTTAAAACAAATCCTCGATAAGAGGGTGCTACCATCTCTACTACCTCTGTTTGATAACTCGAAGCTGGATAGGGAATTGAGGAACATGGTCCAGGAGACGTTCAGGGAGTTCTGCAGCTACGGCTCTACAGAGTCTTCGTCCAAAGATAGTTTTAGTGCCCCAAACTCGGTTAAATTCGATGATGTCGAAGCAGCAGAGCATCGAATGGTAGCAGCCATAAACAATCACGTGATGGACAATGAGCCTGCTTTCAGTGATGACGAAGACGATACTGCCATGAGGATAACTACCAACCTGGAGTACGACACCGACGACGATGACATCCCTTTGTCCAAGGTGCAGTTGAAGGAGAAAAGCGACAAGCTAGACGATAACGTTAAGTGGGTGCAAGGATGGAACATCATAACGAAGCTCCAAGGTGAAAGCAACCTAGACGAGAGGGTAGATTTGATGGTGACGTTGATCGACATGCTCAAAGAACTCGAAGAAGACGAGAATATATCCGCGATAGCGAAAGCTCTGGCGGGCTGCTTCAAGGAAGACCTCAAGGGGGAGGTTTTCCCTGAAGCGGTGACCGAAGAAAGCCTCATGGACAGCATTCGCACACCGTTGTTCACCCTGTTCAAAACCCTGTATGAATTCAACAAAGACGAGTTCGGGAAGGATGTCCTGTACAAAGTTGTCGCCGAGATACAGAACGAGATGCCCAGCATAGGCTACCTCCTCCTCTACTACCTCAAAGTGAAGATATGGACGGAGATCAAGAAGGAGGATCATTCTGTGGCTAGCGCTCTGAAGATAAGCGTGTACAAAGACCTGTGCCAGAGCAGGGAGAAGAAGCTGGATATTTGTATCTACGACGATCTATACTCTTGTCACATCGGCGACACCAAAATGATGATGTGGATAGTGCCGGACTTATACAGGGACTTTAAACAGCAAACGCTGAACAACGCTCAAATTCTGCGCGTGATTATATCCGCCATCGACCCCTGCCAGCTGCAAACATTGGTGGGTAAAGTGCTGCAAGGCCACTTGGTGATGTTCAAAGCAGAGAACATCGTGAACCTGCTGAAAAACACCCTGGCGTGGGAGAGCATCGAGCAGTTCTTCCTTTGGCAGCTGGTCAACGCCCATGACATAACCATCGACTCGGTGTTACCTCTGGTCACCGAACTGGACTACCACAAGCACTCCGAAGCCTTGATGGCGGTCACTCTGATGCTGAAGCAGGAGAAGCCCAACGCGGACTACATCAAGTACCTGTTCTGCAGGGACATCTGCGACGGCGGCGACCTTTTCGTCTTCACCATCATCAAGTACTGGTGCGACGAGTACATAGACAAAGTGGCCGAGTTGATCTCGTCGTTGCTGAGCACTAGGTATCCTTCGACGTCGCCCAACAAACGGAAACGGTCGAGCAGCAAAACGCTGAGCGCCACAGTGCCGAGTGCGGATCAGGTGTTGGGCCACCTGGAGAAGTTGAGGATCATCTGCGAGAAACACGATTGCATGGCCATTTACACGTTGGATTCGATGCAGCGAGCGCTCAGTATAGCGCACAACAACAGCAACGATAGTCAGAGGAAGCAGTTTGGGGAGTTGTTTGCCTTGATGGAGGAGGAGGAGGAGGTTAGTTCGACGAAGAGGCCGCAAGGAAGGGGGAGGAAGCCGGCGAGTAAAAACGTGGTCGTGCCCAAGAGGCAGACTAGAGAGGTGTCGGATTCTTCTGAAGAAACTAGTGAGGTGAGTAAATGATTCCTGGAATTAAGATGAAAATACTAAAATCTTAAAATTCGAAGTTGGTTTGGATGAAACCTATAATAATTGATAGAGATTTTCTGATGAATTTTTAGAATTTCACTCTGCAGAAAATTTACCAAATTCTTCAAACATCTTCAACTTGATTAACAATTCAAAATGGGCCAGAATATTTCAGAAGACCTTGATACATATTTATGAGTCAATTCAATAAATTGTTCTTCCAATTCAAAAAAGAAAGATCAAATAATTCAAATGCTAAATGATTTCTAAGTAATGATTTTATTAACCAATTTCTTAGGCGACTGTCATCAGTCATTATTCTTCTAGATAAAGATTTCGAATTAATATCGAGGTGTTTGAAAAATCATACAACATTTACTGTATTAATGTATGATGCAGATAATATAGATATATTACGTGTCATCGGACAATCATTGATTATTCACAATTTGGTTGGATTTGTCACAATTAATTTTTATCGAAACGATTACGTGACGTGGTGACACTGACGTCATAGTTGGGGAGCTTTCGAATGTACAGGTATCGAAATCACGTTATCAATATTGTGAATGTTTCCTCCATTATATCAGGTAAAAATCGGGCATTTTTTGTATATAAAATCTGCATACACAAAATAAGTATCTCAACCCAAGCCGCCATTGTTCGATGACAGAATCTCGTTAATTTTTAGGAGGAAGAAATCGTGAAGCCGAAACAGGCGAAAAAGAGGAAAAAAGTGATGTCTGACAGCGATTGACGTGATCGAATAGCCAAGGGTACCTACATGTTGGTATGCTGATATGTTATCTCATCAGACAGGCACGGATCCCGAGGGAGAGACGAACCACTGCCCTTTTGCCGTCGAAGATGCCGGCCATATACGTCTCGAGACGAGGAGGAAAATCTATCTGGCTTGTCGAAGAAGTTGTTGAAACGTTGCGCGCACTAATAGCAGAGAGGTGAATTTGCATCACGGGTTTTTAGGGGGGGGGATAGATGCGGAAGGTTTTGGTCTCAAAGAGGCATATCGGTGAATTTAGTTGGGTCATTAGTAATCAGCAACCATTTAATGGGTCAAATGAATTTAGTAAATCTATTGGCTGAAAAAACGGATTGTTTGAATTGAAATGAAAATTGACTGAGGGATTCATTGAGGAAGAACACGTGGAAGAAGTGGCATTATGAAAATTTACACGTATGTAGCGAAAATTTTATAGAGAAATATTCTACAATAAGTGTGGCCTTGAATAAATCAAATTATTGGAATTTCACCATAGAAATCTGAGCGTCAAATCAAGTGGCACTAACAATTCAAAAAATGTTCAATGAAATCATATAAACTTTCGAATATCACAAGATTTACAAATAATGAATGATCAAATAAACAGTGTGATAATAGTTGTGCTACTTCCCTGCTAATTTTTGTCAGGGCAATTTCTACCAACTACCAACAACACTCGAGAGCTCCTTCGACAGGTGTCAAATCTAGTTTTGTCAACAGGCAATGTATCGAAAAAAAAATGCATAATTTCGTGCATTGTTTGTCTAGAACAAGAATCATTAAATAGAATAATTTTTTCGGATCAGTTGTGACAGCTACTTTGTCATTATTTCTCTCGAACATGAATGAATATTTATAATTTTTTACTTACTCATCTACATGAACAAATTTACTGAAAATAATATTTAATTTGAATGGTTGTGACAGGATTTGATGATATCACATAAAATTACCAGACTTATACGCCGTATTTTTGTAATCCTATGCCTTTTGGGCGATAATTCAATTCAAGGCAATAACTAATGTCAGCTCTGATAAGTCCTACAGGCAATGGCAATGTGAGATGAATTCAAATCTAAAAGAAGGAATTTTGAAGCCTGGTTATATTGAAAATTCGAACTCACTGTGAGGATAATGAAATTTTTGTTGCTTCGATTCCGATTTTGTGACCATTCTTCTTTTTTGCAATTAACTTTAATTTTTTTGTTTTCGAATCCATCTTTTCTTTTCAGTGCAGCTAGGGATATTTTTGGGTAGAATTGAAATCATTAGTCTTATACCACATACGAAAATATTACTGATTCATCTGAATTATTCATAATTATTATTTATTATTGGCAGATAATATTTTATCAATGTTGAGAAACAATGAGGAACTAAACGAATGCAATGGTATATCGAATATATTTAGATTTTTCATTTTTCACCAACTTTGAGATTCAACTTTATTGTTCTACTATTTTTGTGTTTTTTTGGAAACATTATTGTGGTACTTGTGACTTTGCAAATCAGTAAATAATATATTAAAATCAAATGGATTGAACATTTTCCTGAGCTTTAAATTCGAGCACTAGAAATAACGCCAAACTTAACCATATGCCTTTTTGAAACCAAAATGCTCATCTTGAAATTGATTCATAATCGATTGATAGTATTAATTATTTGATATCACAGTATTTGATGGGTTTTTTTATATTTCTACAATATTACGGCTTCAAATTGAACCCTTCTTTCCACTCGAATTCCGTAATTTTCTCCTGAAATAGTGATGCAAAACCTCTTTGGAGGTGTGTGTACATTATTTTAGATGTTATATATCCAAATAAGATTATCATTGTCTGTTCTTCTATATATTTTTGTCTGTAAATAATTGTTATCGTTAGGTTTTCCTTGTTCTTTTTTAATTTCAAAAAGGAATAACTGAATAGAGCAGTCAAATTTTTTAAAAGAATTGTAAATTCATTGTAATATTGATTGCAATCTGAAACAATGTAAATAGAAAATTTGTAAATATATTTATATAGAATAAAGTGGGGAGCTCTTTCTTTGGGGCAATGAAAAACTCGAGTGTACGCGAAATAGCAAATTTATTTTCAAGTTCATTCATAAGTATATAGAAATATCAGTGCATCTTCTCGAATAAACATATTGTCAATGCCTGAAGCAACCCATTTTTCGTTTAGACACATTGGAATACAATAAATTCAATTACAATATCACATTGGAACCATGGAAGTTTGTATAATTTGTAACATTCATTATAATTTATGTATAAATATGGCTAAAAACCAATAAGGATCACCTACAGTGTAAACAAATCGTCAAAGCTATTGCAATCATTATTTTGTAGAATGAGAATATCCTTTTCAAACTGTTTGCTCCATTGAAGCCGTCTTCGAATATAACTGAAAAAAAATAACGACATAAGTACAAAACAAAGTACTATCATTATCGAAACATCAAAAATAATATGAGAGATTCAAATACTGACATTTTTTGGACATGTTTTGAAAACCTAGTTGTGGCTCTTTCGTAGGTTAGATGACGTGGCAAGTGAAGGACGTACAATATGTTGCCAGATCTCTCATTTTTATCGAACAATCGGAAATAATGAGATCACCTCGATGGGTAATATGTAATAGATTTCACGCTATCCAGTGAATTATTATTGTTACATGATACTACTTTTTAACGTTTACTTACGGGTGGATTCTGGCGCATTTCTAGCGACTTGCATCCAATAGATTTCGTGCGAGAACTCGGTACTAGTAGTACTGGCGGTACTGGCCACCCAGGCCGGCTCTGCACCCAAATCTTCTTGACTATCCGACCGTAATTCAACGATATCTTCTACGCTCCTATGCCAGACATTGTACATATCCGCAGAGCATCTCAATTTGAGTTTGCCACTTTTTAATTGATGCTCTGTTATCTTGAAGTTGATGACGGAATAAACACTAAAACAAATGAGTAAAATCAGTTAGCACAGCCTACTGCGATGAAATAGGAATACACCAACCAAATAGCAGATATATTGATATTTAATTGCAATAACTTTATACAGAGTGGCCCATTAAAAACGTGGAAAGAACCGATCACGTCACATTTTGGATCGTGATTTTTTTTTAACTGACCTAGTGAAATCGCCTTCGACAGATTTCTTGTAGTTATGTACCAAGGGTTTGCCCATTAGTCTGCCGTTGACATGCCATGTCAAATTGACCGGTGGATCTGATTGGTCAGCTGTACAAATAGCTTTCAAATAATCACCTGTCTTGACGACCGATATCGAAGGATCTGTGTTGGGTGGATCAATCACCTGTAACAATTGAAACATACAATAACGAAGATGAGGAGACATGTTTTACATCCAACACAGCCAATGAATACCTTTTTCGATTTCAGACTTTTCCCTCTGATTATTGTTGAATTAAGATTTTGAGACTTATTTCTGCAAGTTCCCCCCCCCCCCCTTTCTTAAAATGAAACAATGAATCATTATCTATTTATCCAAATAATACATAATGGTTTTTAAAATTTATGTGTTGATTTTTTTGTCACATTGCTAGATAATTGAATTATCTCACCTTTAATTGAGCTGTTTTCATGTCCGTGAAAAAACTAGGTTGATCTGCGGTAACTTCACAACTGAATTTCCCGCTTATGGCTTTGGTCACGTGTTTCAGAACGACCTGAGTGGCATCTGACGCTGTTTCGTCAACATGCAGACCCTTAAGTTCGAATTGCTTGATGGGGTTCCTTAGACTCGGGGCGTATCTGAGAATAAAATGAATATTTGCATCAACCATAAACAGTTTTTTTGGTAAATTCGTATTGAAAAATAGTTGTATAACTTTTATTTATATTATGATTATTTCGTCGAGTCGTACCTGAAAAATTCCGCAGAATCGTGGTACCATTTGACAGAGTACAGTTTGTCACCTTCTGAGTCGACAAAACATTTGAGAATAGCATCATGGCCAACTATAACAGCAGGAGGTACTTGAATCCTAACCTCTTTCAAACACGAGCAGCCTGAAAAGTGTGGAAGTGTTTATTATATTTTGCAATATAGTGATCAATTTGTTCTTTTATTTCAGAAAAAATATATCAAGAGTGGTGAGATATCTCACCACATTTGAATTTAGAAGAATTTTTGGGGAACTTGGCTTTTCCTTTAAAGTGAAAATAAACTTCGGATGAACGTACAATGTTGCCATGCTTCATTTTTTCTGAAGATCCCCGAAAAAATATTCCTGTAATTTTTCACTTTCAGACATCTAGTTCACAAAATATTCAATTTCTAGAACTGTCTAAAACATGGATGATTCGATTTCTCAATATTTGTAGCCTATAGGAATATTTCATTGAATATTAGCATAGATGGCTTTCTGCCAGATCCTTCTGAAAATAGGTCGAACCCAGCTCCATATCATCATTCTTGAAATTCTACGTAGTTCAAGACATATTCTGTAACCTACAGAAGATCGATCATTTCTGCATGTAAATGAGAAATAAAAATACTCCGAATGTTTCTGCCTATAGAAACAGAGCGACAGTATTTTCGTGCCAAAAATTTTTATGTTCAATAATAATACCTTTCCAATATGTGATCGGAAATATTAGTTATTGTGGTAGTGATGATTTTATTAACTTTTAAGTGAAGTTATTCTAAATTTTTTAAGCTCATTGAATAAAATAAACCTTCACCTTTTTTCCAACCTATACATCGAATGAAAGTTTGAACATTTGCAAAATTAATTGTCCATGGAATTCTTTTCTGGCATACGTCGCTGCTCTCGCTTTTTTAGACAGCGACCTTTATTTAAGAACATGGAAATGAGAGAATAAAAATCCTAATAATATAATATAAGTACACTAACC